>OX596012.1:65960981-67201142 GCA_951394025.1 Heteromyza rotundicornis
CAGAAAAGAAGAAGGAAAAACTACGTATAATAACTTCAAATCCCGCGAGAAAGTAAAATCAAATGAAATTGTATGACAACTTTATGGCATGTTATGATACCATAATTAAGTTGGCGCTCTAATTTTGAAAAACAATTCCTAAGCAAAAATTGGTCCAATTTTTCCCACAGCGTATGTCTCTTTTCAATTGAAATACATATTCAGAGCTGGAAAATAGTCCTCAATTATGTTAGTTTCCACACCCTATCTATCATTCCGTAATGTTATCCATATTACTTAAAGGGTATTTTTCTATATGGAAAATGGCCCACTTTTATATCCTACTGAGCTGGTAAATAACAGATTATCATGCATTTATCCGAAATTATAGTTTCAGTGGGCTCATATGCAGTGATTTTTCAACATAATGCCGAAACAGCCCTAAGGATAGATTCAAGCAAAAAGGTAGCACAAAATATATTGTGTGATACTTGTTATTTTTTTTACGAGTTCCGAAATGATACTTTTTGCATTTTCCACAAAAAACATCTACCAAACAACATTATTCACTTACAATACATCATACATCACACATGATGACAAACATCATTTCGTGTGCGAACATTTTCCAAATAATTTTATATCATTTTTATGACTTGGCTTATAAGGCATTACAGACACCTAACTACTTCCATATGTCAAGCATGCACAAGTACACACATTGGGACAATCACAAAGGAATATACATTGAGGTGGGTTTGAATACACAATTTAAGGGGCACATTTGCCTTGGTCACGTTTAAATATTAAATTGAATTGCTCGGCTAGGTAGATTTGTGATAATGCATGAATTATGAATTAATTTGACTGCACCGTATGAGAAATCCCGCTATGTCAACGCCGACAGCGTGAAACAAATGAGTTACTCGCCTGGGTGAAGCAATTAATTAACTCGTATGTAAATGTGGAATATAATAATCGGGTAAATTACGTTGACATATTCGCAGTTATACGAGTATTAGTTTATAGAAGCCATTATTGACACTCGCCTAATCTTTGCCCTCAAAATTTAATTATACGCTTTTCGATGTTATATGGCCACGACTTCGCTTTGTCAATTTCTTAACGCCGCCACCGCCACCACCTATGAATATATTTTATTGTGTGCCATTAAATTATTACCCCGCACTTCACACCTCCACATATGGCATATGCGGTGGCAAATGATGCCTCAATTTGTTTAAATAATTTGAACATAATTTGCGTATAAAACCGCGTGCCGTCCCGATCATGAGTTGAATGATTGAACGATTAAATGATTTCTTTCAATCTTTTAAGTGGTCTTAATATGTACACTCTAGTGCAAGTAAAATGTAAGTGCAAGTATTATAATTTAATTTAATTTGTTTTGTATTTGATTAACAAACAAGAGCGCATTTGTCGAACAATTTAAAGTGTACTCACATATTTTACGTACATATTTATCATTGTAGGTACTTGTATTCCACGTAAAGTTGATCTCAAGTGGCTTATTCTATAGATATAAATGCATTGAATGTTATGTGATTTAACAACAATTGATTGAACAATTGGTTGATAATAATTAACCATTACTAAGAAAATAGTATACTAAAATAAATATACATATAATTATAGAATTTAAAATTTTAATAATTTATATTTAATTTATATAAAATTATATATTAAAGTAAAATTAAAAAATGTAATTAAATACAAATTATTTTAAAATTAAGTTATCAATTGTATATATTATTTTTTACTAAAATGGATAAATTTTTATTGAATTAAATTTTTTGTTAGAAGCTTTTGGTCAATTTAAATTTTTTCTGTGTGCATATTTATAAAGAACTCTTCTGGGAAAAATTGCGCTCTGTTAGGTAAATGCTTTAATGTAGTAAAAAGTTTATGAAAATTAAACAATCAAAATCCTTCAATAATGCTAAAAAATTTTTCAATTTAAAAAAAAAATTTCTACATTGAGAAAAAATCTCCAAAAATGTCCCAGAAATATGGAGTTGGAGAGTTAATATGTTTTAGAAAAATTTACCTTTTTAAGTTTTACTATCGGTCACAAAACCACAAATTTAAAAAAATGTTATCGATGTACCAAAATACAATTACGATTACAATCAAACATTAAAATTCACTAAGTACTAGGTTTGTCTAGGCATTGATAAATGAAAATTTATTTAGTTTTTGTTCTTTTTTGTTTATATAAAGTATTATTGTTATTTTAGATTTAATAAAGAAACAAACCTGAAGAAGATGCCAATAAAGCATCGAAACGTTGGTAAAATAATGAATTAAATATTTTTAATTGCATATGCATCTACGACCAATAAGCCCAAATTGAAAACAAAATTTTTAAGGTTCTATGTTTCTAGTTTTAATACAGCACAAAGTGTCTTAGTACCTACTTACCATGATTTTTTTCATGTAAAAGGGTGCCATGCTTTGCAACAGCATAAGGGGGTCTACTTCAGTACATTACTTGGCTGCATTTGAAAGTAACGAAGTAATATTGTAGACAACTAGAAGTATAATGATGCGGGACTGACGCTTTAGACCAACATTGTTGCTAGGGTTAAGTAGAAGATACAAGATATTGCTCACTGTTGAAAAGTTTTTTCAACAAGATTGCACTAACCCTGTTGTGACCTTTGACCTCGAAAAAACTCGCTTATTCGAGCTAATCCATAAAAGCCCTTTGAGGGGTGGTATTATGTAGACCAAGACCTTTCAGAATCTGTTATCAGATCGGCAATCAGAAAAATTTACCTTCATTTTGTCGCATAGTGTTTTTATTTCAAACGAGGTAAGTATTTCTTTCTCTGTATATTCTCCAATAACTTCAATCCCTTCAATTAATTTATCGAGCAAACTTCAAAGCTGTTAGCATTATTCCTAATTAATTTAACTAATGGATCATAACAAATCAGTTCATATTCCTGTAATCTTTTTCAATTAATGCCCACCCTTTAATAGGCAAATGATTACATCCTTGTGTAATGCATACATTCAAATATCCAAATGAGCAATCGATTTTTTTTTAAAGAACTTTGCTATCCCTTCCGCAATTTCATCCTTGACTTACAAATTGCCAAGCAAATAACAAAAGCAGGAGAATATGGCCATTCATGCTGGCACTCAGGCTAATTACACTTGATGTGAATACACTTGCATACTCAGGCACGCTTGCTGGTAGCAGCAGAGCATAAGAACACAACACAGAACATGGCTTGTGGCATATGCAATTTTGCATGTGATTCTGCAATAATGAGAGTGACATGATATTTCGTTTCACAGAAATCTTCATTTGCCAGGGGGGAAGAGGGTTGGCGGTGTTGAGCTTCGTTTGAAGATGCTTTTCCCAGAAGTTTAAGTTCGTTTTGTATATTTTTAATACATCTGTTCAATGATTAGAGAAAAATTTAGTTTAAGTTGAACATTTAATTAAAACTGGTAAGAGAATGGGTTTCGGACCAACCGAAGCTGAAATACCCTTGCACATAGGAGTATGATACCTTCTTTTGGCAATTTTTCGATAATTTTAAGGCAATTTTATGATCATTTTTCGATAATGACCACCCTCATTCCTTTTCCACTTTAAAATTTTGTTTCATTTCCATTTTGTTCCGGTCGATTCCTAGTTCGTCCCTGTTCCACTTCTATTCCATTCCGTCCCTGTTCCATTTCTAAGTTTTTTTCCAGTCCATTTCCATTTCATTCCAGTTACATTTCCATTCCATTCTCGCCCTCATTTCCAACCAAATTAAAACCCTTCTTTGGAGCATAACAATACACATCCGGGCGTATGATTGACATTTAAATTTTCTTCTATTTTTTTTTTGGCCCACAATTGTGTTTAAACATGTTAAACAATCAATTGTAATATTTTCACCCGCAAAAAACGTGACAAAGGCTTAAAAAAGGTTGTTATTTCCCGTTTTGTTTTATTTTTCTTGCACAATTGACTGTCTACGGTGGGTAGAAAAAAAGTAAAACACAAAAGGATATGCACGTAAAATACGTGTTGGTTGGTGTTATCGTTTCACAAACGGAACTTATGCCGGGATAGGAACAAAAACAACAATACCAACAACAACAACAAGTACTACAATATTTTTAGAACGGAAACGGAAATACCGCTGCTGTATTAAAATAAAACAATGACTTGAAGTACGCACTTTGAATGTAAAAAAATAACACCAACAACAAAATAATACACAAAAAAGGGAAATGAAATGACATGCGAGAGAGTGCGCAAAAAAATGTAAATTGGGGGACATTTTTGTGAATGTCAGAAAAAGCGTGCGTTTATTTGATTTTTCTCCTTTTTTTTCTGCTGTTGTTGTATTTCATTTCATTTCACTTTCCTTCACGTTTTTTTTTTCCAAACCCCAGGCCTGTGAGCTCAGCGGGGAAACTGTTGCTTTTGGCTTTTGTTTGTTTCTCATTAAGGATATGAAAAGGTTTCACAAAATTGACGTGAAACACAAATAAAGGGATTTCGAAATTAAGTGCATTAAGTGGGGGGCGGAGACGAGGAATCGGAAGGAGCCCAGACGACATTGTTAAACTGTCAGCTTAAAGTGAAATAATTAATTAAAAACAAACAAATGTCAAACTGAAAAATATATGAGTCTCTCTCGTTGTCGTAGCCCAGCAAATAATTTGCTTATTGAACGAATCAGCCATGCTACTTGGAATACAATTCGAAATTTAATTTAAGAATTCATGTAATTCACATGACAAGCGTTTGTTTTTCTGTTACACTGGTTATGTGTGATTTTATAGAAAAATAAATGGAAATTGTTTCCATTCACGCATGTATGCATGTCAGTCTACTGGGAGTACATGTAGCAATTTGGCAAATCCTTCCACACGAATTCCACGTCTTAAACGTTTATTTCTCAAACGCATAGCAGCAGCCACTCAAGTCAATAATCGCTCTTCATTGACTAAACACCAACGTTTTTCTTAAATAGCATTTTATGTTTCTATTTA
The DNA here is from genome assembly GCA_951394025.1 of Heteromyza rotundicornis. Classification (NCBI taxonomy): domain Eukaryota; kingdom Metazoa; phylum Arthropoda; class Insecta; order Diptera; family Heleomyzidae; genus Heteromyza; species Heteromyza rotundicornis. The sequence goes on from OX596012.1 coordinate 65,965,989, forward strand.
TTTTGATTTCAACAAACATGTCAAAGTCCCCTGCTGTTTGCCGTCTCATTTTTTGTGTTGTTGTTGCATTGTGTATTTTTGACTTTTGAAAATCCATCATGTAATTCGGGGATTTCGGTTTCCGCTGTATATGCGTGCGTTTGTGCTTCTTGCTACTTGCTGTGTTGAGTTTTTTTTTTCATTTATAATTTTTATGTTTATTCACTCTTAAAGATAAATGAAGCTCATTACGGTGAATATTTTGTATATATTTTTTTTAGCTCAGTGTAACCGTCTGTTTATATAAGTGACTTTGCGTGAGTTTGTACCGCCTGACAGATACCTGACAAGAAAATTTGCTGCCTTCAATACTAATGTTATGGTGTGTGTTGAAGTCTGCTCTTGTGTGTGTACGTGTGCAGCATGCGTTCGCTTGAAATTTTTCATTTTCCATTTTCCACTGTATGTTCAGCAGCAGATACTTTTCAACAGCCTCTCGTCTTCCACATTGGCCCCAAACCCACACTGTCTATGTATAGCTGGAGCATCTTCTATAATGAGGCGCACCATCTTTTATATCGTTAAGTGAGCATTAAGTAGCAAATTACTTATGTTAATTAGTTTTTGGTTAATGAGTAATGTGAGATTTATTTTTTTGCTTTATGTGGGTACCTACTCGCTTTCCTTATGTCGGCTTACTTATTTCAGCCGAGTAATTATTATCATGTTAAAGTGAATGTGGAAAATTAATTAAATTACTTTGATTAAGTATTTTTTTTTGTTATTAAATTAATCACAGAGTTTTACAGCGGGGAGAGCGAATGTCTTTTATGGAATTTAGATATTTGGCGACTTTGTCATTTATCAATTATAATTATCGCATAATCATGATTAAATTACTTTGAGAGATTCATATAATATTTTTGATATTGACAATTTAATAACAGAATCATTCAAAAGATTGCTGGGCATAGTAAAGTAAATCCTTCCGAGGTCTTTGCAAAGTTACTGATTGTGCGGCTAAGGTTAGCGTAGACCAATAATCCACAGTATTACCACGACGCTCTATTTTACTTAAAATTTTTTTTTGGGATTGTGCTTTGGCTAGCTTTTTGCTATTCTGATGCATATACATGTGGACGCATATTGTATACGTGGATGAATTGGCAATGGTGAAGTTTCTAACCGAACTCCAATATTGGCCAACTCAGTCACCTTTTCCTCTTATGTCGCATTATTACCTGACTACGTTATGACCCTGGGGGACCTCGTAACAACGATTAACTATTGTGGAGTTTATAGTTAAATTTCTTCAGAGCTTTACGAGCGACTTGGTTGCCCACGTACATATATCGTGCCTATAAATTTCTCAGTAGCCTTTTGTATTGAGACTTTATCTGCCTGAAAAATACTACAGACTATAGGTAATTTAAATGATTTAAAACTTTAAAAAAACTCATCGGTGCGTATGAGTGACAGTTATTACAATAAAAATCGTTTGTTTTGATTTATCAGAACTACTTTTCGTTATGTCCATAAACATCTATATGCACTGAAAGTAGGGCTGAAAATAAAGTATACATGTTGTTCCAGATAAAGTCGCTTATTTAATATACAATTTTGTGATGGTGGTTTAATACGACGCATACACACTTTTATATTTTATGGACAGCAATGTTTCTTCTGTCGTTGTGCAACACTTCTATCAATGTTATTCCATCTTAGTTGGATTCATTATACAATTTTTTATGGGAAAACTAATTTTGTTTGCTCAGAGGAAAACATTTTTTGATAATAAGAGATGACATGGGTAAGATTTATTGCTCATACACATGAGTGCGTATGAGTAATATTAATACAAAACAAAATTTTATATTTTATTTTTTTGTATTACATGTCTTAGAACTGAAATGGGTGGGGAAACATGATATTATTATTACTTCATGTTATTATTATACTACCTGCGTGCCAAGATTGAAAATTTGTAAGAATATTTTTTAGCAACAATTTGGGATTGAATTCATGAGCGAAACATGTGTCTCAATTCCAAATATTCAATAGTCATGGAAAATTATCCATATTCTTGTTCTGATATCTACTTCCGAATTATTGGTAATTGTTCGGAGTAAATGGACACGCCAACGCAGATGTGTGCAACCGAAAGGTCAGCCTAAGACTTACGGAGAATAGCCGCACCAATTATGATAGGTGCACGCATTTATGTATGCTTGCCCGCACATAATCAGTCGATTGCAAATACCGTAATCCTTCCACTTACGCGGCTAATTGATTCTCTGAAAACCAGCGCGTGAAGTGGTAATGCAGCAATGATAACTAAACTAGGGATCACACACGCATATTACGAGCACTAATAGACACATGTTTACCGTAAATAATTCCCAGTAGAATTATATCACACTAAGGAGGGCATTTCCGGAGTCCAAATGAAAGTTTAAATGAAATGAAGTTTCCGAAAATTATCCCACAAACAACTTTCACTAATTAGAAATTCCCAGTTCACTTAATGAAAATTTATTTAACTTAAAGTTCAAATTGACCCAAAATAAATGTTCCACAAGTACACACAACTACAAGGATAATTAGTGAAACAAGCCGAAACGAACCAAATAAAATGCCAACAAAATAAGAAAATTAACTTAAAAATAACTCAACTTCATTGACTCGACAGGATACAAAAACAAGAAAGAAAAAACAACCAAACCAAAATGCTGTCCCTTTTTGTATTGGGCGGCAGGACAGAGTTATCCTTTTTCCGGTTTGCATATTTTTCCATTGCAATGAGAGATTATTAAAAAGTACTACTTGGCGCACAAAACAACCAAACAAGAAGCAGTTGAGAGCAGGGATGGGGGCAAACAAAAAAAGTATTAAAAGCAAATGAAATTGAAACAGCGTTTTTATCGCGCGCTAAGCGGGCACCCGCTTAAATGCTGATATAACAAAATGGAGAAATATTGCGAAATACACAATTTCCAGTTCGGTGAGGCAAATGAAGATGTTCAGCACGATAATGGCTGAAAAATGCACTTGAGGGAAAATGAAAATATGAAAAATAAAAGAAGATTGTGGTGAAAGGGCAATAAGTATTTTGTTAAAATACTTTTTTTTCTAAAAAAAATTTAAAAAAAATAAAATTCCAAATTTTTATCTAATTTAATTTTTAATTTAAAAAAAGTTCTGTAAAGGAAATGAAATTTAAAAAATATTCTCATTGCCCAATGAAATTGAAACAATTAAAGGTAATATTGAAAAATTTAATAAAGCAAATAAAATGGCTTTAAAATTGACCAATTAAGAAAAAAATGCTTATTTAATTTGAATTTTTGCGGTTTTTCCCAGCTATGTCAAAATGTAATCACAATGAAAATCAACACAACAAAAAAAAAGTTATTCAATTATTATTATTAATCGTTTGAAAAATTATCCACCCAATGAATAAAAAAACAATAAAAAAAAATCGAACAGAAAAAAAAAAATATTTTCAGTTAAGTGGATTAAAAATGTTTTATACATTTTTGCATATATTTATATTAACAAAACATACAGAACAATGTTGGCAAAAAAGTATAAAAATTAATCAAATGACAACAAATGTTTTTTAACAAAATGGTGGCCCCTTGCCCCATTCTGACTGTTGGCATTTAAAACCTATTTTACCGAATTAATTAAATTAATTGCATTGAGTTGCCTTTTCCATACAACCGCTCGATTTTACTCAATACCTCCTGCTCAAAAGGATAATTAGCATATGACGACAGGCGGAGCCATGTAAGATTAAACTTTTTAATTTGTAGCACGGTTTGACGATTGATGCCATGGAAAATGCCATTACTGTTGACAGCCGTGTGCAGCCTTGTCTCCACAATTTAATTGCTTCATTCGCTTGATGAAGTTAAAACAAAAACAAGCTTTCGATTAAACGGAATGCAATTATTGAAAGTCGTGTTATAAATATGCTATGGACAGTGCCGAAGATATGACGACCAAATTGATAAGGGGACTCCTACGTTCAGGAAAAAATATTTATACTATTTTTTAAAAATAGTTCTAATGGAATAATTGATGTACTTCTTTAGCAAGAGTTTAATGATTTTTTGAGAGATCTTATTTTCTGCAATTATAGTGGTACGTTAGGGTGGTACTAACTGAGATCTGGTGAGTAAGTACTAGAACCGTGTACTTGAGGTCAATGACTTATAAAGCATTATTTTAGGTATTCTCAATACAAACATTTTGATATATTATGCATTAATATCGCCCTATAAATGGCGACAATATGCAGAGAAATGTCAATGCGCTACCCTACGTTAAGTGAAAAAAATATTTTTTTTTCGAAATCCCCTTCCAAATATGCTTCAAATTAGATGGGATGCGGCGAACTTTATTTTTTCGAGACGGTCTAATGGACACAATCAGAGGAAAAACGAAATTACATGTACTGAGCTTAAATACCCTGCACAAACGAGTACCGTGCCTTGTTCGACTAGTTTTAGGTACTTTCACGAATTTTTTATAATATTTGTTCTATTGTTCCATTTCCATTTCGTTCCTATTCTAATTCTAATTCACATTCCACTTCCTTTCCGTTCCCGCTCCATTTTTGTGGTTTGTTCCACAATGGGCCTCTTAAATGTCTAAGTGAATTTGACTGGCTTGAGGAAATTGGCCCCTTCGGGCACCCTTCACTTCAAGTTTGATTCAATTAATCATTTTGGTTTCATTCAAGGAGAGGATGGTGTGGATACAAACTCACTTGAAATTGAGTACAAAAATGTAATTACCTCAGAGATCTTTGTCCACTGGCAAAAAAATATGTTTACACCACCCTAATAAACATGGTTACTACAACGATTATAACAATTATCTGGAACTGTTATGGCAAAAACTATTATTTTTCCCAAAAAATTTCCATTCATCGAAGTTCTTGTTAAGCCTCTTTCCTCGCCAAGTAGCCTAGCATTTTGATGGTTTCCAATCTACTTCTGCCCGCTGGATGCCTGGTGGATATTTGAAATTGTTCAAAACATATTCCCAGTAATTACTGAGAATGCCCTCCTGGAATTTCCAAATTTAACGCAAAATAATCGTACTTAGTTCACCGACAGAATCAGCCTCTCGGAAACTAATGAAAATGTGCGCAAATATTGTTAAGGGAAAATTCATTGGCAAACACAAAATTCCAAATATTAACTATGTACAAACTGAATACTTTACTCCGTCCATGGCATTTTTGGCTACACAGCATCCAGTGCAACCCTTCTGCACTTAACAGACAACCCACTTAACATACAGCTGGAGCCAATATAATCCTGCTATCAATCTCACATGTGACACACACACATCGCCTGTCGGTGCTCACCTAGTTACCACATAATTAATGGCGACAATAATGATGTGCTGCTGCTCGTTGGCATACCTCAGTGTCGCACCGACGTGCATTCAATGGTAACCAAAACCGAAAGCTTTTTCGTCGTTGCCAAACAACACACTACTGGTACGATGAGCATTAAAATGCCATAATTGTGAATTTCATGTTATAACGTGGCTTACGAAATACATGCACAAACACACACACACACACACACCGTTGGGGGAAAGGACTGAAAGCAACAACGCATTTGTACGATAATGAAGTTCATGATTGCCATCAATGCAAACATACCACTGCCAACCAACGACATAGCCACAATACAGAGACAGAAGAGATCATCAGGACAATGGCAGGACAAGCTGCTCAGGTGCGCTGTATATGCAATGTGTGTGAGTTGGCGATAGGGCGATAGTCGTCTGTGTGGATTTGCGTTTGGCGTTCACGCACAGGCAACGGAAACTTAAGCGTCATCATTAATAATATTCAAATTCAAAATTCAGATAACCGCTGCGAGGGGTACACACTTGGCTTTGTGGGTGAGCAGCAGCAGATAAGGCTATCGCTTACGTTGGGAAATTTGTAAAAGAAGATTTTCGTATTAAGTGCGTCGTCGTGGTCGTAATTCAGCAGCAAAACAGCGGATGTAGTGTGGCCTGGGAAACATTAAACATTCTACACACACTAATTCTGTACATGTCCGTGTGTGTGTGTGCGTTAATGACTTTACCTTTTCCCCTGGATTTGCGTTGACATTTGGGAATTTTATTCGCTGGAATTAAAATTTTCTTTTTTACTTCATGTTGAGGTTTGACAGCGACAAGCTTTTATGGTTCAACACATTCACAAACGCACAAACTCTCATGTATACCATTTCACAAACTTTAATCCAAATTCACACTTTTACATACACTCAAACGCACAGTGGTATGGAAATGCCCAACTAGGCTACACGTGCGAATTTTCAAATTATGATTAATGGTCAGTAATTAGTTCCATACACAACCTTGTGATATATGCGACAGCAATATTAGTTATTGTTGTTGTGGTTGCTGTTGTTGTTGTTGTTGTTGTTGTTGTTGTTGGAGCAATAATTATGAGCCTCCAGCCAATTTCGGTTTCTAGTTTTGTGAAAATTTGTTAGCTTGTTGTGTTAATTTGATGTGGATAATAATTGAGTCCCTAATGTGGGTCGTTCGAACCGAATTAGTTATTATTAATGCGATTAAGCTGGAGTGCGAATGCTAAGTGTAAACACACACAGCTGTTCGCTTTCGCATTCAGTTTGTCTGTGGGTATAATGACTACGGTACCTTATTGAATTTGGTTATGACATAGAATGAGAGATTACTTCTCGCAGGCATATCCTGCTCATATAACTTGTGCAGGGCCTAGCAAATTATTCAACTACAAATAATAACAAAAGTATGTATTAGGTTTATAAAACTTTTGAAGTCTTCTGATTGATAGGAACGTGTTTCTTTTAATACCACTTTTTACTATTTACAACATAATTTAGTAAAGCTTGTCTGACTTACACACACATTTCAAGTAGTAAGAAATAATTAGCTAAGAGAGCTACGCATGGCAAGTTTTGTTTTTCTATTTTTTTTCACTTGCTCTTGACTTTCATGTTTTGATCTCTTTCATACATAATATATACATTCCTATAGAACTTTCGATTTTTTAAATTATATTTTAGGACATTGTCCTGCACATAAACCTTATGATACTTTGAAATTTTCAGCTAAATCAAAAATTCACAAAATTCTATCAAATCAAATTATATTAGCAACTAGCTTATACCCACAGCTTCGCTCGCAATAACTTTGTAATTTCATGTTAACGTAGAAATGTTATATGTATTATTTAAGCAACTGAAATAAAAATAGATTTTGCAAGTCACCCTCTGCCCATTCACCTCCCAGCACCAAATTCAAAATTTCACCGAAATCCCTTGAATAGGACCCGAGGTACAGAGCTTTAAAAATTTTAGGGTGTGGCAGTGGGTGGATCTTAAATTTCAATAGTCAACCCTCTGCCCATTCATCACCCAGCACGAAATCCAAAATTTAAGCGAAATCCCTTGAATAGGACCCGAGTTACAGAGCATTACAAATTTTGGGGCGTGGCAGTGGGCGGACCGCAAATTTTCAGAATCAACATATTACCCATTCATCCCCCAAAATCACATATAAAATTTTAGCGAATTTGGTTAAACACTGCATAAATTATAGCATTTTAGAATATTTGGAACGCCCACCTCGAACGCCCAAATTTAATGAAATAGCATATAGCCTATGATGAGATCAATGAAATTACCTACAATTTGGTATGTATTTCATTAAAATCGGTCAAGTATTTCTTGAGGAACAAACATACATACATACAAACCTACAAACAAAGAATTTTATTTTATAAGAGATATAGACTAACGTAAAGTTAGAAAATATTTTTTCCACCAAACAGTCGTCCTGCTGCTGAACATCGTTTGACGAAATTCAACTTTCGGCTACACACACGAATGTCTTCCATATATTTTGAAAGTAGAGGTTAAAAGAAAGTAACCGAGGATCATCGTTTTTCTTGACCCATTCGATTTGATTTACTCATTCGACACGTACCACACTAAGCGACAATCGTTTTACATAGGAGTGGATGGGGATGAGTGGGACGACTTACTTTCAGAATATGTACCATGTAGGATATTGTCTTGGGGCGAAAGCTTAATTTTGTTTCTAATATTGCTATACACGGCGGATGAGTGATTTTCAGATTACATTTTTTTTATTCAAACGAATTGATGTAGACAAACGACGAGACGTGGTTTATTTACTGGATATATCGGAGACTATTTTGAATGTCAGACGGTAAAATAAATAAAAAAAAATATAAAATATATTTTGCAAGAATTAAGTTCAAACTTATTCAATAAGCATGTGGCTCCTATCAACATATGATTTGCTTTAGGCTTTTCCAATGATTTATGTTTTTGGAAATTTTAAATGAATGCTTCGACAAAATCCCTTGTCCACTTCGATTTCATTACTGTTAAAAACGCGAAATATCATAAAAATAAATTTTAAGTTTTAGCTTTTCCACTGTTTTTTTTAATTAAGTTTTCTTTTTAAATTTCCATTGGAATGGTGTTGTTTGCTGTCGCAAAAATTTAGAATTCCACGATTTATAATTTCTGCTAACATGTCAATTTATCACCGAGCATTGCTGTTATGGGCGAGTAGTATTCCCATGCTATTGCTTATCTCCCTTGACAATGAAACTACAAATCTAGCAATCGCTAAGAATAAAATTCGCAGTTTGCAAATTGATAAAAATCCATTATATTATGAACATCTTAATTATTTCTTAGTAACAGGTATCAAATTGCCCAGTGCAAACACCAATCAACGATTTTAGTTGAATAGTCGTGATGATGGAATCGTAAATAAATACCTTAACTCTATCATGAGTATAAACGTTTTATTGTTAATACCTCTGTGTCTTTATTGTTATGTTATATTATTAAATGAAATTAGTAAGCTGAAATTTTCCCTACTACTTAAAGTCAAATTCTATTCGATGAGTATTTAAGTTTTATACAAATTCATATTGTTTGTGAAATTCTATTATTATTTTTGTAATCATTTGCTTACATTTCAACAGCCAACACACATGAGACCCCCTAACCTCAACCTTATCAAATCGTTTTTGAAATTGCACGCTAAATGCGGAACAATTGCAAAAATAACAACAACAGCAATTGAAATGCAAACAAAATATAAACTGAAGCATTCATAATAAATATTTTACACACACACAAAAAACTAGGAAACTGCAACAAATGAAAACAAAAATTAGAAATAAAAAAAAAACCCAAACAAACGATATCACTTACACATCAACACCAACACACAATATTATCACGCTGGAGCACCTAATCGTCGGGCACAACATAATAGTTTCATTAATTGCTGCTCATTTTCCGCAAGCCCCCATTGTGCAAGTGCGTTGAATGAGTAACCGGCAAAATTTTGTTGTGTCTGCAATTGCAATTGCAATTGCGACTGCAATTGCAACCGCAGCCAACGAGTATTCCGTTGAGATGTAAGATCAAATGTTAACAGCAGTTGCTGGTGTGGTCGTTGCTTTTGTTGTTGTTGTTGCTGTTTTGTGTTTACTTTTCCAGTATTTAATTTGCGAAATTGTTTATTATGTTGGCATCTGTGTTGTTACATGTTTAATTTGTCGACACAAGTGGCCATTTTAACACTTGTCGTTGTTGTGGTGGTGGTGGTGGTAGTGTGACTGACTGACTGGCTGCTGTTATTGTTGTTACACCGTCTGGCCACACAATTCTAAAAACGTTGTATGCAATATTTTTTCTTTTTTAAAATTTAATCTTTTTTCGAATTTTTGTTTTGTTTTTATTTCCCCCTTCAAGTTCAAAGTCTTTACGATAAGATAATATCGTTGGAGTGTGAATGAAATTAGCACTGAATGAACGGAAATTTTTGTTCGCTGTTGGTTTTAGATTTTTATTTTATTGCCAGCTTGGTTACAAGGGGTCAATCAAAAGGTGGCCAGGGCAACAATTAAGTGCCAATGTAGTATTAAAATTTTTACGAGTGATTAGTGATCAATTAAAGTTTGCTGTAATCTGCTAGGAAATAGCATCGGCAATTATTGAGACACAAAAGTTTATTTTTTTATTATTGTACATAGCAACTATTTGTTTTATATGACCGATTGATTGCATCAGGCTGAGTTAAATCAGTCTTAGTTTTCTATAATTCTATGAGTTTTGAGTTATGGCACTGAATATGGAATTTGTCTAAGCTAACGTCTTAATGAAAAGACCTTATCTAAATTGCCCATTCAAAAAGTATCCAGAGTAGGTCAAGCGTATTTTAGGACATCGATAAATTATTTATGATTTTTCACAAGTCTGTGGAAAAATACGATAAAAGTTCGATATGCACGACAAATGTTATCTGTTAAAGTAAATAATTTTCAATAAAATAATTTCTGTTAAAGAAAATAACTTTTAAATACGTAGATAAATTACATTAATTGTATGCAATTGGAAAGGTAGATTGGACAATTTAAGCGTTTTGTGTGATATATTTACATTTTTATTTCGTTAGTGCGGATTTGTGGTTTTAAGGTAGGTACAATGACATAAGAGTTTATTTGGACAAAAAGTATGTGCTTGGGACATATATTTGCTCATCTGTTCACGATTGTGGATGAAAAATTTTAAGGGTCTTATTCACACTGTGCGTAAATTTTGTACGTTTTTTAATTTGTACAAACAGTAGTCAAGTCAATCTATGATTTTCTTCTTAAAAAAATTGCAAAAACTAGCGTGTACGATTTTTTTTGCTGAACGCATTCATTGGCGTATTCTGGTGGGACTTTAGAGGAAGTGCTTCAGCTGCTATAAGAAGAAACGCGATTCAACGAATATCTCGTAGTTGGTACATCCTACAGGAAATTTCCATGTATCATTTTGAAGAGAATTACACCGCCTACATTAAGCTGAAAATGTCAAAATGTTTTCGTAAAGTTGATAGCTTATATTACATGACGGGTCAAAGTTGTGTTAATCTGGTTTTGTGTAATATCTTGTAAACGGTTGGATGCACTCTGACAAGACTTATTACCAATCTTGTAGATAATGAAATTCTTTATAATTTGCACAACATTTTCTACAGTGGAAAATTAGTTTTCCTTCCTGTTTCGTATCACTTCAACAGTGAGTGTCGCAAGGAAAGTTGTAACCTCAATGCCAATAGCATGTCGATATCTTACGAATTCGCTATATTTTAAGGTTCGTTTAGTTCTGACACTTCGGCCATAAACCATCGAAACACTTATTTCGTAGTTGTTCTAACAAACATAGTTCATTTGCCTCAGACATTTGCAACATTTTTCTCATTCTCACTACATTTTTCTACTCTCTTCCAGATATTTTCTACTATTATTGGAAGAAATGTTTCTACTACTCTATTACCTTTTTTCAAGTGTTTCACTTCGGAGAATGGTCTGTCAATGGAAATTGCTCAAACTAATTGCTGACCAAAAATGACTTTCCATCAACGTTTAAATTCAAAAGGGATTCTGCCAAGAAATTTCTGAAACCCTTACAATATGCCTTCCACTTCAATTAACTTTTTCTCCTACATTCTACCACAATTTGGATCTTTCCCATTAAATTATGTGCAATTCAATTTATTTTAATGAACATTTTTTGGGCAGGGAAATTTTCAATATGCAACAACGTGTTGCAACAGAGTTTTTAATCGAATGAATAAGCAAACATGTGGGCACACAAACAAAAACAGAATGGAAATAAAAGGTTATCCGTGATTCAGGGGCGCTAGTATGGCGCTCGGATACACTGCCACCTGTTGCGAACGGGCAAATGCTGCCACATACAAATACCAGATGCAAAATGCAAATTCCCGCACGAAAGCTATATGGTATGTGGAACAGCAAATCGGATTAAGGGGAAAAATAAAAAAAAATACAATCAATAAAATTGAAACAGGTTAATAAATTTTTCACCAAAAGTTTCAGAGGATACAATAAATTAAATATAAATTCAGGGACTGAGCTGAAAAAATAAATAAAAAAAACAAAGAGCCATTATACAAAAAATATCAATTGCAACAACGCTTATCACTTTCGAAAGTAATTCACACAAAAAATAAAATAAAAAATAAAATAAAAAATAAAAATATTCGTTGGAAATAATTTAATAAAGTCACTTAGTTTTCCCATTTTTTTGCTGAATGAACGCAGGCACACCGGCACACCGGCACGGCCATGAAGAAATTCAGCCATCAGTTATGATTAAGGCGGTTCGAAGTTTCATTCGATACACCTAAGCCCGCCGATATTTGTCGATAATTTATGTGCGACTGCCCGCGGTGTCAAGAAACGAAATTTCGTTAGGGCGGGCGGGCGGCAGAGAACGAAGACAATTTATCGCATAACCATTTTTCGTTAGTCAAACTAAATAAATTAAATTATAAACAAACACTAGCGCACTTGCTAAAGCGCGTTTCGGCCAAAAGTTCCCGGAGCTCGTCACTCCACTGTGATATCTCAGCGAGACCTATGAGTATTTGCGCCATATCAGTATCGCCTTTGCCATGAACAGTTCTTTGTGGTTCTCTTTTCTTTTCTTTTGTTTTTCTTTTTCTTTTCTTTTTGTTCTAGACTAAAGTCAATTGTTGATACAATTATGACTTAAGCATGAGAACTTTTTGATAACTTAATTTAGTCGGTGCTTAGACCCGTTGTTTTTGGCCTTTCGTTGCTTAGTTGTTAGTTTATTGTTTTGTTTCCGCCTTCATGCAATATTTATTTTGATTTATTTTTCATTCGAGGAGATACCAAAATAGTTTCTAACCCCAGTGGGTGTGTATGAGTGTATGTTTGTGTGTGCATAGAATTAAATCGTTATTTTTTCTTTATCCATGAGAGCATTACGGACTGCCACAAATTGAATTTTTCATTGTGGGAGCCTCCAAATATTTACCAACTAAGTAATTGTGATATCGCATGCATATCTCCACAATGCGAAATTTTTTGAATTATTTGCCATTTTGTGTGCATCACTTTGTTACTTTATACTCTACGTGGAGATAGTGTTGTATTATGCTTATGTCGTTCTTTCATACCAATCACAAGTAGTTGAGATAAATTTGAAAGACGAATCTTAAGAGTGTTTGCTTCATGGGCTTCTGTGTAGTTTGATTATTTCATTTGAAATTTTTCCTTAAATTTTACAATATTTTATCGGGAAATTTACGACAGTTTTACGATAATTTTACGATAGTTTCACGACAACTTTTCCAAAATTTCTCGATTCCACTTAATTTTAGTCCATTTCCAATTTGTTTCATTTACATTTTATTCCAGTCTATTTCCATTTAGTTTCGATTCTCGTTCTGTTTTATTTCATTTCATTATATTTCATTCTATTTCATTCTATTTCATTCAATTTCATTCTATTTTATTCCATTTTATTTCATTCCATTTAATTCCATTTCATTCCACTCCATTCCATTTCATTCCATTTAATTCCATTTCATTCCATTTAATTCCATTTAATTCCATTTAATTCCATTTCATTCCATTTCATTCCATTTAATTCCATTTAATTCCATTTAATTCCATTTTATTCCATTTCATTCCATTTAATTCCATTTCATTCCATTTAATTCCATTTCATTCCATTTAATTCCATTTCATTCCATTTAATTCCATTTCATTACATTTCATTCCATTTCATTTCATTCCATTTCATTTCATTCCATTCCATTTCATTTCATTCCATTCCATTCCATTCCATTCCATTCCATTCCATTCCATTCCATTCCATTCCATTCCATTCCATTCCATTCCATTCCATTCCATTCCATTCCATTCCATTCCATTCCATTCCAGTTCCATTTAATTTCGCTGGACACGCATTATTAAAAGCTCAACTGACATCCCACTCCTTTCTTGATACTTCTCCGACTCCAGGTAATCCGTGGAACTACCTCTATGATTTAATGCTTACTAAAAGGCTCCTCTCCCATTCATCTGACTAGGAAGCAAATTTTGCTAGTTGGTCTTAGACATGATTAAGGAAAGGACTCGTATGCTGACGATCCTTTTGATGTTATTCCTTCATCTTAGCTAGACACGACTACCCCCTGCCAGTATGGATCATGACGAACAGAATGTATCTCCAGGAAAACCATAATCCACTCCCTTATGCGTTACGTCGTGCCCATTGCCCGGTCAGTAAGCCCATGGAGAATTCAGCTCAGACGATTTTCAACGTCCATAAATAAAACATAAGTTGCTGCAAAAACGTTCGCTCACTTACATTGCAATTGTAGCTAATGAAGCGCTTAGTTGATTGCATTTTTTTCGTTACTTTTAAGTTGATCGGTAGTGAATGACACAAACGAAGTAAACAAAGAACCAATTTTTTGAGTGTACAGTGGCAGTTTTTAATAGTAAATTTCCACGTTTTTTTTCCGCCAACGTTTTCATATCTTGAATTATTTCGGCATATCTTAATTACTGGGATTAATATTTCAAAAGCGCGCATTTATTTATTTGTATCAGGTACTGAGGGCGTGTAAATTGTATATTAAAAATAACAAGCCACTTCGTGACTTTAAAGAGAATTGAGGTGGTAGAAGGGATATTAGTTAAAGGAATATTTAAAACCTAAGTAATACCAAAAGTGGGACACGCGAATATAATCCGCATTTAGAAAAAAAAACCATCCGTTATCGTGTTACTTAATTTTAGATTAATTTGAGTATTAATCGAAATGGATTTTTTTATATACTCGTAAGTACGTACCATTTTGAAATTTACATTTAACTCAAATTTTATTTCTGAAAAATACTGTCAAACAGTGAACTTAAACACTTCCGCAATCAATCACAAAAGGTTTAACATTTTGCAACTATGTGCTATGCAAATTTGTGCAATTGTATAATCGATTTGAATATGTAATAACTGTAATTAATATAATTATTTGCAAATATAATAAATTTAGATGCAATTGCCCCACAATTTGTTGAAATGTACATTAACTCAACTAATAACTAATAACCGGAAAAAGCTATCAACTGAGAATTGCAAAAAGCAATTGTTTGTATAATTTATACAAACACAAAAAGTAGGCCCTTCAGAAGCAACTACAAATGAAGTAGTTAAATTTATATTTTGTATCATTAAAAGAACATTTTCTCACACAGTGCAATGATTTTAATTGAATCACTGATATACATTCAAAGCTTTTAATTGCCCAGGTAAATGCATTTATAAAAGTCAGGTAAGACACTTAATTGTAGACGATTTTACTGAGATTTTATTCATATCCCTTTATATCAGTTTAATGTCCACTTTAATTTAATCAAATCCACTGCCCACTTAACCTGATCCAAAACCTGACGATTGAAACATTTCACAAATCATTTAAGGCCATCAGCGTTCGTCTGCAACTGTCAAAGAAAGTTTTTGAGTTTATTAAATTGCATAAATGCCAGCGTTTTTATTATTGATATTTGTTTATTTACTTATGCCCAAGACGAAAACGTAGACGACCATAAGAGATAAAATAAAAGTAGTCGCACAAGAACAAGAAGAAGAAATTTCTGGGTTGCTTGCCTGTCACCCAAATTAATAATATAAAGCAGCAGATAAACGCTTGGCAGATAAGCTTTTGCTTGCCTCGTCAGAGTTTCGACGCTCGCTCGCCGCCTTATAGTATATCTTCTTCCGAGTGTTATCCGAGGCGCATTAATCTTTATGAAATTTTCGGCTTTTGGGTTTATTTTCTTCAATTAAATTAAAACGAATAATAAATGAACAGCAAAACATTGCCGGCGAAAAGATAAAATTGGTAGGCGTGAAAAGAAGTGTGAAGTTGAATACTTTACATAAACATAAGAATTTTTCTTTATACTCATTAGCACAATTCTTTTGAACATTTTGGTTGAAGATTTCTTTGATTTATGTTGGACTAAAAAAAATTTGCTTGTTTGTATGTTCAAATATGCCTATCCTTGTTGACATATGTAAATGAACAGCGAGTGTCGAAAACTTTAATTTTATTTATTGTCTATGTTTAAACAATTCCGTTTCATAACTAAGTGGCACTCCAATTTTCCGGTCAGAGAAAAATTAAGCTTTGAGACATATTTATGATGTAATTACGAGTAAATGTCGCAGTTGTGGGTCACCTTCTGAGCCACTTGAATAATGCATGTGCTTTCTAGTGTAAATCATATAAAAGCGTTCGGAATATCACTCGTACTTTTGGGCACCGTGTAAGATTAGAGTTACCAGACGTATTCTTTTTTAGGGCCTCCTCCTTTTTACTCTCATTTCTTATTCCAGGAGCTTTATCATATCATAATTGAATGCATCGGAGCACTAATGTGACAATTTTTTTTATTTGTCCGAATAAAAATTAAAGTGATGATGAAGTTTGTTACTTTTAAATATCTTTCATCATATCACATAATAATATCGCATTTAATTTTTGAGAAAAAAATTTTTTTTCTTTAAAATCTTAGCCAGTGTTTGATTTTTAAAATTTTGTCCAATTTTTTGCCCTATACTTCGTCCTACTCAAGATAATCTGGTAACCCTATGTATGATTGACATTCGTTTTCAAAGGAAGCTATTTACACTTTGTACAATAAACATCATTTTTAAAGCTTGGCTCAAAACCAAAAAAGAGTGCACTCATGCAGTTCTCTGGCCGGCATACTAGTATTCATTTTTCAAATGAAGAGTAAAAAATTTTGCAGTCTTATATATTGTGTCAGGACAATATTTTGAATTGCTCAGTATATAAGAGTATTGAAATTTCGTTTCAAAATTACTGTGGACATAACTTTCCACTTTTAAATGCGGTATCCCATTTTTGGATAGAAAAAAAAAGTAAAATTTTATGTTCAAAACAGCTTTATTGCAAGATCAATTCATTAAGTCAAGCACTGTCGAGTGTCTACACTTTAGAGCTCGTTAATAGTTACTCATACGCCAACGCACCATTTTGCCATCGAAAGGTTATGATATTGATTTTTTAATTCAACATCTCGCTGGTGTAGTGAGTGTCCTCCCACAATTCGAATAACTTTCCACAAGCGTCATTTATTGCTGCAGAAGTTCTTTCTAATCTAAATGAAGCCGAAAAACCCAAATGCCACCACCGAATTCCATTCACAAATAGAATAACAGCAGCACGCCACAGTGTTTTGCCTTCCAGTTTATTTATTTGCGAAATTTAGCATGTGAAAAATAGAAATTATATTTTTCTCGTGCGCGCGAAAAAATCGTTTCTAATTTGCATAATTATTTTCGCCATACTGCGGATACGTGCCATTAAAAATGCCGCACGCGGCAAGTGTGGAAATGTGAGTGAGGAACAAAAAGCAAAAAAAAAAAATTTAGCAACGCCCCCGTTGTTGACAACACAAGAAGTGCTATGAGCAATAAACTTGTGCGGCATGGTTCCATTATGCGCAATGTTCTATTTTGACGCGCCAAATAAAAGTTGCATTTGTTAGGCGCTTGAGTGCCGTCGGCAGTGTGGCGTCGCAATCTTGCGCTGGAGTGCGCCTGCCTTGATAGCAATTTTGGATTTGCTGCTCCTTGACGGCCGTCGTGCACCAGCTCAAATGTGCTAAGTCATTGGATTAAAAGCGAATTCATGCGTCGGAATTTGCCGTATGCTTCATGCATGAGCATCAGGAGACTTGAGACTTTTTAGCGGCCCTGATTTTAGCTACAGCTAATATGTAAGGGTGAAGCGTGAACTCTTCTTAAGCGCCGCTCACGTGCTTAATTGCCTTGTTCAGGGAGAGAGTGGGCTCAAAGAAAATACATTGTACAGGTAGCTAAGACAAATGTTGGCTAACAAAGCTTGAGTTATCACGAAAAAGGACAATGCATTTTTTTGCTTGTACGGACGATATGATGATTAGCCGTTCCTACACATTTGCAAGCATAATTTGTCAGATTTAACAAAGTTTTTCCTTTGGGTATAGCAAGTCTGAGGGTATGCATCTATGTAGATAATGTAAATCACGTATGTATGTGTACGCTCTATAACCCGCTTGAATGTTGCCTTAATTTAGGCACAGCTGCTTGCAGTTCTTCGCCATTCAACGCTCGCGTGTCATTTATATGCTTAACCCGCTTTCTTGACAATCGGACAAGTTTGCTCCTTCCGCACTTGCTGCCATGGTAGAATGTCGTCAGCTGTTTTTTCTGTTTGCTCTGGCTTCATCGTGACACGTACACATGTAAATTCATGAGTGTATTTTTTTCCCCATTTTGTGTGCTTTTTTTTTTTGTAAATATGCTTCTCAAGGATTCAGCCTTGATGCTTGAACTTAACATTCACTTGTACTTCTTCGTTGCATTCTAATGGGTTTTATTGATTTTTGTTTTGTGTTCGCGGCCATTAGTTGCTGCACCTTTCATGCTTCGAGGTGTCTGCTGGCCATTGTACAGTTTTGAGTTAGTGGTACGCGCTATACACAATGTTGTTGTTGTTAGCAATCGGTTGACATTTTCTGATATTTTATAATTTAGCGGAGCGTGCTTAATTGTTGACTAAGTTTGCGTGTCATGTTTTTCGGTAATGTCACATGTCACACATGCTGGCGCTATTTGTATAATGCTGATGTATTCGCATACGAATCTCTTCGTCGCAATTAATTGTGTGTCAAGGCTAGATATTTTTATATTTATAGGCACTTAAGTAAAGGTGAAAGGTCTTGCTTGCAGGAAATACATACAATTTTTCTATGAATCGCAGAGTGAAATTTATGAATTAGTTTCGGAAGAGGTGGAGGTAATAACTTGTCAAATGAATGCAAACGTTCTATAGAAAACCCAACTTCTCATATACAAATTTGCAGTTGTCCTTGTTGTACAAATTGTGACTAAATCATAAAATTTATACCTGTTAGTAATCATTTATGATGGGATACCAAGAAGATTTGTGTATTTGTGTAATGGTATTAATTTGTTATGTTGTTAAACTTGATTTTAAGGACCTCAATAACTCGATTAAAAAGCTATGGACAATCTAATTATTATTTGATGCAATATGATCAAATTGCTTAAAATAAAAATTTCACAGTCAACTTGGTGAAGGCTCAAACAAATACCAACCCACCTATTGGACACTTAAACCACACTGCTGTCGAATTTCGAAAATAAAGTTAACGCATCAGTTTTAGGATTGAACCCGATACCTTCCGATACTGACACATAAGAGAGTAACTCCTTAACCAACTGAAGTAAATTACACGCATATCAACAGATCTCTAATGAACGACTCGATTGTACGTATTCCATTCCATTGAATTGATGCGGGCCATTTTTCGTGGAATTGTTATGCAAAGGTCAGCATCCTCCCCTGACGATTGATTGAATCTTTGATGTCGCTTTTTCTATTCTAACTGCTATTTTCGTGGTCTTTGCTGATGTTAACGCAGCTTTCTCTGCTTGTTTCTGCTTAACTTTGTCTTGATTTGGAGGTTTTTTTTTTTAAATATATTTCGCTGAGATGCTTGGTCAGCAATGGAGATCGGGGAGGTTTTATTTCGGAAGAAGGTTTCGGAAGGAGATTCGGGAGTATGACAGTTTGATACTTGAACTGCGCTTTCTGCAGTGTCCATCAGATGGGCAGATCCTGTGTCCAACAGATGGACATCTTCACTACCCTGACATGATGTTGGACAACCTTTTCCCTTGTGATTGCTGCAAATGTGCGCCAAATACATTAATTCTTTGAGTGTATTAATTGAAGACAGAAATTTCTGTATGACTTTTAAAAAAATCTTAGAAATCAATGGTCCCATTTTTGTCAAAAATCTGAAAATTTTAACCGTATGGTGGAGTTAGAAAATTAAATCCAATTGTAAAGAAATTGTAAGAGTTTTATATTGTTTTCATTTTGTGAAGAGTAAGGAATGTTTCTAGTAGACACTTCTTGCACCCACTTCTTCAATTACTCTTTGGATACAGAAACTCATATGAAACTAATGTATCTATTCGAAAATTCACAAAACCGAAAGGTGCCAAATGGCAAACAAACAAATGAATTTATTGCAACGTACGATATATACGTACTCTCAATCTTCATCATAATCAATTCAATACAAAACATCAATATCACAAATCGTTCAATATTGCGACATGCGACACTTGTGCGGCCAGAATACATTACCAGACCACCCAGACGTGTCAACAATAATTGTACGACACACACCGACATCGACATATGCATAATATGCCACACAGATAATGGAGAACGCTTTAATAGGCAATTGACAATTATAACAATCCCAAATCGTTCGCAGACAAGCCAACTAAAGTCAACAGAGAGTGTGAGGGTGTACATAAACACACACACTCATATACGGACTGAATATGTATATAATTGTATATGTAATTCAATTAATACAGCAGCAAATCTTAGGAGTGTCTTCATGTCGCACCATGGCCAATATTATCCACCTAAGGTACTAAAGTACGCAGATACATGCCAACTGGGATATGTAGGTACGACATAAATGTCAGAGACAAGCATTTATGTACAACCCGCGGCCAATGTTGGGCGGGCAGGACTATCAGGATGTAAGTTACACAAATAACAAAAACAACAACAATGAGAACAGAGAAGCGACACAAAATTTGAAAAAAAAAACCAACCACGACATTATTCCAAGACATTTTGGACCTCGTCGGTACGTTTTACTGCTCCATTATATTATATTACAAACTAACGATGTATGAGCGACAGTAGAGTGAAACTGAATGTGGTATTAACAGGGACGACATTATTTCCTTATCTTCTCGACGATGCGGTCTTAGGTGCGCTTAGGTATGGTACGCCGCCGTGTACCATGCGAAAGAAGCTTTATTTCGGTTCGTATGTCGTGTCCTCTGGGACATGACAATGTCCACAGTGCTCGTTCACTCACTCACTCACTTACTCCCTCTCTACAGTATCTTTACGTTTTTATGACTGAAGTAAATGTTATAAAAAAAAAAGAAGAAGCAGGAAAAGAAAAATACAACAGGGCACACTGTTCGACCGCATTTTCACAGAAAACTGAAAATACATACTTACTACTTGCCATAAGGTAAACCTCATTGGCGTCTGCCATTTTATGGTGTATTTCAGAAATCAATATTCTGTGCGTGTGTGTGTTTGTGTCATTTACTGGCAGCATGTTGTTCTATTAGTTGCTGTCCATCAAGCAGAAAATCTATTTCAGTTTACTTAACCATTTTCTTTTTTCATTGGAGCGTCCAAGTACATAGTTTTCGGTTCTTTTCTAGGTTTTACTGTCTTTAAAGTAGCTTGTATGGGCGGCCATTAATTCGACTTGAAATCAATTTCCGACTTGTCACTTCATTAAGTTATAAATTGATGGGTTAGCAGTGCGAAGCATGCTCTAAAGGAAAATACAATCTAATTTTTGATTTTTTTTTCATTTTACTGATAGAATTGAGAGGCTTTTAAGAAATTAAATCCACAATTTATTGCTATATCGTAAGTCGGATAAGGAATTTAGAAATTTTGCACATACTTGTTGGTAGCAGAGGACAAAATTGAATTTATTAAAATACAGGAAGAAGAGTATATACTTGACAAAGGACAAACTCAGAGTGAATACAAATTTGTGAAGTTTCACATTTTAGTGAATTCTCTTCAAGGAACTACATACTTACTACTATACAGTAGTCCAATCTATGCCTTTACCGAACAAATGTCTCATTCAACTGTTTCCAAATA
This sequence comes from Heteromyza rotundicornis, assembly GCA_951394025.1. NCBI lineage: Eukaryota > Metazoa > Arthropoda > Insecta > Diptera > Heleomyzidae > Heteromyza > Heteromyza rotundicornis. The sequence continues at coordinate 65,987,705 of OX596012.1, forward strand.
TGTTTATTTTAATTTAAATTGAAACCATATTCGGTGTAAGGTTGAATAATTGCTTCCAAATGTTAAATAAATATACAAGACCCTTCTATGCAAAAATGGCAAAAAGTCAATATGTACAAATCCACAAATCATTACGACAAATAATCAAATAAATTGTAAATAATTCAAAATATGTCATGTGCATGTAAGTCAAATAAAATGCATTCAAATGGCCCATGAGTTGTACGAGCATACCTAAGCACAGTAATGGGAAATACACCATTAAGCAACTAGCAACAGCATTAACGCCTCCCATCCGCCCCAGTAGCAAACAGCAATTAGAGTAGAGTGCGCGGTGGCGTTAAAATAAACAAATATGGATGGTAAATGTAAATGTTCTTGTATGTACACATTCACATATGTTGACATAAACTATGCCAATGACAATGACTTCTTGGGCCTCACCGAAGGACTTTAACCTATTTTTTTTCTGCCGCACAGCGTACTTTTATGTTGTGATTACAGTAAAACATACACAGGCACACAAGCACAACAATATGAACTTTCAAGGATCTCTGCAATATGTGTGTTGTATGCATGTACATTAAATATAATGGCCTGTAATGGTCGGTCGCAAGACAACTTCAGTTGTCCCTGAGTTCTCTTGAGAGTCCAAGTGAACTGTCTTGTAATGTTGACTTCATTACTTAACATTTCATTATCATTTGGTATTTGCATTTGTCAACTTCAGGGCCAGCTGGTTGGAAGACCGCAATGCATTCGTTATTGTCTTATATTTAATTTAGACTAAATTAATATAAATATTACCAAATTAATATATATATTTTTTTTATTTACAGATTTATATTGTGAACGATCTACAAGAGCACAAAAAGTAAGTGAATAGCCTACAATTTTTTAAAAGAAATATTTTTAAATATGTTATGAACTTTTTGATGACTCGGTCCAATACGTATGGCCTTGTTTCGGCAATAGCGTCTCGAGCTTGGCCAAAGTGGTTGGCTTGTTGTGTAGACAAATGACTTGACGTAACCTCTGAGAAAATATTCGCTGGGTGTCGAGTCGCATGACCACTCACAGTGAGATGACCAAGTCGCCACAATTTGTTCTTCACCCCTTCGAGTGCTGCTTTGCTTGTATGACATGTAGCGCCATCTTGTTGGAACCACAGCTCGGATATATCGATGTTGTCTAGCTCTGGCCACAGAAAGTCAGTTAACATCGCACTCGATCAGAAATACGCATTTCATAGCATAATTATGCTATTCTCTCTCTTGCTCACTAAGCAACTGCAAATAAATTTTACGCATCCCTGCTCTATTACGGTGTCTTCTTTCTCACTTCGATGCTTGGTCGAACACTTGTGGATTGTGGTAGCTTCAATAACGGAAATTTGCTGAGCCAAAAAGACCCTAGTCTTAGAAGATGATTTTTTAATTTGCGTATTTACAAATGAGTTAGAATTTCGATAATATTTTATATTTAATTTCTATACGTTCGGCAAGCGTGACACCATGCATAATGAAATGGCCAACCTTACCAAATATTTGCACAGCTGGTTGTCAATTGAAAAATAACAACTGGAAAAACTATCATTGCTATCGGTTCACCATTTATAATAATAAAAACTGTCCTTAAAAACTAAGCCACATCAACAATTATTTAACAAGTTTTCTGACCACACCATCAATGTCCGAATTCGTATTTGAATATTCCATTCACCCAACTAAAGTTATTTATTCCTCCTGCTTGTTTGCATTAATTTCGTTTGTCAGTTGAATGCTCGAAGCACATTCAGTCAATTATTCAAACCATATGCCGTCAGTACAAAGGCATACAAGTACTACTAGCAACTGTGCACACTACAGACGTGTGCACATGTCTGAGCCATTACGTTGTGTGACTAAATTTCATTCTATTGCCAAACGGACACAGTTTTCACGTGAAGTCGAATTCTTCAACAGGTTCGGGCTATTTTTTTTTGTGATTTAGCTGTCAGCCTGGAAATTTTTCATTTTTTATTTTCCAGTTTCACACTTTAAAATGTTCATCAGTCCGTTAAACAGCTTCCAAGTGCTTGCGTTCACTTCACGGTTGTGGTCGGGTTTTATATTCTCCGGTGTCCTCTAATATACAGACGTGTGGCTGATGATATAAATACTCGCGTGTCTGTGTGTGTGTGTGTGAGAGTGTGAATGTTTATCTTTGCTTTGCTCTCTGATGTGGTTCCGTCCATTAAAAGTGTTGACGTCTGCCACACTATTCACATCCTGGTGTTCTTGTCCTGCAATCATGGCCTTAGGACATCGTTTCTATTGTGGTGCGCTGGCCGTCGTCATGCCTAACGAAGCATAAACAAATTTCTTTTTTATGTTTTGTGTGCAAAAGAAATCATTTGTAATGAAAAAAGTTTTTTTTCTTTTTTTTCTTCTTCTTTGGCGTAGGTGGTGGACAAAAAAAAAGTAATGGTCGCTTACCTACTCTTGTGTGAGAATGAACGTGTATGTGCTAACTAAACATGCAAACACTTAGCAGCAGAAAATGGTCGAAATGCTCGTTAGTATGCTTTCAGAGTGGACGATTTGAGTGCATTATTAAAGGGACTAATTTATTTGGTAAAATCTGTGACGAAAATTCCAAATTGGGGGACACTTAGGAATGGAAAAGTGACAACCGAGCTGTCCACAACCAGGTGGTAGAGTGTCAGCTATGTAAATAAGTATGGCAATCAACTGGCGAAATCATTACTTAAACTACTTATGTCGCTCAAGATGAATGCAGGATTTATGTAATTATCCTCTTCATGTAAGCATTTGGGACAATAAAGTAAAATTTTCTATTTTCTTGGTCTGTTTCTGATTGAGTTCATCTTTATTTTCTTAAATTTTCACAATTTTTGCACAATTTTTTATCCAATTTTCCCTACTCAACTTTCTAAATATGGTCCCCATTAAATGAAAGTCTCTCGGCCGCCATTCACTAGAACGTAACAAAACGAATTCATGTTGCGATAAACTCAATTCTTCACGCACAATTAAACGCGTACGCTTGGCATAATGCTCGCAATTCAGTTTTGAAGTTGCCCATCCATCTATACTGCAATATATTTTCAGAAAATCTTCTCCTACTTCCCGACCAAAATTAATTACTTAAGTTTCATGCACAAAACAGAATAAAAAACAACAACAACAAAGCAACATAGGTTAATGCGCTTTTAATTAAAAGAATTCTTCTGGCCTCCATACACTGCAAAGTGTTGTTAATTTCATACTTTGTCGCTTGAACATTTTCCAATTAAATCCATTTGGCACTTTTAATCCAAAAGAGAGAGCGAAAAAAGTACACACCAAACGTTGTGTATGGAAATTTCATTGGAAGCATAACGTTTCGCTGCATACAAAAACAGTCTATACGTATTAGGCTTTTGCCACACAAATGTAGTAAAATCAATATTCAAATTGATAGAAATTTCTGCCTACTTTGTATTTTTGGTGTATTTGTATGCATGTATCTTCATTTTGTTAGGATATTGCCTTTGGATATCCTTTTGACAAACTACAACATCCTAATTCGAAGTGCTTTAATTAGAATGATGTAGAATTACTAATTTGCATGCAGCTGTGACAGTTCCGAGCTTTTCAATATACTTACTGGTTGTATTCTAAATTATGGATGCAAGTGAGTCGATTGTACTTTGCACTCAAGACGAACTATAGAGCCCAGATACACCAACAGATTGTCACAATTAGAAAATCATGGAATCTTAATTTTTTGTAAACCAATATCAACTCAACTTTGATATAATTATCAGTCAACAACAGTCTGATGAGTAGATTGGCAAGCATCGAAATTAATTTTTTTATTTGTATTTTCATATGGTGGTTTCTCCAATGAATCGATGTTTTTAATCTAGAATCTCTAGCCATGCTTTCGCAGAATATATTTGTGGTATTACAGCTTTCTAGGTCCACTGGTGACTGCAGGAGTGCCTACTATAATTGACACCCTCATATTTTTAACTGACACGCCCCCTTTTGGAAAGAATATGTATGTAAAATTGCAGCTCTCAATGCCAATTGGTGGCTTCAGGAGAGACAACTTTCCACACCCCATCTTTAACTAATACGCCTACATTTCAAATTGCCAGTCTCCTTTAAAAAAAAAAAATCTTGTTCAAGAATCTGTGGTCATGGTCTATAAGAGTATGTATGTGCTTTCTTTCCACTGGTGGCCTACTATATCTGCCATGCCCCCTTAATGAAAATCCGGGTGCCTCAGGACATATCGCTCATTCCCTGCAATGACGACACAAACACAATCGAATTGTTGAGAAATCACTATTTAAATGACAGCTCTCTTGGTCCACTTGGTGGCTTCTGGAAGATGAGGACATTCGGACAGACACACAATGGGAATTGCTATCATGTTTATATAATTCAATAAAAATTACCAACAGTAGAATACTAGAAACAAAAATTACACTGTGCGACAATTTCAAGGTTATGGAATCCGACCTGGTATCTGTCAAGATGAGTAGAAAGTATTCATATAGAGTAGCAATTACCTCAATGGGTTTTGCAAAGTTAGTTTCCTTTCCAAAGACATAGCGGTTAAAAGTTTGGATGTTTTGCTGTATTTTTCAAACTAATTTTTCGGCCACAACTTGCAACTTTTATAAGTGATAACGGTATTGAGCTCGCAACTGCATCAAAAAGGGTTGATTTAAAGCCATTGTTACCTCTAACATAGCTTTTTTTGACAATAGTTTTTCTTTTTTATAGAACAAAAATTAAAATAAAACAAAATTTTCCGGTAGAAAAAGTAAAAAAATTACAGTTTTTTCAACTTTGGTCATCAAATTGTTTGGTATAATTTGCTAACATAATCTGTTTATCTGTACATTACCGAATTTTGCTGAAAAATTTAACAAAAAATATTGATTTGAAAAATACAGTAAAGCAAGAAAACTTTCAACGACTGTATCTTTTGAAAGGAAACTAACTTTGAAAAATCCATTGAGGGTTTTGCTACTATATATGAATACTATCGATCCACCTCGACCGTTACCAGGTCGGAAAAATGTGTGGCACAGTGTTATTCGCTTATTCCTCCAAAGTATTCCAAATCTAGTTGAAGTGATTCAATAACCTAACAGTAGTTAAGTATGATTAGTAAAAATTTGAGACAATCTAAGCTTTTGATTCAAAGGTCTCCTAAAAGGTACTTACAGCCGACTCTAATCAAGTCGAACTTTATTAAATTTTGTGGGAGCTGGCAAAGGGTACCACATTTCCTTGTATGCCAAGCTGGACATATGCTATCAACTTAGGACACTTCCACATTCGTGCAATCGTTGTATTTATGATTATATTGGAACCTTTTTCTAATAAACCGTAACAATTTATTCAATAGCTTCATCATTTCGTGCAAACCCTTTCAATTTACTGTTAAGTATATCAGACTTAATACAACTTAAGTAGTTTTTTTTCTACTTGAAAGCTTTTTTCCGAATTATCTTAAATATTTAATAAGAAAATGATGTTGTGTGCAATTTTCTATAACCATTTCTCAGCAGCCTTTTTTAATAGTCCATAAAAAGGATTCAGACACTTTAATCAAAGTAAGGAGATTGGCATCAGACTTTTTCCCTAATGTTTTTGCTTATGTCTGTGTATTTCAATGATTGTCAAAACATCATCAAAACTAATTTCACACAGGCTACACACATACGACCTATAGTCAACTTTGCTTAGGGGGGCGGGTACGCAACGTGACTGGGATTTTTAATCTTGTCATTGACTTAATTTCGCTCACACTCAAGTGCGACGACATGGTAATAAGGGGAATTGGCGTTATTGTTATTATTATTGTTTTGAGGCCATCAGACGTCAATTTAAATAAGTAAACAGCTTGAAAAGAAACAACGACGATGTTGAGGCTTTCAAATTGAATGGCAAGCCATTACTTTCAAGTACATTCGAATATAATTAAGTTAAGGCCAAAAACCACAAAAATTAATATGAAATTTATTTAATTATATTAAAGAAATCTTATCTTATGTGACTTTTAATCAGCTGAAATGTATGCGAGTTGGCGTGCTTATCGCCATTGTTTGACCAAATCGGCACAGCACAGTTGCACCCACTGGGAGACACTTTTTTTCTTCGGCTACACCAATTATAGTTTCCTATCAATCAATATTGAAAATGTGATTTTACCATACATACCAACCTACTTAGTTGCGGCATGTATTCACTCGTGTTTCCATGTTGTTAACGAAATTTCGTTTTTTTGTTTGTTTGTTATCGCATCGATTAAAAATCAATTACACTTCTGCGTTTGATATGCGCAGCTATCGCCTGAAGTGGTAACGGTTTTTTGATGTGTTTATATTTACGCTAAAATCGCATTTAAAGAGTGCGGCGGTGTGGCTTTTGTAAACACTGTTAAACCGCGCACAAAAATAAACAAAATTAGGTTACTCAATGGCATGAATTGAAAATAAAATATTGTGTATTTGGTGAATTAACAACTGGGCGCAATGCCAAGTAGTTGGCACAGGGCAGTCGGGATTATCTTTAAGATATTTTTTGATAATAAATTGAGTAAGTAAATTCGATATTGTGTAGACGCTTTCGATTTTTAATATTTGCCAAGATTGATTTGAACATTTTGTTTGCCCACGAGAGGCGTGAATAAGTTAAGTCAAAGAGATTACCACATTTGACCTAAGGCCACCACTGGCATATTGTACATATTACTTCATTTCATCTTATGTCTTATTTTCCCACACATTGAATTTCCGTCATGCCATTAAGTCACACAAAAACATGTCATTACCATAAGAAAAAAAAAAACCCCCAAAAAAACAATGAAAAAATCCCCGAAGATTTATATTTCTGTCATTCGTTCAACGGTAATTCGTAACGATCAATTTAACACAACCAACAATTTCGCAATATTATATCATCGTTAAATGTCATAAAAGTTTACAGAACTTTTAAAATTTCACTTGCAGTGCAGCAATTCACACACACCCAAGTTTGAATTGAATCGCTGAAGCAAGGCATTGAAATGGGGGAAAACTTTGACGAACCGAAGCAATTCACACACACTCGCCTCCAACGAATGGAAAATATTTTCATTAACATGATGGCAACCTACTCGCACAAAAGGCAAACACCCTCGTCAGTCAAGACAGAAACGCAGCATCATTATCGTCATCATCGTCATCATCACATCATAATCATCTTGGCTTTCGTCGTTTTCATCAGCCGAGCATAACAAACTTATCAATGAATCACTGAAAATGATTGATGATGATTCAACGAGTATCCCCCACTGCCGAAAAAAGCAACAACAAATACAAAAACAAAAACAAAACGAAAACCGCTCTACACTTGCGAATTTATGCCAAGCGGGATTAAGTGTATTATAGCGAAGTCTCTTTACTCTTTATGGAATGTACGCAAATATTATTGAACTTTTTCCTTGAACGACGCCACGCAACCTTCGGCAAAGAAATGTAAAAGGAAAAAACTTTTTTTTTCCGGCAGCACCGTGCTGTCATTGTTATTTACCAATGGTCTATTTACACGCTCTCCTCCAACGATTTTACACACACATGAGGCGGCGGCAGTGCTTCAACGCAAATAAAAATAAACTTGCGCCAAAGACGGCTTGGTATTGACGGATGCCTTTGCCGGTGTTTACATATGGATTCCTTCAGCAATTCATCAAAATCGAGGGGGGGAGAAAAAAAAACTTTTGACACTTTTAAGCGGAAGCATATTTGTACAGAACGTGTGTGTGTGTGTGGATGTGTGTGTTCGGGCGCGAAGTTCAAGTACTAAAGAAATTACTTTGGTGTATCAATCATCAGCGGGCTTAAAAGTTAATGAAAAACACCTTAAAATATTTACTTTTGGGTAAAATTTTAAATTTTAAATAATTTTTACAGCCGCTCTCAGCCAAACCAAACCAAGTCAAACATAACCAACCACCTGACTCATCGATTTATCAAGTGCATTAATTTGTACATTTGCCAGTGTCCATGCCGCCCACAACACCCCGCAGCAGAGAGAATTCAATTTGCAATTGCGAAATCGAATTGCATTGCTGCCCCACATTCGCTTTCAGCACTGCTTTCATAACTTAATCATAAATAATTGCCAATAAATAAATTTCCACTTGACTGAACTATGAATGAAATGGAATGAGGACATACAAAAAAATTGTAAAACATTTTCACTTTTACATATTTACACGGTTTGTGAATGCAACAAATTCGCACGGCAGATTAAAGTGTCTGGGACGACATATTTGCTATGAAATTCCTTTAAAGTTTCTTTAAGTATCCAAATTTTGCTCTTAATCCCTTGGAAATCGTTGGCAAAGTGCTCATATGTGCAATTACCAATTTAATGTTTATTGCGGCCACATCAGCAATGAAATTACTCTTGCGTTTACTGTCGCTGGCGACCATAGAGCTGTGGTAGACATCATTGACTGTGGTCATATAAATACTGCAACCCTATTCGCAATTCGTACGAGAATTGGCCATGCAAATGTAAATATGTACGTTAATGTGTGTATATATGTATGTATGCATGAAGATAGTTAAGTTGATGGTGGTGGTGCAAAATGACAATATAATTACATTCCCAATTCGAAATGGAATTGCTGCTTGCAATTGACGTATATGTACAGTAATAATCCGCTTGTGCTTGAGCGCTGATTTTCCGCATTCGTATTTCCACAATTCAGACACTTTCCCGTCTATGCATTCGGACTTTAATTGTACTTCAAATGTCACATTTTTTGATTTATTTAAATGTCAATTGCGGCCACTGCCATAAATTGTGCCCCTTGGAATTCTCTTTATGGCCGCGCGTTACGCGTTGGTGTAAATTATTTATTATTTTGCGAAAGTTACACGATAATTGGGTGACAGCGTAGCGCGGGCAATAGGAACTTAAGTGATTTATTATGTGCCCGACGAAGGGCGAGCAATAACATTCTAAGGACAGGACATGTTTGCTTAAGCGTTGTGCGATGAAAATAGGGTTGGAAATTGACATTTTATTAGCGATAAAGGAGAAGCAGCAAAGGTGGATTTAACCAAATATGCACAAAAGGTCCTGAAATGCCAGTTCATGAACTGGCACTTAATTTAAATTTAAATTAATTTAAACTTAATTAACGACGATATATAATAAAATTGAGTGATCAGTTTTTCATTCTCTGATCTTATTTCCTTTTTAAAGTAATAAAACGTTTGGTGCAAACACACCCCAAGTGTAGTATATATTCACTAAAATATAAATTTTTCTATTTTATCGCACAGTGTAAATTAGTAAACAGGTCAGCTAGTATAGGTAACTCTGCGCAAAACAGGTATGGCAAAATTCTCGCGGAAATTTACGTGAATATTTTCTATGAATTTTCTGTAAAACCAGCAAGCATTCTGTAAATTATTCATTATAAAACATTTTTTTTCAAAAGAAAAAAAATAACAACAACCCCTTGTTAAAATTTTGAACAAAAAAATTTAATACAAATTTGTATGCACAGCATTCTTTTTTTAAAAGTTTAAAACTAAGAAATAAAAAAATAATTGTAATGCGTCACTTATCCACTTATATCCGCGGCCACGTTCGCTATAATTTTGTATTTTCAAGTGACTGAAATACAAATTTTTCAGCCATACCTCTGTCACTACCCAACAGGACCAAATCCAAAATTGGACCTCGAAAAAGGATGAAAAGGATATACCTTTTCAATAGCTTTGGGCCTACATTAAGGCAAATTAAAATTGATATGCGTGTCAATTAAATTTGTCAAGTATTTCTTAATTTAGAAGGGAAAAAACATACAAACCCGCATATAAATCCACATACTCACTAACAGTTTTTTTTTACAATAAAATATAATATTGGTACCTTAAAGTACAATCAATCTGTGTCCATTTCATCAAGACTCTAGAAAATGAAAAACAAGTTTTCAAATTGGTATATTATGTATAGAAATTAATTTTTATTACTTTCATTACGATTCCCACAAACCGCTATAGCCCATCTGATACAGCTTCTTCTTAGGAATCTAAAAATGACAAACACTCGATTTTCATGAAAAGGGACAAAGGATTATTGTGGCTTAAGGTATCGGTATAATAAGATATATATTACTTTTATAATTTAATTTGATAAAATTTGGTTTCGGAACTCCTTTTGCACGGTTTATCCGATTCAACTGAAATTTTCCTTATGGACAGGGCAACGTCTTGAGATATAAAAAATCTCGAAAATACTATAGGAAAGAAAGAGATAGAAAACATGAAAATCAAGAGCAGATCAGCCAGTAATATATAATAAAATGTAATTTAATTTGCTAGTCTAGAAGTGAATTGACATGAAAGGGTTATTTCGATGTGGGAGGTATCTAAACTAAAAATTTAATCAACTGAAATAAGTACTACGCCTTCCAGACTAAAACATTCTAACTGTAGAAGGATCACGAAACAAAGAATCCCAGCTTTGGGTAAACATAAAACTGCAGATCTACCAAGTTTTATGTGAGGCTATTCACCACCATTCTTACTCAACCTAATCTAAATCATAGACATTTATAAATCCAATCATCACCATATCAAAAATTTAAATAAATATTCATGGCCATGAACTTAAAATTTGTCAAAGTTCCTGGTAGAAAATGAACTATCCTACCAGGAAATTTCTCGTGGGTTTGGCCACTTCCTTTATTGACAGCATACTGTCAACGTCAAATCAAGCTTCTAAAATATTTGATGAGCCGTAGTTCTACTGCATAAATTTTAAATTGTTCCTAATTTTAAATTTGGAATTTCACTCCAACCTAATTTGCTTGCACAACCACCGAAACACTTTCCTTATCTGGAGGTTTTCTGCTTCTTTTTTTTTTTGGTTTTCCAAATTTTTATGAGCACACATTTTTAGCTGAGTTTGCATAAACTTACTCGGCAAAATGTCTTCTGTAGGTACATAAAAAAAAAACTTTTCTAAGAAGTCTTCAGCAAGACGAAAGGCACATAAAAACTTTCAATGTAAACAAAATGTTAGCACTGTGCACAGCTGTGTGTGTGTGTGACGGTCGGTGGGAGCTCTAGAATTTACTTTAAGGACACTTGGGGAAAACTTGTGGAGATATGCAGAAAATTACCAACATTAATTGTGAAAGTACCTACCACAGGAAGAGGAGCATAGTCTATAGAATCACAACAACAACAACAAAAACAACAGCCACTGAAAAGAAACTTGCCACTGAAATTGTGTCAAGACGCTTTTGAGTTTGTTTTTTAGTAAATATTATTTTGTTTTGCGCAGTGACTTGCATTCGGTTTTGTTAGAGACATTCGCTGGTGAACTTTAAAGAGGTTAGGTTCCTCTTGACAGTTTTCATTTTAAATTATTGAAGCATTGAAAAGTTTAAATATTTTCCAAGATATCGTTGCCTTCAGCCTTACTAACTCAATTAGTTTTCTCGGAACATGAATTTAATAATTCATTTAGCGTGACGAACTAAATTAAATATTTGTTTGCTGTACATAATTTAGGGAATTGTCAAAAATTTAATATCATCAAATTAATAAATTTCATTGTAAAATTACTACAACAACAACAACAAAATATGTTTCATTTCGCACGGAAATCACGGAAAATCATTTGTTAAACTTCAGAGTGTTGAGTAGCAAGATGGCTGATTGCCACTGTATTGGCACGCAACCATTAGTCAAAGTGTGTAGGGAAAAAAAAACATGTCACGAAACGATGCAGCGCTGCATAGTGCCCCGCAGCACAAATGGCGTATATTTAAGTTGAGATGTGGTCGTCAACGAACAGCGGAGAATTGTTAGCCCCGAGTGGGTTGGACATTGTCCGTTGACACTTTCTAGGTTTGGTGAGTGAAAAATTAAAGCAACGGAAGTGCAGCGGAAGTTAATGACATTGTAAGTCTTCAAATCAGAAATTTAAGTTAAAATTTATAGACTTAAACGATGAGTCATTATGGAGATTCTTTTGAAAAAGATTTCCATCGTAGATTCCCATCTAGAAGTGGAATCTACGCTATCAATAAAATACAGAATTCGATTCTTAAACTACATTTACATATACGCGATTATCTCAATTTCCGTACTTATCCATTTTATATTAAAAAAAATTATCCTTGCGAAATGCGCGATTATAAAATAATCTCGAATCTGTTCTATTCACCAAGCAAGAAAGGAGCAAATTACATGAATTTATTTTTTTCATAATCTTACTGTATTAACAGATAGATAGATTACAATAATCTTTTGATATAATCTATATATGCAAAGATACTACGCGATTATCTACATTTTTAAGCTTATCAATATTACCTCGTACGAAAATGCGCTCTTATCCTTAAAAAAATAAGCTTGCAAAATTCGCGATTATAAACTAATCTCGATTTATTTGTCCAAATTTTCTAATGTCAATTGTCAGTTAATCTAAAAAAATACTAAATTTACATATACGCGATTATCTCCATTTTTGTATGAAATGGCTATTTCTCTATTCACACCACCCAATGCCTGGTTTTTCCACTTATCATTCTAGGAATGACATAAAAGATGATTATTCAAAACAGAAATCACTCAAATGTGCATAACTGCTTTGGTTTGGCTTAAAAAAAAAGAAAATACAAAAAAATAGTACCTCTTAAGGATAATACCAGTTCGCTTCATTGGTTATGTTTTACGACTGCCGGCAATAAAATCTGCAATTTCGCATTTGCACAGAAAATTAAGTACTGCAGTAAAATTTCGTATTTGTTGCAATTGCAATGCTGGCAACTCTGGTAATTATACGTGAGGTGGTGGTGGGGGGGGGGAGGTTAAGGAAATAATCATTTCTTGCAGTGATTCCGAATGCAATGCAATGGAAATTAAAAAAATACTGAATATATTTTGTAGTTGTGATTGTTGTTCATGTTGTCGGTGGCATGCTCGGCGCAATTATGTGCTGCAATTGAACATTTGCAACAATGGCACCACAATAACAACAAGGAAAAACAAGAAAAATGTGTTACTTCAACACCTTCGGCGGACGGTTGGTTTTTACACAAACACACAAGTACACAAACAGTCACACATACACTTGTGCTAATGCAATTGACCATGCCGTAGTGCGGCCGGTCAGCAACATTGCCAACCGCAGATAGAAACCCACCGATATGGTGAAATTACTATGCAGCGTTTGTTATTCGTAATTTACTGTGTTGTTTTTTCGCCATCCTTTCAGCACGTTAGTAATTTTATGCCTTCTCCTTTGTTTTTCCTTACTTTCAGGGTAAATATCTGCAATGGATGACGCCATATTTCAAGTTGTTCATTGGCACTGGTGTGAGCGTTTGTCTGCTTGTGTGAGTTGGACTTCCTTTTCAAATATAATTTGTATTGAATTTAAAAAAAAATCCATTTCATTGTGGTTTTACAAAATATTATAATACTCGGTTATACAGTTTCGAAACAGAAAAAAAAGGTTACAATGCACATTGCATGTGTATTTATTTTTTAATTAAATATATTTAAAACAATTTGTTTCAATTAGTTTGGAAACGTAATGACTCATTATGTAATTATTCGCAAATATTTGAGTACACGCTTACGGTCTGTAATGAATAATGGCATCGGATTGCAGGATATTACTTAACAATAACAATAACAAATCCTCAAAAGTGCAATTAATTTTATTTTAAAATTTTAGCAAAAATTGGTTTTTAATATATTGTTGTCCTTCAGTGAAAAGGTACTAAGTCCAAAAACATCAAAATTGATGTCATTGCTTTTAAAGATTAAAATTAACGTTAAAAATGCATAAATATAAACAGTCTCCGGCTGAAAATGATGGGAATGCACTGCAGAATACCGCATTGAGTTTGAATAAATATAAAGAATGGAATTCGCTTCTGTTTGAGAAAAACTCTGGCACAAGATAAAAAGGTTGCAACATCCGATCATTGCGAATGGTCCAATCATCAACCAATTTTCAAGAAATTGGACGTGGTTGTGTAAAAGTGGGTAAATAGATTTATATGGGATTTAGTAACTTTTCATTAAACGCAATATTGAAAAAAGAAAAAAAATTGTTAAATAACCCCTAGAATTGTCCGATCTTTATGACTTTGGGCATTGGTTTAGAAAGGGTTGGGATCAATATACCCAATTCCGAAAATTCTTTCTTCAGTCGTACAATTCGTTTGCGGAGCATTCTTACTGCTAGTTTTTTTTTTATACCAAACTGCAACATATCCAATGTAAAAAAAAGACATTCACCTACATTATTCAATCGGTCCTCGTTCCCACAAACCTATCATCCTTTCTCGAATCATGTAAGTGGGATATCCTCCAAATTTAATATCACAATTTTTCTAATTCCGAATGGACATAATCTTGAAAGGATAATATTTCCGAATGAGCATAATTTCGAATGTACAGGTCGGGATTTGAATTTAGTAAACGGGATTTTTGTACAGTCGGGCTGTAAAAAATGGGAAAGGAAAAAATGGGAAAGTGAAACCTTCGTCATTCGGTATAATGGATTTCGAGATTTAGGGCCCATATCGTTAAGATAAAATCCTATTTTATCTTTCTTCTCTAGCTTAGTTCTGTGTCATTTTCCATACTGCCTCCCATACAAATATTCTTTGCTTCTCCACCTAAAAATAACCTCCTGCAGTATTAATTATATCTTTAGCATACAAATCCCCTTGTCCTCCTGTTCCTGAAGACACCAGTGAAATAGAGTGTTGCAATTGCACATTCATAGATATTCTGTGAGATTATAGCTATGAACATTCCATATATCAGAGACAGGCTATTTACTCAGCAGGGCAATCAAGCACCTCAAAAGTGCTTCAAATGTTCACGAACGCACCACTTCGACTTATATACATTTTTACATTGCATGCCCACGTGAGGCGCAGCTTATTTCATGCTGTAAAGGAAGTGCATAGAAAGGTTTTGTAAGCTTTTTTGTAGGCACTCAAAATAAATTTCTCTTGGTAACCTTGATTTTTCATAATGTTATGAAGGCCAATTGACTCCATTCGTTTGGGCGAATGAAGTAACATTATTTTATGTGCCAAATTGGAAGCGCACTCCAGGCTGGACAGAAAGCAACTCTCCCACACTTTACAAATTTTCAAATATGTATAAATATTTTTTCTATTTCCAATTGAAATGCCCATGTTTTCAATTGCTGTTTTCCTTTTCGTTTTTATTTGGCCAACAAACAACTTGATGCAATTTTTTGCTTTTCATGAAAGTGCTTTATATTGTAGCTGTTGTTGATTGAAGCAATTCCGTTTCAATGCAGAGTCTCTTACACCTACATATATGATTAAAAATACTGACTTTCGGCATGTACCGAATGTTTATATCACATCAAAATTGAAGTTCCGGTGTATTAATTTTAGTACTTTTACTTACAATTGCAGTCTTTTTCCAATTTATTTGTTCACAGATTCCGAAAGTTGTGCGCTACTTAAATATGAAAAGTTTTTATATATAAAAATAAATAAATAGCACAAAAACCCCTACAGGGTTGACTCTATATAATATGAATTATTTTTCCATATGTACATTTCCCTCTTCAGCTGTGCCATTTCAGTCAGGCCTTCGATGCGTAAATTTTCCTTATTTTTTTTTTCTCTATATTTCATTATAATTTCTGCTCATACTACGTACGAGTGTGTATTCTCAAAATGCTGACAAACATTGCGAGTGGGTACACCTCAACACACTTTCGCCATTAAGTAAATATATTTTAATTACTTTTTCTAGCCAAACCATTTCATACGGTAAATCTCTGAAAGCACTCCAAGTTAATCCTGCAAATTAGCAAAATAAATGTGTGTGTGCTGAAAAAGAGAAATTTATTTTCATAATCATTAACGTACCCGAAATGCTTGAGTAATTTTTAAAATGGTGTTGTATTTTTATTTTCCCGAGTGAGTGTGTGTGTTTGCTTTATTTTAGTTTTTTTTTATTTTTTTTTTTGGTTTTGACATTTTGACTAACGACAAGCTAAATTTACGCGCACTCATCATGAAGGCAAAAGCCAAGCAACATGTCGCCGCCGCTGAAGAATCATTCATGTGCCCTTACCTTTCGAAGTGGAGAAATGTGGAGGGGGGTGGTGTGTTGTGAGCGGTGCCTAAGGGTGCCATGCTTTGGTTGTTTTTGGTACGTCAAATGTACCGCCATAGAGTGGCTGTCAAAGTGCCATACAGTTGGTCGCTTAGTGGGGCTTACGAACTGTTGCTATCTTCAAAGGCCATGAGGTCTGACTAAAGTGTAAGGATTGTTGTTGTTGTTGTGTTCTTGTTGTTTTCTTTGTGGACTTTATTGCCATGGCCTTTAAGACTTTAATTGGAAATGAAAAGAAATATTTTTCAATTAGTTAGTTTTTTTAAGACTTATTTTTTTGATTGAAGTTATGATATAAGAAATTGATGTAGTGATTTAATTTATTTTTTATTTGCTGTCCATGTAAAATCCTTGACTATGGCAAATCCTTTTCTTTTTTTTTCTTAGTAAACAAATGACTCAGTTGAGTGGGTGAGTGATCCTTTGAGAACATCATTCAATTAATAATAGAAAAATTATTGTCTAAGTCATGATGATATAACAAAAGCTCATTCGATTTACATATGCCGCTTCATTGCACTTCAATGAATATACATCAAAAGTATAGGAATGATTCGTAAGTCTTTTGTGCTGCCTGTCATGCACACAGAGTACAGAAAGAGAAAGAATTAATGGTTGAAAGAGTTGGAAAATTAAAGAAAAATCTATTCAATTACTTTCCAACTAATTGAAGTAAATATACACAGCGAAATGAGTGCGTAAAGCTAATTAAAATTCACAGAAAAAAAAGCTTCAAAACTTAGGCGAAAAAATAAAAACAAACTCAATACGCCATTATGGCAGCAAAATATTTACAAATGTTAGCTGACACACCTCCAATCGCTCAATCGCTTGGTTGCAGCTGATGTTGATTGATTTATAAACAATTCCAGCAAAGTTAAGTGAATGCAAAACAATAAACAAAATTAAATTAGCATCCCAATGGCGAGCAGATGGTTCCCCTCTATAGTAGGTACTTTTACAGAATTATTGCGCCACCGCAAATCAGTGGTGGGTGCTTTTGGCTTTCATTATTGCTTGTAATGGTGTTTGATTTTCTTTCTGCTTCAACTTAGTTTTTTTTTATAAGTATTTTCGTGCACTGATTGGCTTTCGATTACATTAAGGTGGGTTGAGGAAGAAGAAGAAGAGTTTTCCTGCAGTTGATGCTATTGTATATTTTTTTTTAATATTTCTTTCATCTGTAAATGGTTTTGTTGCAAATTCATTTGCATCTCAATACTTTCCATTCGATTGAATGGAAATTTCAATTTTATTATTTTCCTCAAATTTTACAAATTGCAAATGGCATTAATTTTATTGGTGCTCCATTTATTTCGTTCATTTTCCCTTTGCATGCACGCTTGCAATTACAAGTTTCACATTTCAACGACAACAGCTTAATAGGATTTTTGGTATAACGCTATTTTTAGCATTGAAGTCATTTCGAGGGCCAGCAGACGAAATTGATCGCAAAAAAATTAACAAAAAAAACCACAACTTCCCCAAAAACACTAGTTAACATTCCCCACCTACCCAACTAACATACTTTCAATACGTATAGAAAAACAGAAACGAGCAAAGAAAACATAAATTAGTCACTCAACAAACATTAAAAAGTTTTGTACGTAATTTGCCAGCCTCGAGCAGGTGGGCGTACGTATGTACTGGGCGCGCTTTGGTGACCTGACAAAAAGCTATTAACACAACAGCCAACTTCACTTATTTCCTCAGTGTGGCATTCCGGCTAACACGGCATGCATTGCATACTCGATACATACTTACCGCACTTACGAACGTGTGGCCATACATTCGAGGAGCGAACTTATGTGCTTTAATAATGTAAGCAGAGCACTTGTTAAATCAATTGAAGGGAAGGTTTCGGAATTTTTGAACGAGTGTTGCGTGCTCTCTGTGGATTCTTGTTGTTTGCAAACAAAATGGATTTTATTTCATGGTTGTTTTTTTTTTGGTTTTATCAATTTGATTAAATTTTGATGTTTAAAAATTTAAACCATCACATCGATGGCTGACACTTAAAAAAAATTTTATTTTTCACATGAAGAATATAAAAATTTGTTATTCACAAAATGAAGTGCCTTTTGTACAGACTTCGATTGAAGATTTAAGTTATGCTGAGTTTGGTGTGAGCCATTGTTCTATCTTAAATGGGAGGTGACAAGTCTTGTCATTGTCACTCATCATTGTTAATCTCAAGTTTCAAAAGAACTTTTGAGTTGTGTCGTTTTCATTCTATACAGAAATCGGCATATGGAGCTGCACCTTTGTATATACTGCCTAGATAAAGAAAATGATAACATACATATTCTTCATTACAACAAAATATTGCGTAAATGGCATGGACATTTTTGGAAATCGAAGCAAAGTAGCTTTAAAAAACTAGAAGAAAAATATGTTCGGTCCAACCGAAGCTAAAATGCTCTGCACAAACGAGTACGATACATTCTTAGACCCTTTGTTGGTAATTTTATCGAAAATATTCCGTATTTTATCGCTAGTTTTTCGATATTTTATTGACAATTTTTCGTAATTTATCGAGAATTTTCCGATATTTTATTGATAATTTTTCGATTGTTTATCGATAATTTTCATTCCCGATCAATTTCAAAATTCTGTTCCAATTCCATTTTGTTCCGGTCAGATTCCAATTTGTTCCAGTTCCATTCCCATTTCGTTCCCGACATCATTTCCAATCAAATACAAGAAACGGCGTCCAAATTGATTAGGTATTTCTCATGATAAAGGAAAATAAAGAAATTTTAGGGCAATTGTGAATGGCAGGTATGATGATTTTTATCGATTTTGTATCGATAATTTTTTGATAATTTATCGATTTTTTATCGATATTTTTTCGAAAATTTTTTCATATGTTATTGATAATTTCCATTTCCCGATCCATTTCAAAATTTTGTTCCAATTCCAATTTTTTCCGGTCCAATTCCAATTCGTTCCAGTTTCATTCACATTTTGAATTGGAGTGGTTCTCATCTGATGTTGCCTATTTTCAATACCGTTCTAACCAGGAATGCCAAAAGTTGCAGTCGATAGCTCAATAACTACGGAAGTTATGGTGTGAAACGATGGACGGACATTCGCAGATCGATTCAGCAGGTGACAATAACGTTGTACTGTAAACACTCGAATTAATTTTCCTATGTTTTCTCAAGCAGTTTTTGATTTTTTTACTGGTTATGTAGCTATGGGCTGTAACTCAATGACAGCTTCAATTTTGTTGGTTAAGTTGCAAATTTCACAAAAACAATTTGCTTCTTTTATTGGACTAGCCTTACTTAACTAAAAAGATTCGATTTTGAAAATGATTTCTGCTTTTGTGATATTTTTTCCAAGTCACTTTTTAAGCGTTTATGTGCGCCCAACAAATACATTTTCCCTTAAATTTTATTCAGTAATTGCGTTTCTTTAATTGCATGTATTTATTGCGTTGTTTTCTGATATCTCTTTTCCTTTTACATTAAGGAATGACCATACGCCTTAATTAATGCTTACCAACCACATAATAATAATATCTGAGGAAACACAGGTTGAAGCCATTAAAAATCAATTATAACCAGAGTACTTACTCATAATTATAGCTTGATTGAATGAGAATAATAATTATTGAATAATCATGGAGGGGCCATGATCCGGACGCAAACTGAATGGTGAAACTCTATTATTGCCATTGAAGAACGAAAAAGAACTAAAGCCATTGAAGAGAATTAAAACTAGATTTGAATACGCTAAAAATAATACGTAATGTAAGAAACTAATTTGGTTCAAAAAAATACAAACAACGGTATTTAATTAAATGCCTGACAACGCAAACAACACAATAAACAAAAACACCCAGTACTTGTTCATTTCTTGGCACAAAATAAAATAAAATAAAATGAAATAAAATAAAAGAAACAAACAACAAATTTGACTTGTGTTCATTAAAACACTTAAGCTGCTTTAAATTTTCAACAACAAATCCTGGCAAAATATGGCCACTGCCTGAGGCGAAAATGGTGCTAAGAGGAAACGCCGCTCAATTAAAAGGTTTCCTGCTTGGGTGGAGTGAGCCCTCCTGAAGCAAAACGTCTTTTTCAACACTTTTAAACTTGTCAGGCTGCGGATGGATTTCTTTGTCATCGTCATCTTTCAGAGACTGTTTTTTTCGTTTTTGTTCGTCATTTCCAGTTAATTGTGTTTTTGTTGTTCGTTGTTTTTTTTCTGTAACTTTTCGTATCTTTCCTTGGCTGGTTCTTTTTTATTTGATCAACACGTCAGAAAGTTTTTCATTATTTTTTTTTTTTTGATGTTGTTTGGGTTGCGCACAATTAAGCCCACAAATGCTGAAAAATACCCATTTTGACACCCTTTTCCAATTTCGTCTCTAGTCTGCCGGGGTTGCGATTTTATATAATTCCCTAGTCACCAAGAAGTTCAAAGGTTCGCAGCGAGTTTGTTTTTGTTTACTTTTTATTTTCATCATACTTATAAACTTTTGGTGAGCTTTTTCAGATAAAATGTGAAAACTTATTTATTTATTAAATTCAAAATAGTATCGAGTGGGAAGAAGTTCCAGATTTGATAGACAATTTAATGAAATTGGAAAAGTTGGTTTTAAATCTGGGAATTTAAGTACGAACCAAGTAATAGGAGTAGAAAAAAAACATCTGATTTTATGCAATCTTAGTCGTTTTGTCCCGAAAATACTTGCAGTATCATATACCAAGGCATTGCAGATGAGCCCTGACAGGAGCGCCGGTTTGAATTCAATATGCTTTGACCGGCTCCATAAACCTCCCTCATGGGTTAAAAAAAGTCAATATGTCTGTACATTGTATTATTAATAAGACTTCACCGGATACCAACGTTGCTCTCAATTATAAATCAAGACAGGAAGCAGTGTATGCAGCTACATTTTCGACTGCAGTCAATAAAGTCTTCTTATGTTCTTTGGATTGAATTAAAAATACCCCATGTCTCGCTGTTAATCTAAATCAATTCAATTCTGTTTTGTATTTAATGTTACTCATACGCCATGTGTACCACTGCACGCAAAATGTTTTCAAAATGTTTTTTTGACTTGAACGTAATAAAATGTAATAAAATGAATTAGTACGAAAATAACCCTGTAACCACTTAAACTGAAGTACCAAGTAGGCTATTTCAAATGATTTTTTTATAAATTAAATAAAATTGTAGGGGTGGTTGGATAAAGGCGGTATGTAACAAAAAAAGTATTAAATTGACTTTTTGGCACAAGTGACATTGCAAAGGAAAGGTTACCCATTTTGTATTGAAAATAGCTAAATGACTAAAGACTTTGACTCTGATTTACACGAAATAATTTTTTTCTCAACCCTTCAATTGTTTTCTCATCAACAGTTTACATAATTTTGTGGTTCAACTTCTTGGAATACCTTTTATCCTTTTTCGTTTTTTCTCTGGCATTCAATCACAAAAAGATTGCTAAGTTCCTAAAATGACATTCCTCCACATATAAGCATAATTTGATATTTCCATAGCAAAAAAATTCTTGACACAACGGAGAATTGGAACGCGGATGTAGCCAAAATAATACCATCGCAGCTGATCTACACGGTTAATCTATTTATTCATGCTCAAGTCTGTGCAGCTTTGATTACGAGGGCATTCACCTTTTTTTTTTCTTAGATGTCACAATTGTAAATGGAAAATGTACAAATTTCATAGTACAAGATGTCTTCATTGAACCACGTGAAAAATTTAAGAAAAAATGGGTAAAATCTAGACGAGAATTGTATAATATTTTAATATCAGACCTTCTGCATGTTTTTTTTCCTTTAATTTCATAGGACACCTTTTTTTGTTGCAGTGAAGACCTCATCTGTCTGGTTGATATAGTTTCCATAGTTTTCTTTACAATTTTCTTTTGACAGTTCCTTTTGCACAGCTGCTCAATTCAGCCATTTCCGGTTTTCCGAATCCATATTTGGTGATATGCTACAAAATATCTTCAAAATTAATAAACTTCCATTGGAAAATCTCTTATGAATGTTTTACTTTGAATATTTTTTTAATATTCATAAAACCGTCATAAATCCTCCTTTTGGCAACAGTCATTCTTGGCACTTGTGTCAAATTTCACCGCAAAAACGAATTCATATTTTCCGTTTTTATTTCTATCTAGCACGTGTTGTTCTTATGTTCCCCCAAATTTTGTTGGCCCTGAATCCTCTGCCGACATCAGAGTCGTGTCACATTGCCCCCACTAACCGAAAGCGTCAAAGGAAAGGCATAAAAATGGAAAATTGCTTTCAAAACAAATGGAAAACAATTTTCATAATAAATGAAACGCAAAACTTTGGAAAAATTGTTTCTTAATTTATGCTTGTATGCGAGCGGCGCGTTTATTTCTGTGCTTGTTTCGCTTATAAGTTAATAATAATTTCTTAATTTCCATTAAGTATGAAATTTGTCGTTGTCAGTAAGTATACGACAATGTTGTTGACACAACAAAAACGTGTGTGGGGGGTGTGATATAAAAATATTATGAATTTAAAGTGTGACTTCAAAGGATTATTAACCTTGTTTATAATAGAAAAAAAAATTAAGTATTTGTACTTAAAAAGAAATTTAAACTAATTATATGGTGTTGTGAGGAAAACTTCTGTACCGCTCGCAAACATAAATTCCAAATGTCATTTTGAGGCGCATGTGTCCAAATCTGCTTTCATAATTAATCAATTTTGCCAAATCACAACTAGTGTCAATGAGTTGGCCCACAAATTCAACAAATTTCAACTATGCGCCTTCTGACAGATGTGACAAAAGACGCTGACAGCGCCTAACTACATTGAATAAACCAAGAAGACGCCATATTGTGATGTATTTCGACACCTTTGCCCGTGCACACACACACACGCATTGACGTAATTGTGTCTCTATTTCTGTGTGGCCTGTCATTTAAACATTTCACATTCATAATTTCTTTTTTCTTTAAATTGTAGATATGTACATGCTATTTTCGTTTCGATCATTGTTTGGTTTTCGGAAATTCATCCGAATGTCAATATTTTTTTGTCACTGTGACATTGTCGGTTCAGGGTCTCGAATCGCATTTCATATGGGTTACACAAGTGTGCATGTATGTATGTGTTGCCGTTGTTTTGCTTGTGCGGAAATTGTGACAATGAAAATGTGGTCACCATATTTCATATTTCTTTGAGACTTTATCGGCGAGTGTCATTGAACGCACATGGTGATATTATGCTGTCAATCATGTGTTACGAAGAGAGAGGGATAGATGACAGCGTGCACAAGCTTCATGTAAATGACATTTGTCATGTATTTGTTTTAAATGAAATGTGCATCAGGAAAATATTTGAAACGAAAACTTAAAGAAAAAATGTTAGTGAAAAGTGGTACCAAAAAAACCTCAATTGATGCACTTGAACCATTTGGAAACCTTCAAACGAGTATTCCTTTGTCATACCGTAACATGTACCTTCGGGGGGCAATTTGAGCAATTATCCCAGAAGTGTTTACTTTTCCCCAAAACTCATCTCCCAACCAGTTGTGCTCATCATCGTCTGTCCACCTGTTTTGTCACATACACTTCATTAAACTACTGCTTGTCCATTTCGTAGTCGAGCTTCACATTTGCCATTTCATTTGAATTCGGTTGAGCGTTCATTTCGTATTCATTTGTAAAATTCCATTTCCATTATTCTTCGGAGTGTCACCAAACACCACACATACACACACACACACATACACATTGCCCAAAGCAATTTTATGACAACACAAGATTTCACCTGTTCTTGTGCTCTACAATTCGATAGTTGGCAATGGTTTTTCGTAGTTGTTGCACTTCTTTGTTGTTCTCACTTGGAGTAGTGCTAGTGTAGTGCTGGTGTAGTGCTGGTGTAGTGTGTGTATGTGCACTTCACGTCTCTACCGGAAATGCAGACTCACCGTTGAGAAAGGGCAAATGATGAAATGTTTTCGAAAAGTGCATACAAATGCAATGAATTGTCAGCATCCACTTTCTGTGTCGCTTCGAGAGTTAAGCGAAAATGTAGTTACTTCCGTTAGCAGAACAATGAAAAATGCACAAGAGAACGTGGCAAATTGCACATGTATTGTCGCTTTGAATTAGAAATGAATCCGTTGTTATTTCATAATAAATGTTTAATTGAAAAAGCAAATAAAACATAAATTGTTAAAACTTCATAATAGCATTAAAGTATACTACAAAAGCTTTTGTAACCTGCAAAATTTATATAATAAATGCGAAAGTTAAACATATCGAATGCACATTTAACGCAATTGTATCTCGGCCAATGGTTGCTTTTCAATCAATAAAACTAATACTTTTTCACCAAGGCAACAGCTTGAGGCCTAACAATGCATTCATATTTCCATGAACTCTATTGTTTTGTAAAATGATTTGAATAAATGATTTCAATTGCAGTAAACAAACAGCTAATCACTCAAAGTGTACATTGTTAAACAGTATTGCAATGCATGGATACAAAGGGGATCACACAATAGACAAAATATATTTTTAATATGCAAACTGATTTCATATTTAATTAAAGTATTCTATTGACATCAATGCATTTTGTGCTATAAAATATGGTTAAATTTATTGATTTTCTTGTCTAATTTCTATTATTTTTGTTACAAATCACAAGCCCACAGCTCAAGCCAATTGAAATATTTAATTGATTCTGTTTTCATTTTGTAAACAAATTCGGAAAACTTATGGTTAATATATTAATTAATTGCTGCAAGCAATTACCCCACTTAATGAATAAAACAAAATTCAGCAAATTAAATATTTTTTTTATAAACTATTTTTATCGAATACGATTTCCGGTTGAACGAAATGTTCCCTCAATTTTTCACCTATGAATTTCAAATTGAGAAATCGCATCTGGCCTAAAATATTTTCTCATAAACATACACACACACACATACACAAATACATAGCAAATGAGGCCCACACAATTTCATTCACACGATTTCGTTCTAATGTCAGATTTTCGCATTAAATTTTAAAGTTAGTCGAAAATCGAAATTTAATTGACAAACAACTGATGATCATTGCGGGATTCTCTGAACAGAGAATGGTTGCCTTAAATGGATTCAAGTCGACTTTTACCGGATTTTCATTCATTATTAGCTTAACGCCAGTCTCACGTTACAGCGGCGCACCGTTTTGTTTGAACAGAAGCGGCCAAGTCAAATGAAAGCTCTGCTAATTGGTACTCCAAACCATGAAGTGCTGTCAGTGAGTGGGCCAGCGTAAGAACGTAGCAAAAATGAAAAAGAAATATGTATGAAAAGCTCGTTTGGCGCGCTTTTTATTGTAATATTTTTTTATAGCTCTTTCTCTTATATTGGTTGTTGTTGTTGTTGTACTTGTAATTGTTTTTGTATTTGTATTTGAAGTGGCACCAGGAATGTTCTCGTGGTATTTGTTATTTTTGTTGCCGTTGTTGCCGTTGTCAATGACTTACAAGTATGGCTCAAGGGGCGCCTCAATGCGGATACGGACTTGCATTTTTAATGAATATTCAAGTAAACGTCTCTATGGAATGAGGCAAAAGTTTATGAAGCGGCTGAAATAGCAAATAAAATAAGAAAGGAAATATTAAAGAATAGCTTGGAGTGGCAATATTGTAGTTTATTGTACTGTTGTTTTAGTTCTTCAAAGCGTTAGATGAGCGTTTCGTATGTGCAACGTTGACTTTATTTGACATTTAATAGGTTTCTCGATATGTTAGTGAATTTTGTTATATTTTGCCATAAAATTTATATGAAAAAAAGGCTTTGAAAAGAGTCATACACACATAGGATTACCAGATTCTCTTGAGTAGAAAAGAGTGCTTAAGTGTTGGAATTTTAAAAACAATTAAAATTCTACAAAAAAACTGTCTAAAAAGGGCAATGGTGCGTAGGAGTGATTCTTGTTATTTATATGAGATAAATGTTACTCATACGCCACATACCTCTTTTGTTTCGATTGAAGTGCTTAGATGGGTTTGCCAATTTGGCTGTAGCTAAAAATTTTGCATAACTTATGAACAACTGAAACGGCTCAACTATTAAATAAAATTCGTTTAAAATAGACACAATCGCCTACATAATTAAAATTAGTTTAGAATCTTAATACTATAATTCAATTACTAAACCACAAAGGCCACACCGAATGCCAATTAATTAGTAAATAATGTGGAATTAATGCATTAAATTGATTAACGATTCACTTCTTTTGACCTTAAGCCGCTTTCATATATTTAGAATGTAATATTCACCAAAATAGCAGATAGGTTTTCAATGGCTTTGCTGATTTTAACACAACCAATTGCCACCTAATTTAGTGTATGCACTAGCAAAATGAACAACATAATCTGGAGATTAAAAAAAAATTACGTTAAATTTGAAATTTGTGAAATGAAATCGTATTAGCATCAACTGAGAACTGCATGCAGCCAATTAACAAAACCAAAATAGCAACAACATCAAATACATCAGCAAGTGACCGCACTTTATGCCCCAAACGGAGTTTGCAACTTGAATAATCCGATTACAAAATTCGGCTAATTCAATAGTTCATACACACACACACACACACACACATACACATACAAATGTAGCAAAATCACTCTCGTTCAGCTACTGCTTTTGCTGCTTCATGTTTATGTGATGGGCCAATTCGGCAGCGTGCGGTCAGCGAAACGGGGGAAAAAAAATTGGCAAACAAATAAAAAACATGGTGAACACGCCATTTCCGTTTGCAGCAATTACCCGCAAACGTACAGTAACAACAGACGGAGGGGTGAATGGGTAGAGGGCAATTTTGGAAATCAAATTTACAAAAGGATACTCGCAACACAATCCCAATGCGGTGTCAATTGGCGCGCGCGTGCGAGCGCAGCAGAGCGTGTTCACCGAAGCGCGCACGTACGCGCAAATGAATAAAATTTGATTTTGAGAGGCACGGCGGCCTACTGACTGTAGCTCAGTCAACAATGAAAATCAAAACCGAACCGGATGTGGGTGATGGTGAAGGTGAGCAACAGCGCGGCTCACAGCTAATTGCCCAGTCAGGCATTCACTGAAATGCTGTCCCCCCGCTGTTGTTGTTCTGTTGCTGGTGTTGCGGTCGTTAAAAGCTCCAATTTTAATCCTTAATTATTTGACTGGAAATTTCAAGTATTGTGAAATTTAATGCAAACATGCAAACGTACAATTAGCTTCCGTCTCCGGCATTTGTAAAGAAAAAGGAAAAGTAACTGATGACGTACATTCAAATCAATTGGCAAAACATTGCCGAAAGTTCATTAATGTGCGGTCAATTTATGGAATGTCGTGGTTAATGTCAGGAGTTCGTCAGTAGCTAAATTTTCACGAAATTCCTTTCACAAAGGTTGCTTTTGTTGCAGATCCACCTTTGAGCCTCGTTCGCTTCTCAGGCTCATCCATTGTTTATTGTTTAAGGGTTTTGCATATCCTTTTGTATGCTTTGTTGCCAGAATTTTCTTTTCCTCCTTTCTTTGTCATTCTTCGACGTTAATTAAATCCCTTTGTTCATTGTGAGATTCTTAATTGCAACTTATTTGTTGCGGGTAAGAAAGTTTTTTAAATTACAATAAAGGTTGTGGGGTTTAGTTGGATTTCCGCCCAGCAGGTGTGAGAGAGAAATCTGAATACCTAAAATTAAACAAATAAATTAATTGGTAAATTTTAAATATTTTAATTGAGTTTACATTGAGGGTATACAACCTAGCAATATTGTGAAGGGAAGTGGAATGATTATGGGGAACCGATTTGTTCGTAGCAAGAAGATTCGAGAATTTCAGCAAGTCCATACTGTCTTTAAAAATGGTATAAAGCGAATTGCTGAGTACAGCTGGCCAGAGAAATGGTCCTCCCAAAGATCATACATTTATTTACTTTCAAGCATACAGTAACCCCTGAGGCTATAATTGCTTATATCAAGAAACACGCCGAATGTGGAGATCATCATCTCGCTTTGTACAAGCTTATTTAAAAGGATCTCACATTGATCATTTTACAATCATAAATTAAACTAAGAAAACACCTCCATTAGACTTTTAAAATTCAATTTAAATTTACGGTATACCTGTTTTCTTCAGCGTATAGCATGCAAAGAAAACATATTAAGTTTTACGGTATAATCGTGAAAAATGTTATCTTAAAGCAAAGTAACCGAGTACCGGGTACCGGGTACCCACTTAATATAACCCATGGCATGGCCAGGAATCTCACTAACGAATATGAAAGCAATACAACCGGCTAGAAAAAAATAAAATACGGTGATTCGTATTCGAGTAACCGTGTAGCCAGATAATCAATATATAGTATTTACATATTTATCAGAATTTTCAAAAATTTTTTCAAAAACCCAAGTAACCTGACTTTTGGGTATCGGGTTTTTTTTTGTCAAGAAAATACGCTAACTTTGACTTGAAAAATATTAAATTGCAATGGAAAAGCAAAGTACCCGGTACCCTTAAACATGCTTAAAAAACTTACCTCTCATTTGGAAAACAAATTTTAGTAATCGGTTCATTAGTTTAAGAGTGATAGGAAGTCATACAGACAGACTTTTTTCTTACTAATAAAAAGCCAGATTTGGTATTACCTCACTGATCCAATTTCATTATTCTCATTAATTTCTTCCATTCGAGCACATCATTTTATTGGTTTGTTTGTCCAAAACGTATCCCCCAGCAATGAAATTCCTTTCGCAATCATTACAAAATCATATCAAATAATTGTCTGGAAAACACATTTCGGCATGCCACGTCACACGCACATGACGCACAATCAACGTGTGTTTTCCTCTGGCCTCCCTCTGACTTCGTACGCAAATTTTTATAACATTTTAATTTCCATAATAAACACGAGTGATCAAATTTATTGTTATCATTTGCTGTCATATCCTGTGGCTTTCGATATGATTGACACTTTGGCGAATTCGTTGTGACAAAAGACACGAGACATGCACCAAACGCCGCCAACTGTCTACACGAAATGAAGCGCGTAACGACCGAATGTGACCGAACATATAGAAACCGTCAACCTATGGCGGTCAGAATAAATAAATAAAAACCAATTTGGCCATAAAAGCCGATAGCAAAAGGAAAACGACTCAATGACAGTGGGCTAAACCGTATACGTACTTCACAGTATGTGTGTGTGTGTGTGTGGGTGGGTAATTCAGTGTGTGCGTTAAGAGTTCTTCACTACTTCGTCTCCATTAAATTGATATAAAATTTCATGGCAAAAGAAAATACGTACGAAACCCAAGCTGCCACGGAGATGTTTGGGGCCAGAAATGGCATTAAATTGAAAGGATTTAAGAATCCATTAAAATAGTTAAAACGACATTAAAGGCAATAGAGCAGCGGTAGCGGACTCGATGAAAAAAAAAGACGGAAAAAAGAACAGAGGCCGCAATATATACTTACCAACTTGCGAACAAGTAACACACTTACACTTTGCCACTAAAGCCATGGCACTGAGCTTAATAGACAATGACGTAGCGAGTAGTGGTGGCAGTGTTTGGCACTAATGGCTCGAGCGATCTAGCCCTGTGGCTGTAATGGTAATGGCGTCGATGATGATGGCGTTGGCGATGGCGATGACGATGGCACTGCTGTTCGACGACGTTGAGGTCGTTGAAGTGAATTGTGAATTGTGTGCGTAAAAGCGTTTTTGTTTGCTCACGAGGCATTAGTTACACTAGCAGCGGTCCGTTCTTCGCCACTAAACTTAATATCGGTCCAATAATACTTTTATATTCTTTTTTATGTTATGTAGTTCAGTGCCGAAATTCGGTTCGGTCAAATGATACAATTATGGCTTTTAAAATGATTGAACAGAAAAGTTCTCGCAAGATAAGATGATACATTTGTGGGTACATACATATGTACACATCTATGTGTTTAATGGTGTAGCTTCCATTTCTCTTTCGTTTGGGGAATTGATTTGATTTGATTTAAACGAAAATCCACTTTGATGTTAAGAGAAGTATTAAATGGAATCGTCTTAGCTTTCTTGTATCGAATGTGTGACTTTTTAATATTTGTAGCGTGTGGGGTAACGTGGTCCCAACTAAAAATTTTTCAACTTAATTCTTTCCTTCAAACTATCAGAATTCAAAATGTACCCATACACTTTATTTGAGGTCCTGGTGGATGACTCGATAACTCGAGGAAGTCCACATTTTTTCGGATTTTTTTTAGGGAATTTTAGGAATTTTTTGTTCTTGCCATTGATATTTGCTTTGCCGACACAAAGTAAGGTTTCCCAGACCACCTCATGTGTTTATTGGCCAGAAACATTCATTATCTGGTTTTCAATTTAAATATTCTTCCCTTAGTTCAGCACTGCTGGTGAAAACTAAAATTTATTAAAAATATTTCAAATTTATTAAAAGTAAAAAAAAAAACCATTCGCAACTAGTACAAAGCGCACACGAAACTACTGCCAGCAGAGAGGAAACTTTCCGAAAATGTTGGTTATTTTGTGAAGAATTTTTAATTTTAGAAAATTAAATTCGACGGGAAGATGGAAAGAGAGAGAAAGCATGGCAACCTTCAATGAAATATTAAATTACCATTTATTTTGTTGGTTTTCTCCCACACTCCAAATTGGCTCTCTATGGCTGTGTGCTATAGTTGTCATCATACGAGAACGACCATTTCAATATTTTCATTTCTAAGAACTACTTGACAAGTTCTAGTATAAAATGGGTGTGTGTTTGTCTTAGTGTATTTGTGTATTTGTGTGTATACATTTCATTAAGTTTTGCCAGGATATGTCCACAAGAACTTTCATCAGTGTCACTCAGTATCGCACCCACACAAACGATTGTCAGAGAAAATAAAAGAAGGAAAACTTTATCCTTAGCTTGACCATAAATTCCATATTAAAGTGTAAACAAAGCGCATACGGGTGCGATTTCGTTTCAAATTGAGTGCCACTAAAAGTGTCAAAATTTATCTGCTAACTCAGAACACAAGCAGACACATAACCCGCAGACACACACTCGCACATCAACTCGCACTCAAACGCAATTGAGTGTGTGTCGTGCATGGACACAGACACATATACACTTCGAAAGTGCTATTGAAGTTTTAAATTGGTTTTTGCCATATTAATCTCCTGCCAACATTTGAACTCAGTTTTGTGTATATACAACCGAACGAAACACATTTTTCAGTTCACATTTTACTTTGTAGTCGGAATTGCTTAAATAAATTTATTCCAAAAATTGTTCAAAATAAAAGTTTTTATAGTTTACAAAAATACAAGCGAAATCTGCTTTCCATGGTTCATGGAGTGATTAATTCACCAGACATGTTTTTCGGTTGAATTAAAAAATATGTAAATATCAAAAAAATCTACCTGGCGAGACTAGTGAGAAACTTGAGTTTGTTAAGATGTGATGAACTTTAAAACACCATATTGACTGATTACTGACTCAAGCTCCTAATGGCATTTGAAGCAGTTGCATCATGAGTGTCGCTATGCCACCAAAATGCTGGAGTATAACAAAGAGACACGGAAAATACTGTTAGCGAGAAGCAAAATGATATCATCATCTGGGAAGGAATTCGGGTACAGACAAAGGACCCCATCTTTATCCGTAATAGCACAACTATGTGTGGTCATTTAGCGAAGCTGCATTAGCTGGAGGGGATTAGCACTGCTACCGTTGGTCTTTTGTGTTCCCACTTCGAGATCGCGTTGGGTAACAATGCCCCAGGTATCACGAACCATACTTCTGCCAATATTTAGAGGACCTCCACCAACCCTAAATCCGGAAGGAATTTCAAGATCAGTAGTGGGTGCAGATTTTACCAATCATGCTCTGGCACCAAGTATTTTCCTAGTACGCCCCTCTTTGTGTGGGTAATTGCTCCGCAGGACTCCAGCATAAGTCGTCGTTTAACATGCCCAACTTCGTGAGATCCCCTCAGTCTACTCCCCATCCTAAGTCTATCCTCACTGGTTGAAGTCGTCTGATATAGGATAAAAGTCGAGGTTGTGGAAACCATAATCATCGTTTTGGGTATATCGATTTTGACGGTTGATCCACTTTTCGAAGTCGAAGATGATGTTGAAACCGATAGGACAGACTGTTACTAAGATGCCATCTATCTTCTGTTAATTTTTGTCTTCTGCGAAAAACAGCCCTTTCTTTCCAACTCTTACATATCAAAAGAACGAAAGAATAACTGCAAAATGGTTTTAAAAATGCAGGTTCAGGATTTGCCAAAAGAGGAGGTCAACAGCTTCTTTTCGTTCCTGAACTTTTCTGTGGAATACCTAAAGGATATACTGCAGGCGTAGAAAGAAACTGGGAAGATATAAGCCATTGGACCAATTGTATGGGCCAAAGGCAAGCAAAGGGATTTATATTTCCAGCCCGGGGCTTATCATGGGCTAATCATTATTATTAACTGACCATGCAGTGCCGTGTCTGACCTTTACTTAACTTGTGTTTTGGAAAGTGTGGGGCAGGCTAAAAAATCTTAAATTCATGCACTTCGTGTCAATAAAACGATTTCCAATTCAATGTATAAAGTGCAAAAACGTCCAACATCAATATTGACATTTTCACTCAAAGCATTGCAAAAAAAGAAATAAAAAATCAGAGAAAAAAAATACCCACCACACTATATACTGCATAATTTAAGCAGACAAAGGAAATTTGTGAACACACGCAGAAAAAAAAACTACATTAGCCAAGCCGAAGAAGACAAGAGCAAAGTGAAAAGAATTAAACTAATATTTATCAAAAAGATAAGAAAAACGTGCTATTCGGCAAACAAAGTCAAAAGGAAGAAAAATAAAAGCCAGAATAGTGAAAAGAAATCCAAATGAAAAGCATGAAAGAAGAGGAAAAATAGAAACTTGAGCTGCAGTTTTTTTTTCGTGCGTCTTCAGCGTCACTTAAGTTATTATCCTTGGCGCCGAACAAAAAGCGCGTCGCTGTCAGAAGCACTGACGGACGAATTTTTTATGTGTGTTGTGTGTGCATGTTTTGTGCGGGGGCTGGAAGCAGTAGCTGGGTGATTTCCAACTTTATGCAAATCATGACCAAATAATGACTTTGAACAAAAAAAAAACTCAACTTTGTGATTTCTGTACTTCGGTGAAATTCAGTTGCAAGGTAGGAGATGAATATAGCCCACACTGCAGATAATTCAATAAGAAGATGACTCAATATGATATGATGATGATTTTTCATTTTCAAATAGAGGAAGAGAGAGGAATAATTTCAAACAATACAAAAATGATTTTAGAAAAACTACAAAAAGTCAGGGAATTATTTTAAAAATGTATTTTCTTTTTTTTACATTTTATTTTTAAGCCAATTAAAATTTGTAAGCCAATTCAAATTTAAAATTCCCCTGCTAAGCCATAATTCCCTATTGTTCGCAAATAATCTGGCAAATATTGATTTCCAACTTCATTGGCATTTTATTGCCAACACCTGCTGCTAGTTGTGTGATTGTGTCCTGCTTGACTGTCCTCATTCATGTGTAGTGTACACATATTGCCCGTGCCATTACTGAGTGTCATGCATTTTTCATTTGTGAATCTGTAAAGTTTCGCTACTGCCACTGCTGCACCCACTTGTGTCTAATAAATATTTATTGGCTTTATTGGAAATCTGATATGGCATTCTTTGTGCAGCTGCACCAAGTTTAATAATAAGCAAAACATTTTAAATATTTAAAATATATTTTGTGGAAGCTAGTAAATATTTCAGATTTATTCAGGCAATTGCAAATGCAATTCCTATGCAAATACATTTCCGGCTTGTGAAATGTATTTCCGTTTTTTGTCTACTTCGGTTGGGTGGTGGTGGCGGTCGTTGTGGGTGTTTGTGTGAGGCGCAGCATTTATGTTTGCTAAAATTGCCGCAGCATTGCAATATCCGGCAAGAATGACGTGAGCATAAGGGTTGCCCTATATGCAATTGTGCCCCCACTCCAAATTTACACAATTTAATAATTCATGGTAGTAATTCTAGAAAAATGTGAACAACTTTGTCTGTATTATAAACATGAAATGGAATATTTTAATTGAATTTACTAAAAGTACAAATTACATTCGGAGTAAAGCTGAAATTAAACCACTGTTGTGCAAAATTTGGAAAAAAAATCTGCAATGCATTTGAAACTAGAGACATTTTGTTCACTAAACTAGCAAGAAAAAAGTTGTAATTTATGCAAACAGATTACCTCATTCAAATACTTTTAAATGAAAATGAAAGAATTTTCATACCCAAGAGTATGTGTACAGCAAACTCGAAAACATCCAATAAATGAAATGAGATGGGAAACTGGAGTCTGACAAAAATAAATATAATCAAATATATTTAATTTATGCTCCACTAAGCAATAAAAATAAAACTAATTCATTAATTATGTTGGATTTAATTTCAAAAATGTATTTATTTACTAGCTTTTACCCACGGCCTTGCTCGCAATAATTTTGAGCGATTTATGCGAAATCCCTTGAACCAAGAACTAAATCCTAAATTAAAAAATTTGTGGGCGTGGCACTTTATCAGTCACCGAGTTATAGCGCTTTCAAAACATGAGGCGTGGCAGTAAGCGGACTGGAAAATCAGCTCTCTGCTTATTTATTATTCAACACCACATCTAAAATTTCAGCGTAAATAACGAAACAGTAACATTTTAAAATAATAATTATTCCGCCCACAAAAAAATGTATGAAAAGGCATATGAAATAACCATCATTATGATATGTGTGTCATCAAACTCGGTCAAGCATTTCTTGAGTTATAAGGGGACAAACATACATACATGCATACATACTCACGGAGAGATTTATATATTAGTGAAGATGGAATATTCTAGTTGTTTGCCCTTGTGTAGTGTGGTATAAAATAGCTTTCCAGTTGGAACAAGCTTCCCATTTGCAATTGCCTGAAATTGTCAGGGCACAATCGCTCTGGTTGCATTTCAAAAATTATAATGCGGTATGTAATGCTACAAATTTCCACCTTTGTATTAGTGCGCCCCTCAAATTGTGCTTTCGGGTCGGGAAATTTGTGTTTAAAAGTTCCATCTAAATTTTTCTTTGACAAAGACTTGAGAGATTTAATCCAAGCTTAAGACGGGTCCTGTCTATTTCCGCTCTGAATTTCTCAATGTGTTTCAAAAGATAATCATCTGATATGATTTCGTCGACATTCGTATGTCATCAACGAACACCCATATAAGTGCACTTGTCAAAGGTAGACTAATTGTGTTAATATTAAGCTTCAATTGAATTCAATTTTGGATCCACCGATTACTCAACCACAGTCTGATAAGTGTTGCCTGTAATAGAAAGTTTTTTTTTTAATGTAAAATTGAACAACAAAATTCATAAATTCTTCGAAATCCACACGAATTTAATTTTCGGAAAACAAAAATATTTTATTGCTTCAGTACAGGTTTCAGTGGAAAAGGTCTCTTTCTCGAAATAAATGCTTTAATTGTTGAAATATTTTAAATTTTATTGTGGATTTAACCTACTCAGATGATTTTTGCTTTCATCCAAAGTAAACAGAGTTTCAGTTTGCAATGAAAAATTACACCTGAGGGACCCGAAATTACCCTGAGGTCATTTGAGTGTTAATAAATATATTTTTCCATTCGATTGAATGTTATTTACATGACCTCTTTTTGTATGTATACATTCTAAATAAATAATAATAATATGTTGTGTACATTCATAAATTAAATTAAATCATAAATTTGTAATATAACCGTTCAGCGCCCACAAATTATAAATTAATATGAGAACATTAAAATATTCATAAAATAGCAATTTTGTACTCAGCTAGTAAGGACAGGATAGTAAAAAAAATATAGCTAAATGACTGATAAATAAAAATAAATTTAAATGTTTTTTAACAGCTTTGTGGGTATAGCAATTTCCTATTTCCCATTCTCATTTAAATTTATTTACTATTTCCTGTTTGAGTCTTTCAAAGAAAAATACGTCTCCTTTCTTCCATATATTTGCATTTGGAAACCTTATCCAAGTGTGGGACTAAAATCTCTACCAATTATATTGAATCAAATTGTTTGCTTATTTTTTTTTACCCGTTCCTTTTCATAGCTTTTAATATCTTTAACTCCAACTGAAATGTGTAATATTTTGCTCATATTTCAATATTGAAGAAAGCATTTCATATTTTACCATAAATATGCTATGATGCCTGCAGATTTCGTATAGAATATTTCATCATAGAATTCACATAATAATACAAAAAAAAAAAGAAAATGTTTAATGGTTGGTTGCATTTGCTAGGACGGCGTACAACAAACGGGTCGGGTGTAAGAAATGAACCCAACCGTAGACTTTTAACTTTTATAGTGTACATGTACACTACATATCTACATATACACTACAAACCAACACACAAGCATACATGTGTGTGCGGATACCAGATGCGATTTGTGCGATAAAAGTGCAATCAATTTTAAGATATTGTCTGCCTGTCAGTTTGTATATTTGTGCGGGCAGCAAGCAGCTACGATGTTTTGTTGAAAGGCAAGTACGGTAAAGTAAAGAAAAGTAAGGGAAAAACCGAAGTGAAATTTATGGCCCATGCCAGTAGCATGAAATAAAATTTATTACAAAAATTGAAATTAAATTTCCAAGAAAGAATTTCAAGTAGCAGCTGGCAAGGGCAGTTTGTGAAGAACAATTTTCGTACTAGGGCAGACTTGAAAGTAATTTAATTATGAAACGTAATTAAGGCCTATTTCGTTTACCAGTTGTTGTTTTTTTTGTGTTTTTCTTTTCAACTTTCTCTTACGCTCTTCCCTGTAAAAGCAGTGAAAAATCTGCACTAAGAACTCCAGATTAATTATGAGACTCAAAATGCAATTACAGGCAGGCAAACATTGGTTAGTTTGCCATTTTGCCTTGTGCCAATGTACAGCACAACACATTAGCAGTATTCATTCACCCCTTTTGCAGTTAGCATTCTGTATAGAAATACACAAACTGCCACTTGCGCGCATCCTTCCCTTAAGCCTTTCCGCTTCCGTTTGTAGTTTCATAAATTGCAAAACCCGCGGTGAATTCACTGCAACTGTGTCTGCCTCCAACTTATTACAGTAACTACTTGGCAGGGCGTCGCATTGCGCTGCATCGTTATGAACTCAAGCCACCACCTTCACGCCCCACCTTCGCATTTGACTTCAGTTCTTAATTGGGTTTGTGTTGAGCGATGCGGCGCGTGAAATTCCGTTTAAGCAATGTGCGAATTATGAATTCTTGCGGTGTGCGTGCTGCGATGAGCGTACGCATTCAGCTCCTGTAGAACGGTGTACAGCGGTATGCCATACAAAAGTTTCATTGCAATTGCTGTAGTTGCTGTGTTTTTTTTTGCATTTTTGTTGCGCCAGGAGTGGGTGTGGGTTAATCCCTTTAATTTGTACGCCATAAAGTTTTTAATGCACATTTCTGCGAATTTTCTCCGCACTCAATTCATGGCGAATCTTTAATGAACTTAATGAAGTGCGTTTTCATATTCTGCGTGTGATTGAGAGCGTTGAGTGCAAAATTTGGATTTAATTATGAAATCGGTGGACGCAGTTACTTTTCATATATTTTTATTTGTATAGAGTTGAAATTAATATTCACCACATGATTTTTGCTGTGTATCATACAGTAAGTGAATAAGAGCCACCTACAAAGCACACATCAAATTGCAACTTATCGTTGCTGTTTGACAAAGACCCCAAAATTCATCACCGATAAAGTTAATTATTCTGAAACCGAATTTAACATTCAATAGCATCGGCAGCAATGGGATAATGACAGGAAGCGGCTTAAGCACATAATGCAACAGCACAGACACAGCTACGCACACACACAAAGACGAAATGGCTGCCCTGAATTCCACACAAGTACATCAAAGATGCAAATTGCCTGGCTGTCGAAACAAAATGCAATACTGGATGGAAAAACTCTCCCACACACACACACACACACACATGTGCACACATATAAGCAGCCACAAAGTGACGATTAAAATGGAGACATTGCACTGGATGCAGGAAATGTTTTCAGTACACATGTGTGAGTGAGTGTGTGTGAGTGTGTGCGTTTCGAGTGCGGATGAGCATGACAGTGATGAAGCGCAAGCAACAGTTTACACTAGGTTACACCAACACGTTGAGGTACATCAACCGCAGCAGCAGTAAAAGTAGCAACATTGCTGCTGTCAATCGCTTGTTGTCGTCTGTCACTGTCGTTCGAGACGATAAGTTTTCCATTGCTCCCTGTGTATGGGTGTGGGTATGTATGTTTGTTTGCATGCACGCTTAAGTTTCTCATCTTTATGTGACAGCATCATTTCCGCCATTGCTGCTGCTGCATTTCGCCATTCATGTTGCCTTACTTACACCCAGTCAAATGATTGATGTGCATTTTGTGGGAAAAGTGCAAGAACAACAATTTAGGTGCAGTTGAGTTGGATTTTGGTGAAGTTTTCTGAAAGTTATGAAGGCGTTTAATATTTTAATAGCTTATGGATGGATGTGTGCATTAGGTGCTAAGCGTTGAATTTCACGCAAGGAACTTTCTTTAATAACCACTTTTTTGTTTTTTCATTGCAGATGGAATTTTAAACTTGGGAAACTAGTTTAAGAGGTGAGTCAAGCATTTTTACTACTACACTGAAAGTAATAACTGATAGTTTTATGAAAGCCTTGATTTACGTTATGATTTTCACAAGGTCCTTTTGGTATCTAATTAAAAAATACTATTTTTTTCTATGACAATAGCAAACGTTTTTTTTTTATTGCCTTGCCATTATTGTATTTTGTGGCATGTTCCGTAAGCACCCAACTTTATGAATAATAAAATTGGCTTGATCTGCAACCAGAAGCGGCGCCACTGTATTTTATTGCCTTGTTTGGTGAGCTGCGAAATAATATTCGATTACTGTGCTTTCTCGTCCAAGGGCGGCGTACAATTGAAACAATGCCGCAGTCGCAGCACTGTGACATTGATTATATTTTATTAATGACATTGGCTCAGAGTTTGTAACTGCGAACGGAAAACTGCACTCGACCGCAAGTTAGCCGGAAATTAAACTTGAAGGTAGAGACAAATGCCATTTAGGTAAATGTCATGTGGATTATTTGTTAAATATTTACAAACTACATAGTCAATTCAATTTAGAAAGGTCATAACAACTTTGTATAGTTCCTTGGAATATTGCATAGGTACTACCTGAAACAGTGAAAGAAAAGATGTTTTTAAGAAATTGTAATTTGATATAGAGAAAATGAGTAGATACTCAGATCTCTCGATTTTTTAAAGTGGCAAAAGTTGTGTCATGCAGTATAGTGCACCACTTGCATACTAATAAAGTCGCATACATATTCTGAAAAAAATAATTACTTGAGTTTCTAAAAAATTAAATTGAGAAAATTACTCATACGCCGAGTATAACAATTCTCATATGAATAATTTTCGCAATCATTTACGGTCATTCAGGGCTATTTTTTAATCTCTAGTCTCAAAAGATATAGAAAATTGTCTTGGGATGCCGACAGTTTAATTTTTTTGATGTTGTCACACATGGCGTATGAGTGATTTTAATACAAAAATTCAAAATTCAAACGAATCGGTCAAGAAAAAAGAAAGAAGCACTAACATTTTTTTTCGAATTACACTTTAAAGGTATATGTACTGGAAAATGTTGAGTGCAGAACAAATTTAAATTTGTTCTATTTTTTGCTGTAGAAAATCCGACTAGTCTTGGTGTAGTTTATGCACTACTCCACTTATAATGAAAGTTGGCCCAAACACGAGGCCATTTTTATGCGTTTCTTATTTGACTGCTTTACTCGTTCACTAGTTTTCCTTAAATACATTTTTATATTTCCCACATATTAAAGGTTGACCAGATCCCTGCAATAAACCTTCAATTGAATTGATTGAACGTCTGCAAGTCACAATATTCAGTGAAAGGTAATACGAAAAACAAAAGCCGCAGGCATGCCTAGCCAACTTACATAAGTAAGTAAATAGCAACAGTCAAATAACTGCACAGTCTTTTCGGCAAATCTTGTTTAAAATGAATAATGAATGCGTTGATTTGAGCGCTTCCCACCGTAACAGACAGATTGGTATTTTGCAAAATTATTACGTACATATGTGTGTGTGTGTGTAGGTAATAAAATATTACACAACCATGAACAAGTAAAACATATACAAGGCAGAAAAAAAAATTAATTTTTTTTTCGTTTTTAATGTGGGCGCATAAAGCATTTATTTTTTGTATTGTCTGTTGTGGCCCGTGAGTGTGAGTGTGTGAGTGTGTGTATGAGTTTGTCAAAAGAAAAGATGTTGCCATGAAAATATAAGGAATTGAATTCTTCTCTGAAAACGAGGTAATTTATTTGATTATTTATGAAAAAAAAATGAAAGGAAGAAAATTATTACAAAAAAACACATATGAGCCCCTGTGAAATTACATGCGAAATTTGTGTTCATATGCGAAATAAATGGTTAATTTTATATTGTGAAATGTGAAAGTCGTGTCATTTCGTCATAAAAGTACGCTTGATAACAGATTTCAGGAATTTATTGGTGGCTTTTTGGCCTTTTTCGGTTTTGTTGTTTGTTTGGCACAGAAAATGACATCATAATAAAATGTGCTTATGTAAGGAACGCATTTGCGGGAATTTGTGAATTTGTGAATTTGTGTATTGTATTTGGTGGGCACTTACACACACCCATACATACAAATTCAATTATAATTTAACTGTCGTCATTGTGTGTGACAGAAAATTTATACACATTCAGGTCGTGTGCGGGTATTTTTTGTATTACATTGAGGGGGCTTAGATTCGATTTGTTGTTGGGTTGTTCCTTAGTATATATTCTTGAACTTCAATTGACCTTTTTCCATACATTTTATCACACCATTCACACGCTAAATGCAAATTGGAAGCTTTTGTGTCAGGTTTATTATCAAAAATAAGTTCTTTATGCACCTTTTCGATCGCTTGGACTATATAACCATAAACTATTTTAGATTTTACAAATATTTTTCAATATTTAATTGGAAATTTCACACACGAGCTGCTGCAAAAATGCAATTCACGCGAATGAGAATGAATTGTTTGGTATATTAAATTCATATTTTTATCACTTCCCGCTGCTTCTGCTGGTCCTCACACATAGTCCCTTGCCAGATGTGCAGTAAAAACAAGCTGACATGGCGCCGCTTGATGCTGTCATAAAAAAAACAAACACACACACACTCCCAAAGCGCCCTTGAAGAAGAAAGCAAACGCTTCACTGAAAGTATTTGACGCAATGCGAATTCCTTTTGTTTATTTTTTCAAATTTATTTGCCTTTTGTCGCATCAAATTCGAGCAAATTCGCCAAGGCGTCCATAAATCCAGGGTGTACAAATAAATTCACAAAATTATCTAATCTTTTTAAGTCTTTTATGAGGTTTTCTCATCAAGGCGAATGATTCAAATATAGAAATTACCTAATGAAAATTGAGAGAGAGAAATCCTTTCGAATTGTCAACAAACAAAGACTGTCTGCACCTGGTCATAAATAAAGTAAATCCCTGCAACGATAAACGAAGTGTTCAGCCAGGATATATGAGAGCATAGTTAAGGATTTGTGATACATTTTTTTTTTGTTATTCGTTTCCGCAGCATTTTCATTTTTTGTCCCTCTTCTAATGCACAAAACCATTTACTATTCGCTTATCTGCTAGGAATTTGCGCGCAAGGACACACTGGAAATGCATGGGGTTTAGTGTGTTTGGTTGCATTTCCCGCATACTATCACAATTGAACAGTTGCTGCAAGGGTAGCACTTTTTTTTTTGTAGTAAATACATTAAGATTGCTTTGAGCGGATAAGAAAGCTTCATTTGGGGAAAATTCAATTTGCTCAAGTGTGGCAAATGTTCGATGGCAAGATTTGCAACAAAATTGCCAACCAAATTACAAATACAATTACGAAAAATGGAAACTTTTAAGCTGTGACAAAGACAAAAACAAAAATAAACTTAAAATTGTGCAAACTTCACTCGCAGAAAGCACATTTGCATTTGCATTTCAATTCCGAACTTTAATCTCACCAAAATAAAACTATCATAACTTTTGTGCAAATCAAACTTTTCATTTTCGGTTGCTGATGCTGTTTCTGGCTTGGCATTCGAGTTTCTCAGCAACGGCACTGCCATGCGACGAACTGTTATGCAAAGTATTTCAACCGTAACCACAAATACCAGCAAGTAAACAGAATCTAACATTGAAGTCACATG
This sequence comes from Heteromyza rotundicornis, assembly GCA_951394025.1. Lineage (NCBI taxonomy): Eukaryota > Metazoa > Arthropoda > Insecta > Diptera > Heleomyzidae > Heteromyza > Heteromyza rotundicornis. The sequence continues at coordinate 66,030,280 of OX596012.1, forward strand.
TTGAGGAATATGTCATCCAATGTATAAGTATAAGTGCAAGTGCCGTGCCAACTCAACTCTCTGTTTAATTCACAAAATTGGGCGGAAATAATTGTTTTCATCTGGCGCATAGTTTCGTCGGCTGCACTTACCGAAATATTTGATGTCTTATTTCCACAAAGACGAAGCCGTAAACTATAGTTGCGCACATCCTGGCGTAATGTCGGGTTTCGGTTGGTGTGTTTCTTGCTGTGCGGCAGAGCCAACCAAACCGCATGTACTGCGGTAACCAAGCAGCAGGAAGATTCTTGAAAACTTTTGATTGCATTCAAACGTCAAGGAGTGCGGTATTCGTGGTTAAATTGCTGTGTGAAAGTTGTGAAACTTGTGTTTATCAGAAAAAAAAAACATGAAATGGGCAAGTTTTAGATGGCCAAAGTCGACTTATATCGCCCCTACCCTACACCAAAATCTACTTTCATACTATTTCGATGAAATCTGGAAATTTCGGTTGCCATATTGGATCTGCCATCTTGCATTTTGAAATTAAAACATCAAATTCGAAATTAGAAACCTCAAAAACCCCTCTAATATGGGAGGTAGGCGTGGCAGTTGACCAATTCCGCCATTTACAATACCAACTCCTGTTAGGACCTAATGAAGGTAAATAAAAAATTTGGAGTGCCTTCTTGCTCTTTCAATCATGTTTACAAATAAAGATTACGGACAGACGGATGGATGGATGGACGGATTTCAGGAGGTAATACCGATCTATAATATGCATATATAGTTTATCATACCAGCTATCACGTCTCCTTCTTGGTGTAACAAACTTGCTACCCATACATCATGCGCAAAGGTGCGCATCATTAATTAAGAAAACAAACGGAAAACCAAGAATTAATTTCATTAAAGCCATTTCATTTAAGCCGTTAGATCGTTCTTTTCTGACAATATCGTAAGCCCGAGAAGAGCTACTCACGGTGAAATAAGCCAGGTGTTTCAAGTACGAATAATGTCCTCATTTTGATTGCTGTCATCTCTCTGATTTTTATTGTCTTCGTATTCAATCACATTTTTTCCAAATTAAAATCCGTTATCAGCGCTGCTCTTTTAAGCACATTAATGACACAGTTCAACAAAATTTACCACAAAAAAAGCTCAAACGATTTGATAGTTGATCTTATATAATTAAGCCACGCTGAACACGATGGCGTTCTCAATTTTTCTCCAGTATAAATTCGTCACAACATCTGGCACCCTTTTTCTTTCAGAAACTGGGACTTTTTTAAGTAGATCTGGTAGTACATTCCTTATTTATATCAGATGGTTAATCAGATGGCGGAAAGTGTCAGAAGCGGCAACACCTTTTTTTCTTCCACCATGCTATCTACTCAGTGGTGCGTTGGACAAACTATTTAAGAGTTTTTGATATTTTTCTTTCAAATATTCTAAGCAACTTTTGAAACAAAAGTTTGCTTGGAAATTTTGGTGTACAATTTGAAGTCGCAATCGTATGAGGATGTATTTAAATGCGATGCCGTTCGAGGCTACATTCAAACTTAAAAGTACGAGTGGCGCATTTGACAGTTGAATATTGTAAAGTCGAGGTGATGCAGTGCAAAACTTGATCAAAGCGCAACTCACCCAAAGCCACATTGTGATTTCGTCTTTATTCTTTCTAGTTGAACTATGTATATTTATCGTAAAAAAATTTCAAATATTTTACTTGTTCCTTTTTTTGCCGAAAGTATAATTCTCCCACGTTAAAAAGTTCCCATCTCTCACTCATATTTTGAAATATATTTATTTTTGCATTATTCTAACACGTATAATCAAAACGTCAATTCGCTCCAAATTGCTATGAATTGTAAACAATGTGGAGCGTTATTAAGTGAATATGTTTTGGCAGACACCGAAGCACAAATGGCATTTGGCTTTCAACACGAAATTCTCATTCGGCACAAGAATTTAGGAATGCGAAATATTTAAGAGCGCAAAGTAGATAGACATTTCTATGTTTTTCTATTTTTTTTCACTATTTCACATGTCAAATTGAATTACACATGAAATCTTTGACAGTTGGTTTAAGAAAGAATTTAAACAGAAGAATTCCGAAACGAAGTAAGATTTTGTGAAGAAACTAAATAAGAAAGTTTAGACTTTCAAAAAGAGCAATCTAAAATTTAAAAAAGTAAATAAAAAGCCAAATTTTATTTATGCATGCCAAAAAACATTGTTTACACATTCATTAGCTACAAAATGGAAATATTTGTATTACCGGAAATCAACGGAATCTCTTTAATTTTCATACCATCAAAATGTGCTGCTTTAATCTGACACTAAGCTCATAAATCAAAAATATAATTAAATTAATATTTAACTGGCCTGCCGTACAAGAAAGAACAACAGAGTAGCTTGGGGTGTGCGCCTTAATGCCACTGTAAGCATCCTACCAAAGTGGGTATTTTGTATTTACATTTGTACTTATCATTTTGGCCAATTTGACTGCGTTGATAGGGCGATAAATTCACGAAATTTTGTTGACTTTCGCATTGAGTTCAGGCTTTCTCTCTGCGTTTCGTTGGGCACGTAAACGTTGCGGCTATTATCGGGCATTGGTATAAAAATAGATTAAAATTAATTTGCAGACAAGCCAAGGGTGAACAATTCATGTGTAGGCATGGCAAAATGTAAGGTTGTGAGTGAGAAGTGCTTTAACATTAAATATTGTTGGTTGATGGGCAATGCAAATTTGAGAAATTTACAAAAACTTCTACTCATTATAAGAGTCCAAATAATAGCCTAATTAGTTTCCTCTTTTCTTCCAATTAATTTCAAAACACCCAACATTTAATTAAACCACAAAAAAAAATCTCATTACATTGTTTAAATACAATTAAGTCAATTTGCAAATATTAATTGTAGTAGAATTTCAATTTAAACCGATTATAGCTATAGTAAACATTTCTAATTACTGTTTATTTAGTGCATAAATAAACAAATCTTCCTCAACCGCAAAACGCAGCTATAGTATACAATGTAGAGAAATACAAAAACATAAAATATTATACACTAATGGGCTTTTCGGTGCTATTTTTGTTTGGTGTGGTGGGGGCGCATTCAATCTAAAATAAAAAACGAAATAAAAGAAGTGCTTCTCATTACTCCGGTCGGAATTGTTTAAATAAATAATTGCGAAATTTAATTAAAATTATTCCAAAGACTGCAGGCAGCACATTTTTAAAAGTTATTTAAATGGGGAACTATGTATTTTGAATGAGTAAAAAAACACAGGATGGCAGACTATAGCAGAATACACTTATCATGCACTATGGGAGGAAAATTAAACATGAGGCCCAAAATTAAAGAAAAATATTGACCACTTGCATAACGTCTGACCAATGCGATTTATTCTACACACTGAAAGAATTATTATGTTTGGAGAACGTTTGCTGCAAATATACTACTTTTGAATACAAACTTAAACGAAAAAACAAACAAAAAACATTTGCTCCAAATTAAGTCGTTTTGCCGCAAATAATAAATAAATTTGCAACAATTTAAAAACGTTTCCAATAAAAGTATTGCAATTTACTTTTATTGGAAACGTTTTTAAATTGCTGCAAATTAAAAACTAATTTCTAATAAGCGTTTAAACGAATTCGATATAAGCTTTGTTTTTATCGACCAGAACGAAAGTAGCTCAGTGGCACAGCGTGTACGTGAGTAACTTATAAACCTTACGTCCCGCGTTCGAATCCTGGCTGAGCTGAACATTACTTTTTTTCGTTACTTAAACGGTGGTTGCAAACGAAACAACAAACGAAATGTGTTTGTCTAATTTTTCGTTTCTTACGAACGAAAAAATTCTTTGAGTGCACACACTAATGGGTTCGAGAAAAAAATTATAGAAATTTTTTTTACCTCAAAAAGGGGGGAGCAGGAAATTGGAAAGAGGGTATTTAAGGGTATTTAACTAGTATAAAATTTGTTTTAGGAATTTCGGTCGCCATATTTTATCCGCCATTTTGAATTTTTGTTGTTGTAGTACTTGAGTCTACCTTTCTGAATTCCCGAATATCAAAAAAATCAGTCCACCAGGGGCGGAGCTATACCATTTTTAGTAAACCATTTCGAATTTACAGTTTTGGTGGGCGTGGCAGAGGGTGGAACATTTAATCGCTTCTTAAATAACGCCTAAGGTGTCACCATAGCATAACACAACAAATGTGAGAGCTTTAGGCTCAGCGGTTTGTGCTGGGCGTTGATATGTCAGTTATCAGTCATCTATCGGAACAATCTCATTTATATATATAGATGTGGGCCTAGCACATATATATATAGGATGGAACAAAATTAATGTTACAGTGCCTGGCAACCGCTCAGTAAAGAATTGGTCGAAAGATATTTCCAAACTAGGTATTAATTTTGTTTTAGCTTTGGGTTGTAAATGATTTGGAACAACATGAAATGGAACAAAAAAAGCAATTTAACAAAACAGGGTCCTCAAAAACACCCTTAAACCAAAGGCATTTGTTGCTTTTTTACATCAATCGATCAACCCTTTCACTTTTGTTGCCTCATAATTTCCATTTTCCTCCCACAGTGCCTACAGTAAAGTGTAAATTGTGTGCTCTCTCGAATTGGTTCAAATACCAAGAATGCAATGGTTATTCTAAGAAGTGAAGGATATCAAAGTGAAGCTTTCCGGTTAACTAGGCGCATACTTATAGTAGAGTTGGCAGATACCGTATTAAGTTATGTTAATTAAACTAATACGATTTTCTTCATGATTTCAATGCAAACTGAAGAGCTTCATTGAATATTTCCTGAATTCACTAAACATTATTTAATTACACAAAGCATTGCATTGTGTTCCCTTGGGAAATTTACATAAGTAATAAATAAAATTTCAAATGTTATGCTCTTGAACACTTATTGCGGCTATTGATTCCTCAGGGGAACACACTTGATCAAATGAAAACATAAAAATGTAAATTTTAATTCGGATTTCCCAACATATCTCATATTTAAGTACAAAATTGAAATTAAAATGTTAAAATTACCAAATATTTCGTTTCTACGATTTCGATTCAATTTATTCTGACATTGAATATTTCTGGCCTCTGTGGCTTTGTTTTCATAGACTTCCCTATCCGCACATTCAAAGGCTTGTTTATTTTACCTGCACACATAAAAGATTGGCGAAAGTGCTCCGGGCGGCCGAGCACTGTTAAATGGACGCCATTCATTGTGTTTTTATTTATATTCACGCCATGCGGTGCGGAATGTCAGCGCGGTTTGGCGCAATTCATTACGACTGCTCGCCCGTCCGTCCGTCCGTCCGTCCGACCACGCCGATCATCAAATGGAGCAACTCTGGTGAGTGTGTGTGGGCGTGTAAAGCGACCGCTTTCTCGTGTTTGCAAAGCAATTATGCGTCTGAAAATTTTCGAGCATTTATTTCTGCGTGTGTAAATACGTAATACCTGGAAAAGTAAAAGGCATAAAGCGGCGCATTGACCCATGAAATGAGTTGAAGAAATACAAAAACAATCAATGCGAAAGTAGTCGATGTGGCCAAACGGCTTGTAATGGTTTTCATGGACGATGGCTTTTAATTACGTTTGGAAGCGGTGCGTTGAGTTCTTAAGGCACATCAAATCGTATTTATTCGAATGTAATTTGCAAAGGGGGGGATTTTTTTTGAATGCCTGTGCAAATGCGCAAATGTCATTCGGTGCAAAAAATGTGAAAATGAGTTAAGTCCGCTAATTGAGAGCTCAGTAATTCCATTTAATTTCTCATCTCTTTCGCATCAAATCATCTTGGATTTTTTCCCATGTCTAACATTTAATTAAATTTTCCATTCATTTTTGCCTTGTCTGCAGAATTTTAATGAAGAAAAGAAAAATATGCCAATTGCAAAAAAAAAGGAAAAAAAATTGGCTTAATGCTTGGCAGTATCCGTAATCGGGGTAATTAGAAAAACGTTTGCTGCTGGTTGGTTAGAGAAATGTGAAAAATTATGCTGGAATGGCATAATATAAAAGGATAAACATTATTTATTTTATTTTTACATTTTTCACAGTTCCGTTGCCTATTACTATGAGGGTACCTAGTAAGTTTCGAAATACTAAGAAATTGTATTGTAAATTGAATGGGAATTTTCATAATATAATGAAAGAATAATCGTATATTGCCTTTAGCATGAAATAATTTCGATTTAATTAAAAAATATTATGAATATAAAAATCATTTCCTGCGTAAAAAATTGTGCAAGGTCATGTCAGAATAGAGGAGTTGCCTAGCTGTTGGACTTACGATCTGCCCAGTTGTTGGACTACACTAGACAAAAATCCCACAACCTAATGTGGCACAAAATACATGTTTTAAGTCTAGTGAAATCAAAAAAAAATGTACAACCAGGAATTTCAAAAACACTCAAAAAAAACCGATTATTAGGGAATACACCCTATTTCAATTTATTTTTATTTCTTCCATTTCATGTCATTGAAGGACTAAACTTTTAATAAACTTTCTACCACAGATGTGTTAACTTCAATTTCGAACCTAGACTGCGTTGTGTTTTAGGAGTCCAACAGCTGGGTTGATATTTTTTGGCTGGTTCTTTGGAGACTTCACAAAATGGACTGTTAAAATACTTAAGAGATTTTAAGATAACAGCTACCTACTGTCCTTATCTTTCAATTGAACTATGAACTCCGTAAAATTCAAAAGAAAGTATGTCCAATAACTGGGCAAACTCCCTTACGTAAAATTACTTGGGTATTTTAGCTTTGATCGGACCGAAGATAATTCACATGTTGGGATAGAATTCTAGGTGGACAAAATCGAAGCCAAGGTTTGAAAACTGATAAAGCTGATCTCGAATTTAGTTCCGAATTACCATTGAAATACGCAAAAATAACAAATAAAAAACTGGTATTTTTTTACTACTTTTTTAAAAATTTCAACTTTGGAGGCTTTTCCACCTAAAATAGTGGAACCTTCGGTAATTTGAATATGAAAACTTATTAATTGAAATAAATGTGAAAATATGAATTTTTGGTTGGTATTTTGTCCACCAAAAATTATATTCTATCCCAATGTGCGGCCGTCTTTATATAGAAATTCCGAAATACTACATTGTACAAAAAATGTAATCGCATAAATCAGAAACCGTTTCACGAGGAAAATAAACCACTCAATTAGCAAATATTTTGTTAACATGTGTTTACAAATGTAGCAATAAAATGTTTACGATTCTTTTAATTTACGATTTCTGTTTATGAAGGAAAGATCGCCAATAAAGGAAACTGTCAAAGCGATATTTCTTAAATGAATTCTCATGTGTGTCTTATTTAAACTTTATTTATATTTTTATGGGATTGTCTTTCAGATTTTCTTAATAGCAATTGCTTTGAAAGAACGCCTTTGCATGATTATTCTACTCCAAAAATACTTCATCATTTAATAGTTTTCCTTTCTCTTATTCTAATTGCAGACTCACGACAATCATTGCCCAGTTTCAAATTAATTCGTTAACAAAAAGTCAAGTCAGAGGTTTCAAACTAGCAACTTAACTTCAGAAATCGCCCAGAATAGCCAGCCATTTGGACATACACAGTCTAGTGAATAGTAAAATTACACATCATCAAATAAATCAGCTGATATAAACGAGAGCACAGCCAATCAAGTCTGGAAGCACCCCAAGCTGAATGGCATCATCACCGTGAATATGACATGTCAGTACAATGTATGTGAATTATGATTAATGGCAGAAAGATTAACAGAAATCAGAACGTTAAATAGACTCACAACGATAAGCCGGCGAGGCGTAATGATGTGTGCGATGACACGAAGCGGTCAGTGGATGTGAACTGATGTCCGAAATCCCGAAGCTGTGTTGTAATTTCCAAGTAAAACAATAATAATAAATGGATACAAGCAGTGAAATTTGTACAGTAACAAATTATTTCAAATACAATCGAAGCGTCGGTGGAGGCTTTCCCGAATACTTAGGCAACTCACATACGGCCGAAGTCTTACGCTATCAGATCATCCGTCATACAAGGCGGCGATATTGCAAACAAAGGTTTTCCAAACGACATTCAACAACTAAAACGGCCCCAGGCATGATGAGGGGGGCCTAACATAATCGGCAATAAATTAGGTTAAGCCCCCATTTAGAGAGTACAAAGTTAGGCAAGTGCAACACACGCACATAAACACACACACACACTCAAATAATCAAAGCAATCAAAAGAAACTAGAAAAATAGTATTAAAAGTAATTTACAGAAAAGAAGAAGAAAAGTTAGACGTTTCCTCCCTCCCCACCTCCTCTTCCTTCTCCCCACCCTAGTACCGCCATCCCAAGAAGAGCCCACCTGAATTTATATGGCTTCATTCGACAGCGATTCCAACTACAACTACAAAATCGCTAGTTCGACTACGTACGCTTCCAGAATTACTACGCTACTTTCGTCACGTGACTTGCCACGGCCGCCACTGAAGCCCCCCACACTAAACTATTCCGCAAGAAGACGCCGCCCACACACACTGATCTCAAAGCTGCAGCAATTTACACGGGCTGCTCTCCGGGCGGCTGCCCTCACGCTCCTGATACTCTTCCTCAGCAGTTGGATTGCCATTGCGTCGGCTGCGGTAGCGACGGACACAAGTGCCGAGCCGCTTGACACCACGAACTTGCCATCGATTCTATTTGGGGCGCTGGTGCTGGAAGGAGCCAACTCTGCCGCCTCCGCACCGCCTCCGGAGTTTGCCAACTCGAGCGGCTTCCTGTCGGCCATCACCACTTCCAATGGCTCCAACAACACCTACAGCAGTATTAACCCGCCATCAAGCGGCAGCAGCAGCACAGCCGCCTTCCTTACGACCGGCATTTACGATTCGCTGGGCGGCGGTACATCGCCTAATGACAGTACTGCACAGCCGGAAACGGAGACGGAAGGCGAATTCGCCATACCGCCACTGCATGCCGTACTCGTCAGCATCGTGCTGCTGTTCGTCATACTCGGCACCGTTGTGGGCAATGTGCTCGTGTGCATTGCCGTCTGCATGGTGCGTAAGCTGCGTAGGCCTTGCAACTACCTGCTCGTCTCGCTCGCTCTCTCCGATCTGTGTGTTGCCGTTCTAGTCATGCCCATGGCACTGCTCTACGAGGTGCTCGAGAAGTGGAACTTCGGCCCGCTGCTGTGTGACATTTGGGTGTCGTTCGATGTGCTCTGCTGCACGGCCTCCATACTGAATCTGTGCGCCATCTCCGTGGATCGTTACCTGGCGATAACCAAGCCGCTGGAGTATGGCGTGAAGCGCACTCCACGCCGCATGATGGCCTGCGTGGCATTAGTGTGGCTGGCTGCAGCGTGCATATCCCTGCCGCCGTTACTCATACTGGGCAATGAGCATGTCGACGAGCATGGCGAGCCCATCTGTACTGTCTGTCAGAATTTCGCATATCAGATTTACGCCACACTCGGTTCCTTCTACATACCGCTGGCGGTGATGCTCTTCGTCTACTATCAAATATTCCGTGCGGCACGTCGCATTGTGCTGGAGGAGAAACGCGCTCAGACGCATCTGCAGCATGCACTGAACGGCACTGGCTCGCCACCGGGCACCACAGATCTGGGCAGTGGCAATGGACAGCGGCACAGCAGCTATGGCAACACTTCGCTCACCTATTCCACATGTGGTGGCATCAGTGGCCATGCGGGCGGCAGTGGTGGGGGTGTCAGTGGATCTAGCGGCCTACTTGGATCGCCGCATCAGAAGAAATTACGCTTCCAGCTGGCGAAGGAGAAGAAAGCCTCCACCACACTGGGCATCATCATGTCCGCCTTCACAATCTGTTGGCTGCCATTTTTTATACTTGCCCTCATACGACCCTTTGTCGAGGGTCAGCATGTGCCGCAGTCGCTCTCCTCGCTGTTTCTGTGGCTGGGCTATGCCAACTCGCTGCTGAATCCCATCATATATGCGACACTCAATCGCGACTTCCGCAAGCCGTTCCAGGAAATTCTGTACTTCCGCTGTTCGAGCCTCAACACAATGATGCGCGAGAACTACTATCAGGATCAGTATGGGGAGCCGCCGTCGCAGCGCGTCATGTTGGGCGATGAGCGTCACGGTGCCCGGGAGAGCTTTCTCTGAAATTAGGCAGCTGACAGGGGGTTTCTTTGTGTTTCAACCGTTTCGCGGCAATTCAACTGATCTGATCTGTGTACTCTTTTACGTAGCAAGTGTGACAAACCAAACAAATTAAAGTAAATTAAAATAAATTTAAATAAAAACAAAAATCAACTGTGTACGAACCTAGGGCAGACATACTAGAAATTAATATACTCCTGTGTAAAATACTATTTATGAGGTTAATTTATATATGCTAGCAATCGTAGAAGCCACATGACTTAAACTTGTAACTGTTGTTGTAATTTTAACTTAGCTTAAGCAGGTACTAGGTAAGGACATTAGGAAGCTTGAACAATTAAAGGTCATGCAATCACACACACTCACACACTCAAACAAATTCAAGTCATTTAGAAACGGCCAGAGGCCCGCATGTAGAATTTAAGATTCATCAGGAAAAATTTAATATTTCACAAGACTTATGAAATATTTCCTGTTCCAAGCAGGCAATCGTTTGAAATTCCTACCATTTTCAACTTCCAGTGATGAACTTTTGTTTAGGTTCCGTCTTCGACTTTCCATGTCCCCAAAAAATTGGCTTCATGGCCTTGAATTCCTTTAGTAGAAAAAAAATTCGCCAAAACAAGCACATGACATAGGCATAAATCATCTAAATTGATTGTTGTACAATAAGAATCAAACACAAAAAGAGAAAAGAGAAAAATTGTGTGCACTTAGCTGTAAGAATCAACACACGCCCCCACACACTACCACCACCACACACACAAGCAAACACCCAAGTCAGCTGTAAACAAACAAAAACAAAAAAAAAGAGAAACCAAAAAAATAATTCAGTAAAATTACTACAACTAAGTGAATACCCCTAAGTTGCTACATTGTAACGTGTATTTAAATTTCTATTTATTATTATGAAATGCAAAATTGTTGTTTTGTGTACATTTTAGTTTTCGGTTAATTAGTCTAATTTAAAACAATTCCTAGCAATATGTTAATTTTTATATGGAATATGCAAATATGCAAATATGCAAATAAAGAGTAAATAATTTTTCTACCAACTGCAAAAATCACACACAAACTAAACTATGAAATATACTACATACATACATACATAAATTTATTTAAGTCTTTTTATGAAAGTCACGTCTCTCTGTGATACCAAATTTAATATTAATTTACAAAGAAACAAAAATGAAAGTAAAATAAAATAAAATTGAATTAAATTAAATTAAATACAAAAAACTAACAAAGTTATTTATAATTAAATAATTAAATTGCAAAAACAATTAAACTAAAATAAATACATACTTTGATGTTCATTGTATTAACAAATAGAAAAAATTAAAATAAAAACTAAAATATAAATTAAATTAAATGACAACTGAACTTACTATAAACCAGTGACCATGTGTGTCATAGCAAAGCAGATAACGGCACATAATTGCATTTGAAATCGGTTTTATTTACAAAGTACATACAAAACAAAACAAATATTTGCAATAGTTCTATATAGTTTCCATAACCTATCATCGTGTAGTTGTATGTGTCATAGTACCCAAATTCTTCCCCCACAAAAAAAGATTTAAAAAGAAAAACACAAAAATCGATGAAACTCTAATTTATAAGTATTGAATACAAAAAATATGTAATGAAATAAAGAAATCAAAATAAATGGGAAAAAAAGAAGAGATAATACATTAATCAATGGCAAAATATAAACACACAAACAAAAAAAATCAAATCAAATTATTCCGTGGCTTTTCATTTCAATTTGGTTTGCCGGCAGCATCATCATGCTTTGAAGAAATTTGTTTAAAGAAAAATACAAAGAATAAATGAGAGAATAAGTGAGTATGTTTGGATCAATCAAAGGTGAAATGTAATTACCCTACTCCGAAAGGTACTTGGAAAATTAGATCGAAACAAAGTGGAATGAGGCAATTGGTGGTGGCTTTTCTTTAGATACCCCCTGGTATTTGGTATTACCAAAATTAACAGATATTTTCGAGCATGGGGTTTTCCAAGTGGAATGGAAAGAAGGGAAGAAGATTCTCTGATACTGAGTGAATTTTTATTTTGAAACGACATATACCTACTTAGGACGAGCTTCACAGCCCAATATCGGTCACCTAAAGTCGAATTTACTATGGAAACCGTAGATTGTGAATAACAATCCTCTTACAAAATGACTGTGAAACTCAATCTTAGAAAAAGCCGTTAGTTTAGGTTAGGTTAGAGTGGCGGATAATTGCCTCATGTAGAGTTGGTCTATGTTCACTCGAAATTTACAGTCTCTTCCTTTGTGATCCGTATCCAATCCGAAAGTGTTGAGAGATTTATAGTTTGGACACCTCCCTTATCGAGTTAAAGAAGGCCTCTCCTAGTATTTTGAGTCTGCAGCTGGCCAGCGCAGGGCAAATGTTCAAGTCCTTCCTCCTCATCACGTTCATTACAGTTCTGACACCAGTTGTTGGATAATAGACCCATTCGTCTGTCTGCATTCTTCTCAGTTGAGGGATAAGATTTAGATGGATTGGTGTTTGGTGTATTTTGGACTTAACATTTTAGTAGTGTGACTGTGACTTATGTTCGTTACGTTTTGTGATATCACAAGAGTTTTATTATCTTGTTTCATATCGATACCTTAAAGCACAACCATCCTATATCCGTTTTCATGAAAATCGGGTTATTGGATTCCTGAGAAAAATCTGCATCAGACAGGCTATAGTGGTTTGTAGGAATCGTACTGAAGGTAATTAAAAAATGAGGAATTCAAAATCCCGATTTGAAAACTTGTTTTTCATTTTCTAGACTTGTGAAAAAATGGACATAGGATGGTTGTGCTTTAAGGTATCGATATAGTATTACCTATTGTATAGATACAGGGACCTGCAAAGTGTTAGCATCTAATTTAACTCCCTCCTTCGCCCAACTCATCTGCCTACTTTCACTCCCTACTATATCGCAGCGTCTTGGATTTACACTGTGTTGTTCGCGCTAAGACCCTCGAGTACCTCCTATCAACGTTCAACTGCTGTGGACTATAAAAGTTACATTTTTATGAGCTTTAACAGCGGCTTGACTATCCACATCGATATAAATCTCTTTATTGAAAGTCGTGCCTATAAAGTTCTCAGTAGCCTTTTGGATTGCCACTATCTCTGTCTGGAATATACTGCAATCGATGGGTAATTTAAATGATTTACTAACATGGGGTCTTTGACATAAAAACTTGCCCCTACCCCCTCTTCTTGTTTAGAGCCATCAGTATATATATGAAGTGCGTTCATCTTGAACTGCAATCATCTTGCCTAGGTGACCAATATTCTCTTGAGGGAATTTGAATAAAATTCCTGGTAAAGCATGTTTTTGAAGATATGTAATCAGTAGTAATATACTGAGTATTATCTAAGTCACTATGTCCCATGGGCCTGTATCTAAATCAATTTGATTCTTTAAGCCGTAAAGTAGTTTTTTGGACTACTCCTTTAGCAAAATTTAAAAAAAATTTTGCTTAATTAAAACTAATAAAAAAATTAGAAAATCAGACCTGTTAAAATACTACTTATACATAAAGCGTTCACTGAACACACTCAATAACTTTTCCAAGTATTTTTCATATTTACTTCACCGAAATAAAAATATCTTCCTCAAAAATGACTTTAGAGAGAGAGTATATTCAAATCAAGGCAAACCACAAAATTTTCGTTCCCATAAAATAGAAAAACATTTACACTTAACACATTTATGCTGCTTACCAGCGATGCTAGTATTTCATAACTTTGGTTCATGAGATAAATTGCTTATTTTGATACAAAAATGTTTTCCAACTGTTCGTGCTTATCTTATCCTTCGCACTATAAGACAAAAACAATAAAAGTTTTCCCGGAATAAAAGCAAAAATTGTTCACACTTGCCATAAACTATGGAATTTCCATGTACCAAGAAATAAATTGTTTTCCTACATTGCAACAAATCGCAATTGTCACATTCATACTTTACAAATAGTTTTTGTGTGAGAAGTTTTTCGAATCCTTTTGAACAATAACGCATTCAATTTCACACCCGTCACACAACCCCACTCCCAACACAAATGCGCACCATGCACGCTGCATTGTGTTTCAAGTGTCAACGAAATATTCGTCGGTATGGAATTGTGAGCGCCCAGATATACGTAAATACACATACTCGTAAGTAGGTATGTGTGCACAATTTTCCAAATGTGCAAGTAAAGTGAAATTTTTAGCTTGGACTGAAAGTCATTTATCAGGAAGTAACCGACTCGCCGAGCAACGAAACGCACACAAAACCCACATGGCGCCGGAAGATCACTTTGTCAACGTCATTTTCCCCAGTCTTAGGCGACATTTGTGTCTGTCTGTGGGTTTGGTCCTCCGTCTGTGTGCATCTTAGCAAATATTTGTGTGCATATTTGTGCAATGCATAAAGTGAATTTGACTTGGAATTCTTACACAGAACGTTTCGCAAGTCGTGCGTTCAGAGTCAGTTTAGTTGTGGTAACTTTTTGCTTCTTTTGCATATGGCACTGTGTGTGGTGTCGTTGCTTCTGTTGCTATTTTGATATTTTCTTTAAACAATTCTTTTTCGTTTGGTTTGATTTGTAGGAATGTTGTTGCATTCAGTATGAAATATGACACACTTTCATAATTTGTATGCAGCCACTGAACGTGCGGTAAACTTAGTGATGCTCATAATTTAAGTTTTTGATAAATGAGAGTGGTTCATGAATCAACAGCAGACGGTTTGATTATTTAATTCGTAGCATCTCAATTATTATACAAAAATCTTTATAAACAAATTGTTAAAATTCCATAAGCACCACTAAACATTTTTCCACATTTTCTCTTCAAAAATGTACTTAAGTATGTGGCGAACCACATTTTTTTTTAAATGTTCGTGAAGGTTTTTTTTTAAGTAACAACTGTCCCAGGGATGGGTTTTTCTGTACAATCCTACTTTTTCAGTACAATTTCATTGGAAAAAGTACGTAAGTACCACATAGACATTTTCGGTACAATTTTACGATTTTGATCTTCATTGTTATATGTTTAAATTTTTAAAGAATGCCATAAAATGTGTAGTGCCAAGCATGTTTTTTTTCGACAAAATTTACACCCGAACACGTTTTATCGGGCAATACCAGCAGTATTGTGCCACTTAGAAGTCGTTTATTTCCAAAATGTGAAATTGATAAAATAGAAGAAAAAAACACGGAATATAGAGCTTTAGCTGTACGAAAAATTTCAGTACAATTTTATGCCAAAAAGTAAAATTTTTGGTCGGTTTGATACAATTTCGAAACTGTCATTTCCCAACCCTGAACTATCCAGTGTCGAATGGTCAAGTGTTTGTTGAGAGAGTAAGTATGAACCAATTATGGAACAAGTGGTGGTGATGCTGTACCAAAAAGTGCACCCTTCAGACATTTTTATTAAGTGAATAGATCATCAATGGTGGATTTAACTATATGCACAGCAGGCACTTGTATAAAGAACTGGCCTCACATTTTCAGAATTTTTTTAAATCGTTGTATTTTTTATACAAGAACAAAATTACTTTACCTATGTGTCTTTTAACTCACAAGCGAGGGTCGGATCTTCCCACTCGAGCCTTTAAAATTAATAGTGTAGATATGGCCGAATCGAACGCTCTTGATGTTGTGGGCGTTGTGTTTGGCACAACATTTAATAATCTTTTAAAAATTCGAACTCTAATCTTGCTGCACAAAGTAATTTATACCAAAGAGCCGGATTATCTTATCAGAAGAATTCAATTTTTAAGATCAAATCGGGGCAGGAAGGTAGTTCCACTGAGATATGTATACTTGACGTCTGAGCGTCAGTTTTATGTGTATTCAATACGCCTTTGGAATTCCCTACCACACCACTTACAAAATATTAGCAACGCAATTCAATTTAGTTGCTTCTGCAGTTGCACAATTTCCCTCTGAACTTTTTGTTTTCCACCAATTGAAGAGCTTCTAAATTTAAAACAAACATTCACTAACCTGTCATCCTTTCTCGAATCCACATACAACAAGACTTAGGGGGTAACCCCTAAGTCTTGTATTATATTTAAAAAAATAAGTATACCCTACCAATTTCTTTTTACCCTTTTCCCGGAAAGTCAATATTCAACAGCAATAAATCGAAAGTTCTGAATTTCCTCACCTTTGTCGAGTTGCTTGTATCCAATATCCGGCAACTTACCAGGCGAAAAATAAAGACAATTTGTACTCCCATAAATATGGTTCATTCTACACTTGAAAAAAAAGTGTTTTTGTATTTGTAATATCCTCTCACAATATGCCCCAGTTACGATGCATGCAAGGATATTTGTTTTCAAAGAATTATTTCACACACAATTAAGCTCAATTTCCTTTGATCTTTTGTGCCAATTTCCTTTTGATAACACTCTGAGCCCCCAAAGCGAGTAAGTGCCGCAGTACGGAATTTTGCACCCAAAAGTGCCAGCTTAAGTGTGGTTTCCTAGGTTCAGTTATGTCTGTCCGCACTTTATCTACGTTTCGTCTGTCTGTCTGTCTGTCTGCCGCATCGTACACCAGTGTTGTCTGAGGCGCCAATGCCACTCGTATATGCTACTCGTCAGCTTCCTGCGTCGCCCCATAAACAATGGCAACGCTGCACAATAATAAGCACAATGAATTGCTCCGTACCAATTCACAATAAACTTTCAAAAATTGTCGTACAAAAGATCAGATTTCATGTGATAAAGACAAACAAAAAAAAAAGAAAGGAAATAAAACACAATAAAAGAAAATGAAAGGAAAGGAAAAGTAAAGCTGGCAAAGTGCAAAAGAGTAGCTGGTGCTCATTCCTTCTCGTTTTTGTAGTCATCTTTCATTGTATTACAGCTTCATACCTAAATTCATATTTTTTTTCTTCTTTCCATTTGCTCGTATTGTTTTCGGCGAAACTTTATTCTTTGTCTTCAAGCGGGGGAGGGGGAGGGGGAGTGAACTCGAACCCAAACTCGAAAATCGATTCAAAAGTTATTTGTATTGACAACACTGCTGAGCTGTGTGTGTGCGTCACGGCGTGTGCATCGTCGTCGCTCCATGGAAAAGTTTCCAACATTTTGGTTCAAAGTTAAACGTTTGTTTTCTTTTATTTATCGAAACATAAACAAAAGCTTCAAGTCACTTTACCAACACAAGCATATGAACATTGAACATCCTCCTCGTGCTAGATTAAAGCTAAACAAAGAATTTCGCAAAAGTTTAAGTTATTCCAAGCGCCGATATGATGATGCTCTGCTTTTACTGTAAATGTGTTAATTACGAAAAGTGTCGAAAGGAGAAGTTTACAGATAATTTCAATCAAAGTTTAGCCATACCGGCTTTGGAAAATTCTAGGTTAATTTCGTTTCAAATTGTTTTTAGATTATATGATTTACTCTTTAGTAAAACCAAATTATATAGCCACATTCCTTCACTCTCTGTGTAAAAAATTGACAAAAAATTCTTTATACTTACTGACCAGTTGGTCAGACGCACAAGATGCTATCGGTCAATACACCACCAAGTCATTGTGTATTGTGTAACCACCCTGCCGGAACGTTGACGAGAAATTATTATCCCAAGGGACATAAAACCAAAAGAGGGACTTTGGATGTATGTCCTATCTTTTGTCCTTGGTAGTAATCCCAAATTTGGTTATTTGGGCTTATGACCTTTGATGTTATGTCTTGTCACCGTCCGAATTTTAGAGACAATTAAAGTGCTAAGTTTTCTTCTGAAAAATTGTTAAATAAATGCGTTTTAGTCTGGCCCAATTGTAAATGCTGAATATGTATGAGTAGACCAAGAAGAAATCTTTTGAAGTAATTTTCATCGGTATACTTGAGGGATCTGATTCAATGAAATGCAAAAGAAGACATCTGACCTGTTCCAATGACATGCAATACTAATTTCAGCTAGAGGTTCGCACCAGTTACAATTACAAGTGGAGTGAATGTCTGACTGAGAAAATACTTCGAACTTATGATGTTTCAGACAGAAGCAATCAATCTCTACTGAAACTGAAGTAGGCCCAAAATGGTCATTCTACAGACAGCCAAGTGACTCTAAAAGCATTAAACACTCACATCATTAACCTCAAGGTTAGCTTAGAGCTGTGTATGCAAACTGAAGCGGGTATGTGTGGCGTTCATCAATGTTAGTCTATGATGGATGGCAAAACATATTGGAATACCGAGAAAACAAGGCTGCTTGATAGACATAAAGCGAATTGATTTCAGATCATATCAAATTGAGGCACAAGAACTTCCAAAAATTTCATATATGTGTTTGCTTGATGCTTTCAATCAAAGAATGCCTTTTAGTACGTTTATGCAACTTTGAATATTTTAATGATTTTAAATATCTCGCAAATCTCAATGCAAGATAAGCTACATATCAAAAGTTCTCTAAATTTGAGTTCATCAAATCAACACTTGTTCAGGTTCAACTCCAACTGAATACCAACTGAACCCCCACAAGATAACTGACAACAATAAAATCCAAAGCGGAAAAAAAACATCCGCGAGAAACTTGAATTTATGCAGGTGTTTACATAACCAACTCAATTGCATACAGACATACAAAGCCATATTCGTATCTAGTGGAAAAATGAACTTCATGCATTTTTCAACCGGAAACTTCACGGAAAAAAATAAATGTTGGTGAAGCAAAAAAAAACGCTTTAAAGTAGAACAATTTCATAGCGGAAATATGCAAACACACACACACACGCATGAATAACTGAACAAAACACACACCGGCCGTAGGAAGGATCCGTGGCGAAGAGAAGCGCACCAACGCACACACACATATCTACATACAGACAAACGCAATTTACGCTGCGGTCGAGTGTTGGCAACAGATTTTTTTTTCATTTGTTTTTGTTTCTGTGCTTTTGTATGAGCAACATAAACAACATTGCTACTTGCTAAGTGGATGGCTATTTGCTCCACTGCTGTGTGCAGAGGAAGTGGTCTGTGTGTACCTCTGCAACTGGCCGAGGTGCGGACAGCGTGATGAGTGCCACAAATCGACTCATTAAATATTTTGGAACATTAAAAATAGAATTTTCAATTTGAAATTATGCTGCAGACCATAAATTTTGCGCCAAACAAAGGCAGGGCAGGGCATCAGCAGTGAAGCCAAATTTATAGTGCAGCGGTGAGTACATCAAATCCGTTGGGATGCAAAGCATATAATTTGCATTTGCAAAGTTGGCAGCGGTAGTAGATGTTGTTGTTGTTGTTGTCGAAGTTGTTTTAGCACCGACGACGACGGCAACAACAAGGCCAGCGGTCACTACAAATTCGTGAATTATTCGCAAAAGCAATTTTATATGCAAACAAAATTTCCAACGCCCACAAACTAGCAGAGCGCACAAAAAAAAAAGGAAAAATGGGCGTACAAAATTGTTACAAGCGAAAATTGTGCAAAAAAAACAACGACAGCAACACAGAACTTTTAAAGCTGCTTCCTGTTGTGCACCAAAACCAACACTGCGAAAAATACAACACACAAGCAAGTACAATTACACACACAGTACACAAATGTAGCGTCTGCCCAGCGGAAATGTAAAACGGAGCAGGAGGAAGTCATAGCATTATGGGCCAAAAAAGAAAAAAGGAAAATACCAACACGTAAAAACAACA
Organism: Heteromyza rotundicornis; assembly: GCA_951394025.1. Taxonomy (NCBI): domain Eukaryota; kingdom Metazoa; phylum Arthropoda; class Insecta; order Diptera; family Heleomyzidae; genus Heteromyza; species Heteromyza rotundicornis. The sequence continues at coordinate 66,050,124 of OX596012.1, forward strand.
ATAACTACATGCAGCATTAAAGCACAGCTTTGAATTCTGTTTGTTTTCACTAGCGTACAGAATTTTTTCACTTCCGGTGCACAAATTTGCATTTTGCTTCCTTTTTTTCTGTGTGTGTGTGTGTGGTTGTTGCACATAATGCACAACAACAACAACAATACCATTCAACCGCAACAACAAGATTGTATTCTATTTTGTCGAATGTACGAGGAAGCATGCAATTCACTACAACAGATTAAAAAAAAAATAGAACCGCTCATTAGCGCAGCAATTGTAAAGGCAATTTCGGATTGGCCTGCGGGTCGTGGATTACATTATGTGGTGGCCGCTTGGCATATGAGTGTATATTGGGAAAAATCACATTCTTTGGCACTTAGAAAAATACTAATAACCGGAAAATAACTGGGAAACCATTACATGAATTGGTCTAAGGCACAACTAGTTTATGATTTAGAAATTTCCACTGAAAAGCAGAAAATATTCACTTCTCGTTCGTTGCAGAGGTCATCCCACGCTTTACTATATTGTTGTGTTGCACAGAGCTCGAGGGAAGCCTTAATATTTTATTAAATTCGTGTTGTAGAAAATTTTTTCACAATAAGAGTTTTCACGAGTCCTTCTGTAACAGAGTATGAAAGTAAAGTATAAAATAAAAATATTTAAATTTAAAAAATATATCTTGAATGAATTTTTCTATATCTTCCTCTGTTTGAAATTGTGTATATCTTCCTCTGTTTCTGTGTTAAAAAGGTCTTTGTAAAAATGCATGAAGAATTTTACTGAAAAACTTACGCAAATTTAAAAAAAAATGGTGAGGGAATTCTGTTTGGTCCGACCGAAGCTAAAAAAAAAGGCTGTACAATTGAGTATATTTTTTTCAACCATTTTTCGATCTTATTCATATTTTATTCACTGCAGTCCCGTTCCATTTTAAAATTTTTGTTTCCTTTAAATTTTTTTTCAGTCTATTTCTATTAAACCAATTTTAATCCGTTTCCATTTCTTGCCCACTTAAAAATTTTGTTCCACTTCTAATTTCATTCCAATTCCATTTCGTTACAGTTCCATTCCCATTACGTTTCCGAAATCATTTTCAACCAAATACTAATAGGAGAATTTTAAAAAAATTGTTCGATATTTTATCGATAATTCTTCCATTGTTATTGATGATTTTTTTGATATTTTATCGATGATTTTTCTATATTTTACCAATAAACTTTCAAAAAATTATCATTCAAATAACGAAAAATTATGGAAAAAATATCGATAAAACATAATCGATATAATATCGAAAAATAATTTATAGATACTTTATTGTTAATTTTTCAATATTTATCGATAATTTCCACTTCCCGATTCATTTCAAAATTTTGTTCCAATTCCATTTTGTTCTGTTTTAATTTCATTCCATTCCAGTTTCATTCCCATTTCGTTCCCGATATCTTTTTCAACCAAATAAAAGAAACCACGTCGAAATCGGTTCAGTATTTCTGAAGATAAACGAAAATAATACAAATTTGGCAGCCATTTTGTATAGGAGGTAGGCGTGGTTCTTATCCGATGTAGCTCATTTTTAATTCTGTACAATCATTAGTAAAAATAAGATTAGCAAAAATAAGAGAATTTGGAGTCGATAGAGGCTGCTATCGTGCGCAATGGCAGGCAGACGGACAGACATAACTATATTGACTAGGAGGTGATGCTGATCAAGAATATATATAGTTTTTTATACAGGACACGCCTTCTTTTGGGCATTACAAACGGTGTGACACAATATATTCCTGGCCACTTGTATTCATAGGAAAAATTTCATAAAATCAAAGCAGTTGCAATTTTTTAATGATGGTAAATTAGTTTTGTGACTAACTGTATCTACTCCGGTTACTTATAAATGTACATCTTTTTTAAAGTAAATACAAGTGTATAAAATACACAACAAAATAGACTCCACTCCGTTATTTGACATAAATTCAATAAAGAAGGCTAAGAAAAAAATCCTTGGACATCATTTCGCACACAAACCGCATTTGAAATGTTCATGCGGTGATATTAAATTGACCACAACACAACGTTGTTGATGTTGTTTTCGTTGTTGTGGCTTTTGCAAGCGCCGATAACTGCAACACACACACACGCACACATGCCACTGTCTCTAAATCAGATACTGGCCGCATGCATTTCCGCACAATGATGAACAAAATGAGAAACAAAAAATAAACTCATAGAAAAACGTAACAGTAAACATTATCCGCAACGTTATAAGCCTTTTTTTTGTATAGTGGCTCACTATTCTGCATTTTGTGTGTGTGCGGTTGGTTGTTATTCCGCAAGCAAAACAAGGAAATCGTTGTTTGCCTTCAACGAATCAAAAGGTACGCAGAAATGGAGGATATTTGCATAGGGAAATCGACTGGTTTGAGTGGCGTATAAGGTTCGTATGTTTGTATGGGAGATTATGTCAGGATGCGGATGGCCATTTTTGTGAATATTCATATTTGTTTAGGGATTATTTTTGAAAGTTTCCTCAATTGAAAGTTGAATTGTATTCAATGGATTGTGGAAATTTCAGGGACTTAAAGAAACGGTAAGATATTAAATAAATAATAATTTAATTTAAAAAGTTCCCCACTACCTCACCTAAGCATAACTAAGTAAGCTACTTAAGTTAAGAACAATATATTTTCCCACATAAGCCACTCAAGCACCTTACCTCATTCAAGTTGTTTCACCGATGCGTAAAAACGCACTACGTAAATCGTAAATTTTACATTGGCTTTGGAAAACAATACACATACACCATACATACTTACACTACACACTCACTCCTTCAAGCCACTCTGTGGCTGGGTGAAGCTGCGAGCTCTTGTCATTGCAAAAATTTATGGTTCATAGTATCGAAATTTTTGCAATGGCAACAGAAACAACACAACCACCACCGCCACCACCGCCACCACACCAGCAACCAAATTGTGAAACAAAAGCGAAAGTTAAGCACAAAAAGAAGAAGAAGAGTGAAATGAAAACAATCGGCAGGGCAATTGATTTTTATGTTATTTTTTCATGATTTTTTTTGTCGATTTTTCTCACTTTTGCCCCTTTTTTTAATGGCTGCTGTGGGTTTTTGTTTTCTTATTTTGAAAGTCTTGTTTTGGTTGCTGGTGCTGTTGTTGATGTTTTTGTTGTTGTTATAGTTGGTGTAGCCCTCTGGCACTGTAGGCGGCATCCTTATAATGTATGTAGTTTCAGTATGTTGGCAAAGTAATTTCATAATTTTTGTGCGTTTTAACTTTTTCCCAATTTTACCCCATAAGTTGGGTGTTTTTTTATTTCGCCTTCGGTAGAGTGACATTAATATAAGCTGTTTTTGAAAAGTTCAAACGTTATTGAATTATATTTGGCCTCTGGGAAAGTGCTAAGTATGATTTATTTTGTATAGGCGAATTCTCAGACGTCTATAAATATATACCAGTAAATACTGTAATTTATGTGACCTTATTTGGCAAAAAAAAAAAAAAATTAACTGGACGCTTAGCCACTTCGGACAAAGAGGGTTTCTCGCTACCATAGCTGGCGTCCCTGAAATTATTCCTTTGAACAAAGACCCTAAAAAGAATAAAATAAAATAAATAAATAAATAAAAATGTGTTTCGGAATGAGAAATAATGAGTTATGATTTTCAAGCCCCTACCGAGTTATTTATCGTTATTCAATCGCGATGAAACATCACAGATTTGGTTTTTATGATCAAAGGAATAGTTTAAGAGGGCGGCAGCAACGAAAATCAAAAGTTCTCAAAAGTAGGTAAGTACGACAAATCTATTTCTCAAACGTGTTGTAAATACACGTCAACTCCAACACCTTTAAGTTCAACTGGATATCGTTTATAGAACACATTGAAAATAATTGGATTATTTGTAAGGGAACGAAAATATCGAATCCTTCCCGCAAAATGGTTTTAAGCGAAATTTTTTCCGTTTTTTATGGAACCTGATAAAGTATGCAAACGTATCAGCATGCAAAATGTTTCAGCTGAAATAGTTTGATTTTATCTTAAGTGACACTACATAAAGAAAAAAAAACTGTTTCCTGCAAAATTTACTTTTTGGCGCTTAAGACCATTTCGCGGGAAGGGGCTCGATATTTGGTGCACTTCACAATAGTATAAAACGTATAAGTGTAAGCTAGACGTTCGTACAATATAGCTCGTATAATACAGCGATAGCTTAATGTTACTACTTAATGCTAAGAGTTTACTATGTATCAAGTTCAGATCCTACCAGCAATTGTAAAAAAAGTCACAAAAATAATTTGGAATTTGTAGTTGGTATCTGTATATGGCATTGAATTTCAAATCAAGAAATATACTTCAGTTGAATAGAGATGACGAATGAAAAAGACGTGTTTGTTCAAAACTTTATAAAATTAAAAAAATCTCAAAATAGAAATAAAAAAAAATTTGTTTGGGAAAATACTGGTATTGAGCTTGGATTGAGAATTTCCATGGAGTTCAAGTGGAGATCCAGCCCTATCTCCACTGGAGAATCAATGTCCATTCTCTTAGCATACTGACGAGGGTTAATCACTGGAAACTATGATCGATAATGGTGGCAGCAGATATGTAGGAGTGGTGGAAATGAGGATGAATTGGAAAATATACAGCATTTCCTCTGCCACTGTACCGCTCGGTTCTTTGAGAACTTGACTTAACTGGTAGGGTATGCCGCATCGGACCTTTTAAAATTCATTCGGAGCACAAGTTGGATCCTTAAGAGACCAAATGATAAAATGTGACAGGACCTCACAACCTTATAGCCGAACCTAAACTTCCCCTTTAATGAAGTTTATTATTGGATTGCATTTCTTTGTGATTTTGCTAGCATTTAATAAAAGTATCAAAGTCGATGAGTGAAAAAAATATTAGCTTAAATTATAAACCTTTTTTTGTTTCTTTTCAAAGAGTATTTAACTCTCAGTGTAGAAATCAAAAATTTATTTGCAAAAATAATTTATTGACTTCTCAAATGAAAAACGTATTTAGTCGCACATGGCGTATGCGTGATATTTAATTTGCAGTTTAATCAAAGACGCCGCCTACCATACATACATTTCGCATTCCTTGCAATATGGAATATTCTTTGGAGCATTTTAATTAAAATGCAAATTAGAAATTAAATTCGAAAATAACCAAATTCAAATTAGGATCCGAGATGCTAGGACAAAATAAAATACCCGAGGGCAAAATACTTACAATGCAATCAAACTCAAGTCAACTGAGGCGAAGTCAGCTCGACTCAACCCAACCCAAGCCAACCCAATATCGGCACACTTCGAAGCTCAATGAAGCGACAACTTTTGATGCCAAAATCGATACCTACGCATTTCAGTGATTTTTGGCAGCAACAACTGCCGCCGCTCCTGCAAGAGCCTTGCTCCTGTTCTGTCCCACTGCCCAGATGTTGGTGTTGTTCACTTACACTTGAACGCGCGCGCGTCGATGCCAGCCTGCCTAACATTCAATGCTGTCGAGGTCGCAGTGTATGTGTGTGTGATGCGATTGTTTTCAATAGCGAAAGGCGCAACATCAGCAGAGCTTATTTTAATTTATGGATTGCAAAGCTAAAAGTTGTATTCGATTCGACGCTGAAAGTGGCAGAGGGTGATGGATAAAAAGCGTCAACATTGCCGCATAACCGCAGCAACATCGCAGCACTGCCGCCAGCGGCAAGGTTTGGCCTAACCGTAACCCCGCTGCGGCTCCTACCCGTACCCGTGCCCGTGCCCTCGAGCGGATGTTAATGGTATCACGTGCTGTAAATGTATGCAAGGCAGGATTATCAAGGATAATGTATGCGATCTGTTGCGAATGTTGCTTGAGTTTCGCCTTAGCTTTTCGCTACCGAATTATGCTCCTCCATCTCACTGCGCTCCACTAAATTTTTTCACAAATATTTTTGTTATTGTTTTTCGTGCGCCCTTTGACATCTTGTGGCACTGACATTTTTGTTGCCATTCCTCTTGTTGTTGTTGTTGTTCGTGTTGAATGGCGTTTTACAACTTTGAAATCTTCATTCTCCTAAAGCGCGCCAATATTTGCATACGTTAAATGTAAATGGGCAGGCGTTGCCGCATGGAGCTGACGCATATGTCAACTTCTTTTCAATGCCATGCCATGCTTTTGCAAAACAACAACAAAAGAAGGAGCGAAAAGAAAACATAAAATTGCAAATGTTAACGTTTTAGGCGCAGCGTAATGTGCTCCCTATTCGGCTTGTTTATTTTTATTTGGGATCCCGGCATCCTGTGCTTGAGTGAAACGTTTTGGATGTGTGCGTGTCGTGCATGTAATTCAATTCAACTGTTTTGATTGCTAATGTGCGAAATAAATTCGGGATGAATGCTAAAAGAAGAGGCGGGCGTTTAAATGTCAACGTTTGCTTTTGTAGCATTTGACTTTCAAATGAAATTGTTTGGAAATTTTTCAAATATTATTAAAAAAAAATAAAATAGAACACTTCCTTATTCTAATGCCACTCAAGTTTGGCAATTAAATCAGTGGAGGCAAGTTTTCCCAACCTGATGTTGTATAGTGCATTTTACTTTATATTCCCTCGTTGATGATCATTGATAAGGAGTGAGAGTTGATTGGGGGAACGGAACTTTGAGTGTAATTAAATGATCAAACGTGAAGGAGAAAGTTTAGGAGACTAAAATATTAAATTGTTTCCTAATATTGGTATACATGGCGTATGAGTAATTATCATAATAAACACTTGATTTCTCAGTCATGCTTCGATAACCTTTCTATAATTATTTCCATTGTTCCTTCCTAGTTACTTATTTAATATGCCTTAAGGATCTCTCGTTTCAGTCGATATCCAGTTTGTTTCCGTATCATTCGCATCTTGCCTACAAAAATCTTTACATATACGCTGACAGCAATATGAAATCAGATCCAATCTTGTATGACACTACCTCCAACTGAGCTTAGTTTTGCTATCCATAATGAAGTTTTTCTCATTTGAGTACCAGGGCATTGTGGTTATGAAGGAAAACAGATACAGATTAACTAGCCAGCAGAAGGGTGGGTCAGTAATATCCTGGACCCACCATTCTGCTGCATCCCATACAGTTCGATAAACACATTACTGGGTGGATATGTACCTCTAATGACAGACAAGCACAAGCATTTTTACTTGCTACTTCCCAAAAAATAATACAACAACTACTTTTGCTAGATATGAAATGTAGCAGGGTGGTTACAGGATCCTAACAGGGCACTACAGAGTTAAATGAACATTAATTAATCTGGGTATTAATCTGGGTATAGTAAAAGCTGAAACGAGTTAGAAGAAAAAAAATAACTGACCACTGTGAGGAGCTTTCCGCCAACAATGTAAAAATATCCCAATTTTTCTCATGAAAACAAGACTCAGGGATGAGTTATAAAAAATACAGATATCTGTCGCAGTGACAAGGAGATCTGATTCCTTCCATCTATAATCCATTCCCATTTCGTTTTCGTTACACGTTCAACGTTTGTTCTGCTTTCATTTACATTGCATTGCATAGCCCAGTTTGTTACAATTCTATTTTTCGTTCTGTCCCGGATCCATTTTCATGTTTCTGGTGTTTCATGTCCAAGCTGGTTCCATTTCTATTATATTTCAGTCAATTTCTATTCGTTTTTAGTTCCTTTACAAGTCAAAATTAGTTCAGTAAATGTCCATGCATCATCGGCTGTATTACGAACTGTCGTAACAGATGAAATTTTAATTGCATGAACTGTACATTTTCCCATGACTAAGTCAATATCAACGAGTGATTTCCACCTACAATACATAAGTAAGTATGTATGTTCAAGGAAATAAAGAAAATTGGGCGGTTATTTTGTATGCCCTTGGTAGGCTTCGTTCTAATCCAACATTGACCAATTCAGTCGAACACTTTTAACCTGGTTACAAGAAAATCTTGTGAGCACCTTGCTAAAGACTCCATGGCACGTTCTTAGTCTTTCTAGTATTAAAAAAAAATATATATTAAGTTATGCCAGTGTAAATACAATAAAGAATGCCCTCGAATTAATTTAAAAACTTGCAACATCTTCCATCTCTACCGAACTTAAATGTCTATTCAAATAGGCACCCATTTAAATGTTCAACTGACTTATTTTAAATGAAATTCCTATCGGAGACGATTACACAATTCGCACGCTCGATTTCCCATTCAAATGATTTTCGCTAAATCATAAATCATTCCGTTGCGAATTAACACAAGAAAGGAGAGCCTTCAACGAATTTAATTGACAGGCTCGAAGTCATAAATAACTCGAATTGCAGAAAAACATAATTTCAAGTTATTCACTTAATTGCCGGCATGTGTGCTCCCGGGGGCGCCAAAAACACATTGAGCCAATCATTACGACAATAGTTGTCAAACGCACTAACCAACACGCCGACGAACTCATACAAGCGCACGTGTTTACAAAAGGACCTGCAAAAACAACAACAACAACCGCAATGGCACCGGAAAAAGAAAACATCCTCATTTGGTTTGCTAATAAATTAATGAGCTACAACGAATCTCTGTCGCTGCAGCGTTGGGTCTTACACAAAAAGAAGCCAACACAACTAGAGGACGAAAAATAATAGTGACACATATACACGTACGCACTCCCTCTCACACACGCACTGCCACAATTATAACAACAGCAGAAATACATTAAAGCCATTTGACGCCAAGGCGAATGAAACCATGAATGAAAAAAGATTTTGCCGAAACTAGGAACTGGTCGCACGGTTAATACCCTACTGCATAAGTAGTTAATACAGTTAGGTAACTGATGGTCTATTGTAAGCTTAACAAACTTTTCCTTCAACCTCTAATAAAACTATGAAGTAGTGCATCTTATAAATTCTGTGGCTGATTCGTTTGCCATAATTTACATTTCAAAAACATTACCAGCATTTTAAAATCGAACCCAATAGCGCCACCTCCCAATGAAGTAGGGTGTACAAATCCTTTGTCCTGCGGCTGCCATAAATAAAACGTAGTCGTATCTAAAGAACTCTTGAAAGGTTTTTCACTCGTGTTTTTTCCTGTCAGCCATAGACCGTAATTTGTCATACTCAGAGCATAAATGCCGGTCGGAGGAAGAACCAAGTATGAGGGGAAAAAATGAAATAAAAAGAGTGACAAACATAGACGAGCAAAAAATGGAAGAAGAAAAAACCAAATATATCTGAAGGATTTGGTCTAAGCGCAAAACGTGAAAATCAGACAACATTCAATCGTGCCACCCGCCGTGAACACGTCACTCTCTAGAGGTTCTCTGTTTAAGCTTTCCGCATATGCCAGCGACATGCCCGGATGTTGCCAACTACTGTGCGGGCGTTTAGTGTGTTTGCTGCTTTGAAGCTTTGTGGAAGGAGTGTCGTATTTGGCCTTTGGCATCTTTGAATTAATGTCACCAGACGTGCAAATTATTCTTATTTCGACTGTGGGTGTGTTTTTTTCTCCGAAATCTTATTCGGTAAGGTTCCTTCACCCATAAATTGTTGACTTTTACTTAAACCCTTTGTTTTTATATTTGTTTTTGTTCAATTTCGTGTTATTTTGCTATCTCTCACTTTTGCGCCTTTGTATTCGTGCATCTCAATAGAATTGCTAAAGGGTAAATGAAAACAAAAGACAATTGGTCATCTCTGAAAGGACAAAAGGACCGAGAATATTATTAATTGGAATTTGTAATCTGTGTGCCTTTAGAAAATATGAAACATTCATAATTTCACTTTGTGCATTCGTTACTCGGTTTATTGAACTTATGATAACGACAATAGACTATAGAAGAGTACAGTACAATACATTTCGATTGTGAGCGAATAATTTTCAAATAATAACAGAAATCAATCATGGACATCGCTGCCTTAGGATGACATACGTATTCACTACATCCTTAAAGACCTTATGAATGAAATTATAAGCATGTAAGACTAATCTTTTACGAGTCAATATATATCAAAACTGAAGCTGAAGGCCATTGCTCCCCTGCAATACAAAAACACATTATAGGAAAAATTATGTTTTCGAGAAAAATGAGTTTGAATTTCTAAACAAACTCATTTTTCTATGAAGTAGCATGAACGTTATGCGATATTTCTTTTTATATCTTCGCTATGGTAACCGATTTTGACAAAGTTTTGATGCAGAACTATTAAATGTACGTTGAAGATTCAGAAAATACATCCAACGGAAAAACACATTATATGACTACGATGTGTTTTTTCATAGCAGGGGAGATTGGTAAATACTTTACATATTTTTATTGCATTGTGTGTTGAGCGAATAAGTTAAATGTATAAAGACTAGGTGTAAAAAAAAAGTAGCATACTGGCCTGCCCTGCTAATTCTTAAATTTTTCGGCGCAACCAGTACATACCGTCCAGTACATATTGGAATGAGAAATAATTTTACCATAAAAAAAACCTATATATTCTGAAGGAAGGGCCAAAAATAAAATACTCGTGTCTCATAGTTTTTCGAGTTCAATTCGTATTTTTTTTAAGTCAAATTTATTTGTATTGAAAAATCACTCATACGCCATGGCGAGCAATGCGATATGAACTAATTTTAAATTCGAATTTTATTTAATCAATTTTATTTCATCAAATTTGAATTCTGTGGCTTCCCAGCAAAACCAGTTAAGTCCATGCAAATATTTATAGAGAAAAACCGATACCTGACTGGGGAGAGAGTGGCGGTTTACACAGAAAATCAGAAATAATGTCTGCTTTGCCCCAGGTTTGAGTTGAACCCGATACAATGAAGCCACTGCATCACGACCTGCCAAACAGAACTACTAAATTGTATTTCTTTCAAGCCAAACATTTTTTAAATAAAACAAGAGAGTAAGTTTCAGTAGGGCAAGCCGACTTATGTATACCCTACACCTACTGGACCATATTGTACCATCTGGAATTTCGAAAATGCGACATCAAATTCGAAATCAGCGACCCCAAAAACCACCCTATACAAAATTTCATACTGTTTTGATGAAATCTTAAAATTTCGGTAAAAACACGATTTTCACTTATATGGGAGGTAGCAGTCGACCGATTCCGCCCATTTTCTATACCAACTCCTTCTAGGGCCTAAAAAGGATAAATCCAAAATTTGCGATCCCTAGCTTTCTTCTAGCTCCTGCAATCATGTTTACAAGAAAATAGGACGGACAGACAGGGAGGTAGGCGTGGCAGTCTACCTATTCCTCCCATTTTCAATACCAACTCCTTCTATGGCCTAAGAAGGATAAATTTCTTCTAGCTCCTGCAAGAAAAGTGTATACAAGAAAAGAGGACGGACAGACGGATAGGGCTAAATCAACTCAGGAGGTGACGCTGATCAGGAATATATATACTTTTCCATACCGCACACTTCTCCTTCTTGGTGTTACAAACATCAGACCAAAGTGAATATACCCATACCTCATGAGGTGTAGGGTAAAATTTTGGAAAAAAAATCGAGAAAATGTTAGTAATCTGATCAATTCGAGTCAGTTCTACTTGAGAAATTACTGAGATATTTGTGACTCCGAAAATAAAGGAAATAGCTGAGAAACTGGACAGGGTTTATTTTTTACTACTGTACAGTGTTTTTACAAGAACGCAAATTTTTTTATAAAAACCCTTTTTATATTCATTGAAGTTGAAATATTACTTAGCCAAAAATTTAAGTACCCCAACCACAAGCCACTGTAAACTCTTGCTACGCAATTTAAATTTTTCATTCGGTTTTCCCAAGTGCTTCTTGGCCACCAAGTCCATTAAATATTTACGCATGCTAACGGTCAATAATAGTCTTAATGCATTTCTCTAATTTACGCCAAAACATTAACCACATTATGGCTTTTTGCTCCTAATTCTAAATGTTTATGACCAATAAAACAATGAATTTCTTTACATTTTCCAACAATTAGGCAGCGGTGCGAATAAGCTTATTTTAACCTGACCGTAACATGAAGGCAAATACAAAAGATCATGAAAGAGAAATAATAACTTTATTTACGAGTTTTACGAGTGCAGCTGTGCCTTTGGTTCGACATTTTTACGGTCACATGCGCCAATGTTTCGTCCTGCTATGGCCTATTACTTAAATTACGAGCATCCGTTCGCATGGCCAGGAGAGCCCAGGTGCCCGCAGACGACTGCTGGGCAGCAATATTCATTATCGTTTAATTACAGCCGCTGTGATGAGGAGCAGCAAAAGGATACACTGCCAAGATTTGGTCCGTACGACATTTTTAATTTGCAGCCTGACTTCTGTTTTTGTTCCGCTGGCCGTTGTTGTCGTAAAGTATCTGTGAATATTCACAAGCTCATTTGCGTGTAGTGTGTGTGTGTGTGTGTATTTATGTGCTCTGAATGAATCTCTGTTGTGCCGGTCAGTTGTCCTGCTAGAAAATTCAATTAATATTTTAATAAACCCTTTTCCTCCTTTGCACTGTTCGGCTCTGCTCTGCTCGGTTCGGTGCTGTTTCCATTTGCTGTGAGTAGCGGATATAACAATTTGGTTTCATTACGCTTCGCAGGATGTATGTAGTATGTCGTACTTCAATGGCTGATGCCATGGGCCAGCCGTGCTCGAACACACGTAAGCGCAGGCAAAATTTGTTTAATAATATATGAATGCATAAATTTTCCATAAATGCATGGAGTCTTGTGCGAACGCCCACCTACTGCGGGTGGAGGCGTCATTCGACAGGTGTTGCTGCTGGGTGACGGTGAGTTTGCACTGCGGGTAGGAGTGATTGCTGTGAGTGGAAACGCGCTTGTGGGGCGCTTGTGTGCTGGATATACAGTTTGTCTGTAAATATTTTAAACAACCGGAAGCGGAAATGCGTCCATGCATATGCATTTGGCGCATTATGCACGCTTTTATTGTTGGTGTGCGTTTTTCAGCATGTTGCTTTACTTTCCGGTTTTTATCTTTCCTCGACTGCTGGACCATTTAAATTTTGCGGTTTTCATTCACCATCGAAACCGCGAAATATTAATTGACATGTTGATGGCGGGGCAATACTCTTCTGCGTGCGGCAGCAGGGTATGAGTATGAGTTTTTTCAATAATTAAAAATATATATTTAAGGTTTAAGCTGTCTTTAAACAGTTTTGTGTAAATGAAAAATGCGGTTTGTGATGGCAGTTAAATGAATAATTGTAAAGGTTTCTGATATGATCGCACCTTTGGAATATTATGCAGCCTTTAATTGAACATGTCATAATATTAAAACCTGTTGATAGTATGCTCTACCAGATAGCATTTTTACTTTTTTACGTTGGAGGCGTCAGTTACTCGTAAAAGCTCTTAAAAAATTAACGTAAATGACCGTCAATGCTTCAAATATACAAGTTGCCTTATGAGTTTTCACATGTAAGTATATAATAAATAGTGAGTGATGCCATGATTGAATATATTTTCATTTGTGACCTTGTGTGGAAAATATTGCAATGGTTTTATTAATGTTACTCGCAGTATGAAGTTTAGATCGTTGATGGATTTAATAAAGTATTTGATATTGAAAATTAAATGCTAGATGTCATTTTTATACCCTACACTAACGTTTATTTTCACTTTTCGGATTTATTTCGTCAAAACGAGAAAAATCTCAAATTAGACACAAAAATTTAAATTTTAATCTAAGTTAAACAAATTAATTTAAAAAAAAATCGATGTGATAGAAACATTTTGTAAACGCAGAAAGTCAATATTTTTAAGTGCCAAGCTAACTGTATATGTGGGAATGCCTGTATGCAAAGTAAACATTTTTTTTATTTTTTTTTTTAATATTTACTATAAAATTGAATAACAATACAAAAGTACCCACAGATTAAATTCGACCAAAAATCAGCTGTTCATTTGCCAGTTTTGAGATTAGTATTTTTGAAAAGGCAATTAAATTTTCTAAAAAAAAAGTTGGAAAACCACAATTTTTTTTTTGGATTGTAATTATTTTTTCTAAATAAAAGAAAACTAAAAATAAAAAAAAACAAATTTTCTAATTACTTTTCTGGAAAAAAACTTGGTAAATTTTCGACCTGTTTTCGAAACTTTATAAATTTTGAGCTCATCTTTCCATCAATACCAAACACTTCAAAATCGGACCAGAAATAAACAAGCTACGGTCATCAGAGTTACCAAAATTAGCAAATTTTATAAAACCTACTTAAAAATATTTAAAAAAAAAAAAAAGGTAATGAAATGGCAGACGAACTAGCAAAGAAAGGAGTGGAAACTCTCTTTGTAGGGCCAGAACCATTCTGTGGGATGGGAAAAGGGACCATCTCTATTATATTAAAAGAAGAAGAAGATAAACTAAGGAAATCATACTGGGACAATCTACCAGGCCTGAAACAATCAAAAACGTTACTAGAGACTTACTACCTAAAGTGACATAAAGAATGTATGAACTTAACAAAAAAGAGTATACGAATGATAACAGGGATCTTGACAGGACATTGTAGGTTAAACTGAGAATCAAAACTGAGAATAGTATTGCTCGACAAATGCAGGTTTTGCACGGAGGACACTGAAACTTCAAAACATATCTTAGGAGAGTGCTCCGCACTCATGCAAAAACGGAAAAGATATCTGGGAGACTACCAAATACCAGAACACATACTGAAATCCCTAGAAGTAGGCCCGATACTACAATTTCTCAATGGGATAGGACTTATAGACTTGCTGTAAGTACTTGACGGGGCACAATAGTTCATTATTGGACGCAGTGCATATCCCGTTCAATAATAATACTAATAATAATAAGTGTCAAACCAACTATATAGTCGGGAATGTTTGTAAATTTTTCGTGTAACACAGTGTAATTAGCATTAATATAATTATTTAAACTTTACATTTTCGTTTAAAAAATGTTTAACGCAAACAATTAGCAGATAATCCCCTATTAGACCGAAGTACAAGCGTAAGTAGTCACTATCTACGACAGCATCTGCGCCTCTGCTCGAATATTCCAACACCGGATGCAGCTATTAACCTTCAACTTGTAAATGCGAATTACAACACTATCCCAAGTAATGTCTACAAATTGCTGTTTGGCAAGTTTCCTTATTTATCCTGCTCATAAATTTAAGCGCCACTGCCGCCCGACATCATAAATATTACATAATATCTACTTTGAAATTCAAATCGGTTGCCATTAGAATATAACGCAACGGAGAGCAGCGCAACACAACTCAACGCAACACAACGCAACTCAACTCGGTACGAACACATTTGCCACTTACTTAGGAAGTTTAGCTGCTGGTACACGAGAATTTTGCGCTAATATTTTACACATTTTTAAAGTGCCTCAAGACACCCAACTCATGCACAGTTGTAAGCTTCGGCGCTAATAGCATAATTTTTCACTTCAAATCCAGTCAATCGCTTTGGTGCGCATTCTAATATAGATTTACAACAACAACAACATGAGTATCATGAGAAACGGCTCTGCCGGAAGATGTCCATCATGAAATATGCACAACATCCGACGAGGCGGCATTCACAACATGGCCGCGGTCTTCTAATATGGAAAGTAATGTGGCGGATATGCGGCATTATAAATTGCCAGATTGAAAACGAAAGGAGACAAGCGAACCAAAAAAAAACAAAAAAACAACATAAAATGAATCACGAAAAGAAAAAGGAGAGAAAAACATTTTATAAGAGGCTGGCGGTACTATATGTGGGCTATTAATACTTAATGTGCCCTTTTAGGCACATTAATCATTTTGCGTCACTATTTATGCGCCAAAAAGGCAGGGAAACTTTTATGCGTCAAAGAGGCATGGCAGCTTCATTTAAACGGCAGAATGATTTTAAAGAGGAGAAAGCAACAAAATATAAAAAAAAACCGCATCACACTCAAACACAATTCATTGCTTGATTGTTCGACAAAGCTTTTGTCAGTCAGCGTTTCAAAGCGGTCTTTAGCGTCCTTCCAACATCTAAGACGTGATTTTTTTGTCCTACTGTCCGCCTCCAATTAAGAGAAATGTTAATCACGCTTCTATGTTCACATCGATTTCTGCTTAAAGCCCCAAAGGATTTCCTATTGTTTTCGCATGAATTCATCGCAATTGCGGCTTCATCAAAAATCCATTAGATTCGATTAAATACCTTGTTGCCATCTACCATGTAAGACACATTAATTCATCGTAATGATTCACAGGCAGGTGATCCACCTTCAATTTGCAGAGAGATTTCTCGTCCTCGACAATGACCGTACAAAATATTCAGATTTTTGTATTCATGGCCACGATTATTATATGAACGTTTTGATTTAATTTGGTTGAAGGTTAAATGCAATGAAGAAATCATCTTTCAGCAAATGGTTGGGACTGTTTATGTGAAATTCCCTTTTAATTGGTGGAAATGTTTCGGAATTTAATGGAAGAAAGGTAGCAAAAATAGTCAATCATTGCCCGATGGGCGTTGTCTTAGGTTAAGTTAAGTTAAGTTGTGCTAGGTTGGGGTGGGGTGGTGTTTCTCACATGGACTACATATCGATACCTTAAAGCACAACCGTCCTATGTCCGTTTTCATGAAAATTGAGTTTTATGGCATTTTTGGATTCCTGAGAAGAAGCTGAACCAGACAGGCTATAGTGGTTTGTGGGAATCGTAATGAAAGTAATTGAAAAATGCGGAAATAAAAATCAATTTCCATACAAAACATACCAATTTGAAAAGTTGTTTTTCATTTTCTAGAGTTTTGAAAAAATGGACATAGGATGGTTGTGCTTTAAGGTATCGATATGCTTTCATAGCAATACCACATGACACCAGTCAATGGATACGAGTTGCATTTGTCTTAACTTTCCAAATGCTATGAATTGGTTCCTGAGGCGAAACTGATCTCACTTTTTGCCCCAACGAAGGTAGTACATAGAAATTCAATTTTGTGGAGTAGATTTGCAGAAAGTTGAGTAGAAAGGATTTCTGCCTAGAGTTGTAGGAATTCTAGTAGAGTAGGGTGGATTTGTATAAAGTGTAGTTGTAGTAGGGAATACCTTAAGGTGCGTAGAAAAATTGGTAGAGGAAAATAAATTTAAACATCAATGCGTGAGTTGTAGATCAACTCCAATAGGAGTAGAGTGAGAAACCTGCCAGTGAGCCCATTACAGCTATTACAACATTTGACCCAAAGTTTTCTATTATTGATTTGATACTTCATTGGGATTGGGCCTAGTTTTGACAGTTGCCACGCCCACTTTGTTTATTACGTCATTGCCAGGGAAGTTGCGTGCTAAAATTTAGAAAATTAATAGATAGATTGTCGCTTATACTGTCTCCTGCCAACTCCTGCAATGTGGTCATGTTTGGACTGGTGCCACTCGCGCTTTAGTCATAATGAGATTACAAACGAACGATGGCTGCCTTTTACTAATAATATAGCTAAAATATACTCAATTGAAGCCGTGTGCATTAGTTAGGAGGAAATTAAAGTAAATTAGGCGGCCATTATTGTATGAGAATTAGGCGTGGGTCTCATCCAATGTTCTTATTTTCAATACCGTCCAAATAATATCAATAAAATAAATGGAATGTCAAAGACTAGCTCAAAAATTGTGGAGCCAATGGTTAATAACCGTGCCACACGAAAGACATCACATTCGTTCCAAGTTGCAAGTGAACTACTTATACCATCTCTCAACAAGACAACTAGTGAAAGTAAAATTTTCCACGAAGAAGCCTCCATTTCCGTTTGCCTTTTCGTCATTCAACTGCATGTCCTGTAATTCTCATATTCGTTAGCACTTACTCATGTTCAATTCGTCGTACTTAACTCATAGTAACTATTCAACTGACTTTCTGAAAGTCCAGAGTTAATTACCACTTTGTGTTTTTCAATGGAAAATGTCAGAATTGTATCAAGTAGATGGACTTAAGCCACATTAAGGACTGCTGTGTTAAAATGTTAGTAGTAGAAGCCGACACTTATCGCGAGAAATAACTGAAGGAAATAGACGCTTGTTAGCTTATATATATTTTTTTATATACATGTCACGCTCACTTTAGGGCGTTACCAGCAATGTGACAAAAACAATATAACCTTGAACACTATCCGAGCGGAATATAAAAATGTCAAGAGCGCCAATCAATTACTTTTACAGTTAAGAAGTCTTTCTTTTGGCATTTTTTTTACTTTCAATTTTATTTGTTGTTTTCATGAGTCTGACAAAGTCTTAAAGACGACCGAAAGAGAAACAAACTCAAAACCGGTTAAATGCATTACCTTCGACCTATAAAGTGTATTTGCAAACTTTTTACTTAAAGTAAGTACATCCTTCCCTTACAGCCCCAATCCAATGCTCCAATTTTAGGGGTGTCTTTGTCACCATTGCCAGTTCTCCCCCCCAAATCATCTTACCTTAAATATACGGACAACAAAAATAATAAAAACAACAAGTTTTTACACTGTATTGCCGTAATCGTAAGTGCAGCATGGCGTCCTACTCCCCTAATAAAATGTGCGAGATGAAAGAAAAAAACTTCACTTTCTTTGCTTTCAAGTAAAAATGTTGCCAAATAAAATTTTCAAGCAATAAAATGAGTGTAGCAGCAGCTTCCATTGGCAAATATGCTTAAGAGATGCTACGGTAGCTGCTGCTGGTAGTTGTGCTGTGCCTTCCCTATAAAGTGAAGAATAATATTTACTTTCGCAACGCATCTGATTCCGGCATGAAAAGAGCCTTCATTGTTGTTGTTTGCCTGGGCGGTTGTAAAATACACGCTTCGGACGCTATTTTCGGTGGTTTTCCTTTTCGACATTCTTTAGCAGTCGTTTTATACTCGAACACCTTGACCTCAGCGCGCACGCAGTCCCTTTACGAAATTTTATTACGTTTGTTGGGAAATCGCAGCGTTCCAATGCCGAAGTGCGACTCATTTGGACGACTTTGCACGCCACTTCTCCTCGCCTGCTACTTTATTTGGCGACATTGTTGTTGCTTTTATTGGTGTAACCGAAGGGGCTATTACCGTATATTTCCATGTTGCAACATTGTATGAATGTGTTTTAATGCCATCTCGAAGGTTTCGCCATTTTCGTTTATTATTTTTTCTTTTTTGGTTCGTTTCAAACTAAATCAACAACAACAATGGAGCTACTAACTTTGGCAATCATAAATATTTTTATTCCTTTTGAAGAAATGCGGGCTGCTATTGGACTGGTGTGCCCCTGAGAATACTCTGGCATTGCCATTGCCATTGCATTGCTTCAGTTCCTTCCCTAACACCGCTACACAGATGCTAAATGCCAAAGAAAAAATAATTTTGAGTCTTACATATGACACGCTCAGAATAAAAAAAAAGCGATGAAATGTATGGAGTGTCTGTCAGTACATTTCATCGCTCTTTTCTTCCGAGTGTGTCATATGAAATATGAAGCAGGAAGTAAAAATATTACATTTGAAAAGGATGTAAGTACGAAAAACATTTAGTTTTCATTAACTTTTTACCATTATGCATGTCATCTCTTGATGCACAGCTTTTTTAATCCTTCGTAGAGAAGGCAGATGCATTGCCAGAGACCCCATAGGTTCATTGTATATTACATATCACGCAATGAGTGATGCCTCTTGCTGTGCGATTCCCAATTTTTCAGTATTTCTCAGTACAAAATAAGTAAGTACCTTAGAAAGTCACAAGCTCATCAACGAATATCAGCAATGGCCAAACTGTCACGAGGGAGCTAAGAATAAAGAAAAGGCCCTTCGCACTACAGGACCTGTAGTGCATGGATCTTGAGTGAAACCCGATGATTGTCGGCTTGCGACAGAAACGTGAATAGGCACGATCGATAGAGAGTCGAAGGAGCTCTGAAAATGTTGCAGATTGAACCGTCGTGGGTGTCCGGTATTCCGCTTGCATTTCAAGGAACTGAACTATAACTTCCATATCATGAATCATTTTTATGAATCAAAATTATGGAAAAGTTACGAAACATTGTTAGTAACTGGGCCGAAAGTTTTTGCCAGGAGGTACTGAATTTTAATACGAAATTTTGTGGATTTTGTTCATTCACATGACGTCCTTTGAGTACTTTTTGGCATCTGCATTACCTTAAATGTTATTGAAGTTCTCATAACCGCTTTCAGGTTAACCGGTATTTTTTTGGAGAAACCCGTTTTTTATCACACGCCTTATGAAGTTTGGTCGAAATTTTATAAACTTCACTAGGGCCATTTTAAGCCATTCAGTCAAATCGATTAAGTCCACTTTTCTCAATTCTCATAGTGATTCGGAATATAAACTTTTATGGGGTTTTCATTTAATTGGATACAATAATATGAATAGTTCACAAAAATGACTCAATCGTTTTACCTTCTGGGTATATTTTCATCTTCTCCTATGTTAACTTGGCTATACCCGTCTGTCTTTTCTCAAGAACTGAATTTTTGTTATTTGGAAACACCATATACGATTGTGGTTTCCGCTTTCCTCTTTGCATACATACAAATGTTGCTCAGCTGTACTACTATATTTACATAGAAAAGCTCCACAAGTGTCTACTCTCATTCCTCGAATCCTCGCTGTTCAACTTTGCATTCCACGAAAACCCAAGCCAACTTTTGTATTTCCAACCATTCAACACTTCATGCTGAAAAGGAAAATACGAAAACAAAATATTGGTTCGGCCCCTACCTCAGTATACCCTTTCGCCCGTATCACCTTTGACATGCGCTGTCATAAACTTTGGTCATAACAAGCTTTTAATTAATATCCATCAGCAGCATTCTTTACACCTAAGCGAACGAAATTTATGGCAAAAGTTCTTTTTGCTCGCATATTTACGACAACGTTAATTAAAATTTCATGCACACAGCCAAGCTACGAAAAACGAATTGACGACAAAGAACACACCGTAACGGGGAAAATAATAATAGCAAGCAAAAACCTTAAAGCGGCAGCCGTAGGGGCCAACCAAGCCAAGGAGGCTAGCAAAAATAAAGAAAAATGTGCCAACAAAAGCCAAACTAATACCTGGCAGCCGGGATGCATGCTTGCGCAATCGTCTTCAGCTAAAGCGCTTAGCACACGTCGAGAAGCATGGTGCACCACCAAAAAGTGGCAGCCACACTGTTGAAAAGTTGTCCTTGTGTCCCTATTGGTGCTTCGCTTCTTGTTTTTCGTACGCTTATAAGCCAACGGCAATGTAGTTTGCGCTGTCAAGTTAAGCATGAACAAGCAGACGGTGGCAAAAAAATAAATTAAAAACATTCAATTCGCTGAGAGGACAGCAATGACAAATTTCTTTTGTCCAAGTGCATTTGTCACACATGTGAAACGATCTCATTGTTTTTGGGTGCGAACGCATTATTCTTTCAATAGTAAAAACCAATCAAGGATTATCATGTTCCTCCCAAACAATAGATCACTCTTACCACATAGATACAGCCACCGTAGTCCTTAGATAATTTAATATTTTTAATGACTTTTTCTAACCAACTGAAAGCACTCTCTCTCATCCCCCCACTGTTAGATACAAATTAACAATCTAATGGATTAGAAAGCGTTCTTAAACGTTTCTAAATGGCTTAAACAATTTCCAATTAAATGGCACAACGCGGCCACACAATGAAACCGAACTCAACAACAGCAAAAAAAAAAAACAAAACACACGACAAGCTGAGAGACGCATTACAACATTTCTTAGGAAAACAATTGTGCGAAGAATATGGTTTCGTGTTAACCGTACTTGAGCTGGCGGAAGACCCACGCTGCAAAAACGAAAAACTAACAAAGAGAAATTGTGTCATTGTCAAAAGCATTGCTGCCATTTCATTGCCCCAACCGGCATTTAGCGATGGCAGAAGAAATGCGAACAGCGTTAGTGTGTGAACGCACGTGTATTGTGTATGTGTGTATGTGTGTGTGTGTGAAAACAAAATACTGCCATAGTTTATAGAAAGGCCAGCTGGAATTTCTGAGAAGAAAATAAAATGAAAAAATATGTAGTTTGGAAAAACTCCGCACTGGTGCTTTACCAACATTTTACACTCACACGCAAGGATAAAACTAAAGCGGAAAATGTTCTTTTAAGTAGTCAAGATACTTTCCACAACATATTTTTCTTTACATATTTCTTTCATTCTTTCGGTCTTTGTTTTTTCTATTTTTTCTATTTTTTTCCGGTTTGAGGACACCGGTGCAGGCATTTGGAAATTCTTTTTCTGAAATTCACACACACACATATACACTCCATTATTCGGTGCCTTTGAAAATGCCGACATTTTCTTAGCACACACACATGTATGTATGTATGTGAAAAAGTGCGAATGCATCTAGGAGAATACCCTTAGAAAAAAGCAACACACACACTCTCTGGCCAAAGCATATACGCTGCCAAAGGTGAGCAGTCCTTGTTACACCGAAAATGCTCGAAAGGTCGTAAGTTCGTTAGCAGTGCATGCATGAAGTGGCAGTGTAGAAAAGTTTTCTTTTATTTTTTATGCTTCCCCGCTCAAGGATAAAGGCACTGAAATTGCTTCGGTTGGAATTGGAGAGAGCACGTGCTGAGCTTGGTTTTTACCACGGAGAATATTACTTCTTTTTTTTTATTCTTTTTTTTATTACTTTTTTTTTTAGAAAAATTTATAGTTCGAAATGTTGAAAATCGCTTCAAGATTGCTCGACTATAAAGTGTGCAGCAGTATTGTTGGTGCGGGTGCATACACACAACCAGCTTTCTTACAATTCGACTACATAATCAAAATTTCATGCGAATTCTCCACCGTAAATTGTAATTAAAATCGTAGCGAAATAAATGGGGGAAAAAGCTCCAAAAGAAATTGCATAAAAAATGCAAGCACACACGTACATACACACACACATTTCCCATACCATAACAATAGGAATTGAAACCCACCCATCCAGCATTTTGCTATTATCTCAATTTCACTGTCATGGCTGGACTACCCACATTCTTCGGAGGTGGACGCTGGCATTGTTGCTGCAACGTGGTCCACGAACAAACAACAAATCGAGAGCGAATGCAACCCAGTGGAGCACTTCCGCAAAGTCATTAATCTAACCGAAATTTCCTTTTGTTCTACACTGGAGCATTGCAAGGATGCAGGGCAGAAAAAAAATACACAAATGCCAACTCAAAACATAAACACACAAACACACACAAGCAGACTACATTGCCCTTAAGAATCAACACGCTGTAATTTAGCTGCACAACAGCATAAAAACAAAAACTTTGTTAGCTGACTTGTTTCATTTTGGCGGAGGATTTGCGGGCGATTAGTTCCAGTAGTGATGGCACAAAAACATGAATTGCGCTGAAAAGCCAAGAGCATTGATAGGAGCTGGGAGTATGGTCATCCGAAAAACTGACAAACACAACAACAACAAAAAAACGTGCTCTAGCTAAAAGTTTAAACATTAAAATTAATTTAGTTTTAAAGTTCAGTGAGACTTTCAGTTAATGAACAATAGAACTTGAACCGGTACTGTCCTAACTGCGACAGGGAACTGAAATGTGTGCAGACGTAAACCTTTTTAAATTGGAAATTTTCGTTCTTTTTTTTTTATTTGTTTAACTGCTTAGGCAAATCCTTCATCATCATCTTATACACGTTCTTATTTCCCCACTTTCTGCCAGCCATATTTCAGTTATTCACCTCAGAATCCTTAAAACGCTGCCTATAATTGAAAATCCCAGCATATCAAATTAAATTCTAGACTCCCTCTCTCATATGCTCATTCGCACCCTTTTCAATGTCTGCCTCTAATTTCGTTATTACGTGTTGGGAATTCTTATGACTTCCTTAAGAAAACGAACTGGTGTAAATTAAATTTCAAGAAAAAAATACAAAAAAAAGTTGTTTTTTTCCTAAAAAATTCTTCACTTCAGGCCTTATTGCCTTTTGGCTGCTGATTTACTTCCACCAAAGTGTGCAATAATATTTCAACCATTTGTAGACTTCTTGATGTTCAGCCAAGCAGTGTAGGCATCGACCAAATGTGTTTGGATAATCCCCAAGTATTTGTGGCACGCTTTTGAGCAGTCAGCATACTCCTCCTGCCGACTTTGTAGGTTTTGTGTGTATGAACATGAAGAAGTTGAAAATTTCAGATAATGTCGGGCAACCAAAAACACACAGGACACAGCACACAGTCACCACTAACCCACTAACATTTACCTTCTATCTGCATAAAGTTGTTTTCCGGAAACACCTTTTCTAATCCCATTTGGTTGGTATACATTTTCCCATTAACTTCTTAAGTCGCCTTAACTAACTTTTTAATCCGCCTGACAAATGCAAGCCTTGTTATGCTATTAGAAGACCTTGTTTGGCCACTACTCTGTATAGTTTCCTATAGGCTGGGCATCGTTTTGTTTAAATTCACATCTTACAATGGTCGTAAAGCGCTCGACCTACATACGTAATTCCCTTTGTTGGTGTTTGTCAGTTATACTGGCTCACCACTTTTTCCTTGTAGTCGTTGCTGTTGTTATGGTTGCTCTGCCATTGTCGTTGTCATCGAAACGAACATTTGTCTACGGCCGACACTAAATTAGCAATTACTCCATTTAGCTGCATTATGCCTTTGCAGCCTTCTATTTAAAACTACGTACACATACAAACACAAATTTTCGTACAAATGCCACTTTGTCTAATTACTACAAACAGCATCAAGGATTCTGTTGGTGTTCTCTTCGATAATTTCCGTAATTGTGTTTAATTATTTCAATTGTTCCGTGTTGTTGTTGGCAGCGTTGTTGGCAGTGTGATAACATTTGTTGCTTACAACAGCTTCTAGTTGTTACTTACAGATGTGGACTTAATCCGGTTGGAAGAACAAGTTCATTCATATGTACAATGAGTACGAATAGTAAAAGCAAACTAAAGAAGACTGCATAGGTAGATATGTACATTAGAGCTGTCCAAAAAAAAAAGTCTCGAAAGTGGCTTAAATAACGCAAATACACCAAAAACTCTTAAGTTTGAAATTTCAATCCGATCCGATAACGGCAACCCGGCCCGCAAAGGCCCTGAAGTTGGCCAAACCGGGCTAACACTTGTATGGGGGAAAAAAATAAAACACAAATTTTAAGTTCGTTTTAGATTAAGAAAAATACGAGAAAAAAACCATAATTAAGCATTTTTGGCGGAAACCACCCTAGAATTAATTAAAAAACATTTTCGTAAAAATTAAAAAAAAAAAAAATCAATAATAATAATCAAGGATAGGGGCATGCCTACAAAAAATTATTTCATCTAAAAATAAAATTAAAAAAAATAAAATAAAATAAAAAATACACAAAGAAAAATTAACACTTAGCTTGTTAATGGGTATATTAGCTATGAAATTTCGGCTGGAGCATTCGTTTCTCGTCCAAGACAAGCGAAATTCAGTTGTACCATCAGAAATAAATGCAAAAATATTCTATTCGGTTATGACAACTGCATTGAAGATTGTAGCAATATTCCTATTTTGTGTACCTTTCATATGAATCAGCAACTGCAATCGAATTGACTAGTTGTGTGACAGCAACTGCGTATTTCAGATACCACAACCGTCAGCCACAACTACATATTAAAAATATTTATTTTATACCCTACACCTCGTGAGGTCTTATGTTTGTAAAACCAAGAAGGAGTCGTGTCCAGTATGGAAAACTACATATATTCTTGATCAGCGTCACCTCCTGAGTTGATTTAGACATATCCATCTGTCCGTCCTCTTTTCTTGTAAACACGATTGCAGGAGCTAGAAGAAGTTTGTATTGAAAATGGGCGGAATCGGTCAACTGCCACGCATACCTCCCATATAAGTGAAAATCGTGTTTTTACCGCTATTTTAAGATCAAAACAGTATAAAATTTTGTATCGGGCTCGCTGATTTCAAATTTGATGTCGGAATTTAAAAATTCAAGATGGCGGAACCAATATGGCGGCCGAAATTTTGAGATTTCATCAAAACAGTATGAAATTTTGTATAGGGGGTTTTTGGGGTCACTGATTTCGAATTTGATGTCGCATTTTCAAAATTCAAGATGGCGGATACAATATGGCCCAGTAGGTGTAGGGTATATATGAGTCGGCTTTGACCGACTTAAACTTACTCACTTGCATTTTTTACTTTACTGTGTGTAAATATAACTCTTTGATGAAAACCAAAACGATGTAATCGCACGCCGACGAAATCCAAAAACCGGACAGTAACGATGGGATACCAAATCTAATTAAGGATGACAGCCAACATGTCCACAAATAGAAACTTACATATAGGCACGCTGTAATTAATTAAACCTCTTAAATATCAAAATAGAATTAACTGTTGGGTTCACGTTGCCAACCCCCCGAACCCCACACCTTTTTGCTAGTAGTGCAAATTACTATTGTAGATTCTCATTTCAGCTTTTAATTTGGCTAACTACACGAACAGTTCCGTTTACATGGCATTTAAGAATAAGCCCGTATTTGCTTACCAACGGAGCGCACCAAATGCTGGCAACAGACAAGGGCTGACAACTTAATTAAAGATGAACACAAACCAAAAAAAAAAAACCAAAAAGAATCAACTCAATATAATTAAAGAACGGAAAGTCATAATACATTTGAGCGAAATGCTAATGCCATTAAGGGAAGCGGGAAAAGTCTCCAAAGAGCCATTCAGCGAGATTGTATTTGTCTTTGTGTGTACACTGTACATTGTAGGAGTGGGTATGCAAGGCGATAAATGCAAACAAAGTTGCATTTATAAAAACACTCATATACACACACACAAGTTCACAACGCACTCAGCCCGAGTTGCATTCGGAAGCTTAGTACGATTCAAAAGGTATGACACGAGTGGAAAAAAATCTGAATGCAACCGGAGGTGGTTAAGGTAAACGGATGTCAGCTCACAACTCACAGCACACAATGGCATTTCCGGTGAAAAGTTGCAAGGAGGTACATGTGTGTGTGTGTGTGTTGGTGTGCTGAAAAAAGAGGCTGTGATTTATTTAAAGAAAATTTTATAAAAAATACAAAAAAAAAGCAAACAAAAAATGAACGAAAACCTCTTTTCCATTAAGCGAGTGTGAGCATGAATGCACTTTCCACGTGCTGCTGAAAATGTATTCAAGGCTTAAGCATTTTCAGTTATTGTTCCACACAACCGAAAACTTAGTAAGCCCGCATCAAAACACATTCCACACGCACGTTCCATCCGTGTGCAGGACATAATCGCACACACATACTTGCATCAGCCGTAATGCACAAGAGTAAAATGCTGCTGACACAGCCAACAAACAACAATTTATTATTATCATTTTGAATAATTCATGTAGTGTCCTTGCTTAGCAAAATTCACTTTTAGTTCAACCCGTACAGTACTTACCGCTCCCGCACAACATACCACACCGGCCGCACCACCCAACTCCACTCCACTCCAGCTGATCCAAAGTAAATGCCAAAATGCTTTGCTCTCTTTGTGCCATGACAACTTGAGCCACTTGAGACCGGTAGGCGAGTAGTATGCAGCAGGCGAGCCACCTAAAAAAACTAAATTTCATTCTGCATCATTTTTCATTTTGTGGAATTATGATGAAGATGCTTTTAAATATTGCTACTCACAATCGGTAGGTACACATGTGTTTTTATGTGTGCGGCTTTTGCCTACTTAGGAGTGTTGGCATCTCTAGTGACTACTACATACAACGCTCACTCACACACACACACACCTAATGTGAAATCTTCTCAGGAATCTAATTTGGCAGCACACAAGGCAACAACAAGGCAGCCAAATAACAACAACCCAAATCCTGCCACAACTCCATTCCAGTACAGCAGCCAGTGTTGTTACTTGTGTGCGGTTAGACGGCACTTCAGTGTTGTTATTTCGGCAACTGGATTAAGCCATGATCACATCAGGTATTCCTTCCTGCTATAGTGGAGTTATCCTTTAGTTATTTGCGTGCCTTAGTGTGTGTGTGTGTGTGTTTGTATGTATTTGTTTTATGGTTTTAGGGACTCATGTGGCTGTCTGCACTTCTTGCCATTAATTTCATGATATGGTATAAAATTTGAATTTCATTCTAAAAGCAAATCTTGTTTGTTTTAGACTTTGCCTGCCAGATGGCTACGAGGAATGCGAGGGTGTTGTTTTTTTTTTAGTTTCTAGAGCTTCAGGGTCATTTGATACAACTTGCAATTGGATTAAGTCGAAATGAAATTTAGTTTGTTTTTCACTTGGTTTGCTAATGGCATTAGTATTGTGGCGAAAATTCGTTTTGACACTCTTTGAGTGGGAGTGGAAGGCATCGGTTCATTTGTTGCAATTTAATTACGAGTTTCATTGACTCAATCATGTTTTAAAAATTGCAAAGTTTATTCATGCGAAATGATAGGAAGTCAATGTCGAAGTTCAGTGTAACGAAATATTTGTAAAATTGCAATGAATATTTTCGAATTTAGGTTGAAGTTATTGTCACAGTTAGACCGAATTTCATGGCTTAATAAACAACTGATCGAATCAATTGTTAACTAAACACTGTGAATATGGTCCATAGTGAACTTTTTGAATTGATAACATTTAAGAAGACTGGTTTCTCTCAGGCTTTTGCAGAAAAAGCTTGGATACAGAAGTACAGACCGTACTCTACATCTATATGGGTTTGTCTAAGAACAGCTCATAGGAGAATTTAATTTCAATTAAATGTCGATAGGGTAACAGCAACACTAACAAAATGTATCAATTCATTCTTTCTTGAAGTAAATGCCCTCAGTATGCAATGGGCATTGGTCATCGGACAACGATAATCCCTGGAATATCCAAATTGAAGTGTGAAAGCACAGTATTCTTCAAAACTCACATCACTATTCATAAAATCCCTTTGCCTCTCTGTCCGGATGTGTGTCCTGACCTTAAAGAAGCCACCAGCTAGAGAACTGTATTTTCACATATATTTTCTACGCATCCATGGCTTCAGACACTCAATTGCACCGGATTTCTGATTTTCATAAAGGGGGCATGACAGTTATAAAAAAATAGACGTGACAGATATGCTGTCCTGCAGCCACCAGTGTACCTGGGAAGCAGTAATTGCACATATATATATTCTTTGAAAGTATGGCTAGAGATTCTCGATCAGAGTTTATTTTGAAAGAGGGCCTGGCAGTTCATAACAAGGCTGTGGCAGTTATATTTCGGTTCAAAAAGGGTTCAAAGAAGTCCAAGGGGTCGACAAGGGGTTAGATAAGCTTAAATTATTGATTGACACCCCACGCAGAACCGGCCGTATGCCTACTTTTCGAGTATAGGAGGTTTTACTGTTCCCTTGTTCCCTTCTCGGGGAACCAACCAACTTTTTTGCCAATATTTTTGTAAGCTGAATATAATCAAAAATGGCCGTTTATTGGCCGTTCTGGGGACCAACTTAGGGAACACGATTGTAATTATGACTTTTCCTTGGATTTCGTTTAAATTTATTTCTCCTTCATGTTTTTTGTATCCTTCCACCAATTTATTTTCTATAATATTAAGAGTTAATTGACGTAAATTGTACAATAGCACACAAACCATTTAAAACACTCAAATTATCCCACCGAGTATAAGAGCTAGCATTGCACAACTTAATGCACATTTTACGAAGTGGAAGTTTCAGGCTACAGCCGGGCGATTTTACCACAATCTAATAGAAATGAGCTTATTAGAGCAGAGCTTCTCAAATAAAAGCCGTAAGAGAGCACATTTTGAACAAACAAAATAGTATTTGCCAAAAAAAAAAAAGGTTGCTACACGCTACGCATTAGCATAGTAGAATTGTAGTGGGCCACAACAAGCAGTCTTTTCATAACGATTTAAAATCATACAAAACAAAATGGAAAAAATTTATATATTTTGCCAAGTCCAACACTGCCCATGCAAATGCCTTGCAACCTCTATTGAATTCGGAAACTTTCTCGTACAACATCACTTGATTCCCAGCCGGCAGCCTCTCTCCACAAACATTTCAGTTTAAGTGCAAAATGCAACATTTGAGTGCGGAAATAAGGTTACGGCCAGCTGCTCCACGGCAAAGTAACAGAGAAAAGGTCAGTCAGTTGCTTCTTTGCAGCTTTTGAATTTTATGTGCGTACAGTATATTTTCAGTCCTCCTCGTTTTACTTTAAGAAAATATCGTACTTTCTTGTACTTGCCACGATTTTATTTGCTTTTGCTGAGACTGCCATCATAAAGGACACAAGTCCTGGTAGGGCTCTTTGATTGATTATCGCAAGTGTTCGACTCTTAGTGTAGGAAAATTAATAATGAACGACAATTTTCGATGTGGGAAAAAGTACTTCAGTTTGCGAGCAAGGATTTCATTGACGTTCATTAGGGAAAAGTGTCGACAAAAATGAGAAATACCAAAGACATCGTGAATAATTTCATGTCAAAACAGGAATCTTAAGGAAGCAAAGAAGACATTTTTCCAATAGGAATATTTTTATGGGCGAAGTGTCCTTGCGAAAGTAATCTTTAAACCAATTAACGGAAACGTTCATCAATATTCAAAAGTTTTCCATCAAAGAGTTGGAAATTTGAATGTCATGAAATATGTAACAGGAGCCATTTCAGTGACATTTCAGTGGCATTTCAGTGGCATTTCAGTGGCATCCAAACAGCACAAGATGAATCGAAAATTTGCTTTTTCTCTGATATTTATAGGAAATGTTCGTTAGGACACTCTTCCAGTGCATCATGTACACACAAGTCCAGAAACATTTTAGCGACCATTTAAAGCAAAAAGAGACGAACAAAAACTGTGATAGGGCAACTTGCCATGGAATGTAAGTTTCGCAAAATAAAATGCAAATAAATTCGAATTTCTTTGGAAAAAACGAACTTGCAAATAAATTTCGTAATCTCGTTACTGAGCAATAAAAAACGAAATTTCCATCATGAATTTTTAATACATACAAGTGCATACACAAAATAAACACTCACGAAGCACACACACACACACATCCTTCGATTCGATGGCCTGCAGGCATGCCTTCATATCGAATGAATCTTGAATCCACTGCAAATATATTAAAGTGCAAACGATATTGTGAATTCGCAAGTGGTTCCTTCCTACTAGCTGGCATAACTCTTCCAATTGCACCTTTATTGTTTCATCTTTCAAGTGCAACTGCTTCGGCACACTCACCAGCAGATGAGTCATAATCCTGCAGATAGTCGTGCCCGGAATGTTGTGAGTGGGCCAGTGTGTTAAGTCGAGTATATATACGTATGCACGCTTAAGGGTAGCCAAGTTTAGTCTTGTAACGTTTTTATCTACTCGTGTTGAATTTAGTATTGCGGTGCATGCAGAGACACACATCTGGCTTCGGACTGCGTGTGCTTTTATCTGATTAAGTGCAGCTTTCAACGCATTAATGTTCACCGGAGAGTTGGCATTATCCTTTGCAGCACTTAGCACATAAATGCGAACTTAAAAACATTCCCAGAATCAACTTTGAATGGTGAATTGGTATTTCTGTAGAAGAGCTAAAGATTTTTACAATTTGGAAATGGGTTTTTTTTTGTACCTCTTCTCTTACTCGACAGAGTTCATGAATAGATTGAAAAGTGCACTTCGATATATAATTGGATCAACTTGAATGGGGTACCTACCTACATACATTTGTATATCTAAATTATTGCAATGATGATGTGGCAATCTTCCACTCGACAAATGAAAATCCAGTGGACTGTCGAGTATCTAGTTTAGTTGGAACGATATCGTTGGCTCGACTTTTAAAATTTCTTTCAATTGAAGAAATACTTCACTTAAACATGTTAGGAAACAAGTGGGTGAACCAACCCCTGAAATGGTGCTAGCTGCTGCTATCGAAAGTTCAATCGTTTCGTTTGAATTCGATTAAGAAGGTACAATTTTAACTCCATAGTTTTTGCTTCACGGGGACAAACTGGGATGCCATTATGTAACTCGATTTCGTTAGATTACAAAATACACGATTGCCTCCCTCCCCCCCCCATGTTTTCTTTTGAGATAAGCCGCAGGACGATAGTTTGATTGATTGATTGATTGATTGATTGATTGATTGATTGATTGATTGATTGATTGATTGATTGATTGATTGATTGATTGATTGATTGATTGATTGATTGATTGATTGATTGATTGATTGATTGATTGATTGATTGATTGATTGATTGATTGATTGATTGATTGATTGATTGATTGATTGATTGATTGATTGATTGATTGATTGATTGATTGATTGATTGATTGATTGATTGATTGATTGATTGATTGATTGATTGATTGATTGATTGATTGATTGATTGATTGATTGATTGATTGATTGATTGATTGATTGATTGATTGATTGATTGATTGATTGATTGATTGATTGATTGATTGATTGATTGATTGATTGATTGATTGATTGAGTCATTTCATAGGAAGGTTCTCTGGAGGGTACATCTACCACTGTATTAAGCTAGTCTAACATCAAATTGTAGCGCTCTTGAAATTCGCGAAGACCAATTCGATTTGCAGTGAGGAGCTCTCGGTCGTCCAAAGCTATAACCTTACTAAATATGTAAGTTAACTCGGTAAAGCCAAATCGTGGGGTTGCACTGAACGATTCACATATTGCAAATTTATAATAATTTCGTTGAGCACATTGAGCACATGCATGTGACTTGTGCACACACCTGACCCATATTCCCACACCCAAATACCTCTTTTGCAATATTCATTAAAAGTTCAGCTCAATCCCACTTGAACTAGTTAAGTGCATTGTTGTAAAGTAACTTGATAGCATTATGCTGAACATAAGTACTTTGGCAAGTAAGTAATATGCCAGGTAGACAATCACACACATACACACACACAACTCTCAGATTGTACCACCTGATCAACTTCGAACAGAAAAGTTACCAAAGTTGTAAAAACTAATTAAAAATTCATAGCAAAGTGTTGAAAGAATAAACCCACGCGCGCGTTGTTACACCCGACGGTGAAGAGGCAAGTGAATAAGTGCCACCCGTACTCCAATTCCAATTCGCATCAATACATTTTGACTGGAACAATGTTCTCAAAACTACCACCCACGAAACACTATAAAAGTCACTGCTCCACCACTGGGAACTTTTCGCATTGACTTTAGCACTGGCACTGGGTACGGAGTGCACCTCCGAACATTTCACACATTGCACACAGCGTGGAGTTTGAAGTTTGTAGTTAGTGTGCGAAATGGTATACTGACAGTGAATCACCCAATTGCCGTCCAGTAATTGTGAGGGCTCTATAAGGCTCTCGTTCATTGAGTTCCTCGGAGCATATGATTTTTATTACGTTTCATCGTTTCCACCTCCTCGCCAGTGCTGCTGGGTTAAAACTCCGCCATGTTTTCACCCGAAACGCAACCATTTGCGGGTAACATTCTTGCGGTATGCTGTGTTCTGTGCAGCACACAGCGAACGAATTGACGCTGGTGGTGCAGCTGAAACATCGTTGCCTGTCGCCGCCTTCGAAAATTGCATTTGTTTCAATTTTGTTGCGGATCCTCGTTGATTCCGTTTTTGTCGGATTTTAATTTTGTTTTGTGGGTTACTTTTCATTGCGCATCGGTTCACACACACACACACACACACACACACACACACACACACACACACAATTGAATGAAGTCCACTCAATTCAGCAGGATTCAATTCTATTAAAAAGAGGGGATCACTCTCAGCTCGCATTCAATGGGGTTAACATCGTATTCTGAATTAACTTGTCTTTTTGCTTGCTTTAGGATTCATGGAATTGCTGAGTGTTATGGGGTATGCATCAGATTGGATGTCGCTCTAGTGATTTTTTTTCCTTATATTCGAGTTGTTAAAGTGGTCCCGACTTTTGTGAATTAAACTTAACAAACATAACTTCCCACCAAAATATGGGATGCTTAAGTACCAAGTGTTGCTTGAGGGTATCTTGATGTTGTAGCACGGAAACAATTTTATTTCTGGTTGTTCCGAGCGGCACTCTTGTGGTTTATTGGCTGATTCAGCTTTATGTCTGCAAGTCTTGCATGTATAGTAGCACCCAGAATCAATTACGTACAGCCGGTTAGGGTGCTTCATCTCTCTATGGCTTGCTGACCTTGCCTTGGTGATAAGTTCGTGATTGCACTGCCATTACCTACATTACTCATTACCATGGTGCATGCGAAAATTCCTTCACAGATTTTGACTGGGCTGCCGTAATCATGACAGTCGTTCCATGATCAACCCATACAGGGTTTTAGGCTCTTTGATCACACCAGTGTCCTTGAGAGTCCTGTGAGTGTCTTCATTTCTCTTTGAGGCAGCGCAGGTGCTTGGAATGTTATCTTCTTCTATTTCCTTGGTCCTGAGAGCGTCTTCATCTTTTTTTTTTCTTCTGGGTCGGAGCAGTGTTGTCCTGGGAGAATCTTCATTTCTCTTTGTGGCCGAGGTGCTGTTTCGTTTAACGAATAATTAAAAAAAGCAATGCTCCTTGCCCCTGCAGGGAACACAAAAAGGGAACGTCCACAACTAAATTTATTTCTATGACAGATAGAAGTACCCACAAAAATGTTGAAAAGGAACCTCCAGGACTACGTCTTTATTTGTAAACGCGATTGCAAATAAAATAAATTGTGTAGGTCCTTGAAGGAGTTGGTATTATAAATGGGTGGACTCGGTAAACTCACATAACCATAACCGATGCAGCCTGGTTCAGGGATTTTCAATGTGGATTGTGGAGCCTTGCGGTGTGGATTGTGGAACGAGTGGTTTGATAAATGGCTTATCAAGTCCATTATGGTTGAAAACTTTGATATTCTCCCAACAGTTTGAAAAGTATAGGAACACACTACCACAGTGCTTACCAAAATGTACAGTATTTACTCGTTAACGTTAACTCAAAAATTTAAATACCAAATTGTTTAGGAGCTTAAAAAAATAATAATTATAAAAAAATAAATTGTCTAAGAAATACACGAAATTAGATTTATGAATTACTGTAAATTATTTCATTGAGCTATACAAACTGAAAACGTCCAACGGAAACCAAAAAAAAAAATAACAATGCGACCGGACAAGACAAGACACATTTTTGCATTTCAGCTTTTAATTCAGTGAATGTTTGCAAAGCAAGTGAAGCAGTTCGCAGTTCGATTCCAGTGCAATACATAGTGAAACGTGGTGGTTAGAATAATTACAATTATTTGAAATGCAAAAAAGATGCCATAAAATAAAAGATATATTCCAAAGAGTTTGCATTCGTTTCGTAAGAATTGAGTGAAATTCAAAACGACAGTATTTTTTTAATATTTTAATTGCTGTGTGAACAAGAAAAAAATGTACAGCAGTCATACCGTCTAGAAATTATGCAGAACATTTTTTTTCATTGGAATACCAAACTGAATTGGCGAGATACTCGCACGCACTGCGGTTTAAAAATAGCGGCAATGCATTCCAATGTGAAAATTATTGTGTCATACGAATACAATTTGCAAACATTTCGATAGGAATATGTAATATAAAAAATAATTATGAGGAAATCAATTCGAAAAAATGTATTTCTTCTTGTAAATATATCACAAATAGGTTTCAAAATATCAAAATTTACTTGTTGGATAAATACCACATATTTGGATTAAGTGGAGTTACATAAAGGCACAGAGGGCACTTGTCTAGAGAACGCTTGTCTGAGCTAGCTACGAACAAACGTTTCATATAAAAAAGGTGCATAATTTCATAATTTAATTTACACCCACAAAAATACTTACCACGTTTGAGAAAAATGGGAACGATTTTGCGCCAAAGTAAAATTTCCTGATTTGAAAAAAAAAAGTTTATTTTAAAAAATTTCTGAATATCACAAAAAGTTCTTTTGCTAAGTTGCTTGTTTTTGAATCCAAAAAAAAATTGTATAACCCCAGAAGAAAAGTTCGAAAAGTAGGTATATTTTTAGCCAGGATTTTCTCAAAGTGTACCGATAGTTATTCAAAAGTTATTGATTAGATGTCCAAAAATGGAAAATTATTTTCTATAAATGCGATTATCTCAATCCGCAAATATGAATAAATTTTTTTTACTTACTGAATTTAATTGAATTTGTTTGAACTAATATTAATAGCTAAAGTCAATTCCAGTTAATTTCTTCATTTCAATTTGTTCGAGAATTCAATTTAATTGTTTCTAAATAAATAAACTCATACGAATTGGAATTCATAGTGAATAGCGATGCGCTGATGGAACGCACACCCACTCCACCACCCACCGCATACTGTGTCTAACAGCCAGCCATCGCCATCGCCATCGCCATCGCTCGCTCCCCTCATTACACAATACAAATTCCAAATCAATCAGAATTTATCTAAAGAATGCGGGGCCATATAACTGTCAGATAAATTGTTGATTGTTTTGTTTACAAAGATACTGTGTACTGTGCGCTTCTGTTTACGAACGGGCCACACTTCGGCAATATGAAAAGCAAATACGAATAAATTTTAATATCTCGCTACCAAACGATTTACACACCACGTAATAACGAACGTAAATCGAAAGGAAAGTTGAATGGAGGAAGTCGAAAGGACTCTTTTCTAGTAACCACAATCATATTTAAATGTTTGCCATACAGGCGATCTTCATTTGTTCTGCTATTACTGCAGATGGAAGTTCCTTACAGGGAACGAATAATTCTCACATAGATACATAGATACGCACAAACACACCCACACAACATCCAATTATTGCAAAAGATATATTTTTTGAGCTGTTATAAAACAAAATTGAATGGGTCGTGTCGACTTTGTGAAATGCACTACACTGATTTCTTGTTCCTAATACGAAATTGGTTGGGTCGAGCGCCTTGTTTGTATGTAGGTGTGGAAGTGATAATGGAAGCCGTAAAAACAAGGCTCACAAACATGCTTTATCAAAATAAACTCAATGCGGTGGAGTCCGTGTCATAAAAATAAACCGTTTTATGACACGGACCGTTACTCACTAGTGAATTGAACATTGTTTTGGTTCATGGAGTACTGCATCAACTAGTTGAAGTACTAGTGAACTAACAACTAATTGTCGAATTTTTTTAACAACTTCAACCTCGCAAATAATTTATGGAACTTCTTCACTCTGACTCCATAGCCCTATAGTTCCAGCAACCTAAAGGTCTCCCTCGCAATTTATAGGGACGTCGTATCTTTCCGAAGTCGTGTATTTTGTTGTTGTCCAAAAGAATGCGCCACCACATTTTGTGCATGTTTATTCTGTATCTGTGAAATGTATTTAGTGAGCGGCGCGACCTGCTTGTGGAATATTTTCCCACTCTAATTTGTCTCTCTCGGATACACCAATACCAATGCAAGTGTACTCTCTCTCTCTCTCTTTGGTTACCGTTGAAATTTTGTTGATTTTGTTGGTTCGACTACCAGCGCCTCCACAAAACGTTGGCCAGAAAACGAAGCTCGTTGGAATGTCATGGCGAGAGGCTAGTAATAAATGAGAAGATAATATTTTACGATTACAAGTTATCAACTTTTCGCCTTTTACAAACGGATTAAAGTGAATCCATATCAAATTCTGAATAATTTCCTTTCAGCCAAGAAGTAATTGCGAAGTAAATATGATTTAACATTTCAATTAAAAATTTTCAATTTATAAATTTATACGGGCTACGGCCACGGACATATATATATACACATATATAATCATTGGTCGATTGTTGTTGTATGGAAGTTGGCCTTTGCAGGTGTTGGTAGCCAAATAGAGAATTATTAAAATTCAAGCCTGAGCACTGCTCCACAGAGAGTTAAATTTTTGTAAAGCAATTAACTAAATTAGAATTGCCATATTGGAATTGAAAGGGTTCGAGTAGTTGTGGATTATAGCCTACAATTTCAATACAATATTCAGCACAAAATATTGAAATCTTGTAAGACGTAAAGGGTCAAACGGTAGATGAAGATTGAAGTTTGAAGTATTCATATAAATCAAGTTTAACATAAAACAATTAGTTATATAACTAGTTAGATACCGGTTAGTTGTAACATGAGTGAGTTAGTACCATATACTTTGGTTATATATGAATTTCGTGTAACCGGTAGTATTCTTACAGGGTCTATAACCTATAAGAAGTATAATTACACGTTATTTTTGTCTACAGTAGGGACTGCCTTCATTTTTTTACGAATTTTTGATAATTTTTATTTTCAAATTCGATTCTGGTAATACTTTGGCCTTAACTCACGCACAGTACACACACATACACTTAGCCACATAAATAAAACGGGCTCTCTCTGTCTCTCTTCTCTGGCTCTTTCTATGGCTCCTCTCTGGCGCTGATCTTTTAATTCTGTTCAGGCTAAAAACACACTCTACGAATTTTCGTCGATCAATTCATATAGTAAACGGCTTCAGGTCTGGACGTCGTAACGCGGAAAAAACACACGCGAAAAAAGAAAGCTCCTCAACCAAAAGTTGTTGAATTAGGCTATAATTAAAATATCAAAATAGCAACATTCAACTAAACAACAGTTAGCCCTTACTGAACAAGACAACAGCAAAAACACCACAACAAGTGTCTAACCGTCAACACTAAATTAAACCAATTCACGAGAAAAATCATTTAATTTAATTAAAACCTTACAAAAAAAAAAAAAGTACATACATACAAGAAAGACGGCTAAATTTGCACTCCAACAGCGTAAAAATGAAAAAGTGAAGAAAAAAATTATAATTTTTTTTATGGAATGGAATGCAGCGAAAGAGATAGAGCGAGCATTGAACGCCGCTGTCCAGTTTCGAGCGTAGGTGCGAGCGAGATGCAGAACTCGAGTTAAACGAAATCGCTGTAGTCGGGCGTCGAAGAAAACGGCTGAAGTTGGCGTTTATTTTTCTGGTGTGTTTTAATTTTGTTTTTTTTTTTGGTACGCGTGTAAAGTGACATAAAATTGGATTTAATAAATATAAGTTCTGAGGTTTCACCAAAAAAAAAAACACCTTAACTAACTACACAAAAATAACGAGGAAAGGTTTGGAAAAACATAAAACTCCTTTGAGGCGAATTTAATTACTATCCAAGAGATACTGTGTACTACTGTGCGTTGGCTGAAGATCGTCGTTCCGTTGTGACCTCGAGTGATTGAAAGAAAATTATCTTAACGGTTTTATTTGTTTTTGTGATTAAGTTGTGCAATTAATTGATCAAAAGCCATCAATTAACTGGAAATGAGTGAAATTTTTAATTAAATATTGTGAAGATTGCTTGCAAGAGAGACGACCGCATTACCACATACAAAAGCCAACGAAAAAACACGCGATAAAGAAAAAAAAACGTTATCACATTTTACCACATTAGTCGGCGGCGCGTTCGTCTATGTTTCGTCTGCAAAAAGCGGCCAAAGCCAACCAAACTGTTTTCACACACACAAAATGTCGCTGTAATTTGTTTTGATTTTGACAATTTCAAACACGCTTTTGGGGCGCAAAAAAAAACCAAAACACAAATAGTCGAAATACAAAAGAAGAGAAATACAACAACAAAAAAAATCAGTTTTAAAAACAACAAATCACCATCATCGTCGTCGCCATTGCCATCATCATCATTATCAAACATTGGTGAAACGACATCATAACGCGTTTGCCGTTTACGAATTTTGTTGGCGTGTTCGCATTTTTCATCATCATCAGCAGCAACAAAGTTGTTGCTGCTGTCGTCAATAGCGTTTTTTTGCTGTAGCGGCTGCCGTTTCCACTGTTGCTGCCGCTGCTGCCACTCTTATTGGCAATAATAAAAATTCGTTCGTCGACGTCGTGCAGGAATTTCAATTCGAAATTATGC
Organism: Heteromyza rotundicornis; assembly: GCA_951394025.1. Taxonomy (NCBI): domain Eukaryota; kingdom Metazoa; phylum Arthropoda; class Insecta; order Diptera; family Heleomyzidae; genus Heteromyza; species Heteromyza rotundicornis. Next base: position 66,089,981 of record OX596012.1, read on the forward strand.
CAAAAATACAACAAACACACACACACCATGGTGAATTTCCACTGCCAGATGGTTGGGATATTGCCAAAGATTTTGATGGAAAAATTTATTACATCGATCACAATACGAAAAAGACTACCTGGCTGGATCCGCGCGATCGGTAAGCAACTTCTTATGTACACACTTTTGTGTTTACTTTGTTGGAATTATATTTACGATTAAGCGTTAGTTAGTTTAGTATACGAAGGTATTCATCCATCATGCGTAGATTTGGCAAGTGAGCTCATGTTTGTGGCATTTCACAGGCATGTGGCAAGAATTTGGCTCTTGAGGCGCAATCTCTTGCACAGTGGTATTGTGTTAGAAACTATTTATAAGAAATTCCTCGATGTTTGGAGAGCCAACACAGTGGTAGATGGCAACAGACAGGCCCCTCCTTTAAAATGAAGCTTAATAGAAGAGAGTATTGTGATTTTGTCAATTGGAATTCCTCTATAGAAACTTACAATTGTTAGTGAAAGACCTACAAATACTTCGCTGTAGAATAAATTAAAGCTTCAAAAATTAATCGTAGACAATCTTACTGACAATATCTTCCTAGTTCATCAACCCCTTTTACATTCTCAATACAAAGAATTCCAATGAAAATTGCAATAATTACGTTGAGTGCAAAATCATGAGCATTTTCAACTCAATTCAAAGTTCATCCAACTCAATGGACTGTTATGATCGTACAATGTTTTTTATACAAAGTGTAAAAAGTTGTAAGAAATATTAAAAAAATTATAAAAACTTATCTCAATTGCAAAAAAAGTTTTGAAAATAAAAAAAAAAAATTTTAGAAAAGTTAATTTCAAATTGAAAAAAAAAAATTCCCAACAGAAAAATCAATTATTTAAAAGCTTTAAAAATTCACACCACACAAACATTTGCAATTGTTTATTTTATCTTGTTGGTGTGTATCTAGTGTATAATGTGCGCTGCTCCATATTATCCGGCAATTGAGTGAGTGCTCCAAACTGAACCAATCTGTGATCCATTTCGATTGAATATTTGATCGTTGGCGAACGTTGTTTCATTTGCATTTACTACATTCAGTGGACCATGGTATTGGGATTGATCAGAAGTTTTCATAATAATTGCGGAATTTGTATGTGATTAGAAACAATTCCAAATTATATAATATATTATGCACTTATGTTCTTTGTCTGTCCACTACTTTGCCCTGTCCTTAAGTCAAATTAAAATTTAATTTCCCTAAGTGCTTACGGAAATCTTTGTACATAGTAGATTTGAATTTGTATTCGACTTATGGCCTGTATTCACTATGGATCTGAACACTTCATGTGTTAAACTGTTCTAGGAGCGGTTTTTGCACTCACTTTCGTGTTACAAAATCAGGCCTAAGGACTGTTTTGCACTTACTGTCGTGTTGCAGAATAAAGTCTATTATGTAAAGTGTGACTACACTATATGTAGTCAGTGCATAAACCGATTTTTACACGATTTTGCTTAAGCTCGCTCACTCTCGTTTTACATAATAAGGATTTTAGTGCTTCGTTCACTAGTTTCCTGGTACCAAATTTAACCATTACTTGAGCCATCGCAGCCAATCTAAGTACATAAAATTCCCTAAAATTTAATCGTTTTGGAATTTCCAATTGAAAGTATCCCTTTCATGTCCTTCGTGGTGACTGAAGGAAGTCCAGTCAGTCGTTATGACCGACTATATTTCATTTTGTTGCAATTGTAGTTGTTGTTGTTGGCTTTACTTAATTTCTGCTCTCGCGTGTACCCGATGTTTGTTGTAGTATGTATCTCCATGCTGTCGTTGTTGTTGTTGTTGTTGTTGTAATTTGTGTATTATTTAAGTTTCATTCGAGTTCAGCTATACTTGGACTCTTAATCATCACATTGGAATGTTTTGTTAATTTTTTGTTTGCTCGCTGGTGAGTTTGTCTGTGTGTGTGTGTGGTGTGTGTTGGTGTGTATTTCTGTATGGATCTATGATGTTCGGTACATTCATTTCGTTTCATTTCAGTTTATAGCATTCGCATTCTACACCATGCCAGGCGGCAAATCAGTTGGCCTGTCAGCCAGCCTACTTATTACTTGCTGCTGCTCGGCTGACAGAGTGGCTTGTTTGACAGCCTAATGTCTGTCGGTCTGGGAGAACGTGCACTACTCGCTCGTATACGTTCAAGTTGCCGCATTTTTCTAAAATTTCTGTATTTGCTTTTGTATTTTTGTATTTTAATTTTTCTGCTCTGAGTTTTGTTACAAAATGTTTAAATACATTTTTGTGCCAATTACCACACACACACACACACACAGATATACTTTGCACAAACAACTTGAAAATATTCGTCTGACCGCAAAATTCACAAAAATAACCATACTCCGTTCCACTCGATTCTACTCAACTCAGCTCAGCTCGGCTCATAGTTATGCCACACATACTTTTGACGTTTCTTTTGAGGCACTCTCAATCGGGCCCGCATTGAAATTTCACGAAAATCATTAAGAATTTAGTGCTGTTAGGCTTGGTAACGATTTGCCTTGAATGGTTAGTTAGAAGTCTCGTTTGTTTTTTGTTGTTGTTGTTTCTATAATACTTATATAAACTATAGTTAAGTATTTTTCTCACTTTGCATAGGTTTGTTAATTACTAATTCATAAGCATAAGCATTGATCGTTTCGATTGCGCTGTAATATGGAGACCTGGTGTGTGATTTGGAGTCTTAATTAATTCAATTAAGGCGTTATTGTTTTGTGATTTGTGATTCTACAATTAACTTTCGATTGACCTGAGTGTGGTTATGTTTGTCTATAGAATATTTACATATATGAACAAATTCCAATGACCATCAATAGTCTTATGAGGATTTTTGAAGGATTCAAGATCAAAAAGTGAAGGTTAGCACATTTCGTTGGCAATGTTTGTATGTAACTTGCCAGTGCTGGAAGGCTAGAAGGAGATAACTAACGACTTTCTGCATAATATTGCAGAAAGAAAAAATATTTAATTAAAGTTTGCCACTACGGCCCTCTAGCGATCTTGGGCGAACTTCTTTCAGTAGTTCAGGGTCCTAAAATCGGTTCTGTGGGTGATCAAAGTAACTAATTCAATTGTAATGAGATTAATCACTGGAATACTTACTACCTACTCGTTCTATTAAATATAATTGGGCCTTAATATGAGATTGGTCATCCTCGAGCTTACTTGCTCTGTGATTCCACATAGACACTAACCTAAATTTAAATGGAAAACGTGGTTACACGAGATATTTACATTATCATTGAGAAATCAAGGATGATGTAATAAGAAATTTTACCACTGTGCAGATAATTTGGTGTCATTCGCGACCGAAAACTTGTCTTGAAGGTCAATGTGGTAGGTATTTACAGAGGTTACCTTTATAGGGTTCTCTACTGTTAATTGAAACTTTGTTTGGTTAACAAACTGGGGTCCCTAAGACATTTCTTTGGTTGCACATATCAAACCAATTCCGACCTACGAAGTTCTGGTATTGTAAACTACATTGGACAAACCAAACTATCTAAAAAGGATAATGAAAATTCAGACAATAAGCCTATTTAAGAATTACAGATGCAATTGAAACTATCCTACTTTGTAGAGCCTCTTGACATTTTGGGCAAAGGCAGTAAGAAGAGTCTCGTTTTTACTACTTCTCTCGATTTGAAACTTTTCCGACAGTTTCCTCCGTTTAAAAACTACAGATTAACTGATCACTAATGTAACTAGTATCTTTCAGTTATATTTATGACACTACTGCCACCAAAGGCATAGTTACTTACCACTAAGTAAAACGAAACAACTCCAAAGATACATATTTAATTTTATTATTAACGTGCAAGTATTTTAACATTCCATGGCACAACAAGAAGAGGACAAGCACTAACAATAAAAATATTTTTTAAAAAATGCCACACACACTGGCAAACACCTAAAAACAACCAATATTTCCACTTTTGCAAAACGCAAATGAATGCAAAATTTCGCAAGTGAAAAATATTTTCAGTTTTGTTTGTCCACATTTATTTTTTTAATTGTAAGTCTTTTTTTCTCTTTTTTTTATTGAATTTGTAATTTGTGCCGGTAGCACAAAATTCCATGCTGTCATAAAAAAAACTGTGAAAAGTAAAAGAGAAAAATACAATAATAATATGAAAAAAAAAAATATTTGTTTGCACAAGTTTTGACTTTGGAATGTTTTGTTATACACATGAACACTGCCAAATAAGACAACAGCGAATTATCCATCATGGATGGCTAAGAGCCTCAGTGAATGTATGATTGGTATGTGGGGTGATGATCTTTTCGTGGGGAAATTCAACGATTTACATTTTTCAATGCTACTAGTTATGAAATTTAATAACATTTTAGAGTGTAACTTCAAAAAACTTCAATTTAATAAAAATTTTAGTTAAATATTTCGCGCTAAAAAACCATATATGCTTTCAAGTCGCTTGTCTACTTTTCTGCTATTATCGAATGTTGTTTATCTTATAAATACCATTGCTAAAGCCAATAAAAATATTTGTGCGCCGCACAAACTCACAGACACAGCCACAGACTCAAGCTATAGATTTCGCACAAAGCGCGTTTCTTTTTCTTTACTTTTTTTGTTTGGTTTAAGCAAAAATACCGAGTTTCAACAACAATTTATAGGCCCTGTTGGAAACACAATGAATCGCTGGTTAAAATCGAAATAACTGTAGTCTGTCTAAACGACATTAGATCATATCGTAAGAAACATTTTATAGGCATAATGAGGTTCTTATCCAACTAACCAACATGACAAACGAATTGACTTGTGCGATCAAATCGAATGAGCGCCTCACATGGCGTAGTTCACAGAAGCACAGAAGCCTTCGTACGAATAATATATGCCTACCATAGCGAAAGCTGACATTTTCTGCTAATGGAAAGCATGCATTCAAAGCCTGTTTGCTTTGGCAACCATAAATGCAAATAAGACATTCCAACTGCAGGCACACAACAACAACAAAAAAATACAAAAAATAATAATATATGAAAAATATAAATGTATTATATACATACCTACATAAAATTAACCGCAGTAAAGAAATTAAACGCGCCGTGATAAGTATTAACAGAAAAGAAAAAAAATGGACAAAAAAATATAAAAAAAAGTAGAAAAAAAAGCCGTCACCGATAAAATGCTTAAGGAATTTTTATGGCATTTCGTTGATAGCGCACACCGAGTCGCACATCGCACAGAGCGTCGATTACGAACACTGGCAATTATTACTAGTTACTGCGGGGAATGTTTTTCTTGTTTGTTTTGCCGACTGTCGGCGTTTAAAGTTGGAATGGCCATGATAAGCGCGTGTGAGTTATGCTCGATTTGTTATGAGTAATATTGAAAAAACTGCATGGTGAATTGGTGAGGCTTTTGAGTGTACCTACCTGGCCACACTGGTCAACGATTTCACATGGCATATTGCACCTGTTGCATAAAGCATAAATGCTACCAAGTCGCACCACTCGTAGTTGCCCATTGTCCATCAACTTCAAGCTCTAAACAGAATTGCCATTCATGAAAAATTTCAAGCCAACTTAATATAATTTGAGGCAGAAGGTATAATAATATTAGGTGACGGACCAGGGATACAAAATTTCCTTCTTCGACATTTGATGAAAAAAAATATTCGAAATAAATTCAAGTCGATGGAAAGTCTGTTGTCCGTCAAAATTCTGTTTCGGGTTAAAAATAAAAGAATTATTATGGCACTGCAACGCACCTAATGAGGAACAAACGTTTACTTTTGTCCTGCGTTGGAAAAACTTCTCTAATTCAATGAGGAACGTAGCCAACCTACAAATCTCTCGACTGAAACATCAAACATTGCGAGGGAAGAACTGAACATTTGGTGTAACCCAGAGAGTCATGGTAACAGTAACAATAGGTCTTTATGGTCTATGTGAGACAATTTGCTGCCCCTCCAACCTAACCTAATTGTTACAGAAGTTTTTCTGTCGTCCCTCCCAATTCTGTTTAGGGCTTAATGCTCTGAAATATTTGAATTATGAATTCTTTTGTTGTTCCATCATTGGACACTGTTGGACACTGCCACCGTTTGACGCTGTTGTGGTAACAGTTAGAAACGAACGTATATAGAAGAATGCGCCCACACGATTCGAGAGGATAGCACAACTTCAATTGAGTAACGCCATTGAGTTTTAGTGGTCGACAGCGTGTGGCGGTCATGGGGCAGTGATTATGTCTCACGATCAGAAGTTGTTTAGAATATGCCACCACTGTCGTCAAGCAAGGGCTTACCTAAACCCTTCAGATTGGGGTTTTAGCTGTAGGACCCAATTTGAGTGAATTTATCGCAATCTAAAATCTAAAGTCCCACAATCAATTGATCAGTTGAAAATTGTCCAAGATACGACATTTCTTTGTAAAGTAAATACATGACCACACATCGATATATATGTACAATAGCAATGGAATGCTTTACATATGTACGCAAATAGTAAGTAGTTACATTGCAACGCAACGAAGCAGCAGCAAGCAGCAACATTGCCTGCAAACGCCTTTGCAACAAGTCTTTCCACCAGCCAAACCGAACCGAACCATGATTACAATTTGATTACGCGCATGAATGTGTGCGAAAATCCAACAGCAACCACAACAGCATCTAGGCATAGTTCCTCACATATTCAACGGATGCAATGCAATCATATGACCGGGGGAGGGGGAAGTGAGTAGAGTATCGCAGTAACTATGCCTGCAACAAAATAGCAACAAAACTATGTACTCGCACAACAACACAAAAACGAAAAAGAATTCAAAGTGCGCATCAAGACGACGACGACGACGACGCCAAGTCAATGTCTGCTGTCTTTTTGCGAACGAACATTCAGGCCTGCAGCAACAGCAATAGCAGCAGCAGCTTTTGTAGCATTTTCCTGTTGCTCGCTGATAAAATGAAATATTTTTTGTATCTGTATCTGAGTGTGTGTGTGTGTGTACTAAACCAGGCCTTATCCAAGCTCGGAAAAATCATTTTCAGCGTTTCTGCTTCTGTTTCTATATTCCTACGTTGTCTTGCCTGCTGCATTGCAAATGCAGTTTCCAAGTATCTCATTGTCAGTATCTTTATGCTGTGCTTTTGTGGCCACATCTAGATACGACATGTACACACAAACACATGTATGTATTGATATACGTACACATTCGTAGTTATGTGCAAATGTCGTTGGCAAAAACAAAAAAGCAGCAAAAAAAAAATAAATAAAAAATAAAATTAAAAAAATGTCGTTGCTGCATTTTTATTCGCTTTTCTTTGGAGTTTTCTTGCTTGAATTGAGTGGAGCGTTTTTTTTTTTAGTTGCACTTTTTTGTGTTTGGTTGCCATTAAATGTTGCTTGAATGTTTTATTTAAGGTTTTTTTTCTTCATTTCTACCCTGTCGCCATTTATAAGCTTGGCTTGGGAAATCTGCTCTCTGCTTTTGTCTTGCATACATTAGTTAGCTTCTCGAAGTGTTTTCTTCTGTTACACATACATATGTAATTATTTTTACATATGCACTTGTTTTGTACTTGTGCATATACCCACAGCAGAATTGTGTGTGGTAAGTAAGTCCAGCATTTTGTTGATTTATTTATCATAATTATTTCCTTTCCTGTTGTTAGTCAAGCTTGCCATGAATTAGGAAAATGCGTTTGATTAGGAAATCTGTTTGGCGCTTCGTCACTTCTAAGTGGGTTGTGTGTGGACAACCAGATTAGGTTGACACTTCCTTCCTTAGACTGGCTGTGGCAATGGTGGTAATACAAACAATTTGCATGCTAATGGGTAGATCGAGATCAGTTGATATTCACAAACACTGGAAAGCCTTTTGATGGTAATCTCTGACTTGAAGGGCATCTAATCGTTGTCACTTACTACGGAGAAACCTGTATCCAATTAGTAGGAAATATCTCTCATGTATTTTTTAGGAAATACTAAAAATTACGATGTGGCAAATATAATTCAAAAGTATTTTTTTAACTATCTTGTGACTATCTCTTTTTGGCATCTTTTTTATATGTCCAAGCCATACAAAATCTTATTACAATCAGACAGATATTTACTATTAGATGCTGGTCAAATTCCACAGTTTCATTCCATATGTTGTTCATAAACCACGTCATGTAGACAAACATAATACCTAGAATGGGTGGCGTTACGTAACATATAATATTCTTAAAAATTATTCTCAAAATATATTCTTTAATGTCTAATTAAAACCGCCTATAACGAAATACAAAACTCTAGAAATATAAACAAAATTTAGTGTACAATTTTACAAAAGTCAATAAAAGCTGTAAGCAATAACAGCGAATAAATAAGAAATTGGAAAATGTTACGTAACATGCGGATTAAACTGTCCGTTTCCCCCCTAAAGGAGCTATCTCCCCCTCCCGTCATGCAAGTAGTTTTCTATAAATACCCTAAGGGCACTATCTCCTTTTCTATCCAGTCGTCAATGTCAGGAACTGACTTAAGTCCTTTTCATTTCCCCACAAGCTTTATTAGTTCGTAATATCTAATCACCACGATGTGGGTTGGATCAACTTAGCTATGTATGTACTTGGTACAGCTTTCCACCGCACCCCCACCTCTTTTTACTGTACTCAACCCAACTTGGGTTCAGTTAACTTTACTTCCTTCAATTTATGTAAAAAATCTTGAAATTTTGTTCACTCTCCATTTACTCATAGCTGGCATTCCTGTCTCTTCCTAAGCTTATTTTGAAATTGCATTCGTTATTCATGAGCGGCCCTCAATAATTTATAACTCAATTTTTCATTGTCGCTGCAACCACTTATTACCATTGCTACAACATCAATAAGACAACAACAAAAATAAATCGAAATCCTTCAACTTCAAGTCGAATAAAAGAAAAAGAATCGCAACGATGCAACATAAAAAAAAAATATTTCCCAAGTATCGATTTGTAATAATTCTGCTGTCATTTTTTAAGCATTTTTGCTTTGCAAACGTGAGCAGAAAATTAAGTTTTCCCGCACCCCAAAGCCATCACACACACATACACAGCGAGGCAGATGTATGCCATTACGCTGATCATATGCTTTTTTTTTTGCTTTTTGCTGTTGAGTGATCGTGATATATGCGCTTATGTTGCCAGCAAACACAAAAGGTAGCAATTTTCCATACGACCATTGGAATGTGACCATACTTATTCAAGTACATACATACGAGCGAGTACGTTCTTCTCGGTTTTATTATTATTATTTTTGTTTTTTCTTTGCGCAAAAAAAATTTTTCTTGAAGATTCAACAGCAGATGTGCAAAATTGTGAGTTCCTGAAAACACGATCATCTTTGGCTGCAAATGGAAAAAATAAAAAATAAATAAAAATTGAAAAATAAATATAAAGCAAACCTCTGACAACCGTCGAGGATTCCAGATAAAACAAAAAATAATATGTAACTATAAGGAAAAAAAAAAAGAAAAAAAATACCTGCAGTCAAAAACTACAGCATTTGCGATCGTATCGGAAAGCTGTGGCTGCTTGCCTTTTTTCCACCAACAGCAATTTTTATGCCGTACGATCATCACACCGCATTCCACAGCGGCAACATCATCAAAAATACATACAACAAATACAAAAAGAAACAACAATTCGAAAGAAAAACCAAAATAAAAAAGGGGATACAAACTCGCTCCACACCGAAACACAGTTGCACACGTACGCGCAACACTCATGCTGCCAAAATGCAGTTGGGAGATTTTGTGTGGCTGCTGTTATTGTTGTTGTAGTTTGTTGTACTGCTTGCAGTCGATCTTTCTGTTGCTGCTGCCGTGATGTTGTGCCTGCATATTTTTTTGATTATTTTTCAGTAGCACTTTAATGCCTTTTGTAGTTTTTTTTTTCCTTTTTTTTTTGTTGTATGTACGTTTATGCTCTTTTTTGTTGTTGTCTGTTTTCAAAGAATGTGCACTCGGAGAAATTAATGGGTATTATTTTTTTGTATTGTTGGAAGATATTTCTTGCCCCTAATTTCTTGACAATTGAAGTGGCTGATGCATTAAAAAAAATCAATTAAATTGTATTGTGTTCTTTTTTCTCAGTGTACATGCTATCAACTCTTATGTCTGCTCGAATGCTTATTGCATATTTGTTGACGCTGCTGCTGCTCACAATTTTCTATAGTTGCTTGTGCCGCTTAGGTTATTTCATGCTCAAGGGTCAGCTTTTTAAGCCCAGATTTTCAACTGCTGCTGATTTTATTTCGGGTGTATGCGTGCCTTTGGTGATTAAGTCTGACAATATGTTAAGCATGAGCTTTTTAGTTATTTTATTTCCATTTCCATTTCCAATTTTAATTTAAATTTTTTTCCTCCTTCTCCTTCATTTTTTTTTGGGTTTCTGTTCAATAACAAAATTGCTTTCCAGTCGCCGCTTAAGCTTATAAGCCCAAAATTCAAGTTGGACTTTTTTTTTTTTTTAAATATATTTTTCTTGTATTTTTTATTTATTGGTATTCATTGCTGTTGCTTATGGCCTAATGAAGTGATAAGGTTCACGACGCAACGTCGACGTTGTACTCAACTTGCCGCATTCTTTAAATTCTTTATAATACGTTTTTTGTTGTTTTTTTGTTGTTTATTGCTGAATTCTTTGGGGTTTTTTTTTTCGGGGGACTCATTGTTCTTGTTGTTGTATTTGTTGAGCGTAAATATGTCAAATTCAATGGCAGGCAGTTATGTGTATTTGTGTGTACGCCGAAGGCGTAGTAGCTGTCAAAATGTTTACTTAAAAAAATATTTCATTTCAACGTTTTTTTTTTCCTTTCAATTTTTTTGATAAAGGTTTAAATTCGACGCATTCTTAAAATACTTAAGTAGGAATTTTAGTGGTTTCTGGGTCAGGCGATTCGAGTGGAATTCAATAGGAGTATTGAGGGACTGTTTAGTTTCAGTCAGTAGATTTTGTCAGTCACTAGATGGATCAAGCTGATCGCAAAGGATCGTACAGGTTGGAAATGTTTCGTAAGGGGCTCTACGTTGTGGAGGGACAACAGGACATTAGAAGAAGAAGCTGTAAAGATAGCATTTTTCAAATATTCCATTGAGTGTATTCCAAGCATCGACTGGCGACTAGAGTCAAGAGTCTATTTGCGAAGAAACAGCAGAAAATTTACTTTAAGCCTTTGCACTTGTAATAAAAAGTAGGCGGAAGCTCTTTGGACAGGCCACATTAAGTACACATAATTTTGACTACATCCAGTCCTCAAAAGAGAACTCATTTGTATTCTATTTGAGGCCCTTAGCAGCCATTCCAGCTCAAACTTCCACATCCAAGTTTAATTCGAAAATTCAATTTCATCATACGGAAAAGTCTCCAATTGAAAATGTTTCAAAGAAAATCTATAAAATTGCAATTTTCTTGCAATTTTCTTTTTCCTTTATATAATTGAATTCACTGCGTGCAACTTTAGCCACACATTCGCCTGCCACTCGATTATGGCATCGCCAACAACTTCTATTGATTTTCTATAAAATATCGGAATGTTTGTTTCTTGCCATATTTATAAACTGGAATTCTAACCATTTATGTTGTGGAAATGTACAACGCAAAAAAAAAAGTCAAATGAAATAAAATAAAATAAAAACAACATACATACGACTTGCTTCATACATAAACTAGCAACAGTTGCTGTGCTTCACAGTGGCTTGGCGTGGAAGAAAATGCGCAAGTGCCGCTCATACCAAAAAATGTTTTTTCAAATGTTAGCTATAAGCCCACATTGTCAAGCTTGTTTATGCCTTATAGTTGGTTGAGACTTTGGGAAAACTCCTTGTCAGTTGAAGTAGCCTGCAATCAAGTGAAAATGCAACACGGCAGTGTATGTTTTTTATTGCGATACTGATTTTGTTCATAAGTTTAATACATTTTAGTTGCCTTTTCGGGTATTTAGTTGCTTTTTACTTTACTAAACTTAAAAAATAAACTATTTTACTTCCTTTGAATGAAGCCTTTGCGGTAGGCTTTCATTTAGTCAGTAAATACTGCATTTAGTTGTTAACCGGCCTGCTGAATACTTAGTAAGGCTTCAAACCATTCAGTAGTTTACAAGCTTCATATTTGTGTGTTTTTCGTTCCAATTTGTGCTGGTTTTTTGTATGCCAATGATCCCAAAAGAATCTCTAAAAGGAGACAACTTCAACCTCATCAAACGATTCTACTGCTTCTTACTTTCGTACCCTGTATTCTCGCTTAAATCCTACACCTTCTCCAATCAAACTGGCATTAAACCGAACTTAAGCACTCCAATCGAAAGAAGTAAAGAATCAACAACAAATACTACAACAGCAACATCAACAGAAATATAGAATCTGCAATGACAACATTTGATGTCATCGAAGCAACTCCATGCCTAGAATGCCAACAAAATAGTTTCTGGATGCGCGACCAGAAACCGGCTCAGGCCATAAAGGCAGTAAAACTTCTACAACAACAACAAGCACAAAAAGAATAATGAACAGCAACAACAACAACATAAATAAGAAAAAAAAATAGCGTTGATAGAACTGCTTAAATGCACAGAGCTGACATTCATGTCAAAGCAAAAGGAAAAATTTATACGCTAAAGACACGACGACAAAAAGTGCAATCCGCAATTGCAATTGCAATTCGCTGGTTGTGCTGAAGGCTGCCGCTGCTGCTGCTGCTGCCCCCTGTCGAGAAAAATGCACAAACGCAATCACACGACGTAAGTGGAGGGCATATTGGCAATCGCTACGTATAGTTACTACACACTAGTACCACCAAACTGCTATGCTATGCATGTGCAGCAGCAGCGACAAGCCCCAAACGAGCGTACACAAAATAAAAAGTAGCAAAAATTGTCAGGCCATATCAAATGAGTGCAAAAAATGGAGGGGCGAACATTCTCGTACATCGTACACATATGCAATAACTATATATTGTGTATGTAGGTATATAAACAATATATAATGTTAACAACAACAACAAAAAAGCGAAGAATAATGCAAAACGTGTATCAGCGATGGAGGTTAAACAGTGCCGGTTTTCCATAATCCCATAGTAGAGTTTTTAGGCGGAATTAGTAGGCACTACGGAATGAATGCAGTAAGACAAAAAAAGGGGATTGATAACAACATCGGAGTTACTGGGGGAAAATACCAATAAGGGGTTAATTCCTTTTGAAAGACGTATGTAGGTTCTCATTACTAAAACTGCAAATATTTTGCCCCCTTTCTTCACCTTAGATGATGAAGAAAAGCCTTGCCGCACCACCCTGTATTGCCACATTTGTAATGCCTACAAAAAAAAAAAAAACTAAAGGAAAAATATTTTTCCTGCAACTATGCGCGGCCATAATAAATGCATTCACATTTACACACACACACTCGTACATACAGCAAATGCTACGAAAGTATTTCTGGCTTGGTTTTTTTCTTCTTCTTCTTCTGTTTTTTTTTTGTTATTTTGTTCAGCTCCACGCCACAATCTCCGCAAGAGGCAGCCTATTTCCAATTCGTTTACCTCTTTCGCTGTTCGTCCGTCCGTCCGTCCGTGCCGTCTCTAGCTGAGCTGCGCCGTTGTGAGTCTAATTGTGACTTTGTATGTATGTGTGTGTGTGTGAGTGTGTTTTTTTTTCTTTCGTTCATAGCAAATAGCAAAGTTGCCCTGTACAATTTTAGAAGAACTTGTCAAAACCGCATTCCAAAGCGCTGCCGCTGCTCAGTCGGTTGTAATTGAGCGCGCCGCTGCGAGTTGTTTGCAAGTATAAGTGAGGAAAATATATATGTGTGTGTGTGTGTTTGTGTGATTTCATGTCTTCTTCCGTGGTGATCGCGCGTAGCCGCAAAATGCATTTGCAACATGAAAGCATTTTTCTTTTCATATTTTTCTGGAATTTTTTTTTTGTTTTTTTTTTATTTTTTTTTTTGATTATTTTTTTTTGGGAAAATTCTCAAAACAAATATTAAAAACCAAACCATCATCTTAAAGTGCCTTTTCGTGGCTTTCTTATATAATTTGACACTTGAACTTTATGGTGGGTGGATGAATGGGGAAGGTGGAGGAGCCGAAAGCAACACACTCACACACAATCACATTTCTTAAAGGTTTCAACTTTTATTTGGCCTCTGCCGTGTAGACGATCATGGCCTGCCACGAGCAAGCCATTAAATTGGTTAGATGAACCAAAAAAAAAATCCCAAAAATCAAGAATCGAATCGTATCGAGTGAAAGGAACAGAAAGGCGGGTGAGCGGTGGGTGAGGGAGCAATGAAACAAAAGTAAATAAACAAACAATCAAATAATATTTGTTGTTGTTATTTTATAATTTCGCATATTTTGTTTAATGGCGCTTGAATACAGAAAGAAAAAATTAAAATATTTTAAAAATACATTTACATACCATCATGAATTTTGGCGGCATGTTTTTTTTTATTTTAGTTTAACAAAAAACCAATAAAATAAAATACCGCATGTGTGTCTGGATTCGCACGAGGCATGGAATTCCAAGTTTAATGGGGACTACTTTTTTTCTTATTAGTTCACTTGCCAAGCGATCGTGTAAGAATTCTTAATTTATTAAAGATTTTACACGAACGCAAGAAGCATATCGAAGAAAATAATTGTGATTTATGGCCATGTCAAGTGTTTCATAGCCCAAAATAACTCATTCAATGTCAACGCAAGAGCACCTCTGCACGAAGCACGGATCAAAAATGCGTTTGTGCGGCAACTAAAAATAAATACATACATAACTACATCATTTTACCATAATCGAAGGCGAGGAGGGCAAAAAAAAAGAGGGGCATCACAGAATTTCACATGCCAATGTTTCTGCTATGTGTGTGTGTGTGTTTGTGTGGGCTATAATTAAAATTACATACATTTTGCAGGCGGATCTCCACCACATAGTTTATTGAAATATTGGCAAAACATATTGCAATAAACGCTTCCAGCAGTCCAGCTTCTAGTAGGTATCTGCATACATATAAGAATATTTTGCTAACAGTTCACTGCAAAACATTCCACAATTGCATATGCCCTGATATTTTGCAATTGCTTTCTGGAAAACTGCCATTTCATACAAAAAAAAAGAAAAAAAATATTTAAAAAAAATTTAACTGAGTTACGATGCTGAATAAACGCAAGAATATGCGCAAATGTGTATCCACCAGATACAGTTTGCTGCATTAAAATTATGAAGAAAAGATTCAAATAAACAGTCGCTGAAAAAACTTAGTAAAGCGAATTTAAAATTTTAATTCAATTTATACTAGTGGTAATTTCGATATTTGTGAGGCCAATTGCAATGGCTTATCTCGATATCGAAATACAAAATAAGGCCTTGCTATCGTTTTCTGTGGGTTTTGATGTTGAAACATTTTCGATAAATTTTAGCTGTCCAAGTTTCGAGTAATGCCATTCTGTAATTCGATCGAGAACACATTTTTGGGTATAGATGAAAACAAGATCGGCGGTTCGCTTTCCAAAATTTGCTTCACGTATATCGCTACTTGCTAATATTGAGTAACAAGTGGAATCGACACCTACTATCGAAAGCCAATCGTTTTCGTATTAAAAAAAGGATTTGTAGTGCCAATCCCTTCGAGGGTGAGATCAAATTAAAGAAGCCTTTTCATGCAAAGTTACTCTCGCAAGTTTACCGTTACTTTGCGTGAAATTGGCGGCCACATATAGAAATTTTTGCTTGCCCCAGGCGGGAGTCGAACCCACTACCTTCCGAAGGTGAAGCAAAGGCTGAAGCAAAAATGACAAAGAGACCAACATTTTCTCTCGATATCGGCATACGTGATTGCACCCTAGGATTGAATTGTTTTGATTTATTGGTCCCTTCATTATCTCAACTCTTCAAAAAAAACAGTGAGAAGGTGTCTTCCCTCAATTGACACTTTGTGTAATAAATTCACCCGGTTTTCAGATGGATACGTCCACTATCGTCTTACGTAATAAGGGCATTCAATATACAAATGCTTAGAGGTTTTACGAAACAAAATGTTCATACCAAATGTTCATTTGAACCAACGAGAATGTGTCCAAAATCAAGTGTTTCCGAGTCCAAAATGGGTCCGACTCTATTCAATTTGTAGAACATTACAAAGTTTTTTCTTTGGTTATAAATATTATTTTTATTTATTGAGTTTTACATTCTATCAAGTACTGACGTCGTCGTCGTTGAAACGCTTCAGCGTCGTTTCGCTTCACGTTTTTATATATATAAAATTCATTTTTTTTTAATGTTTTTCGTTTTCTCGCAGCGGCACAGTCGTCTGCTCTGGTATGTGAAGGTCGCAACAGTTGTTTTGTTAATGACAGAGCACAACAACAACAACAACAGCAGCAACAACGAATGAACGAAACTACTACAAAAACGATGACTGCGACTTCGACTTCATCGACTGAACGATCGCAATCTGTGCGATCGCTTGCACAGCGCGCTCAAGCATTCGTGCTGCAGATACAGATATATATACACACACCGCGATACTCAGACTTTCCGAGAGATATTCAGATACATTTTGGAGGCAAGTGCAGACCCCACGCCCCGCCCGTATACGCAAACGCGTATATGCGCAAAACCGACGAACGAACAAATTGACGGACGGCCGGACGGACGGGCAGCTGTGCTGGATCGACCGACAGACAGACGAACGGGCGGGTGTTTCGCGAAATTATTATCGAAAATATTTTACGGTTTGTGAGCCGTAGCCAGTCAGTCATGATCGTCAGCAACAGTAATGCTCATAAGCATGCTGCAGTTTGCTCAAAACAGTGTTGCCCTCTCGTGGCTGGCAATTGGAACCGCTCAAGAAATTCTCGTGAAAAGGCAAACGGGGTGCGGGCGTTACGAAGCAAGCAGTCAGAATTCGCATGTGTTGAGGATCGATCGATGGCCAGTATGCCTGAAAAATGTTCTTTTGAACATTTCTGTTTTTTTTTTTGTTGCTGTTGTATTCCATCCACCATTTCCATTTTACTTCGTTGTGTTTTGATTTTCGTTTTCATTTCATGTTTTTTTTTTGTACAATTTTTTTTCCGTATTATTCTTCATAATTCGTGGAACGAATTTCGAGCATCACAGGTGGACATTTTTATTGAATTTTGTATACACAAAGTATTTGGCAAGGTTTGTGTTTTTTTTCCTCCTCTTTTGTTCGTGAATAGTTTTCGCTGCTGTATTTCAAAATTTTTATTGTTTCGTAATGAAATTAAAATTTTCAGCGAAAAACCTATTTAAAATGAAAGAATTCAAGTGGGCGAACGAAGAAGCACGGCACGGCACAAATGTACGAAATTATTGTGCATTAACATACCAAAGATTTTTGTTGACGTATTGAATATTTCAGAATTTTCATAATTTCAGTGTTGAGTGTATTTTAGCAAATTGGCATTTTTTTTTTTGGCTTTTTGTTTTTTGTTTTTGTTCTTGGTATTTGATTTTGCCTTTTGATATTTTAAGTGGGAGCAAATAGAAAATCTTCAAGCGCTTGTGATATGATGAAACTTTTATTAGCTACACTGTGCGACAAGAAAAAGTAATTTTTAGAGTTCTAACAGTTGATTTCGATAGAAGAAGAAAATTCTCTACCGCAAAACGAATTTTTTTAAATAATTTTAAAATACCCCAAAAAAATTTTTTGAATTAACTTTTTAATAAAAATTTAAAAAAATCAATAGTTTTGGATAACAAATTTAAAAAAAAAAAAGCTGATACCAATTAAATTTTTTAAATTTTTGTGTTTAAAGAACCACTGTACCATTGTTCTCACTCTACTCCTATCGGAGTATGTCTACTACTTTTGCATTGGTTTTTAAATTTATACTTTTTCACTCCGGAATTAAATTTATCTACTCCCTTCAGGGTATTTTCTACTACTATTGCTACTCCAAAAAATTTATTTGTGAGTTTCATTCTACTACTACCCTGAAATCCTTCAAATCGATTCCCCTAAAATCGAATATCTACAACTTTCGTCGTAGTAGGAAGTTAGGACCCTGCTCTATACACTGCACTGATACTCCTAAATCACCCTATTAAAGCACCTTAACCTTTGAAAAAATTTCAATTTGTAGTTGGTATATATTTCTTTACAATTGAGGCGTTCAATTCCATATTGGATTACGTCCATATGTCGCATAAAAATATAAATTCACCAAGTGCTTCGGACCAGTTTCACAGTCATCACTTAAGAACGATTGTAAATTGGACTTCAAATGGGCTTTGTTGGCCATTTAACTCTTAAACGATGACTGTGAAACTTGGTCTTGGTGAATTTTAAGTTTGATGGACGTATGGACTCAATCGACTATGGTGTCCGAATTTATAGTACCGTTTTTGTGCTGAGAAAAATTCAAATTCCATTTTGAGATTTGTCATGCACATTCTGCTAACAGATATTGAGGACAGGTAGGC
The DNA here is from genome assembly GCA_951394025.1 of Heteromyza rotundicornis. Taxonomy (NCBI): domain Eukaryota; kingdom Metazoa; phylum Arthropoda; class Insecta; order Diptera; family Heleomyzidae; genus Heteromyza; species Heteromyza rotundicornis. Next base: position 66,108,449 of record OX596012.1, read on the forward strand.
GTTACCAGTGACCTTTCCGATTCATTCACGTTCACATTACCAATTAGAAGTGTATGGTGAATAACCGTGGATTAGAATGTGAGCATAAGTCAGAGGTTGGATCGTTTGACATTCTTCTTATTATTATGAGAGGCCATCGAATTCAAACCCAAAATCGTTCGATACTGCCTCCTCTAAGCATTTCCCTAACCAGTAGGGTATTGAAATTCCAATATTTGTGTATACAATTTTAGCACAGCTAATTGCTGGTCGCGCTTCCAACTTGTCATCGCTGTCTCACGTACGATACACTCGTTGACGTTTCGTTGCGCTTCAAATATGGCATCTAAAAAGCGATAAATTTATGTTTATTGTTATTACTTTTTATTTTGTATTCTTCTTCGTCTTATGCTTGCCTCCACTCACAGTCACTTAATTTAACTTTTATTGTAAATAGTTTGAGTGTTTTTATTCGCCTTTTTTTTTTTTGTTTTTTTTTCTTGTTTTTTTGTTGACGAATTCCGAAGTCTACAATTGAAATAAATTTTTGCGCCATGAGTGCGCCGCATGCATACAAATCAACAGTTAAATGTGTGTTCATAGAATTTCATTGGGTAAATGTTTGAAATGAATAAGAATAATAAATAAGCAGGCAGCAATCAACTATGTGGTGTGCACAAATTTAAATTGAATTTATGATTTTTATCGCCTTTCACGTTGACGTTTGAAAAGTTGAAAAAAAATTAAATAAAATATTTCACTTAATTGCAATCACGTCACTTGGCGTGCTCAGGGCTGAGCAGAAAGAACACATGTATAATATATATATTTCGTTTTCACATTATACACATACGCGGTTAATGAAAATTCCATTGAACTCGGGGAAAATGTGTTTTGCCCAATGGTCGTCCATCAAAACGGCGGCGTTTCAAAACAAGACTTTTGCGTTGAAACAAATTTATAAATAACATATTACCGTGCGTACCGAAAATAGCCCGAGAGATAATGAATTCTTCATTTTTTTTTTTTGTTGACAGTTTTGATTTTATTTTCTTTTCTTTCTCAAAAATTCCACAATTCCCCACAAATTGAACATAGACACTTTTACACAAAAAACAAAAAAAAAACAACAAAAAAAAAACCCAAATTAATACTGCTTCTTCTTGTCGTTCATCTTCCTACTAAAACATATTCATACATAAACATACTAACGCTATCTAACGCGACTGACTGTCAGTGGTCATTGATCGATGATGTTTGACGTTGTCGTGGCTGTCGTTCATACATTTTTTTCTTTTGGTGTAGTCTTTTTTTTTTTTTTTCCTTTCCACTTCCACCAAGCAGCACATTTTGCATAAAAGCGCCTTAAGTAAATTTTTCAATTCTTTTTAAATTTATTTTTGTCGTTTTGTTTAAAACAAAAAATTCAAATTTTTGCTGACGAGTCAAAATGAAATTTTTAAGAGGAAGATACTCTGTATCCATATATGCGTATGAGTGTGTGTCTGTTGGTGGTTTTTTTAATTTTTTTTTTTATATATAAACAAGTAACAATAACCAAAAAATGTCAATGCTGATAAATTGCCTAAAAGATAATATGCAAAACTACGGGCTGGCGAACGGACAAGCAAGAAGTCAGTCGAACTCTATACACAGCCAGACTAATTTGAATCACAAAAACGTGTAAAATAAATTCAAGAAATACCAAACAATAACGAAAGAAATAAGATACATTTTGTGAGCCGGAAGATACAGTTGTCGGGCGTTCATATTTCTTCTTCTAGAAACAGTCGAATGTCAGCGGAATTTTGGTTAAAAATTACTACGAAAATAAATTAAAGAATTTAATTTTTTTTGTGTAAGTTGAAACAATTTGGTTGAGGTAAAGAAGAGAAGTCCTTAGTGTCCTCATTGTCTTTATTTTAAAAATTAAAAAAATGGTTCTTATACTGATAAGACTAGGCTCAAAAATTTAACTCCTTTCCATTAGCCTCACATAATGATTCCAACTAAGACTCAAAATTTCATAATTTCTTTGATTGTAACCGCATTTTTGGAGCGCCGGATTGCAATTTCTGTTAATATTATGTTTGTTTTTAATGCATTTTTTTATAATCAATCAAAAGAATCACTTAAACAAAAAGCAAGGAACATTTTTCGCTTAGTGCCATACATGGCGTATGAGTGACATTAATTGCAAAACCCTTTCGATTTTTCTTCAAATCCAAACAAATTGATCGACTGGAAATATACACTTATTTAGAAGACGTTCTTGGGTGCAAACTTGTAACAGACAAAGCTATCAGAAGTATTTTTGATAACATTTAAATAATTTTTATTCCCGCTAATTTTCCATACCAAATATGCCCCAACAATAAAGTTTTTAAATTTTAATGTACTAAAAAAGCATGTCCAAAAATTGTAAATTTATACCATATAAGGAAAACCAACTAATGTCTTTTGGCCATCAGTGGACACCCACACCACACGCCGATGGCAACTCACGCTAAAAGGTCGTTTATTTCTGGTTATTCATTTATATTGTTTTTTGCTTTTCGTTTCCATTTTTGGTAATTGACACCCACTCAAAAATACCAAAGTAGGCGTTAATATACATAATACATTTCAATGATAGAAAACTTTAAAGAAATTGTGAAATTTCCTTTACAGCCCGAAACCGAAGAAGCACGAAAAGAGGCAAATACCAAAGCAAAACGCTTATCTAAAAAAAAAGCTTTTTAAAATACTGCCTCGTTCATAATATGGCATTTAATGCGCCTTTGGTTCAATGACACTTTCAACGAATGAACACAAAATTTCAATAAAATGCAATGCACTCAAAGTGTCTGCAGTGGAAAAGGAAAATTATGCATTGAAAATGATATATTTGATAAGCTGCTCTTTAAACTCTTTCAACTCTGCGGAAGCATATCCGTTTCTTGGGTGATTGTTTGTTGGAAAAAATGCGTGCAGAGGAAATTTAACATTTTTCTTTATTACTAATAATAATAATAATAAAAAAAAAACATGACAAAGCCCAAACTGTGTAAGATACAGGAAATACCAAAACCTAAAATGCTTTAAAGCACTCGGTGTTACCAACAACAAACATTCAGTCAGTCAGTCTTCTTTTGTTTTAAAACAATTGAAATATTTCTACACACACGCCGATAAGATTAAAAAAATGCTGGCTGAACTGTGGCTGCACAGTCAACGAAATAAAGCGAAACGAAACGACATTTATCGCATAATTTCATTAAGCACAAAAATATTTCACTTCTTTTTTATTGTTATTGCGTTTTTTTGTAGCTTCGCTTCTATGATAACAAATCTGTGAGTACAAACAGAAAAAAATATATGAATTATTTTTAGGAGCCAAGCCAAGCGGTCTTCGTACTCGCATTTAACGTAGAATTTCAGGTTTCCACCATGTTCGCAGTCTAAATTCATAGCCGTAGGTATGTCAAGGTGATATCTCGATTTTTAGAATAGTTTTGTACTTGAGGTGCGTATAAATTTGAGCTATTTTGATATCAAAACGGACAAAATCTTCAAGTTGGGTATAATCGTGATGGCGGTGAATGGTGTCTTCCCCAAAAGCCAAACGAAATCCAAGCCAAAGTCAAAAACTCATTAAAAGTTATGAACATTTTGGGTAGCATAAATTGGAATTGTGTTTAGATGTAGTGTGGCTATATGCTTTGGCTACGAAGTCTCGGTTTATTTTTAGACGTGAGTAGAATGGATAAAGTTTGCCATGAATTCAAATTGGTGAGCAGTTTGGCTATGAAGCGGGTTTTTGTGCAGGGAATTTTGAGTTGGAACTTGTTTTTGGTTTTTTCTGGAGGACTTCTATTCTAGGGGTAAGACACTAGAGCCCATGACTCTACATTCTACATTCCACATTCCTCCACTCAAATTATGACACTAATTTATCTTTATTATAAAATATGTTGTGGCTGTTGTTTGTTGACTGCCAAATCGTTCAGACCTTATAAATATTTCGCATTTGTTTGCCTCCAACACCACCATACGACCATAATTTAAGGTGTTTTTTTCTCTCTTTTCTTTTCTTCTTTTCGTCAATGTAAAAAAAATCCATTTATTATAATTTTATACAAAGAAATTCCACGCCATAAAGAAATATTTTTTCCTTAAAAAATTTATTACTTCAAATTAGCATAAAAAAGTCTACGTAAACAGTTAAGTAATACGTCCATATTTAAGCTAATAACAATCTGAGCGCTGTCAACTGTCACGTCACTTACACATTCACACGAATACAAACAGACACACACACATGCTTCGAACAAAACAAAAAAAAAATCAAATACCAATTGTTCATGGTGCGGTGTTGCTGGTGTAAAACTTGTTTGTCTTTTTTCCTTCTTATACATTTTAAAAAATATTTTAAGCGCGAATTAATTACAAACACACGGCCGGCCACACCACAAATATTTTGTTTATAGTCGATAATTTATGCAGTTATTAGGTGGACACTACAATCGGCAGACAGAGGGGTTTTTAACAAGTACTGGGTCCAATTGAATTATATAGTGTCAAAATAATAATATTTTATAAGGTCCAACGGAACAAAACTCCTATCAAATCCACACATAGTATAATTTTGGTTCTGCTAACATGCCCAGTTGTTGGACAGTAAGAATTCTGACGTGCTACGTGGTCAGAACCACAATCTTCGTAGCGTCACAGTGTCATCTCATTGTATGATCACTTTTAGTGAAGCTCTTACCTTCGAGGAAACGCAAAAGCGAAGCTGTCCAGCTGTTGGACACTGGATACAGCGCAGTTCAGGCATTTATTTGTAATTTTTATGATTTTACCGAACTTCCTCCCTAAATAAACCTCCACAATTCTTCCTCTCAAATGACACTATGCTACTAAAAATCTCAAAACTAAGTGTAACATTGTAGAAAATAAAAAAAATAACATACCAGAAATTTCAAATGTTAACCCCAAAATAAGGACTTAGGACCAAAAAGAATTATTTTAGTTTGATTTAATTTATTTATTTGTATGCCCCTGTTTTAGTTCCATTGAAAGAATAAACATTTAATAACCTTTATAAAACTGAGGTGTTAACTTCAATAGCGGTATGTTTCTGGTGTCCAAAAGGTGGGCAGACATTTTTGGGGTTTTTTCTTTGTTTTCGGGAATTTGTAATTCTCATACGATATAATAGTTAGATATTGTCCTTAGCTTTCAATCGTGCTTTAGAGCTAAAAAAAATTTTGTTTAAAAAAAAATATGGCTTCAAACTAAAATATGTCCAACACCTGGACTTCCTTATAGTTTTCAACCAACTGATAAGATATTAGCTAAATATCTATTATCAATTGGGAATACCACTAACATCAAACTAACTAGTTGGTTGCTATGGTGTAATCCATTTAAATGAATTGTATTAACTTACCCAATTAGTAATTATATTGAAATTTAATTGTGTAATTTCTGTTTACGACCAACATCACGATTGCTTCGATATGACAAATTTTGGCAGCAGTGATATCAGTAAACTTGTTTCAAAATTGCACGTACTTTGCATGTACTCACAAAATTAAAAACTGAACTTTGTTTTGGCCTCCTAAAACGTATGATTATTGCAAGTTATTAAACACTTTCGATACTCAAGCGAATAATTACAATAATTAAACTTTTGGAAGGTGAACAGTAATTGAACAGCAATTATACATGTACAATGTGCACATCCATATACCAAGTGTGACATATCATTGAGTTTATTCAAATTTGCTAACAAGTGAAACTAATACTATTCTTACAGTGTCATGAAGCGAAAGAACAAATTCGAATATATTAGAGCTGACGACGACGGCCGACAATAGCTCAGAAAATCAATAGGAATTAAGTTGATTCCTACAAATGGGAAGAAGCCTTACTTGTTATAGTTACTGTGTGAATTGCCACTAACAACAGAGTACGAAGATGGCGAGTGTATGCCAAGAAGACGAAGTGCATTGTTTTTTTTTTTTTTTGCTTTTTTCTTTTTAATTTTTCCCAACTTTGTCGTCGTCACTCAGTCATTCTTTCACATACATATGTCCAGCATTTGGCATTTTTATTGCTTTCTGTTCTTTTGTGTACGTTCGAGCAGAACGAAATGTAATTCGATGCAGTCTACAGTTGACCTCTCGTGTGTCAGTGAGAATTATACAAAAAAAAAGGAAAAAAAAGACACCCACATGGCGGAGATTATGTCAACTAGATGTCAATGAGACGACAGTTGCATTCAGAAGTCTACAAGTAAGAGCGGCATGTAGTAATGTATGCAGATATGAATTCTTGAGAGAATCAAATGGTTTTAGGTACAAGAATGGACTTCACTATTACAGGAATTACTAATCACAATGAAGGCCCAGCGTTAAATCGTTTCTATGTCGCATGTCTTTCTCCGAGACTAATCGGCTCTCTTGCGTAATTAATTACTAGTTTCAACTAGAAAGCAATCTCGAATCTTTCCAAAACTTCACTACACTTTTCACCCAACGTCACAGGTCACGCACGCTGTCAAATTTATGGCTCTGCCTTAGCCAGACTTCTATCCATGTCCAACACCTCTTTGACATCTTCAACAACTTGAACAATTTCTAATTGTCTACTTTACGACAGCTTAGCTGAAAAAAAAAAAACGTACAATAAAAAATTTGCAAAGAGTAGAGTTGCAAAAAACACACACACACACACACACTCGCGGAATTAAAAATTTAAAAGCAAAAGTAATTCCGAAGAACTTAATTATGAGCACATTGTGTCCACTTCAGTTGGAGAAACTTGAACATTACGAAATGTTTATGGCCCGCTCAGCTCTTTTGACCGTGTTTATGGGTTTCAGTTTAATAATGAGAACATGACTTGGACAATTTAATTGAAAGAAAAAAAACCCAAATAATTATAATACTTATGCAATGTATGACTGAAAGAAAACAAGAAATTCGTAATGATTGATTGGCATTTGGGGAATCTGAAGAATTACTTACTAATTGTAATATTCTCATAAGCGCTCCACATTATTGACGTCAGTGGTGTGCAATTGCCAATTGCCAGTGTCCATGCTCTTCGGCACGTTCACACATCGTTCGCTCGCACACGGCCCAACAACAGTTAGTTAGACAAATTAGATTTGCTGCCTGAAAGTCTGAGCTGGAAATTTTTATAATTTTATCAAGCAACCAACTTGGCAAATAGCGAAAATTATTCACACATTGTATGGTGATAGTAGGAATGATGGCCAGTGATATCATCGACGTAACTCATTGGATTTATCAGAAATCTGAATTATATTCTTCACGCTAGCATTTATTTTTTTCCCCAAAAATTGATTCAATTCGAGGAATTCGATTTTAGTTTGGTGTTTTATTGTTGTTGTTGTTATTTTTGTTGTTGTTTTTCACCCAAAATTACTTTTTATTTTATTACGAAATTCAAATGAAAGATAAACACACTGCAAAGAAGACGATGGAAGAGAGGAAATCTTTCAAGTATTTTCCAACTGATTTCGAAAATCAAACAAAATATGTTGTGTTGTGTATGGTGTTGTTTTTGTATATTTTTCACTTGAAATTTTGTAAAATAAAATGGAGAGGAAATAAAGCTGAATATTTCGTGTATCTAATAATAGTTGTTGCAGTAGAAATTCTTGGGAAAAACGTTGAAATTTATTTGTTGTTCAATTGCGAAATTATTTTGTATTTACACAAAATTTTGGGGTTTTTAAGTTTCGACAAATCGGTGATTTCCTTCGGTTTAATTGGTGTTTGCTAATATTATCAATAAGCAGGCAACCTTTACCCTTAACCTCTCTCAGTTGCTAAAGTATTTCTAAAAAATACTACGCCATTTCTACTCGGTACAATCAAATAATCTCCCAAAAAAGCACCCAAACTCAATGATTGCTGCATTCCAATCCAGCTGGAAAGTAGCTAAAAGTACAAATAGTGAAGAACAAGTGTTTTGGGTTTTCGGAAATGCTCAGCATTTTTACGAGACTAACATAAATTTGCATTGGTAATCTTATCAGGCCGAGAATTCGAGCCAATCACACAGAATGGCGTGGGAATTAAGTCACGAAAATAAGTGAAGAAACTTGTTTTTTCTTCTGTCTTTTGACAGAAACTCGTATGATTACGTTTTTTTTTTTTTGGTAATAGGCAAGGCGCAAATATTTTCGAGCATAATCATTGGCAAAGCGCGTTCGACCGGAAGTTAGATAGTCGATTGTCGTGTTAGAGGCTTTGCACCAAATACTTGTTTATTATTTACTAAAAAGCGCCCGATTAGATTAGCCAAGCTAGTAACTAATTTGTACAATTTCTTTGCCTGTGTCTTGCAGATACACTAAGCCGCAATCGTTTGAAGATTGTGTCGGCGATGAGCTGCCCGTGGGCTGGGAGGAGGCCTACGATCCGAATATCGGGCGTTACTATATAAATCACATTGCCCAGACCACACAGCTGGAGGATCCGCGCCAGGAGTGGAAGAGCGTTCAAGAGCAAATGCTGCGCGACTATTTGTCCGCTGCCCAAGATCAACTGGAAAACAAGCGCGAAATGTACGATGTGAAGCAGCAGCGTCTGTTGATAGCCCAAGACGAGTACAATCACCTGAACAAGTTGGCCGCCAGTCGCAGTAGTTGTAAGTAGTTGCATTTTTTCCCCACGAAATAGGATTTCGAATGACCTCTCTCCCTCCCTCTTTGTAGTGTGTTCGTCGTCCAGCTCTATGAGCCGCCATGATCCGGAACTCCTGCGCGCCGATCTCGCTTTGGCGAAACAGCGTGTGCGCCAACTCAAACAGGAACTCAATCACATTACAAATGACATCTCCTATACGCAGCGCGGCATGAACACGCTCTATTCGGTGGGCGAGAAAATCAATGCGTGCCAGAACGGCTGCTACGACATCTCTGAGGTGCAGGCAATACGCGAGGAGATGCTCAAGATCCAGAAGTCGCTGGTGTCGGGCGAGAAGGTGCGCGAGGAACTCATGCGCAGCCTGGTACAGATCAAGAATGAGCTTAGTCGCCAGCAGATCACAGATGAGAGCGCCGAGCTGATGAACGCTGCCTCGCCTTTCGATCGGATTTGTGTCGCCTCGCAGACCGATCTGTGTGGGGCAGGCGGTGACAACATGAACAGTGGCGCACGCTTCGCCGAAATGGCCAAGACGAAACTGCAGTACGCTGAGTGGCGCAAGCACATCAAGAAACTGCAGCAACAGTTGGCCGATCATGTGGAACGCATCGAGCCAGGGCAGTTGGAATCGGACAAAGATCGAATACTGCTGATACAGGAGAAGGAGAAATTGCTCAACGAACTGAACAGCATCTCGACCAAGTCACGCTCACCCGAAGAGATTCATGTCATACAGCAGACGCGTCGCAAGCTGGAGGAGGACCTGAACGAGGCTTATGAGGCTACCAATCAGTGTATCGCCAATCGGCTGCGCTTCCACGAGGAGAAACAGTTGCTGTTGGACAAACTGCAGGAGGCCCTTAAGTCTACCAAGACGTTGGAAGAGCGTCTCAAGTCATTCTCCTCGGAGAGCACATTCTCGATCAGCAGCGGCTCAAGTCTCGGTTCACTGTCGACTGCGAGCAGCAAGAGTGCACTGAGCTTTACCGACATTTACACAGATCCCTTTGCCGTGGATCCACAAATCGATGTGGTCGATCTGCATCGCCGATCGCAGCGTCTCTTCCAACAGCAACAACACTTGCAAGCGCAACAGGCCCAGCTGCAGCAGCAGCAACAAAGTCCACAGCCAGTGCTTGCCACACATCCACAACTGCAGCAGCAGCCATCCTCGGAAATCTCGCTGTCGCCACGCAGCAGCCTCTCCATGGAAACACCACCCGCTTCACCCATGAAATACAACCCAGCTGTCGATCAGTCATCGCAACAGCAGCTGCTGAAGGAGGAGCCTACCTACGCCAATGCACCGGCTGCCCAGCCGCCGCTCTACCAACAGGCCAATCCGTTGGCGAATGCGGCACGCACTCACCCATACGACTTGGACTCGACCGTGCTCGACTGTATGATGCTCGAGGCCAAGCTGCAGAAACTGAATATGTCGTCGCCGCTTAACCTGGCCGCTCCACTGTCACCGATTTCGGAGAAGCCCTCGCTGCTCGATCTGCCCCAGGAAATGCTCAGTCGCTCTTCATCCACCTCGAATACGCGCTCCGTTTCGGCAGCGGTCAGCAATGAATCTGTGGCAGGCGACTCGGGCGTCTTTGAGGCGTCACGCGCCCACCTACCGCGCAAGGAGTTGGCGCAAGTGCAAATCGGACTAAAGTATTTGAAGCAAGAAGGTGTGCTGGTGGTCTCGCTGGAGCGGGCAAACAATCTCTCAGCACTGTGGACCGCCACCACGGATAATTCTCAAGTGTAAGTACAGCCGACGCATGTAAAAGTTTAGTAAAAAGTAATAACGGAATTCAATTCTATTTACAGTTACCTACGTGCTGCCTTGCTACCCAATTCGCTGACATCAATTCGCACAAAAGCCATGTCGGACTTCCAGAAACCAGTGTTCAGCGACACATTCGCTGTGCCCATCTCACTCGGCAAGTTGCTCACCAAGAGCCTGCAAGTCACGGTGGTTAGCATGACCGGCCAGAAGGAGGAGATCATCGTAAGTTGGCAGAAGGCGCTTGAAATGAGGACATACTATTAAATCATTCAACTTTCCACTTTTAGGGTACCGTGCAAATCAGCATGGCCGAATTCAATCCGGAAGATTCCACACTGAAGTGGTACAATGTACTGAGCTCAAAATTCATGCCCACCTTCGAGCCACTCGACATGCCGTCGACCAGTGCTGCGGCTGCCGCTGCAGCAGCTGCTGTAGCGGCTCCACCTTCCACGGTTGCTACATCCACGGCTACACATCCCTCGGCATCCGCCGCTTGCAAGGAAGAATCTTCGGATGAGTCCACCATAACATCATCCCAAACCTCAACACTGACGCGCAATCAAGCACCGCCCGTGGAAATGCAAACGCAAATCACCGAAGAGCTACAGGAGCACCTGAACCTCAACGACGAGGTTGAGGAAGACGAGGACGACGACGATGAGGAGGATGAAGATGAGGATGACCTGGAAGTCGATATTGATATTTCACATGGTAAGTTTCACACGAAAATTTGAGTCTCTGGACAAGCAATGCTAATTGGTATATTCTCCCTTCCAGATGACTTCAAAAAGAAAATGCTCGAGGCCTACATGGACAACATGAAGCAAGAATATGCCGACAAAGAAACAAACACCGAATGCGCCTTCCCCCCAGAGAAATCACGTTCGCAGCAGCAACAACAAATGGCGGACGATAGGCCAGTGAAGCGATCGCAAACCTTCACCCCATCAGCAGCTGTGGGCAAGAGTCGCTACATCTGTCGCTTGAATCGCAGCGATTCCGATTCGGCCATGCACTTCGGCGTAACGCCACACCCCTTCCATAGGGGGGCCGTCGAACGACGTTCCCTGCGATTCCACACTAAAGCACCCAAATCAGTCACAAGTAAGTTTCGGCAGGGCTTCTTCCAGTCTATCGAAAAAGATTTTAATTCCAATGAAATTCAATTTGCAGAACTGCACCATACTCACATACCCAGAACCAGCTTGGATTTGGAGCTGGACTTGCAGGCGCAGCACAGCAAATTGGATTTCCTCAACGATCAAATATCCAAGTTGCAGAACTTGAAGGATGTGTAAGTTCACATTAAAGCAAAAGTGTTCCTATACGATTCTTTATTTATATACTGAATTTTGCTTTACAGTCTGGAAAAGGCGCGCGACAACAAGGATCCACTGATTGCCGCTTGGGCCATTGAGAACGAGGAATTCCAGCGCTTGGTCGAACGTGCCGATCCAGCCAAGTGCCCGGAGGATAAGCTATTGCAAAAACTCCTCATGAAAACCGCCAAAGAAATCTACAAGCTACGCAAAACTAAAGTGCCCAAAGGCTGTCCAGACCTAGTGTCCTTCAAGTGAGTAGTGAAAGGGAAAATTTTCACAAATCCATGTACTAAATGAGTGTTTCACTCTTTCAGGGAGAAAATCAACTTCTTTACGCGCAAAGGCATTGCCGTGCCCGAGATACCAACAGACTTTATGCTAGCCGAGGCGGATCTTATCGAAGAGGAAGAGGAGGAGGAAGACGAGGACAATGCAGCGGAAACAGCAATGGCCATTAATACGGCACTTGTGGCCAGCAGCAATAGAAATAAGAATCTCAGCGAGAATCACATAGGCGGACCGGGGCGAAGAGAAGTGCCTGCGTACAACAGTGCCAGTGCTATAAAGAACACAACAACGGCAGCAGTGGCCACCAGCACTAGCACTGGCACAGGTACGGATACGGCCACAGAAGTAGCTCCTGCAGAGGAAGTGGTAGCAACCACAACGGTAGCAGCTGAAAGTGTCATTGCACCGGAGGTAGAAAATGACGAGGACTGTCGCTTTGAATATGTTGTCGACCGTACCTATGGCGTTGAGGTGTAAGTTGGCAGGAAATATTCCGGGGGGATTGGGCTCTCACGTCACACAGAACAGCCAGAGATTATTTCTTCAAACTGAATGCTGAATTGTATATTTTTTTTTTTGTAATGTAATTTATTTTCGTAAGAATGTTTTGAGAAGAAATTCATCATAGGTAGTAGTGGTTAGCGAAGAAACGGATCATACATATATATAACTGAAGAAACAAAACTTGTGCCTTATTCTAAACAACAACAAAAAATCAACTCTTTAACGTTTAGTATTTAAGTATTTGTTAATGAAATATTGTAATATAGTAGATCGATTACATTTTGCAATCACTTTTGAAGCATTTCTCTTCTTGAAAGTCATTTCAACTCATTCATTTACCTGCAAGAAACCCATTTCGCCCGTGAAAGGGAACACGAAAACCCTTTCTTCTTTCTTTATACTTTTTTTTTTGAAACTAAAAACACAAACTGTGCATATTTATACCCCAACAATGAAATGAAAACTGTATTCCTAAGACTTTTGAAAACTATACGAATGTTATATTTAAACAAACAAACAAACAACAAAAATTGTATAGGTATTTTACACATACATACATACACTTAGCACTAGAATAACATATTTACAAAATTGAATTGGATTGACGCATTCAATCGCATGAATATGAATTATTTACATTCAAATAATTGGTACATTTGAAGGACATTCAATCGGTCCTGCACTCAATCAAGAAATATTATTTTTTTTAACATTTTCCCTGAGTGTACATAATGCTTATTTATTTTTCTATTACATGGCTTGCGTTTTTGTTGAGCTCAGTTATATTTTCATTTAAATTTTTTTTTTTTATTTATTATTTTTTATAAATAATAATAGCATACAAAATTTTAATATATTTAAAATTTAATAATAATAAACAAAAAAACAAAATGAATATACTTTTTATAATACATTAAATTTATGTACCATATCAAAAATACAACCACAAAAAAAATTAGCCCACAAAATAACAAACAAACAAACAAACTGTTTAGCCTAAGTTTTAATTTGTAAAATATATTTTAGCTATATGAAATATAAAATTTAAAAAAAAACATAATCATTGTTATTTTAGTTTTATGAATTTTTGCTAAAAGATTAAATATTAAAATCATCAAAATACTATATATGAAAGTTCTGAATTATGGAGTTGTGGAAATTTGTTGTTTTGTTTTCTTTATTATTTTTTATTTTTTTTTTTTACTAAAGTTTGAATAATTATGTGTTGTGTATGAATGTAATTTGGTTTAACAACCTTTTGCGCTAGTTTAAGTTTAAGTAGTCTGTAGTTAATAACATAATTAATTTATACGTAATTGGAGCAATTTCACCCACACGAAATGCTCCGGAATTTAAGCAATTTTATAAATTTAACTGAATTCTCCTTTATATTTAACCACCCTCAAAGTACTACTCAAATTTTGTAGTTTGTATATGAAAATTGAAAATGTATATTGTAATTGTGCAATAAACAAAACTGAAATGATTTCAAAAAAAATAACAAAAAAAACTTTTCATTCTTCTTTTATGACACCCTACAGTGTGACATCTTCGGCACTCTATCAAGCTTGACTTTTAGCTCTCAAGTGTTTCATATAAAAAATAAAGTGATTCTACGTGAGCAGGTACCTACCTACTTGTCACCGACAACTAGATAAAAACTCTACAGAGTTTTGTATAAAGGTGCCCTTGGCGAATTTCAAGAATTTGCTGGCCAAATGTAGTTTCTAGTGATGAGCTAGGCGATGCAAAATTGCTAACAACATCAAGCTCTGTAAATGGAAATATATTGGGCATACTCTCCGAAAACCACCAGACGAAATATGTTGACAGGCTCTCGAATGGAGCCCGCAAGGCAGTAGGAGAATAGCACGTCCAAAAACAACGTGGAAGCGAAGCCTAGAGAAGGAAATAGAAGACTAGGGCAAATCATGGAGCGAAATTAAAAGGATGGTGAACAACAGTACGAGGTGGTGCTCCTCGAAGGTGAAGAGTTCAAAGATCCAACGATGATGATTCAAAGACTGCCAAGTAGGGACTCAAGGGCGTCTTTTTATATGAAGTACTTGAGAGGCATAAAATGCACGTACCTTTCCTATATAATACTTGCTATATCTGAGAAGTAAAAGGAAAAGGTAATTAAGACAATTGGACATGAAAAAATCTTATTTCCCATAACAATGTGGTATGGCTACGAGCATATTTTGTCAATTTTTCGTCTCTTTTGCTTGCATATTTAATTAATTCATTTAATTAATAAATATTTCTTCTTTTAAGACAATTAAAAACTTCCACACCAAATTTCCTCAACATTTTGTAAAAAAAAGTTTTATCAAAAGATAATAAAATATTTCTTTCAGTGTATACACCACACAATGTTAAAATCGATTTGCCAAACAACAACGATTTAACACCGCCTAAAAGTATGCACTGATTTAAAAAATATTGCTTTAAAAGTCAGACATCTGATAAGTTAAAACAGGTATTTATATAATTTGTTGCATATTTTTTGGATGGAGAAAAGTAGAATTTCCGCTATCGACTTTCAGTATCGAAGTTCGATAAAATCCAGGGGCGTTTGCAGGTATCTTGATATCAAACCAAATCTTTAGCCTTGCTACCATTTTAGGTTCGTTTTTGTTTGATGCTATCGGATCACATTTGAGTACCGAATTGCGAGATACCCGAACACACCCCAGAATACAATTGAAGGGGTGAAAGGAAAAAGGCGGTAAGTAACAAACGTTTTAACATAAATTTGTTAGTCCACATTAAGATGCAAGGTTCACCTTTTGCCCAGAATTCCTTCCTAACTTAAATTCTGATGATGGAGTCGGAGATTCACAAGACAGTTAGGGTAACCAGATTCTCTTGAGTTGAAACAAGTACAGACTTGCAGGGGATTCAATGATCCTCGATTTAGACAAAAACAAAATCTTCATAAAACTGACAGAAATAAGAGAATATAAAAAAAAAATTTTTTCAGATTAAAAAAAAAGACAAGGCTAACAAGGCTTATTAAAAATTAAAAAAAAAAACAATTTTTTATTATCTACTACCAAAAAAAAAATATACGCAGAACATTTTTTTTAATTAACTAAAAAATTTAAACAAAATAATTTAAAAAAATTAATTTTAATTTACTAATCCGATGTAAATTGATTAGAAGTAAAACTCACTAGGTACTTACATACAGGGTGTCCCACCTTCCAGTGTAAATAATGAAACAGGTGATTCCTTTGGTCGATATAAGGAAAAAATTGTATGGAAGGGAGCTGCATCTGATCCCAATTAGGATCTATAAATGAAAGTATGTCGAAAAATGGCATTCGGAGGTGTCATCAAGTTCAAAGCCATAAGTATTGAACTAGTGAAGCTAAACGGCTGTTCTTCCGTATGTTACAACAATGAGACGCTTCTTTTGTACTTTACTATAAATTTTATTCGTAGACAATAAATAATTACAAAATAACAATCATTGTAAAAAAAAAACAAACATTGAACAATCAATTTGATAAGTTTTTCAAACAGATTATCTTATTTTCCTTTTTAAAAATACGTTCATATATATTTACAAAACTCAAAACTCAAGTGTATCTTTAAAATAAGAGTGGCTTAAATGTAGTTTCAACTTACAAATTAAATTTCGTTGTATTTCAATGAAAAGGGGAAAAGAAACAATTGTCAATGCAAACAAATATAATTTCACACATTAACATCAATTAATCAAGTTTTCGAATAAGTGCTAATCTACGGTTAGGGAAATTTCATATCGAACATGGGGAGCTACAGAAGTGCATGTGTTGGTTAAAACTACGCATTTGCAAAATAGAATATATTAGTTTCCTTCAAAGTGATTGAAAAGTTGTTAATAGGGTGCAGTGCATTGGTGCTCTCGTCCAGAGAGGAAGGAATGTGCTGTTGTTGGTGCGAAGGTGCTTCAATGTGATTCAATTCAAGGAGGTGCCAGTGTGCAGTTGGGACTTGCTGACATTCAGTTCTACATCTACATATGTGCGCCGCATCACACCACAAACGACGAACCCAGATGACGCTCACGTTACAATGCAAATGTTACTTGGCAGGCGACGTTAGAATCCACCATTGTATCGGAGATTTTGTGGTGTGAAGTTGTTAATTCCGTGGTTAAGTGCTAAAACTTTACTAATTATATTAAGTTCATCGCGATTATTTAAATTAAAATGACTTTTACTATTGCTACTAGTGCTAGCGCTAAGTGAGTTACCTGATGTGGACGATTGTTGTTGCTGCTGTGACAGCTGTGATTGCTGTTGTTGCGGCTGCAATTGCTGCTGTTGGTAGTATTGCTGTGCATTCTGTTGCAATTGATTGCTGAACTGTGGATCCAAGTGTTGTCTGTAGAAATTTTGATTATCGATGTTATGATGTTGCTGCTGTTGGGGACTAACAATGGTCGTCGATGGAAACGATGTGCTCGGTTGAACTTGAACTTGACTCTGGCCGAAGTTCGAAGTGCCTGACTCTTGTCGGAAGAAGCGAGCATTGTGTTGTTGACGTTGTTGTTGTTGTTGTTGTTGCTGCTGTTGTTGCTGTTGTTGTTGTTGTTGCTGCTGTTGTTGTTGCTGCTGTTGCTGCTGCTGCTGTTGTTGTTGCTGTTGTTGTTGCTGCTGTTGTTGCTGCTGTTGCAACAATGCATTTGTCACATAGGAAGGCACAAAGGGCACTTGATGGAATTGTTGGTAGTTTTGCTGTGGCGGCGACTGAAATACCGATAGCTCTAACGGCTGCTGCTGTTGCGAAAGCGGTGTGGAAAATGTCGGCAAGAAATTAAACTGATTCGAAGGTTGTATTTGCACCGAAGTTGCTGGCAACGAGGCGGCCGCGTTCGCCTGTGAACTCTGCGCCTTCTTCAGATTCTGTAGGTTCTGGAATACTTGCTGCACGGGATTGTTCAGTGGCAATTGTTGTGCTTGTAATGGCGTGTAATTTGTGTTGCTGGTTGTGAATTTGCCAGCAGTACCCTTCAGCGGCAGCTGCTGCTCGACGGGGAATGTATTGAATATGGACGATGTTTTCGAGAGCGAATTTGGTATGTATTCGATGGAGGGGCGTATGGTGAAGCCGGGCTCGTTGCGTTGCTGGTGGTTTTGCTGTTGTGTGTGCTGCTGTTGATGATGTAGTTGTTGTTGTTGGTGATTTTCCTGCTGTTGCTGGTGTTGTTGTTGCTGTTGATGTTGCGACAGCGATTGCAGCGATGATGATGGTAATGGTTGTTGTTGTTGCTGTACCGTGCTTGGTTGTGCTATTGGCACTGCCTGCCTTGGCGAATTACTCAATTTGGTCTGCTCTTCCAGCAGCTTCAATTGACGTAATATCAAATCTTGTTGCTGCTGTGCCTGCAATTTCAGCTGATATATTTGCTGTTCCAATTGCCTCTGTCGTTCGATTAGGAAATTGTTGACATTTGCTGGCGGTTCGTTGATGTTTCCATTAGGCAAGTCGTGTTGAAAGGTTTGCTTCTAGGATATGTTAAAATTAGTTTCAAAGAAAAATCCAATTTTATATGTACCTGGTCCACGCTTGATACTCACCGTATTATAGTTTCCTGTGGGAACAACGTTTGAAAATGAATTTGCTATTGTCGTAGTCTGTTGTGTGGGCTGCGTTGGCAATGGAGTTGGTAGCAACAAGTTGTTACCGAAATTTTGTTGAGGAATTTGTGGACCTGCTGGCAAAACACTCAATTTGGCAATTGTTGGACCCACGTGCTGCTGCTGCTGTTGCTGGAAGTTAATGAAATGTCGGTGCGGAGTCGTTGTGGTTGCATCCGCCGAATGCACTATGGGTATGACTTTCTTGGCCGAACCACGCTCGTCCAGGTCCACAGTGAAAGCGGTTACAAGCGGAGCGGCCTGAATGCGAATGTCCTGCTTGTCTACCACTTCGATATTTTCACCGTCTTCATTGTGCGTGGGTCGCGGTGTGGTGGTCGTGGTTGTCGTCGTTGTAGTAGTCGTTCGTCGCCTTGTAGTGCGCGGACGTGGTGTTGTGGTTGTTGTGGTCGACGTGCTCGTGCTAGACTCGTGCGGCTTGCGTATTTCAAATTTGATCTCATCGTGCGACTCACCAGAAATTTCATTCGAACGCACAGAGGTGCCGCCCACACTTCTGGCCGTTTGTCGATTGTCCTGCAAGGCAGCTGCCTGCACATCGCTTGTGTCGCCCACGATCACAGGCGCCCCGAGGTTCGTTAGGACTTTCTTGGTGGGTTTCTTCCACACCTTCGAGCGGTCAATGTATGAGGATAGAAGCTGTTCGTGGGCACTCCGCTCATCGAAGGTGGCCGTAAAGAATTGCACTGTGGGCACTACATCGCCCGCATTTGTGCTCTCCTCGAGTATTTCGTCTTTGGTTTGGGGCGGGGCTGTGGTTGAGGTGGAGGAAATACTGTTGTAACCTGTATACACATTTGTCGTTTCACTGGTCTCTTCATCTACGCTTTCATCATCCTCTGCGGCTTCTTCCTGCTCGAGCTTGTCAATGGCACGCAACAGTGCTTGCCTCACCGAAAAATCCAACTTCTGTATGGCCTTGCGCGGTATGATCTCATTGGACTCCGTGGCACTGTCATCGTCGGCGAGGTTGGCGTGGGCAGCGAGTATGAGCAGCAAAAGGCAGGCTATATGTTTCTGAAAGAGATCAAATGGTTATTGCTTATTTTCTGTTTTCTGTTGTTGTGTCTCGTTAATGTCAAACATCGCCTTAAGTATGCTAATATCCGGAAAATCTGATTTTTTGTATGATTTTGGAACAACAAAATTAATGATGCTCAACACCTCAGTTGCAAATGTTGCATAATGGGTATTGAGCTGAAAGAGAGCTTAACCTGATGGCCTAATTTTGCTAGCAGTACAGTAACAACAGCCACCACAACAACAACTGTCATCAATGGCAGTAACTAATGCACTTCCACTTTGTTTCTACCAATTTAACAAATGAGCGTGTAACTCGTTTCAGCTAATGGTATGGCACACAACATACGTGCGTACACATTCATTCAGAGTCGCGTAAATCTTACTTCGCACATCAACATTTTCATTCAAGTGTTTGGTTTCTGCACACTACATTCGTTAAAGGTTGATCTTTGATCTTATGTCGAAGTAAGTAGAATTTGAATTGAAGGGTTTTTTCAATGTCCGGCCAGACACTTATATAAAAGCTCAGGTACTTCCAAAATATGTTTCATAACTAACTTTTCTGTTATAGCAAATACCTAAAATTCCACCGATCTTAATTGTCGCAGGTGAGATATTGTGTTGCGTCTGTGAACATGTCATGTTCGCTTGAGGTGCAAAATCGGCGCATGTGAATCTTTACGCTGTGTTTGCGGCAATTAACTCGAATTACTCACAGCCGCAATATGCTGTACAATATTTATGCAAACAACATATTTTTTTGGCAATACAAAGTTGGCAATACAAAGTCTCAAAAAATAGTTCGAATTGGTTTCGTTAAAGTGGAGTTTGGTATGCAAAATTACGTATTTTAGCCATTTTCCCCTTCTCCCCCGCCCAGCAGGGTACAAAATTGTTTTTCCTCTCTTGCCGCTTATTTGGAATTAGCGTAATTGACACTCTCGGCCACCTGTTGGGCCCACTGCTGGCCGCAAGTGTCTGGCGTGTTGGCGCGAAGTCACGTTGTTGCCACTTTGCACCGCCAGATTCGACTCAATTCGTTTCGATTCGGTTTGGTTTGGTTCGATTGCATTTATTTTGTTTTGCAAAATCTCCAAATTACTCACTTAAATTATACTCTACTCTGTTTTAAGGTAAACGTGGATTAAATCATTACATGATTTTTTTTTTTTATTTTTGTGCACCGTGGCACGTTCAGATTTTTACTCTCGAGGTGTCTGGTATTGGCAAATGACTGTGTTGGATTACGTTTGCACTTTTTTTTTTGTGTGTTCAAAAGTTGCATTTTTACTTAATAAAGCAATTTTATCCGTGTTCAGTTCAAAGTTCACAATCGTTTTTGGATTTGAAATAATCCTAGAAATTCGATGATTTCGTTTCAATTTGAGTTTCTTTTATTTGTGGTTTTATAAATGAAGTTAAAATCAATAGTTTTAGTGGTTATTTTTCGTCAGTTTTTGCTTACTCAGCAGTAAGCATGTCCTTAATTTTAAAATGGCGAGACTAAGGAATACTCTCGTCAGCCCATAAATCAAGCAAACTATGCATCATACTGCTTAATTTCATATTGAAGTTTTTGCAGGTCATGAAATAGTCTACCTTTATCAGAAGTGTCTGTCTACAAAGCTAACATTTTGGTAGTATTCACTTGTATATTCAGAGGATTTGTCTGCCCACATCATTCAAATTGTTAAATTTGCAGACAAACGTTTGAGGCAATTAAAAACTTACAACGCCTAATATGCATATGTTTTTTTATATTGCTTCAGAGTATAAATTGTTTCAATATAATATTAAAAGATAGTTGTTAACAAGACAGGAGAAAGATAATAAAATTATGCATTTTCAAGGAATATCGCTCATTCATAAGGTCCCACGATTGCCCTTATATGACGAAATTATAAGAAATTAAAAAAAAAAACGTCGGCAAAACATGCGAACTCAATTGCGTAGATTGTATTTTGCCACTCAAGCACCAACCAGGGGAACTGAACAGGTTGTCAGTCTTTGGTGCTATAGTGAGATCGTCGCTTAGTTCTTAGTACTTCCATATCCAGCAGTTTGTATCAGCGTGTATACTAACTTTTGGCCTTAACTTTATTACTATGACTAACAATAGATGGTCCTGTGGAAGTACTTGTAACATACCAAGGCACTGCTTGATCTGAAGCGTTCAAAGAGGCTCATTCCCTTTACCTAGGACCAACATATCAAAGCTGGTAAGTGTAATCAATAGTCACTGTTTGATTGGACGTCATGCTGTAAGGCTTGGTGACTTAGGTAATGACTGTTGTAAGAGCTGCAGAGACGAGAAAGGAAAAGAGATGCTTGGCTCCTCTCCAGCGTTATCTCATCATACTTAGAAGGGCCTTGCTGGGATAATTCTTCCTGGATAGTCTGTGTGACCTATCGACGATCAACATAGAGAGTCTGCATCGGTTCATCATCAACTATAGTTGGTTTAGCTTGGGTTCTGACCCATGGCATCACAATGGACCATGTGTGGTCTAAGTGTGTCGATATACCGACGGCCACGTTAAACTCACCTATGCGCACACCTGTTTTATACAAATGAATTTTACTACAAAAATTGTTTAAAATGTTTTTGTTTGCATAAGTAACATTGCTTAAACGGATACTAGAACATCTCTTTTAACTACTATCAAAATATTCTGTCATGGTAAGAAAAAACTATAGAATTTAAAACTGTCTTTCCATTTAGAATCTCGATTATCACTACCACCTACCCTCATATATTTTGTCGAGCAAAAACGAAACTCTATACAAAATTTAGTTTAAAAATGATACAACAAAATTGTATTTCTAGCCATTTTGCTTAGGAATCCCATCCAATTCCATTAAATTTTGTCCTTTTGCCTATACTTTTGGAAAGCTTTGATAAAAAGTTAATCACACAGTTTGGCAAAACTAACTGAAACTGGCGTATAATCGCTCATTATATCATCCGTTATTTGCATATATGAACTTGACTTTAATTGAGTTACCAAATACGCCCATCAACTGATGAGAAATCAATGCAAATATTTATAGAGATTTTTCAAAATTTCACACTTTGCCTTTACATTTCAATTATGCAAATTCCACGGTAAGTGACTGCATAAACAGTGAATCGAATTAAAATTTGACAAAGTGATTGATGAAAGTTTATCAATGAAATAACTTTTGACATTTTATTTTTATTTTTGGATTGTCATTCGACTAAGGAAAGTAAGAAGACGTTATTTTTAAATAATAACTCAATTTTGTCTATCGAAAATTTAATTCAACATTTTCCACTATAATTTCAAGTCAACACACATCCAAAAAAAAAACTGCTTATTAACGCTTTCACAATAAATATGATTTGCCACTTTAGTACTCTTGTAAATAAATTGCTTGTGGTGTTTACCTTTTTCTTTTTATCTGTCATCGCAAAAGCCGCAAGGCTTCAAGTTCAAGTTCTGCACAAGTGCATTTTTCTTGCTCATCTTTGCAAACAATTTCCAGCATTTTTCCAAATTTTTTTTATCCAAATTGCAATAACAAATCACAACCTTTCGCTTCTTTTGTCATGAAAATTGCTGGTCAATGCTCGGTGGCAACAACGAAAATAACAACTTGATTCAAAATAAATTTGCCAAATGAAGTACCCTCTGCCGTGCAATTTTCAATTTCACTCGCTAACAGCAACCAAAGCAGTAAGCACCAAAGGCAAAAGGTGTAAATGTGCAATTCACCACAGCCTATTCACAACGGGGAATTCACCACAGCAGCATATTAGCGCCTCTGGCCATAAAATCGATTTTGAAGAAGTGATTTTGTGATTTTGTGATTTTGTGCTTTTTCCCCCTATTGCCTTCGTGTGGGTATTTTTTTGTTGCCGTTGATGTTGCATGTGCGATATTTTAATTTTTATGAGTTTCAAACATGAACAGCGTGAGAAAAAACACGGAAATGGAATCCACTGACGAGTGGACGACTGTAATCTTGTATGTAAAGCGCCGGTAGCTTTTCGGTTTGTTTGAAAATAGAAATTAATTATAATATTTTGTATTTTAAAATTTTATGTATGTTAAGTTTACGTTTGTGTTTCTACCACATTTGATTAATTTGTGTAAAATTTCCTTTTTAACACATTTATCATAATTTGCTGCAGGTGTGTGCGCCTCAATGTTCAACCGACATTGGGTGCGAAATTGATTTCACACACTTGTACATTAATTAGCAGCATTTCGTAATGAAGGGGCACAAGACAATGGTCGAGGATTGTGAAAATCATGTTGAAAAAGTTGTGCGTGGCATTTGAAACAATGTGAATTAAAATTTATGCTTTTTAAGAATGAATTCTACTGTCCGAGAGTGTAAAGTCGTGCAATTTTGGGATACTGAACATGAAGTTGGTATTCGGAGATTTTTTTTGTTGATGCCAGGCGAAGACTACTGATATGATATCAAAATGTGTGCTGCGATTACATCATGTAACCTATTGACATTCAACTAAAATTAAATTCAAGTTCATTCCATCCAAGCTTTTGTACTTTTTTCATTTAAACCAACATTTAAACGATTTGTCGCATCAAATACAAATTACTCATACGCCATGAATGGCAAATATTTGTTAAGCAAAATGTAAACAGAAAAAAATCGCTATGAAACCGCAACGAAATTATTGGATAATTTCACGCCTTATGACCCTTTTATAATGCTGCCGGACATTGCATGTGTTCAGTGTGCATTTTTCATATTTCAGTTGCATGGAATTGCACAAGAGTGCATCATAATTTCATAACTCAACCGAGGCGAGTATCATCATAAATTCAAATTCACGCACACACATACACACATAGAAACACAACAACAACAAAAAACCACACTAACTCACACACACACTCCCAAGCAGATTAATAAAAATTGCAATCAGCATTTTTTTCCAATTTTCATAAGCACTTTGCCTTTTTGTTTTTAATGCAATTCATTTGCACTGCAGCTTTAAGAAGAAGAAAAAGAAGAGGAAGAAAAGTAGCAAGACTGCATTTAAGTGCAACAAGTGCAACATAGTAGGACCCAGTCGCAAGTACAACATCATCCATACACCATACACTGGAGGCAGATGTGCAAAATGCAGAGAGAGCAAGCAGACCGCTTGGATTTTAATTGCACCAATCCAACACCAATAGCGGTGTGGATGTTTTGGCCATTCGCTTGGTGTTATATGGTCTCTTCTGCCTTTTCAATTGGACAAATTATTGAAAAATTCCACAGCCAATTGCTAATTGCGTAATAATGGAATTAGTTTTTTTTTTCTGTAATTGGCGTACAAGTGTTAATCAATTGCTGCACACTTCAAACACTCGAAGAAATCCTGTCAGTCTGTCTGTGATTGTACTTAATCCACTTGTTAGCTTCATAATATTTTGATTGCATGTCGTGACATATCGAAATGAAAGCTCTATAAAATCATCAAATTACCATAATCCCATAGAAATCATCAAAATTACATATTTCTAAATACATTTGCTGCATAATATTTTGTTGAACAAAACAAATGCGTGACATTGCAAAAAATGAATTATGGAATCCCAATGTTCATACATTGCCCAATATAAATGTCGAACATTTTTATGGCTCTTCTGCTCGTGGCCGTTGCTACTCTTTTGTGCGACTTAAGTCATCGTAAAATACAACTTAATTGCTTGGCGCGGCCGAATTTGATATCAAATCCAACAGTGAGAATGCCCCAAAGAAGCGCAGAGAATTAACATAATTTCACACTTTATAAAAACTTAACAAGCTGAAAGGTTGCCAAGCGTTTCACTTGCTTGTGGGTCTTTTCAGTTTTATGATATACACGCAGAAAAAAAAAACAACGTAAAATGTAGAAAGGGATTAGAGTGGCTAAAAAGTAAATTTTGAAACAAATTTTATGTTACGTTTGATCTGTATTTTGGAATGTTCAAAATCCACCTATAAATGGGTCAAAATGGGGTCTTGAGACAACTAATTTTTGTGTGAATTCGTTTCAAAATTTTTCAAACCTATTTTGGAGGTTTTAAAATTACCTATTAATGGGCGAAAAAGGGAGCCCGGGGACCAACTTTTTTTATACTAACTTCGCCAGTGCCTAGTTTTTTTGGTTATTTTTCATGGGCTTTTTCCAACCGTGTACCCTAACGCCTTATAGAAATATATATTAACAGTAAATTACTCGTGACTTCGCACGTATGTATATTGTACACCTCTTTGGCCCCCCCCCCAATGGGCCCCTTATCGACACCCCTTGGGCTCCCTTTGAATCATTTACACAACTTTAACTGACACGCCCTCTTTCAAAATCAAAAACCCTGATCCAGAATGTCTAGCCATGCTTTCACAAATTATATATGTTGAATTACTGCTTCCTAGGTCCTCTGGTGACTACAGGAGAGGATACTACAATTGGCGCGGTCACATTTTGTACTGTTAAGTCTCCTTCTGAAAAAATACAAAATCCGGATAAAAATCTCCAGCCATGGTCTCACCAAATATATATGTGCAATTGCAGCTCCTTAGTTCTGTGGCGGCTTCAGGAGAGCATACTATATCGCAATGCACATTTTTTAACTGCCACGCCTCTTCA
Source organism: Heteromyza rotundicornis (assembly GCA_951394025.1). Taxonomy (NCBI): domain Eukaryota; kingdom Metazoa; phylum Arthropoda; class Insecta; order Diptera; family Heleomyzidae; genus Heteromyza; species Heteromyza rotundicornis. The sequence goes on from OX596012.1 coordinate 66,134,287, forward strand.
TGAAAATCAAAAATCCGGTTGAAGTGTACGCATATGTATATTTGACACTCGGACATCTGGAGATCCTGACAGACAGGCAAACAATGTGATTTTGTGTAATCGGATTTTCAGTGTATTACCATACAATGGAAGTAGTGATGCATTGTACACCAACCGCACTACGTACCCACATCTGCAATTCCGTTTCTAATTTACAATTTAATTTCCATACGATTTCGTATAAATTTGGTTTTATTTGATTTTGATTATGTTTTGATTGGCATTTGGACATTTGCTGTTTAACATTTGATCGGCATTAAATGCTTTATGCTCTTGCTTATGCTAATCGTATAGCAGCGCTTGGCTTGACTGTTGTTGTTTATTACTTAACTTGACTTTGTTACCATTTAACCGAGCATTTGGGTGAAAATATTTATGGCCTTTTAATTGGTAATGCTGATGATGGTGATGGCAAATGACATTCGATGATCTTTCCCGATTTGATTTGAATTCATGTTTATGCATTCGAATGCGTATTTCAGATTAATTGTTGTGACTGGTTTGTGAACGTATTTTGTGTGTTGTCTTTAATCTCTTCAGAAAAATCTTCAAAATCTTGTTGAAGAAAATGCAAATAAATGCCTACATATCAATAAAGAAATAGGCTATATTTGTAAATAAATTATAATTTATTAATTTTATACGCATGTAATTTTAAAATATTTTCAAGAGGTTAGAGCTCAAGGTTAATCGTGTGAAGTTGCACAGCTCAACGGCTCAGTGAAATCGTGCATGGTAAGTCATACAAACGTTAGGTTGACATTGCAATGAGGGAAGAGTTTATTGATGCGACCGTATAATCCGAATTCAATTGGTTAAGTATTTGTACAGAAATTGAAGGGTCGAAAAAAGTGGCCGCCTTTTTTATTATAAGAAAAAAATACAGGTATGACTTGATGTTCTTAGTGTTAATATCAATAAAATTTATTTATTTTTTCATCCTTACTATGAGCAGTAATTTTGTCAGCTCATAGGTGTTTGAATTTCAATTACCAACAAGGACAATCCAAAAAAATATATATATTTTGTGAGCCATTTGCCAGTTTTTCTTTTTGTGAATGAATTGCTTCCAAGTCAAATCTACTGTACAGGCAAAAGCCAAACCTGTGCCAAATTTTCTCTTGCTTATTTTCTTATTACATTGAAATTGACAGTTGCGCGCACCCGCAGCAGCATCACCTTTTGCGGCACATTGGCAGTTCATATTCATTAAAAACTTCAAATTTCCAAAGTAATTTCCACAAATATTTGCTGTTAACATTTTTGCCTTGCAAGTATTTCATAATTGTTTATTGCCAACGTAATAAATTCGGTTTGTTAAGGAAAAAAATTCGAAAAATTTTCCTTTTTTTTTGTTGTTTTTTTTATGCGCACAATTACATATTAATGTATTTATATATTTGTACATTGATACATGGCCATTGTTTATGTTGTTGTTGTTGTTGTTTGTGTTTGAATGTTTGAGCGGCAGTGCAATGTCAATGGCATCTTAGCTTGACTTGTACAGATCTCAGTTTCACTTTTATCGGCCACATCTTTTTCAGCATCGTTTGCAGCCATCTTTAGCATAGTTGTTGTTGTTGCGAGGTGATTTTTTTTTTGCAGCTTCTTTTTCAGCGGGAGTAGGTATTATGTAAATAATTTTTTTTGTTATTGTTTTTGTTGATGCTGCTGTTGATTTTGACTGTTTTTTTTTGTCTTATTCGCTGGCAACGTAATGCTTCATTCGCTTCGTGCCAGTTAACGTTTTCTTTTCATGCTGCAACACACTTTTCCATCATGCTGCCGCTGACCAGCCATGTTGGGGGATTTACTCGATGGCCGTGCGATAAATCATGTTGGATGGGCTGGCTGTAGTATTAACACGGTCTTATCAGTATATCAATAGCGTTTCATTGCAATCAGTTGATTAAAACAATATTTGTTGTACAAAAACCCATCGCTAACTAAAAACGCATTTGCTGGAAAAATACTTGCTTATCAAGTTTGTTTCCTAAATCTTTTGTATGCATTCAAATTCATTTTGGAGACTCTCTTGTCTTTCATGAATCCAATTGAATACATTAATTGAATGATTGTTTTTTTTTCTTAAATATTAAAATCAGTTTGCATGTGTATAATTTGAGAATTGTACATGAAATTTCAAATGTACCCACATTTATCATATCGAAAAAAAACAGTAACATGAAATTCGTGCACAACCAACGACGGCAACGGAAAAGCACTTTAAAGCCAAAGTGTTGACTTCAACGTGAACATGACTTCTTGAGTTGGAGCCTAATTTATGAGGCGCTCATCAAAACGCTATTTGCGGCTAGGCTAAAAGAAATAGTTGGCGAGAAGAGGCAAGCATGCGAGGCAGGAGGCAAGCATTTAGAGATGTCTTCTATTTTGACATTGCAACAATTGCTAGCTAGTTGCTGATAAACATCAGCGCAGCACATGCTTAGAGAATGAGGCAGATAGGCGGACACGCAGACAGAAATGGCAACCACTCAATTCGAGGTGCATGCGCTCTGGGAAAAATGTTAGTAGATTTTGTAAAATTGAAAAATTCTTTACAGAAGTAAATTCGATTGATTTTTTTTTGTTGGACTTTTTATTGCCCGCTTTAACAAACAGAAGAATGGTCCACAATTTAAAAAATTTAATATATTTAAAATATTTTTCATTATTTTAATCATAAAAATTCGCTGCAATTATGGAATGGTAAGGTTTGCTGGAATACGGGTGTACGATTTTTTTTTCACTTTTTTTCAGTTACATATTCGGAGATTGAATGAGGGTCAGCGTTACTGATGGTGACTGACCAGAATATTCGACATCATAACCGCATAAATAGGGGCGGTCGTTGACAGTGGTGTATTATACCTCACGATCGGAAGGTATCCAGTTCGACTCCCGCATAAGGCAAGCATACATTTTTCTGTGTAGACCGCCACTCTCTCGCCAAGCAACCACAAACTTGCAAAAGTAACTAGCCATGATAAAACTTATTCAATTTGGGTCCATAATTATCGTATGTTGGCCATGGTTGTTGCATTAAGAAACACAGCCTAAGCCTTAATATGGGGGTTTGTGACAAATTTGAATTATTATTAACCGCTAAGGCTTCCCGACGAACACTTGTAGTTCATATGCGGTATTCTTTGAATTTTATTTGGCACAAGCGCTTAAAATTTGGAATCTGTAGTTTTAGCCACACAGGCTACAGGAGCCCAAAGGCTAATCTTTCCTTATTCAGTGTGGAAAAATAATATTTTCCTTTTACGAAAAGCTCAACAGTTTTACGAAATTGAGAAATTGCCAGTGATTTTAGCTTGCATTTCGCTGAACATGTTTGAAAGCAAGCACACGATTTTATGATTTACACTTCTAGATTACGTGTCATAATGAACGTCACACATAGCATGTCTTTTTTTTTAAATAACTCGCTTAAAGTAACATTGAGAGTTTGGTGGCACATTGCTTTATATGAGAGCTCTCCATTCTACTATTTGGCATTTGATCATGTCAAAAGCTTCTTGAAATGGCAGCTGTAAGGAAGCGCTCCATTCCATTTATTGCTCAATTCTTTTGAACATTGAGTGGATGTGGTCTACGTAACTTAAGTGTAGGCGAATACAATAAACCATAATAGAAAGATATCATAAGATATGTAGAACAAGGAGATCACTTTCCAATGAAGCTCACCCTCCTTTCAGATCATCCAATTTTCCAAAACTCGGCCTGTGTGCAATTAATAAATTTACTCTCATAAAATGTTTTTAGTAGCGACCCTAACCCTAACCATAACCACAACTAAACAGCATTGCTGCAAATGAATAGAAAATTGTTTTTGTTTTACTGCTTGCAATTAAATTCATTACCCAAAATGTAATTGTTTACGATATTTTAATATTTGAAAAGCAATTGTTTGTCATTAGTTTTTTTTTTTTATTATTATTATTATTTGTATACCAAAACTAACAAACACAAAAAGAAAAGAAAAGTGAAGTGAAGTACGTTAAAGTAAACATGGGAACTGACGCTGAAGCTGCAATTGACCCAAAAATAAAAATGTTGCACGCTCACAAAACAGTCTGCACAGCACGCCTGCGCGCCACACTTAATGTATACAGAGTGACGCCCTTCGAGTGGCATTTCGGTAAAATGCTAAATTTAATTATGTAAATAATAATTTGAAGAAAAAAAAAAAAGCGCGCGCATTCAGACGCATATTAACAATGAGGCAGATGCTGGGACTGCCACCGGCGCGCGTCGCTGCTGTATTCGCTTGAGCGGCAGACTGATTACTGAGCGGCTCCATGTGTGCATAATCAGTGGAAAAATGTTTAGTTCATTACCATGGAGCGCTGTGAGAAATTGAGTTATTAGCGTGTTTAGTTGTGACTGCTCAGGAGTTATTTAAAAACAACAAAACGTTGCTTTGAAATAAAATTTTTATTTTAAGAAAAATTCATAAATGTTTATACACGTAAATCCTTATGTAACCGCCCAAGGTATAAGTCATGAATGTATTGTCAGACTGTCAATACATAAGGTTATGCAAGTCTTACAAAAGAGAAACTTTAGCACGTTCGATGTCGCCTCTTCATTTATTTTGGCTGGCCACACTGTTGCATAAATAATTACTTCCACGACAAGTACGTGCCAAATCCTTACGGCATTTTGGCCCTTTCACAGCTTCGCAAGCCCGTTCGACGGCTTTTGTGCGATTATAAATTTCCCTTTTAATGACCTCAATAAAATCTTGCATAACCTCACAAATTTTCGAAGCCGTTTCATTTCTCATGTCACTTGCCCACGTGCGAAAAAAACATGTCTAGAATATGATCATCCCGTGATAATTAATCATCACTGAAAGAGGGCTTAACTATTTTGGCACTTCATTAATTCTGCGCTCACCAATGTGTCAAAAGTTTCAATCATTAGTGCGGCAATTGTTCAATATTTACAAAATCGCCAACACCACATGAGGCCAATGAAATCCTGCGTGCAAAGTTTATTGGCAATTCAAAAAAAAAACTCAAGGCTCTTACATATTAAAGTTCATCATTTGGCTAGTTACTGCTCATATTGTTGTCGTTATTGTTGTTGTTATTACCACTCAATTGTTTTTAGCCACGCGCCATAACTTGGCCAATGTGGGCATAGCATTCATTAATCTTCTTCGGTTTCATTCATCATCAAAACTGAACCACAAATATGCAAATAAATCGTAACAAATGTAAACACAAATTCAACGCGCGCAGTCCCAATTAAAAACAACAACAAATGGAAACATAATAACTTAATTTGCAACCGCATTGAAATGACAGCAATATGCTTGCATACATATGTAAATTGTTGTTATGGAAATAAATTATTAATTAATTGCGAAACTCAAACAAATGTCATTTAGTGGTTTTTTTTGTATTTGACCGAATGCAACTTGTGACATGCTGCCGCCAACCGAGGCAGCCAAAGGCTATCAATATGTGGGACAATTTCAAATAAATTGTCTTTTGGGTGAATTGAATTTATTCGTCGATTGTTGTCGAATGTTGTAGTAATCCTATTTTATTTTTATTGTTATTAAAACCAATATTTTACTGAAATAATATAAAATTAATTAAACATGTCATTCGTTCGCTATTAATTATTGAATACATTTTGATTTTAGTTGATATCACAGTGCTTTCCGGGTTGTGACTTGGATAAATTTAGCGAACCAGCAGCTCAAATTGACATTGAAAGTGATTGTTTTTGAACAATTTTACCGGAAGTGAGATCGGAGGATAGTACTTAATACTTAATTGAAAAAATGTCATATAAAAAAAATTAATTTCTCTTTTAAAGTAAAGTATTTTGCAGGAAGATTTTAGGATCCGATTGAAAGTGAAACCGAAACTGAGTGTTTTCTTTTCAAAGTTTATCATAGAACTGCATAGCTTCAATTTCAATTTGTATCAAACCACCTGAAAACCCCATAAAAATTTAAATTCTGAATCACTTTCCAAAATAACAAGGATGATAGTGACAAGCTTTCAACTAAAAAGTTTACATCGATTTGGCAACTGGGTGGCTCTCGATATTCGATACGTGGTCTCGAGAGCTAATATGGTGTAGAATGTGTTTTGATAATGTTCGGACCAAACGTCAATAATGAACTAACCTAAAATGATAGTAAGATTCGCAATTTCGTTCGATATTGAGATACGCCCTGAATTTTTAAAATTTTATGGATCTTATAACCCTTTACTTTATACATATATGTCACTTAACACAAGGAACGCATTCCAAAGAGCTGACAGTGAGTTTATTTGCATGCCGACTACACCTACAGCATTATAACATTACTACACATAATTTCGCGTCACAACTTGCAACATCATTTGAACGTTACTACTTACTAGGCTGAAATATTGAGGTAATTTCTCACATTCAGTGCCAGCGTTCTCACTCCACCCCTATCGGAGCAAATATACTCCTCTACTCCGGTAGTAAATTTTCTGCTCCACTCAAGTTATTTTCTACTACTAAGTATTGCAAGAAATCTCCTGCTAAACATTTAATGTGAGTTTCATAAAATTCAAAACTACTACTCTTTCTTGAAATCTCCTACCCTAACCGAAATTTTTGCTACTCTCGTAGAATTTCTACTACCCTAATCAAGAAATGTTATCTACTCTTATTTCTTCAAATCTACTCCCCTAATATAGAATATCTAGTACTTTCGTCGTGGCAAGAAGTGAGAACCCTGTTCAGTACTTAAGTTAGGTTAGGGTGGCTGCGGGAACACCGACACACTTCGACCAAATTAGGTCCATTGTGATACCACATGCTTACTGCTGCAATTATCAGGGGAAAGTCATAATGTATATGATAATTGCAGGGACCTACAGTTTAATGCCGAATTCGTATGGAAAATTGGAGCATTCCTTGGCAGAGGTGGCGGACTTACAGGAAAAGGCCTTTCGTTCACTTGCCCCGATTAGGGATTGAACCCAATACCTTCCGATCGTGACACAGATGAAGGGAACCCCTTAATCAACTGGGCCACGGCCGCCACTACTTCAGTATATACTTTTAAATTAATCAAATCATAAAAACTTTTTACATTAAAATGCATTAAAATTTGCCAAAATAAAAAAAAAAAATTTTAAACAATAAAATTTTGAAATTTAAATAAAAAAAATATTTTCTAAAACTTCGAAAAATATTATCTTTTAAACTAAATTTTGCTTAAATTTGTTGACAAAATATAAAGGATTTTTTCTTAAAAAAAATGTTTCTGCATTTGTAAATGTTGTAAAAATATCAGAGGGAAAAGACTATTTGTTGAAATTTGGAAGGCTGGTCAAAACATAAAAATCAATAAAAAAAAAGGAGTAAAAGGACACTCATGCTAGTAAAAAAAAATAATCACTCGTCAATAAAACTTTATGAAAAATATGTTTTTTTTTTAAAACAAATTTATTTCAAATTCTGTTAGTGTTAAGACTGTTCAGTTGAGATAACAGACTCACATTAAAATGTGTTCACAAATACAATTAACTTACCAAATGCATGTTTAAATTAATCCAATTAAATCAAGTGAACTTCCTGAAGAGGCTTATCCGAATATCCTTTAGTGAAATTCTTGGGAATTCCCTGTTGTTGAAAAGTAAGAAATTCCAATATTTCGAGTATTAGAAAACGTCACAATTTAGCTTTGATACAAATCAATTTCTTTTATTAATTGCAGTTAATTTTGCATAAATTGGCCACTTTAAATATAATCCAATGCACTGTTACAACCGCTTCATTGCAATTACGCAGCTTAAACGAATTATATTATTGTGGCTTATTAGGCAACATTTTTACCTCACGCAGTCAGGCAATATTTGAAACGACAAGCAAGACTCACTAATTTTTCTTTAAAAAAACCGTTACTATTTCAATTGACTGATATCCCGCTAGAAACGCCTTAACCGTCTGAACGCTCGCTGCAGACTGAGCGTACCTTCCTGAAAGCGTACAAAGCCGAAAAAAGAAAACCAAAGTTTATTTCACACAAATCACAACAGCCGAATGCCACATTGAATTGGCGAAGATGCATTGGCCAAACAAACGAAACAGTCAGCGGTATGTTGGTAGGCAATGTTGAGGCAACATTTCATGTTGCGGGCCGCTGGGTGGTTAAATATAAATGAAGAATACTAAATGTGAAATCGAATGAAATGATTGCGCTGCCGCGGCGTTGGTGCAAAAGCCTCACGACCGGCTTCTTTTTTTTTTGAAGATGTTGCTGATGCGTCTTAAGAAATGAAAATGAAATTAAAATAGCGCTTCGCCTTCTTTGGCTTATTTCTATTATTATTATTATGATTTTGTTGTTGTTTTTTGTGTTTAGCCATACTTTTGTCATGTCGCTTGCGAGAAGATGATTTTGCCCCCTGCGCTCATGCTTACATCAATAATGAGCGCCAAAGCCCTCAAGGCTCGGTGATTCGTTTTTTCTTTTACAATTTTTTCTTTTCGTTTTTTTTTCTGTTGAAGTTGAACTTGCTTTTGGCATGATTTGAAGCTCTGCACGAGCATAACAATTCATTGCAATTTTTTGTACCTTTTTGTTGTTATAAATTTGGGTTTTCTGCGCTTAAATTTAATTCCGAAAGCATTTAGGCTTGTTGGTAGTCAAAACCATTCAACCTACCATGATGCAACTGCCAATTATTTCTTGTTAACTTGGTTGCAATTGTGTGGCTGAGAAGGGGTCAACAACAGTTGGATGTTCTATTTTGGGCATTTATTTTATTTAAATGAAAATAAATATTTCCACTGAAATACGGAAATCCAAACAAACTTTCATTTTCGATATGCAGCATTTTGACGTCGAATGTTACTCAACTCCTGCGGCTCATCTTCTTCATTTGTCTGCTGTAAGGCAACTGGTTTGTCAACTTTTGCCGCATACTTTGGATTTTTTTTCTGTTTTTTGTTTGTTGGCATGTTGTGTAGGTCTGCAACGTCCAACGGGACCAACTCGCAATTGCTTGCATGAAAGTGCACAAGTCGTTATTAAGCGACATCAAACGAGTCTTAATGATCGGTTAAAAGCCGTTGGCACAAGTGCTTCCAATTGTTGGCTGCATCTGCCAAGAGTGAAGATCACCTTTGTCTGCGGTTGGTGGTTTTTTGCTGCCCCTTTTGAAGTTGCATTCGAGTCGGGCGTGTTTGAAGTTGGCGAATTTGGTGGGGTTTTATTTTTTTTTTGGTTGTTATCCTCATTAATTGAAATTTAAGCACTGGGTGGGGCTTTGAGTTCCGTCTTTGGATTCATAATCTTCAGAGCCCTTGCAGCTAATAATTGTGTATTGAATACTCAAAGAATTTCTTTGTCTCTTGGAAATACAAAAATTCAAACTGTAGTGCTATTATGGAAGAACCAAGGGCGTTGGGTCTCTTTGTTTGTATAGCGAAAAAGAGGCAGAGACAATGTTGTAATTCCTCCTCATTCCCACAACTCCTGCAACTGTCTGTAGTGACTATACGTTATCTTTCCTTAATCGATCATTGATGGTGTAGTCATCCAGTGACTGTCCAGGAATAAAAGTTCCTATTTCATTTTTAAATTCTATCTAGACCAGATTTGTAGAGACTTTAACAGTTATATCTGTCAATGGGTACAATGGTAGCTCGTTTCTCTATTTATAATATTTTCAGTCACAGCGTGTTGGTTACTTATTGGCTAAGGTATCGAGATATCAGCTTCACTAACTTTGGGCAATAACTTTGGCATTATACAAGAGATAGAGCTCAACTCAAAATCGATAAAGAACTGATGATTAATAAGATACTCGTTCCCTTGCCGGTCAAGCAGACACCTCGAAATATTATTCATGTGAGGTAAGGTTAGGTTGTCAGCTGTAAGCCTCGCATAGACCACATATGGGTCCATAGCAATCTCTCTTATCCTTTACATGAATATTGTTGACCTTCTTCCAAGGTTTTGTACTTCTACTAGCTTCGTCTTGAGAAAATTTCCTAAATTTACGTAAGTTCATTCATCGATCAGCGAATAAACTCCCAAATGTTTTTACTCAACTGCATACACCTTTTGTCGATTTGGCGATTTGTCGTTGGTGTATTTGTTTTATCGAAATTCGTATCTTTGTTTTTATTCAGTAATAAATCCACATTTATCTTCATTTTACAAATGTCTTCCATAATCAGTGATTAATACAGTAATTATTAATCAGTGACCATGCGGTCATTAGCATGTACAATGGCGAGTGAATGAATGATCCCAGACACATTCGCAAGGAGGTCATCGAAGCAGAAGATCCAACTATAATCGCACATGCCGTAATATTATTCGCAATTTACTTCCGATTTTCCCGCATGGCGAAATGATTGGCGATTGTTTTGCAATTAAGGTGCAATTCTTGTGGTGGAATCGATATGGAATCCGACACGCTTTCAATGATGTTTCCATCAGTCATTGGCGTTTCATTGTCGATGTTATTTGCGGTTGTTTTTATTGTTGCTGTTGGATAATGAAATTTGCTTTGTAATTTCTTTTATTATTGAATTTTAAGATTTACTTTGGCGCTGATATTTGCAATTTCACTTTTGCATGAAGGCGCCAAAAGGAATACAATAACAACAACAACAATGTGCAAAAACAACCAACTACAAAGAAGGCGTCCAATGACTACACCTGGATGCTGGCGCAGAAAGAGTACCGCACCGCGGACGATATTTTACTCAGTGCAAGCGTGAAGATGTGCGGGCATCACAAAACATCAAGCATCATCACCCAACAAAAATGGCTTTTCCGCAATACTTTTGTATTTGTTGTGTTTACTGAACATGTTGTTGTTGCACGAAAGCCACACAAACAGCCACAACAACAACCAAAGCAGCAGCAACAAGTTTACAGCACCTCAGCATATTGTTTCCCCCCCCCCCCTTTAACAATTGAAGTTAACCCCCCACCGAAGTCAAGACATACGCCGACGACCTTTTAGGCATTTTCGTCTTCTGGCACTTTAGCTGCGCTGCTGCTCCATGTCGCACTGTCAACTTTAGTGGCTTATTCGCCATGCCAAAATAACACCAAAAGGCAATGACGCTCCGCACAGGTTTCGCGCCCAAATTCGATTCGGAATTTCTTCTTTTCTCTCTGCTTTTAGTTGCGCGTCGCCTTAAAACCATATTGCACTGTGCGCTGGTAGCATCACAAAAACGTTTGCCATCTTTTAAACGCTGCAATAGACCGGCGCAACCTGCTTTCTTCGTGACCGATGATATTTCGAGTTGAACTCACGCGTACTTTACCAGGTAGTTGGGCTGTTTTTTTTCCTCTGCTTCTCTGTAGGTGTAATTTTTTTTAGTACACCATCTGCTGCTTAATACTTAATATTCCAATTATTTTCAGGCTAATAAATTTCGCAATTTAAGTACAAATTCCAGCATGTTTTGCAAGTTGCAAGCGTGCAGAAGTGCAAATATTTGTGAATCGTTAGCAATGTTTTTTTTGAGAATGTCGCCAAAGGCAGACTCGTTGGAAAATTTTAATTAATTTTGACATTTACAAACGTCTGAATTGTCTATTTTGTAATGTAATATTTTCAATTAAAATAAGATAAATTGAGTACTTAATCAATTAGTTGATGTTAGTCTGCATGTATGAAATGAAAATACCATACCCTATGCGATGACGTAATACGATTTGCATTCATATTCCACACCTTTCAGATACGTTATGTTATGAATGAGCCATTGTTGGCTCATATTGACTAAGTTACAGCAGCTTTGCATATTTGGGCCGATTGGTATGCAAAACTCTTGTTCGCACATTTGTTGTCTTCAGTTGTTTTCTGCAATGTCAGTGAATTTCGCACAAATAAAAAAGGAAATGTCAAGTGGCCATAATAGCAGCAATTTTAAATGTAAATTTTTCATTATGTACAATCAATTTTATTTTTAAACGGATTTGTGAATGGTTTTATTAAATGGCTTTGGATATGGGTAATTTTGGTAATTTTAGGACCAAAAATAAAATACAGTTTTTATAAAATTTCGATATTTTCCAAAAAAAAAAACCGGTCAACCATATGTTTATGAGGATATAACCATTTTTCAAAATTGATGGGCAATTGGGAATGTTTATTTACGCTCTTTTACCATATACTTGTAGCTTCGTTACATTATGCAGTTTGTCATATTTTACATTATTTTCCCAGTCAGTAAAATTACTACGAATGTTTATTGTGGTTAAGAAGATTTACAATTTGGTTATGCAATTTTGTTAAAATGTTTACAATCATAGGGACTTTTATGGCTGAATTATGTGAGGTAGGTTATGCCAGCACCCTATAAAGTCATTTGACGGCATTTTTCATGGATTTCGAGTCAAGCTAGGAATGATAAAAGTCGGTATGTGGGTTAATATTTGTGGAATAAAGGCCAGAGGAATCAAGCAAGGAATGTAAAAAGTCGGTACGTGAGTTCATATTAGTTGAATAAAGGCCTGAGCAAAAGGTGTGGGGGGGTAAAGTGAATAGGAAAGGAACAAGTTCAGGAAGAGATGGAGTAACTTGGCACATCGGTTGAAGTGTCACCTGTCATCTGTCATTCGCTTCTGCTAATCGTCGTACATTGTCCGTCATCACAAGCATCATCTGTCAAGTCGGGTATGTATACGTTTATAATAAGCGCTTATGTCGACTCAGAATTCCGAAAATTAATTTTTAATTTTAATTTCAATTTAAAATTATGGATTTTTGTGGGGTTTATGCTAATGCCATTCCTTAGATATTATTCAGTACTAAGCAGACTTCAATTGCCGATCATGAAGAGACTAGAAATCAAATAGACTAATGCTGGTTGATGAAAATATGATATGTTTTTGGAATATGTTCTATTGAAAAAATAATATTCATAAAAAATGTGTCATAATTCCTATTCCGGGAGACAACCGAAGCGAATTAATAATTTTGGTTTTTTTTTCAATAATATATACTTAATTTTGTCATGAATTGTATTTTTATTTTTTTTCAATATTATTTTTCCTGAACCTAATAGAAAAGCAAAGATTGGTCAATTTCTATACATTTCTTTACATAAAAAATTTCGAAAAATCCCCCATCAATCATTTCGAACAAATTCACTAATTGCAGGCGTTTTTGAGCATGTTACCCACAATAGTTCCTGTGCTCCAGCCAAACACACCCAAAAATATCAATTAATGTAACTTTCCGTAATAGTACATATGATGGCCATTTCCAAATCTGATACCGACTGGAAAACTGCATTTGTCTCATTGTGCATGCGGCGCTAATGCGATTATTTATGACGGTACCCCAAACCCTTTGAACTACTGTTGTCATTTTTATGCATTTGACTTGTTTTTTTAATTTTTGGGAAATTAATTGAGATAACTGAATTCCCGAAACAAAAGGCTTGTCAAGCTTGACCACGGTTTTGTTTTGTTTTTCCTAACAAGCAAATTGTTTCTGCTGCTGGCATTATGAAGCGTGTGAGAATGAGTTGCCGCTGCCAGCGGCATGATTGACGTAGGAGGGCGTGCTACAATATTACGACACGCAAGTACTTCTCAGATGAATTCATATATTTTAAAAAATTTGTTTTCTTTGAAATTGTCTTTTTTTTTTGGGACAGAAATGCTTGACTTAAAGGTGAAAGTGGATAGGTTTTAATGACCAAAGCAATTGAAAGAAATTTTTATTGTATTTGTTTTGTTCAATGGACAAAAATGGCCTGTACATAGCAGCAGCTTTTGGCATTAACATACGTTGGATGCGATGCTTCATGGAAAATATTATTGACATGCAAATTTGCGCTGAAAATTACTTCAATAAATAAGAGGCGTACCTGCCTAAAAGTTCAACGTTGGGCTTTCTAAACAATAACACGCAAATATATTGGCTTATTGGAATTTGAAAAAATAATTAACATACCGTTTTCCCACCACACGATCATAAAACTGACCAAAATCCGCCTAAATGAGTTGCGATTTTAAAATTAATTTCTTTTCGAATTGTTTGTGAAATTTCACTTGCTTGTCGTACCCGCCTTGGCCCCAAACTCGGGAGATTATGTTTCGCACTTGGCGGGGAGTAAACAAAAGACTGGCAGTTGATTATAAAACGGCACAAAGCTTAAGACTTAGCTGCAATTAATTATCGACTGGTGTTGAAGACCTCTGAACGAAGGCGTAATCTATTTCAGTTTAACACCTTAAATGGTAGCCTTTTTTTTTTTGGGAGTATTCAAGCCCAGGCGGTCAAAGAAAATAAACGAACAATACAAGCGCTGGTGAAGATGTTACTCGATCATCTTTCGCTAGGCCGCCCTCAATAGTTTATTTGAATTCATAATATTTTATTGCTTTTGTTATTTTTGTGGTGTGCACATGGTAAAGGTCAGCGGTGAATTTGTATCGTTGATGTTGAAATTGAAATCATAATCTGTTGTGTTGGAAACATAATCGGAAATATTTACATCATCCATCAAATCGTTCGGGTTGTGATTAATTCGAAGAATCATTAGGTGTATTCATGATTCGGTGTTTATTTATTGTGAACTTGTGTAGAATTGTACTTTACTCCAAGGGATCTGTGAATAAACTTCAGTTGCGGTTGAGTAGTTTCGTAAACAAAAATCAGGACATTTCTTTCGGGACTTCTCATGCTTCTTTTTATATTCTGCACACAAGTGTTTAAGGGTACATATATCGTTTCTAATGCCCAAAAGGTATGCTTGACTGATATAGAAAAGTAGATATCGATGACCCAGTCTGTCCTTCATTTCACATTGCAACTGTTGCAGTTATTGAAAATTTTACCATTCCCCTTCTTTTTCTTCTATTTGAATGCTATTGAAAATCGTAAACATTGGATAAAAACCACGCCCACCTTCCATTTAAAAAGCCGCCACTTTTTTTATTTTCGCTTATCTTGAACTAATTTTAACCGTCGTATTTTGGTATTTGATTAGAAACGATGTCGGGAACGGAATGGAAATGTAACTGAAATTGGAACATAATGGAAATGGAGAGAAACAAAATGGAATTGGAACAACATTTTTAAATAGATCGGCAAAGAATGGAAATTTGAAATTATCGATAAAAAAAATCGATAAAATTACCGAAAAATTATCGATAAATTGTCGACAAATTCTATATAAAATATCGATAAAAGATCGAAAAATTGTCGAGAAATTTTCGATGAAATTACCGGAAATCGATCGATAGGTATCGTACTCTACTCGTATGTGCAGGGTAATTTAGATTCGTTCACACCGAAAATAATTCTCTTACTACACAGTTTTGGTTGACTTTGACGTTACACTTCAAAAACCATTAACGATTTGATGAATTTTCTCTAAGTTTTTGTAACACTTTAAGTACTTTAAATTTTAAAAATTTACAAAATAAATTCCTTCCAGTTTATGTCCCTTGAATGTGATACGTGAACGGAATTCACAATTTTATTGACGAAACAAAAATGATATAAAAAATTATTTCAGAGTAAGTGCTCTGTAAAGCCTTGTCATGTATCAGTTATCAGTTTCATCAACCATTTAACCGTTGGCTAAATTGTTATCGATAATCACTTGGATGATGCGCATGCAGTCTCTTTGTCGGGCAGCCGTATTGTCCACCAATTGCTCGATGAATTGGCTCGATTCGATGGTGGTGTTGGGCGGTATGTCCTGCGTGCACGATATGTACTTGTTAAAAATCTCCGTGTTCAGTGAGGTCGACAGGTAGTTTTCGTTCTGCTGCAACATTTTGCCCAACACTTGCGCTGAAGCGATCAGCTTTTCTTTGATTTTGTAATAGGCATGCACTTCCTTCAAGCTGGCATAATCCGTGCTGGAGAGTTCTATGGAATTTTCGTTGTCATCTTTGGTGCCCTTTTCCGATTGCATCTGTTGTTTGCGTTCCGACACGAAATTACCCAAAAGATAGCCTGGAAGAGGAAAATTTATTTAATTGCAAATGAAACTTGAAACTTTTTTTGATCAGTTGTTGTGGCAAGGACCAATTTTCTATTTATTTTAGCTTCATCAGCTTAATTCCAACTCACCTGATATCAGTGTGAAAAATGCAATTATCAGAACCAGACTGATGCAAGAGCGCCTGGTTACATATTCGCGGTACTCCCTATTGGTGCGCACCACTGTTTCAGAACTGAGTGCTTGATGCATTTCCCTTTTAGTGGGTTTCTTGTTGTTATTATTTGGCAAATGTCGTATTCAGTTAAAATTAATTAAGTGTATATGGTTTGATGGCAATTGGTGTTGGTCTCAGCAGATTAACTGAAAAGTACACAAAATATGTTTTCAATTAGATTAGAATATCAAAAGAGGAGTATTCAAGTCTCCTTGTGGCCACATAACACAGTTTTTAAATTTTTAAGTCTATGAAAGCATAGAATAAGCACAGTCAATGAACTTCGCATGCACTCTCAAACGAACTCGTGCACGAACTTTCGCTTGCTTTTTGCACATGGCACCCCACAATCCGTTGCAATTTTTAATTTTGTCTTAAACTGCCGCAGGATTCTACGATTTCATTCATCCCCGGTCGGTCTTTATTAATTTCTGCACAACCATTCTCACATAACCGGTCGCCGGAACTTTGTCAGCCTCACAAAAACATTCGACTTTAAAATAACTTGCGAAATTGCTACAACAATTTGTGGTAGAATTTATTAGAAAAAGCGCTCCTTTGCGGCGTGCTGCTCCGCCGAGTTCCTTATCGAATACTGAATGGAGTTGTGGATTTTTATACGGTTTTACTGTCATCCCTCAGTGTTGAGTTGCATTGTTTTGCATTGAAGAGAATTTTTGTTCTCTTTGCGCATAATACAGTACTCCTAAAAGGGAAATTTGATGCATGAAAGTGGCTTGCAGAGATACAAGCACATGACACATTATTTAAATGCTCTCGAAATTGTTACATTTGGCTTTGGTCTGGTGACATATGCCTCACCGCACTTAGAGCTATGGAATCTATTGTTCTATTCCATTGCTAGTGTATTCATATATTTAGAGTCCATACATAGGCATCACCTGTATAATTTCAGGGCGCCGATACATAGTAATCTCATTGAACAGATATCATTTAACTGGGGGCAGAGGTGTTGTAAAATGGCTCCATTAGGAAAGAGCTTGATGTCATCAAGTAAGTCACTTGTAATCCTTTCGAAATCTTATTAAAGTGTTGTAAGTTTCTTCAAAGCTATCAGTGACAAACTAAAACCAACGAAGCAATACATCATCGGTGCATCGGTGTCTTATTTGAGCTATACAAGGAATATTGTTTTATGGATAATTCCACTTTGAAAATGAACTCATCACATTATTTATGTTAAAGAAATCAAAATTTATTTAATTTGCAAGTGGAACACAATCGGAAAAAATAGTGTTTGGAAATTGTATAAGTCTTCCAAGAAATATTACCCCCTCCGACAGAAGTTTGCGTCCATGAGAAACTCTTTTTCCAAAAGTAGGACTACAAATAAAGTATCCATGTCTGACGATTTTCTTGATAAAAAAATATGGTATTAAAATCACTCATACGCCTCATAAACCATATAATAAAAAAAAATAGTTTGTGATCGCTCCACAGTAGATACACTATAATAGTCATGGGCAAATAATGGTTTTTCAATCACTTAAGTATCACATAATAAAAGTCTTTCTTTGAAAAAGTTAATCATACGCCCCAGCACACGAAAGCTGATATGAAAATGATAAGCATAGATTTTATATAATTGTAGTAACTGATCAAACACGAATCGATTTTCGCTCCTAATAAACCTTTAACCGTCAAAATATAGCTTTAATTTCCAAAATATTGTATCTAATTATTGCGTTCAAAGCTCAATGACTTTGTTAGAAATAATTAAAATGCCACAATCCAGCTACATATCTCCTCATGTCTCTTCACGAAAATTCAAATGGTTTGCTTATGTATTTCCCTATTTTCTCTTCTTGCAATTGCCTAACGAAGAGCAACTAAAAAGGATATAAGAGCACGAAGCACGTCCATCAATTTTATTTGTTTACTTTCGTTTTTTTTTTCTCCTATCCTTTTTTACTTTGCAGTAACCTGCGTCCTTGTACTTGAACATGCATTCAGTCATTAGTCGTGGTGGGTGATTACTTTGCCTTAGAAGTGCTTCAACATCATCTCAAACTAGACTTCAGCCACATCAATGTAAAGAATTCTTTAGGTTATTTCATCACGTGAACTGAAGGTGTGAGGCTCTCCGTGGGTACACTTTGAAAATAAACGAAACCTTTTGTACATGACATTAGTATAAAAATGTGCAATTACATTTCTTTGTACACCGTTTGCCTGCGTGTGTGGGAGTGAAAGTGCATTTTCATTGCAAGCAAATTCCTTGTGTAAGGAACAAAGAACGAATGCTGCAGTACTTGCCCATTTCGCAGAGGCCAACGAATCATTGAGTGGCGCTTTCATATTCATTTGTGTAAGAGCAGCTTTGATGTTGTAACATTGCATATGTTGAGGCGCTTTGTTGGAAGATGCCATACACCAGTTCGTGCTCACATGCAGTCACATGCTCACATAAACATAAGGATGACATTTATTTCAAGAATGTGCCATGTGTGTACAGAAACTCAACAGGAATAAGTTCAGAGCAGAAATATTTGTGCTGTGTGCGACTTTTCAATTCCCATCCGTATTCCATCTGCAGCATATTTGCGAAAAAGGTAAATAAATTCCAATGGGGAGCATTGCCCGACCGATGCTTCGGCACGTACTACCTTTTGATATGAAATTCTCATGCTGCAAATACATACACATATGTATGCCTCAGAAGTTCTTCCACTTGAGGGCGAAGTTGAAATTATGTTCCCGAGTGTTAATTTCCAAGTGGATTGACACACAAACACACACATGCACGAAAGCGTACTCATACGCCCACATACACAATAATCCAACGAAAGTCGGAGTTTTGGTTGTGTGGATTGCCTACTTTATCAAATATTTCCACTTGGCTTTGGTGCATTTTTCAAAGTAACTGTCATCAGCTTGTGACGGGCCAAGTAGGCAGGTGCACTCGGATACTGCCTGGTGGGGAAGATTTGTGGCCTCCCCGCAGGATAATGAAATTCCTCTACTTTTCTTGTTTGTTTGTGTGTGCTCAGTTTTATTGATTATATTGGCGAATTGAAGTTTTATTGGAAAATATCACACACAGTCCTTTAAAATTGGGATAGTAATGAGCAAATTCTTTTTATGGCCAACTGTTGCTTATGCAAAATACCACCAAAGAGAAAGTAATAATGTTATTTCTCAGTTCGTTCATTTCCGAAGAGAATAATTTATCCACAAGGCAGATTTTTATGTGGATTTAAAAATGTATTGCATACTTTTCAGAGCCAAAAAACCAAAAAGTGTTGAGAATTACTTTCTTAGCGTGTAGCTGTGTATCATCTTGCATCATAAGAGCACGATACATCGAAATTATTGCACTAATACTTAAAATTTAGCCAAATACTGTTTTTGGCCCCTAAAAGTATGCAACTAATTTTTAAATCCATATAAAAATTTCCACTGCTTTTGAAATGACATGCTCAGAGGAAAAGAGCGAGGAAATTAACTGCCGCTCCATACATTTCAACGCTTTTTTATTCCGAGCGTGTCCAATATAATTCGCAATTTAGAAGACTGAATTCGTACGCAAATATAATGGAATATTTGATAGTGGTGCATTTGTGGTATGTGATACATTTAAGCGCAAACTTAAGAGAATTCAAAAGAGAATATAATGTTGTATATTGCAAGATTAATGTTTAATGAATAATTGTGGCCAGTTTAGTAAGAGCTGTGTTGATTTTACGTTTATGGGGAAATAATATTTTTGTACGTAGGAAGAATATGTAAGGACTGTACCGAAAAGATACTGTACACTTTGATTTGCTTATAAAGTGAAGGGCGCATATTCATAGTCGTATTTAGTATCATTCTAAGTATAGAGTTAAGCTAAGCTGTTGACTAAGTCATTCATAGTCGATTTAGTATCGATTTATCTACTTAGTAGCTTCTAAATATTTAGAAACAGCTGCAGCCATTATTAAGTCGATACCAAAGTGACATTTATACGTCAAAAAGCTGACACTGCCGAAAAAAAAAATTATGGAGCAAGTTCAGCGAGATTTCCAGATTTTGGATGATTTTGTGATTTTGGACGACGTAACGAGAAGGACTAAAACTTACAAGGAACGTATGGACCCATTCCAAATGGACGATTTTTACTCACGGTACAGGTTTGACAAAGAAACAGCTCAGTTCATCATTGACATTTTGGAGATAGATGAAACGAGGAACAACAGAGGACTGCGCCTCCTTCTTTTTGGCAATCATTTTGGTGTCGTTTTGCTTGTTGTCGACCACGGACACATGTTTCGAGATCAGTTCTCGGAAAATATCTTTCTCCTCCTTGGTCCAATTTGCCTCTCGCTTTGTCTAAAATTAAAACAATTAATAGTTTGCAAATGTTTTGTTTTATTTATTTCAAATTACCTTAACATTTGTATCCATTGTCAAAACAGCACAGCCGGCAGCCACAAACAAAATCAAAACAAATGAAAATTAGGAATGTGTTTATTTCGATATCATATTTGGTATCGAAAAAACTGTTTTCAAAGTAACGTGATTGTTAAGTTTGCATGTATATTACAATGTTAAAATAACAAGTTAATAAATTAAAAAAATGTTTTTTATTGAAAACTGTCATAATGCATCAAATATGTTCCAATTTATATTGCAACACTGCTTGACATTTATCGCAAAAAAAAATATCGATAAATTCTACACTGCACTCATCTCTTGAATTTATCAGCTGTTTTCTAAGTTGGTACTACTTAGTGGCTGCTAAAAAATCGACTATGAATAGAGACATGTTTTAAGTTGGAACCTAAATTTAAGTTGGAGATTAGTTGGTATGAACTTAGAATCATGACTATGAATATGCGCCAAGGTTTTTAATTTTTTTCGTGTAATTTTTTTTTTATTTAAAAGCAATTTTTTTTTTATTTACTTTTTATTGACATTTAAAAAAAAGTTATTCCCTTAATTGTTGCCGAATTATTTGTGTAGGCACCTTTATTAAATTCTGAACAATTACTTCACAAAAAGAGAAAAAAGTTCAGAGCTACCTGTTCTCTCAAATATATGCAGAAATTTGAAAGAAAAAATGGTCCAAGAGATCAGAAATTTTATAAAAAGGTACTAACCCTAATGATCAAAAATTAATTATGATTAGAAATTTTTCACAATGGGCACTATATCTTCTGAAATTTACAAGAAGGAGTTTATCTAGAGCCGCCTTATACTACTTTTAGATAAACAAAATGTGTTAACAATTTCTTAGCCCGATTTAGCTACTACAAGCCACTCCCGTTCCTCACTGGCTTTGTTAGAGGGAAATAGCGCAACATAAAAGAACCCACTAAATGCTCCGTAATTTCGCCCAATATAGAGATATTGAGCAATTGTCAAGGGAAACTTGATGAAGAATTGTCGAGTTGCTAGCGACGAGAAACAATTTCAAAAAAAAACTTGAGTAAGGCAATACCGTTACTGAAGCAGTTGTGCGGAATTTAATAACACGAAAAGTTCGGCCAAAATTAAGAGAATAACTTATTTTTTTTAAACGTTAATGAAAAGTAAATTCAAATAGATTGCTTTTTAATACAAAAAAAAATTAAAAACCGCCAATTGACTTTACAAGAACCTCCATTCAAAATCAACCCAGAAAACATACACTTACTTTTCTCACACAACAACAGGTTGCAATTTTTTTTCAATTTCCGGCAGGATTATACAAATTTTATTTATTTGACTGTGTACATTATTGTCCAGAATCCGTTTAAACTCACACGACTTAGCTGTATCAGCATTCTAAAAACACTCAACTTGAAAAAAATTAACTTATAAAAATGGCTTTGTTTTTTCCTTTATCCGTATTACGTATTGTTCTGTTGCAGTCCTTATGGAAAACTGAACAGAATTTAACATTCGTTTACGTTTTTATACTTGGCCACATTGAGGCAGTGTGGTGAAAATATTGTTTGACAGGCATTTCAAGAGAACTTCTTTCTCTTTCAACATACTGCAGTCAAAGGATGGTGGACAAAGACACAGAAGTAATAAATGGTTGTTCTTAGGTTAGGACCGGTGACTGATTTTACCTTACTGCACTTATGTTGTTGTGACCATTTATAAATTTGTACATTACTAGCAACATGTAACTTAAAAAATAACCTTTGTAATATATTGTTAACATGTGTTAATACTTCAACACAAAATTAGAAGAACGGACATGTTTTCTAGGAAACAACAAAAATAATCTTATTATTCCCATCAACAGTTGTAATCCCACTGAGCATAGGTAAACATATCAATTAGCAGACAGGTGTGGGTGGGTCTTTGAAGTTTGGTACTCGATGACACTAAGTACATAGCGAATGGAGTGTTAATCCCTTTGAAGTCTGTTTAAAGGCTAATTGAGTAGCCTCAAAGATATCACATATCCACAATACCATAGTTCAATTGTCAACCGCACCAGTAAGAGCTCCACAAAATGACAATAACTTTCAAATAACTCAAAGGGCCTGCCAGTGACACAGAAGTATTTGAACCAACGGAGTGCTAAGCTCATTTGGCTATTGGGCATACATACTTATTTGCTCAAGGGGAAAGGCCTTAAATAGAAAAACCAATAATTTCAGTAAGAAATAATAATAGAATTAAAAAATTAAATTAGAACCGATTGAAGGTCTACAATTTAGGGCCACTGTTGACATCCTCCTCAAATTAAAGTCTAGTTTTTTTAGAAAAAAAAAGAAAATACTACCGAAAGATTTCTAAAAGCATCTTCTCTAATTTTTGTAAATGCAAATGATTCAGTGTAAAATAAAGCCACACACATTCTAATATTTTCAATATCAACATATTATATTAATAATTTAGTGTAAATAAACGATTTTACGAATATCAAACGTGCTCTTTCTCTCAACTTGATAACACTTAACATTTCACAATTGCACAATTTCACATTTAACGTCACAACTACGGATTTTGTAAACATTCCATTTTCATTGTCATCACCTTAAATGCTAATATAAATATAAATTCCATGTGTGCTTAGCATTCGACTAGTTACGAATCGAAGTAAAATCAGTTTCATAGAAAACAGAAATATGTATGTCAATTTAGCAACTAATGTATGCGCGGGTGGGTAGAAATTATTTATTCAATTTCCGTTTGGCGCATATTTGATAAAGGCCCACGGCTGCTGAAAGTGTGCCAATGGCACCAACTTGAAATGTGGACAGTTTGCTGCCCCACAGGTAGCCCTTCGGAAGGGTACTAACGGCATGCATGAAGTCCAACGACAAACGGAGTATGGAGAGCATTTCTATTCTATGCTTTTTGAGTACTTTGTCATCCAATTGGGCGCTGTGGAAGAAAGAAACTTTGTATTTCGTAAAAAATACTTGTGAAATGCAAAACTCACTTGGCAAAGTTTGATGAGTTGACTTTTTGATGATTTATTGTAAAGTTGCGCAGCGTTCTGAAATTATAATTTATAATTGAAATTATTGTTCATTGCATAACCGATGTAAACTAACCTCATCAGATTCAAGTAAACTGACATCACCCAGAATATCGAATTGAGTATATCCCAGTTCTCAGCGTTTTTAACATCGACTATGTTGTGTTCCGAGAGCCAACAGATCTTCTCAATGGGATAGTAAAGCAAGTCCACAATGTTCGCTGTAACGCCTAAGAAGGCCATCATACGGTCGGGCTCCTAAAGGCAAAAAAGTATAAAAAAAATTTAATAATATTTGTGTTTTATATTTCCCTTGTGTTTTTATACTTTCTCGCCCAAGCCATATTCCATGGCATATTGTATCATGGGTATGTCATCAATGAGACGCAGAGTGGCACGGGCTCCCGAAATGCGGGAACTGAACCGGGCATATCGCTTGGCCAAATCCGGATTGCGATTGACATGATAGCCTGCTACCAGTTTGGCGCTGTAGCAAAGCGCTTTCATCACCTGGAATGGAATTCAGTAAATGAGTTACTGTGAAGGTATAAAATTTCAGTTTTCATATGTAACTACTCCTGGTCTTTTGAACTTCCTTATACACACTTGAGTACATACCATAGTTGGTGTATATTTCACCAAAAGCGTTCATATATATTATACGCAATCATGCAATCGGTAAGGGTTTTATCTTTTACCTTATCATCATACGGTTGAATGTTGCTTTTCTTAAAATACCCGATTGCCATATTTGTATTATTTTATTTTCTTGTACTCCTGGTTGACAATTAAAAGATAAAAAATCACCAGTGAAAGCACAAATACTACGAGTGCAACGAACATCTCGACCGTCGAGGTGCAACTGCGTATTTTCCCACAGTGTTTTTAACACTTCTCTGTACTGACCTCCAAATTACGAACCATGTTTACTCGATTTTGTGATGACACATTTACCTAATACCAAATAGCCAACTAATGTCCTAATAATACCCTTTCACAATTAACAATCAAAGAGTATCTGCCGCCCTTCTACCCACTCGACAGCATTTTTCAATTATTAATTTAGTTTTCAAACATGCGGCGCGCTATTGTTCAAAAACAATTAAAACAAAATGTCGTTCGCGTAATGAAAGAACTCACGCGACTCGCTCGTTTAAACTTGAATGGGTTTTAAGTTGTTATTGTTTACATTTGAAGCATTATAACGTCATATTTTACGATATAGAATTTATTGAGCTTGGTTGATGGAAAAATAGCTGACAACATTGCGATCGCACGTGATGTTTGCTATACATTGCGAAAACGTGATCTAACCGAATTTATTAGAAATTTTGTAATTGAGTAATATATTTTCCAACAGCTTGGATCGCAAGCCTGTTTCTATTTGACTGATATGAATTTCGATTTTCCAGCTTCGTTACCTTTTGGCTGAAAGCAATTGAAGTCATCAAAACAAAATGGCAAAATTCTTAGTTTTATGTATGTTTCATCATTCAGCATTCAAAAAGTTGCAGAAATCATTCAATTTTAGTATGAAAACAAACATTTTGCATGGCACTTTCTTTGATCCGAGAAATTGGAAAACATTTTGAATATCTTGAACATGTCGCACAACCATCCTATGTCCATTTTTTCAAAACTCTAGAAAATGAAAGACAAGTGTTCAAATTGGTATGTCTTGTATGGAAATTGATTTTTATTTCCTCATTTTTCAATTACTTTCATTACGATTCCCACAAACCACTATAGCCTGTCCGATGCAGTTTCTTCTCAGGAATACTAATATGTCTAAATTCCCGATTTTCATGAAAACGGACATAGCATGATTGTGCTTTAAGGTATCGATATATTGTATTAAATAAAAAATATAAATCGGGACCGGTTTGGTTTTTGGAATTAAAAGTTTCCTGGCAGGATAAGAACATTTTATATTTCTCCGCGGTACCTGGTGTTATCATTAATCGTCCGTATTTAAATTTTCTCCACTAAATTCAAGGTTAAAGTCTTAAAAATAAATTTTTTGTATGGGACTAATAATATTTATACCCCCACACTCACTGTGGCAGGGTATACTAACTTTGTCACAACGTTTGTAACGCCCATAAGGAGGCGTGTCCGGTATGGAAAAGTATATATATTCTTGATCAGAATCACCTCCTGAGCGATGTCCGTCTGTCCGTCCGCACGATAGCGGTCGCAGTTTTGGAGATATCGACTTGAAACTTTGGGTACATGTTTTTTTCGTGAATACTGAGATCAAGTTCGAGAATCAGTCAAATCGGATAAAAACTGGGCGTGGCTCCCATACACCGGGAAAAAAGGTAAACATTTTTCAAGTCTTTTTTATTGTTGTATTCGGTTGGAAATGTTTAGAAACGTATTTTTGACATGGTCCGAGGTTCCAAAGCCACATATATAAGGGTCTAAATGGGGTCTTGAGACCAATTTTTTTTTTTTTGGTGGATTTGATTGGAATGTTTTAGAAATGGATTTTGGACATGGTCCGGGCTCCAAAACCACCAATAATTGGCTCAAAATAGGGTCTAGAGACCACATTTTTTTATGTTCGAGGTACATCTTCCTACTGTGTGGGGGTATTTCAGCTTCGGTATAGCCGAAGATAGTCCACTCTCTAGTTTTAAACCGATTTGAAAATTAAAAATGTTTTTAAATGCCTTATTTAGGCAAACATATTTTTTTTTTAAATTCTGTCATGTAGTAAACTGTTTTGGAAAATTGGTGGACTTACCACCTTACTGATCCGATACCTTCAATTACATTTGGCATGATCAAAAATGATAGAAACTTAATATAAAATATTGCCAAGACCTTGTGGAATCAGGTTATTTTAACTTGATATCAAATTATACTCCAAAAATATATCAAAGGCTTGCTGTAATGTTGCGTGGGATCATTAGTATTTTATTGCTTTATGTTTTTTCGTTCACGTGATAACGTGAAATTAGTTCCGTTTAAAACTGTTTGATCGGTTCCCAGATGTCCAAAGTAGCTTTAATTTGTTTTTATGCAGACATAAGATAAGACGTGTTAATCTAGCATTCTTTTGTGTTTACATGAGCAACAAACCAAATAATAAACGTGTGAAGTTGTTTAGTTCTTTGAAATGAACAAAAAAAAATTGCTAGACAAAAAAAAAACGTGTAAAGTTATGTTTGGCAACTAAAACACGATTTTAATTGCGATTAGAATATATTCAAAATAACAAGATATTCAAGACCCAATTCTACTGATATCGCATGCAAAAGCAATAAAGAAAGTGAAAACCTGTTGGAACTGTTCCGCTTTATTACTAGATGGCGATAATAAAAGGGTTGTTGGTCTACATGGGGTCTAAGTACGTAAAGGAAAAAAAAACGAGTTAGCTACTATGTATTATTCTATTTGAGTAGCCCGATACTACGGTACAAAACAATTTGTCGTATTTCTTGCTAAAAAATAGGAAAATAGGTGAAGGTCCAGTGAAACATAACACAGCTTGACAGTACTTTTTGTTAAAATGTTACTTCTTATTTTGTATATAGTTTTTAAGATAGTTTTCCAGTTTTTTTCCACTTTAAAAAGACTTTATTTAGTTTAATGAGAAACTAAAGCTTTTTTTATGTATTTCTTTCACGCTGTATACGAATGAAATTATCATGTAATTCTACATTAATTGTTTTATTAAAGTTTTAAGTTACTCAGACCAAATAATCTAACCACCCTCCAATTGTGGGAAGCAAATCCAATGTCCAATTCAACCGACTACTGTTATCGTATGCAAAAGCAATAAAGAAAGTGAAAACCTGTTGGTTCGCTTTTTTTTAATTGTATTTTCCATTCTACAACATGCCACGATGCATTCATTTGCCCTATACTAAGGAGTAATTAACGCACTGATTTACAAGAAAGTTCAACATTTGTCTTTATAATTTATAAGTTAAACTAGCACTTTGCACTTTGTGAATTGTAAATATAAGGAAGAATGGACAACCTACCTTATCACGACCACCATAGCTGTCGATAATATCACAAAATTCGTTTACAAATTTAGTTGTTGTCATCTCTCTGCTTTTTTATTGTCGGCGGAAATAGATGCAATTACTTAAATGGTTTTCGTATGTAATTATCAGTTTTGGTAAATACAAAAATATAGAGCTCACGACGAACCGTTCACCACCACAAAAGTTGAACAACAAATTCAGCCTGATTTATTCAGGCAGGCTCAGCTGTTGCAACTAGGGATGCAACATAGTTTAAAAACGATGTTTTGCTATCGATGTTAAAAATTTCCCAACAACAAAAAAGTGCCGATATATCGATGTTTAATATCGATTTTCTTGTCTTCCCTTTTTCAGGAATGGATTTTAACACCCCGTCTACATTAGTGATAAATTCTCGCATACTTTACATCGCATGCGATAAATCGTAAGTGTATACCATAGTAAGTGTATACCATAGAAAATAAATTGTTGATGATATAATTATTATAAAAATTGAGTGAAATATGGCCGAAATCATAATTCTAATAAATCTTTACAAACAGTTCGTATGCCTGTGTTATACCATAAAATGACCACTCAAAAAAAATTCAGCGATAACTTTTTCGCGTGACAGAACGCATGCGAGGAACGATAGCTAATATAGACGGACGGAGTAATGCATTTAATGTTTAAATTTCAGAGAGCTTGCTTGGAGCGTGACTGTATATCAGTGACAGAACAGAACATTTGATTACAAAGAATAACGAAAATAATTTTTTGAATTGGATGAGGATATTTGTCGGAGTTTATAATTCACATATATGTAATACTTCTATATTTCCAGTATCCTATCTCTGCAATGTGTTTTGAGCTCACTGTAAGAGCGAAATAGCAAGCATTGAATATTGTATTAGTTTGACAGAGAAATCCGAATTGCGAATGTACTTTCTCATATATTTTGTCTCTTGATATCAGTGAATGTACTTTCACTATACTGGCAATATATAAGTATTACATATATGATAATTCATGATGAATTGAATTCATCATCTTCGCAATCCCATTGTTCGTTAATTTCTGAGAGTGACACATCTTTATGGACTATATTAGAAGCTAAGGCTAGGACTTCAAATCACATTTCATATTTTATTACATATTTTTAATTTCGTTTTTTTTATACGTGCCTATTCTAGAAAGGCAGTGTCGGAGCAAAACCAACAGCAACACTGAATGGAGATTCACTATTTTCGATAATTTTGGAAAATTATTATTACCATTCCTAAACTGGCCAGAAATGGCAGAGAAGGGAAGATGTCAAACAGAAAAAACGCTATTAACAGTGGAAATAAACCCAAAAAATCGAAAAACGAGATATTTCGGGCAACCATAGGCCTATACCTGAAACAGAAGAGTTATGTGGTAAATATACAAACGCGCAGACCACGAAGTTGGAGGAGAGTTTCGCAGTGAACAGACAATTTTTTCCGCTTTTTTAGGGAAGCGACAAGCCGCGCAAGTCGGACAAGTTGCAAAATAAAAAACAATTCGTGCTCCAAAAGATGCTGGAGTCGGACCTGAGTGTTGGCGGCAATTGCTTTGCATTCTCAAATGTGCTCTGCATCACCAACAATCAAAACATTGTGGATCAGCAGTTTTGCAGGTGAGTGGGGGAATTTTTCAGTTGTCAGTGTTGTATACCCTTTCGTGCTTAGATTCTCGCAATTTGTGGAATCCCAAAATGACGTTGTTCGCCTGGAGTTGAGACGCTTCTATGGCCCCATGCTGTGTCACCTCTACTTGGAACTCATGAAAGCGCGCGAGCCCAGGGCAGCGGTTGACCTTTTCCGGAAATATGCTCACTTGGTGGCGCCCGTAGAAACCTACGATGCACCGCTGCCCACCAAAATTAACGGTTGCTCCCTGCCCAATATCGATGTTCATGGCGATCTGGGTCTGCACTCCAATATACGTTTTTTGCGCGAAGCCAATGCGGCCGCAGAGGATCCCGAATTGGACTACTTCATGAAACTGATACAGATACTGTCGGTGTGCACGAAACTGGAAAGTGCCGAAAACAATGAGGAAGTGGGTCACTTTCGATCCTCCAAGTATGAAATTCATACAACCGAAGCGGTCGTGGAAGCACTGGGCTCGTACCTGGAGAAGCGGGGTCATGTGCTGATACTGAACCTGCTCTACACCTGGATTCACGTGCACATTATCGACAACGAGGTGCGCCAGTGGACAGAGGATAATTTATTGCTTGGACCGGAAGAGGAGGATGACGAAGAAGATTCCACAATAGCAGCAACGATAACCGCGCCACAAGATCACAAATCGAAAAATCACATAACGGCAAAGCGGCCAGCGGATGAGTCAGCCACTGTGAAGGCTGAGAAGGCTACCGCCACACCCATAGCCCCTGACGATACTGACGAAGAGAAGAAAGGACGTGGACGCAAAGTGCGCACGTGTTTGGCCAATTTGCGCGAGTCTAAAGAGCAGATAGCAAAGATACAAACGGAGTTTCCACGCTTCATTAAATTGGCAGACAATGGCCGGGGGTAAGTTACATACAGATTTGCACACACACACACATACTAACAGACACATTTTTTTTTACCTAAAGCCTCACATCAGCCGATCTGGATGCCAACGAGTGTCACTTGGTGGCGGGCTTCAACACTTCCGTGGTGCAACTATGGCAAATGAATCAGCAGACTGGCTGCGGCAAGAACCTGTATCAACGTGCCGACGAGCGTGCCTGTCGTTGGGAATTGAACAACTGCGGCCGAGAGGAGGACAATGCCATCGAAGTGGAAATTAAGAGTCAAACAGTCGACCCAAAAAGTGACAGGCGGAAAAGGAAATTCACCCAAGCGAAATACGAGGGCAATTCATAGTAAGTTTTTGGCTTAAGTTTCCATTGTAGCTAAACTGTATTTTCCCCTTTTGCCCACCAACAACGCAGCAATGAATTTGGTGGCATACAACTACGCGGTCATGGTCTGGGCGTAACAGATGTACGCTTTTCCACGCACTATCCGTTGATCTACAGCGTCTCCAAGGATGCCACAATGCGTTGTTGGCGCGCCGAGAGTTATGCGTGTGCGGCCGTTTATCGTGGTCACCGCTATCCCATTTGGTGTGTCGACGAGAGCCCGGTGGGCATGTACACGGCCACAGGTTCGAAGGATTTGACTGCGCGTTTATGGTCATTGGAGCGTGCATTTCCCTTGATAACTTATGCGGGCCATACGCAGGACGTTGAAGTGAGTACACATTACATATTATGATTTTTTCAACCTTATTTTGTTACATTTCTTGTGTTTGCCTTTCAGTGTCTCACCTTTCATCCCAATGGCAACTACATAGCCACTGGCTCAGCTGATCTCTCTGTGCGTCTTTGGTGCGTCACAAGTGGCAAATTAATGCGCGTCTTCTCCGACTGCAAACAGGCGGTGACTAGTATTGCCTTCAGTCCCGATGGCAAGATGCTTGCGGCGGGCGGTGAAGAAACGAAAATACGCATTTTCGACTTGGCTGCAGGCACGCAGCTCAACGAACTGAAAGAACATTCATCGAGCGTGTCGAGTCTAGCATGGAGTGCTAATGGCAAGCAACTGGCATCGGTATGCCGGGATGGTAGCATGCGTTTGTGGGATGTGAAGAAGTTGTCGCCAATGAAGTAAGTTTTGTGCGATTAATTGACGCACTGAAAAGATAACTTTCTCATGTGTTTTATTAAATTTTCCATTTCTTTTCTATTTCTGCAGTGAAAGCAGCTCGACAACATCTACTTCCTCATCCTCCACTTCGTCTTCTGCATCCTCGAATCGCCTAATGGCCTTGAGCAGCAATTGCCAGCGCTTGGTTAAAGTATTTTACAGTCACAATGACACAATCTCCTGCATGGGCAGTTGAAATTGTCAATGGAATTTTAGTTGTAATTAGGATTATATTAAAGTAAAGTAAATTAAATTATACAATTATGCTAACTGTTAGTTGTAGTGTGCACCGCACCCCACTCCCCCACTATTATGTTTAAACTTCCAAATTAAACGAAAGCTGCTTTTAAATTTTATGAAATTGTTTCTATTTATTGTGTGTATTTCTATAGTTTATAGTATGTATTTTATATTGACAATTTGTTGTTGTTTCTTTTTTTTTTATGTTTTCTAAAGACTATACTGTAACAACGTTCACAGCAGCGGCGCTATAGAACTAAACCATCGCGCACAGCCCCTGGTGGGGGGCAATGAGTTCTAAAAGTATAAATTAGGGACACTAAAAAGGTAATAATTGTATGTGTGATGAGTTTGGTTTACAATTAAATAATTTAAGTATTACGTATACGGGGGGCAGGCAGATAGAGTACATAATACGCCATTTCACCGCTTCAACAATTCAAGGAACAATGGAACAATTATTTGATTATTATTTAACGCGTATGTGTCATGCTCACGTGCTGCCCATTTCTTCTTTAACAAAGTATCGAATCGCAATCTGTTCGTTCACCGCTTGCGACGCATAAATTGTAGTGTTTTAGCCATGAGCGGCGCTTTCTTTTGACGCAATGACGAATGTGCTGCAACAAGAAGAGGAAGTGGAAATGTTAATTTGGTTTTTTTTTCATTCAGCTAAAAGCATTTCATACGCACAAACTTGTGCAGGATCTCGTGCCGTTGCGGCCGCAATACGCAGACGGGTGTCGCCCGTTTTGGCGGCATTCGGTGTCACACTGGAGAGCGATGCCACCCGGGAGGCGGGCGTGGCAATCAGTTTCGACTTGGTGCCATATTGCTCCTGTTTACGCTGCACGTTGCGTGGTGGTTTGACCATTGAGTCCACAAAGGCCAACTGAGTTTTGCGCACGGGTGCTGCTATGATTTTTTGCGATTGCTTGATACTTTCGGCAAGTATGCTTAGTTTACGTTCTTGATCTTCTTGGCAGCGCTGTAAGTACACACAAAATTTTAATGAATCATAACATTGAAATTGCACAAGTGCTGAATTATTTTTAAACAATAACCAAACCATTTTATACGAATAGGCGTGATATCATTCAAACCACTTGGGCAAATCCCACCATTTCTGTCTATAAAAAGATTTGTCGGATCAAAAACACAAACTGTCTAAAAATTTTTTTGGTAAATTTTGGCAAAGCAACGTTTTTTTAATTCATTCTACTTTTAAAAAAATGTATTGTCACAAATAATTTTAAAATTAATGTATAAAAAGCTTGGGTTCTAATTAAAATACACAAAAATTAGTTGCTTATTGCAAATGTCGATAGCGAATAGAAATGACTTTCATCAAAAAATTAAACTTTTTTTTATTTGGTTTTTAAAAAAAATTTTTTTGCTAAAAATTTATTTAAATTTTTTAATTTTACAATATTTTTTAATAAAAATGTATTTTGTATGACAAACTTTTTTTTTTTTTTAAATTATTATTTTTTTTTTTTTGCAAACAAATTTACTCCAAAAAAATTTTTGAAATGTGTAAAAAAATTTTATTTAGTTTTTAAAAAAAAATATTTGTTTTTTTTATTAAAAAAAAATTTTTTTAATGCATACATTTCTTTTTTTTTTTTTACCACTAAAAACTGATGCAAACTTTGATTCGAACATGAAATCGAAATATCAGGGGTGCAATCGTGAATCTCGAATCAATATTTTCGATATTTGATGCTTGGTCTCAGAAGTGATTCAGCCATGTCCGTCTGTCTGTCTGTCCACACAGTATCGAAGATATCGACTTGAAAATTAGTTTTTCTGCGCCGAGATCAAGTTTGAGAATCAGTCAACTGGGACAAAAACTAAAAGGGCTGCCATACAAAATGACAAAAAACGGAACCAAAAATGTTTTAAGTCTTTATAGAAGGAACATTTTCTAAGTTTTTTTTAAATATTTGTTATTGGTGCTTGGAAATGTTTACAAATGGTTTTTTGGCAAGGTCCGAGGTTCAAAAATTATAAATTCTAAAACCAAATGGAGTCTTGAAAGTAGATTTTGTTTATGTCCGAGGTTCTTATAAAGTTGTATTGTAATTTAAATAAGGCAGTGCCTCTGGTTTTTTAAAATTAATTTCTCGATTTTCTTGTATTTTAATTTAAAAAGATATTTGTACGAAAAAAGCAAACTTACCAAAAACATTTCCCTCCACGATTCCATTTCCTGACGCTTATGCGCACGATATGTACGCTGCACATGCAGCTGCCACAGCACATCGCTGTCCTCCATCAAGTATGGATTGTATTCCTCGAATACGAGCAACTGATGCGGAGTGGCGCGCTCGAGTACGGAGCGTAGAACTTCAAAGGGAACGCCTCCAGTATATTCGAGAGCTATTCAAGAGGAAATTATATTTTAAGTAACAATTGACACTCCTTTCAAGTATGAATATTTACCATCGATGTTCTTCTGCAGAACACGTATGCAGAGATCAAAGAGCGAGGGCACTTGCAAAATTTGTCCAGTTCTGACGCCTGAATAGATTTTCGTACTGCGAGAAATGTTTGCATGAGAATTTATTATAGTAAAATCGGGCAATATGGGGCCTGGCCTACCGCATTGTCTTTGATGAAATCCCATGACTGTAGGCCTCGGCATCGGTGAGTGTGCGCATTGGCCTGGACGCACTCGACGTGTTGGTATTGAAGACACAATCCATTACGGTCTGATTGCGCGGCAATGGCTTGTAGTTGGTTGTGATGTGTGGCAACTCCAGTGCAATATTCGGATCGAGTGGTTCCAGCTTGGCAGTGGAGGAAAGCAAATCTGGTTTCTGCAAATGTTATCGAAGGGTGAGAAATGTATTGTATGGGGCAAGGCAAGGCCACACGGGAATAACTTACCACATCCGGACTATATGTGGAGGTAGTAACCGCCGCAGGCGATGAGAACAGCTTCGAACCGTTCATCTTCGAACTGCTGAGACTTTTGTTGGAATTTTCCTTGGAGGTGCTGGCACTGGTGCTGGCGGCAACGGGCGATTTTGAGGTGTTCGCCAAGGATTTCTTGGACTTTTTTGTGGGCATATTGAGCATGCCGAGTACATCGGCAAAATTAGCACCCATTGAAGAGTCGATGCCGTCGTCGCCGCCACCGCCACCGCCGCCACCTTCGGCGTTGTTATTATTATTATTGTTGTTGTTGTTATTGGGGACTTTTTGAACTTTGGCTATTTTAGCATTGGGTGACTTGGATTCGACTGATTCCTCGACAGTGTGATGCGAACGCTTGCGCTCCGAGGCCGATGTCGACGATGAGGAGTGAGAAGTTGATGTGGCGCTGGCGTGTTGCTTGGAACTGGATGGTTTCTCTTTGGCCTGATGTTCTTTATCCTTCGAAGAGGTCTTTGCTTTATCGGGAATCTCCTTAAATGAAAAATAAGAGACCACAAAATGTTTAGAAACTTTAGAAAATTTAGGGGCTTCACCACTTTACCTCTTTAGTCTTTCTGCTGCCATGCTTGTCCTTGTCCTTTGAAGAGGAATGCTTGTCGTGCTCTCCTCTGTGCCTACTCTCTTTGCGTTCGGATTTCTCCTTGGAAGAGTGATGTCCATCCGAACTCGTCTCCTCCTTCCTCTTCGAACTGCTGCTGCTGCTGGTGCTTTTGTGATGCGAAGACGTTGAGGCCTCATCCTTATCGCGTTTCTCCTCCCTGCGCTTATGCTCGGATTTATCGCTACGTTCGCGACTTTTGTGATGCTTTTCGGTGGCTTTCTTCTCGTGATCCTGACTTGAATTCGGTTTACTTCTCGATGAACTCTCATGGCGATGCTCAGTATGCTTGCTGCTGCTACTACTGCCACCCTCTTTTCGCCTGTGCCTATCCTTCTCTTTGGCTGAGTGGTGACCATCATCAGTCGACTTTTGTTCTTGACGGTGCGGTTCCCTGCTTTCGGTTCGATTATTTCGATTATCGTCGAATTGATCGTCGTCGCTCGATCGCCGGCCATTTGTGGCGTTGTTCACTTCGTCTTCCGCACTCGTGCAATTTGTTTCCATGGGCTCTTCTTCGGCTGCCACCATAGCCTTCCATTTTGTAACGAGCGCCTTGGCGGCCACACCAATTTCTCCATTGAATTTACGCAACGAATTCACAGTTTTGCCAATGCCAGTCTCTTGCAGATGCTCCACTTTGATGGGGACTTTGTAGAGTTTCGTAATACAGTGGAGAAGCTGTGGGAAAAGAGGTTGTTTATGGACTTCGTTTAGGAAATATAACAAGAAAATAATAAACGAAAACGTCGACGATGATACCCTCTCAAAACTCGACCAAAAGCTCTCGTTTTCGAACTTCAGTATCAGATATTCGAAGAGAGTATGCGGGCACAATACAGACTCGTTTTTACACTAACTTTTTATAATTTACGCATCCTAATCAAGCACCCAAATATGTTTTCCATTTGCTTGATTGGTCATATCGGTTTCGCACCATGTTTCACCCCATGTTTCTGATAAACACCAAAGTCTGATGAATGAATTGAATTTTTCATTTCCAAATTGCTCTTAGCACCCAATGCACAGTGGTTATAAAACCTTTGTCTCATGATCGATAGGTGCTGGGTTCGATTTATTTTCAAAGCAAAATATTTTCTGCACGAATAAGAGTTGCCAATTCAAGCTTCACAATTGACTTGCGACGAAATGGTCAAATGCGTGGAAATCACAATGAAAAAAGTGGAATTTCTTTCACTTTTTTTGTTAAATTTTGTTTCGTAATTTTTAGGGCTGTTCTCATTTGTTCAGTCAGCATGTATTTCCAGCGGTATTGTGCTGTCGGTTAGTGTAGGGTAATTGAAACCTAAAAAAACAGCGTCGTGCGTATGTACATACATTTTTACTGATAAAAGACAAAAAAAAAATGAATTTTATCAGAAAACAAAAAAAAATATTATAGGTAGCACACTAAAAGCATTAAATGCAAAAAACAACAAGTAGTTTTACTCGACTATAATATTTTCGGTGAATTTCCAATTGGTTTAGGGTTACTCTACTTGCCCATACAAAACAAATATGAAAATGCAATAACAGCACACGTTGTGACTCAGTGACCTTGACATATCCACGTTCATTGAGTGACCGAAAACAAAAATTGTTTGTTAATTTAATACCACAAAGTGCATAACAAGAACAACAACAATCCAATAGATACCTTCGATCGGCAAAATCGTATAACTTACACTTGCAAAAAATCTAGACAATAAAGGGATTTATGCGAATAGGCACACAAGACCACGGAAAAACCCATCTGTTCACATACATTTTGTGGTTGTTGTTGTTATATAGGATACACTTTTGCATCTGCTGTGAAATAAAATTCCGAGAACAAGAAACACTTGCTTTTTTTTCATTATATAAAATGGAAAGAAGAAAGGTTTCTTTTGCGAATTGAATAATTCGCTTGGGAATGAACCATTTTATTTGTGAATTCTTCTAGGTTTATTAGTTTATTGTTGTCTAAGGGTTAAGAGTAGTTTAGGAATGTATGTTGATAGTGCCCATCGATTATCACGAGTCATGATTAACCATTTCCATAAAATGTTTAACAATGCACACACTTACCCTTTCCTCATCGTCCTCTTCGCAGCGTTCGATGCTTCGCTGGTAGTGTTGGACCACTTCGAGTATGGAGGATGATGAGGTGGCCATTTTTAAATTTTCGATATCCTTTCTGGAAAAATTATTGTCCCCCCGTGCCGTGAAAGCGAATGCTTCTTTTTCTGCCAATTCACCTTTTCTTGCCTTGTTCTTTTTCTTGGCTACTATCGGCGATTTTTCTTCTATTAATCTACTTTCTTTTGCATTTGCAATTATGCCCACTTTTTCACAGCCAGCTATACTCGTTTCGTCAATCGCGATTTCACAAAATTATTAAAATTGTTGGTTCAAGTATTTCTTGTCGATTTTACAGAATTCACAAAATCCACTGGATTGCGGCGAAAAGTTGAATCAAGTATATTTTATATTTTCTAGATTAATTAAAAATGAAAATTTTCACGTCTTTCCTTTTCACGTTCGTTGCAGAGCAGCTGGGAAAAACTTAAAATGAACTAAAATGAATCAATGAATTCATGACGTTGGCTAGGTGGCCAATGATGCCAGATTGACGCCTTTAGTGTTTTTCGACCCAAATGACGTTTTACATTTGGCTTCAAACTACGTTTTTAAAGGATCATTTAGAGCATTTAGACCGCACGAGCGAACGCAACTTTTATTTTGAACTCCAATCGCGAACAAAATTGTGTTCTCACAAACGTTTACACTACCTGAATATTTATTCCCGCTACAAGTATTGGAAGCCAGATTTTCCCGAACAGTTTGAAAGCCAAAGATTGCAAGCCGACCGAATGAACGGCATTTCTTTCGTGGGATCTACATGCACCCAGAGATTATTGTCTCACACGAAATAAAACACTCAGTTAAAAAATCTCACTTCTTCTCACTTTAGATATGAGATATATCTAACTATTCTTGCAACCGTCGAAGTATTTCCAAGTACACCAAATCGTGAATACCCATTCAGAAATCAATTACAAATGATAAAATATATTTTTAAATGCAAATTTTAAAACCGAATTACAACACTACATTTAGCGTTCTCACTCTACTCCAATTGGAGTAGACCTACTCCTCTGGCGTTGATTTTAAAATTTCTACTTCCCTACTACGGTAGTAGATTTTTTTACTACCCTCAAGGTATTTTCTAGTACTATTGTAAGAAATCTACTCTTCAAAATTGTATGTGAGTTTCATACGTTAAGGTGCATTAAGACCGAATGAGCGAACCAAACTTTTGTTGCGAACTCCAATCGCGAACCAAATTGTGTTCGCACAACCGTTTACACCGCCTTACCGAACAAGAATCGGAAACTAGTCATTTATTCGCTTTTAAGTGTTTACATTGCCCGAACATTTTGGTCGAGCATTCGGCAACGAAATCAAGTTCGGGTGATCCGGGTGTATACACCAGCCGAATGAACGGAATTTTGTTCCCGAGTTCGTGCGGTCTAAATGCACCTTTACAAAACTACTACTCTTTCTACAAATATGACAGAATGTATATCACTTCCATTTTCTCCGAATCTACTTCCCTAAAATCGAATATATACTACTCTCGTCGTAGCAAAAAGAGAGAACCCTGACTACATCCCTTAACTGAACATACTATTTGGCATCTGCCAATTGGCAGAGTTGCCATTTTGAAATTTTTCTGAATATTGTATCAAAAAAACTGTAAAATAGGCATTAGGCATCATCAAACTTATGAAAAAATTTCAAATAAAAAATATTTAAATCAAACTATGGAAAACTATGATGTCTTTGGGGAGCTAGATGAACTATGCAATAGTAAGTTAAAGAAAACAAATATTGAACAAAATATGTATATAAATTTCCAATTGCAGATAATGTTTTGGCCAAGTTGAAAAAACTGGCTCCAACAACATCTACAGAAAACGAAGAAGACGATTTCGATTTGGAAGCGGCATTTGAGGTCGACAAACGCCTACGATCGCCAGATAAGAAAAACAAAAAGAAGAAGAATGTGGAGCCTCTGTCACCCATTTCGCCATCGCGGAATGCGGCCACACCACCTCCAATTAGCAAATCCAGTGAATACAATGAGTCACAGCTAGATGATTCTGTTGGTCGTCGAACAAGATCATCGAACCGTAAACGGACCGAGCCGGAGCAGCCACCACCAGCACCAACAAAAACAAAGTCAGCTGCACCAGCACCAACAGAAACAACTTCAGCTGCATCAGCACCAAAGGCGCCAGCCAAGGGTAAGAGGGGTCGTAAAGGTAAACAAACAGCACCACCACCGGAGACTGTACCCGTATTTGACGCTGAGGTTGGAATGCTGCCACCCCCACCATCGGAGCCAGTATTTGCTAATATTTTTGCACAGGTTCAGGCAGCGGCCGCAGCTGCATGTCGAAGGTCCCGAAACGCACAATCCGCCGGAGCAAGGGTAAGTCCTCCTGCTGTCTTTATAGAAAGTTCGCGATCGATCATGTCTGTTTTCATTTCTTTCTTTTAGAATTCTGCCAACGGTGTAGTTAGAGCGCGTCGCAATTTTGTTGCAGAGATTGCCGCACGCAGCACGAACATTGATTATGTCGACTTGATTTCAAGTCCCTTGCCGCGTATTGAGGGCGTGGTAAGTTTGTTTGAGATTCCCTGAAACCGTGAATAGTAAGTAGCAATTGGAACATGATTTTGAAATAGATTAGTATCGACTCGGATATCGAGGAGGACTCAACATCAAGCACTGGGCGAAAAACCTCGACAGCCGTGACCAAAAACGACTCGATGTCGATGGATGCCTCCTTTGACGAGGAGAACCCCGAGATGTCCATCAAGATCATATGGGAAGGCAACCCCGAAGTGTTCCAATTGCGTAAATACCAGAAATTCTTGCGAATATTCGAGATACTGGCTGAGCGGGAAAAGACCGCTGTGGAGAATTTGGTTTTCAATCTGAACAACCGAATCATTTCGTCCACTGATACTCCGGAGAGCATTGACTATAAAGTATTTCAGTTTATAAGTGAGTGGCCGCAAACGGGCAATTGCAATTTCAAAAGAATTCATTCGATTTCTTTTAAATTTCAGATGGCCGCGTTCTAGTGGGCAAATTCGATGCGCCAAAAACAAAACGTGATGCCAATAAGGTTTCGTTGAAAATCCAATCCGATCAATGGAAGCGTCCGCTGCAAGTTGACTTGCTCAAAAAGGATAAATTCAAGATTTTATACATCAAGTGTGCCGAAGAACTGAACATTCCCTATGACAGTCTGAAATTGAGGTACGACATGCAAGGCTTAACAATTAAAATTTATAGAAAAAAATAAATTTTTTCTATAAATATTTCAGCTTTGATGGTGAGCACTTGGAGTACAATGCCACGCCCGCCGATCTTGATTTGGAAGGCGGCGAAGCTATCGATTTGCGCATTAAAAAATAAATAATAAGTTTTATATATTCTGTATTTTTTTTTGAAGAATTTAGACCTTTTTGTTGTTGTATAAAACTGCTTTTTTCTACTTTGTCTACAATGTTAGCTTTTAGGTTAGAATAGTCATCAAAAATTAAAAATTATTCATCATCCTGTTACTCCGATTGAATTCATTGGAAATTTACTTTTCAACTGTGTAAGACATGATTTAGCTGCAGTACTTTCGTAAAGGCACGTTTTCATTTAAACATTTCATTTTCTAGATGCTCAAAATTTTTCAGTCAGCTTCCCCTTTCTATTGCCTTTTTCCATATTTTATTTTATGCTGTTCCAAAACAAAAAAAAGAACTAGAAAGTGAACTATTTTCGGCACTCATTCGGAAGTGCCTCGAACATGGGACCCCTTTTGACCCATTTATAGGTGGTTTTGGAACCTCATACCATTTCTGAACATTTCCAATCAGTACCACAGGACCCTGTTGAATATTATCTATAGGTACTCCAGATAGAACTCCCATATTGACCTTTGCCGATGACGCTGCTATCCTGGGCTTCCACTTAAATCTAGACATGGCCACTCCTTGCGTGTAGAAACACAGGGACATTCTTAAGTAACTGGATATGTCGGTGGAAAATCGGAGTTAACTAATCCCAAAGCTGACACTTAACCTTTACCCTAAGAAGGCGAATGTCCCGAAAGTTCCGAAACAAAGTACATGGCAAGTACCTAATCTGAAATTACCCAGATTAAATTTAAACAAGTGGAACCGCATGAGCTAATCACAAGAGCGGCAAATCTCGCATGCAAATGTATAATGAAACCATTATGGATATATGGAATCGAGGAATGTGGAAAAACTCCAGCCAGCCCAATCGAAAATCCTACCCCCTGGATCATAAGAAAGACTAACATCCACAGAGATTTGAATATACCCGCAAAGATTTAAGGACGAAATTCAGAAACTTACTTCGAAGGACAAGCAGAGCCTATGTTTCACCCAAACATTTTAGCTAGAAACGTATTAAGGTACACTTAATTTCTCATATTTTAAACGAAATTGATATGTCGATACCTTAATTAAGTAACTATTAACAGATTAAGGTTTTTGTGCCCAGCTTTGGTTATTACCTAAAAACATTTTTGCCGAAAATTCTGTCAACAGCTTTTGAGAATTTGAGTTGGAAAATCTCATCAGAATGCAGTGCATGGAATATTCCAGGAGTGTGGAAAAACACCCTTCAGGATACATGACGAAGCGGCATTTTGCGAATTGAAAATATTTGTTTATGTTGCTGGCGGCTGGCGGTGACACCAAAAGTGGGTGGTGGGTTGCATTCTACTGCCTTTCAACTTCCTTGCTCTCCTTTCTGTGTTCTCTCGCGCTCTGTGTCTCTCAAAAAATGTCTCTCAAAAAAAACGTCTCTCCCTGGAAGTTGTGGCATATGTTCGAGAAAAAGGAAATTCTTGCACAGAATTTATCCAAGGATTCTGAACTGAGCAAGGAGAGCTTTTCTTTTCCAACTTTTGGACTCTATTTTGAAATGAATCGGTGTGCAGATTTCGCTGCTCGAATGGTATAATTGTGAGTACAGAATCGTCTCGTTGTTTAGAAAGAGCGCATCCTTTGTCGTTTGTGGTAGCAATTTTGTGTTTTGCCATAAGAAAGATTAAAATTTACTTTGAGCCAGTGAACATTAGCATGCCTAATAATCCAAAGTGTAATCGATGAATTTGTTATTAAGTTTTTATTGGAAAATGATTGCTCAAAATTTAAATAAATTAGCTTAACTCGAAAAAAAAACGCGCTTTAATTTGCCTTTATGCCAAAGACGCAATAAACTCGAAACAAAAGCTTAATTACACCGATTTGTGAGACCTCCACCCGCCCCCCAACTACTAGTGAATCTACATATCTCCTTAAAACGAGCAACAATTCGGAAATAAAAGTGCTTTATTTGTTTCTTTTGAAAATTTATTCAGTGTCCTTGCATAATAATCTTAAAACAAATTCGTTTACTTTGTTAACCCACGAAATTCGTCAGAATATACAAGAATTTTCCACTAAGTGTTTCGGACGCAACAACCTTTCACACTACCCGAAAGACTCATTGTTTTTTTTTTGTTGTTACCGTGGGCAATGTAATTTTGTGTCTACACAGTGTGTACATTTTTTTTATACAAAATTAATTGTTTTATTACATTTACCCAAGTACACACTCGCGCTCACACCTCCATTAATATACAAACAAATTTTATAGTAAAGGCAAAACGTACGTATTTTGTACACAATTTACTTGTACCTACATCTGTAAATGTGTGTGTCTGTGTATTTTTTTTGTGTATGTATAGAAATTCTTCGGCGTCCATAAATAAAGCGTGACGTGTGCAAAAATAATTTTCCACTTTGTCTTGGTTTGGCGGGTGTCAAAGGAAATTTCAAGGGTTCGCTCGGTTGGCGCTGAAAAGGAAATTGCCGCTGAAATTTTATAGCATAGATGTAGAAAGGAATACAATTTAAATGTAAGTTTACTATGTCATGCGTAAGTAATGCGAATGGAAAATATGAACGAATTTATGCATTATTTTTTGTTATTAAATTTAATTCAGTTTGCATATAAATTATGTGCTGGGCTAAATATTCAAATATATTTTTGTGGCATTTAAAATTATTTTTTTTTTAAGAATATTCTTGGGGCTAGTGCTATGAGTAAACCTTTTTTTACAACCAAAAACAAAATTCAAGATTACAAAAAAATAAAAACCAAAATTTTTTCTCCTGTTGTAATTTTTTATTATTTTTAAATCGCTTAAAAATAAAAAATGATGCAAAAGTGAGTATTAAATAAATTAAAGAGAGAAAATAAAATAAATATGTTTAAAAATCATTACAGTTTTGTATCTTTTTTTATTTTAAAGCTTAAATTTGTCGTTTTTTGGGAAATTTTTCATTTTGAAGTGTTGTTTAAATTAAGGGTTTCTGGTAGATTTGTTCCTAATTCAGTAGATTGTGAAGTGGCCAAAAACCCTTAATTTTAAATTGAAATTGCGAAAAAATTTTTTCTGCTTTGTAGTCGGTTAAACCGACTCGGTTTAAAGGTTATAATTAAAAAAAAAAAATGTTTTTTACTCTTTTTTATTTCATTTTATCATTAATGTTGAGCTTCGGCTTTGGTTTTGGTCCAACAACAGTCTTTAATGGTAAGATCATTTCAAAAGTCTGGTTGCCCTTTTCACAAAACAAAACAATACCCAAATGGCAATACCATAACCCGGATCTGCCCAGAACTCTCGACATTTTATTTCAAATCACTAGTTTGCATTCCAATAACAAAGGAACTAAAAAACTAGCGGTACTTTTAAAAACACAAAACTGTCGACGGCTTTAAAATTTATGCGTTCGTTAATTAAAAAAAAATCTTTTCCTGAAGCTTTTGAGGGCCACGTACCACCCCCTTTTCTCAAATCCTGTCCAAATTTGAAAGGTCGCTTAAACAGAACGCTGTACCAAATCATTACCCCAGCTTTAATATTACAGTATTTATACATAGTAATTAAAAGTTAAGTGGCTCGTAAATTAGCGACGTAACACAGTGATTTGTACAAAGACAAAATTTTTAAAATTTTATGTCATCAAAGGATATGAAGTTGACACTTTTTGGAAAGGTAGTACATTGACTAAAAGGAATATAAAGGGTATTTATTTGATTACAATTTTTCCGACGTTCCTGGAAAATTTCCAAATCAGAGATATTTTAGCACAATTGCTCGAAAACAATTTTTTCCTTCTGTCACTATAAATCATTACTATCCATTCTATTATATTGTATCATATTCGTATTGTATGTAAAATGTATATACATATTCACATTTTAGAACAATTATTTTTTTGTACAACATGGCGTATGAGTAACATTTATTGCTTATATGAGTAATATGTTACTCATACGTCATGTTGTGCAACAATTTTTTTTTTTAGTTTTTTAGTGATATTAAAGCAATTCAGTTTTATTTAAAAATAAGCTTAACAAATTGATCTAGAAAAACGGCAAGAGCTTTATTTTTAGCCCTCCTTTTAGTACTTGATTTATAGAAGTTCCACTTTGTTTGAATGGCAACTTTAAC
Organism: Heteromyza rotundicornis; assembly: GCA_951394025.1. Taxonomy (NCBI): domain Eukaryota; kingdom Metazoa; phylum Arthropoda; class Insecta; order Diptera; family Heleomyzidae; genus Heteromyza; species Heteromyza rotundicornis. Next base: position 66,178,999 of record OX596012.1, read on the forward strand.
TCCAGGCACCTTCAGCAGCAACCTTGTCATTGAAGACTACATTGAATAATTAAGTCCACGAAATTTACATTTTTAGCAAAGCCTTGGTTAACAAATAAGTACTGTGTTCTTGAATAACCCAAATGTTTTTTTTGTGGTTTTTTGTTGTTCCTATATTACTCTACAGTAGCAGAAATGTCTGTACGAATAAATCTACCATATCACGGCGGATGCCATTTAACAAATGTCATTGCGAGAAATGCATTTGGGAGGCCACATTTGCAAGCAAATGCGTTTTGGCGCGCCACACGTTGGTAAAGGACAAAAAAAAGAAAATAAAACCCAAACAAATACAAAACAAACAAAACACAACAAACGAAACTCCATTCGCCATTAAATCGTAACCACTTGAGGGCCTTTCAGGGCATTGTAGCTGCCACTTGCGGCTGTAAATTCGCTTCGTTTGGTTTCCATTTAACATCTGCGTCCCTTAGACTCTAAGGGCGGAGGAGGGTGTTTGTTTGCGTTGGAGCAGAGGGGCCCAACAACGGACATGAATTGGCCCGACTCCTCTAGTTTGGTTGTTTGATTGTTCGTTCATGTTTGTTGTTGTTTTTAGTTTAAACTTTTGTTATAAGTGTTTTTTGTTGTGGTTGTGTTATTTTTGTTGTTTTTTTTTTGTTGCTGCACTCCATAAAAAGAAACAAACAATAACAGGAATTTCAGTGCCATTTTGTATGCATTTGTTGAGTTCGGTTAAAAGCAAATAAAATGTGAATTTTTTATGAGAAGTTCCTGTGCTGTGATTTGTGTGTGACAGCACAGGTATTTGGTATTCATAATGTTTAATGTATGTAATGTACATGGGTACATTTCGTCATGGATGGTAATAACAAACAATAAATGGTATTTCGGTTGATAAAGCGATTCAACCATATTTGCCGGCATGTGTGACATTTAGAGGAGTATTTGCAGAATATTTGTACTTGCAAATACAATACCATTGCTGGAATACTACAATAGTTTGCTTTAACATTTTTTTAATGAATCTTCTGCTTCAAAAACTGCACCAATCCCCATTTTATCTTTTTAAATATTTTATAAATAAATCCCTGCAATATATTAACATAGAACTGGAGTAATTTAAGGATTATTGAAGTCCATTAGAGCATATGTGTGGCTTCATTGCAACCCCACACACATTCGCACATAAATAAGTCATGCATCCGGGCATTTCTCATTACTCTGCTAAAACCAAAGCAAAACGAACGTCTTGACGCCTCCCCCCGCTTGTTTGTATGCCACGAAGCCATATCGCTTCTAATGTGTCTGTGTATGTGATTTCTTTGGTGTTCTTTTCTGGAACACATTAACCTCCTTCCCGTATGAGCCTCAAAGGAGAATCATTTATTTAAGGTTTGTTTTTTTGTTGTTGCTGTTTTTTTGGAGTACATTTAACAATTCCTCATTCCTTGATTCCTTGGCATAAGCAACAGAAACAACAAACACATCAAGAGGCAGCACTCCATATAACAATCCAAGTGGCAGCAGAGCCAAGCCGTTTGTGTGTACCATACAAATACAAATGGAAGCGGCAACAGCAGTCGTAGCAACAAATGAAAAATACCAGCAACAAATGCTTATTTCTGAAAGAAATTCCGGCCAATACTCGGGTTCCTTTTGACACACACACAAACACACACACAAACACACATACATACACTAATACATTCCCACAGTGAACAGTTCAACGGCCGGTCTATATGTTGAGTGGTGTTGGTGGTGCAACAGTGGAGGTGACAGTGCCGGAACAGGTTGCCAGTGGCACTTTTTTGAAATTCCAAAAAGAGCATCTTGGCTGTAGATTGTGGAATATTCTACACAAGACAGTACTAAACTTCACTGTGCTCCAGATGGCAGCAAATATATAATAAAGTGGGGACAGACAGACAGACAGACAGACATACATACGTACACACAAATAAATGAACATTCTGGCCCAGAGTTATTCAATATTCAATGTGTGATGTGTAGAAATGTCGATTTCATTGTGGTTATGAATTTTTAATCTGAATTCATAAGGGAAGATTTCGAAAGAGGCCCCTCATAAGACGAATTGACATCGAAAAAGACAATTGAGAAATGAAAATTGCAAATGATTTATTTTCTCAATGCAAAAATAATGAATTTCCTTCTTTTCTTCTTACTTCCAGATCATTGGACCAATTTTACCACAATACTGTACACCGCTGTCTTAATATCACTTACAACGTAGAATTACTTACCTTAGAGTACAAAAAAAACCCAAGTTCTCCTCATCCATCATCAGCAAATATCACCATCATCAGAAACTGTTCGTCGAACATTTTCTCCTTTTAAGCATTTACTCCTCACTCCCCTAGAAACCAACACTGTCAAAATTGGTCAAATGTTATGTTGTGGTTTTTGCTGTGGCAATATGTCGAAACGCGATTACAAGGTCGCCACAACGGATGGCATCGAACTGGAGCCGTTGGGCGGTGAGAAACTAGATAAGGACAAGGATAAAGAAAAGCAAACCAACGGTGTCACATTCGGTGAGTAATAGCTTTTTGTGGAGGGCAAAAATTCAAAATAAATAAGTTTATAAAAATATCATATTGCCAAAGTTGTCCAAGGAATATATGACAGGGAAAAAAATTGATTATCTTGCATATATATAGTTTCATTAGCTAAGCAGTCTGAAGATGCATATCTGAGCTAATCGAATTTCTTTTGCTTGTAAATTGGGGTTACTCGTCCTTTGTTGCATTTTGGGTTTTGTACGTTGCATCAGGAGGAAATATTCTACGATACAACAACAAAGTATTCATTGACCGGGAATATTTTCCAATTTTTCTAATGTGCAAGACCAAATCCAACGACAGGTGAATACCCTTAATGACAATAGCATGAATGTTTGAGGTTCCTGATTAGAAATCTCTAGTTGGTTTTTGGGTTAAGTATTTCTTGGCGGGCTATTTGTATGGGAGGTAGATGTGGTTCTTGTCCGATGTTGCCTCTTTTCAATACCGTCCAAATAGAAGAAAAATTACACAATTTGGAGTCGCTAGCTCAATAACAATTATAGTGCAATATGTTGAACAGACAGACAAACAGGCGGACATATTTTCTTCGAAACGTCAAAAAGAATAGGAAAATTTATCGATAATCGAAAATAGCGACGAAACCATGGCTAAAGAAAATAAGGTTCATCCACTTCAGACAAAATGACAGAAATAAGGATTCTGACGTTTAATTTAGTGTTCACAAAGTTCCCACATTATTAGAAATTTTCTAAGAGCCTATTTACACAGTCATTCCCATGACGCATGGGCATGCCGTTTTTAGAATTTACACTGACATGGGCATGACGAAATTTGACAGTTTTTATATGAAAATGTAAATAAACGAAGCATGTAGTTGCCACCTTTTACGTTTTTTGTATGGATTTTCGGTGCAAAATGTTCTATCCCGTTTTCACTACCGCAGTTCTTATTAGCTCTTTGTCAGATTTTTCGTCATGGAACTGATAGTGTAAATAGGCTCTAAGAAACGTATTGGCGTTGCCAAATATTTTTCATAACTTATCGTCATTTTACTCTTTCCAAGTTTTTTTTTTAGTTTTGCTGGCATAAAGTAACATTTAAGGGTCAGATTTTACAAATGTAATATCGTTTCATGTCGCCATTGCATAAATTCAACACAAAATCGGGGTTTAAATTGGCAAAATTAGGACTAATTGCCACATCTGGCAGCCCTTTTCTTGAGATTTTTTTAAATATATCTGGTAGCACAATCCTTATTTATGTCAGATGGTTAAGATGGCGGATAGTGTCAGAAGCGGCACTACCTTATTTTCTTCTACCATGGACGAAACGAGTATTCAATTGAAGACCAGTTCTAATCTTACTACAAATCCTTGTGGCTTTAACTGAAGAAAAACAATGAATTCCTATTAAATAGCTGCCAAGATTAAGATCATGAATGTCAATATTTTTCTATCTCCGCCAACATAATTTGGACATTATCATTGTTTACTCATAGACAAATTAAATGTTCATTCAACATAACCTCACCCCAGCATTTAATTTTCCACCATCTTTTGTTGCACTGCAGAATAATTTAAATATTTATGTCGCAACGACATCTCCTCCAAACACACACAATTGTCTAATTGCACTCCAGCAATTATCCGCTTTCCTTAGTTTTCACCCATTTTTCGCGTCCGAGCATATTCGAAACCTCATTTGGTAATCGCTGCCTTATTTCCATGCGAAATTTATGCAAAAACGAAATGGAAAGGTGAGGAGCGTTGGAGTGAAGTGGAGTGGACTACATCTCAGTGCTGAGGAAATTCCCTTACGGCGTTTATGAAATTTATTCATCAACTACGTCGACCGGATTTTTTTTTGCTCTGAAATTGAAGCCAGAAAAACAACAACCAAAATAATACAAAGAAAACGTATACGGTTTCCCTGGAGACCATTTAGGAGAGCCTTTGTATTGCAAGTCGCATGACGTTGCTACCCTTAAACGGGAACACAGCCTGATTCTCAACTGGCCCCAAATGCATGCCGCAAACAAGTCGTACGCGCCCAACCACCCAACGACAGCCCAGTGTTTTTTCTTCGCTGCAAATATTATGAATAATGTGCGATTTTGTAGAAATGTTGTCGGATTTTTGTGTTCTTTTTTTTTTGTATTTTACCTCCAGTCTTTCCTTTTTAGTATTTTTTTGTTATATGTATGTATGTTGCAGGCGATACTGTCAGCGTGTTGCTGTCGCTTGCCGGTCCATGTCCTTTCTGTAGGCTGAGTTTTGTCGTCGTCTGAGAGTTTCCTTGTTTAGCCATCCGTAGGAAGCTGGTGGCGTTGAATTTCCGTCTGTCTGTCGGTCGTCTGCAAACACAAATTGAACGTGACAGATTATGGTTTTGTTAAATTTGTAACGGACGTGGTTAATGTGATTTTTGTGTTCGATCCTTGCAGCTATCGTTGGCTATATTAAACCCTGATTAAGCCCAAAGTAGAACGCCTAAAAATGTCCAGGCTAATCACAAAATTTCCTCAGAAGTGGACAGGCAATTTGTAAAAAAGAAATGGGTGAAAATAGGCAAGGAAGTGAGGTTAAGTGTACTGCCCCACTATATTACGATCAAAATCGGTAGATATTACTCAGCATTTTGTCTATAATCTAGTGAAATGTTAACTCTATCACACTGGCTCCGCTCACTACGTCAATCGCACAGGAACACCTCTCCACATTAGCAATTAAGATTCATAATCTGAAATCCACTTTGGTTTACGCTGCAGCGCGCTCTCTAGTTCCCAACTCAAGCACTGTACGAACATTTAACAGCTTCAATGTGCTGGGAATACGTACGCCCAGAAGAAGGGCACTTAAGGCGCCTACACCAGGATGGCTGTAAAGAAATGTCCCGGTGCCCCGATTGTGAATCTAAAGATGGTGTGACGGATGATGGCGATGACGTTGACGTTGATAATTGTGCACTGCAAGGATATTGCAGATGAGACGCATAAGTGTGGCCGTGTGTTGGCATTTACACACACCATACATACACACACAAGAAGAGACTACATGCAGTTAATATGCTTCTTGCATCTTTTTATGATGCAATCTGCAACAGCACCATTAAATCTTACTTTACGTTCTAGCCAAACAATGATGGAAATGTGACTTCGGCGCCGCGTATGCTCCTCGTCCCATCCACGTTTTGTTTATGTTTTCCATATTGTTTTTGTATTTTTTTTTCGCTACGCTTGGTTTCACTTGGTAAGTGAAAGTAAAGTAATAAAAAAAAAAAATGTGTTTTTAGGTCAGAGTACTTCAATAATGAAAATTGTGAAAAATGGGAAAAAGGCTCAATTTAAATGCCAACCAACCAACTATCCAAGCCGCCAACGGATGCGGCAGAGCTCTGAAAATGGAGCAGAAGCTGTGAAGGAACTGTACGACGCTGACTACTTGAGGTGTACCCATGGATGGGGTGAGGGGGGGTGGTAGTTGGGCATAGTGGTGTAAAGGCTCGAACGGAAGTGGGTCGCCGCTGGGTGAGCACAACGGATACCGGATGGTTGCACCTGCAGGTGAAATGCAATTTGTTGCTGTTGCCTGTTGCCAGTTGCCAGTTCGCTTCAATGTAATTAAATTGAAATTGCGGTGCTTTGTGAAGCTTTGCACATTTTGCACTTTGTGCCATATGCTCAGCTGATGATGGTGAATGCGAATACGGCAGGGCAGGCATTGCCATTTGGAGCATATGGCAGAGAGGTGCTTTTTAAATACTATGTGTGTGTATGCGTGTTTGTGTTTGGCTAAAATTGCAAAACATTTGTCAATTGCACGGAGTTCATTGGCCTGCACTGCAGGTGTTACACTGGCATCCAGCCAACAAACCATCCACATTATTCACTCACTTCAGACTGCTGCATAATATCAATTTCAAGGATTAGCTTTGCCCCAACCACATCCATCAAATTGCAGTGATGTTTCTCCTTCAAATGTTCGGTCAATGAATTTTTGTTCCACCACATTTCGCTGAGTTAAGCAAATTTTTGCCACAAGTGGATTTCGATTCTGTTGAGCATTTAATGAGTACTTCTGCGAGGGCTCTTCAATACGGTCTGCTGCCAATTAATTTAATCCTTTAAGATTTCGCAATTGAGTGTGAATTCTGAAGTGGCCTTTTGCATGGAGAGTTCATGCGAAAAGCGCACTTATTGAAAATCTGTTCAGCCATATTAATTCTAAGAGCCAGGGACGTTCGGAGAAAGCTGAGCAGGGGAGCATCCAAAGGTTATTTGTGTTTTTTACGCAATATGGAAAATGTATGTTGTATATAAAAAAAAATGTAAATGCGTTTCAAGGCTAGACAAATACAAAAAAAAATAAAAATATTCAATTCTGATTGTTGTCCGCTTGGTGGGATTAAGAGCGTGTTTTTTCACTGTTTTTATTTTGATAAGTGCTTGACCCTATTTATGTTCATACATTTTTTGTAACTGTTTTCCAACGAAATGCGACCAGGCCACTCTGGGCTTTCATGAAAAATTTGCAATTGCGGCCAATTGCCTGAGAAAAGTTTCCATTACCAGCTGACATTAGCAGCGCACTAATCAAAATAGAAAGTGAAATGGTTGAAGAACAGCCGCAATGCTCCAAAAGCCAAAGGCGCAATGCAAACTTTTGCTTTTCATCAGTGCTCTAGTACTATTTTACACCTGAAGAAACTTGACAACATTTTTCTTGAGTAATTCTTGAGAGCTGGAAGCGATATTTAATTAAGAGATAAAAAAATTTCCCTTGTGTAGCATTTGTTGCTAGCAATATTTTCGCGTATGAACTAATTTATAACCAAATGATTTTTTCTGTTATTATTGGCTTAAATTTTTTTATCATCAAGCTTTCTTAGGTAGCTTTCTGTAACATCCATTACAAGAAATATTCCACAAATTAATTATGTTCTAATAACCGCCTTTCCTGCCAGACCCTCGAGTTATGTACATAGCAAAGTAAATGGAATAAAGTGAAAAGTGCTTGTTAGGCAAACATTATTGATTACATTTTAAGTGGCAACTAAACGCAAGCAAACACATAAACATGGAATTAATCGATGATCCATCACCGACTCAAGCCCAACAACACCCCAACCACCCACGGGCTACACACACATACATGCATAACACATCAGCTTAAGGTCACATGGCATCAGATTAATTTTATCGATTACTTCGCAAGCAGCAGTTAGTATCGACTTTATCTGTTAGTATCCACGAGCATAAGTATCCATGGAGGGAGAATGCAGAAAGCTTCGCAAAACCGTATGCGAATTTCTCGAGTGCAATTTCCGAACGCGAGCGCTCACTCACCCATTCAGTCAGTCAGTCAGTCAGAAATAGCGAATTTCGTCTTCATGAAGAAGCCACAACGGCAACATTTCTATAAAGTAATAAAATAGAAAATGCCACCATTAGAAGCACCCCCCTCACAAACAACAACAACGACACAATCATCTTCCGTTCGACTCGTGCCTTGCGGGCATTTGTGTTTCACTTTTGTTATCGCCATTCCAAATTCACCCTTCTTCCATTGTTGGGTGCGCTGCTGTGCTGTGCTTCTCTTTGTTTGGAAATGCCAACGCGTTGCAATGTAATGCGGTTCTCCTGTCCAACTCACGATTGCTGTACAAGCTCGGCGAGTTGTTAATCATCTTCATCATCGACATCATCCGGAGTTGCGGATTGACGTTCGACGTTCTTTCGGCCATTGTGGCTCTGTTGTTTACAAACTTCATCAGCCCACCATGCCGAAGTTTCTTTAAAGTTTATTTCATTTTACTGGTGAAGCCAGTCGTTGTGAATTTGCCACTAAATTTTGTGTGTGTGCTTTTTTACTTTGCGGTGTGTGCCTGCTTTGTTCGTGTACATCGCCATAGAGGGTGGTTATCGTTCAGTCTGTTTTTGTTACGTTCTCGGTGTCTAAGAGAATCGGTAATAAAATTATCGCAAAACACTTGCCGGCTTTTCTGGTTGTATTTCATACGTCTGGCAGTAAGTACAGTGGGGCTAGGTTATTATGAGTTTAGGTTAGGAAAAAAAAAATTTATTTATTTGGTTTTAGAACAGAAGCTTCTTAAGCTAAAATGGAGAGAGAAGTTGTTAAAAAATATAGAAAATGTGAACATTTGCTTTTAGCATCGAAATCGATCCACTGCAAGCCAGAAATTCGGATTCTCCTTTCTCTCATTGTTTCGTCTTACTATCTAGACTATTACACTGAAAATAATGCTGTATCTGCCTACAAAGTGAGACTTTCATATGGAACAATTAGGCCCGTGCCCCTATAGTACGCCAAGTCGTCATAAACAATTGGAATAGATGAATTTGTATGTAGGGTAACCCAATCGCAGCGATTTAATCACAGACGTATGGTATTAAAGTACTAATTTATTGAAAGGCCTTTACTCTAGTAAGTTTACTAGTACTAACCTCTTTCAGATAGACCCCACTGGACTTAAAGGAGATTTTTGCAAAATTTTCCGAATTTTCTATTTTACAAAAAAATGTTTTTCTCTCTGTACTGTGTTTTCATTCGAGAACATTAAGCTAGACACGACATAGTAGGGATTCCCCCAAACAATAAATCTTGCCATAAAAAGCAGAATTTCATCGGCGGCAGCATCCCTTAAAGAACACTCATACAATATTCGGTGTTAGAAAAAAAAACTAGTGGCAAAGGGTGACGCTACTAGCACATGATAACACCCCCACCCCGCCACCGAAAAAAATAATAGTCAAACATTGCGTGCAACGAAAAGGGGGCCGCAGTCATACTCAACCCTCCACCGAGCTGAAGAAACAACTGGAGCGGGTGGTGTACGTATTCATCCACCCACCCACCGCCCACAGCCACCACTATCTCTCATCAACACCCGAAACAAGAAACAAGAAACAAGTTGTTAAAAACTTTCTCACCAACACATGCTCATGCTGACGCACACAAACGCATGTGCCGGAACTCAACAGAGTCCAATATGATGAGGACCGGCTCCCATATTATTTCAACTTCCAGCAGATGCGAGTTTATAGTCGAGCGAATCGCATGCGCCGCCACATGCGGTAAACTTTTGTGTAAAAAAGACCAACAGAGGACGACGAGAAGGGATGGCGCAGGGACCGGAGAGAGGCGACCGTTAGCAGGAAAAGCACAAGAGGGTTGGGCGAATTGAATTTCACATTTTACACACTTATCCATTGGCAAAGTTTCGAGCAGCATCCAGTTGGGAAAAGTCTGTAAGAGAAAACACCTTGGCGAGTCGTCCGTCGTCTGTTCTGCGCTGTGTTCGAAGCAATCAATTTTATTTTCTGAAAGTATCAAGTTCAGACTCGGACCGTCTCCTAGTCGCTGTTATATTGTCTGGTTCCAATTAATAAACGTGATTTGAAGAATATTACGGCGAAAATAATCCAAAAGTAACCAAGGAACCAAGTGATTTTATTGAATTAGTGCTGCAGTTTGTGAAAATTTATTTGGGAAAATTCCAAGAGATCTGCTAAAGTTCGTGTGCGAAATGAGTGAAAATGTGTGAATACATGGTGGAAGAAAAACTGCAACCCTGTTTCGCATGAACCGAAGAAGAAGAAATCAAATAATTTATACCAAGAAAAATGTGAAATCAAATGAAGTGCAAAAATGAAATGAAGACCTTAAATATTATTGGATTTTCCATTAGACAAATCATTTGACATTCAAAGTTAATGAATTGCACTTCGGTCAGGCCATTTCCGATTAATTTGCCTAATTCGAGTTCTTGTTTGCAGCAAGTAGTCGAGCCTTTTCGTAATAGTTACCATTTTCGTTGGATTTGTGTGGCACTTCCGGTGGCAATTCATTTTCAGAAAGGCCACAAGTAATTGTTAGTTTATAGCAATGAAACAGTAAAGCGAATAAGAACAAAGTAACATGTTAAACAAAGGGAAAAAATGCCAAAGAACAAAGTGAAAAGTAAAAACGAGAAAAGCTGAAAAAGAAATTTCATTGGAAAGCGCACTATTGACATATATACGAGAGGAGCCGAAATGGCCCAACTTGAGTCTACACACATGGATACCCATTTTTCCTTGAGAGACCCGTGGGGGGTGTAATGAGGGTGGCTACGCCAACCGAATGTGGAGAAGCTCATTCGCAGAGCGGCAGAAATGCTCTGATGAGAATTGGAAGGATTTTTTTTGTCCGCAGATTGTTTTCTCGAAAACCATATTCCCTTACTCTCGCTTGAATCTCGCGTGTTCACAACTGGAATGCTCTGGTGCCTGCCACTCTAAAGTCCGCTTGTTTTGAGCACACATTTTTTCGCCCCATCATTAGACGGATTACTTTGAATTTATACTCTTTCTAATGCAGTGCGAAACAGCCAAGGAAGAGTGCCTTGTTTTGGTTGAGCTTTGTGTATATGGACAAAAAAAAACCACCGTCCCGCCATTGTATTTGAAATTATAGATGGCATCATATGGAAATGTAAACAAAACAAACATGAGGAAAGAATGCCAGAAAGGAATAACAACAAACAATAACACTTATTAAAGTTGACTTTGACATTAATTTGCGCGAGGAAAGCCATCGAGAAATTTTGTGGAAGTGCTTTTTGATTTCTGCCGCGCAGCCAATTGTGACAAATGGCAAATCATTAGTTCAATCAAGTAAACAATTTTGTAAATTCGGTTAAAGGAGCCGGCTACAAGGGGAATTATTGATTAGAAAAGTGAATTTACTTAGTGTCTAGAAATGAGTTCATTGAAATTGTCAATTTTTTCCGAGAATTCAATTGGAATTTTTAATCTTCTGAAGATAAAGAGATTTCAGGACTTGGCTTTCTAACTTTTGGACCTAATACTTACTATTCCTTAAATTTCTCGGCTGACTTTTGAGCTATCAGGGTTAGCAGCAATTTCTGTTATTTATGACCCTTATAAAAATCCACATCTTTTTCGTAGTTTTTAAAAACATGATTTCGTCCCTTAATCGTTTGTGGTCTTCTGTACTTAATTTTTCATCCTCTAGGACACTTTCTTGTCGATCCAGAGATTCCACTGTAAGGTTTGTCCAATGAATTACAAAAGGATCCACAAGTGAGAGAGGGGTTTAGGGGAATGCCCTCATGCAAGGAGTTGATCTATAGATCTGTTCTCTACCAGAGTTGCCAGATGAAAGGACTTTCATTGTTTTTCGGGGAGTATCCTATCAAAAGAAGAAACGGGCCAGGAATTCATGAAAATTTGAGAAAACTTTAATAAATACGTAAATAAGTCAAAACCAATGAAAGTTTTGTTGTAGTTGAACAAAAAGGAGACAAACCTGCGATAAACCTGGCAACATTGTGTGAACTAAAATAACAGTAATCTTTTAACAGCCACTGATATACGATTTTATGTTCTCCTATCTGTTAAACTCACTGTTACACACTCTGCGGTTCATAACATCATTTTGATGGTTGTCAAATCTGTTGACATTTGAACTAGTCAGTTGAAAGTCCATGTTAGTACCCAGAGACTCCTGGGTTCAAATCTGGCTGCACCATTTTTTATTTATTCATTAGAAAAATAGATTGACAGTTTTTTTTAACAGTTCGAGAAGTTGAAAAAAGGTTTCATTCAACAGTAAAACTGTTAAATCAAACAAAATTACTTTAAAACAACAGTTATTCTGTTAAAAACAGAATAACAGTGCCCGACTGTCATTTCCACTGCTGTCTTTTTTCTCGGTGTACTACTCTCGCGTTGATTTATAAATTTCTACTCCTCTATTCCTGTAGTAAATTTCCCAAAATTGTATGTGAGTTTTATACGATGCAAAACTACTACTCTTTCTACAAATCGACTACACTTAAAGAGATTTCTACTGCTCTTATAGAATTTCTACTGCAAGAAATAATATCTACTTCCCCTTCTTGAAATCTACTCCCTTAAAATCGAATTTCTACTACTTTCGTCATGGCAATATTTACATAACTATACTTTTTAAATTTTGGGTCATTTTTAACCACTAAATATTGCCTTTACCGGGTTAAAATGTTCACCAACATTGCATAGTTCTAGGTCTAAGTAGATTACATTTGGTAAAGTTTCTTTTAACAAAACTGCAGTCATCTACTTATGACCAATTATGACTATGAATCTGATATCAGATCTGCAATCAACAAAATTGTATCCTCATTTTGTTGCACAGTGTTCATAAAATCAGTTGATGCTTTCAAAAGTTATACTTACTTAAATAGAAATCAAATTATTGCAACAAATTGCTTAAATTTTTCGAAAAAAACTTTTGGCAACGCATACAACACATAAAAAATAAATGTTGATGCTTCTTGGCTGAACTTAAATAAGTTTAATGATACACAAATATTTCCTGCTCATATCGCCAGTTTGTTTCAAGAGGGTGGTTTTAATGGAGCTGCCCAAAAAAGCGCTTTTCTCTAATTCAATGCGACATTGAAAATATGAAAAGCAAACCGCGTGCCGCCTGGCTCCGTAACCTTTGATGCTGTGTCTCGACAGACGACGGACGACAAGGGTGGCAATGGGTGGTTGAACTTGAGGTATCTGCCTGCCTGAATGCTTGTGTGTCTGTCTACTTGGCAGCCGGCCCGAACGGAGCCGATCCGGCTTGGCAGCAGCGTGTGTGTGTGCGAGTGTACGTTTGAATTTCTACCGGCGAAAACGATATTACGTACAACTATGATGTAAAAGCTACTGCCTAACGAAATAAAAATACATTTTTACGTTCTTTATTTTGGGCTCAATGGAAAAAAATGTTATCCTCCCCAAAAAAAAAAAAAACAAGAAAAAAAGAAAAATTTGGGGATGAATGAATAAAATATTAGTGAGATTATCAGGTTGTAGCAAAACTTCACAGCGTCGAGGTTTGATTTTCGACTCCTCAACTTTAAGGGAAGGACGTCAATTGAGTTGTCTGTCAGAGTGTGCTAAATGAACATAAATGACGGAAGTGCGGAGATGAGAGATAGGGAACAGAGATTTCGTAAACTAATTTATACGTCAAACGCATAATATATATGCGAGGGAGGACAATTTGGTTAATTAAATTGGAACTAAAATGAAATTTTACAACTTAGAGAAAGCGGAACTATGGCACAATAAATTCAATTAGCAAAGTTTACTGAATAAAAAAAAAACATTTTAAAATAAAAAATAAATTTAAAAAAATAAAATAAAAATTCCAAAAACATTTCAACGAACTTCCATGAGTTATCCCGAGCAGTGCTTCCCATACTGTTCACCCAAATAAATCGCATACAAAACACAATCGCAAGAAAACGTATTGGCAGGAAAGCAAAGAGAAATCGGCCCCGTTAAGATTTCGGTTGTTGGCGAAATCGTTGGCGGTGGTCAGAGAGGCTCGAAAATTTGGCGACGCGAACGTATCGAAATGACAAATGATCCGGATCTCGATGATTGTGCCTTTCTATCAGGTACTCTTTGGCTTAAGTTTAAGTTTGATATTCTTTCCTTTTCAACTTTGGCAATTACCCTGTATGACGTGGCTAACATGTCTTCCATTTTCTTCTTTTATTTCACAACAAATACTCTCACCACTGATTTCACGCTCAGCAAATAGCAAATAAAAACTTTTAATTACATTTGCAGGTGGCGAATCCAGCGGAGGCCGACAGACGCGCAATGGCGTTGTTTCTGTTTGTTCACAGAAGCGCGCCCTCCTGGTGGCGGGCATAGTACTCGGCTCACTGCTGCTGACGGCTCTGATAATAGCCTATGCTGGACCACAAAATGGTATGTGTTATGGTATTTGCATTAAGCTGGTTATCATTGGTGGTCTCTGATGTAACTTGTTATATATATTTCCTGTTCTTTTTTTCTGTTGTATTTTTTTTCGTATTTAAGGTAAGGCTTTAAAGTCGAGTTGGAGGAAATTCAATGAGCTCTTCTAAGCCCTTTCATATTTTTTGAAGAGAAATATTTTGTTAGGAAGAAAGGCAACTCTGCCGACTTTCTAAATTAGTTTGAAGGACCCTCCACTAATGGAAGTTACTAATACGTATCCCACCCACTTTAATGCATTCTTCTGCAGCTCTCTTTCTCACTCCTACTCTCTCACTCATGTACTAATTGCTAGTTATTTTGTTCTCAAAAGTCAATCAATTAAAACTTCCCTTTTAAAAGTAGAGAAAAGTGCCTATTCACGTACTTAGTTAAAACAAAAGGTCACTATAATCTGATGAATGATTAATGCATTTATGTGTTTGGCTTCCTGCCGTCACCTTTGATGATGTTGATGCGGCCGCCGCACCGGCAAACATGGTATAAATGCTCTTGTCTTGTTATATTTATTATTTGCCTTGTAACCACTACGGTATCCATTAGACCGAACATCAATTCAATTAGTCTCCGGTTGCAATAGGGTTTTCGCCGCAACGATACGCCGTTCCAATTCCCGCAGTAGGACCACGGAAGGCGAATAATTTATGCAAAGCGTAAATATAAGGTTAACGTTGCATACTTAATGGGGCTAATATGCAGAAGCCAATTGAATTACTGAATTACTGTTGACGTCAGACCGCAACGGACCAAGGACCACTCTGAATGGATATGATGATGGTCTCTGTACATGAAATGTCTGAATTGCTTTGTTGGCTAAGGTTAATACGATATAAGGCTGATTTGTTTTTGTTTTTTGTTAAAAGCTAAAAAAAAAGAATTACCAACAAACACTTGTACTGTACTTGTATTTTGAAATTGTTTTGTATAAAGTTCTCCTGCACCTGTAAATTATCTATATACTATATAAACTATGCCCATAATAAGTATTTTGAAATAAGAAAATATTGTTCTCTTAATTGCAATTATTTCCTCAATAAATGCAATATAATGTTTTATTTATATTTACATACTACATATTTTTTTTAACGATTTCTCTTATGCTTGTTTGATTGGTAAAAATGTGAGTAAAATTTGAACAAAATATTCAAACCCTACCTACATATGGCATGTTGGTGTCAGCAAAATAAAAAAAAAAAAAAAACTATGTCATCCAACCATCAACAACTGTTTCATATAGTTTGCTATTATTTGAGAAACTCTTTCTTATACATAACAACTAACTAGTCAAGCATAGTTGCAACTTCTTTTTAGATTCGGAATGATTCCCCAAATGTACGAACTTCAGTATTGGCATAAAATGTTCGAAATTGAAGTCATGTTTGGAATGTCTATGTTTGGGAAATGTTTGAAAATCCAAAAAAAAAACACTCGGTATCATTGTTTGCCCTCAGACATGATGATCTAGATTATTAGTCTTGCTAACTATTAAAATGTACACTTAGATGTGGTAATCGAAAGATTTTTCTTTAGAACAACATACAGTGTAACTGTTTTCTGAAAGCGTTTTTCTACTAAAACCACTACTAGACCCTACCAAATCTACTATTTTTTTTATATTAAAATAAATCAATAAAACATTAGAAAAAAGTTGATGATTACTGAAAATCTTGGCCAGAAAAACCAAAAAAAAAATTGAATGAAATCGATAGTCTTGCTATAATTTTAGGTTCGTTTAAGTTTAATATTTAGTTCAAACAATATTGAAACACATTCGACATCATACTACTTAGCTATCGCAGCCAAGGACAGAAATTGGTGAGCTACGTTCAATCAAAGTAATCCAAACAAGCCAAACTACTTTTATTTGAATTCGATGTGGTAAAAAAGTTTGGTAAGCGCAGAAAGCTATTGAGGCAACTATTAAGCTCTCAAATCTTCTAAAAATATACTATAGGCTTACAAAAATGGAGAAAAAAAACTACCAATTTAGTAGGCAATCTAGCAGAAATGGTCACACTGATATTATAGTTTCGATCATGGCAAAAGAAAGAAGGTAGTGCCGCTGTCAATTCTTAGCAGCCATCTTAACCATCTGACATTTAAGCCGATTATGACATTTCGGGCTACCGGATTGTTGCGAAAAAATCCTAAATTTCAAAATTGTTTTTTTGCCAAAATGGAAATGGCAAGGGCTATTTCTTGCCTATAATCCATTCCAAAAATAAGTTTTGATGATAGTTTTGAAGATTCGGAATCGACAAAGAAGGCTTAGCACCAAACGTTAATTGAGAAACTTTAAAACTTATTTTTTTGAAATAATTTGTATGTCACTACAGCCTACATCCATTAAACCTTTCAATTGTAGAGACATTTAAAATTGTATCCACAAGATTTTAAGAAATTTTTTAATTCCGAAAAATATTTCAAATATTTTTTAGCGGGTGGCAAAGCTATTTGATTTGTTTCAAACAAACATACCTAAAAATAATCGGCATTTTAATCAAAGTAAGTGACAGCGGCACTACCCTCTTTCTTTTGCCATGGTTTCGGTTTAACTTCAAAATAAACTCGCAACCTGCTGATTGATATCATAAAATGTGAAATTGTAGCAGTACAAAATGACAAACCAAAAAATGCTGCTGCTAAGAAAAATTTAAGAGCAAAAAAAGGGAGATTTCCAGTTATTCTATTAGGATAAAACCCTAGGGCAAACATTTTATAACCCAATACAACATTTTTGGGGGAAGGACCAACGCGAAATCGAAAATTTCCTTGCCTCAATATTCAGCACAGATGTATTATGTCTCATATAGGCCTGCAAACACTACACTAACTAAGTATTCATATTAATTTAGCCTTCAATGTTCTATTAGGAAGCCATTGATTAATTATATTAGTGGTATTCACACTGGTTGGAAATCCTGTAAAATCTACAGTGTAAATATACTACTTCGATACTCATTAGTCTGATACTGCGATAACAAATCAAAATACTCATTAAAAAAGTAGCGAAAATCCCTCACGAATAAACGAGGCCAGTGTAAATATCGCTAATAATGCTAAAAGTCTCACGGATTTAGATCATCATGTCTAACATACTTTAGCAGTTAATGCACAAATTTAGTTTTTCTTAGTAGAGCACATTATAAATACAAAATTGCTTGTAGGGGAGAGCGGGGCTTATTGGTGGACTTTTATGTTATATTTTCTATTTTGAATAATAATTTAAACTCTTTGTACATATACATGCGAACTTCATACTTGAGTCGATGGTCGAACATTTTCTTGTCGAATAGTACAGAGAAGACCAACAGAATTTACAATGGACCTGTAAATTTTAATATCAACAAATTTAAAAAATTATTTTTAAAGAAACTTTGTTTGTGAGATAGTCCCAGTCTCCCGCACATGTCATTTATATAACTTTTTATATTATTATAAATTTAGTTTAATATAAAATATAATTAAAAAATTTCTACTACTTATTCATGTAAAGTATTTGGAAAATACATTTGGTAGAAGTTTTTTTACAACACATCATTCGATGTTCGATGATTTTTCATAGGAAACGAGTCAATCAATGCATTCATTTAGTAACCCGAAAACCAGCGTGTATTAGGTAATTGTCTAAACAGTTATTTCAATACACATACATATTCAAAACGAATTAAGTTTGAATTTTCTTCTTTGCTCATACTAACATTTCCCTTTCCCTAAGTGTTGTTGTTTAAATATCTAAATCCTCTTTAAAAACCTCTTTAAAAAAAAATACTTTTTTATAGCTTCAACCATAAATCCTCTCACATGGGTGTGTCGTCATCACAATAGAAATTAACAACCATTGCTCGCATAAACAGTTTATTTATTTCAAAATAAATATACAAAACTTACTTACTAAACTCTTTTTGTTAGTTGTAAAATCGACATAAACATCGCCTCTATGAGCGACAACCGCAATAACGAGTGTTTGCCATTTTGCACTTTTCCATTTTAGATTGTTCGTGCGCGGGCAAAATCCAACCCGGTCTTGAAACGGATGAAGAAAACACCACACAACCATTTAATCCGATTGCGACAAATGGCGAAGCGTTTCCCTGGTTGGAAATGTCATTGCCAACAAATGCACGTCCGATGCGTTATATGGTGACGATACATCCCAACCTAACGACGTTGGATGTGAAAGGTAAGTGTGGCTGTCGGACCCCCCTCCCCCCCATAAACAATTTGATTAATTTCACCATCATCATTCTGTTGGCGTATTCTAATCATCTGATGGAATCTTCCTCTTAAGGTCAAGTGACTATTGATCTGTTCATCGAGAAGGAAACCAATTTCATAGTGCTGCACATACAGGACTTAAATGTCACGGAGAAGGTGGGTTCTGCCGTACTTTGCACTAATAACATAAAATTATATGTTCAATGAAGGACATGAAAATAGAAGAAAAAACAATGAAAAAATTAATTTCCTTTTTGTCTTATGCCCACACAGGCTCTTGTGACTAGCGGGAATAAAGGATATGCGATTAAAATCGTAAAAATTTTGGAATACCCACCCAGGCAGCAATTGTACATCGAGATGAAGGAAAAGCTCAAGAAGAAATCAAATTACACGCTGAATTTGCGCTGGTTTTCGAAATTAAATCCCGAGCCAGAGGGTTTCTATGTGGACCAATATGAAAGCTCAAATGGATTGGAAAGGTAGGCGAAATGGGAGCAATTCGATTACGTGCAATAGCAATAAATCTGCGACGTATTGGTTGCAATCCTATTAAGACGAGAAAAAGGAAACAAAAGGATTCGATTATTGAAACTTCTTTCCACTACTTTAAAATATTTAACACTCAATGACTTTGCCTCCTCAGGTTACTCGCCGCCACGGTCTTCCGGCCGAATGGAGCACGCAAAGCCTTCCCCTGTTTCGATGAACCGCACATAAGAGCGCCCTTCCGTGTTTCCGTATTTCGTGATCGCTTCCATATTGGTCTCTCCAATTCGATTGTGCACACGACAGAGGATGTGGGCTTCTATATGGGCACTGGTCTGGTAAGTAGAAGCACTCAGCAGGTCACAAGTTTTCACTGCGATTAATCGAAATTTCCCTTTACAGCTACGCGATGATTTCATCGAAACCCCACCACTTCCCGCAGACGCAGTGGCCTGGGTGGTAAGCGACTTCCAGCGTGAATCGCTGCAACCATCGGCTGCCTATCTGCCCACCACGGCAACACCACACACAAGTAGTGGCTCTCGGAAGTCAGCACAATTGAACAATTTCACTCAGCAAAAGGACAAGAAGCCGCCCGTGCGTAACATCACCGCATTGACGCACTCGCTGAACATCAATTTGATGACGAAAAATGCCTCCACCACTGCTGCTTCCCCGCTCGCCGATGCCAAGGCCACGAATCTCACTTCGCTGAGCCAGTCGACGGGTTCGCTGATCAAGCGTGCTCCATCGTATACGTTCTATGCGCCGCGTGATCTGTTGCCACGTTCGTCGTTCATATTGCAGACGTCACGCGATGTTTTGGAGTACTTGCAAACGTGGCTGGACATTAGCTATCCCCTGACAAAGGTCGACTTTGTGGCCTTGCCCTCGCTCAATAGGAATATCATATCGTCTCTGGGTCTGGTCACACTGAAGACTTCGTTCCTGACAGAGCCCGAGTCGATTACCACGGAACAGTATCAGGACAGTACTCTGCGCATTGCTGAGGCAATTGTGCGTCAGTTTTTCGGAGGCATTACCTCGAGAAAGGTATTGAAGGATGTGTGGCTGTGGGAGGGTCTCATCAAGTACCTGGGCATACACACTCTGTCGCCGCTGCAGGAAAATTGGCCGCTGCGAGAGATGTATTTGCTGAGAATGGCCACTGCGGCCTTGGATATCGATGCCATTCAGGGTTGGGACAGTATTATGAATGGCACCAGTCACGATGGCAACAATGAAGAGTTCTTCATACAGAAGGTATTCAGTCGCTTACTTGATCGAAATAATTGCAATTGAATCTATTCATGTTTCTTCACAGACTGCAGCAATTTTCTCCATGTTACATTCAGCCATAGGCGAAGATCGCTTCCGAGGTTGTTTGGGGGCATTTTTGAAATTAAATCGTTTCAAAACGGCCGAACCCACAGATCTCTGGACGATTTGCACAAAGAAGGCCAATGGCTCGAAGAACGTAAAGGTTACTAGTCTGATGGTACTTTATTGAGAGTAATGAGGCAACAATTGATTTACTAACAAATATATTTCGCCTTTGTAGGATATGATGACATTGTGGACCCACCAGCCGGGTTTTCCCCTACTCACCGTTACCAAACTGGGCAATAGCATTTCCATTTCGCAAAAACCCTTCAAGCCAGCAGAGTTTTCCGCCATACATGATGAGTCCTACGATGGCAACAACTACAACAAGACCACGGCAAATACAACGGCAATTCCAAGTACAGTAGCACCAACGCCCGCAGGCAAACATAAGCCACCACCGCAGATGAAATGGATATTCCCTATAACCTATATTACGAACATCAATAATGCCACTGAGACCTTGTGGATGCAAAATATCGATGGTTAGTTTATTATTTTTATTAATAGTCTCCAATTTTAAAATAAATTCAAATTTCAGTTACTTTCAATGTGCCCGAAAATGTGAAATGGATTAAGGTGAATGCCCTGCAGAATGGCTACTATCGTGTTCTGTACAATGACGACAATTGGGCCAATCTCATTGAGGATTTGTCAAACAATCCGGAAAAGTTTTCCAGTCGCGTAGGTTTAGTAACAGCCTGTTTCTGTAAAAAGTTTCTTAAATTGTCTGGATTTCTTACAGGATCGCATTGGTCTGCTGTCAGACGCCTTCACTCTATGCCATGCCAATTTGCTGCCTTGCGAGATCACAATGAACATGATTCAATACTTGCCCAGTGAATCAAATTTCGGTCCAATGGCTTTGGCATTGCGGCATCTGGAGAAGTGGCGACGTATTCTGAAATATTCCGAGTGTTTCCTGATGCTGTCCGAATTCATAAAAATGAAATTGTCCACGGTGATTGAGAAGGTGGGCTGGATTGATGATGACGGTGAGGCAAAAAGGTGAGTGGACTTTACTAAATAAATCTTTTTTTACTGTTAAACAATTTTTATGTTAATTAAATTAATTACAATTAATTTTGCCTCCCGACCAGATTAATGCGTCCCGAAGTCCTTCTGGCCTCCGTGCTCTGGGAAGACATTGACAGCATAACGAAATCAAAGAATCTACTAAATCAGTTCTTATTTTTCAATGGTTCGGCCATACCGCCCAACCTGAGAGAGGTAAGTGAAGCGAACAAATTATACACAAGAAATAATTTTAGAAAATCTAATAAAAATTCTTCTCATGCCACAGGTGGTCTACACGGGCTCGATACTGTCGGGGGAGTACATCTACTGGCAGCACTGTTGGGAGCGTTTCATCACACTCCAGCGGACATCGGAAAGTTTTGTCGAACGTATGCAATTACTGCGTGCACTGGGCCGTACCAAAGACGCCTGGCTACAAAATCGCCTACTGTCGCATGTCACAATGCTGCCCACGGCCGAGGTGGTCCAAGTGCTGCAGGCCATTGCGGGCACACCGACGGGCGGCGCCATGGCTTGTCGCTTCTTGCAGGCCAAGTGGTTCGAGTTGGAGTCGCGTCTGGGCCAGGGCACGATTAGTTTCGCCAAAGTGATATCGGCGATAACGCAATATGGAGCGACGAAATTCGATTATGATGAGGTGAGTGTGGGACAAGTGGAGGGTGAATGGTGGAAAAAATAATAATTACAATTTTTTTTTTATACAGCTTAAATCGTTAGTGCATCGCTTTGGACGTGGCTCCGGCATGGAAGTGCTCAACATGACTCTGAGCAGTGTGGCCTCCAATGTGGAATGGGTGGCCCGGTCGCAGACATCACTGTACAAATGGATAGAAAGCAATCTGCACTCACATTGATGAGTTTACTGGGCGATTGCGGTAATTATCATATTTTATTTGAGCCAGTCTAGTGTAATAAAGAGATAGATTTATTTTTATCAGGAATGAAGTTAATTTTTTTATTTTTAATTCACAACTAACACAAAACAATGTAATTTCTCTAAGTGTAAGCATATATACAGACATTTCCTCATTTGTAATTATGTTCCTTGCATACAAAATATGAGTACAGACATGACATGACACTAACTACATAACAATTGAGTGGAAGAGAACACAAAACCTTCAACTGGAAGTCCTGGGAGTAAAACCTTCTAAGTTTAGTTTCGAAATCAATGGACAAATGTACACAGATTTTTACTCCTAAAAACACTATGGCCTGGAGATTTAGGTGTGGCTATATCTTCCCTGACTCAGCGACTTTCAAATCTCCAACTATCGCAACAACATATTCATAAATACTTTTTACTATATAGACAACATCATCATATCATGAAACTATTTAAAATTGAAATTTACCAACACATTGAATAGTGAAAATATTTAACATGCAAACACTTTTATATATATGTATGTGTGTACAATTGGGTGATAGTGTTTTTTTTTCACTTATGTACTTATCAATATTTAATATGTATTTTCTTCAATTATGAGTTTCTTCAGTGAACTGTAAACATGAAAATTTCGCAACATGAAAATATCTCTTGAATTCCCGTTGAATTTGTAATATAAATGTAAGTACATATAAATGTAAGTAGATTTAAAAAACATTTAACAACAACAACCAAAAAAAAATACATTCAAATTAAAGAAACAAAACCAAAAAATATAAATTTTACTCTAATCACAATTTTCTAAACAAAATTTACATACATTAAAAATCATACATATTTGGTATATAAATATATACATGAATATATATATAGTATATATATTTTACACGAACAAAATTTAGTAAAACCTAAAAGTAAATAACAGATGCAACAATATTTTTTCAAAAAAAAAAAAGAAAAAAGAAAAGAAATAAAATCTTAAATGAAATTTCTTAAACATATACTTAGACCCTAAGGCTAGTATAAAATGTGTAAAAGAACAACTTTTTAGATTATTTCTCCAAGTATTCAATAATATTAAACATTATATAATTATATGATATCAAAGAAAATCTTCCTAGTTTATTTATATAATGAAAAGTATGGTATATTGTAATCTCATTTGCACTTATTTATTCACACAAATGTAACAAAATACTAAACCAACTTCGAAATACTGGTCAAATCAGTGAAAGGCCCAAGGAACACATAACTCGATTATTAATACTAACATATAGCTCATAGCCCCCTATGCCAACTAGTTCATGCTGTACACACACTTTCAAGCCATTGCCATTTCGATTCTAGGCTCTAATCATCGTGTTCATTCGCGAGTTTGTTCGCCATAAAATTGTAGCTAAGAAACACAAAACTGCCCAAGTTTAAACGCTGAAAACGAGTTTATCAGTCAAAATAAGAACTTAGAATCGAACTTTTATAGTATTCCGTTACTTCCGTTACTTCTTCTTTGTAAATACAACTCTGTAATTACATATAGAATCAGATTTAGGTACTTATTGAAATTCCCTTTTCATTTATTTGTTTTACAAAATTAGAAAAATCGAGTTATGTACATATTTGGCTCTTTCCACTGCACATTTGCAAAATTCCTTTTTGTGAAATTCACACGAAACGATAGTGAAGATGACAAGTCATCCAGATGATCCGCAGTGGATATTGAATGAACTTGGTTAGGTTTGAATACAGTTCAGTTTTGGCTCAGTTTAGATTTCCAAGCGTGTTTGCGTATAGTCTATCATTTTCGGTTTAATACTATCTTCAAATACTATCGAAACACATTCGACACCATGTTAGCTGTCGACGGCGAATATCGGGTATCGCGAACACACACCCCAGAAATAACGAATACGATGCATTTCATGAATGATGTCTTCTAAGTATCCTCTTTTATGGCTCATTTCTCAGTGTATTAAGTACTCAACATCGATCTTTTAAAGTCCAAAATGTCTATTAATATAGTGAAACGGACTATTAAGCTAAGGTCATACGGTTATACGCAATCTCAAAAAATTGTATGTACTCAATTGAGCATATTGTATTTTGCCAATCAGGCACTAAATAAAGAGGCCTATAACCTACCATATGAGCCGAACAGGTTATCGATTGATCAGCACATTGAGACAATCGTGGGACCAGAGCTTGAAATATCATACACCTTGCAGTTATTCCAGCGAAATTCCAACCTAATCAGACTCACATGCTTGTCTTAGAGAATCCAGACCCCAACAGCGCCTATAATTCATGTGATTTCGATAAGACGTGCAATAGTCGAGTCCAAAATGTATTCAAACTTGATCAATGTTTTAACGAGACCTTCATCAGCTCACAAATAGTAAGGAAAACATTTTAAATTGTTTACGAAAAAACCCAAAATAAGAACAAAACAAAAAGTGAAACCATTAAAACTAGAAAGTATATATTATATACATACAAATATATATAAAATAGAAGTCTAAATATTTGTATTTAGCGTTTTTTTTTTAAGTATATATACATATATATGTAAACTAAACCTAAGTATAATATAAAAAAAAAAACTATAAAGAAAACAGAAAAACCTAACATTAAAAATAAGTAGGGATGAAATTGTGTGTTTATGAAAAAAAAATGTTGACTTAAAAAATGTTTAGTTGAATCGTCCTGATTTGTGTAGAGAATTTTTGCCACTTATTTTGAATACTTTTTCGTTTCATTTAGCAATCAAAATTGTAAAAGACTATCTTAGAGATACATTTAGCATCTAACAATGTCAATCTATACAAAATACAAAATACAAATATTTAAACCTAACGGACAATGCAAAAATAAAACAAGTTTTGGAAGCATTTTACTCTTTGAACCAGTTTAAATGGAAAACAAAAGGAAACAAAAACTACAGCAACTTTTATGCGACAACAACTTTTGTAGAAATTTACAGTAAAAATGCAATATTAGATTTTACAGAAAGAAAACAAAAGTACATACCAACTACCATGGAAATACAAAAGAATACAAAAGTAAATTACAAAATAGCTAAACCTTCTCTCAATTACTCTCGATTCGAAAACTCCTTTTCCTCTCACTAATCTCCATTTAGAATGTCCGTCCAAATATGATTTGTGCAATTCAACTTTAATTAGTCCTTAGTTTGCCCAACTAAATATTTAAGAAATATTTGAATGCAATTGTTTATGCAACACACTCGTTACATTTTCGTATACTTTCGTTTTCGTTTTAGTTTCAAATTGAAATTAGTTAATGTAATTAGAGCAATTTTTATAATCTTTAAGCAATATTGTGTTTTATGTGAGTACAATTTGAGTTCAAAACTTTCATTTTATGAATATTTCCTTTCGATGTGTAGAATTGATAAGCGTATAATAAATGTATGAAAGTACGAGTATATTAAGATAAATGGGAATATTGATATAAAGTAATAATACTAAAAACAAATAATAAAAGATTGCCATAAAGATATGATAACAATGTGTTTACATTTTACTTATTTATAAACATTCGACAACAGCCGATTATGGCTTTGATTGATTTAACTTTTTTTTTGTTGGATACTCGGCAAGTGCAACACGGCAAGTCGAATAATTGAAATATCTAAATGAGTGATGTGGCCTTGCTTATCGTAATTTGAGTCTGAAATCTAAATTGGGCTTTCATTTCAAAGAAAACAATGTGACGATGGGAAAAACGAGACGAGCCTATTATTTTACTTACAGTTCAACAGTTTCGCGCTATATGTGTGTGTCTTTTTGGAATTATCTTCATAGTTTCCAAGAAAATATTCATTCATAATGTAAGGTAAGTGGATACAAAAATAGTAGCTGGTCTTTGATTCATCTGCTTGACCATATACTCTACATTGTGACATAGCACTATTCTAGGAATGAATGAATATAAAAACTAGAGAGTTGACTATCTTCGGCTATACCGAAGCTGAAATACCCCCACACAGTAGGAGGAAGTACCTCGAACATAAAAAAATGTGGTCTCAAGACCCTATTTTGAGCCAATTATAGGTGGTTTCGGAGCCCGGACCATGTCCAAAAACCATTTCTAAACATTTCCAATCAAATCCACCAAAAAAAAAAAATTGGTCTCAAGACCCCATTTAGACCCTTATATATGTGGCTTCGGAACCTCGGACCATGTCAAAAATACGTTTCTAAACATTTCCAATCGAATGCAGCAATAAATAAGACTTGAAACATGTTGACCTTTTTTTTTCGGTGTATGGAGCAACGCCCAGTTTTTGTCCGATTTGGCTGATTCTCGAACTTGATCTCAGTATTCACGAGAAAAACATGTACCCAAAGTTTCAAGTCGATATCTCCAAAACTGCGACCGCTATCGTGCGGACGTACAGACGGACAGACGGTCAGACGGTCAGACGGACAGACGGACAGACGGACAGACGGACAGACGGACAGACGGACAGACGGACAGACAGACAGACGGACATCGCTAAATCAACTCAGGAGGTGATGCTGATCAAGAATATATATACTTTTCCATACCGGACACGCCTCCTTATGAGCGTTACAAACGTTGTGACAAAGTTAGTATACCCTGCCACAGTGAGTGTGGGGGTATAACAATGAACAGTAGTCATAAAAATTGTTATAACCGAAATAGGAGGTAACAAGACAATTATTGTCATTGATTGCTTGACTGTGGAACTCGTCATCATTTAAAAGTAACGTTCATCCACAATAAACGTTTTCCCATTGTAAAAAGAACTTCAAATGTCCGATGTTGGCTAGAATTCTTAAAAAATGACTTTTTGAAACTCGCCCTTAGTGTGTTTATAAAAAACAGACATTTTTCCGGACGTATTTACAGTGCTCAGTTAACTACTGATTCCATCAGCTACAAAATTCTGTGGTTAAAAAATTGAGGAAATATATTTATTTGGTTCGAAAATCGAGGAAGAGAAATGTTGTGGTAAGGTCAACAATTTGTTTGATTTTGTACAATATTTGTCTTTTTAAATAAATTTCTTTTAAACTTTAGGTGACCCTAGATTGCACTATATAAGTCTAAGCCCTTCCATTTCATTAAATAAATTCTGAATCAGTGTACAAAGATGCTTATAAAAGGGTAAAATTCACTTCCGGTACAAGGTTAGGTTAGGGTGACTGCCGGAACACTGACACACTTACACAAAAATAGGTCCATTGTGATACTACACGCATCTTGTAATAATGTATATGATAACTTCAGGGACCTATCGATCGGCGAATTGACGCATTCCATAGCAAGTTATGCTCTCGTAAGGTGGCAGTCTTACAGAAAAAATTAATCGGTGTCAAGAGTTTGGAATCGCATGTCACCCAAAGGGTAATATTGATTTTAAAGAAAACATACATTATTTGATGACATTACATAAATTCTGTCAGTGAAGGAAGATGAACTTATCCGAACGAAACTCCGTCAACATCTGTTAAAGTAAAAAAAAGGGCCAGGATTCCGAAACATTTTACTTAAAAAGTAGAAGAAGTACACCCAGAGAAAAAACAACCTAAAATCAAAAATAACCACCTTAAAACAAGTAGAAACGTTAATGAAAGTCTGGTAAAGTTGGAAATTTTAGAAACATCTACGAACAAACTTGTTTTCAATTTAAAACTTAAATTCAAAAATAAACAAACTTATTTCAAAGTTGTTTTCCGATTATTTAAAAAATTTTACAATTTATATTAAGTTTCCCAGACCTTGATTTAAAATCGTTCAACTTTGTTTCAACGTTGACAACAGTTATTTTAAGTATTTTTCTCTTTATTTCAAAGTTGTTTCCATTAAGTTGAAAAAATGAAGGAGTAAATGTGATCGTACTTGATTTTACTATGTTTTTTTTCCCTGAGTGTAGAGTCTAACTTAGCCTTTAGTTAGCCTTATTTTATACAAACATATGTATACATATTTATGGCCACTCGCTGCAACCGGTAACGAAATAGTTTAAAAACTTTTGACTCATTTATTTATTAGGGGTTTCGGACAAATACATTACACATTCTACAAACTTTCCATATATTTCCATAAGTGTAGGCTACTTTAATTTACAAATTGAACAGCTTAAATATTTATCGAGACACACAAAAAAACAAATTCTAAAGTCCAACCATAAGTATCTTCAAAGAATAATATATTCAAAGCCAAGCTCTGAACCACTGAGATATGAACTACGTAAAACAATGTTAAACAAACTTCGTTGAATTGCTTAACAAAATCAATATTGAGTTAAGAAAATTAGTCATCGAATAATAAGCGTAAAAATTACATTAACAAACATTAAGAAGTTTTACTAAATATGATTAGCATGTCGGAAAACATGTAAACATTTGTGCTCGCATTCGAAAATGTCACCGAACATTCAAGTGGATGAAAAATCGAACTATCGAAAAACAACTTCCTGAACTAACTTTTACCACGTCCACGCTCATTCAATATTAAAAGCCATTTAACACAAATATGGCCCCAACGAGCACTTCCCCCCCCCCTCATTCCCTTAGAATACATAAATGCGTAAAACTTTCTCAATTCAACTCTCGAAACGATTCGGTTCCTCTCCGCTGAAGCGTTTAAATACAACAAAAGACCAAATCAAAATGTTTTCCACAACCGAATTGATATTTTGTTTGTTCTTGTTTTGTTTAAAAAAGTACTTGAGTAATTTACTAAGCAAGTACATGACCACAAGTCATATGTCATATGTCTGCTACTGCCTAGCGCTCTACTATCTGCAATAATCGTGCCATATACAATACTTGTGGGTATTTTTGGACATATGTAAGTCGCTTATCAGTTCGCCGGTTAAGTGCTCTTCTTAAGCTTCGCGTTTCGCTCTCACCGGCAGCCCAAGTCAGACATCTTGAATTTTTAGTTCGTCTTTCAAAAGCATTGGTATATTTTTTGTTTTTGTTTGCTTCTTTCAATTGTCTAGGTCGCAGTAACGGCCAATTTCGATCGCTCAATAAATACTGTCATTTGATTAGATACGCAAAAATGTTTTACGTTTTAGTGGATGTTTTCGCGCCGATACATGCTATGCTCTCTCCCACAACACTTAGTGGCTGAAATTATTGAATATATTTTTTTGGTTTCCGTACAACAGAAAGCTTTATTTAATTGTTATTGTTGTTTGTTTTTAATGTTGTCGCTGTGAGAGGAAGGGAATGTCAAATTGCTGTGCTCATTTCAGAGAGGGACAAAGGTCGAGTAGAATTAATTGTAATTAATATGAGTAAGTAATATTAGAGGTATTCGCTTAGTTCATGGAATTCTGTTAACACTGCTACATTGTTACAGTTCCAAATGTGTCTGTCATTCTGTCTGAGGCCAATGCATAATTGAATGGTTTCGCGCGCGAGCAAAGCTGTGCAAATAATCTAGTAAAGAACAAAAACCAGTCTCAAAGATAAACAGCTTAAATATCGTTTAATATTTTCATTTCAGTGTACCAATGATCGATTGTATCTTTCAATAACAGATACAGCTAAGCATGATAATATGGTAATCTATTAATAGCTTCTTATCGTTCATTAAGCCTAGAGCAATATGCCCAAAATATGTCGCAGCATTTTGTCTTCTCAAAACCGCTAAATTGAAAAATTAGTTACAAAATACACTGGGAGGCGCTCTTTGGCGAATGACGACAACACAAGTCAACAACAAGTTATCAACGGCCGAGGGAGAGTGCCAGAGAGGGCGCCTAGCAAACAGCTGGGCCATCACGCGAGCAAAACGCTCGCAACGAGCAGCAATGAGCAGTGTTACGTTAGCGCTTGATTAGGCTAAATCGGAATACGAACCTCAGGCAATTTCAGCGAGTTTCAGTGTGTGTCATTTGTTGGCGTGAATTTTTTTTAAATATTTAACAAAACTTCAAAAAAATACTATACCATTGAGTGTCATCACAAAAAATATTCCAAAAAAAACAACAACAAAACAACTTCTAAAAGCAACCGAAACTGTTCGGCCAACTGTGAATAGAAATACAATCAATTGAATATATCAAAAGAGGAAATCATCAGAATCAAGTGCTGTGCTGATACTGCAAAGCTTAAAAGTATTCAAAGGTGAAGTTCAAGTTGTTTTTAAGATACCAAAATAAGCAATTTAAAAAGTGGTAAATATAAACGTGTATGGAATTTCCATAGAATGTATCTTTAAGATACATTTAATAAACTGTTTACAAAAAAAACCAGAGTCAATAATCAAAAAAAAAGGATCCAAATTACGCGCATTAACGCGAATATAAAATTAAAAACAATTACATCGTTGTGTGCTGACGACAAAAACAAATTTGTTAAATTATATTTACGTACAGCGCTGTACTGGCAGATATTGTATATCAACACTGAGAGAAATGGCTCTCAAAAAATAATACTTTTTAAAAATTTGATAAAGTTAAAAAAAAACTCATTTGTAGTCAAGCGCTCAACTATTGAACAAATTGATAATGCCGGTGATGACACAGTTCAAAACAATGATAGGGTTATATTAATTTGATAATAGAAAACAATTCATTAAGTACTTCATACTTCAAGTAAATGTACACTGTACATTTTACAGTGGTCGGTATAATTTCGGTTTGGCGTTTTAAACTTGACCAAAGGGACAAATACGTGGGAATTATTAGTTCTACTAATAATACTGATCCATTAATGAGACATTCAGAAGTCAAATCGATTAAGTCCACTTTATGAATTTTTGATATTATTGCGTGAAAACCCCTTAGAAGTTTATTTTCCGAACAACTTTCCATAATAATAAGTTGTCATTACTAGAAAGTGGATGTATATGCAAATTAGAATTTGAAGCATACTTTTTGGAGCAAAAAAAACATAAAGTGACAAAATTTCAAGTTTATAGGTCAATATTTACGTTGTTTAGTGTACCTGTCTGCTATTTGGCTTCATAAGTGTACGATAACGTCGTGAATTTAGAACTGTTCACTTAAAATTTTGTCACTTTCTGGTTTTTTGACCCTAAAAAGTATGCTTCCAATTTATATTTGTCATAACAATTCCATAGTTTCCTTTCCTGCAGCTAAAAGAATGTTCTTATGCGATGTTCTTATGCGGTATTCACGATCAGGTAAACTTGGCAGTGTGCTTGTGTACTTTTGTAGAAGTGAACGAAAAATCGGGCCTGACACAACAAAATGTATTGTCTGACACTTCCAAGCTTTTTTACATTTGTTGACCACTACATCTACTTTAAGAATATTAGAATTCTCTCGGTATTTGCTCACCTTCCGATTGCTCGAAGATAACACAACAATTTCCATCAATGAAAAATTAAGGGAAATTACCACAATATCGCTTAATCTAACAAATTGGTTAATTGACTTTAATTAATTGACATTTTGATACTCAACTAAGATCTGAAATTGGAATAATACTCGTAAACAATTCAAGCGAAACTTGTTGCATGTCGTGCCGACCACATTGTATGCATTTAATTACTGGGTTAATCACAAACTAGTTTGTGTTAGCCCTGTTACATATGTAAAAAGTGAATACAACAACAGTATTATTTTGAGTGTACGCTTGGACATACGTAAGACCACTGCGCCTCAAGTGGACGGTGCTCTCAGTTTGTATTCGCCGTATTGAGGAACGTAACGCTATGATAATTATTCGTGTGCTGGCTAAATAATGTATGACTGTGTAGGGAAAGATAGTATATGGTGGCAGACCGCAACCACCCCCTACAGTCCACCACACTCCCTCTATGGCCTCCTCTAAGGCGGCCGCTGTTATTATTTGTTTATATTAATATTATTTTACTGTGTGTATTGGCTAAGCCAATATGGTACATATCGAAAGGCATAAAATTCAGTTTAGTAGCTGAAAGCAATGTTCCAGATACAATCTAGACACGTTCTATGACAACATTAACTATTAATGAGCGAATCCAAAACGCCTCTCTCTCTCTCTCTCTTCCACTCTCGTCTCTCAACTTCACAACCAACGTAACAACAAGTGTTTTTCCCCCCCGAAAACCGTTTGGACGGCATTTATTTGTCTTTGGCATTGTAGTGCGAAAATACTAAGCAAATATTTCTATTAGAAATTTCAACGAAAACGTATCTCCGATATCTTGTGCGTGCATTGTTAATTTCGAGATCTTCCAAATTGACTACAGAACTCAGCCAACTCGTTCGCATATTGTCAATTTACAAGCGTGTTTAAAAATAAAATAAAAATCGCCTAACTCTCGTTGGTCGTTGATTTAAATATGGCATAAATGAGCTGGGCTCTTTTATGTTAATTTCATTT
This sequence comes from Heteromyza rotundicornis, assembly GCA_951394025.1. Lineage (NCBI taxonomy): Eukaryota > Metazoa > Arthropoda > Insecta > Diptera > Heleomyzidae > Heteromyza > Heteromyza rotundicornis. Next base: position 66,211,729 of record OX596012.1, read on the forward strand.
GGAACTGGTTTCAATTCGGTTGTCTGATTTACTTATTGAAATATTTTAAGCGACAATTTGTCGTACACACACGTTCATAAATGCCAACAAGTAAATTTTTTAATTGTTGAATCGATTTTTTGCTTGTTGTAAGCAGAATTGTTGTGAAATACTATCGAATAGGAAGAAGTTCTTCTATAGCCTGTGTGGCTTGTTGCATACAACAGATTGTAAATATGATTGATGATTGATTATAAGTAGTAATTTGACACGTTCATGCAATTTTTACAAAAAATATGATGAAACTAATTGCTGAATAGTGAAATGTTTATTTTCGTACTGGAATTTCTTCTCACGTGATTCTGGTGAATATTCAAGTCTAGACAAGGGTTTTTCTCAGTGAGATTGTTTCTTTATAAAAAAAATATAAAAAAAAACTTTCCCAACACAACCAACAACTGTTTTAAACTAAACTGATCTCTCTGATATCATAGAGAACTTTTTATATTTGGTTTTTGCAGGTAAACCTCACTGTTTCATGCAAATTTTTGTTGTGAAGAAGTAATAAAATGCCAGCTTATTAGTGGTCGTGGACTTTTCCTTCTAGTAGAGCTAAAAATAACGTTTCAAACGATACTCAAAATTCTAAAATAAATTGGACACAAGCAACTGAGAATCAATCAAATCAACAATCAAATCCACAAAATCGAAGGTTTGACAGTTCCACTTAACGTCTCATATTGAAGGAAAAAGAAAACTGTTTATTTCACGACATAATATTTGTTATTTCAATTAAACTAATATTCACTCTGTTCATGTGAAATGACAATTTATAGTCGCATTGTATTTTTTTCAATGACCGCTTACCGCTTAGTCAAAAGGCCCAAAGTAAGTCAAGAACTTGATAGTATAAATTGGCACTTAATAGTTTTCATTTCTTGGTGTCCATGACTGGTGTAGGAAATGTCAGGAGGACAATGAAAGGGAAACATTGAAGCATTCAATGGACCTTGTTCCTGTCCCGGGCTCTTGAGAACACTTTTAAAATACTTAGGAGCTTCAACGCAAAAGATCCCAGGCTTAACAACGCTTGCATGTCAAATGATGCATACTTTCGCTGCATACAATTAGACTCCGTTAGGTTTCGCTAGGGACCTAGTCTATGCATTGCTTTGACCAACCAGGATAATCTAACAACTCTTTTGAATTAGGATTAAAAATTGTTAGAAGATCAATTGAAAAATAGAGGAAAGTTTGTTTTGGCAAATTGATCAAATCGAAGTGATATTAGCTTGACAGTTTGTTGATTTTACTAAGAGGATAACTTACGAGTTGAAGGAAAGCAAATACATTTTTTTGCTCTTATCACAATAGTGTGAATACCCCTTCTATAACAATTAGGAATTAAATATAAAAATTGCCAAAAAAAATATCATAAAATTTTTTGCAAAATCAATTGCTAAATAATAATCAGTAATTTCTATTTTTGTGTTCGTCCTCTAAGATAAAAAGCGAGGCCAGATAGAGTTCCAGTTAGTGATAGAGAGTCAGAGAGTTCACTTGACCAGCCCTTATCTCGCCAATCCCGTAGACCATGTATGAAGTTCACCAATCTGAACAGAAAGTGGACAGTCATACTGATTAAAATTCTAGTATTGTGTCTTATGTATACAGAAGAAATTTGTTCATATACAAACGTATTCAATAATTGATATAGAAGAGGCTTGGCCCCATTTCATTGGCGGCACAAATATTAACCTTTCTTGGGACTTTGCAATTTATTTTTGGAACCGATTTCATTCCTACTATTATTTTGCTTGTATATTTAAAAGAATTTCGTTCAGGGGTTCATTCAACTGCAGCATTTCTCATAAATTCTATACAAATCAACTCTTAAAAGAACTTATAATTGAAAAATGTAATGCGTGACAAATTTCACCGATATAATCTTATAGTATGACAGAAATATGTATAGAACCTAACCCAATATTTCGCATTTTCTGGAACGAGTTTAATATTGAGCAAATTGCGTCACATGGAATTCGTAGAATCTCTCCTCGAAGAAATTAACACTTAATTAACAGTTTGGTGTGCAGTGGAGACAAAGTGCATTCGTTATACGTTGCCCCATGAGAGATACTAATTATTCATCATCACGTCATAACTTTACTATTAGAAATTTGCAAAATAATCAATACAAATTGATGCACAAACACATGTTCACAAATGCGCTTTTATATAAATAAAGCCTGGTCAGACTGAGTAAATATTTTCCCAAATATTCGCAAAATACAATCAGAAAATTTTAATATTTTTTAGTCGCATACTTGTCTAGTGTAACCGGGGCTTTACACTCGTAGTAGCTTTAGAATCTAATGTTTAGATCAAACCATATTAAACAAAGTAGGAGTGACAGGTTACATATTTTTTATTGGAGGGTCCAATATGTCAAACAATGTAAACAACCCGTTTAACCCGTCTCGAGCCAGGGATCAATTCTGCGCCACACAAACGAATTGCAATTTATAGTTATCAGACGTATTTATAGAAAATGCTACCCATTTTCGTGGTATATGTTTCCAAATTTAAGGCACAATCAGTAATTTCCCGATAATATGGCGCCTGATCATCAATCAAAATATATAACAATGAGTCAACGAACAATCACGCTTCGCCATTATCAATTGGTTATAAAGCTACGCCGATAAGAGTGTTTCTATCAAACTGCACTAATTTCATACTATCGACTTTCCTATAGCTTATTGATATACATATACACGTGAATTAATAATAAATAGTAGCGCTCAAGTCGACTCGATTTTTGCAAATTTGATATGATTCCAAATATGATCATTTATAATAACTATTTCATATTTAATTTGTATAAAAAGTTTTTAATCTGATTAAAATTAATTTATATTTTCTTAATTTTTGTTTATAATTTTAGTTTGAGTAACATTAATGCTTTTTAATAATGATTGACCTGGAAGACTTACCAAGATTGGAATCATTATCACCAGCCAAGGACATTGAGGCATATCATGCCTCCTTGGACATTGAGGTGAATGAGAAGTTAACTGACAAAGGAAATGTTACCATTACAGGCAACGAAGTCTATCATGGTCTGAGCAATGCTTTTCGATACATTTCTCAGGTAAGTAGTGAGCGAAAATGTTACACATTAGAGTCGAGTTGTGAGAGAATCGAAAAGGTTAAATACATCTTAATCAAATAGTTAAATAATTTAACCAATAAATTAAATTTCAATCTTTCTGCGGTGACCAGGATAAGGAAAATATGACTCATATGAAAAGTACGAAAATAAGGTAAAATATGTCCCTATTATGCAAATTACTTTTTTAAATTCATCCCAACAAATATCCATCAAAAGGTAAGAAATAAATAAATTATTTAAAAAATTAAATAAAGTTGAATTGAAAACTATGAAATGTAAAGCGGATTCAGTACAGATTTGTATGAAAATCGAATCCAAGCTCTCAAGAAATGACAAAAAATCGTATAGAACAAACGTCAAAGTATTGCTCAAAGACTCCACTTCATCAGTACTTTGCTACTTTTTATATCCTACACCTCATAAGGTATATTCACTTTGGTCTGATGTTTGTAACACCAAGAAGGAGGCCCATTTCACCACCCGACACCAAATACAGCAATAAAAGCGAAATTTCTCAAATAGATCCCGAGCCCTCTGCCTATTCACCACCGAACACCCCATACAAATTTTCTCACGAAGAGTTTTATAAAATAGCAAAGATATGCAAAGCTTCAATGCTTTTATTTTTCCTCAAGGTGGCAACACTTTTGTTGCTTTGCAACATCTAAAAGCTTCTTGCAAAAATAAGCTTTTATCTCACACAAAATACTCACCACAACCGGTGTTGAATGTTTTTCGCAACTTTCGATTCAGAGTTGCTACATTTGATTGTTATTTTGGTACTCAACTAACCACCAAAAGCTATCCAAAAAGTATTGATTAAATTAAAAGGAAAACCAATTAAATAACTATGCATTTGAGATATGAGATTATGGGGGTTCCTAATATATACAAATTACTTTATTCTCCTCTATTAAATTGCTTATTTGGCTTAACTCATATATTATGTGTTTACAAGTGTTAAAATGTACAACCATGTTTCACGCACATATTGCAACCCTGACCGCACAGCAACAAAAAAGCAGACAGTCGTTCGAGGAATTTTGCAAAGAAAAGCAGCAGAGAATTACCCGCAGAAAGACTGAATATAGAATAAATAATAGAATAATCGCATTTTAAGAAAAAGAAACTTAACAACAAATCGACCAATACATGAAAAAGTGTTTAGTGCGAATAAACGTGTTGATAGTGCAGCGACTCGAACAAAAACAACGATAACCAATAAGCGTGAAACAAAATTAAAGTGAAGAGTGAAGAAAAAAAAGGTTCGACCGACACCATGTTTTTTTGAAGCTGAATCGCTGGGCCAATATGCAAAACATAAATATTTAAATAATTCACTGACGAAGTGCACGATTCACTTGTTTCGTTTTTCCAATCGAAATTCCAATTCGAAATTGCGTGAAATTGTTGAGGAAAAAAAAATGGAAAAATTTACAATTGCATTTTGTTGCAGTGTCGTGTTGTTGCGGGTTCTGCTTTGTTTCGGTTCGTGGTGAAGTTTTGTTTGTGTTACTGCTTGCAACTTTTGTCATTGCCGCCTGTCCGTCTCTTCATCCCTTCTACGAACTTTGAACGTCAGTCAGGAATTGTGTTTCCCCTCATTTCACAATATTTTCGCATGTTTTTAAGTGGAAGAATATTCTCGAATATTGGCTTTTGTTTGGAAGTTTTGCGTTTCTTGTTATCATTTACCGAAGATAGCGGAGTAAAAAAAGTGGAAATTGTTTCATAAAAATTCAATTTACGTTTATTTTTGGTTTGAATTTGGCGAAGTAGCTGGACAAAGCAAAAGTGCGGTTTTTGGTTTTTTTTCTTGTTGCGTGTCGTTTATTTCGTTTCCCCTCGTTGTATTATGATGGTGTGGTGGTATTGTTTTCAATCGTGGTGTGTTTCAGTGTAACAGTGTTGTTAACCTTTGTCGCTAACGGGTGCCGAAGGGGGTAAAGTTCTTGAAGCACCTGTCTATTTTTAAATAGTTAACACCTTTAATTTATAAATGTGACTGAATATAAAGTTTATTGGTACCGAAATGGGAAAATATAGCACAAATTTCGGAATAATGTATGTATCATCCCTTTGTTTATACAACTCTCGACTCCAACAACACTGTTCCCACATATTCGCAATAACATTTTTTCGTTACGTGTTTGAAGTGAATTTTGCCCGTTAAAAAAGAGAGTTGGAGTTCGAATTGCACCTCCACACTGAATACTTCAACACCACCATCCGCCCACCCTCTGAAGATCATCCCCTTCACCTAAAACCGAACCAAAACAACAAAGAAACGAGTGACAGACTCGAGTGGCGGCGGCAGTGAATCACTAACGTCCAAAACGCAGAAACAGCAACAACAACAACACTTATGGCCATGCAAAAATAATAACAAAGTGAAAAAAAAAATTCAAACAAAGCGAATAACAACAAAATAAAGAAAATATTTTAATAAAAGTGTCGTCGTTAACCATATTCCGATTTAGATTTCTCCGCAACTTTACAGACATTCGTAAATTATTACAACAACAAAATACAAAAAACAAACAAACAACAAAGAATAGGAAAAGAAATTTGTTGCTAAAAATGTGGCCAATCACAGCACAACAAGAAATACAACAACATCGGTAATGCGGCGGGCTACGCACAATCCCCGTTGAGAGAAAAAAGCGTTGCCCGTGGAGGAGACAGACGACAGATAGATAAACGTAAAACGCAGCTACGTGCAAAAGCAGTAAAATACCAGCCAATTTCTAATAAACAAATTATTAAAAATTCAAACAAACACAACAACAAAAACATTTGTGAAAAATTAAGATAAAAAACAACAATCGACCGAAAGAATTTCTCATTGAACGTCATTTGGCGTTTGTATTTTTTTGTTCTTCTCGATTTTGTCTTTATTATTTTTTATCGCAAAAAAGTACATTGGCCAAGTTCAAGGACGCCACAAAATCACACACATACACTCAAGCAGACTGGCGTTTCTTGTATACAACAGAAAAGTAACAAATACTACAACAACAACAATTTGCACTAAATCCCGCTAATCCAAATTAATTAAAGATAAAATAAGTACAGAAATTCTTGTTTGTTGCACTTTTAACGGCTTCCGAAGAATTTTCACACTTGCCGACGTGACCCAACACAACACCCCCCCCTAACTTTAAAAGCGTGTGTGTGGGCGTGTGGGCTTCAGGATCAATCAACCCAGCCGGCAGACAAAAGAGGAGCGGGCAACGGTGTTTGCAAATTGCGACGCACAGTGCTGCCAACAACAACAACAACAGCCCCGTGGAAAAGGTGAGTGGACGCGTGTTCTTGAAGTGCTGTGGCATAGGGTGTGAGAACACCCCCGCCACCCCTCATACTTTGCTCACTATCACCAGCCATTGCATTTTCATACCATTTCATTTTTATTTATACTTTTTTTGTGTGTTCTTTTTTTAGGTGTTTTCTTTTTTAAATTAAACGTTTTTTTTTGTGTGGATTTTTTGTTTGATTTTTTTTTTGGCAGCCATAAAATTAAATATAAATTTTCAATTGGCAATTTTTATTTATTTTCAATTTTGCATTTCTTCAAATGCGCAAATTTTGCAAATGTTTACTGTGTACGTCCTTGAGCGCTTTTGACCCTGGAGTGATCTTGACCCTGTTGGTGGCGCTCTTTGAGCCACATACAACACACACAAAAATAATAATAATTGATCATGTGGCCTCATTGTTTTCGAACAGTTGTAAACAAAAAAGAAAAGATTATTTAAAATTGCATACGCAGTTTCCCAAATCGTCAAACGAAAGTCCATGAAAGGAAATTAAAAAAACTTACCTTTATTTTTTGACAAATACAAATGTTGGCCCGTTAAGCGAAGGGGGTCAACCCTAAATGTTATCCGGTTGCCCCAAAATTTTTTTATTGAGAGGGTTTCAGACCAAAACGAATAATATTCCGTCCTGCGGTTTGAAATGTTTTTAAGCACCTAGCCTAATGTACACCGTTATTATAAGATTTTCTTATTAAAGCTAATTTTCAATCTCTTGCCTTTTGCAAATTTCAATATTTGAAAAATGTTTTTTTGAAATCACCTCTAATTGAGTTCTCGTTTCACTTAGCCTAGTCAATAGTTAAATTTGTTGCTTGCAATTTCTTTCTTGAATGTTTTCTTGGTGAACACAGCAATTAAAATAAAATATATATTGTTCACTCCAATTATTTCACTTTGTTTTTGTTCATTAATAAAAGATTTTCCTACAAGTAGTTAGCTAGCTGACAGTTGTTTACAAATAATGTGTTCATTAAATTAACTTATTAATGTCAAACCCAAGAATTCATTTATAACAATCGCACTTCATTCCTAATGCCTAATAAAATATGAAATATGATTAAACTGTTGAATGAACTTGTGTTTAATCAATTTATCTTCTCTGGTCGCTTACAGCCCGATTCACACTGCTTGAGTCACAACAAGCTGTGATTCCTCTAAGGCCGCGCCACAATCGAACGAGGTCGTTGCACATACGGAGCCGGTCAGACGTGTGACATTAGGAAGCGAATTCGCGAAATCCTCCGCAGGCACAACTAAGAAAAGCAATCTGAAAAGTATATATATTTTTTTTATATACAAATTGGAATACAAAAAAGACATCATTAAAAGCAAACCGCAAGGAGGCGTCATTGAACGAATATTGCCGCTGTCAGGCGGCTTCCATACGCCCACATCAGCCTCATTACAGCACGATCAACAAAGATCTTAAATCAAGAAATTAATTAACAAAAACAACAAAAGCGCAACGCAAACAAAATGATTTCCAACAAGAAATCGTATGCGATGAAAATGCTGCAGCTGGCACTGGCCTTGAGTCTGCTCCAAGTTGATCCGGACAATTACTTCAACTTGCGTGGCTGGGACTCGCAACTGGAACTACGCGATGGTGACGGCTGGGAGCTGGAGATGCTGCGAGCCGTGCCCATGGTCGAGTACCCGTATGCGAATAGGAAAACAATGATGCCGCTAATTGAGGACTTAGTGCGCTTCGATCGGGAACATGCGACCCACAATCAACACAATGTAACCGCTTATCTGCTCAACGTACAGAACGATAGCGCCAATCAGACGGCTGCAGTGCAGGAGTTGCAAGCAACCGCAGGCACCACAACGTCAACGAGTCCAACGGCTGTGGTGGGCGCTGTCGCCCTAGAGCAAGTGGCGTCCGCGGCAGCCACTGCGAATACAAATGCCAGCAACATGGGTATTGTCTCCCCCGAAATCGACCACTTTCTCAATTCGGAGCATTTTCAGGATCAACGTTCCGTCTGGGAGCAAAACCTGGCTGACTTGAACGATTTCGCTGACTTGGCCGTTCTGAATCCCTATGCGGGCCTCCCTCTGAAAGATGAACCACTCGACAATGGCTACTTTGATGTTCAGTTCGATGCCTACTTGCCGGGCTTCGTTGATGCTATGGCCAGTGCTGCCGAAGTGGAGGGTGCTGTGGCGCTCAATGATACTACACCAAATCCCGGTGACGATGTAACCATTAAGGTGGAGCAGTTGGACAACGATGAGGATGAAGATAAGAAAGACTTGGTGACTGGCTTGGATGATATAGCTTCGTGTTCTACGGCCACGGCAACCACAGCAGCTGCATCTGCGTCGATAAAAGAAGAAGCACAAACTGAGGAGGATCAACAAGAAGCGGATTTGAGTCCATTTATTAGTCAAGTGGAACTCACCAAAGAGGTAACATAGCATAAGCAGATATTTACACTAGTGAGATATGATTGTCACTTTTCCAGGTTAGTCTGCGTGGTAATAAATTTGTATAGACATTCCCAGTTGAACATTCCTTTATGCATGACCGAAATGCATCGATGAGTAATTGCTATTAGGCAATGCACTCACTAATGACAAATCAGTGTGTGGTGTGGCATTGATGTAGTGTCAAGCAGAGTGTCATGATATGGTGGGATACTACTATGAAAATGTCATTAATGCCCATGTGGGAATTTCAATGAAGTGTTATTCGTGAAAATCAATGTTGCTGAAGTCTAATGGGTTGGCTTCGATGAGAGTGTGTTTTTTGAAGCAAAAGAAGGAATTTAATTATACCCTGCTGCACACTAGTGCCTAAGGACCGACTCCGTTTTTTTATTTGATTGGAAATTCTGTCGGGAATGGAATGAGAATGGAACTGGAACGAAATGGAATTGGACCGAAAACAAAAAATAACGGGACAACAATCAAAAGATCGGGAATGAAGAAAAATAGGAAAATATCGAAAAATATCAAAAAATATCATTAAATTATTGATAAATATCGGAAAATTATCGAAAAATTGTGGTTAATTTATCGAAAAATGAACGAAAATTATTGACAAATATTCGAAAAGTTATCGATAATATATCGATAAAGAATGGAAAATGGATCGGGAACGAAGTGGGAATAGAAATAATCGAAAAATATCGAAAAATGTTCATTAAATTATCGATAAATATCGAAAAACTATCGATAAATTTGCCGAAAAATGGGCGAAGAAGGTATTGTGCTCGCATGTCTAGAGTGACTTCGCTTCAAGCAGATCGAAGACTAGATTTTGAACGCACTTGGTAACAATTGAAAAAATTCTTATTCCAAAGAGTAATCGAAAAGTTCATTGACTTAATAATGTTGTTAATAAAAAAAACATTGCACAATTTCTGATTTATTTGCAATTCGCTACAAATGTTGCCAAAATAAGAAATGCATCGTTAAGGTGACACTTAATCAATTTTAGTTGACTGACTGATAAGCGTTTTCCTGCATTAGAAGTGAACGATGTGCACTTACAATTATTCATTTATTACTTACTATAAATGGTAATAACAATTCCCAATTATTCTATTTGTTTGGCAATTAAACAAAGAAACGTTGGAATTAATTGAAATTATATTGAAACAAAGTGTAATTGCGCCATTTCTAACTAAGCGCATTTGTGAATTTTAAACAATGTTTCTGCTGTCAACATGGAATTTATTTGCGCAAAAAATAGAAACGTTTATCTTAAAAAAATCAAGAAAAAATGCATGTCAATGCATGGTTCAACATCGGTTCAGTGTTTCGAAAATAGCCTAATAAGGCGAAATGGCGAATTTCTGTTTAAAAGCGCATTCAGTCGTCGAGGAGAACCTCGTTTTATTTTTATGATTGTTTTTGTTGCTCGCATGAAATTAATGGCAACTGTCTTCTGGCTGTCGCACAAAATATGTATGCTCATTTCAATTTGGAACGTTCGGGTATTTTTATTTATTTTATTTTATTTTTTCTTAATTTTTTTAAGAATATTGGAACGAAGCAATGCCAAATTATTAACTGTGGTCGAAACGTAGTTTCATTTATCAAACGTAATTTGGTAATTTGGGTCAACGACCAAATTATGATATGCCGACGTCTGCTCAACTTCCAGCTGCTGTTGTGGCTGTCCTAAAAAACAAAGTATTTTCGTTAAATTTGCAAACGAAAATTTGCATTATTTAGAATATTTCGAAATGTTTTTTTTTCTCTTTTTTTTGTTGGCTCAAACAATTTTGCACCGCAGTAAGAAAAAGTCTCAAGAACATCCAGTCCGATGCAAAAGTTGACAAATACACACAATCAACAACACATGCATGTAAATCACATTTTATTCGCAGATTTCGAAAAAATTTAACAAAAAATTTTATATATAAAAGTGAATTTTTGCGCTACATATTCGAATTTATATTTTTAACCAAAAAAAAAATGCATATGTACGCATGAAAAAAATGTTGTCTTCATGTGCTTTATTCATTGAAAGCACCTCCCTCGACGCTTCTTCCACGAAATTATGCATGAAATGTGCATGGAATTGCGTGGAAATGGCAATGTGTATTTAAAAATTTGTTTTTTTCTCCTGCAATACGTTTTGCAGTAGCCACATTCGCTCTGTCATGTTCAGTCAGTTGCTCGTTGTCCTCCAAAGTTTCTTTCCTGTCGTTGCGTAAATTCTAAGTATGTTCTTGGTATGTTAAAATAGGTCAATTAGTTTGCCACATAACTTTTACATTGCGTTTGCTTATATATGTACACTAGGGTGGTTCTTTTTTTTCCACTTAAAAGGTTTTACCAAAAAAAAAAATCTAACCAAATTTTTTACACTTTAAAAAGTTCTGAGATAAGTTTTGAGAGGTTTTTACTAAATAAAATATGGTTTTCTCATAAAAGAAAAGGCTCAGCATGTGCATTATATATTAAAAAACAGTCCCGCACACCCATCTCACATTTTTCAAAAATAGGGGAAGTTGGGATACCGTGAAACCCACTTGGATCTGGCTTTAAAAAAATGTCCTAGGAATTGATTTTTAATTCTTTTGAAGGGCCCATTTAATAGACAACACTTTTCAATACCATTTAAATTCCGTTCCCGTTCCATTTCCTAGTTTGTTCCATTTTCATGTTTTTCCTGTCTTTGCCAGATTTGTGAGATTTATCTAATATTGAGATTTTTTAATGGCTTGTGAGAATTGAGATTTTTGTGAGAAATAATTTGGTACAACTGCATTAGTTGTTTTTACCAAGTTCACTATAGCGAAGTTCGACTGTAATTGATTTTAAAATCAAAATTCGCTTCATTGTTCGGAAGTAACATTTTCGTATTCCTAAACTATAATAAATGTCACAAATCAATTTAAAACTATTCCATCCTAAATGCAGAAGTAGTCATTAAAAGAATTACCATATCGCCTATACGATATTAAATATTGATTATCTTCACTTCTCCGTTTAGTATGTGGGCCTCCTCGTGCTTGTTGGCATTTCATTTAACCATCGATTATCGTTCATATTCAACTCAATTGTCAATTGTAATACGATGAAGGTGTCAGTGGATGTTGTTACACTTTGCATAATGCTAAATCGTCATAAAAGGTGTCTGCATTTCATTGTTATGCAGTGTGCTTTTTAATTAAATCAAAAATATGTAGGTACAAATTCTATTGAGGGTAAATAGTGCATGTTTTTGTTGATCGAAAACTGTATCGATCTAACCATGACTGACTGACTGAGTGACTGACTGACAACTATTTATTGCGTAAGATTATCCAGAACTGAACGAGTTATTCGCCAATATGTAATTAGTTCGGTTGGAAAATAACCACTCAAATTAGGAGGGCTCATATTAACTCGAGCCCTCTAATATACATGTAGGTTTTTGCTTCTTTTAAATGTATTGACTTATGTTGACATAACTAACTACAAATGTGTACCTACAATTAAATGTATTGACATAACCGCCAGATTTACTTTATGGTGCCTTCTGGCGATGAGGTGTCCTCAATTGTTTCGTATCAACTCTTTCAATTCTCAGCAGTCTCACACACACACTCCTCGGCATATAATTTTAATCACGACAGCAATTTGGAAATATTTTCAATTCATTTCAAAATCAAAAGCACACGACGACAATGACTTCGAAACGTATGCGCGAAAAAGGCAAACTAGTCTGTCATCAGCATTTCTGTGTGTTTCTATAAAATTAAATCAAAACATTAAAATTGAAATGTGTACTGTACTGTGGCAACGGTGGAGTTGTCGTCACCTCAATTCAGTGCAACAAAGTAGAAAATACAAAATACAAAACGAAAAAATAATTAATAAATTCGCCTTTTTAACACAAAATTTTAAATTTTTGCTTAAATTTTAGAAAAATAAAAATCTTATTTGTTTTTTGCCTTTCTCTTGTCTTTTTTTTTGTTATTTGTTGACAACACATTAAGGTTTTGCGACTTTTTTCTTTGCGTCGTTCCACTTTGTTGTGTTATTTTTTTGGTTTTGTCAAAATAACATGAAAACTTTCAGAATAAATCTCTGCGCTAAACGGCTTACAGATATGTTTTAGAAACCTCAAATTAACGCACAAACACACACATCTGGGATCATATGTGAGTATTTGTGTTGCCCCGTATCGGTGTGACACCATTGATGACCTTATGCCGGTGCCGGTATCCAAGCTGTTTAAAAAAGCACTTTTGTATCTCGAAACTCGTGCAAGCACAAACGGCGTAGAATGACGAACTTCAGAAGTGATTCATTGAACTTCGTCGTGTTGCCTGTCTTGAACAGTTTATTTTTTTTGAGTTTTTAACTACACACTTGCGAGTATGTGATGGCTAAAAGCAGCTTTCGGTTAATTTTAATTTTATTTTGCAAAATGCTTTTTGGGCTCTCGCATATAGTGTGGAGTTTTCAACATGTGCTTTATAGCCTGTTTGTAGATTGTGTGTTTATTGCGCCACTCTCGCAACGAAAAGAAACAAAAGAAAGCCTCAAATTTATGAAAGTCCGAAATGTTATTTAATTTAATTTACAACTTGTTTTCTTCATTTGTTTTTGTGAAAAACAAAAACAAGTTTTTGAAATTGGCGCTTTTTACACGCATTTCTAATTTTTTTTCGATTCTTTCCATTGTTGTCTTTTTTTTCTGTGTTCAATTGTTCCCGAATGTCTTGAAAACTGTTGCTGTTAACTGTATTATTTTAATAACTAGGATATATTTATAGGGACAAAAGAACAAATTAATAAAGATCTTGTGAACAATTTTTTTTTTTTAAAAACATAAATATTTTCCACTGTAAAATATTTTTAATTATTTTTCTTTAAATTCCTATTATTTATTTTTTCATAACGGTTTTTGTGGCTTCCTTCAAATGGTTTCAATCGGTCAATGTTGCCAATTTAAGTTTATGCTAATTTTTAATTTCATAAACAAAAACTATTTCCGCATTAACGAAGTTTGTGTATTTTAAAGCCACATCATACGGTATTTAGAGCTTTTAATATTTCATTGAAAATGATTGATTGTCCATTCATTGAATCTTTATAATCATTTACTTGTTTATTTCTATTGGCACTTAATTGCGTACCAGCGAATTCCAATTAGAGTTTTTTTTTCAAATTCCCTTTTAACTATTGGCGCTCTTCACATTGAAAGCAACACTGTCTGTCACGAACATCTGATTTTGCCGGCATTTTTACTCAACACACTAGTTTTTTTTCATGGATGACGTATGCCGCTGTCATTGTATAAAATGCGCTTTTCGCAAATTTTATCTTTCCCTACTGACATTCGCAAGAAGTGGTGAATATATATTTTGCATCGAAGATAAAAATGTTGCTGCCTCTTCTTAAAATGAAAACATGTTGCTTGAGCTTTTCAACATGTTTCCATTGAAATAAGTCAGCACACGAACCTTCGAGGTGGGAAAGGCTGTTACAATGGAAGACTAACAATAGATGGCGCTCTTGTGTGGTGGGAATAATAACTTTTTCAAATCAGTATGGTGAAGTACATAAACAAGTAAATTTTATGCATAAAAAATTCTTGTTACAACTTATTTTTTTTGAAGATTTTAGAATTGAAAAAAGGCTAGTTCAGAAAAAAAAGTAGTAAATACTAGAAAGTTGTTTAAAAAAATAAATGACTTAATGGTGTTAATATCAAATGTGTTTCGATAGTGTACACACAAAACATCAAACCTAAGTGAAAGGGAAAGGGAGAAGAGGGGATGATTACGGGAAGGTTCACGGGAGAGTACCCTTTGGAGTCACTTCAAAAGCCAGACTATCGATTTGGTTCGATATCGAGATACTCGATTGCATCCCTGCGATTAAAAGTATCGAACTTTATAGTCGCTACTATAGAATCGATTTAAAAAAAATAATTTTATGTAATGGCAGCATTCTTTAAATGCAGAACATTAGTATTTTACATTAGGGTGATTTCTTTAAAGTGGGAAACCCCTCGGAAACGATTCAGTTGTGCAGATGAGCAGTCAAAACATATGAAGTTTGACAGTTCTTTTAAGTAACTGCGCGTTTTCGAGCGGTTTCCCACTTTAAATGAATACCCTTATTAGAACATTGGCACTGTGTTACAGGATGACAATCTCTTAAATACCGTTCTCTTCTGTTCTAATATTTTATAAGCTAAAACATATTAAATGACACTTAAAAATTTAATTTTGATGTGAGGAATTTCATTTCTTTTTGAATTGAATATCAAATAGAAATGAAACCCCCCACGACCACTGAGTGTTTAGCAATACTGCACCGCAAATTCAATGCACTATTCCCGCTCTGTCCAGTTTAAATAACAAGTTTACATGAATAAGCTAATTTGGCTTATCACGCGTTTTGATTTGATTGAGTTTTGAGTAAGTATAATCTCAAGTAATCGATTGCATTAGATTCGAAAGTATGTATTAAAATTTTGCATTTTGCAGTTCGGAAATGAATTTTATAAATTTCCTAATCAGTTTGTTCGAAGATTTTCAATAAACCACAAGCAAAAAAGCGCTAAGCGGATTTTCTATTTAAACAGAAAGAAAAATCGATTTTTATTGATTCTTTATTCTTAACAAGTGAAATTTCATTACTTGCAAAAAATGTGTATCAGCGAAGATTACAAGCATATGCACGTCTATCTTTCGGTAATATTAAGTATCAATAAGTTTACTGTTTCTTCAATCATTTTGCAATCTTTGATGAACTCGTGTCATCTCGTGTGCAATGCTACTTTCTTCCCATGTGCACAAAAGTGTTTCTTGAGTAAATTTACATTTCTTTTTTGTTGAAATTACCAGGCATAAACTTAATTACCAACCATAAAATGCAACAACGTTTCTGTATATCTAAAATTTTTTGCCTTAAGCTTTGTTTGTTTTTTGTTTCTTCGTTTTTTGTTTGTTTTTTTTTTTGCATGTTCCTCCGATGACTACTGTGTAATTTATTAATTTCTATAATTGAGTGCGCAATTCAGTAGCCGTGTAAGTTCCGTTAATTGCTATTGTCCGCTGTGGCTACATTTGTATTTTGTAATTGTAAAAAAAAATTGCTTAGAAGAAAAAAAATAGAATTGAAAAAAAAAACAATGCAAAACAAAAAAAAACACGGTAGCAAATATACATTTTCTCTTCTTCGTTACGCCCCTAATGGTGGCGGCGCCATTGAATGGATTCGCACGCAATTTTATAGCAATTCCCTCATGTGTAAACAGTGATGCCATTAACTTCTTAAAAGAAAAATTTTACGTAAAAAATAGCAAATCAAATTTAATACAAAAGCAAATAAAAATTCAAAATTTTGTTGCTTAACAAGTTTTATGGACCTGATGAATTTAGGGTTTACTGGGTTCTCATAAAAATATATAAATTACACCTGCGAAGATAAAAAAGTGTGTTGACCTCAAATGGATTGTTATCTACTTACACACTTGGTTTTTAGTCAAATTTTTGTTATTTGAAATTATAATATTAAGGCGATTCATGTAAAGTCGGAAAGTTAATTGAAAACGCCTAGCTCAAAACATTTGAACTGTCAAAATGTTTTGACACAAGCACTTTCCGACTTTGCATGAAGAGCCTTAATATATTCAAGTCAGTTTTCAGAATCCCAGAGAAAAATTGGTGCTCCACAATTTCACTTTCACGTCTAAGTGAAATGTAGAACCTACCTGAATTGGTAAATATTTGAAATTAAACATTTTTCGAGGTGGCAGCTCTCATATTTTTCATTTAACCCTTAATGAACCTTTGTGTGAATTGTATGTAGCTTCACTTGTCAAGTCGTTGATTATGGGTAGCGAAGTTTGGTGCGTAATTGATTCTTTCGTTGGTCAAGTGATGAGTAGAAGTGAATATTCTCAAACTCAACCAACAAAAATTGAAGGTTTCTCACCACTTTTAAATTAAAACCTTCGTTGCTACATGTTGCAAATTGATTAAAAATGTATACCTAATTTATCATGTAACATGTAGCGATCACATGCGTAAATATACATGCAAACTATGTAAAATTCAAGTTTTACAAATGGTTTATTTTAATTCAAGTTCAATCCCATTTTTACTTCATTTACTACTTTTATTTTCCCTAATCTGCCACAAACTCTTTGAACTCTGCCGCTTTACCTTTACTTTCAAGTGAGATTCCACAAGTAACGGAGCTCCTTTTATCAATTATGCATAACAGTCTTTAAGCCTCTTGTGGCAAACCTTATCTACTAAAAATCCAAAACCACAAAAGTCATTTAAAATCATAAACGTCAGGTAGGATGAAATTCGCACCAGGATACTTGATCTTATACACCTTCTGCAACAAAAACAAAATTAAAATAAAATACAACAACCACCTTGTTAAAGCCACACACTCTATGTGCACCCGTTGCCTTGCATTGCTGGTGGCATCCATCCATCCATCCACTAAACCATGAACATTATTTGCCTCTGAGACGAGCGAATGATTAATATACGCTGCAAGTGTCGTTGTGGTCGTCATCGATGCTCGTCGATATTTTGTGAACTTTTACAAGTGATCTTCCATGGATGGATACCATTTCGTGCCATAGCCCATCAGTTGGTGGTGTCATCAAAAATTGTACCTTATTAATGATGTGCCTTTCCTTTTTCGTAGTTTTTTTTTTCATTGTTTAGAGAAATGTACAAATCCGTTGCACTTTCTTTGCTTTCACTTGTTTTTCTGTGATTTGTTTTCTGTTTGTGGTTTTGCCGACACAAAAACTATTTGTCAAAATGTTCACAAACAAAATCCATCATCGCAATAGTTGAGGCACAGCATTATACGAACGCTCTAGTCTCAAAAGGATGTTCCGATTTCGTTGCGATCAAAAATGCATTTATCTTCCACTTTCTTTTGATTCGTATCTATTAAATACCCATCTCTCTGTCGTCATTGATCGCGCCTAATTCGGTTCTAGCTTGTTTTGTGGTCAAAACAATACTTGGACAGTTCTTGGGTCGTTTTGTACGGCCTCACATTAATCCTGTATCAGAAGTACTTTACTATCATCAGTGTCAATATTTTGATTAAAATCTTTTTGATATGGGCTGAGAAAAAGTCATTAGGGAAAGTAGTTTGCTATATTCGATATTAGATGATACATTTTCGGGAAGTGATATTTTATTCAGCGTATGGTGGCCTTAGCTCAGTGAGTAGAAAATCTGACTTATGGTCGATAGGTCTCCAGTTCAACTACAGCCCGGGGAAATAAATGAAAAACAGTTTTTTTCCGTACGTCACCACCACTTGGTAAGTAATGTCAAACTTACCAGAGTATAATTTGCCGTGAAGATATTTCACTAACCGTTCGGAGTTGGTTATAAATTGTAGGACCCCGTGAACTCAGAGAAACATAAGCCTCTGAAAACTGGTTCTGCTCTTCTGTTACATAAAAGGGACTATGTTTACATACAGAGATAATGTACCGTTTACATAGTGAGATTAGTAAGATCCGAGAATCATTTTGACATTTCATTTGTATGTTTGTTTCGCTCATTTTTATACCCCCACACTCACTGTGGCAGGGTATACTCACTTTGTCACAACGTTTGTAACGCCCATAAGGAGACGTGTCCGGTATGGAAAAGTATATATATTCTTGATCAGTATCACCTCCTGAGTCGATTTCGCGATGTCCGTCTGTCTGTCCGTCTGTCCGTCTGTCCGTCTGTCCGTCTGTCCGTCTGTCCGTCTGTCCGTCTGTCCGTCTGTCCGTCCGCACGATAGCGGTCGCAGTTTTGGAGATATCGACTTGAAACTTTGGGTACATGTTTTTCTCGTGAATACTGAGATCAAGTTCGAGAATCAGCCAAATCGGACAAAAACTGGGCGTGGCTCCCATACACCGAAAAAAAAGGTAAAAATTTTTTATTGTTGTATTCGATTGGAAATGTTTAGAAACGTATTTTTGACATGGTCCGAGGTTCCGAAGCCACATATATAAGGGTCTAAATGGGGTCTTGAGACCAATTTTTTTTTTTTTGTGGATTTAATTGGAAATTTTTAGAAATGGATTTTGGACATGGTCCGGGCTCCAAAACCACCTATAATTGGCTCAAAATAGGGTCTTGAGACCACATTTTTATATGTTCGAGGTACTTCTTCCTACTGTGTGGGGGTATTTCAACTTCGGTATAGCCGAAGATAGTCCACTCTCTAGTTCAATATCACTTGTTCACTAACCGAACTAACCGAATACAACAGAGTTGCACAGGAAAATTCGCATAAATTATTCGTGATTTTTCAAAACATCGCGCTTGTCGAAGAAGTCTACACAGAAAAGAAACTGTTCATATCAAGGGATTCACATAAAGTTGGAAATTTGATGGCTACACTCAGAAAAAAATCTTATAAAAACTGGTCAATAGGATGCTCTTACTATTGAAATAATAGCAAACAATAGTTAAATTAATAGGAAAACTGATTAAAAAATTTAAATTAGTTTTTCCTATTAATTTTATAAATTATTTAATTAATTTCCACTATTATTTCAATAGTAATGTATCCTATTGACCAAATTTGGTAGTATTCTGAGTGTACCTTATGGTAGAATAAGAGAAGTTCAAATCATTTGAGGTAGATTCCGAAAATAAGGCCAGGAAAATGTGTATGCACTGCCCAGCTCTCGCGAATTCGTGAATAACCCTGTTAAAATGATTAAATTTGCTTAATTCCACAAATATATTTTAGTTTACCTTCAGATGTTCTTATATCTATTGAAAGTCGAAGAACGGTTCACACATTTTTCTTTAAGAAATAAATACCCACCTTAAGTGCAAGGAATTGAAGGAAGGAAGTAACTCTGGAAATAATCCTGTATGGACTTTTAACTAAAATGACTTGCTACAATTTTGACAGACACCAAGTCAGTGAACGAACTGCTACGAAATCCCTCAATTATATACATACAGAAATGGTCAATTTACGAATTCACCATGTCCATCGATAAAATTGAATACTTGAAGTTTTAATTTGAAAGAATCTTAATTACAAGAACATCTTATAGGGGCGCCCCTATTGATATCATCAAATTATAAAAGAACATCGACCGAATTGCGAAGCCACCATCAACGCCAACGTATCTTTGTGTATGTGTGTGTGTGTGTGTGGGTATGTGCAATCTGCATCCCCTTTCCACTATTGATTGCGCAGTTTTACGGAACATGCGCAGCATGTGTCCTCTGTTCGGTTCGGGGTGCATCAATTGGTGGTGTTGTGCTGCTGCTGTTGTTGTTTGCCTTTGACTTTTCTTTTCGACATCATCATCGTCTCCTTCTCGCCAATTGATTGGGCTGCTTCACGACTATGGTGCCGTTGTTATTTTGTACATAAAATGCGGCAGCAGTGGTACAACAACATCAACGATGCCGTCGTCCATTTTCTGCTGACTAATCCAGGAGATAGGCGTGGTCCCACGAAATGATTGATTGCGTTTTTACATCTACTTTTTGTTGTTGTTTTTTTCTTGTAATTTTTTTCTTTCTTATTGTACGTGAAAAGGCAGCGACTGCCTTTTGACTGCCGCTTCTGAGGCACACCAATTCGTTGCGATGCCAATCGATGGATGCAGATGGTGGCCTCAGCGGAGGGGGACTGACGTCCAACTACTGCTGATGACAAAAAAAATTCAATTGAAAGAAGGGAACCCAACCGAGTTGAAAGTTTCCTTACAATTTCATTAAAAATTTACAATTGGAAATGTCGCTTGACATCTCGAAAATTACCAACTGCATAGAATGGACAGAGTCGAAGAAACAGAACATTGATCGGATGGGTAGGAGGTTGGCTTTGGAAATTTCGGCAGTTTCATGCAGTTACAATGGCCTTTTCTCCTTCTGTTCATAATACATTTTAATTAAGCTGTTCGCTTTGGACCCAGCTACCAACTGTCATTGTGACAATTGTTATGTGTAAACTTGGCATTTCTGTCATTTTGTGAATTTAATCATTTTTGACACTTGCCATTGAGATAGTCCAGCAGCAAGTTCCTTCAATAAAATTCTTTTGTTTTTCGTTTGGGACAATTTTCTAGAAATTTACAAAATTTTACAAACGTCTCATCCCACTAATGGATGCGATTATTCCACGATTATCTTTGGTTTAGCTCTCCTTTAAACCTTTTCAGTGTCTTATCTCGGTTTCGTTTTGAAAACTTTGCCTTTCATTTGTATTTTACCTGTTTTAAATATTTGCAACCATTGTTCGTTGCGGATTAAGCCGCCTGCAGTGGTCAGTTTGCGTTTTGCTTTGGTTAGAGTTGTGATTTGTTGTCTTTAGAGTTGTTGACTTGCGAAAGGATTAAGTGTGTGTCTGTCTGTCTGTTTGTCTCGGTCATAGCAGCGTTAATAATGCATCATTAACGCTTTAATTTGACTTCTACATGAATCTGCAAAATTGAATAGTTTTTTTTTTCGGGTATTTCCGTTTTTGCAAATGGATTTTTGAATATGCAACCTAAAAAATCAGGTGCAATTATTAGTTGAATTTCCTAAGAACTAAAAGCAATTAGATATTAAATTGTTTTTAATTTTATTTCTATTTTTGTAGAAGACAAAATTTTAAATGAGCAACAAAAATTGGGTTTCCCAAGTTGAAAAACTTTCCTTGTAAAGTTACAGAGCAAAATTTGTTCTTATATTGAAAAATAAAATTCAAATTTCGAAGAAAATAAGAACATTTTATCAAAAATGTTTGAAAAAAACCATTTAAAGTCAGTTCCACTGTTAGTATTTGCCCTCAAAAATACTTACTAAACTTAAAGGCAGTGTGAAGTGGGCTCTTAATCCACTTTATTCAGCTAACTAATGAAGACACAGTTCAAAATATGATAGTTTTTATAGAAATTCGTATTTTAAATAATCAAAATAAGTAATAATTCCGTCAAAAGGGAAGTGCATGAATCGTATTACGTTTCTGTAGAATCCATACACTGCGAGAAAAATATGTTAAAATTAAACGAAATCGCTCTTAATTAATTAAAATTGCTTTGATAAGAGCTTTTGTACAGATTCGTTGAGTATAAAAACAAGTGCGCTAAACATTAATGTTAAAACACAAACATTGAATTTTTAAACATTTTTTCAAATCAATTTAAAAAAAAAATAGTTTTTCGTCATTTACACATTTTTTGGTTTGCATATTTAGTAAAGAACTTTCTTTGCACTGAAAAAATGGTTGCAAATTGCAACTGCGAAGACTAACGAAAAAGCGAGACAATAATAGGTAACCCTAAAAATTTAAATTTTTTCAGTGTATCATTTCGTTTGTTTTGTTTTTATTATCTTAGTCATTTCGGTCAAAATAATATTAAATAAAAAAAAATATTGAATCACATTTTAATTAAACAATATCTCTGTGTTTTTAATTATTTATTGATTATTTTGTAATCAAAATAATTTTGATTAATTTTATCAACGTTTGGAACTGAATTTCGGGGTAATATTATTTTAGAAACTTGCTAGCGCTATGTACCTTCTACCTGCTGTAGTCAAGGAGTTTAAAAAAATGTACCTCAAATGAGTCCTTTATGTAATTCTAGGGAAATGCAGTTTTTTTCAAAATTGCCCCGTAGAAATTTTTACAATTCGTTTAAGCAGTGAATAGTTTTTTAGTTTTGCACTCTATTCTCGTTTCAATGTGCAGTAATATCGTCGGCGAAATTAACCTTTAATGTTTTGTCGGTTCAGTTTTAAAATGCATTTAAGGTCTTAAGGAAACATATGTACGTACCCAGATAAAAAAAGGTAGGTAAAGCTAACCAAAACTAGTCAGAATTAAGGGGTATTTTTTTTTTTTTTTTTTTGAGAATTGGTCCTATCCACAATGTCGTCAATATTACGAAATGACTTAACTCCTATTCATTACAGCAGAAGTTACGATGTTCGTAATACACACCACGATATGTATTGGACCACTTTGCCTCAATTATCTTCGAACTAACCGAATCTGAAATAGTCCGCACATGCGAGTACGATACGTTCTTAGACCATTTTTCGGTTATTTTAGTTAGCATTTTTCTCGATAGTGTTTCACCATTTTATGTATATTTTGTTGATAATTTTTCGATAATTTATCGATAATTTTTGGGTAATTATCTATAATTTTTCGATATTTTATTTCCAATAGTTTATCGATAATTTTTCGATATTTTATCGATTACTTCATACCAAAAAAATAGTTTTGAGTACCAAACTAGGTACTTCTTTGTTCTTAATAATCTTCAATGAAGAAACTTATTTCGAAATTATATAAAAACTTAACTTCACTAATGACTTGATTAATCACCAATCGATAATGTTTCCAATTTATTGGTCAACATTATTTGGTATCGGCTTTAACCTCGACCACAAATACTTTTATACGATTGTCTAAACTCATCTTGCCACGTGCTAACTTATATAATCTTTACAGACTTGAAAACGTTTTTGAATCGTTAACTAGTCTACACAATGCCTTCCTAATCTGTCGCCAAATCTGTCTCTCAATTTTAGACATTGTGAAATTGAATACGAATATGGCCTGTTGACAGTTTTCTTCCGCACAAGATCAACTGGCAAACGATTGAATGTACTTGAAGAACAAACAATGAGATTAGCTCAGCTGGAGTGAAGAGAAATTAATTCCAAATGTTCAAATATACATTTTACAACTGATAGGCCAGGCCCAGACTACTGCCGTACGAATAGTGAGCAAGCCTCATTGTTGGTATTCCGGCGAGATATGCGCTTGCTGCTGACACTTCGTTTCCCCGGCACACGCTCTCTCGCTGTCTGAAGGTGTTATCTGGTCCTTAGTGGGCTTATCAGTTGAACAAAGTAATAAAAATTAAAACAAAACAATCGAGAAAAACAAAACATAAAAATACACGCGCGATTTCAACGCCATACGTTTGGAAGAGCGTATCGAAAGTGCGAAGTTAGTCTCTTAAAAACTTCACATAAATAAAGACGTAATTTTTGGCACACCGAAACCGCCAAGAACAAGAAAAAGTGCTCCATCTATCATACTCAAAATATTAAATTAAAAATAAATAAAATAAAAGTGAAAACCTAAAAATATATAAAATAAGTCAGTGAATTCCAGGGAGTGAAAGAGAAAGAAGTTATTATTAAACATGAAAACCTACATTCATAAAGTGCGTCACTCAAAAACCTTATATTTTTTAAATCCACTCTAACCACGATTCTCTCGCAATTTTCGAACCATGTGTCATCCATAACTTTTCAATGAACCTGCCAATATCAATTCAATATCGCTTTCGTTTCGTTGCAGGAAAGCGAAATTGTCGAAGTGCTCTGGAAGCAAGATGTCGATTTGGGCTATAGCCTTACGGCGAATGCATCGCTTGCAAGTAGCAGCGGCGTCAATGCAAAGACACTGCAGCAACAGGCCAGCGACGACGACGATATCGAAAAGTTAAAAGCTCTCGAAGAGCTGAAGCTAGATAAGGTAAGTTCAGTTTTTTGTATGTTTACTTTGTGCTTTCAATTTGTAGCCTGGAAGAAGATTAAGAACTCACATATGAAATAGAACTGGGCTATTTCACAATGTTTGGTAGTCGTTGCCAGACTTCAAGAGATAATGGTCTATTCACTACTCTATCAAATTATGAACGAAGTATAAATATTTGATTTCTATATTAATGGGAGGGGCTTCTTATACTTAAATATTTATTTCTTTAAGTATGATTTAGTTAAACTTTTAATGCTAGCCTCATGGCATCCTTGATCGAGCAATCGTTATCGAAATTTGTATTACAATTCCTAGTATTCAATGGGAATTACATAAATTTCGATAACCATTGCTCGATCACTGATGCCGAAGCATGTTTAATCATAACATGGCTTTTGAGAATTACAATATATTAGAATAACAATAGTCATTGAAATTTCTATAGCCTAGGCAATAGGTAACTAGGTATTGTTATTGTCACTCATTTTTAACTTAACATTTTCCATCTCAATTAAGTCACATTTCATCGAGTTCACTAATATCAAATATGGACACATAATAGTGATCGAAAATTTCACATCATTAACTTGAACTTGTATATTAACTAATGATGCACTAAATAAATATGTCAAAAATGGTACATCTCTAAATGTCAAAAATATCAAAACATACAAATGGCTGATGTTTTGATATTTTTGACATTTAAAGGTGTATTTTTTTTTGCCAAATCCCTTTAGTGTATTACTAATAATGACTAATGCAATAAGTCCCATTCTGGCGCATTACCAATTTTATTAACCCCATTTTAGCTAATCTGTTTCAATTAATTAATTTCTAAAAATTCTATATAAGTTCCGGAGCTTTTAAAATTATGGTCGATGCATACTCAGTCGATCATAACTTTAAAATATGAAGCATTACTTATTTCGTATGTTTTTTTTTGCTAAATCTAGTTGACAAGTTAAGGAAAATTTTTAAGTAATATTTTTTAGAATTTTAAGCCCTCTGTAAACACTATTTTTAATGTAGAGTGTAAGAATACATACATACATTAATCAAATTAAGTATATTTGCATAAAAATGTACACATATTTTTTGCTATGAAGAAAACGTTTTGACTTTTATAATTGTAATATAATTTAATCACACACCTTCTTTTTTTGTATGATTACAGTCGAAAGATTCGAACAATGATGATGCTGACATTAGCGACGAGTGGGCTGGAATACCCTTTACCATTGATAATGAAACTGGTAAGTAGAAACTATTTTAAAACTTGTGTAGAAACGAATTCAATTTGGGTAGTGTTTTTACATCAGACATGTAAACAAAGAGAGAAAAAAAAGAACCCAAAAAAAGCTTATTTCGTGAAAAATATTGTTACTAAAATTCCAACAAAAAGCGCAGGTGTATTTGCACAAAATTATACTTTTTTTTATCAGTTGGAAGTATTTAAAAGTCACAGGCAGGCCACCCAAATAATTTCCTCACCTACGCCCCCTGCTGTCATTTAAATGCCACGCAAGTGCTAAATTTCTTCGAATGATAGTTGGCTTCGCTCTCAGATAAGCACACAAAAGTTTAGATAAGCTTTTTTTTTTTTTTGTTATGATATAGTTTTATTGTCATATTTTGATAAGTTGCTGGCGATAACATTTTCGAATAAAATCCAGAAACGACATTTTTCCATAGTGACACGTGCCCCCTTCCACCTCCCCTTCCCCTATCCACTTTTTCTGCTTTTACATAAATAATGAGTTTCTCTTCAAGAAATGATGATAAAAAGTAAAATGGCGAACATTGAGGACATTAGGAAAATGGATGATGATAAATATTCCATATCCCCAAAACAGACATATGGTAGCAGGCATTCTGAGTTGACAGGCACGTAAATTAAGGAAAAATGAATTTTTTTTGCCCGTGCTCAGGCAAGATGGTAGCTGGGGGGTGGCATGTGGAGGTAGATCCCCCACTTCTTTAATCCAATCCAGCAGCAGTGCCTTTCGAAATTCCTATGCCAATCATTTATAAAATCATTTCCATTACAATAACAACGTGTTTTAATATCATGAACTTTTTTCGTGTTTGGGGATTTTTTGTTGTTGTTTTCGGTTTTTTTTTGTTTGTTTCTTTTCTTGTTCCATTTTTGCCTTCATCTTTTAATAAAACTTTGACACGTACACGAACTTTATCAGAAGCTGCAGCAGTTGCTGTTTTTGTTGGTGTTCCACCACCACCCCAGGCCAGCCCACTGCTGCGTTTGTGTTGTATACTTCTACAGCAGTGCGGCACAGCACACACAGAGCCGCTTTGAAAAATGATCGAAACATGATTTGCCAAAATTACCCTCAACTTTGGCCTATAACGAAGCGTATATGCTAGCTAGCTGGCTGGCTGGCTGACTGGAGGCGCAGTAGAAACCCTCACGCAAAATGCCTGCCTTTGAGCTCGTGAGGGCACAATACCCATCAACCATCATCCATCCATGTGTACATACATTTAGTTTAAGCATATAGATTCCTATAATAGGTCGTCTAATAAGCACCGAATATCCCATTCCATTGCTCCTTCGTGCGTTCGTGCGTTTGGGCACCCATTCGTGTGTACATAGTATAATGGTAAATTTATGCTGATACTCATAGTTGGCACATGCGACATTGACGTTGAACAAACAGCATATTGAAGTCCTCCCTCCCTTACACTGTGCAAGATTTAATATGCCTTTTGTAGATTAGCTAATCTTATACACTGTAAAGAAAATATAAAATTTTAAATTCATATCCACATTTGAACATAAAAAAAAAACAATTTGTATCGCATTTAAGATTTAGAAAAACTGAAAAGATAAACTTTCACTTACTTTTTTTTTTTTTAAATTGGCTATGAAAGCTTCCCTTAGTTTTTGTCTGATTTAGCTAATTTTTTGAAGTGAAACTGTATCTTGGAAAAACTTATAAACCAAATTTCAAGTGGATATCTCCAAACTGGCTCCTTAATGTAATGTAAATGAAATATCCATACACTCAAAAAAAAAACTATTAAATACCTACTATTAAATTTTGTCAATACCCTTATTATTGAAGTAATAGTAGAAACTGATTGAATTAATAGGAAAAATGTATTATATACAAATGTTAATAAGTTTTTTTTTCCATTAATTCTATTAGTTTCTACCGTTATTTCAATAGTATTGACCAAATTTAATAGTATTTTTTCTGAGTGTAATTTGGCATGTTCAGGTTTTTTTTTAAATCAGTATGGTCTGACAAAAAAGTCGTAAAATTTAGCTCAAGCAAAGTGAAGGAGTAGATTTGAAAAATTTTCGACGATCCATGGTCCGAACCCTAAACAAAGATGCCGAACAGATTGTCACTTGATCGAAGAATTGCGGCAACAGTGCGATCAAAGCTTAAAAGAATATCATGGAATTTAAATGGATCTACAAAGTAAATATTTTGTGCATTAGCTAAGCTTTTTCCATAATCGTCATCCAGATGATACGGTTCTGCAGTTTCTGTCATCGTCCTCGATATCCGTGATCCACTTTTGTTCGCGGTCTTGCCATTCTATTCGTATAGATAATCTTGCCGTGTACACTTTCCTGACTATTCGTTATGCTAACATTTAACAGACGTGCCCTCGTTTCGTGAATTTTTGCATCACTTCTGAGTCAAGATTCCCCGTTTTTTTCTATTTCCGGATCTAGCTTCCCTAAATTATGTTTATAATATTTGCAGTGTACTTCGTTAAAACGTGCTAATGGCTATTCTAAATTAACTTCTAAATTCAATTTAAACGGCATTTGCTTTAGACTTATGAATACACAACAAACATCCGCCATTTTACTAAAAAAAAGAGGCAATCGTATTGCGTGCTTCATAAATGTTCCGCCACTACTGAATTGTATTTCACGTTCTTTAAATTATTTATGATTGTTGCCATCGATCTGGGAATCCATTGATTCCCGCAGATTAACAATGCAATGCATTCTCACACGCAGCTTTTCTATGCTACGCGTAGCCAAATT
The DNA here is from genome assembly GCA_951394025.1 of Heteromyza rotundicornis. Lineage (NCBI taxonomy): Eukaryota > Metazoa > Arthropoda > Insecta > Diptera > Heleomyzidae > Heteromyza > Heteromyza rotundicornis. The sequence goes on from OX596012.1 coordinate 66,240,200, forward strand.
CCCAATAGACTATCGATAGCGTTTCTATATATATTTTCCACAAATCCTTTGTTCGTCCATAAATGAAAGTCACTTTTGAATCTTTAATTTTATTTTAGGGTAAATTACCCACTTTATTATTAGTATTTTTTTTTGAAAAATCATTTTCGAATGAATGCAGTACGATTGTAAAAGAATGGCTGCCACTGCACGGTACGTGCATCTGCATTTTTCACACCTTTTCAATGGCAAATCGACTTAACAAATTTTCCGAAAACTATTCTAAAAACTAAGAATTGTCAACGTGTTTTTTTTTTGGTGCCGAAAATTGAGTTGTCCGCTTGGTTCGAAGTTTGAAATAGCTTCATTAGCTGCTGTGAGTAATTGATAGCAATGATATTGAGTTTTATTTCTTTCTCTTTTTAATATTTTGCTTCTTTATTTCTATTTCTAATTTTAAATACTTGTGCCAAGTCATGGAGAGCACCTTTGTAAGGTTGGTTCTAAAGTTAAATAGGAAATTATAGCTTCCTTGAAATGATTAAAAAATTCATACGACTTTTTCCTTTCATTTTCCCATTTAATATTTTCAATAGAATTTACAAAAAATATGAAATTCCTTACAAAGGAATTTATTTTCCCTTGAAATCAAAATTAATATTTCCAAAAAGCCCATAACCCCGTAAGTAATAAGTAAAAGAATTTAACCAACTTCATTGGAAGCGGCTTAACGAATGCGTAATAGTTTTTGTAGTTCGTTTGGTTATTTTTTGTAATTTTTTTTTGTAATTTATTTGGATTCGTTACGAAAATCCTCTTAATTAAGCGCAACCATGCTGCCGCGGCCGCTCTCAACAAACCGCCATTGTCGTCGCCATCTTTGTTATCGATTGGGTAGCATTTGATGATCGGTGAATAACCCTCATAACCGCAACTCGCGGCTTTTTCGTCTGTGTTCAATTTCGTTTCGAAAAAGAATCTTTTTTTTTTTTTTTTTGTTTTTAATTTCCAAGCTAACGCCTTTGCCATGATAATGCAAGTTTTACTAAAAATATTTTTTTTTTTTATAAATTTATAGGTACGAATGTACGTTAGTATTTTTCTTTACATAATTCTCACACAGTTTGGAAATAATAATAATTAAGCGTATTGACGGAGCGGATGGCTGGATGGACGGACAGACGATCAGACGAACGGACGCGCTTGAAAATAACTTCTGATTCAATTCGATCGTTGATTCGATCGCTGATTTCAATTGTAATCAATACATTTTTGTTTGGAGTAGTTGAAGTTTTTGTTGTTGTTACATTTATTATTGTTATTCGCTGGTCGGGCTTGGTGGCTGTACCTTACAAATAAATCTGATTACATTGATACTTTTGATTATATTTTTGTTACTTATTTTTTTTCTCATTTTGTTTTTGTTATTTATTTATTTTCTATTATTGCCTTTGATTCATTTGGGTGCTTATTCTGACTGGGCTGATTATAGCGTATGTTGTCGAAAACTGGTTTAAGTTTCGTTGACAACTGTGAAGCGGACTTAGAAGATTTATGATTCCTTCTCTTCTTTTGAAGAATGAATGACTCCGTTGATGGACTCTAAGAAATACTCTTATTGTCAATTATGTTGTGCTGAGTAGTTTTAATTCATTGCATAATGTAAAATCGGTAAATTGTGGACATTCTTTTAAGAAGTTTATTGACATCTTCAAGCTATTACATAAATTAGTAGTATTACGATTTGACTTAGTTATTAGCCTTAATGCGTTTGCCTTGACTGTACTGAAAACTTCGAAATTACCAGACAGAATTCGAACCTTGGTGATGTTAAATTGTTAATTTCTTTTTAAGAAGGTAATACAAAAAATTAGTAGCGAACCAATTTAGTTTGAAATCTATGTCTATAATTTCCGCTTCTACAAATCATGTCTTCTATTTCATTTCATTATATTTCCATCTCAACCCCAATCCTGAGTTTGCGAGGTAAGCTTCTTCTTGAACAGGACTTCAATCGTACATTTTCATATTAGGCGGTCAATTTCCACTTCACAGTAATCGTCTGATCTCTTTTATAATATCTTCAGAGTAAATTCTATATTACCTTGAAAAAAAACTTGCATCTACTTTTCAGTTACTGCAGCATCCACTATCTGCTGTCGCAACATCTTCTCCCCGATGTCGCAGCATCTACTTTCTGATGTCACAATATCCAAATGTATGTAAATAGATTGGTAGCAGTTCTAACACCTGATGTTGGGATATCAGAAAGTAAATGCTGCAACAACAGAGAGGAGACGTAAGCGACTACAGACAGCAGATGCTGTGTCAACCGAACGTGTCTGTTGCTATATCTAAAGTTGTTGCTCCAACATGCGATAGCATTCGGTTGGACAAAAATCTGTTCGCAATCATAAAAATTCTTTCGCCTTTTTACTCCATATGCGTCCTTCAGAATAATAAGTTTACACTTTAACACCTTTCAAATGAACTGCATTTTAATTTATTTTTTTATACAAATATTTTGTATATGCCTTTAGTTCAGCATTTTCAAACCAGTTAATATGGAATTTTCCAACAAAAAAAAACTAATACAAAAAACCAATCAACTGTTCTAAAAATATATTTCTACTTGAAAAAAAAAACGTTTCCATTTCTAACCAGCTGGTGCCTGACTTGGCCTGGCCTGGTCTGGTCGTTTCGGTTCATTCATTCACCCAAGCGCAGACACAGTCCGTTTAGATTCAGAATATCTGTCTGCAGGTTTGTTGTAAAATGTTTTTTTTGTTGTTTTGTTTTGCTTATTTCCACTTGGTCACCATTACGCTTCAAATTTAATTCATTTCAATATCGAAGCCAACATAAAAAAGTATTAAAAACGCAACATACATGAAAATAAAAAAAAATATTGCTTCATAATGGTATCGCTTTCAAGTGAGTTGCTTGCAATATACGGGGGCGAATAAATGCATTTACTAGAGACACACACAAATAACAAGGAAATACATTTTTGAATATTGATTAATGAAAGTTGAAGTTAAAAGCCATTTTCAATGCAAATACAGGTTACTCAACAATTGATAAATCAAATAGACATTTCAAAACAAAAAACGTAAATTTAAATTAAATTCAGTTACACTAATCGTAATGTACCTTGAGGAAATTGTATACTTTTTGAAAAGTATTTTCAATAAATTAGAATTTCCATTCCCTCCACTGAAATTTAAACAATTCATCCAATAATGACCTAATTTCAACCTATTTTTGGTCATATTTTTCACATTCATTTTGAGTAATTTTTTCTTCTATTAAATCAATTTTAATTAACTCAATTAAATCAATTACAATAACTTTTAAAATTGAAATTTTTTTTTTGTTAAAATTTCAATTGCCGCCGAAACCAAAATTTCCGAAATATGAAATTAATTTAATGGGCCAACGTACTCCATTGCTGAAATGAAAATTAGCATCATCATGCAACTAAGTGACTGACTGAAGCAATTTTAATCCCCCACCAACACTACTTTGAAGTTCCATAATAAAAAAAATTCAAGTTAAAAAAAAACTATTTGAAGTGTAGCGCATAATTACAACTCAATTAGTTCAAATCGTCGCCACCATTGCCGCCATCATTGAAAGAAAAAAAATGGAAAAAAATATGCTTTTGCGGCGTTATGTTATAATTTCCGGTGAAAGAAGAAATATCACAAGACAACGTAATGCGCGCAGCGGATCGTGGACTTGTGCGAATACTTGTTGAAATTTGCCAACATTTTTAAAATTCATTTTACTTTTGGTTGGCGCTTTTTGTTTTTTTTTTTTTAGTTTTTTGCAATGGTAATGATGATTCTGACAATTTGTTTCCCCCATATATCTAATGAAATTTGTACTTGTAGTGCAAAATGTTTTGTTAAGAAAAAAAAAACCAGCAGAATACAAAAATCAAAAGTGTTTCACTATTTGTGGACGGTCATAGCTGCACAGTCGGTCATAGCCGCCGTCATCATCATTGGATGACTTACAAAAGCACTGTTTTGGGAGTACCTTCTTTCCCCCCTCCACCCCCACTCTCCTAAAGTGTACTGCGCGCACTAACCTCCTGCAGTACGTCTGCGTGATGAAAACTACAAAATTCCATACCAAACAACAAATTATTATTATGACGGGCCGAGTAGAGAGAGGTAGGTAGGTAGGTCGGTACTATTCGACTACGAACGACGTGATAGTGATGTTGTCAACAATGAACTTGCGTAAAATAAATTTTTAAGAGGTGTGTTTCGACGTTCGGTCGCTGGGTCGGCCAGTCATTCGTTCGTTTGTTGCTGTGTCTGTCGGTTGGGTCTTCCAATTTCAAATTGAGCATTATTTTGCTCACTTCATTTTAATGAATGAAAATGAATTTTATGAATATTGAAATCACTTGTCAGTTTTACTACTAAGCGCCACCAAACTCGTACGTACACATAGACAGAAAAAAGCGCAAGCATCATCGTCATCGCAGTGAATCGGTAGAAATACGCTTTAGGTCAAGAACTTCATTATTTGAAAAATTGGTACACTCACTTTTTGAAATCAATATTGGCCGAAATTAGCCATTGAAGTTGTGCGTGAATTACATCAATTGTAGCTTTTAGTGGTTTAATTAGCCAAATTATATTTTTTTCCCCCATTTTATGGTATTGAAATTGAAGAAATGTGCTGGCAATTTCTGGCAAATATTTGCTTCATGAATGTTTTGTGTTTATTTTGATTTCGAGTTCTTATTGCCTAACTATTAAATCGGCTTCTCTGGTAACGACTGATCACCTTCACAGTACCTTGAATGGTCGTGGCCAAATATAATCATTCTAAATGGGTTTTGAATCCAGTTTTTTAGTCTCACAGCTAACCTTTTAATATAAAGGATGTATCATATCAAAGGATTAGCATACATTTGTTTGTCATTTTCAAATAAGGGAAATTATGGGCATGGTGCAAAAGGCATTCTGGACAATAATAAGTACAAATTCAGAGCAGAAAAAAAATTTTAATACAAAATTTTGTTTTTTTTTACGAGTGTCAACCCCAACGAGCTCTCAAGTATATTAAGACAATCGTTTTAACCTTCGGAAACTGGTTCAATCTCTATTCCTTCCAAATAAAAAAACTATTTCCAATTGGCATTGCGTGTCATTGGAGTAGCTCAATTGTCTCCTTTTACATTTCATTGATTCTGAGTCCCCAAGTATACCGAATGAAACTACTCAAAAGTCAACTTTTTGGAACTAGTTCACTTTTAAATTACAATTAGACCACAATTCCGACAATTGGTCTGATTCAGCACTACAATTGGGCCAGACTGGGACTAATTTGAACTATTTAATAAATAAGTGGAACTTGGACTACAATTTTCGATTCAATTGACTCTATAAGTCGGACGTTGTAATTATGTACTTTTTCTCTAAGCCAGTGTTAGGCAAAACCGAACACACACACTAAAAATATTATGAGCTTGTTTGACTTACAGCTTTGATCAAACACAACTTTCGCGTGAGTGTGAATTGCCGATCGTGTCTGTGTGAAAAAATACGGACTGCCTGTCACTGCTCTAACCCAAGGTCCTTTATTCGAATCTTTATCACTTGCAGATTGAGTCAAGTTTTGTACTACTTATTGAATCCGAAAAACTTACATTTTAATAATCGAACACGAAGCTACCTCATCTAAAATTTCTAGCTTATCTCGAAGTATGAAAAAAAAACGCTGGAAGAACAGATAGGCAAAGTGAAAGAAACCACAGGGAATTGTTTCATGGAAACTAATCAAAAATACTATTGATTAGTTTAACCCGGAAACAATCAAAAAGAGTCTATCAACTTTTTTGTTCTACAATGGCCAATAGGGTTTTTGGGTTTGATAGACCTTGCCTAAGAATAAGTGAAGACATTTTCAAATTTCCTTTTCTGAGCCACACAATTGCTTCTTACAATTGAAATAATTACCACCAAACCTCTGTCAGATTCCATCACAAGTTCAGCATAGCAAAAGTTTCCAAAAATTCCCCAAAAAATGTTACTAAATTTGAATTAGTTACAGTTGCGAAAGGCATTCAAGCAATTCCAACTTATAAAACATAACACAAGAATTACCGAAAAAAAAACTACAACACAATTTGATTAAAATATTTGTAACAAAAGAAAGAAAAAAAAACCTGTTCGGCAGCACAGCGTCCATATTGAAAATTAAAAACCATAAAAAACGAGCAGCCACCACAAATACATACAACGGACGGATGGCAATAGCACCCAACAACAACAACAACCGAAGGCATAAACCAGAATCACAAGTAAATGGTGCGAACGGCCGAAACGAAGCTCCGCCTCTATTTCATACCCCGACTTTGCCCGTGTGAATTGAGTTGAATCCCAAACAGAGCTGCCGCTGCTGGTGCTGCTGTTGTTTCTACTGCTGCTTGTGCGCCTGAGCACAGCCAAGTCAAATCGAGTTAATACAACAATCGCTTTGATACATTCACTCTCATAGGCTGGCCGGTTTGGGATTCGATTCGACGACGACGACGACTCCAACTTACATTCGAAAATCAAACGTGGTCTGGACGCCATTTCGCAGCCGCCATTTGCGGGCCAATAATTTAGAATCGAATTTGAATTTTTATACTTGAACGTACGTTGGTAGACTGTGGACGCGTGTTTCAGATACGGTGAACGGAGTTTTGCGCAATTCATTGGCTTCACATTTCGTGGGCGTTCATATCGAACAAATACAAAATAAAAAAGTGATTTTCTAGAATTTTCCTTCGCTACGCCAAAGTCATCCTGCAAAAGGACATTTGTGTGCAGTGTGCTTGGTTGTGTTGGGGTACTATCCGCCAACTGAACTTAGACTGGATCCAGTTGTTAAGTGCCGCTGCTGCAGTCAATGAAACTTCAAGTGCCGTCGCTCACTTGGGGCCATTGGAAAAGTCAAAAAGTTTAAAGTTTCGAATAAATTTGTACACTCATCATCGACATCGTCGTCGTCATTATCATCATCGACGTCATCCGCTGTCATCATCGTCATCATCACAATCACATCACTGCTGGAAGCAAATTTAATAAACATATTAGTGTGTCAAAATCTAGTGGTGATATTGCATAAATCTGTGTCACGGTGCGATTCCTCTTTCACTCACTAACTACACACAACTTCCCTTTGTGATTTGCGGCAATTGTTCGCCTTTGACAATTGCTCGATTGGATTTGATATTTGCAATTGCAACTTATCTAATAAACGCATCAGTTTGGTGTTTTCGGTGTTCAATGTGTGAAAAGTGAAAGTTACTGCAAACAATTCAATTTCGCGTAAATTCGTACCGACAAAATACAACAATTCCCTGCCAATTCCATTGTCCAATTCTACAATACAATTGTGCAAAAGTCAAAACAACTCAAGTAGCATTTGTGGTGTGGTGTGTGCGAACGAATCGTAAACTGTGTAACCGAATTTTGCCCATTGTTGCAAACAAACTGAATATTTTCAACTGTCAATGTTACATAATTAAACAATATTCGACTTTGTGGACCCAAATTTGTGCTCAATCGCATTCAATCAAGTTTCAATTGGATTAAATTGTTTGTAAACATATCGTGCTGAATTTTTCGAGGTGTGTATTATTATGATTATTATTTTAACTTTGATTATAATCAGGTTATAACTTGAGTGCACTTGAAAAAGACAATTGGTAGTTTGTATTTAAGGAAACATGTAGTTACATACGCAAACAGTCGTGTTTAAATCAATTTTGTAGCAACTTTGTACTCTCATTGAAGGCTAGTCGATTATTACACCCGTATTCTGGTAAACCTGACAGTGACAATTAGTTGACAACAGTGTGGTCAAATTTGTGTAGATAAATTCACCAACTGTTGTGAGAGTATTGCCACTGTCAGGTTTGCTGGAATACGGGTGTTAGTCTAAAATCAGTACACAGAAAAACTCGTACATCAATATGATGTACATATACGGGTGTTTCCTTCCCCATACATCAATTTGATGTATACATCATATACATCAAGTTGAACTCATGTACCTCATATTGATATTTCGGTGTTCAATGTTCGGATACATCACATTGCTGTATGATGCTGGTTGAGGCCAGTAACACTCGTAAATATCATGTACGATTTTTGTCCATGGAGAAAACTATTTTACTAACTCACTTCTACTAATCCGTGGCAAGTCGCTTTTGTAGTGACAATCTCGAATTGAGCAATATTTTTTTTAAATTGGGTAATAAATTGTTGATGGGTTTTAATCAATAGAGTTGTCAATTAGTACGCTTCAAGGATTAGTTCAACTAGTTCCGCACTCTTTGCGAATTATTTTTAATCTAGTTCAGCAAAATGGTTATTATTCAAAATTTAAATGTGAGGGAAATAATTGTCTCTCCGAGAAGCAATAGGACCCATTTTAGAAACAATAAGAGATTCGAGTGACGAAATTAATGAACTAGCTCAGTTAAGTGAACCAGTTCATTTAACTGTTTAGCTTCTTAAACCACTCAACTCTATCAATCAGCGATCCCTTTACCTCAATCTCAGATATAATCCTGTCTATTATGGAACTCGCAGAATCGATTGATTAAACTGTGCCCCAAAACTAATCAAAAAACTAGAGAGTGGACTATCTTCGGCTATACCGAAGTTGAAATACCCCCACACAGTAGAAAGAAGTACCTCGAACATAAAAAAATGTGGTCTCAAGACCCTATTTTGAGCCAATTATAGGTGGTCTTGGAGCCCAAACCATGTCCAAAATCCATTTCTGAAAATTTCCAATCAAATCCGAAAAAAAAAAAATTGGTCTCAGGACCCCATTTAGACCCTTATATATCTCCAAAACTGCGACCGCTATCTCCAAAACTGCCGCTATCGTGCGGACGGACAGCCGGAGAGACGGACATCGCTAAATCGACTCAGGAGGTGATACTGATCAAGAATATATATACTTTTCCATACCGGACACGCCTCCTTATGGGCGTTACAAACGTTGTGACAAAGTTAGTATACCCTGCCACAGTGAGTGTGGGGGTATAATAAAAATTCAAGTCTGATATATGTAAGGTTTGATATAATTTCTTATATTATATCATTCTGACATCTAGGCGCAAAACGTGAAGGCTTTTAAATTCAGCATTCCCGAATTATATGTATATCAAACCTATTAGACAATCTGCACTCAAAAAATAGATGTACCTCCACTCACTAACTTCATCAACTCCCGAATGAGCATAGGACCTCAATGATCTTTCTGAATCACACTCAGTTGTTAGCATCGCTGCAACTGGTTCCAGGTGTACTGTGAGACCTCAATTCACTGTCGATTGTTCAGTGCCATGTATTCGCAGATGCACTGGATCCATTGCTAGGTCTATCCCGCAATGATGCGACGGGATTACGAAGGATATGCCCAATCCATCTCCATTTTCGCCTTTTTATTTCCAATACTACTTCGTGTTGTCTTATTCGTTCCCACAGCGAATCGTTAGAAATACGATTTGGAACCAAATATTTAGTATTCAAAGTTAAAGAAAACTTAAATTTGGGTTTCTATTCTTACGGTTTCATTGCATTTAGTCTTGCAAGTTGCAAAAGTAGGAAATAATTCAAAATGTCCTATGGTTAAGTATCCTGTAAAGTGGAATTCCAAATGGGCTGTATCACAGAACACAACTGCCTCCCCTCTCACCCGATCCGACGTTAAAAAAAATGAAATGTCACTGCACTTGGTTCATCAAACATGATGGACTTTTTGGACACCTCAAACAGTTGGTCTATTTCATTTCTCGTACTAGAATTTTTAATTACATCTTTCCGAATTGACAATATGTTCGTTGTCTCAATTTGCCACCACCACCACCAGCAGTGTTTGAACGCAACCTTCTAAATAATTGATACACTTGAACGCCCTTTACGTACCACAATTGAGAACTGCCAATATACAAAACAACTGTCTCCAACTACCAAAAAATAGATGAAGAAAAAACGCCCTTAATTGCTGGTGACAAATGCCCAACAAAGCGTTCTATTACCCACAAAAAAACATTGAACAAATTGAATAATATTTTTATAGACATTTGCACCTTCCTGCTTGTCGCCTACCTTTTTTTCGTTGTGTGCTTTGAACGCTGTGAACTGTTACCAAAAATATAAGCCAAAAAAGAAAATCTAAATACAATAGAAAATAACCTAAACTAACACAAGCGTTGATGGTGGTGGTGGTGCGGCTAAAAAAACATGGCTTAGAGAGCCAAAAAATTGTTATGTGGAACAGTTGGTTGCTTTTAGGGTGTTTAAATATTCAAAGACATGTTGGAAAAGCCTTGGGTAAACATAAACACACACACACACAAACACATACTTGTACAGATGCTCGTTGAGGGAAAATCGTTCTTTCTGTAACCAATGGTAAGAATAACATTGGATAAGTTTACCCAAGAATTGCCATTAAGAATGGTGGAAATACAAGAGCGCGTGTTTATTCTAATTTTGACCCTGCTTAAGTGGTGTAGCAGCAAAGGTCGTCGTCGTCGTAGTCAGCATTGTGGCCATAGTCCACAGCGGGGCTTGAGGTTTACCTGTGTCTGTGCGTTTAGTGCGCCCACAATTTTTTCCAAGGAATTTTTTGAGTTCTTTTCTTTCTGTTTGTTCAGCGCGATGTTAAGTAGTAATTTTCTGATAAAATATGAAATATTTGTTGGAAATATTAGATTCGAGTTGTGATAGTAAACGCTTCTTGTCCGTGTCGGGGGCTTAGGTTTAGGTCATATTTTTGTTCACCTTCTTTGAATTTCCCAAATGCAAATAGTATTTGGTGTATATGGGCTTTAGTAAATAGTAAATATTTACCAAAGTTACACTTACATTCAGTACTTCCGAAGTTTGGTTTGGCGACTTGCTGTGGCCCAAACATGTTTGCGGCTGGCTTCTGTATTAAACAAACGTTTGCCCTGAACGCTAATGAAATTGATACAAAAGTTGCCATCATGATTTGTTACTTTTTCTTCTTGCTTACAAAGACATTTAATAACTGCTCAGACAGACACATCATAAATAATAATTTTGAATTGCATCTGCTTCCGTATGATTTCTGAAATGTGCAATTTTATGATTAATGATTCTGCGTTTAATATTATACTTCTCGTTTCTTTCAATCGGCCATTTTTATATACGTTTTCAAGGTGTTTCATATTTTTTGTTTAATATTTAATTGTACAAAATAATTTTCACTGGTCATTATTGAAATTCTCTTTGAAAGTTGCTACTGTGTGCGGTCGGTTGATCGGTCGCTTCCACCTTGTTTTTTTTTCTTTTTATTATTTTATTTATTCCGTTGGGAATTCATTTTTCATATTTTTATAAAATAAAAATTCCCATAGCAATACCGCTCCATGCCTTAATTTACTAACAATAGCAGAAATGGTTGAAAAATCAAAATATATTTCATATTTTTACATTGCCAACCAAAACAAACATTTGCCTGGCCTTTTGGTAGCCGAGAATTTCCAGAATTGATCGCACTCTTGGGTATTGTGAGTGTGTTTGTGTATTTTGCTGCGAGCACGTAATCGCAATCCTATCGTGCATTGAACACTACAAGAGTTTATTCACTGTCAATCAAAATATTTATATGCATTTGCATGGAGATTTTGTTGTTCTTTCACATTTTTCTCGATTTTTGATTTTTTGGTAATGATTTGGGTGTTGTTGTTTTCTTTTTTTTTTGTTTTGTGTTGTTGGTTATAATTTGAAAGGAATTTTTCCCTGGAATTTTGTCGGTTAAAAAGAAAAGACAATGAAAAATCAGAAAAGTCAGTTAAATTTTAGTTTTGAATCTTGATTTTAGACTGTGGAGTCGAAATTATATAAGAATTTTTGCTTTTGTATGAATCGGTAAAAATTGCCATCAAATTACTTTCATTAGCTGTTCATAATTTTCACTTAAAGCAAATGGAAGTGTAGTTGGTTTACAAGTATTCAACATTTGCTGCAAAACTCCCCACACCCAATTATTCTTTGAGTGTACTACATTAGCTAGTTCCTGGGTTCGCAAATGGTCCATTAATGTGGAAAACCTCGGATTACATTTGATATGCGATGGCCAACATACAAGTCAAGTGATGCAATGATTCATTACATTGAACCATTCCATATACTAGTCTTCCGTACCATTCCAGAGATTGTATACTTGGTAAAACTGGTTACAGATTGTTATGAGAGAAGATCCTTGAAAATCACATTACATAAAATCTCAGTGTTTGTCTGTTCGGATGTCTGTCCTCACCTTCCAGAAGCCACCACTGGACCAAGAGAGATAAGGGCTTTGAGAGCTGCAATTTCTCTTATATATTCTGTGAGCCAAAAAAGGGCGTGGCAGTTCAAAATATTATAGTGTCAAGTATGCTCTCCTACAGTCACTGGTGGCTTAGGAAGCTGTAATTCAAAATATTTATTCTGTGAAAGCATGGCTTGAGATTCTCGATCAGGGTTTTTGATTTTTAAAGAGGGCGTGGAAGTTAAAGTTTGGTCCAAAAAGGTCCGAGGATGGTGCAATATATTTGTTATTATCATCTAAATTGAAACAAAGAGCAGGAAGAACGATCTAGCAGAACTGCGTTATTTTTTACCAGATCGACCTTACATGTAACCACATTGTAACCACATTAGTTTACATTATTCGAGTGGTTCACTCTACTTATGACCAATTCAATACTATTATTTTGAAATACTTGATCCACAAATTTTCGCCGGAAAGATTTAGGCGCAAGGAAAGTTTTCTATTATTGATCAACTGAGTGGTATTTTTCGAATTTTAGAGAAAAAGGAATTGTACTTGGGACCTTTCCTACCAATTCATGGGCAAATGATATGGAGTATTAGAAGTATGGCTTTGGATTTATCATATAGGAATTGCGTAATTTAAAATTGTGCCTCTATGTCCCACATAAAGGTGTATGCAAAGCAAATCGCCACCTGTCAAGCCTAACCTAAGTAGAATGGCCTATATTTTTCATGAACAGTTCAGAAAGGATAAACTTTACTTTAATTTATTATTAAGTACAGAAGCATACTAAATTAATAACTAATCTTTTCTTCACCAGGTGAATACATTCGCTTGCCGTTGGACGAGTTACTCAACGACGTTCTTCAATTGGCTGAATTGGAAAATAACGAGGTAAGCTGAAAATGAATATAAAAATTTTATTTTATTCTACATAGTAAGAATAAATATGATTTTTAACAACATTCTGAACATCTTCATTAATGTTTCATTCTTTCCATACACGCCCACTACAGATCGACGACGAGAACGATTATATAGCATCTACCTCCAAAGCTGGTGCCGCCAATAACAGCAACACCAAAAGCGAAGCCGAAGACGACGAAGACAAAGAGAACGCCAACAATAACAATAACGACGACAACAATTACAAAACCGAAGGTGAATTATCAAACGACGACGATCTGCCGCAATCGGAGATCGAAGTCTGTTCGCTTGCATCGCCGCTTTTTGATTTAGATGACGAAGCAAAGGAGGAACTAGCCGACTTGGAAATAATGATACAATCAGCCGCATCACCATTCCATCACCATCATCATCATCACCACCATCCGCACCGTCCGACCGCTGCTGGTGTACAAAATTATGCAGCAGTTGGTGGCGGAGCGAATAGTGCATTCCATCGCCAGGCGGCAACCGGTTTCCATCATGGACACCACCACCATCAGGTAAGAATGCCAAAATGTTAAGAATTTAATGGACCGCAGTCGAGGCGCGACTAAGTGCTTGACACGATTGTCAAACAAAATGAATGTGTGTGTGTGTGTGTGTGTGCACCATTTTTTAAGTTTTTTTATTTTTTATTTATTTACTGAATTGATTTTAACATCATCTTGGTTCACATTTAATCGATCGCTGGTGCCTCATCTTCAAATCCTTGCCTGTGTCTCATACTCTCTTGTCTTTTCTTTATTAATTTAAGACAACATTTTGTACATGTGCTCCACGAGTTTTGAAAAGTATCTGTAAACTGTGTTCGAGCGCTTATATCCGTTTGAATCGGAGGCATCTACGAGATACTGTTTTCAATTCACTTTTTTTCTTCTCACTTTCTTGACTCTGTCTGTCAAGGATCATTTGCTCGATCGTCGAGTGTTTTCTTTTTGCTTGAAAACTTCAGCAGCGCGCAACACTTGAGTGGCTGTTGTTCTCATCTGTTTGCTTAAAGTTTCAGTTGAAATAAAAGCAAATTTGATTTCAGTACCTGACGACGGTCCATAGTAGATCACAATTTCAGAATAAATTTTGTTGTTGTTTGGCTTTTATGGGCCGTTTCTGAGCTTCAGCGATTCTGTGCACTTGTGTAATGTTCATTCGTTCTTCTACTTCGACGGCTCATTAACAAGTTTTTCTCGAGTCGTTGTAAGAGATTCTCAACTCTCGGCTATTGTGTTTTGAGACTGTTTTTTTGTCTTGTAAAAAAAAAGCTGCCTTTTGACATTTTTGTGATTTGTTTTCAATTTGAATCGGATGTGAGATGCTTTATGTAAATAACAGGTTTCTGCTTTCGTTTATATTTGCTTTTTTTCTTGAAGCAATTTAACTGTCATTGTGTGAAAACTTCGACAGATTATCAGTTGGAAAGAATGGATATATTAGCAAGAAGAGTGTTCACTTCGACCTGGCGTTGTTTCCTTTCCCTTCATTCAAACTACACTATGGATCAGAATAAACATAAAACTAAAGGCGTTAAATTTACCAACGAAGCTCATCAGCGATTTCGTCACCCAACAAAAATTACAGATTATCCACATTTACCAAACCGTTCTCGACTTCCGTAAAAACAATATATTGCAATTGCACAGCTAAGCCAGCGCAATAACGCTTACTCTAAGGTGTTCACCGAAAAAAAAAACACAAAAAAGATTTAATTAAATCTCTTGGCTGTCTTCAATTGTCACTTGACGGACGGCGGACCAGAGACGCCTGAGTAAATGTCATGTAAATGGGCACCATTAAGTACCTGTCAAAGTCACGATGCTGCATAATGATGTGCGTACACACGTGGAAAAAAGTTTGTCAAAAGAAACTCTAAACACGGTAGCAAAGGTACGAGTCGAAGAAAAACACAGCCACAATAAAAACCACAAAAGACAAATGCAATCATAAAGTCAGTAGCAATTACCTTAAAGTTCTGTCCAAGCGTTCAATGTGGTGATTTTGTCATTTGCAGCGTATAGTTGGGTGAATATTTGTAGTCCTGTGGTGAACCATGTCGGCATCTTGTGTCTGAAGGGATTAAGATTGCTCTCTTGCTGTGATTTAAACCTTTGAAGTTCACTCATAGTATTAAGTTTTGGGCCCTTAAGACCCCTTTAATGACTGCTGAGCTCAAGCAAGGGTTTGTAGATTCTTTCTATGATCTTATCATGTAAATTTCGTCTTTCTTCTCTTTCATAATCTTGTAGGGACTGTGTGAAAACACCGTTAATCCCGGCGGTAAAACATCAAAATCCAGACACAACCACAAAGAAAAAAAACGTGTCTTAAAGGGCGCCCGTGTTGTTTAACCGAAATGATTCTTGGAATTAATTGTCTATTAATTGTTGTTGGTGCAGTTATTCATTTTCTCTCTAGCACAACAACAATTGCATTTTTTTTTAAAACCATTCTCAGTTAATGATTTTATTACAATTTCGCAATTGTTTTTTTTTTGTCTGAAAGAATAATCTTTGGTTTTTCCGTTTAGTTTTTGTGCTTTGCACTACGAAATCCTTTCAGCGTTTAATATGCAATTTGCCACATGCACAAGTGCATATCAACGCTTACATACGCTAATTGCTCCAAGTCTCGCTGAATTCCATTGCACAAATCCACTTTTATTGCCAGGTTTTTTTTTTCGTTTGCCGTATTTCAATTCAGTGGCACTCACTGAATACTGAATCCCTGCACTTTTCACACTCCACGTTTTGAATGTTTTTTGTAGGTGCCATATTGTATTAAAATGTTAAGCGCACTCACTCGATCCGGTAGTCTGTAATTAAATGTCAATTTAGGCGTTGGCTGGGAGGGTGAGCCGGGCTCAGGCTTTAATGTATTAACTTCATTTTACAGATTACCTTTTTTTCTTTGGTTTGTATTTTATTTTCTCAATTTTTTTTCGCATTTAATTATGAGAAATTTTTGTGGTTAGCAAAAAGTAAATATTAATAATTTTGTTTTTGTTGGTTTTATGAAAGCCGATTCGCAAATCCACGGTTTTTTTAAATATTGTTTTTAAGCGAATTAATTCACTTGACAAGTGAGATGATGCTTTCGCCAATGACTAGTTTTTTTCTCTTTGTTTGATTAACAATTTAAAATAATTAGTTTTAACGTTTCAAAATAATTTTTAATAAACTCTAAGATATTAGGCCTGGTATTTTCCCTTAATAAATGTAAATTTAATTAACTAATTTGTTTTTAGAATTTCCTGAAATTTCCTAAATTAATGAGTTTGCCAGAACATCATTTTAGCTATATTTTTTTTTATAAAAAACTAGCTGGCACCCAAGGCTTCGCTCATGTAAAAATTAAATTAAAGTTCCGTCCTATATATGCTTCCAGAAATATTCTGAATTAGATATCAGGGCTGTATTGGAGGTGGTGAACGTGGTATTCTCCAATGAAATCTACTTCTTATCATTAGTATGTCATTGACAGCCAAAGCTCACGTATAAAGTCTCAATACCGTTAAATGTATGGTTCCGGAGATATTACATATTAAAAATCAGGGTTGCATTGGAACTACGGTATTAATCATATACGTAGAAAAAATAGTATCACAAGAATGATAAAAAGATTTCAGTACATTTGCTACAGAATTCAGCAACATAGACCATCACAATGGACCCAATGTGACAAGGTGACTAGAATCCTCCTCTTTTGTGAATCGAATCTACTGGCTACAATCAAAGCAGATTGAAATACATTAAATAAAAAGTTTTCTTTATGATTTTCCCTATATTTTACTTACTGTAAGTAGTACTTACTAAGTACTGAAAAATACAATTTCACTGAGTATAACCTCACATTTCGATACAATGTTTTGAGCGACAATTCAGGCTCATCTCGGCTTGAAGTGCACATACTTGATTTTGTTTTTGTTGCGTATTTACTTTGTTCTCATGATTTTATTATACGAAAGTAAACACGCCCTTAAATAGAATAGTGTAAATTATTGTCTACATCAAAGTTACGTCAAGCTACAAACACGCTATTGGCTAAAGTGGAAATCTCAACAGAAAAATACTTATGAAATTGCAAGCTTCGAAAATGGCGTGCTCTAGCCCACAGATATGTGGAGGTAAGCTCAAGTTCGCAAAGCATAGCCCAGCAAATGACAATAATTAAAGGCACATTTGAGGGACTGGAGAAAATGCGAAATCCGAAAGTGCCAGTGGCGGCTCAAATTAATGAATGAAAATCTTGATGCATTCAATAGTTGCGCTGTTTGTGCCCAGGTTAGAACACAACAAGACGGTTGTAAAATGTCAACCGCAATAGCGGCGTAAACGCATTTATGACTGTGTTGAGCCTTGTTTCCTTTCGAGACAAACTTTGTAGTGGAAGCGTGTGAAACGCACCACACCAATAACAATGACAAAAAACACCAGTAGTCGCAATTGTTGTGGTAGAAGAAGTTGCTGCTGCTGCTGCAATAGCCACAACACAACAACAATAACTCACACGCAAACCACCAACACTAACCTGTGTTTACCTGTTCAATTGTTAGTGTTTGGAATTTACGTACCTGATTTTTCGTTGATTGCTGATTGCATGTACCTGGCCAAGCCGTTCTCGATACGCCGATTGTGTTGTATTTACTTGGCATCGTCGCTTTGGCAACAGCATCTCAGAAATACCCTAATGCATGCTTGTGTGTGTATGTGTTTGTGTGCATTGGTGTTTGTGCCAAGATCTTGGCTGCAACTCGAACTCCTCGCACTCAATTTGTCAGTTGTCGCTGTCAGGAGGATTTTAACGTTTTCAGTTGTTCTACACTGATCTTGGTAGCGATATCGCGCAGTCCGTCAACCAGTCAGTCAGTTAGTCAAGTCAGCTTGATCTTATCGCCAATGACGAAGTCATAATTGAAACGATTCGGACAAATTGTGGGACGTGGAGCTCGTGTTGTGTTTCCTTTTACCAAGACGCGCCCGAGAGACATAATTTTAAGTGTTCGTCTGGCGTTTTTTGATTATTTAAAAGAAAAAAATTTGAGAATCCCAAAATTATAATGTGCATATTTTTGAAGAAATATAAGTGCTTAATGCATCTGTGATACTAAAGAAAAATCGAGTTTGCAACTTTTTACAACAATCCAATTGAATACGGTAATTGTTTTATGAAAGAAATATTATTTTTGTGTGTGCCTCGCTAAATGGTTCCCCGAAAATGGGGATTTGTGATTCACCTTTTTTTTTTAATTAAGAATATTTTGTGCAATGAACATTTTCCATAATCCATAAATATAATAAGATACTTCATCACCTCACATTGTTTAATAAATTCAACAATGAATTCCCCTAATTAATAAAAATATTCTCCACTTAAAGATTTGCTACAAACATGGCAACAAAAATTACTTTTGTGACAAGATGATACAAAATGTAAAGAACATTCGCCCACTTAAATGTCTGCAAGTAGTTACCTAATAATATAAAGTGGCAACGAAAAATAAAAAAAAAAGTTCGGTTTTGCAAAAAAAAAAACATAAATCCCGGACTTATCAACTGAAACTAGGAAAAACCCGGATTGTGACTATTAAATGATCAATGCTTAAGTCTCAGAGTACATAAAGTTGAATAACTTTGAAGATGTTTTTGGGAAACCATAACATAAAAAGTCAAATTAACAGGGAGATCGTATAGCTATTTTTGAGTAAGCCACTTTAACATCAGCGCTCGTGGCTCAGCTGACGACTTATTTCAATGATCTTTCTTACACCAAGTATAAAGTTAAAGTTATAGTGGCGAGTATAAAAAATGTTCGACACTCAGTGTCGCATCTCCACATTAGAGGTGCCCAAAAATGAGTAAATTTTGTCCGATTTCATTGAAACTTTATACAAGTTGGCACATATTTATTGTCAAATTTAGTTGCTCCCAACTTAGTACACCTAGAGAAATACCTATCTCGTTTGAAGAAAAATTGTTATATTTTCGACATTGGAACTTTGTTCATTGGAAAGACGAATAAAGTTAAGTTGGAACTTAGTTTGGCTAGGAATATGGGCCATATGGGTTCTTGAATAAATATGTGGAAAATGAGAGTGGTCGTCCCTCTTTAACTCCCTCAAGCTGAATATCAAAAATATAATTTTTTATGCAAAAAGTTATGCGGTGAAAAAATGAGCAACTTTATTAAAAAAAAGTTTTGTGATAAAAACTTTTCCTAAACTTACGAATTTAAAACTTTCAAAAACTTTTTTTTTGTTTATCCAATTTGTTACAGAAGGTGAAAACGACTAACTTTCTAAAAAAAATATAGATTTTTCGTACATGTAACAATCTTCAGTACCATATTTTTGTGGAAATTTTCGCAGAGACCGTTAATATTGTACGATTTGTAGATCTTTTTAGAGTAATGTATTATCGCAGTCTTAATTTAAATTTAAAATAATAAACCTTGTCAATACTAACTGACAAAATAAAAAAACTGTTAAAGCTAGAAAACTTAATTGCACTGAGAAAAAATTAAATCTCATGTCATATTTAGCAAATTATTTATTTTTATACCCCCACACTCACTGTGGCAGGGTATACTAACTTTGTCACAACGTTTGTAACGCCCATAAGGAGGCGTGTCCGGTATGGAAAAGTATATATATTCTTGATCAGTATCACCTCCTGAGTCGATTTAGCGATGTCCGTCTGTCTGTCCGTCCGTCTGTCCGTCTGTCCGTCCGCACGATAGCGGTCGCAGTTTTAGAGATATCGACTTGAAACTTTTTTTACATGTTTTTCTCGTGAATACTGAGATCAAGTTCGAGAATCAGCCAAATCGGACAAAAACTGGGCGTGGCTCCCATACACCGAAAAAAAGGTAAACATTTTTCAAGTCTTTTTTATTGTTGTATTCGATTGGAAATGTTTAGAAACGTATTTTTGACATGGTCCGAGGTTCCGAAGCCACATATATAAGGTCTAAATGGGGTCTTGAGACCAATTTTTTTTTTTTGGCGGATTTAATTGGAAATTTTTAGAAATGGATTTTGGTCATGGTCCGAGGTTCCGAAGCCACATATATAAGGGTCTAAATGGGGTCTTGAGACCAATTTTTATACCCCCACACTCACTGTAGCAGGGTATACTCACTTTGTCACAACGTTTGTAACGCCCATAAGGAGGCGTGTCCGGTATGGAAAAGTATATATATTCTTGATCAGTATCACCTCCTGAGTCGATTTCGCGATGTCCGTCTGTCTGTCCGTCTGTCCGTCTGTCCGTCTGTCCAGTTTTGGAGATATCGACTTGAAACTTTGGGTACATGTTTTTCTCGTGAATACTGAGATCAAGTTCGAGAATCAGCCAAATCGGACAAAAACTGGGCGTGGCTCCCATACACCGAAAAAAAAGGTAAAAATTTTTTATTGTTGTATTCGATTGGAAATGTTTAGAAACGTATTTTTGACATGGTCCGAGGTTCCGAAGCCACATATATAAGGGTCTAAATGGGGTCTTGAGACCAATTTTTTTTTTTTTGTGGATTTAATTGGATATTTTTAGAAATGGATTTTGGACATGGTCCGGGCTCCAAAACCACCTATAATTGGCTCAAAATAGGGTCTTGAGACCACATTTTTATATGTTCGAGGTACTTCTTCCTACTGTGTGGGGGTATTTCAACTTCGGTATAGCCGAAGATAGTCCACTCTCTAGTTTTTGCTATTGTTGCCAAACTAATAATTTTTATATTGATGGCATACGAATGTATTAAAAAATGCTTATTATTTTCATATTTATCAGTGAAAAAAAATGCCTTAAGTCAGCCTAAGAACATAAATAAATACCACACAAAATATTAACAATAACAAAATTTGCCTAATGAACATCTGGAAAAAAAAGTAGACAAATCTCACACATCAACTCTATGCGCAATTGGGATTTTTCACAATTCGCATTCACATTCACAAAAAGTTCAGAAATTACAAAAAAAAAAAAAAGATCTTGCGCGCTTACAACACACAACTGTCTGTCGATCACCAGCCGAGTCGATACGTTCCAATCGAAACTATACCGCTGCGCACTTGTCAATTTTTACGTATGGAATTTATTTCAATTTAATTTCGATCGATCTTGCTTTCAGTTGACTTGTGGGACTTGAAGTTAAGACCCGGTTTAAAAATAATAAATAAAATGAAATCTGAGAAATCTCCGATCACCAGATTGATACATTGTTCACGTTTTGGCGTTCGCTCTCGGTTATTTGGCCGATTTGAATTTTCTTGCCAGACTTTTTTTTGAGCTGCTCAGCATTGCGCTTGCGCACGTTTTTATATTTTTTTTTTGTATTTTTTTATTATTTATTCTTGTGGTTTGTAGCTTGGGGTTTTTTGGTTTTTTTTATAGTTTTTTTTTTCTCTTCTGGTATTGTTGGAGATTTCAAAAATGCTTATGATTGATCGCTTATTTATGGATTTCATAAAGGAACTTTTTTTCATTTTCTTTATTTTTTTTGGGTTTATGTGTGGTAATGATAATTCCCTCACCTTGTTAAAATATCATCAGTTATTTTTTGATGAAATACGCATTTTTGTTCCGCTTACAAGTAACAAATTAATCATCGCTCAGTTACTGAAAAGAATCCTACAAAAATTTAACCAACAATTTTTTCTTAATTGAAAAAAAAAATTAAAATTGTTTTTTCTTTTCTTGCAGGGACGTATGCCCCTCAGTCGTGGCGTCTCAATGGAACAACGTCTTCAGGACATTGCCAGTCTATTCAACCCGATACCGGGCATGGGTGTTGTGGGCGGTTCGGTGGATATGACTCCATATCCCCACTATCCCACTCATCACTACTCTTACCAAGGCGCTCCACCGCAGCATGCTCAATATCCGCCACCACCACCGCCGCCCCATCCCCATCATCATGGCCATCATGCAATGTTGCATCCAAATGCAGCCCTGGGCGATATTTGCCCTACGCAGCCGCACTACGGTCACAATTTGGGCTCGGCCGTCTCGTCTAGCATACATTTGACCAATACCAGCCATGAGACAGATGTGGGTGCTGGTGCTGCCGCTGGCGGGGCCAGTAATGTTGGCGCTTACAAAATGGAACACGACATGATGTACTACTCTGTAAGTACTACTCGCATTGAAAGTTAATTGTATTGAATTAAATTTAATTATTTGAATTTTTCATTATTTGCAGAATGCTTCTTCTGACATGAATCACACTACCGATGGTTTTATCAATTCCATTTTCAATGATGAGGATTTGCATTTGATGGACATGAACGTCAATGATAGTGAGTACCTGTTGAAATTCTTTTAAATTTTATTGTTTTGTTTTTAAACTTTTTGTTTTTATTGATAATGGTATCCTATTTGGCCAGTTGGTTGAAATGGAAGGTGGCGAATATTAAAGTTTCTACAAATTCTTATCTTATATTGCATTCGACAGCCAAAAAAAGCTGGGGTCTTGATAGTGTCTGAAAGGCAAATCGGGGTTCGAAGAAATCTAAAGGTAGCGAATTAAAACAATTCATGATCAGCGAACCCGTTTCACCTTTAAGCCACTATTAAGGCCCCAGTATTTTCTAAAAGTTTCAATTTGTTGAACAGTGTAATTATATTACTTATAATGAGGCAACTAGCTGGCTAAATAAAAAATGAACCAAATTATCACATTAAAAGCTCAATTTATCAAATAATGCACGAACATAAATCGTTTTATCAGCAAAAATGTCTCGAGCGAATAATAAAATTAATTTTTCACACCTTTCGCAGTGTTTCAAAATATGTTTCCAATATAAAATGTAAAAGCTTTCATCACATGCCATACGCAGGCAGTCAATTTTGAGTAAAAGCGTTTCTCGGAGTAACCCAGTACACCATTTGGTCGCGCTTTGAAAGCACACGCAAATTAAGAATCGTTGAAGTTTTTGGGCTGGGAAATCAAATCATTCGAATATTTTCAAACTTAACAATAATTATAACATCAGACCAAAGACGAGCCCGGGCTATTTACTATTACTGACTGAAGCCCCAGTCAGACTAGGAAAATATTTGTCCAAACACACTCAGTCGTATGTGACTGAATAAATATTTTCATATTCTGATTGTATTTTACATTTATTTTTGAGAATATTTCCCCAGTCTAACCGTGGCTTAGTACTATTTTTGCAAAACAGAATTTATTCGATAAACACCTTCTACAAATATGTGATTCATACTCATTGGCTTGGGTTAGTTGGTAAAAACAAAAGCTTCACTCCAATCGACAAACGAAAAAAAAAACTCACTCAAAGTTTTTAATTTGTCAAGAAAATATGAAACGGCCCAATAAAGCTCTCCTGACTAAACGATTTTTTTTTCAATAATTAGTTTAATTTTGAGTGAGTAACAGAGCCAACACACTTTACGCGCTACACCGAAGCTGAAGAAGCAGAAGAAGAGTGAAGAATTCCCCCGGTGTATTTGCACTAAGATCGCAGTCGAAAAGTTCTAATTGAGTATTGGAAAGTGTTTGAAAATGAAACGGAAAAGTGCGTGCTCCTAATTAGGTCAACATCTTTTTATTTTTGAATATTTGTACAGTGAATTAAAGTGACAAATTGTGGCTTCGTTTGAATGAAATTCAACGTATTGGCGCGCATGTGGTTCTTAGCACAGAGAAATTAGAGCATTTACGAAATCCAACAGGTGGCCGAGAGAGTGAGGAGGGTGAGGGAGGAGGTAGAATACGAACAAAGCGAAAGTTTAATAAATATTATTTTTAAACTTTTGTTAAAATACGTTTTATTAGCATTTTGCACTGAATGAGCTGTCCACATGACGTGTGCCGATTGTTCTTGGCTGACATTGCTGCTGTTGTTGTTGTTGTTTTGTATTGCTTTTGACTGATTCGCGCGCGCCAACTGCTTTGGCAGTGAGTTTTTGCCCGAGAATATCTGTCTTTTGCTGATATATTTTGTGCGCTGTTTACTATTTTTAAAATGCTGAGTCATTTTTAGAACGAACGAACGAACTAGCGGACTAGCGGACTAACCGCAACACGAACAGTAACACTAGCAACAAAAACCACCAATTGTTATGAATACATTTTCGTATATTATACGTATTTGTTGCATTCAAAATTCTCATCACTTGAATTCAGTTCGTATAATTCGTTCATTTGAGTGTTTTTTTTGTTTCAATGTTGTGAAGTTTATTATTTTACAACTGGCATAAATTAAGTCAAAAATCACGTGCTTATGTTATGTGTGTTAAATGCCTATTGTAGTGTGCCTTGTGTGACATTTTGGCTAATTTTATTCATTGCCTAAATTCGCAATTTGTTTCGAAAGTGTGGGTATGTGCTCCAGCCGCTATCAATTTTAATCTCATACCTTTCTCTTTCTCTCTCTCTCTTTTTCTACGATTAGGTAAATGCCTTCCTTCACCACTCTCTTCTCACTCCTATTATTCGAACTCCTTGTATTTATCAGCTAAATTTAAAAGTAGGGGGGCTTTAATTTGTATTGCAATATTTCTACAAAAAAAAAATTATATTGTGAAAATTACGGGGAATATCCCATTAAATCATTGGCTTGTTTTATGATCGAAACTTAGGCACTGTTAAATGAAAGATTATCAACAGAATCAATATACAGTTTCAAAGTTTTAATGATAACAGCATTTTGATAATGAAAAAATTCTAAAATTATCACAATTTGTTTTGATTTTATTTGCTGGCGCACACCTTCGATGATCCCTGCTCCCGCTGTACTTTGTAATCGTTCGTTGTCATACAATGTAGACAATTTTGTGTGCAATAAAATAATCCACCATTTCCTAGAATCTCATTAAATGCGCATATATTAAAATGAAACTTTTTCTATCAGCAGAAATCCAGTTTTACAGCATTTCCACTTTGGTCAGAAATAGAAATATCAGAAACAATTAGCTACTTACTATTTTAAGTGTTAAGTCTTAACACTCTAATTGAAAATATTTTTAAGATTAAAACCAATTAAATGTTTCCCAAAAAATAGAAATCTTCCATAAAGTTTATGGAAAAAAAATGATCGGACAAATAAAAGATTAAAAAAGTTTTACAATATCACATGAATGCTGGCGTAATTTAAATTTTTCTACGCCATTTCATGTTTCACGTGGGCTTTATTTAAATGTTCTCTCACTTCTGTTGTCTCACGAAGAAGATAACGCATTTGAATCATCTTATTGCAAGGTTGTGTATGCATATGAAGAAATTATATGAAGTAATAATAATAACACTGGGCTTGTTGAAAAATAGAACAAATTGCGCTAAAGATATGAAAGAAAATATTTTGTTTTTCGAAAATTTTCGATTTTTTCCCAAAGTTTTTTTTTTTTTTAAATTTTAGTATACATTATAGCACTTTTTCGACAAAAAACTTTAAAAAAATGTTCAAAAAAAAATTCGAAAATCTTCGAAAAAAATTCGAAAATGTTCGAAAATATTTTTTTATGATTTCAATTGTAGAGATTTGTATAGCCATTTGAAAGACAAAATATGTCATTAGAATCAGCTTACTCGAAAATTTTACCCACCCAAAGCGCAGTCTGTTCCACAATAAAAGTTTATACACAGTGTAATTTGTTAAAAATTTGTTAAATAAAAGTTTATACACAGTGTAATTTGTTAAAATTCTTATAAATAATATGAAATCATGTACAAGAATAGTTGAAATTGAAAACCGTCACGCGTATTTCTCTGTAAACATAGACTCTAAACCTAAAACGCCCACAAAAATGTTTCCTTTGGAATGAAAAGTCACCTTTGATAGCACATATACACATATATATATACCTTACCACATACTACTTACACTGCTATCAAATTTTATAAAATTCCTAAATTCATTCAAGTGTGTAGTATTTGTGTACGATACCTACGTACATTGGTTAGGTTCAAGATAACACAGTTTTCGTTTGCGGCTAGAATTTCGCATACATTAATGAACTAAAGTCATATATATAAATATCAAATGTATCGGGTATACCTAAAGAGAGCATAAAAACCATTACCCGAAAACGACTGTATCACGCAAAAACTGAAGATAAGAAAGGTTCTGGGCGTGATGACTAAACAGAAAATTCGATTCGGTTCTTTTTTTTATTTTATTGAAAAACGTTTTTTTCTCTGAATAAGCAATTAAAGATGACTCGACCTTTCCCGGCATTAGAATGTTTGATCGTACGTGATCTAGTCATTGTACGCTGTGCTGTGATCCACTGTAGGGACTGTTTTGCGATTTGTTGTGAAATTGTTTAACGAATTTGAATTTAACTAATTTGAATCCTTTTTTTTTTTGCAGGCTTCTGTCGCATGGTTGACGGCAACAACAGCACCAGTAACAACTCTTCGGTGTTGGGTTTGTCCAGCGGCCATGCCAGCGGTGGCGGCAGCAACGTTGGTGCCGGTTCGTCTGTCAACGGACTCTCAATGAGCGGTGCACCAGCCGGTGCTGCCGGTGGCATGACTTCAGATTTGATGGGCTCCGGTGCTCAGGCTGGCTCTGGCGATCGCTTGGATGCGTCCAGTGACAGCGCTGTAAGTTCAATGGGCTCGGAACGTGTGCCATCGTTGTCCGATGGCGAATGGGGTGAGGGCAGTGACTCGGCTCAGGACTATCATCAGGGCAAATATGGCGGGCCATTTGACTACAGTTACAACAACAGCAACAACAATCGCTTGAACGACGGCTCACGTCAACCGCCCGTCGCCCAGAAGAAACATCAAATGTTCGGCAAGCGTTACCTGCACGAGCAGCCCGGCTTAGCGGGCGCCCCAGGAGCAAATAGCGCTGCCGGCGGTGCTGTACCGCCCGCAAATGGTCTCATTCACGGTCCGGCCCCCTCGATTAAATACGAGTACGACCAGTATCCGTCTGTGGTGGGTCTTCAGCAAGGCGGCAGTGCCCTCGGCGAAGGTGCCATGGGTCCGGTCTTGAGCAAGGAACACCAAGCATATGAATTGAAATACGGCGGTGCTGGCGCTGTGGGTGGCTACTCGCTGGACTACACGTTGCGCACTCCACGCACACCACACGACATGGTGCAGCATAACCATACATACACTCTGCCCCAGGGCACCGGTTCCATGCCTCGTCCACAGCAGCGCGACAAGAAGACTTCGACGTCGTCGTCCAGGTCGTCGAAATCATCGTCGAGCCTCACCGAGGAGGAGCATCTGACGCGCGACGAAAAGCGTGCACGTGCTCTCAACATTCCCATTACCGTAGCCGATATCATCAATTTGCCCATGGACGAGTTCAACGAGCGTCTCTCCAAGTACGACTTGACGGAGAATCAATTGTCGCTGATACGGGACATACGTCGTCGCGGCAAGAACAAGGTGGCTGCCCAGAATTGCCGTAAACGCAAACTGGATCAGATCTTGTCGCTGGAGGATGAGGTGAAGGAGGTGCGCCGTCGCAAGGATCAACTGACTTCCGATCGCGACAGTTTGGCTGTGGAACGTAAGCGGATTTCGAATAAATTCGCAGCGCTGCACAGGCACATTTTCCAAGTAAGTTCAAATTATTAAATTTACACTTTAAAAAAATTTATTTCAAGTTAACGAATTAAATTTTTATTAATTTATTTTAAATTCATAAAATTTATATTTTCCACCTTTTTTTCTGCTCTCAGTACTTGCGCGACCCCGAGGGCAACCCTTGCTCCACCTCCGAGTACAGTCTGCAGCAGGCCGCAGACGGTTCCATATACTTGCTGCCACGTGATAGCAGCAATAAAACCGATGCCACCACGGGCGCCCCCGGCGCACCCGGAGGCGGTCCCAACAGTAATGCGGGTGGTGCGCCGCAGCACTTGAATCACCCAACAGTGCCGCATCAACAACAGCATCCGCATATTGCGGCCACGCATCATCATCAGCATCCGCACCAGCAACAGCAGCAGCAGGCGCAACAACAACAGCACGCACAACCACATTCGATACACTCAACGCAACAGCAGCAACATCCGCATGTGCATCACCATCAAACGCATCAGAAAGATTGAAAATTATTGCTGCAACATTATGCGAATTGGTTTAATTTTCATCAGCATCAGCATCATCATCATCATCATCAGCAACAACAACAACACCACCAGCCACAACAGCAGCGCCAACATCATACGCATTTCTATCACTGCTATCAACAACAACAGCAGCAGCAGCAAACGCAACTTAGCAACCATAACAAGCATACGATGCAAACCTCCACAGCCTCAAAAAATTTCTACTTTTATTGATTGTGATGATTTCAGCTGGGATCTGAGGCCGTGGTCACTCTCTTACGGTGTTGGTCTTCTACTATTACTATTATTACTACACATTTGAAGCATTTTTTAGTTGAAATTGTATTTTAATTTAGAACTTCACAATTTGGTTGTGTTTTGCGCAGAGGTGCATTTTTCTAATACGGTTTTTTTCTCAGTTGCTTTCAATTCAATTGCTGCGCAAGAATGTTGGTTGTTCAATTCATTTTCTTTTTACCAATTTTAAGTATGAAAAATCATTTTTAAAATTTACATTTAGCATTAGTGCCAGTGCACAAACTCCACTAAAAGGTTTATTTAATTTCGTAACCTTCCTTTCTATTTTATAGTATAAAAAGAAAACAACTAAACTTGTGATAAATTAAAATATTTACTTTTTCGATTGGAAATTGTTTCACGCTTTTTTTTTCTCTTCATATTTGCAATTACTCCTCGGCACCTGATTTCCCCGAAGGCACAACCAATTTGCGCTTTCTCCACCAAATTGAAATACGAAAAAGAGAGAAGAAATTAAAGCAAACTTCATCAACTATATGCTGTACATATATATATTACGCGAAAAAGGCTCACACAAACTAATTTTATAATAGCAAAAATGCTGCTAATTTGCTTCTTCTAATTTCTTAATTTTAATGGAATTATTATTATTTTTATATGATTTCTTTTTTGTTACAAACGTTTTATTAGCTTGTTAGGTTCTAAGCAGTCTAATTTTGTAAGGCATATAATACGAAAAACTTACCTTCTAGGCATTTATATATATACAAAAAAAACAAATACGTAGTCACATAAGTTTTGTAAATATTTACTTTTAAACATTAATTTACACATTAGTGGACTTATTTCCCTTGCAATTGAAATGAAATGAATGCTAAAACCTCACACAAACAGGATCACTGAATTTTATTCGATGAATGGAAAAAAAATTACAATGGAATTTTGTTTAAAAACCTCAATCACTTGTCCAACTTTTCTTTTTTAATTGTTCTAACAATTCAAACACACTCACAAAAACACTTAAGCAGTTGGCTCATACTCACCACAAAACGTGTGAGTTGAGTTGCCCCTTATTTTCCACAGCCTGCTCGCAATCAAAAAGAAACTAAAAATGAAAATAAAAATTTTAATTCAAATTTGAAAAAAAAACACTTTGTAAAAACGTTAACCGCTAATTGATTTAGTTGTACCTAGCAATGATAATGAATGATAAATATTAATATTTAATATGATGTCCTATTAACAAATTACATAAATATACGTTAATGTGTAAGTGTTACCTTTTAGCAGAATTAACAATTTCAAAATGTGCTCTCACTAGCAAAAGCATCTACTTAAAAACTGTTTAGCGATCGAACAATTGAGATTGTGCGCAGCCGCATCCGCAAGAAGTGCTTTCGATACGCTGTCTCGATTGAAATTGTGTGATCTCTATGGAAAACAAAAATTTGAAAACAAACAACATTATTGTAATTTTATTTTAGCTTAAGTGAACTAAATCTAAAAAAGAAACAAAACAAAAAAACAAAAACAAAAAAGCAAACAAAAAAAAAAACAAAATGCATGCATTCAGGTGAAGCGTTGAAGTGAAATTCATGTAAATTATATTATTATCGAAATTATTGTGCATATACAAGATAAATGTTATGTTTAATTTAAAAAATATGAAAAGTTTATTGCTTTAATAAATTGCGAGAAGTCCTTTAAAACTCTAAAAATACATACAAAAAATACAACAAAAAAAATGTAAAATAAGTAAAAGAAAACAAAATATACATACCGGTTTTTTTATTTATCATTAAAGTAGGGTGTAGGCTGGCGAAAATTATACAATTTGTTTACACAAAATACCTTAATAATAGAGCCCGACCGATAATTCGGCTTCGGCCGAAAATTTACATTCGGCTTTTCCAAAAAATAGCCGAAGTTTTGGCCGAAGCTTTTTAAATTATTATACCCCCACACTCACTGTGGCAGGGTATACTAACTTTGTCACAACGTTTGTAACGCCCATAAGGAGGCGTGTCCGGTATGGAAAAGTATATATATTCTTGATCAGTATCACCTCCTGAGTCGATTTAGCGATGTCCGTCTGTCTGTCCGTCCGTCTGTCCGTCTGTCCGTCCGCACGATAGCGGTCGCCGTTTTGGAGATATCGACTTGAAACTTTTTTTACATGTTTTTCTCGTGAATACTGAGATCAAGTTCGAGAATCAGCCAAATCGGACAAAAACTGGGCGTGGCTCCCATACACCGAAAAAAAAGGTAACAATTTTTCAAGTCTTTTTTATTGTTGCATTCGATTGGAAATGTTTAGAAACGTATTTTTGACATGGTCCGAGGTTCCGAAGCCACATATATAAGGGTCTAAATGGGGTCCTGAGACCAATTTTTTTTTTTCTGATTTGATTGGAAATTTTTAGAAATGGATTTTGGACATGGTTTGGTCTCCAATACCACCTATAATTGGCTCAAAATAGGGTCTTGAGACCACATTTTTTTATGTTCGAGGTACTTCTTTCTACTGTGTGGGGGTATTTCAACTTCGGTATAGCCGAAGATAGTCCACTCTCTAGTTTTTCTTATTTTTGCGACACCGAAAACTAAAACAAATTTTTTACGATACGATTTTCTAGCCCACTTCACATCTAAACGGTCTTATTGATTTTCTTGAGACTTGAATGTAAAATTGTGTAATTGATGGAATTTCCAATAGGACATAAGAGGCCCACAAAACAAAAAATATGATTAAAATTTAACTAGTAATCATCGAATATTGAGTGAATCTCGCCTCAAATTGCGTGGCACGGGGTTACAGCTGCCACAAAGTACATCCTTGGACATTTTCTGAGTGGATTACTGAATTTTAAATATAGATTTGGAAGCTTAATACTCGCCCCGATGTCTATGTTAAAAGGAGTCCTGGTAAACTGTATGATATCAAATTTAGGGGTAGGAGGCTCACGGAAGGATTCTACCTTTTAGAAATGTAGCCCAAATTGCTGCGCCAACATATATGAAAAGTAGTTCTGGTGCTCAAATCCGGGACCGATTTTGGTAAAATTTTACATTTAAAGTTCAAAGCTTCACAGGTGGTATTTAACATCAACTAGAACATCCTTTGCCCATCACCTGACGGATTTGGGGAGTCCTTAAAAAACAGCTACTACTACTTAGATGGATTTATTCTTTGAAGAATTCTCTACCATTTCTACTAAATTCCCATTATTTTAAGCTTTACTCCAAATTTTTAAAAATGATTTTAAAAAATCTAATTTTTCTTACACGGAATATATGGGATAATCCGAGGCTCCCGAATTATTTTGGTTACTTTTATTATTTGTTTAAATAAAATTTTAGTTCCTTAAAAAACATAATGTGTATTTTTACACTCGAATTTTAATGAAAATACACGAAAAAACAAGTTTTTAATAGTTTTTTATTTAAGTATCGGTTTCGGCTTCGGTATAGGCCTTCGGCGTCGGCCGAAGTAATAGGCTGCCAATTGACCTTCGGTATCGGCTTCGGTCTGAAAATGCTTATCGGTCGGGCTCTACTTAATAATGCCATTCACCAGGCCGATTAAAATTTGTATTATTCCATTTGAAAATACCAGGGATGCAACCGTGTATATCGATGTTGAAATTAAATTAACCGTTATGCGCCATCACCCACCTCAAGCAGCAATTGAAATCGACCAGAGGTAACGGATAAAATGTGCAAACCGTGCTTGAGTCTAGGTAAAAATCACAGTCGCCAATAATGCCTCTCATAGCCTGCAACAAGTGCTTCCGCCTCAAGGGCTACGATCAGACACCACTGCAATTCTCTCTGCTATTGTGTCGTCACATTCTGTGCAATGAATGCATGGAATCGACGTGTGCCGTGTGCCATCGTCCGGGCAAGTGCATACCCATTGAGAAGAACATGGCCGCCGGAGCGGCAGCTTACTTCGAGGATCCATTGAAGCAGTTGCAGCGCTATCAAAAGACGATCAAATTTCAATTGGATCAGGAGTCCTATCTGGGCGACTACTATGTCAACACTTTGCCGAAGCAGATGAAGAAGCGCAAATGCGAATACAAGGGCATTGTCTCGCTCGACACGAAGCTGAGCGACTCTTTGGAAGTGGAGAAGAGGCGCATTGACAAGTGCAAGGCTTACTTGGAATACTATAACAGCCGGCTAGCAGCACAAGGAACACAATCGCAGGGCGACTCACTCAGTCGTCGTCGTCCTAGTCAGCGAGTTCGGCCTCCAACGCCCACTATGAGTTCAGTGAATAGCGACATCTCGCTGCAAACAATTTCCACTCACTCGAAAAGGTCAAGTGATTTTGACTTGTAATTGAATTAGCATTTGAAGGTTATGTTGAACAAAATTGCTATTAAGGCACAAAATCTTTCCAGAATTAAAAAATTTAATTTACTTTTAAATACTTTCGTTAATAAAGTAGTTATTTAGAAAGTCTTTTGGTTTTATTTAACATAACAAAATATATCGTAATTATGAAGTAAATTTACGCAGAAAAAAACATTTTTTTGATACAAAATGTGATAAGTGTGTGCCGTCTCAATGAAAACACATAAACGAACAGAATTATGATGAACGTAGTGAACTTATTTCGGATAATGAAAGAAGAACTTTGATGGACATGACCCAGGACCAGTGGCTGTTGCTCATTGCTTCTTTGGTTTGGGCTCTGGTGGATCAATGAGGTTGCCATGACGCACCACATCGATGTGGCCTAGACGTATCATCTTCTCCTCCCAAGTGGAAATTTCTATTCTGAAAGGGAAATGGAACATGAATTTGATTGCCTTTCACCTACCATCGCTCGGCCACTTACTTGTACTTGTCCAATTCCTTGCGCGCTTCCTGCATGTAGGGCGCCTTCTCGTCATCGGAGAGGCGCGACCACTTGGCCGTGCACTTCTGATGCCATTCGCGGTACGTCTGCTTCGGCAGTTGTGGCGTGGCAACGCGCTCCGCTATAATGAAGCGCAAAAAGGCAGAGGCGGGCTTCTTGGGACGACCCAGCTGTTTGATACGTTTTCGCATCAGTCGGCGATCCTTCGCATCGGCAAGATCCTGCTTCAGTTGCTTGATCTCGGCGCGCTGATCGTCGGATATTTTGGCATCGTATTTGGTGCGTCGCTCGACGTACACTTCTTGGTCGCGTTTGTACTCTTCTTGCAGGCGCTGCTTCAGACCCGCATCGGCCGTGCCCCAATGCTTGGAGAGCATGCGCACCATGTCGACTGTGCCGACTTTGGGATTTTCGGCTATCATCTTTGGACGCATTTCCTTCATGAAGCGGAAGTAGGGCGTGAGTGGCTTCTTGGGTCGCGGCGGTAGACCCACTTGTTCCTCTAGTGTTGATTTGGCTGCCGCTGGACTACTGCTTAGGCTGATATTGGCCACAGCAGTACGTCTGTTGTTGGTTTTGTTGTGATTGTTGGTGGTGGTGATGGAGGAGTCAATGGTCGTTGGGGAGGAGGAGGATATAATTTGTGGTGGGAGTGAAATTGTTATGTTATTGTTGTTTTTGCTATCAGCGGTGGTGCGCTTTGTTAGAATTTTAGTCACTTGCCTGATCAGCGATCCAAAAAAGGAGCCCTTGCTGAGGAACGGCGTAGTTAGTAGCATTTTGGAGTACGTGATAGTGCCGTTGTATTTCTATATTAAATTGTAAATTTGTAGCGACAAAAAAAGATGAACGGTAAATTTTACATAAGCTATAAATGCGCTTTTTTGTAAATCACAGGTGACAGCTGTCAGTACAGCGGGTGTGTTCAGTTAAGAATATGCTTCAGGCAACGCTGAGCTGAAATAATTATTTACTCACTGAATGTACACCAGTCCACTACTACAGCTGTTGATTGCTTTATAACCTAAAATATCTCATTAATCTTGTAATTAAAATAAGAAATGACCAAAGATTCTGAAACGGCGGCGACGAGCAGCTCTTCAACTGCGAAGCCACAGACAATGCCAGAAATCAAAGACAAAGTGCGTGTGCTGTGTCTGCACGGCTACCGGCAAAACGGAAATGCATTGAAAAGCAAGCTTGGGTCATTCCGCAAACATGTTGCCAAATATGCGGAATTTGTGTTTATCGATGCACCACATTTGGCAACGCCACTAGAACCGGAAGCAGAACCGTCCTCAGTGCCTCCCGAACAACGAAGTTGGTGGTCGAACAAGGACGATGGCTCGTTCAAGGGCACTAACAAAAATGGACCGGCATTTGGTTTCCAGGAGAGCTTGCGAGCGGTGGAGGAAGTTTGGAAGGCACAAGGTCCCTTTCAGGGGTTATTGGGCTTTTCGCAGGGCGCCTGTTTTGTGGGACTAATTTGTGGTTTAGCGAAGAAGAAATGTAGGCTAGGAAGAGGATTAGGAAGTATGTAAATTGAATTATGTATTTTTATTACCATTTGCAGTGACTACGATAAGACCGGAGTTTGCCATACTATCGTCTGGCTTCATCTCGGGCAGTTTGGTGCACAAAAGCGCCTACGAGGAGTCTGTTGTGATACCTACTCTGCACATTTACGGTCTTGGCGATGAGATTATTCCCAAAGAAATGAGCCAGGAGTTGGCGGCGCATTTTAAAAACGTCGAACTACTCGAGCACAGTGGAGGACACTACTTCCCGGCAACGGCACTGCAAAAACAGGCGTACATCAACTACTTCCAGGATCGGCTTACAGAGTACCTGGAGAATCTCGAGCTGCAGTCGACGACGAATGCAACGATTTTTATAGACGAACAGCAGACAGAGAGTGCGGACGACGATGATGACAGCGTATAACAGTCGGGGTTTCGAAATCAAATGATCATTTACAACTTTTATCCTTTCATTTAATAATTAATTCTTATTATTACAATTATAATGTTAATTAATTTTTAATTAATAAAATTAAACCCAATAGTAATGCGTAAAGGTTTTCTCATCGTTTTTTTTCTTTGCGTTTCTTTTTTTTTTTGTTTTGTATCGTATTCATCGAGATTGTAATAAGGCTTTTATATAATTTTTTTTCATTATTTAAATCTGCATTTATGGTTGTTGTAATTTTCAAAGACTGCAAAAGTGTTTATGAGTGTGTATTCGTGTGTGTTTGTGTGTGATAATTTAAAAAATGTTATGTATTTTTCATAAATTCTAAATTGCCTTTATTTTTTGCGGGTAATAAAAACTCACTCTCGTTCATTATATACGGGTTTACGCGAAAAAACACAAGCTTGAGTCAATTTGAAGACTTGAGGGGCGGGGGGAAAGGGGGAGTAGAGGGGGTGAGAAAATTCAAACAAAAGTAAATAGTCTAATTTAGAAAAGGTTTCCAGTTTTTTGTTGTTGTTATTTTTGTAGCAACTTCGCGCAATTTGGATAATTTAATTTAATAAATTCATTGGCATTTTCTGTGTATTTTTTTCTTTCTCAAATTGGATTTTCTCATAAAAACGGTTTTCTTTTTTTAAAAATTTGACTTAATTTTAAATTAAATTTTTTCGCTTGAGTCGTTTAACGTATTTAAGCTTCCATTCATATTTTTTTCTTTCTTTTAATTAAACAAAAAAGGCATAACGAAATCGTGCTGTACTTGGGGGGGCCGGGGGGTTGGGGATGTAGTGTTCTGTTATGTTCCTGCATTTCTTCCATCGATTTTCTGCCACGCTTTCGCCATTTGTTGTTCCTCACTGTGATTGAATTTTTCTATGCGACTTGTTCTTGACCGTTGGCTGCCTCTTGATTTTTCATAACTTCAGGTAAATCTGGTGGCGATGAGTATGGCGTAATTTCAAGCGCTTCAAAGTCGCCATTATCACTTCTGCAAAAAGAAACAGGATTTGTAAATAAAAATTATTTTTATTTTGAGTTTTATTTATAGGGACCAGATGGCCAAATGGTGAAGAGATTTCCGCTACCGGTACTGTGTTGAAACGAAAGCTCGTTTGCTTTTGGACATCACTGGTTTATATACTAAAGTCGAATTGTTCAAAAGCGATTGTCGGGGTGTTTTTGGTGTTAATATATTTGTTGTAAAATACAAGGAGTTTGAATTAAGCTAAAGTCCCACGATTGCCCACGATATCTTTGTGGATATGACGATCGTATTGTATATGTGTTCACTCCACTTATTGCTAAAGGAAAGCCAAATTCAGTTTTTAGGTTTTTTAATTGACCGTCAACACTCAAGTGTTTTATTTAGGAAGATGTATGCGACGGTCTATAACTTGTATGAGGCCAAAAAATACAAGAAAAACTAGTGAGTGGACCATCTTTGGCTACAATATGATACATTTAGAAGTACCTCGAAAATAAAAATTTGGTCTCCGAACACCATTTTGACCCACTGATAGTTGGGTTTGGAACCTCGGACCATATCTAGAATCCATTTCTAAACATGTCCAATCGAACAGAGAAATAAAAAATTCGTTTTGTATGGGTGCCCCGCCTAGTTTTGGTCCAATTGGGCTGATTCTGGAACTTGATCTCAGTTCAGGGATGAACAAAATTTGCCCAAAGTTTCAAGTCGATATCTCCAAAAATGCGACCGCTATCATGATGACGGACAGACAGACAGACATGGCTAAATTGACTCCGGCGGTGATGCTGATCAAGAATATATATACTTTTCCATACCGGACACGCCTCCTTATGGGCGTTACAAACGCTGTGTCAAAGTGAATATACCACAGTGAGTGTGGGGGTATAAAAAGACTTGGAAACTATTAAACTTTTTTTGGTTCTATGGAAGCCCCGCCTAGTTTTTTTACGATTTTGCTGATTCTCGAAGTGAAATACATGTACCCAAAGCCTCAAGACGATATCTCCAAAACTGTGACAACGCAATGTTAAAGTTGCCAGTTAGCTCCATATAAAGGTGACAGAATTGGGACCGAACTGGTTTTTTTCCCGTAGGCAATGGAAAGATTGTGTGTCAAAGTATGACAATTCCATATTAGAGTGTTAGTTCTCTATCTGCTCTGTAGCATGATGCAATAACCTTCTTGCATCATGCTCTTGTAGTGTACTATTTTAAGAAAATAAAAAGTGTTTTGCTTCACCCATTTAATTAGTTTGTTCCAGACGAACCAAGAGTAATTTCTGCAGTTTTCAGAACAAGTTTGAATGGTTGTCTGAATTCGGTTTGTAACTCTGTAACTCGCCTGGTCTGAACGGCAGCCTTTATTTACTTGTGTAGACTTACGAGTCAGTTTACGCCTTAAAATAGGCTAGAATGGCATGTAAACTATTGCCATCAACAATTTTGACAGACCAGAGTACGAGTTTTACACTCTCATGAGCACAATTAATAAGTTTAAATTTTGCGTATGTATTTTCCGCACAAATGCTATGGAAATGAGAACTTGCTCCGTTGACCTTGAAATGCACGCATAAAATTGTTTTTAGAAAGTGGGTGGGTGGGGATCTTAGCGATTCACACCATGACAAGACACAATATTGTTATGTGTCATTACTCGAACACACTGAAGTCACACACACAGAAATGATTTAATTTTAAAACGCTGACCTTAGCAGAACTAAATAAAATCAAAAGTTGGAAACGTGTTTGGTTGATAACGAAAGCGACAAAGTACACAGAGAGACAATAACAACAACTACAGAAACAGGAACTTGGTTGTCTGTTCAAGATGTTTTAGTTAGCGTTGAAAAAAAAATGACCGCAACTGATTAGACTATTTGCGCGTAAATGCATATCGCACCCACCTTATTGAAAGTCCTAACTGTGCCGGAGCCTGCGCCCTCGCTGTGGACATTGTGATGCCATAGTCCTGCAAGGTGTTGTCGTCTTCCATTTGATCGTTGTCCTGATTGAATAGCTTCTGATCCATGGGCCTAACCTTCAAAATGCCTGCAGGAATGCAAAAAAATTAAGTAATAAATAATGGAAATGGAGTATAAAAATAGAGATGCCAACGCACCTTCGATCATGCGCTTCAATTCGCCCACGGAAGTGTTCTCCTTGGCATCGGTGAAGATTGTGGTCTTTTGTCTTCGGATCATCAGAAATACATCCTAAAACACATACAAATTTAATCAGTTTGTTTTGCCTCAAATTTCAAGTGCGAAAATGTATTTTGGAAAAAAAATGGAATCTGCTAATTTTGGTCAAAGTTCAATTTGCAGTAGCTACGACGACGATGACGGCAGCAGCAGCAGCGGCATAGAAGAGGCAGCAGCTGATTTATTGTTGTTGTGTGTACTATGTTGCCTCATCCGCGCTGCCGCTGCTCCACACCATTGACCATTACTATGCGTACCATTTTGATTGGCGCTTTTATTGCTCCTGTTGCTGTTCGCTGGTTATACTGATCAAGGACTTTACTCCGACTCCTCGCGCAACACTGACTCCAAAAGGAAGACACACACTTGCAGCTGAGACTCGCGTCGTTACTTGGACTCTACCCTCTACAGCACTACTCCTTTTCTGAACAATTCGCCACTCTTGTGCAGCAAAAAAACGTAAAATTACACTTTTCTGTTGCGGTATAAAAATATAAGAAATATTTCTTCTTCTTTCTCTTTTCAATTTTTTCCCTGCTGCACCGCGATTTTATATTAAATGCCGAATAAACTGACAACTGACACAAAATTGTGCGCGAGCGTGTTCAGTGCTAGAGTAAATGTCAGATTTTCGGTGATGCACGAAAGTATTTATGGTTTTCCTTTCTACTCGGTAATTGACTAGGCAGTACTCGCCGAACACTTTTTAAAGATTTTTTTTCAAAAAGAGCCAACAAAGGCCAGTTTTGCCTATGTTGACTTGTCTCTTCGGAAAGGGGATAAGTGCAGGTAGGAATGGAGACAATGGTATATTTTTCAAAGAGAAGAGACAATTAGAGACGGAAGCCGAGACAAGTGTTATGTCTTTAATGGTAGGAATATTACCGAACTTATTAGGATACGTCAAGCATGTAAATGTGTTTTTAATACGGTATATGTAATATTAATTTTTTAAGATTTATAGAAGAGTATCGAGTATTTCCAAATAGTATCAAATTGTACCGAGTATAAAATTGTATCGAATTTATGCATCACTACAAATTTTGACAAGCGAGCATTGGCTGATTCACAATAGACACTATTGTGCCAATTCAGTTAACCGATTTGCCCATTTTCAAGACCAACTTCTTTTACGGTTTGTAAGGGCCTATTTACACTATCATTTCCATGAGGAAAAATCTGACAAAGAGCTAATAAGAACTGCGGTAGTGAAAACGAGATAGAAAATTTTGCACCGAAAATCCATACAAAAAACGTAAAAGGTGGCAACTCCATTCTTAGTTTATTTACATTTTCATATAAAAACTGTCAAATTTCGTCATGACCATGTCAGTGTAAATTCTAAAAAACGGCATGCCCATGCGTCATGGAAATGATAGTGTAAATAGGCTCTAACGAATTTTAAAATTTGATTTTGGTAAACGAAGCTCAACTTTAGTTTTATACATACTTAAAAGCGTATTTTTTTCCCAGTGTATAGCACGAAGTTTGAATACAAAAGATCGCTGACCATTTGATTACTTTTGCATTTAGTTCATTCCATTCAACCCCATAAGATAAAACATTCACTTGATTAGCTTTGCATTTGACAGCAAATACCATACTGACCCTCACTTAATCGACTTTGCTCTATCATCTGCTTTGCATTTGATATTAATTCTTTTGTTTGGCTAATATTTATTTACAGATATAAGAAGTGACCTAAATAGACATATTACTTGTGAAATATTATTTAAAGGCTGATTTAAAAGAAATGAATTGTGTCACGACAGAGAATTGTCAACCCTTGTCAGAATAAAAACGCCCAAGACCAGCCAACAGCCACCCACTCCCTTCAAATACAAAAATATTTATTTATGGCTTTATGGATGCTTCCTAGATTAGCACCGGCAAAAATTCATGTTTGGGCGGAATTTTGCCACAATCGCCAACCAAACCAAACTGTCACATTCACTGTGTGTGTCAGTGGGTCGCTTTGTATTGAAAGGATAAGAAACGAGATGACTTTTAACGTATTTAGCATATGAAAGTCAGCGGAAAGCAAAATGTTTCTAAATATTTCTAAATTATTTTTGTAAATACTTTTTAAGCCACAAAATGTATCCCGCTTAAATTCATGCATGTGTGTTGGAATGGTTATCTCGAGTAGTTTTCAAGCTTGCAAAATATCTGGAAAATGTACACAAGACACACTTCGGCCAGCAACAAAGAGCTGAACTGTGTCAACACACAATGTTGGAATGTGTGTGTGTCCAGTGTTCATGAGTAGTCCACACTAACGAAAGTAGCAACAAATTCATAAATATAAACGCATAGAAAGCCAAAAAAAAAAAAATAGGAAACTAAAAAGCAAAAAACTTTCAAATAATACCCCAAAGTGCAAAACTTTGTGATAATCATCTCTGATGGTAGATGTGATGGTAGAGGGCAGAAACCAATGCAGCAGCAGCAGCAACAATAAAATCAGGCAAACTTATTTACTACCAAAGTGCTGCCATGGGCAACTATAAATGGCAGAAGAGTCGACTCGAGTCGAGTCGGGCAAAGTTGGTAAAGTTTTCCCGAGCATTTTTCGCAAAATAATAAGTGGACATCGCCATCAACAACTTCATTACCAAACCGAAATTATTATCCGAATAGAGGAAACCGAAAACCACATCAAATGCTGCTGCACTGACTTCACAGTTAACCAATAATAGACACCGCAAATAGTTATGGTCAATGCAACTGGCAAAAATGGCAACCAGCATCATGCGAAGCCACAAAAGTGCACACTATTGTGCAGTGTTTTCGACGGAGGCTGTTCGATTTTTGGGAAATGAGAAATTCAATACAAATTGGACTAAATACTGCACACCGAATGTTTAAATACGTTTTTAAAAGATTCGCTGTTTGTAAATAAAAATGTCCAAACCTTTGAGTTTCTATCAACGCCGAGCACTACCAAACCACTATACGACATTTTTCGATTGGGAAAAATTGTGATTTTGGCAGGAAGAAAATATTTTAACGAATATTACTTAAATTTGTAATTTTTAAGGGAATAAAGGTACCAAGCATGCCAACTCATTGCAATTCAGTTTAATTTGGTTCTTTTGATCAACCACAAACTTTAATCTCTTCAATATATCAAGTACACACTTTTGTGTTTAACAGTAAATTGGAATCCATTTAAATTACCACAGGCTGGCTCCAAATTTGATAAGCTGTAACAATTAAGTATTGGAAATCATGTGCTCAGTTAACATTTTAATACGAATACGCGCGCGAATTTCTTTCAAGTGCAAACGTATTACAATGCTGCAAGCAGGGAAAGGATTTTGTACATGAAATTGAATGGAAAATATCATAACGCTGAAATTGGATTGTATTGTGAAAAGCAGTGGCGTTTCTAAGCGGAAAGTAGGAGGCGGTGGATCTTTTTGGCTATGCTGAAGCTGCCTCTATAAGGCAAAACATTCATAACACGAATGAGAATTCTTCTTCCTTTGAATCCCAACGAATGGTAAATTGCACAAGTTGGTGAAAATTAAAAGAAGATACAATTTCTGTAAAACAACAATTTTTTCGGTTATTTCAACTATTTTTTTACCATTTCTTGTAGGTTAAATCTACCTTCCAGCTCGGTTAAAAAATTTACAATTTTCATACATTTTGTGAACAGTGGAACAGATAGATGCCGCTCTTGTTGTCATATCGAAAATGAATTTGACATATTCGTTGGTGCATAATTATTACGGTGTCACTTTTGGATATTCGATACGAGCCCGCATTTTGTATAAAAAATATATTTTAAAAAAGTCGACAAAACGATTGAGGTTAGGCTAAATATTTGTAAAAGGACAAAAAAAAATACATTCCAGAACAAGAAAAATGCATGGAAAAGAACCAAAAAAAAATGTTATCGTGATGTTCGAGGAACGCCACTGCAAAAATCAGGTGGGAAAACTCAATTCATTTAATACTGATTGTGAAAAATGTAATTGATTGTTGTGCGGTAGCTCATTTGGATTGTAACGTGATTACAATTAAAAAATAAGTACAATGGGCAACTTGGAATTATGAAATAAATTACATGGAAAATTAAGATAAAACATTTTAATGAGTTTTAAATTACCTTAAAGGCTCAATACTCAATAGTGAAACCAACAATTATTTTCAATTCGTTGAATTAATAACAAATCCAAGCAAATCTAAAAGCTTTTACAGTTTGAAAACTCTTTAAAGCCAAAGTGTATTTAAGTGGAAATAAAAACACAAGTAAATGCTTTTATCCTTTTAGTTGATTTGCTTGCGTCGTGTAAACTTGTCATCTAGAGGATGGACTTAAGCCATGATTACACGGCCATTAAATTTCGTTATTATAATGACAGTGTGACATCAAAATGGTTACCATTTGATTTAGTTGACAAAATTTTCAACCGAAACCCACAGTTCCGCTGGTATCTCTGCAGTTTATTTTAAACGGAAGCTTTGCATTCAAAGAGACTTCACTGACAGACTGCCTGATTGAAAAATCAAATAACTCTACTTTAGTATATGATATATTCGGGGAAAATGAACTGAATGAAATGACGAATGAATTCCAAGTGGGAGAAAAAAAAACTTTACACATTAATTTCCACACCAACGCAAAGTGTCGCCGCACTAAATCCCAATGAAGTGCATTGGAAATAAATAAAAAATAAAAGAAATAAAAGAAATAAAGAAAATAAAATGAAATGAAAACAAAGAAATAAAAGCGTATAAAAATGAGTGCCAAATAAAATGGCAACCAACGGCAATGCTGCGAGAAGAACTCAACCCAACCCAACCCAAACGAAACCAACCGACTCGTCGTCGTTTCAATGATTCTTTGGCGGAACATTGTGGCATTAAAAATGACTGAAATTGAATGGTTAAATGCGGCCGAATGGCGGGTGATGGTGGGGTCCCTCCCTTGAATTTTTAGCTCACTATTTTAGTGGGAATCCGTGGGATTCCTGTATGATATTGGTGCAGTAAGCGAGAGCGCAGGGAGCTGATTTGTTGTTGTATTTTTATTGTTTTTCGTTCATTCGTTTATTTGTTTGTTGTTGTTTATTGGGATTTTCGCTGCTTTTTCACGTTCCTTTTTTTTTGCTTTCTTGGTGAAATGAAAAACTTTTATTTCAAGCGAGTGCTTCCTTCGACAGGGGCGGCAATGTGTTTGTCGACGTTGGTTGGTGTTGGACCGCGCTTGCCTGTTGGGTTTAAGGATTTAATTGAGAGATTTATTTGCAAAAAATAAAAATACATACTCGCGCGGTGCGGTAAGGCAGCTATGGAGCGCTTTTTCAGTTTAAGTAAATGAAAACGCAACGACAGT
Organism: Heteromyza rotundicornis; assembly: GCA_951394025.1. Taxonomy (NCBI): domain Eukaryota; kingdom Metazoa; phylum Arthropoda; class Insecta; order Diptera; family Heleomyzidae; genus Heteromyza; species Heteromyza rotundicornis. Next base: position 66,284,115 of record OX596012.1, read on the forward strand.
TTGCTAGACATCCATTTTGTTTCAGTATTAACGGAAAGATCCTTAAGCGAGAGATTGAAGAGATTGGAAAAAATATGGCCAACTGCAAGAGACTTAAGATTATTGTATTGGGAAATTTCACAAACTTCACCTAAGCTTTAATTTGCTTCGGAATTAATGCACTCACAATTAGCCAAAGTTGCCAAACTCAATCACACCTCAACAATTTAGTATTTTCTCAATTAACTGGCCTTCATGCGGGTATTTCAAAGATTTTCCAATTTTCCCATGCTAAAAATGGTGCAAACCCACAAACCAACGGGCACAATCTGTTGCCACAAATCAAACCACTTGCAAAAATACAACAACAACAACAACAACGACAAACAAATAGAAACTGTTTCCACTTCAGGTAGGTCAAGGGTCCTTCGTTTGGTCTGGCCACGAAAACAACCACAATTCTAAACGATGAAGGTAAACATCGATAACTGTGCTGAGCGGAGGAGCGCCCATAAAAGTGGAAAGGCAATTTCATTCAAGTTAAATATTTGATTTAATGATTGAATAACAAAATGGTGGTAACATGGTGAATTGTGAGGTTAGGTACCACCATTGATTGAAAAATTTAACTTGCACGTAACGTAAAGTGGAAGAATATTTAAGGAAATATAGAAGTATAGAATGAAACCTATGGAACTTTGAGTCTTCTAAGTGAGCAAGGAAATGCATTTAATTTCCTTATTTATTAACTAAAAAATTGAATGCTTTGGAGAACTTTTCCGTAAATATTTCCCCAGTCTTTCGATTAATGAATCTATGAATCATTTGAATGACTTTGTTGAGCACAGCCGAAGAGAGCTAATGGAAAACAGCAAATAAACTGCTTCTTTTGTAATAATAAATTACAAAAAACCAATTTCATTGGTGAATCGAACTTTGTTTTATTGGCAGCAGTTGTCATTTAAATGGGGGCAACCCAGAAGCACCACATCACTTCATGCAAGCTCTCGCATAAAGTAAACGATTTACGATTTACGATTTACAAACACAAATGTGAACTAACAACAATTACAAGAGTGAAACGAATTTATGAATAGGCCTCATGATTACAAGCCCAACGAAACAAATAAGCTAGAAGATAAATTCTTCGAAGAGAAAAGTGCAGAAACCATGTAAAATGTCAAACGAAGCAGAGCACAAACCTTTTTTTTTTCTTCTTCTTCTTGTTTTTTTTTTTGTGATCTACTGAAAAGGGTCTTTGTGACTTAAAGATGCCTTGCCTATTACTGTTAAAGGGTGAAGGGTGGACCTTCAATCGAGAGGGTCTTATACGCATTGAAAACTGAAAAACAAAAGACGAAATGGCCAAACGAACTTCCTATTCACTAAAGTACACATTGGAAATGGTTTTGCATTGCGCTCGGCTCCCTTGTGTAATGAAATTGTAACGCTTTACTTTGCCTGGGTGGCAGTAGCACGGTGGCAGTAACTGACAGAACGAATGAATTCAAACTGACTTAGAAAATTAAAGAATTTATGTCTTTCTAGGTCAAATGAAGTAACAAAAGTCGATTGAAAGTGAATGGGGCAAAGGGTAATGCCGGAATTCAATGTGGTTTTGCTAGGACGAAGATATTTTAGATTAGATGCGTAGTTTCGTTTTTGTATTCAGCTATTTACTTGGAAAAAATGATATGAACACAATTTGCGAATTGAAAGGGTTTACTTGGCTTTCATCAGTTTTCAAGGGCTCGTCATTCTTAATGGGAAAAAGTCGTATAAATTCTGAGTGTGTCAACACCTCGAGGTACTTACTGCCACCCTAGTCATGCACAGTACTTAGAAATTTGTGTCAATGGCAGAGGTGTCGGATTCAAGGTTGAATAAGTAAAGGTGAAATGTTACTTGTATTTGCGTCATACAGGCTCGGCCAATAAGAGAGTCCAAGGTAAGGATTCAAAAAAATGGGGAACTAACAAAAAAAAATGCATTTCACTGTTAAAAAAATCAGATTATCGGTTCAAAAAATGGCACTGATATTTTCTTTGTTTATTTCACCAATTCTTAGCTTTTCTTCCTAACCGTTTCTAGTCGCTTCTGCACGTTTTATTTTACAACCAAGAAGTATGGATTTTTTCAAAGCGATACCCGTTTCAAATCAAAACCATGCAATTTTTGATTTTTTTTCCTCAGTCTGGCTTTCTCTAAGCGGGGCTCTCTCTTAAATTAAGTCCAATTGCAATTAATAATACTAACAAAAGTCTTTGGTTAACGCACTGAGTTCCCATTCCATTATTCTAAATAGTTGGGTAATAAAAATTAAGCACGAACCAAAAAAAAAAAGCAAACAATAACCAACCGCTAAGCACCTTACCTTATGACCCAACAAAATGCACACAAAAGACCAGGCGAGCCAACCGCACAATTTAAGACCAACATGCATGAACACACATACACAATTTGGGGCAATGATGAAACCTGGCCCGGCCCCGCATGGCAACACAACTGACACAGTCACTACTATAGCCTTTCAAGAGGGCAGCAAAGACAGACTGGCTGACAGACAAGACAGTCAACATGGTACTGGGCCACTTTCAAGTGGCACAAAAAAAAAATTTCTTCATAATGAGCCTTTCTGCAGCACAAGTGTTTTTAATGAAAGTCAAGAGTGAAGCAGAGCCCAGTTCAGAGCTTGAAAGGGCCTTCACTTCACTTTACTTTTAATTGAAAAGTGTTTTGGCGTAACAGCTGCCGTAGTGGCACCGAAATGAGGGCATTAGTTTAAAAATTGTAAAATTTGTGCTGCTTCATCGTTTTGTGTTTCGAAAATTTAATTTAAACATTTTATCACACAGATAGCCTGCATCAGTCTTACCCCTGCACATGAACCTGGTCTGCAAAGGCTTCGGGCTTAAATGTAACTGACTTTGGCCCACACACATGCCCAAAAATGGTTACATGCCTTGCTTAGAGAACGTTATGGTAATGTGTGTATGTGTGTGTATGTGTGTGTCTGTACTTCCGGTGCAACATACGCTCACATGGCATTTTACATTTTCCGTTTTCAACTTCTTTTTGATTGCGGTTTGTTGGGCACTTACTTCATGCATTTTTGGTGTTTTCCAAATTGTACACTGGGACTTTGGCAGGATTTTCTCGTTTTCCCATTGTTCGTGTCAAGCTTGGGGGCTGGCAAAATTAAATTATAAATTTTTAGCCAAGTATAATTAAATATTTGTTTACGGGTTGTGTGGTCGACTAATGGACAATATTTTTAAATTTATGGTATTTAAATTTATTTAAAATATTAAATATTCAAAATATTGTTTTTATTTGTAAACTGCCTACCACGCACTGCTCACATCGTTATGGCTGATAATCAACTTATGCACGAAATCATAAAAATTTGATCAACTTAATAGCAACAAAATATCATAAAACGGCTTAAGTATACATCAGCCATCTTCCATCGTTCCATCTTACTTGTATATCCGCATTAGTTGCCTCATTTGTAACCCCTTCTCGGTTATCGCGGATAAATGAACAATTTATGCAAATATTCAAGCATAAAATCGTGTGATTTTATTTATGTATTTTTTGCTTTGGTGGAATTATGTATTTTACATTGAAGAAGTGATGCTTCACTTTTTCGGTGTGTATATGTGTGGCGGGGGTGGCTGTAACCCAACACCGCGTGTGCATCACTAGTTACGCTAAGTTGACAGTAAATTGTTCACGGATAACGCCTTTGAAATATTTCTTACGCGCTTTTTTCTTCTTAGCTTCTTTTTGTTGAAGATATTTTTTTTTATGGCAAAGCAGTGGCGGTGTGTGCCTTTGGAATAAGAAGGGATTTTAAATTTGTAGCCAATGAATGGAAATCAGGGAAAGCCACCGAATGTATAAAATAAATTGATTAGGGGACGCGTTCAGGAACTAAAAAGGGGTCAAGTTAGGCAAAATAGTCAAGCGTTCTGTATTTTTTGTTAAAGGTATTAAATGACACGCTTAGAGGGCGTCAAATTTGGTATCCTGTCCAAAATACATATGATCCGGTCGTGGGGCAAGGAAACTTCTACTTTTTTCGGAATTCGTCCAGGAGCTTAGATTATTAATTTCTAAAAGCCTGCGCACAGAAGCACGTCTTCCTCTTTCAATATTTAAAATTTAAATTTCAAAAGCGTAAAACACTTCTGAGAGCGCAGGCCTTCGAGAAACTTTTAACCTTCTATATTCCGACACAATTTCCCTTTTCAATATTCAAATAATAAAAGGAAATTTCTCAATTTATTTCTACGCCGTCCCTGGCACATTTTATACGCAAATATATTCGCGATGCTATTAAAGTAAATTGAAAAATATGCGCGATTTCCTGCTTTTACGTCTTTAAGGAGATATTTTACGATTGTTTGTTTGCTACTCTCGAGTACTCCGTTCAACACTACTCACCCACTTCACCACTTCCCCCCGCGCCACCAACCAACCATCCACCATTCATTCATTCTTTCACCCCCAGCACATATCACACGCGTTTAATTTTATCAGCACTCGAGCAGTCATCGAGTTGTGCCGCTGCCACACCAAAAAAGCAAAATAAAAAATAAAAAAATATAACAAAATCGCTTAAATCGCTGAGATATATTTACAATGTTGTTTTGTTGTAGTAGTTGTTGTTGTTGTTGTTGTTGTGGATTTTTTTCGCGTTTGCGATTTTTATGACTTTCACTCACGTTCACAGACGAAGAATCTGAAGCTGATGCTGAAAACGCCTTGACAATTGCCACCCGAACAGATTTCGCTGACGTATCTGAAATCATTTTTCGATATGTTATTTTTCTTTGTATCAAGTCAACTCCCCCACTCCCACTCTTCTTCTCCTTCGCCAACTGGTATCACTGGGGAGTGACGCTGTGATGCTACGCACACCCATCAGCGCCAGCAGCAATGTCTTGGCATCAATTCCCTTGCAATTGGAGCTTAAGTTTTGAGTGATGTGCGTTTTCACTTGGTGCAAAAATAAATAAATAAAAAAAAAACAGGAGAGAAAAGAACTGTGTGTACACGAACAGTCAAGAACATTACAAACAAAATTGCTGTTCGGTTTATTTTGATGTACTGTTGCCAACAACAGCATCCACATCCATTGGACAAAATGTGACAAAAGGCGAGTTTGCTTATTTACAACTGTAGATATGTGTATGTGACAAATTTGAAGTCAATTGAGTGTATTTTGAATTATTCAAATTTCGAAAACTTTTTCTCAATAAAGTCGAATCCTTGTATTTTTGTTGATGTTGTTGTATTTTTCATACTAAAGTGGGGAGATGGTATGATTAAAGCAGAAGAAATACATCATGCCATCATACTTAGGACCATACAGGGCCATATTTGTAGCCATCCAAAGGCCTAACAACTCGGTTAGATCAGAGAAATAATATGCCACTGTGTTATACACGGCGTATGAGTGATTTTCAATACAATTTTCAAGCTATTTGAGCAATGAAAACTGACAACAAGAGACTGTTTATTCTGAGTCCCACTTGATACTGATCAACATTTGAATTCTGTAGGACGTTGCTATTAATTAAAATTGTTATATCATCGTGTGGTATTGCCACTGCAACCTTTATTATGTGAGTGCTGACCCAATTCGCAAAGTTTTGATTGTCATAAAATAATATTGGTCACTCATACGACGACGATGCCTGATTGTACGAATGCTCGTTCACAGAGCACAGAATTCAGCATACATATGCCATGAATAATCAAAACAGAAACTAATAATTGAATAAGGAAAAGGCAAGGAGTTTGGACGACAGGAATAGTAAGAAGAAGATAATAACGACAAAGTGTTGTCCTATATTTAAGGTTACATGATTAGCCAAATGTTTTGCACAAGAATGTTAAGGTAAGTTTATACCTTAGAAAAGTCAAAAGCGGAATGCAATAATGAACTAAAAATAGACTAAAATTAATTCTATTTTTTTTCCTTTAATTGAAACGGCCATTCATAGAAAAAAAACAATTCCTCTTTTACTTTTGCTTACAATGAAAAATGTAAAAATTGTAAAGAATTCAAGCGCCACAAAGAAGAACAAAAAATAACAACAAACATTTTTGTTTGGATTCCCTTTTGGCACTAAGAGAGTGAAAAACAAATTTTTCCATTATTCACAGAAATGCAAAAAAGAAATTTAATTTAAGCGCAAAACAAAAGCCACCCTTGTCCTTCCTTCCTCCCTGTGACAGTAGAAAAAAGAAAACAGAAAAAAAAACCATTTCCAAGTAAAAATAAAAATTGGACTCACACCTGTGGCTGTGGACACGGCTGATTGCACAGCATGTACACATATTGCAGACCCTCCAGCCCACATCAGTCAACTCCCACAACATATAACATTGCCACCACAATGGAAATAAATACAATGTAAATCAATTGTCTGAAGTTAAGTTGAGAAAAAAGTCATGAGAAAAAAATTATTGGAAGGACATACACCAGCCATTCACTCAACCATCTACCACAAGTATAGGGTTTTTATAATATAGAGAATATATATTTTTAGTACAATATTCCCACTAATTTCTGATTCTTCTTTGAATTTTCACGTTTATCCAATTCCATCCTTCCTTCCTTATTACGCAAACGGGCTATGAGCCTTTCATGGAAATCTAGTTTTCGTATTTGGAATTATGAAAAAGCTCTATCGAATAGACTATTCAGGCTTGTGAAAATCTGAATAAAATAAACTGGTAAGAGAATTGTTTTCAATCAGACCGATACCTTTCGATACCTTCTTCTATAAAATTGCTATCATATTTCGATAACTTTACGATATTTTCCACTTACCGTTTTAATTCCAAATTTGTTTTATTTCCATTTTGTTCCAGTCCATTTTCATTTAATTTCGCTTCATTTACGTTTCCATTCGCATTCTATCACCAAGTTCAATCCATTTCCTGTTCCAGTTCCATTCTAATTCGATTTTTAGGTAGGCCAATGTTGCCTATTTAACAGTCCAAAAAGAAGCAACAAGATTCTCTTCTCTGCAAAATTTTGGAGACAATAGTTCAATAGCTTGTCCATCGTTCGGTATGATGGACAGACTCACCTTTTTTGCCATCAGGCTAGGGGAATTTCGTGAAACTCACCGTTTTTGCTATCAGGCTTGGTGAATTTTATTAAAACTCACCGATTTTACAAAAAGTTTTTAAATGCGTGGAAAGTAACGGATAGTTTTTTTTATGCAGCAAGCTCCATATACGCTTGTCAAGTTGACTCCCCATCGCAACATCGACTCAGGAATAAATATAAAAATGTAATAACAATTCTTTCGAAAGGAGATTTGTACTTTAAAGAAATAATATTTTTCTCATAATTGTAATATTCTGGAGAATTTCTTATTTTTTCTTAAGGTCAACCAGTTGGCTAAGAGGATTCCGAGAAAACTTCTGCACTCACAGGATTCTTGCTTTCACTGAAATAATGTTGTCATTTCAGCGAAAGGCTCCATCGGCGCTCAGAAATACTTGGAAGGAATACTGCTTTAAAATGTAATAAAAAATCGCAAATTTTTTCGTTTGAGTGTTTTCCAAGTACCTACAGGAAAGTGTGTCCAGTGAAACGGGCAATGTATGCATTGAAAAAGTAAACTAAGAAGCCATTTCAGATGGCAGATTTCTGGAAATTCACAAAACAAACAAAATACATATTTCACCATGGATCAGATTGAGCGTGTATTTAAAGTGAAAGAACAAGGAAAAAAACAACAATAACAATAACAAGAACAACAACAAAAACTACAAGAAAAAGTAACACAGAATGAAAAAAAAACCATACGCTCACCAAATGTAAGAAAACAAATCAAAGAGAAATTGCAAACGACAAGTTAATCTCACTTGAAGCATAACCGGAAGCGTTTTTATGACCCAACGGACTGAGTGATGCCCCAGACAACAAGGTGTCCACCCCTTGGCAGGAGACTACAACGGAGACGAACGACGAGACAAGCGAAGTATAGCATATTGAGGGAACATTTGCACAAAATTCAAGTTAAATAAAACAATTTTCTTTTCAATAAAATTAACAAAAAAGAAAGAAAAAAAAAAGAAGAAAAACAAAGTCCAATGTTGGTTTTAGTTTCGGTTTGGTTTTGGTTTTGGTTTTGGCTTTGCCGCTATTCCCATAAGACAAAAGCAGCAACTGACTCTGCCCATGTGTATGGATGAGTAAAATAAAAGCTTTCATCTTTTTCTTGACTAGATTGTATTGGTTTTTTCGGTTGAGCAGCAAAAAAAGAATACCTTTTACATGCTTCACCGGCCACAATACTTGCGAGTAAACTTCAAATGGGATTTATCTGAAATGTGGTGGAGTAGAGCTGTAACAGGGATGAGGCAGACGAAGGATAAGGATTGAATTTGTTTTACTGTTAACATAAGCATTAAAGAGAGCAACAAAAAATAATTTCCAGCATTTCAATATTCAGGAATTTGTATAGGAAACTCAACACCCCTCACCCATCTCATGTCCTTTACCCCACGGCAAACATATATTGTATACGTTTAACCTTTAATTGGAAAGCAATTAAACGTGGTTGACTTCATTGTACTAACCAGCATCAGCTCTCCACAACAATGGCAGAGTCCGATAAAATAGACAAGGGGCACAAAAACGATAATAATGGTCAGCAGCTCACTCACATATGTCGACGGCAGAGGAATGAGTTTTGCGAGTCGGGCTTTTATCACAGGTTCGTACGAATCCAGCAGCTCGAGTACAATTGCATGTTGCAGTGAGATAAGAAAATGCCAACAATCGAAACCCATTCGAACTTGAAAGCAAAGCAATAACAACAATAGAACAACAACAACAACCACGCCGAGGGTGTGGTGCTACATACTCCACAGAAACCGAAGCAAAATAAAATTTTCACTTATATGCCTACATCAGGGGTGGAGAGAATAGTACCTCAAGGGGGGCTGCTCCAAATGAAACGCACACAGCTGCCAAAGGCAATACCACCACATCCGTAGTCATAGTGGCCGCCTGCGCCGCATAGCGTCAAGCAGCGAGGCGTAATAGATTTTCACCTCCAGGCTATTTATACTGTGGGCTGCCGAAACGCACATCGGCGGACTATGGTGGAGCTCAAGGTCCTGCTGCTTTTATATTGGCCATGTGTTTGAGTTTGGAGTGTGCCAGTATCATGCGGATATTCTGATTTTTATTGGCACCCCCTCTCGCACCTTCCTCGAAATACCAAAAACGTAATTGCTTTCTCGGACAATGCCTTCAGTTTGGCCGCACTTTCAAGTTCAAATTAAATCAGCTAATTTTGGGCTTATTGCTGTGTGTGTGTGTGTGTGTGTGTGTATGTGCATTTGCTATGAATGGTGGAATGAATCAATTGCAATTTTGATTTTGATTGCATTTTATAGGGTTTGAATGATTTTGCATATTCAAGTTTGATTTGGTGGTAAGTGCTCAAGGCCGATATCATTCAGTTCAAACCAATTCGGTCTTCCATCTGTAAATAGTACGGACAATGGTCGTTGTGGATGTTTGTATAAGATAGGTGAGATAAATACTTAGCTTCTGGACCTACAAGAGCCGACACTTATTAAACTGAGTGTGAGGGAAAATTAGTGGATGGTGGTAGCCTGCTAATTTTATTTTTACCTTTTCGAGATTCAACTTTAAATTCATTATTTTTTTTAAGGGTTGAACATTAGAGTCAGCCTAATAAACACATTCAGACAGCAAATATTTGATATTTGAAACTTCGATAAGAATATTTCTTTAAGATGCCCCCGCCACTAGTCTTCGTTGATAACCCCCTCAAACTACTTGAGTGACATGTCATATCCCTTTCATATACACATGTAATCATTAAAATTCCAATTAGAAGCTAAACTTTTCATTCAACGAAACCCCTAAATAAAGAAATGAAATCGCACATTTGAAATTCCGCACACAATGCCAAACGCAGTAATTACGGAACATATGCAAATTAAGACATTAAACTACATTACACGTAATTTAGGAAAAGACGAGCGCCACACACACAGCCACATGATCAAAGAAACGACAGAATGCGGCAAACGTATTAATCTCCCGCCCCTAAAGAGCACAATTAAATTAACAAGTAATTAACATATGAATAATTCATTCTTTTTAAATATCTGCCGCTGCTGCTGCTAACGATAATGGCAGCAACAACCAAACCACGCATGCTCACTAACGCCAGGCAACAACTGACACATAATTATAATTAACTTGTCTGCTGCGTGCAATAAACTAATGTTTTATGGCTAATTCATTCATGCCAAGAGCATGACAGCAAATAATGTATTTGACACATTATAATAAGGTTGCGTTGATGTCCCGCAGGAAGCTACACACTTCACCCACAAAACTAACCACAAAAAGAAAAAAAAACGCCCCCAGCGAGTACTCGTGGCATTCATCTTTTTATCATTCATCATAAAAACGTAAGGAAAAATGTATACGTTCACAAGTGGCAATGGTAATGCTGATGATGGTCCAACCAAAGTTTGGTGTATGCTGAACAGTAAGAAGCCAAAGTAAGATTTAACAACTTCAAAAGTGAGAGACTGCCAAAGCTTGGACACGGCGACACACAAGGACACGTTGATGTTGTCGGTCAGTCCTTGTGAGTTGGGTGAATGCGAAGGAGGGTGAATGTTGCACGTTGAGGGTGAAGCATGTATCGCTTTAAGAAATTCATCATTTGTTGAAAGAACATGACTGGCGAGGCAGAGAGTAATGTGAAAACGAACATTTAGCTAATTAAATTGAGCTTCTTCGCATATGGAAAGAACTGAGAAGGTTGGTTGGTTGCGAGAAGTGCACAGAGCTTGAAGTATGTTTTAATTCATGCTGGGTGTTCGCAAAGTGGTGTGGGAGTACATACTGGGGGCAATTATGTCGTTTCATTTGAAAATGTCTAGTAAAATATTTGCATTCTTTACTTGAAATAGAAATTCGCTTGCTAGGCAAATACACAAATTCCATTGAAGTTAAGCTGAGAATATGTAACAGCACTACGTATTTAATACAATACAACTTAAAGGCAATCATAGTAAATCCCTGAAAGGAGTATTAATTTCGGACTAATCAACATTAAATCGTATCAAAATTGATTTTATCCATGCCAAAGCCTTTATAATCCAAAGTTTATACAATCAAATTCTACAGTTTTTTCTCATAAAATGTGATGTGAATCAATTCAACGAAACTACTGAGCAATCTTCTGAAATCTTTACTTTGATGTAAGAGTATTTTCCCACACATAGTACATATACAAGTAGATTGAATTAGGAATTCTCGCTCATTCAATTCAACGCAATGAGTTCCTTAGCAAAGATGCCAAAAGAACGTATTTACTAAAAAATTATTGTGATGCTGCTTTTTGGCTCGAATTCCAGCAAAACTAACTTCACTTAACATAACATAACGTTCGACTGCACAAGCTATCATTGCCCCTATGAAATCCACTATTGGCACATTGAATAGGGCACCCACACACATTGCATACGAAAAAAAAGTCAAAGGCTTAAGGACTTTACTCAGAAAATGTGATGAAATTCCAACGAATTACTGCAGCTGAAGAGTGTTTAGGCAAAAGGATATTTCTCAACTCTTCCATGAGATACGAAGATATTGCCAAAGTTATGATTATTATATGAATACAAAAAATCAGGCTAAAAGTTCAAAAGTTAGTGCTTGTAAGTGTGTATAAGGAAAACAATTAATTAAATTATTTTTACAGTAAATCATTTTTTTTTTATTTTGCTAATTTTCTTGAATTCCATCATAGTGCAGTTCTATGCTTTTAGAAATTAACATATAAATTTATTAGTAAAATAGAAAATTCGTATGGGATTTGCCAGCCAATTGCAATGTGATTGAATGGCGGGAGTTGCGCAATGAATTAAATATAGTTCACTTGAAATCAAACGAAATTTACTTAAAAGTTTTATTTTAACACCGAAAACTAAAATAGTTTTGTAAAATTTTGTACCAAATTTATGAAAATTGGATGGGATGAGGATGTAAGGAGATGATCTGGTAGACTAGAGAAAATAGTATATTTGGTAAGATGTGTTTGCGAATACCCCAATTATTATAATTATTTCATTTCTCCCAGTGTAAGTGGAATTTTGTAGGTCACTTAGCATATTCGAGTATCTTTGTGGTTACATACGAACCATAGTGAATACCACAATAGGATTATGCTGAAAAGCCAAACGAATTACATTACTTCAAAGTACTTCAAAGTACGTAAAAATGCAAAATGCATTGAAATTGATATTGATTTTATTATATTTAATTTCAGTTGAATTTTATAACCCAATAGTCGTAAAATTTGACTTTTCATTTTCGATAAATGCAAGTTGCTCCATTCCATTCCACCCCATTCAATACAATTTCACAGATTTGCCACGACATAAAAGTGCAATACCTACTTTTGAATTTGGTATTTTTGTTTTGGTTGGAGCTTTGGTTGGTTATCGTTGTTGCTCCTGGCATCGTAATCGGTTAAAAACGTTACTGGTGTGCCCCAAATGGTCGTCCGCATTCGGATTATGACTGAAATTGAAATCGTTGTTCTTTGTGTTGGTTGTTGTCAATTGTAATCCAACGTGGAAGAGTACCATTTTTTTTCTTATCTCGTTTCAGTTTTTTAAAGTTATGCAAACTTCTTTCCAGTCGGTCAGTAATCAATGTTTGAGTATATAAAAAATTAATTTCCTTTTGTTGTTAAAAATATTATTTTCTCTATTCACGATTAAGTCCATTATGCATTAGTTAGATATAAGTAAGGTAGCGAAAAAAAAAACTTAAAAAACTAAAAAATGACCATACTTTTTGAGATTAGCAATAAAAATTTATAAAAATCTCACCTGAGACACAATCTGACAGCAATTAAAAAATCACACAAAAATCTCACACAACTAAAAATTCTCACAAACATCTTAGATTAGTCTCTGATGAGGGAGTGGCAGTCCCGAAATGGCCATAAGGCAAATGCCTTGCTGGTTTGTTGTTTTTTTTCACATTGTTTTCTCTCCATTGAATCAGCCTTTCATTACAAAAACAAACATTGCTGCTCAGAAAGCTAACACCAAATAATCAATCAGTTCAAAAACTAACTTCTCACAAGCCTCAAAATCTCAATATGAGATAAATCTCATCAATCTGGCATCTATGCTTTACACGATCATTGAACAGCTATTGAAACTGAGTAGCGAATACACAAACCTATTTATTAATAGCGATCAAAAAATGTGGCATCTCTGTTTTGATATCAGCTGATATCAGCTGATGACTTGGATTTTTGGCGCGCAAATTTGACATTTCACATTTCACCAGTTCTAATTGGATTTTGTTTACATCGTGTTCGCGAACTCGCAAACAAAATTGTTTATTAGTGGATATAATTAGTGAATATAAAACTAAATAAATTAGTGAATTGTGAAATACTTCGCCATGTCAATCTTACTGGCGGATATTGATGCTACTTGTGCCGCTCTTGGTTACAGCGATGCGCAACAAAAGTATCGAGCAGAACCAGACGCAATCCAGGGATTAAAGGTTTGTATTATTGTATTTCGTGTTTGTCTTATAAATTAAACTTGTCTCCACTTTTGTTAGCATCTCATATGGATACTCCGCCGCGATTTGGACAATCACGAATATCGTCGGCACTTGGGACGCTCTAAAGTACTCCAGACCGATTTGGTGTATATGCTGCCCGATTATGTGCAAGATGATGAATACGCAGACGTTCTTATACGCCTGCTGGTCATTCTGACTAATCCCACACTGCTGCTGTATCGCGATGGCCCGCCCAAGGATAATCATGGCCGCAAAGTGTATCTGGAACTCATCGACATACTGCAGGGCTACAAGAGCGCCTTTACGCGCGACAAAATTTGGGCAGCTCTGTTCGGCAAGCTGAAGACGGCATTGGAAATTGTGAGTTTTTCTTTCAAGTAATTTCAGTAATTTGAGTAATTTGGGTGTGTCCCCTTTAAATTCCATAAAACAATGAAAATATTCAACAACATCGTTTCCGCTAAACTTTCTCAAAAACTTCTTTGCGAAAATGCTGGTTTTGTCTGCCCCGAAAATAGACAAAGTGACAATTTTCTTGGCCTCTCTCAATCCACAGGCTGCCGAGCACCGACCGTCAACTGTGAAAAATTGTTCGTTTTCCTGCCAAAGTGCCAATTTTAAAATTGCTTCCCATTTTCCCTCCATGAATGGCACAGTCGACAACGACGATTGTGTCGGCATTAAAAGTTAAATTTGTTTTTCGCAAAACTAAACTTGTTGCTGTCACTCATTGTCAAAGGCGGAAGAATGTAATGGCAGCGAGCGGAAAAGCAAATGCATTTAAAAGGGAAACGATAGAAAGTAGAAAAAAAATACTTGTACACTATAGAAAATTGTCTGTGGGTGGGCTAAAGTTTCTCCAATTGGCGGACGTAGTAGTCATGTGAGAGGTTTTTCTTTACTCAGATCAGATGATCACATTTTGAAACAATATAGGTACTCACTTCGCAAGTATAATTAGAAGGGCTGAGCCACAATATGTAACAATGCCATTGTCCCTTTTGCAAAACCCTTTTCTTTTCTTTTCTGTTTTAATTTTTATTATTTGTCATTTTGCCAAAACCATAACCGTCTTCTTCTCTCAACATTTGTCAAAAAGCCGCAATAAAAATAGAACAAGAGAATGGGGGGGAATAAAAATTGCATTTCCATTTTATTTATTGTGGCAAATTTAAACTTTTTCCCCGCCCATTTTATACGGGACATCGCACTCAATGGCGCGCAGTGATTCCAACGCAAAACGCAATTAAAGTGTCAGGCTCGTAAAAAATGATGATGCGGCGCGCCATTTGCCATCACCATCCATTGCCATCCACTGCAATGGAACGTTGTCAGCTGTAGCTGGCAAAGGCTTCTTCGAGCTGCATAAAGCATAATCAAAAAAACGCGGTCGCCGAGTGGCCATTGCTATAAATACACAGACACACACACACACAAATAATACCGAAGAATACGGAGAGCGATCGGCATGGAGCAGCTCTTTAATTAATCCTTTTGAATGGCATCAAGTGGCAGAAGGACAAGAACAAAGAAAAAAATAGAATGTGAAAACATAAAAAAACTGTTAAAAATTTTAATTTTTTCCCTGCTCTCTGTTGCAAACTATTTTGCAAGCTTTAAACTAATGTCAGCCGCTGAAAGAGTTAAACTTTTAATGGCTGTAATGTGAACGTTGCGAGAGTCAAGCTGGCCTGGCTGGCGTTTGCCAACAGCGTAGCTTAGTTAATTTCTTGGGGATTTTTTTTTATGCGGGTTTTCCTTTCTGTTTTTTTGTCTTTGTTTTGTTTTTATTGAAATGAAAATAAAGCGTTTGCTGGGTTCATAACTAATTTAAGCCACCATTCAGCAGCGGTTGCAGTGTTGCCTTCTTTGTCTGACACTCCTTTTCGTTTGATAGTAAAGTTGTTTTTTTTCCTTTCTTTTATCTGCCCACTTTCTTTCTTTATTTTTAATTTTTTTATTATTTTAATTTTTAGTTTTTCATTTGTTAAATTTGTTTGCGAAAGTTTTTCGCTGAGATTTTTCCTTTCCTTTCTCATCTTTGGCTGTCTCTAAAGTTAAGCAATAGTTTTTTCCCCATTTTTTTGTTGTTGTTTAAAGTTAAATTCTAATGGAGCCAGGCGAGTATATAATGGTTGATAGTGAAGTTCGCAGACCAAAGGCAAAGGCAAAGGCTGAAAACGGTTCAGTTCATTGTCGACGTTTCAGACTAATTATGCTGGATTTTTTTTCGGAATTTTTTTCTGGATATTATCGAAAGCTAATTATGATGGAATTGAGCTTCTCAAATAGCTTAAGGCCATGTCTACAGACTCAAGCTTTTTCCATACATTCAAGCAGTAATTCGTTTTACTTTAGTGCAATAACAGCATTAGCTACAAGCCATAATCACAAACTTTTTCGCATTAAATTTTTATACTTTAAAAGTGGTTTTCTACAGCCACAATAGGTACGCACTTACATTCAAAATTGAATTGCCTCCTAATTCGTTTTAAACCGCCTTATTGATGTCCACAATAATAATGCTTAAAACTTTTCACACGCACTTTTCCTTTCACCGAAAAAGTTTACGACCAACAATCGTAAAGGCAAGGAAGAGAAAACCAACAAACAAAAAAGAAGAAAACTGCGACACCATCAAAAAGCCACCACCATCACCACCAGGGAACGTGTCAGAAATCTCAAAACGAAATGCGAAACCGCACAAACAAATTTAATTTTAAAAATTAAATCCACACAACAAACTAATCCATAAGCTACGACGTGCAGATTAAATTAAGCGGAGCAAAACTTTTTCAAGCTTTTATTTTTTATTTTTTTCTAATTTTTTGCAAACACCACCGCCACACAACAATGGAAAAGGAAAATGACACTTCCCTTCATTTCATTTCACCTCAGCTCACTTCCCTCGCAACTTACTCCACTCAGCGGGTCCACTTGCATGCGACAAATGCCTACCAGCCACTTCAAATCGGCACAGAGCAGCCCCGAACAAGCGAGCGTATAGAACAAATTCCAATTTGTCGTTGGCGCTCGCCTAAATGGGGGCCGCAGAAAATATGCTACCAATTCAGGGTGTGAAAGCCTCGAACAAAAAATAAATACGCACTCCCTTCACACAAGCGACCGACAGCGAAGCAAAACGAATCATATACACCCCTACAGGCGTTGCGGTATTGTGCGATTTCGTGCCTGTAACCAGAGATCGTCCGTTTACAAGCGCCACAACAAGAAAATAAAAGAATGGCGTATGGAAGAGAAAAAAAAATACGTGAATCAAAATCAAAATTCAAACGTCGTTTGCATTTATCGTGCGGATTGTCGAGCGTTTATTTGAGAGAAATATTGTGAAACGTATTTGGGTACTTGGGCGTGTGTTGAATTGTGAGTTGGCTTTAAGGTACCACACAAAAACCCACAAAATTTCCACGCGCAAAAAAAATGTTCGTGGCACAAAAGTAACCAAATTGGAGCCTAGTTTAAAAATTCTGCTTGCTGCCTGCCGCTGCGTTTCGTTTGGTTTGTGGTCCCGCGGGCTAGCTTTTGCTAGTTGGGTTTTGGTCTTGTTTTTGTTTTTATCATTTGCCATGCCAACTTGCATTTCCGCTTTGACAATATGGCCAACAATTCATGGGCGACAATAAAGCCTAAGGTACTGAAAAGCAATTTAGACCGAAAAAAAAAATATAAACACATAAAAATATTAAACATTTGCCAGGAGTTGTTGGAAGAACAGGCGTGTATTCATTATTTATGTCTCACTTCTATTCATAAAATTGCAAACAATTTCATTTGCCCGAAAACTAGGAAAAATTTCCATGGGGAAGCCAAAAAAATGAAGTTTATTCAAGTCTGCTAGCTTTACACAATTTTGATGAAAGGAAGGAAAACACAAGGATTCCATGTTTCATTTTGCGGTACTTCCGTTTCTACTGTAATAAAAATTTCATTACTTATCGCTTACTAGGTTTCTCTGAGGCTCAAAAATTTCAATTAAATTCAATTAAAATACATTGGCCCATATCCCTTAGTAGAATTGTGTTCCAACTTAACTTTTGTACTCTACTAAATTGACAGCTACTTAGATGGTGCTAAGGTTTAATATGTAGCAAACTAAATTTGACTATGAACATGCGCCATTGTTGTTACATTTTAATCTCACAGGAAGGTCATTTAAAACTGAATCTAATCTGAATCACAACCAAACCTAACCCCTTTCGAATTACAATTATACAGGCAAGGCAGAGTAAAAATGAAATGAAATGAAACCACTTCAATTTCAGTTCCATAGTAGATTATTTCCATAAAAAAAAATTCTGAAAAATTTGAAGTAAAGTTTGCTGTACCCATACAAGTCTAATGTGGGTCATTGGAGATTTTCGTCTGCTGTTCTATGGGGCTGAAATTTTGTTCCCAAATAGAACATCGGTGACAATGCATTTTATTCAATTTTGGTGTCCAACAAAGAAAGGTCTAAACCCCAAAACTTAGACATGGAATAACTTATTATTCCTTAAAGATACATTGATGAAATCCTGTACGTGGGTTCCTATTGACGAAAGAAGGGATGCTGGTGTGTGGGTAAAAAGAAGGGGAGCCTTTTCAAGTCCACAATGTGAAAACTTTCGAATTTTTCAGGCTACGAGGTCCAAAATTTGGTATATAAATTTGCATTCGGACAAAAAAATGGGTCAAGAAATAAAAAAATTGGAAAAAAGGAGAAAAAAGGGAAAAAAGAGAAAAAAATGGAAACAATTAAAAAAAAAAAAAAAGAGGAGAAAAAATATTTAAAAAAAAATTTTGTGTATGATAGAGTTATCAACTGCTTGAGAGTTACAGTGCTATGTAGTCAAAAAATAGAACAATGGCTATAGAAATTGTTATTTCCTCAGTTTTCAATTACTTTCATTACGATTCCCACAAACCAGTATAGCCTGTCTGATGCAGCTTCTTCTCAGGAATCCAAAAATGCCAAAAACTCGATTTTCCTGAAAGCGAACATAAGATGATTGTGCTTTGAGGTATCAATATTTAGAATAAAAAAAAAAATGTTTTCCATTTTTTTTCCAAATTTTATTTTTACACAATTTTTTTGTAGAAAAAAAACTTAAAACCTTTTTTTTAATAAAACAATCAGAAGATTGAAGTTTTTTTTTAAAATAACTTATTTAAAAGACAAACTTACATAACCTAGACAAATGACTACTGCCATTAGAATTAACTGTATCCACGCCGTCTATTAAAAAAAAGTGCACTGTTTCTGCGTAGTGTTTTCAGATGAGACACTATGCCTTAAAGGTAACTCGAGGTCTGATTAGCTCTGCTTTTATACAAAAATCCACCAATGAATTGACGGATTTCCTTTTAAGACACTATCCCATCCTAAAATTTGTTTACAATTGTAATAAGTACCAGAAAGTTCATTCCATTCCGTCAGCAACTTTAACTTAATAAAATTAAAGTCTTATTTATTGCTTCGTTCGCTTCTTTTCACTATTTATTCCCTTGTATTTCACGCAAATTCTCAAACCATCTGAGCGCGTTTCGGGCATTCAGCAAAAATTATTTAAATTGCTTCCTGCCACGGCGATTTCAAACATGTTATTTTTTTCCCGCCATTTCTACTGATGATGCTGACCTCAAACCTATAAATTCATTTGGAACCGATTGCCATGACAGTCATATCACTCTGGGGAGCAATACGAAAGGATTTTCTACATTTTTTTGAGTTGAATTTTTTTCCCACAATTTCTTATCGCTTGGAGTATCATTTCGAATGAATGTATTGGGCCTGCTGTCTATGGTGCGGGGTGGTAGTGCGTATGGCGGGAGAGCGAGGTGATGGTGGTGCTGGCCCTTTTAGACAGTTTCCCATGGTTGCCAGCTGTGTTATTAACTTCTTTGACTTTATTTTTAAATGTTTTTTATTCCATTCATTTTCTCTGTGCCTCAGTTGGTGTGGCGCTCATAAAAATGCGCATTAGTTGAGTTTATTTTTAAGCCTCTGGCATTTGGAATGGCGATGTTTGGCATTGTATGGTTCCTTGTTGGTTGGCTGGGTAGTGTGTTGTAGTCAGTCAGTCGCTCCAGTCTAAGTTAGTAAAAAGTAAATTGATTTTGACTTTAGATTTATAACGATTGCTTCTAATGACGACATTTGCTGTTGTGCTGCCGGAGGAAGCATGTTAATGGCTTTGTTTTAGTGCCACCCGACATAAATTTCAATTCCATTTAATTTTTGCTAACTTAATTTCGGGGATTTGAATATATTTTTCCCAGAAGTGTAAGCCCCTGGGGGATAATGTACTTTCCACTTAATTCTTATTATTTCTCTTTTGGAATTTATTTATTTTTATTTTTAAACATTTTTATTTTTATTGTATTTCAGGATTGGGCCCTACGCAGTGAAGAGCAGGCTCTGCTCATCGAACGCATTTTGGTTTTGATGCGAAACGTGCTTCAAGTGCCAGCCAATCCGGCTGTAGAGTGTCGTGCCGATAACGATGCCAGTTTGCACGACCAAGTTATCTGGGCACTGCATCAGTCGGGCATTTTGGATTTGGTGCTGTTCGTCATCTCATCGCCGGATGAGCATCAGTTCCACTTACACGGCTTGGAGATTATGTGCCTGCTCTATCGCGAACAAGTAAGTTCAACTGAAAGTGATGAAATGCATTTTATTTTTTAATGGTGTTGCAATGAAGCAAAGGCTAGCAAGTGTGTAGACAAATGGTGGCTAATTAAGAGAATTTTGTTGATTCAGTTTGGAATTTAAGCGGTAATGAAAATATATGAAAGAAAATAGTGAAAAGTCGAAATAGAAAATAGACCACAACGTATAAAATAATCGCTAATCAGTGGACGATTTATCATTTGAAAAATCGTTTTGGCGATTTTTAATTATTTTTTCGAACGATTTTTCACGGAGCCGTCACTCTTTTTGGGCATTTTCGTCTTTGTCAGTCAGTCGTCCGCAATCATTGCCTTCCTCACACACACTTAAATTCCGAAATCTTAATTGTCACACGACCATCAGCCATAAACCATTTTTAACCGCAAACATTTCAATTACGTTTGCCTGTCTTTTGGTCTCACCACCCCCTACCCACCTCACACAATGCCAACACCTTGGCACATTGCACACGCTCGCGTTGCGGCCAACAAGCAATACTGCAACATTGTAACTGACGCTAATTTCCCTTTTAACAGACAGCGGAATCCCTGGCGGATGCATCGCTGCAGCGCAGCACCAGCGAGAAACAACGCGACGAACAGGAGCTGATTGCGGCGCGACGACGCGAGAAGCAGCGCCTGTTAGCGAAACCGCCGCCGGGACGGCACTCGCGCTTCGGCGGCACGTATGTAATACGCAATTTGAAATCCGTGTCGGATCGGGACATCATCTGCCATCAGCCGCTGGAACGTGTCGCGGCGATTGATTTCGATCGTGAGAAAGAGCAACAGCGACGTTCCCATCGTCATATTAGGGAGGAGGCGCCCGTAACGCGTCGCAGTGCGTTCTCAGTGCGGTGAGTGGAGTCATAAGTTTTTTTTTTGGGCATTACAGCTTTTCGCAGCATAGTCACGTGTGCGGCGCCGTCTAGGTGTGGGTGAATGATTTTGAGCTTTAGAACTGCGATTTGGTGTCTCTGTAAATCTTGGCAGCTCACGAACATCATCCATGTAGACATTAGTTATTTTTGTAGTTGTTGTAGTTGGTGTTGGTGTTGGTGTTGCATCATCAACATTCACGTCATTTTGCAGGCAGCTGCAATCCATCTATTGTGGTGAATGGTTTTGTTGTGGGTGTACGGGGCTGATAGGTACTTGCTCTTGTCGACGTGCTTTGTATTTAAATTATTGTTCATTGTTGTTGCTTATGCAATTGAGTGCTTTGTTATAGGGAAATATTGATTACTTCACTTCACTTGGTAGTTTTGAGGTTGGGATTGAACTCGACTTTCATAAAGGAAATGTTATTTAGACCTTAGATAGCCTTTCAGTGCACTGCACCTAGTGGGTTTTTATTGTTTTTTTTTAAGCTGTAGCCTCGCGTTCAAAGGAAGCAAGTTTCAATGCTTTTATTTTTCTAATTTTTTTACAATTCTTTAGTCTGAAACTGCAATTCTCCAAAATAATAGTTTTCCCATTGCTCACCGTTCACCCCAAACAATGCCAAGCACAGACACTCACGTTCACTGTAAATGCTAAATTCCCAGCAAGTTATAAATTCGTCTGTGATTTATTTCTCTCTTTTATTCAATCACAGTTTCACCAGCAGCGCCAGCCAACCCTGCGCTGATTAATCTATTTCACATATGGTTAAAAACGGCTCCCATATGTTCTACTACGGAATCATAGACAAATCGTGAATTCTTTTTTTTGCGAACATCAGCAACAAGCAATATCACCGCTTGAACAGACACACATACACACACACTCAAAACTTACATACAACATGAGTCACGTGACATTGATGAACTGCACTGATGGGGGCGTCTTTTGTTTCGTTGATATGCATCAGTGGAAGTGTTTTATTTCTATGGAGTTTCATTTTTTTCTACATTTCATTTCATTTTTACTCCTTTGTGAATTTTTCAAAAATACTTCACATTTCACATACGCCCTGTTGTGCACGTAATGAAATATTTTGTTAGGCAATGCTCACAACAATACAGAATATTGTTGTTGTTGGTTTGATTTAATTATAACAGCTAGAATTTTGTTTTGTAATTAAGGTTGTAGCAAGAGAATGAATCCAGAGATGTGCTTCCAAATTTAGACATAGTTCCTTATTGGGTAACGCGAAAGTGGGTATAGAACCGTGTGTCAATAGTGTGACTACACCTTAGGTAGTAAGCGTAAACCGTGTTTGTTGCCTTCTGAAACACTTCCGTGTTACCTTATTAAGGTGCATTTAGACCGTACGAACTCGCGAACAAAATGCCATTCATTCGGCTGGTGTAAACACCCGGTTCGCGAACTTGTGTTCGTAGCCGAATGATCGCTGAAAATGTTCGGGCAGTATAAACACTTAAAAACGAAAATTTGTTCCAGATGCTTGTTCGGCAACAAATATTCAGGCGGTGTAAACGGTTGTCGCGAGTGGAGTTCGCACTAAAAAGTTGGGTTCGCTCCTCTTCGGTGGCTTTTAATTTATTTTCTAATTTTATCTTTCCATCACTTTCTTGTCACTGATTGCGTTACTTTGCAATGTTCTTTTCTCTGTGACTGCCAATTAAATTCCATTACAAATATTTTGTTGATTTGTTAGCAACTCCACAGCTTGCAAAAGGCCACAACTTCAAAGCAAAACCACGATATCAATTGAAATTGCAAACAAAAAAAGATTGCCCCATTCAAAGCCTTTGCAACTGAACGAGTATTTCCTATTTGAGCATTAATATAAATTATCTATTTCTTCGTGTACGTGGAATCACCTGCAGTCAAACATGTCAACCATGTCAAGCACATTTGCTTTGCTTTTGTTGCTGGCTCTCTCTCTGGTTGTGTTCACCATTACCGTCACATTTGCCGCCATTGCTATTCATTGCGGCGGAAGATTGTCTGCGGTTAAGTGTGCAAACAGCTCGAATCCACAAAGGTGCACAGAGGCTAAAGCACTACAACAAAAATAACGGCAACAACAACGCAACCTCAAGAACGTTTCAAACGAATTTGTTGCAATTTTCCAGTTCAAGCATAAAACTGCTCGTTGGCCGCTTGTTTGTGGCCAATATGCGATGCCTCGATGTTGCATTTTTACTTGCTTTTCTTTGGCTGAGTTTGTTTCAGTTTTGTTTTGACTTTATCTTATAAGAAACATTACAGGAAAAATCACAACAACCTCAACTCCTTAAGCCCTGTCTGTACATATCTGTTCGTATTGCATCTTTTAGTTGCAGGCAGCAGGGTGGCCGCGTATCGAATGCAGGACGTACTCATAAAATAGCTGCAGGATGCTTTCGTACAATACTCGTAAATAAACGTGAACGGAAAATTGCAATGTTCTTTTGGAAATAATAGTTGGTTGTTACTGTTGTTGTGGTTTGTTGTTGCGTATATTGGCAATATTGCTGTGCCCTGTTTGCTATGTATTGCCAAAGGAAACCTTATCATCATTTATTATTTAATATTTTTCCGGTTTTCATAACATTCGAAACCACTTTAAAGGTAAAATCGGAAATCACTTAGAAAGCAAGGAAAGTTGCACAATTGCATGTATCCATTTCGTTTATGGTTTATAGATTTTATTGCTATTGGGGGGCAGCTTGTGATTACTAATGGGTATTTGATATTTAAAGAGATACGAAATTTAGTGAAAATGACAATTTCTCATTCGAACTATGCATATCCAAGCGAAAGAGTCCATGATTGATTGAAAACGTCCGACTGGATAGAATTTCAAATATAAACAAAACCTTACCTTTAAACCAACAATTTTATCAAAATGTAAATGGAAAACTATCTATATATGTGTGTAACTCACCTTACAACTCTTATATTACTGAACCGTCTTCTTTCACCCGGTACCAGGAAAGCTTGGTTACTTTGCTTTTAGATACAATTTTAGACGTTTTCAAAGTATAAGTTTGTATTATTTCTTGGCTTGATATAGGCTACAATACATGAGTACCCAGTAGCTGGATTTCCAAATAGATACAATTTTCAACGTTCTTAAACTCAAACTCGTAGGTATTTACAATGTAGTTTGTCACGGTACTTGGATAAACAGATGCGGATTGCAAGTAAATTGCATTCCATTTTTTCTACCCGGTTACTTTGATTTTAGTTTTTTTGGTTATAGTACGAAATTGTGTGTATTCTCGGCACTAATTAGTACCCGAAAATTTTTACTTTTCATTTAAATATAATTTTTTAAGTTTTTATAGTCAGACTGAAAATATTATGTAGTTTATTCGGGTACATGGTTACTAGAATATGGATTGCAAGTAAAAAGTATTTAATTTTTTCACCCGGTTATTTTATTGCTTTGAAAAATATGTATGTTTTCTAAGTAAGCAATAGACTAAAAATAATGGGTACCCGGTACTTTGATGGGTTTTTCGATGAAATTTTTTTTTTTAATTTGGATTTTGTTTGTAATAAAGAAATAAATGTTTTTTTTAACGTAAGCCTTTCCTCATCTACTTGCAACGACACCCATGCAAGTAAAAGCATGTACCAGCACTTTAACTTCCGCTAGAAATTCGAATTTGAACTCTTCTCAAATCCACTCACCACACTTCATCACATCGTAGAGTATTTGAAGTATTCATGCCAGAAATGTTCATGGAACTTGCTCATATACTTTCGCAGTCCGTAAACATTTATCATACAAACGACATTCATACCCTCCCAACTATTTCCACATTCTCATATCGGTTATTGTTTCATTTCAGCTTGTGCCTGCGTGAATTCTGCATCGAAGTGTTGCGGTCAGCTTACAATACGCTTGTACGGCAGGTTAGACGTGTCCTGGAACGCAATGTCGGTTCGACAAGTCACGATGACTCGTACCTGTTGTGGGCGATACGATTTTTCATGGAATTTAATCGCTTGAGTGGACCACAATTGCAGCTTGTGAGGTGAGTGAGTGATTTTCGCATGAAATACTAGAAAGAGAGAAGAGACGATGAAATGCATTTGCTTGAAGTGTATAGGTTAGATGGAAGCCAACATGAATGATGTGAAAAAGGAAACCATTCAGGAAAATTTGGTTTATTTAAATACAATTAAGAGCGCCCGCAGGTTTCACAGAAATCAATGAAAATACATAGAAGAAAATAACTGTTGATAGAAACTATTTTTCCCCAACCAACCACCGTAATTGGCTTAAGCATAAAAGTTAATTTTGTCACATTTTCGGTGAAAGCTTTCAGCTTCATAAAATAGCACATCTTTCATTTCTCTATGCTTCTTGTACTCCTTAATTTCCTTCTTCCAAGGCATCCATTGTCCAGTTGTTGCTGTTTATTTTCGCTGCATTAAATTTATTTATTGTTCTCCGTCCTCTGTTCGGCGGGTGACTACCGCAAACTGCAAGCGGAAGTCGTCAACTCCTTGGTCGTCCCTGTGGATTGCGCCGCCCAACTTTGAAAGTCTAAAGTTTTACTTTCCGATATTTCTCTTCGGTTTATTGTTGTATTTGAGAGAGCAAAAAAAATCGTTGTAAATTTCATTTTATTTTCATGTTTTTCTTGTTACTGTGGGCTGCTGTTGTCCGAAAGAAGCTAACAAAATTTTAGCAAAATTCCATTCGTTCGTATTTTTCTTGTTGTTTTTGTTGTGATTTTTGTATTCTTCTGGTACTGCAGTAAGAATTTACTTTGTATTGGTGTGTGGGGAAATTTCTTTAAAATTGTTTTGGTTACTTTCAAATTAGTTTCTGAATGACAAGAATGAAGCTTTACGAAAATGTTGTCATTTCTTGGGTTCTTCTTTTGCTTCGACTTGGACTTTTTCTTTTTCTTGTGCTTCCTCTGTTTTTTTTTTTTTTGTTTGGTGACACACAGTAACTTTTTGTTTGTTTCCTCAAATGCAATTTTCCAGGTTGTTCCGTGTTTGTATGTGTGCGTTTGTGTGTGAATTAGTTGGAAAAGTGAAATTTTGTTTCTTGTTTGTTTTGCACATTCTAGTAGTATCCAGTGTACAGTGGGGAAATTTGCAAATATACGTTGCAGGAGGCAATTCAATTTTTAAAAAAATGTAGGTATCAAAACCTGTCCTTTTGAATCAAATCCTGAAAATGTTACAGCTTCAGAAGAAAATTATGAATGAACCTCCTAAGGAATTCATTCAATCACAATATTTCAGATTCCTATCGTAAATTCTAACTATTCTATGGCGTATAAAAAAACCGTATAGTAGACGAATAAAAAAAATCATATTCCCTTTATAAAATTAATATTTTTCACCATAACCTCTAAAAGTTCTAAGAATTATTTAAGTACCGTAAACGGGAAACATACTGCTATCTATCAAATTCCTTCCACTTTCCACCCAATGTCCACTCACCTTTCGTTGCATTTTCTTGCCCACCTCTCTTATCTGTTCTTCCTTCATCGGCGAAATACAATTCCGCTAATGAGTTCTCTTTCCGTTACAGTTGAGTTCACCGTTTGCTTTTTCTGTGTTAATGTTTTCTCAATTTTAATTTCCCTTTTCTTTTTACATTTTTTCTTTACAGCGAATCGTTGAGCGTGCAATGCTTCCACTGGGTACTGACGCGTATACAGCACGACATGGACATGATTGTTAGTGACAAGAAACAAGCGCGTCTCTGGGCCAAGCGTCTGCATGTGGCACTGCAGGTGAGTCTGAAGTTACTTAGTTGCAGTTTTTCTTCTCCTTTTTTTTATTGCTAGTTACCCTTTATTCCTTTTGATAACTTTAATAAGAGAGTTGGAGGAAATTATAGTCAGCACATGGTGCTTGGGATTATTCAGTGGAGTGAACCATATCAGTTCCTCTAGCAAAGTAGTGACTTATCCGATTTTACAATCACTTAGGAGTTTTGGTGGACGAGTGCATTTGGCATGGGGAAAAAAAGTCACGTGTGGCATTCGCGCGAGAGTATTGTGCAAGGCAAGCTGCTTTGCGGTTCATTGCTTTTACGTGCTTTGCTTTTATTTCAATGAGTTTTAAGTCCCTGATACTGCGAATAAATTATTAAAGGTGAACTGGAGTTAGAAGAGCTTCAAGGACAGATTCGTTAATATATTTTCTTCTCAAGATTGGCAAATGGCCCAATGTTTCCATAGCAACTTTATTCTGTAAGTTCCTTCATTCATTAACTTAAAACCAAACAACATTGCCATCATAATTCCTAATACCACATGTCCTCCGAATAACAAAGCCTTAATTCCTTTTGTTACTTTCGAATGAAATTCATGCGGACATATCACAGACCGCCTGATTACGTTAGCGTTCCCCAGCTCTACTCTACTCTACTTCCTACTCTACTCTACTCTTCCTTAATTTTATTATACATTATTGTTGTGCACTGCATCTTTTGCTTCTTATCATTTTTTAATTAAAGACATTCCGAGAATTGCTTCTAAGCTTACTGGCGCTCCAGAAGCTGCAGGATGACAACGCCCGGGCGCTCTTCGATATGTTATTGAACAATGTCTGCTATGTGCTCGAGTATCGAGAGACGATACTGCATCTGCTAATGAACTACAATGAGGCGCACAGCACCAAGTAAGTAGACATTCCAACATACAAACACATACGTGTCCCCATTTACTAACCCGCCCCCTCCCCTCCCCACCTTGCCCTTCTCAACCAGGCGACACGACCATTTTAATAGGATTACTAACATTGCTCTCGTAATGAACGTGCGAGATTCCTTAAATATTCGTAAACAGTTTTTGTTTATCATCATGTCCTGTGCGAGATATGTAGTCTGGAGTCGTGCGGAATCGCAACGCAGTGACTTCGACTGTACGGCGAATCGAAGGGAATTGCTTCGTTCGTTTAGTGTCTCGGTTTTTCTTTTATTGAAAACTTTAATTGATTTTCGCCAACATGTTGTGAGAGTGTGCGTGCCCGGGCATAAAATTATTATTTAGAGAGACAAAAACTTTGCTTGCATTTTAATTGCTCTTGTGTTTGGCAAAGCATTACTCAGTCGGTTGGGCTGGTTGCTTGGCTGCTTGACTGGGCTTGTCCCTAGATCTCTAAGAGTATATGCATGAGTGTGTGTGTGTGAATGTGTATGGGTTGTATTTGATATTTGCTATGTAATTTAGTTGAAGTTTCTGTTCTTTTTTCGGTTCATTTCCCTTTTGCGTACACGCTTTGTTTTCATCTGTCGTCGCAGTCATTCTGCGGTGGCTGGCTCTCAGACTAGACAATATTGACAGTTTAATTGTGTGCAATAAATATTTCAGAGTGTGATTAGTTGGTTTTGCAATTGAATTACTTGCAATTATCTTCAATTCCATTCGAATACGAATACGAATACTCAACACTCATTCAAGATGACAATCGAAATGTCATTACTCAAATGTCAAATGGGAATTGTATATTGTCAAACTAATGGACATTTTAAAGAGTGAATCAGCTGTTTGCTAATCAGGAGAGAATTGGTTTTTCCTGATTAACTGAAGAATTTTAATTTGAGGTTAGAATTTTTTTAGGTTAGGTACGAATTTAATAGGAAAAATAATATCAGAAGCGAAAGGGATTTTAAATTAAATAATTGTTATTCCGAATTTATCGATTAATTGCTAATTAGGGGTTAGTTAAGTCTACTTATCCCAGTATAAAAATGTATAGGCAATTCAAAAGCTACTAAAGCCATTATATTTACTCATGAATCTTCTTGAATCAATTACAACTAATCAGCATTCATACAACTGAGATTCGCTTTAACGCGAACATATGTGAAGTGCATGTGTGATGTCATCATGTCAGCAAAGCGATCCCCTTCTGAATGAACTCATTAATGCGATTTAAAAATAAACACACACACACACTTGTAGGTACATACATTTTCACTCACAAATCGAATTTTACAGCTGCACTTGCACAAACACATTCACACTCCAATATCTACACACACACACACACACACACACACACAAGCACTTTCGCAAGATCCCAGCCAATAATTTTATCGTTAAAGAGCTCGTAAACGATGATTTTTTCGATCGAAAAGCGGATAAAACAATCGTAGGCGACACACGATAACGATACGTATACGAGTCCGACTTCGTTCTTAATTTTGCATCGAAACGAGTTATCGTTATCGAACCATATGTGCTCGTTAACGAATTCGATTACGATGTCGTAAACGAACTTTACGCGATCGTTAACGATGCTCGTAAACGATCGATTTTAGTCGTAATATACGACACTTTTTCGAATTTTCGAAGTCCGTTTCGAACTCATTTTTTTTTATCGTTAACGAATTCGATTACGAAGTCGTTTACGAACTTTATTCGATCGTAAACGATGCTTGCAAACGACTTTTTTTTATCATTAACGATGATCGTAAACGACTTTTGTTCGATTGCTAACGATGATCGCAAAAGAGCTTTTTTCCATCGCTAATGATACGAACTTCAACGAACTTTTTTCGATCGTTAACAACGATCATAAAAGATCGATTTTGATAAAAATAAACTACATATTTGAGATCCTTTTTTTATTGCCATATTGCCAATTTAAAAATGTTCATTAAATTCTTTACTAACAACAATGGAAGTTTAAATTTATATATCACTTTGATAATTCAGAAAAACATGATATCGAAAATTCTAGAGCTAAATAACTGAAAATTAAACGACGATCGCAAAAGATCGATTTTAATCAAAACGTAAAAAATAAATACGAAAATTCAAAAAACATACATTATTAAAGAATCACGAACATTTAAATTCAAAAATTAAGTAATAAATACTGAGAAAAAATACTTAAAGAACATCGTAATTGAAGAGTTATGAAATTTAAAAAAAAATGTTAATAAATATAAATAATAGTTAAAGTTCGCTGAGTAGAGTTGCTGAGTTCATGTCGCTGCTGTTTTTAGATTGGCGATAATTGCTTAGTTTAACTTGCCGGTCGTGAAATCAGAAACCTGATGAATAGAACATAAATTTTGTAGGAGGAGGTAATAAAATTGTATATAATTTTACTTACTAATAGCGAATGTTTTTCGTTTGAATTAGCAAGTTCTTCTTCAAATTTGTTGAATGCTATTAATTCAGTAAAGGAGCTTTTTGGCAACGCGGTGTTTTTCTCCATTTGACAATCCTTTAAAGTTACGTTTTCTTTTCTGACAGCTATGATATTTCTGTTATATCTTGATTTAACAAGAAATTACTTTAAAACTTTGACAGAAACAGAAACTCACTTTTACTTTTTACTTCGAACTATTGATCTCGTTTTCGAAAAGTTCGAAATAGGGATGCCACCTCGGAATATTTCAGAAATATTGCAATAGTTGTAGAAATATTTTTCAGTTCAATAAGAACAATTGATTTTCAAAATTTAGATCGGTTCTTTTGTTCAAAATAAGTAATAAGTAATTTTTTTCGCAATAGACGTGTCTCCATAGTAAATTGGAGTTTAAATAGCAGATTTTCTGCATTTAAGTTGCAATTCAACTTAATTGCGCACTGTGAAATTGGCCCTTAAACTTTTTTTTTACTTTTTTAAGGAATACTTGAGATTTTGAACCAAAATATGTAAAAAAGGTATGCATATTTTTAAAAAGTTTATCAGAAATACATCACATTGTGAATACCCGGTATGATTTGAAACTCAAACCGTTATTAACATCAGAAGGATTTCTATAGCCGCGAAAATGTGAAATATTCCGAGGTGGCATCTCCGGGTACCTTTTCCCATCCCTTTTTCGAACTTTTCGAAAACTATTCTTCGAAATAAATGTAAACAAAATGAATCACTGAAAATAGCTCGTAAAAGAATTCTTAAACGAAGTCGTTAAAGAATTCGTTAATTAAGTCGTTAACGATTTCGATTACGAAGTCGTAAACGATATTTTATCGAGGAAATTACGACTATCGTAATATACGAGTGAATGTCGGACTTTTCTCGAATATTTTTGATCGAGAAAAGTTCGTAAAATACGATCTTCGTAAAAAGTTCGTTCAATTATTGGCTGGGATGCATGCACTTATGTGCCATTGCAGAGCAATGCACTTTTGACGTGTTGATTGCTGCTGCAGCGACTCATCGAGGGCAGCTCTCAAAGCACTTGTATTTTTGTGTATGTGTGGCGTTTGTTAGTACGTGTTTCATTGTGTATATGTTCCGTTTGTAAAGCAATTATACCCAATCAGAAATCCTTGAAATCCACTCAACCCTCTGGCCTGTAGCCTGCAGTAATCGTCGTTGTCGTTTCGTCGGGCAATCAGGCGCAAAAAGTGCAAATAGGAAAATGGAAAATCTTTTAGAGAAATTAAATATGCTTGAAATGCTGCAGAATGTTTGATGTATTTGAGACGATTTTAATGGCAGGGAAATGAACTCTGAAGTACATTTTATTTAGTTGCTATTGATTTGCATTTGGTTTCAGAAAAGAACCAGTTTTTTATTTAGCGTTGCCTGTAACAATTCATTCTGGAAGAAGGGTTTTTTCTTTAAAGACAATGGAAACATCTCATATAAATTTCGAGCAGTATTTTCGGTCAAACCGCAACTTCTTCAAAAAAACTTCTTTAATTTTGTTCGATAAATTCAATTTCTACTTCATTCCCGTTCCATTTCAAAATTCGTTCCATTTCCATTTCGTTCCTGTTAATTTTCATTTCATTTCATTCCGTTCCCGTTTCATTCCAATTTCGTACCCCTTTAAATTTCCAAGTTGGTTACATTTCCATTTCAATTTGTTTCCAACACCATTTCCAATCAATTAAAAAAACCGCAGTGCAAATGACATGCTCAGTGGAAAAGAGCGATGAAATGTACTGACGCTCCATACATTGCATCGCTTTTTTATTCTGAGCGTGTCAAATCTGTTCAGTATTTAATAAAAAAGAATAAAGAAATTTGCCGCTATTTTGTATGGAAAGTATGCGTGGCTTTTATCCGATGTTGCTCCAAATATAAGAGACGGAGAGTCCCCCTAAAAAATTAATAAAAAAAAATCACACATGCATTGGTATTATTCGGTCGAAAAGAAATTTTAACTGTTTCTTATTGACGTCCGTACGACAAGAGTCTAAACTTTTCGATGCTTAATTTTTCACTTCATAAATTTCCATGTTGTTCCAGTACATTTTAATTTTGTTTCTTTCCCATTCCTCCAATCCGTTTTATTTCAAAGATTGATCTAGTTTCATTCTCATTATGTTCCCTACAAAATTCCACATCAGTACTTTGATACTTTTTTTGGACCTATTTTTTCCAGGCAATCAAAGACCAACAGTTCAAAAATTATCAAACCTATCAACTTCGTTACTATTTTTTACTTCGTTAGTCAGAGATTATTCGATAATTTGTAAAAATCAAATGCACATAAAAAAGGTTACGAATAACCATTGTGAATACGACATTTTCTCACAATCATAAGAGGGAGTTAAATAAATCCCGAGCTTACTATCATCAAAATGAATGAGATAGTAGCGATAAGCTATTATCTATCAGTGAACTTTTGAACATCAGCCACGTTCGCATGCGTTTCACATCGCTAAATGGCATTGGAAATCTATAAAAAAAAAACTAATAGTCAGGGAAAAGCGGAAAATAGGTAGGAATAATTGGCAGCCATAGAGAAAGAGATTGCAACCGAATATTCACTGAATGAGTGATTAGCATTTTCTAAATTTCGCACAATTCGCATCTATTTTTTTTAGAAATGCTTTTTTAGTTTACAATTTACACTGCTTTTATATTTTCTAAAATCATCCATCACAATAATTACAATTTGTACAGTACGTTTCGTAAAATAAACGCCTTCCGATTCCGCCCAACGCCAGTCATTTCTAAATGCAAGCAACAATTCGAACAAACGAGCAGCTCCGCCCTACCATACTCAGCGCAGCACTTGGCAAATAAACGAACTAAATACACGCGGGCACACAACGACAAATACAAAACGTATACATATACAGCCAGCCACACACACATGCATAAGTGCTCTACTACAACAAATTAATGATGACGCTGCACTTTGCTCTTTGACTAAATAAATTTAGCGCGCGCACAATCAAATAGACAGTTGCATACGCGGCTGCAGGCAACAGATATGACTCCAAATGCCAATATATTTCCAGCTTTGGTAGCTGCGTGTATTTAGAGCGTTGTTAATTGCCACTTGGGCGCTGGCGTTAGTGGCGGCGGAAGTGGGGAGTTAGGGAATGACGTTGTGGAAAACACTGAAATTATAGAAATTAAGCTGTAAACTGCAAATAAAATGTAAACTTTGTCAATTTGCCATACGTTGAGGCTTTTTCGTTCGTTCGTTGGTTATTTATTTTATTTTTTTTCTATTTTTGCATCGTTTTTTTCCCCATTTGGATTATTTTTATGCCTCGAAACTTTTAATTATAAAATGCATTTTTTATTGCAAATTGGTGATTGCTGCATTCGGGCGATACCGTACGCTTTGCTCTCTTTGCCCTAAATTTAAAATAAAAATAAAAAAAACTCATGTACATGTATGTGACTCTGTGCCTCTGAAGTATTTCGTGTTGCTTGCCTATAATTAAAATAGTTAATTGGATTTTTGGTAATTAGTAAAATGTAAATAATTTGTTTTTAATTAGAGAAGGTTTTGGATGCGGAATCGAATTCTGTCTGCCGGAGATTCTTAGTTTGACAAACTTCACTCAACGCGGAGTTGGTTAGTACTTACTACATACTAAATTGATCGAGTAGAGATTTGGGTCTGTAAAATGGAAAATAAGAGCACTAGGGTGGCACTTATTTGTATTGAAAATTTTTGTATGCACTTTTTTTAACCAAAAAAATAAAAATACGTTTTAATACCACAAGAAACCAAAAAAAAAATATTGTTGCCCCCACTTTCCCTAAGGTGGAAGGATGCCCCACTTTTCCGAAAAAAATGGGGCTTATTGACCTAAGGGAAAATTATCGGAAAATCCAATAATTTTCGTTTTTTTCTTATATTTTTCGTACTTTGAGAAATATTCTTATTTATTTTGTTTTTGATAAAAAATTTGTTAGTAAAAAAAAAAAAAAAAAAAAAATGAGTTTATTTGTCCCAGAAAAGACCAACATCCGGAAAAAAAATTCAAGTTTTTTCTTGTATTTTTGCTGGTTTTGAAACGTATTTTTCTTTTTTTTTTTCTTTGCCCCAATACAAAATTTTAATCGATTTGCTTCACTGTAACATGTGTAAAACTGATTCGATTTTCTTGAAATTTTCAGAGTATGCTTTTAAGACCTAGCCTCGCCATATGTACATAAAACAAATCTTCCTAAAAAACAAGTGGCACCCTAATATCACTCCCATGTCCCTCTTGCAGAGATTATCAATTTTCAGCATTTAAAAAATCTCCCTTCAAATTTATCGCACTTGCTATGGCCATTATCGTCAGCACTTAAAATCAATGCTAAAAATACTTTACATTTTTCCAAACTTCTACATTATTGACAATATTTCTCCCTTAAAAAAAAACACTTTCATAAACAGAATGAAAACTGCTGACCTCAATTGGCAATTAACTTTTCGACGCTCTCCCTAAAATTTTCTCCGATTTTTGGCCACATTTTTCGCTTGTTTGCTGCAAAAGTCAGCTTGAGTGTTTTAGGTTTTTCTCAATGCCCATCACCATCATCATCACCATCATCGCCATCTCCATCGTCGTCGTCGTTGCCATCAATTCGTTATGATGATGATTGATTGCTTTTTACCATATTGAAAAATATTTACGCGCAAAAATCAATCCTCCCCCGTCGTTGGTGTTAGGCACTGGGTGCCACTTCCACTCTTACATCCGCTTCTTAGTACCTACTCTGTGGGAAGGCATTGATTTTGCATTTTTCGATTTCTCAAATCAGATTCATGAATGAAAACTAATTGCCTTTCAATCGCGTGTAGGCTGCTGCTGCTGCTGCTGCGGCTACCGCATGGCCTTGTTGTGATTTTCTGTCAATTCATGAATTTTGACAGCTGCCCCCGACGCTCGCTCTGCCTTTGGACGTGAGCGAACGTTAATGTAGTCAAATTAGAAGCAAAATTTATTACGCGGCTTTTGGGTTGAATGATGATGCCACATTCGCAAAGGGTTGTTGTGCCACGTTCGCGAATGAGATTCCAAACTGATTGCGGTTTGTTTGATTGTTGGCAATTATGGGTTTGGAGGCTTGTAGCAGCCTAACAAATATCCCTGCTTAATGTTTGGGTTGTTAAAAAGTTTTTAAAATTGTTCGTGTCATCTTATAATTCGAAGGCTCAATGATTTTCCGTTTTTTTTTTCCTTTCTTTTTTTTGGGGTTAATGAATTTTGAGTGATTGTGTGCTTTTTTGACGTAATGTTTGTCACAATTTCGCAAGAGTTTTGGAATTGAGTGGGCTTGTTTATATTTGGCATTTAATGTTTTTTTAAATTAAATTTATTAGTAGTGCTGTAGACTCCACTTAAATTATTCCCAATCACTCACTCATCTAAACAACTTCCTCCAGCCGTAAAATATTGTCTTCCCTTCAATGATTAATCCTTGCTCTTCATCGAACACATAAATCATTTCAAAAAGCTAATGAATTCCCAATGAATTTCCATAAGTTCTCCTTTAATTTCAATTCAATTCAATTCAATTTAACTCATTTGTCCACCGGATTCACGCTCTTCTCTCAATTTGGCTTTCTCTCTCTCTCACTCTCTTTATAAAGTATTTCTCTTTTGAATTCCCAATTGTATCCTTTTGATCCTTTTCAACGACAAATGTGATAATTTTGAATAATTTATCGTTTCTGTCCTGTGCTGAGCTTCTGTTTTTCCTTTCGGTAAATGTATCCGCTGCTGATAGGCGGTAATCATGGCGATTGTCATAATTAATGTTACTTTTGCTTTTTACTGTGGTTGTTGTTTTTGTTGTTGTTGTCGGTGTAGTCATTGTATTTTGTTTGATTGTATATTTATGAGTTATTAGTCAATGTTAAGGTTATATACCCAGTTGAATTCTGTCAGGCAGAATATTTTTAGGGAGACATGATACAAGAATTTAGAGGTTAGGTTATTGCTTCTTCAGTGACATTGACAATTCAAAAACATATGCTCCTCTCCCGAATGAGTAACCTTATATTCTTGAGCCTTGACGTAAAGTATACGATATTACGAAGGTCTAAACATTTAAAAAGTCTCTCTTGTTAATTTTATTTAAATACAACAACTCAAGGAAAAATACATTTGTTTCCTAAAATTACCCATTCAAGAAATATATTATTTTAGCCTTTGCGTAAATGTTTACTGGGTTAAATGACAGCCCAGCATTCGAGCGTTCTTCGTGGTCCCCCCGAAATTTCTGCATAATTCGTAATTTGTCTTTTGTCTGAACATAGACATTTGCTATCTTGACACAGCACCTGCTCGTCATCGTGGTTACGATCCGTTCTCATAAATGTTTTCATTGTAATCCGTTGATGATGGTTGGCGCGTGAGTGAGTGAGTAGTTCGAATTGCTGCTATTCCCTTGATAACCTCCTTAATGCTTTTGCGGTTCGAATGACAACCGCAAGCGATACAACGTCCATTGTCCATTCTGCCATATCAATTTGCAATCAGTCAAAGGCGTCCGGTGTGGTTTGTGATACAAATTTTATTTTTTTTATTTACCATTGTGCGTTTAGAAATTATTAATTAATTGATTTTTGTAGTGGTTATGGTTTTTTGAATTGTTATTTTAACGAAATTTAACTTATCAGCTTGGCACTTCAATTCGAAAATATGCTCTCGTAAATATTGATTCCTGCTTAAAGAAACCACGCCAAACAATTGGTTTATTAAGCCAAAAATATTCCAAAAAAGCGTATGACCTAATTGATGTTGAGTATACGCCACCTGCGGCTGCCTTTGCTATTGAAACATTTACACAAATGTATAAAATGTATTAAAAGAAACTTCTCACAAATTCGCAGTTTATTTACTGAATTTGCATCCATTGAAAGTATAAACAAAATTGGACATTTTTTGTTGCTGCATATGGGCATTCTGCATTTATTCAGGCGGTTGGTGTGTGGCTGATACGATTTCGCGCGAGTTTTAAATTACTTTTTTTTTGTTGGTACTTTTATATACACGTCAATTAACAAATGAATAAGTTTATACACACGAATAACTACAAAAAAAGAGAGTAGAAAATTCGGTAATGGCGACTTTTAGCAATTTAATGTGAAAATTGGATTTCAAGCGATTTTAGGTCAATTGGTGAGATGAAATTAATTTCCATTAATCTATGCATTGATTTTTGTTTCCATTGCTTACGTTTATCCAAAATCAGCTTATGAAAATTCGGTTTCTTGTGATAATCATGTTCATAAGCATTTGCATAAACTTAATATGCCCTTACTGTAGAGTAGTGTATGCAGATGTTACAATTGAATTTCATTCACGATAAAGCGAAAAACTTTCACTTGTATTTGTTTTTGGAATTAAAGGTTTGTATAAAACCGAGTTTAATTTAATTATGAAAAAACAAAACCAAAAAACGAGTTGTTCACCATTTTAATTAAATGTTGTTGTTGTTGTAATTTTTTCATTTCAGAGTCTATTTGCGCGATGTTGTGGAGACTGCAAATATTTTCATTAAAATGATGGAGAAATTCTGCAAGGATTCAGTTGTGGTGCAGGATAAAAAACGTTCGAAAAAACGCCCGGGCAAGAAAACAAAGAAACCGGAGAAGACACCGCAGCAAACGGAGGTAATGTTGAATATTCTTCCCTGTAAAAACACTACCAGTTAATTACCTGGTGATTTACTGGTAGTTCTAAAAACTAATGGTTCTGGTAGGCTATATGATAAAGTTTCAATTGGCTTCTTAAGGCCGATGGGAAAAAAAACTACCCGTAAGTCATGTGTATGTGTGAGTTTCTGTCCCTTTTTTATACTCGCATGTCAAGTATCTTTAAAAATATAGTTGACTCCCTTACGCATGGTAGCGCTAGCAGGCATTTGACTGGGTAAATAGTAGGTAGGTCTACCACATAGAACGGTCTCTCGTTAAAATTAGGTTGGACTAATATAATATATAATATATTATCTTTCATTTCCTAATATATTATCTTTCATTTCCTTATTATTTCACAATTTGAATAATTTTTGCTATTGAAAATATTTTATTGCAGAGTTAACTTGAAATATAAATTGTTTTTACAACAGCTTGAGTAACCACTTACATTTACTCAACTACTTGACATAACAAAGTTTCGTAGCACTAACAATTTGACTAGCGGCTTCTTCTCAGGAATCCAAAAATGCCTAAAACCCGATTTTCATGAAAAGGGTCATAGGATTATTGTGCTTTAAGGTGTCGATATTATGCATACTGTAGCATTTGAAAAATAAATTAAGCAAGAAATTTAAAATAAATTTTATTTGTTAATCTTCCATTGGCTCTCATTGAAAAGGAGAGAGAGAGAACAAAAATTCTCCATAATAACAAATTAAAAAATTTTCCAAATGTGGTCACTGAATCAGTCTATATTGCCCACGCACCCACTCCATTTATCTATTTATATTTCGATCACTTTTTCGATAATTGAATCATATTGCTGAAAGTGAGGGCGTTACTGCAATTTGGGCTATCTTAGTCCTTTTTCCTATCATTCCCATTCCATTTCCATTCTAGTTCTTTTCCGGTTAATTTGCATTTCTTTTTGTTTCCATTCGTATCTAAATCAGTTCCAATTACGCTTTGTTCCGGTCCATTTCCATTTGGTTCCAGTTTCGCTCCCAATTAATTTTCGTTTTATTTCCCAAGTTTTGTTCCATTTCCATTTATGTTCAGGTTATTCCACTTTGTTCCGGTCCATTTCTATTTTGTTCCAGTCTCATTCCCAATCCATTACCGTTATACTTCTAAATTACAGCAGGTATTTTGCTCTGATTAAGAATTTGACGCGCTCAGATTAAAAGCGAACCTTGAAAGTCTACTACGCCAAAAGTGTACCATAACGTGAAGGCATTATGGTAAAAGTGGTGTAATTCCTCTTCAGATATATTTTCTGTGTACAATATAAAATTAAAATTGTTTTTTTCCATTCATTTAAATATGTAAATAAATTATTTAAAAATGTTCACATGCTTGTGTGGCCAAACCTTCCCAAGTATACATTTTTAACCCCTACAATTCAAGCGTATTATTTTACTGTGACAATGTCTAGTAATTACAAGCGAAAGTCTCTCTCTCTCTCTTGTTCTAATATAAATTACAAATTTTTAATAAATAAAATTGTAAAAAACACAAAAAGTATTCAAATGTTTAATTAAATTTATTGATGTCACGCCGAACCGCCTACTCTCTTAATTTTGGCTGTTATTATGCCAGTTTCGGCATAAAAACGCTTAATTGGCAATAAAAGTGTCTGTCGAGCCGAAATTTATGCGAACCATCAAATTTAATTGAGTGAAAATAAAGCAACTCCGGCAATTGCGGGCCACTTTTTTTTTTTTTTATTTTTTTTCCAACTTTGCTTTGGACTTTTTGTTCTATAAAAATAAATAAAAATATACAAAAAAAAAAAGAAAAATGCTGCCAAACAACAACCATACGTGGTGAATTTAAAACTATCGGCCTCCACCCTCTTTGTCCTTGCATATGTGAACTTTCCAACCCGTTTGGCGTTTCCTTGCATTTCCGCTTTCGCACTTGGTTTGTTTGGCGCGATGTGTTCGTGTGTGCATGTGTGTGTGTGTGCTGAGCCTGAACTCAGCGTGATTTCCGCCCAAACGCGACATGTCGCATGCTCGTTTCTGTTCCACGTCGGCAGGCGGAATTTATTTTTATTGATAAATTTAAATATTAACTGTAATAATAGTTGTCCATGCGGCGTTCATGGTCATTCAGTGATTCGTTTTTTTTGTTTTTGCAACTTCCATTTTGTGTTAAAATTTACGTGGAAAGTTGAAAATAGTTTTTTTAAATTGCCCCAACTTAAGCAATGGATATTAAATTTTCCAGTGGGATTCACAGGAAATTCGATTTGAATGAGAATTTATTCAATCGCACGAATTAACGAAAGTCCTTTCAAAACTTTCACAATTTGTTACAAAAAAAGAGGAGAAATCGTTGAATTGTGCTAATTTTCCAATGCATTCGCACACACTGACTTAATGGTTTTTTAATAATGTTGTCCGCCTGTGGTCGGTTAAATCGCTTTGCGCCATTTTTGTTGACTGCATCAATGGCGCGAATCGTGGCTACTGCAATTGTTGTTGATTTTTTTTTGCGCACAAGATTTACATACATTGACAATTACTTTTTTGTTTGTATTTTTTGTGTTGCCACTGCATTCTTTTGTTGCTGTTTATTGTTTGTTCGAAATGATTTTTACATTATAATTTTTTTATTTGTATTTTACATATGGCGCCTCGTTCGTTTCTTTTTTGTTCTGCATTCACCGCAGTGACAATAATTTTATCCCTTTTGTCTTTTTGTTAATACAACAGGATTAATTTATTAATTTTAAATATTTTTTTTATTTTTTGGGTGGAAAACGTTGGGGAAATGAGTACATATTGCTTAATTCTCCATCAAATATTTTATACTTGGCCAAACATAATTGGCAATAAAACACGCTTTTCTCAGTCGTTTTTTTTGTGTACAATGTGTAATTTTTAAAAATTTCGTATAATTTGTAATGTAAGCTGTAATTTTTATTGTAAAAAATAACCACGTTTTGTGGCATGAAAGCATTTTGTATACATCATTTAAATTTTGTATTAATTTTAAATCGAATTTCATGGTAATTATTTGTGAGTTTGCTGATTTTAGCAATCATTGTTCCCTCGTTAAGGTGTTAGTATATTTTAACATAAATCTAATTTTTGAATATATTAAACATTTATTCATATTAGTTGCCGTAGTTGTATTAGTCATAAAAATACTAATTGCAAATTAAATAAAAATTAATAAAATATTGAAGCCAATCGCTTTTAAACTCACCGTTCATACGCCGACTAGTGCAGTCACAAAAAAAAAACATGTTTTTTCCGCACGTTACCACCTTTTCAAGCAATGGAAAACATACGAATGTATAATTTGCCTGGAAAAATAGTGGGTTGACTTAATTTGGCGAAAAAATGTATATTAAAAGCAAATGTCTGCGTAGTCACCAACGTCGTCAAAATAAGATTTAATTTTAAATGAACACTTTCAATGGTGGAATAGATTTACTAGCTTATAACGATTTTTTTTTTACAAAAACATAAAATTAATTTAAGTTTGTTTTAAAAAAATAACCAGAAAGTGAACATCTTCCGTAATACCGAAGCTAAAATGCCCTCACACAATATGGCCAGTTTTAGAAGAACCTCGGACATAGAAGTTCCCGGCTGCATTGATACCGAATTGTACCTCATTTTGACCCAATTTTAGGTGGTTTTGAAACCTCACCCATGGTCCAAAATCCATTTCTAGACATTTCCAATCGCACTCACCAACCAAAATTTAGTCCCAGGACCCCATTTTGATTTATTTATCATAGGTGGTTTTGGAACCTATGGTCTCAGGACCCAATCTTGACATGGGATTTTTATCGCGAAAAAATTGGTAGTAGATTTAAGCTCACATGGAGTGAGGGGAGTAGATTCTAAAAAACGTTTAACGTACAAAATTCGTAGTAAGGTCAAAACCCTGATACATATCGAGTCCTTCCCGCAAAAGAGTCTTAAGCGACATTTTTTGGGGTTTTTTATGGAACCTGGTAATGTATGCCAATACACCCAGAGAAAAAACAACCTAAAATCAAAAATAACCACCTTAAAACAAGTTGAAACGTTAATGAAAGTCTGGTAAAGTTGGAAATTTTAGAAACAACTACGAACAAACTTGTTTTCAATTTGAAACTTAAATTCAAAAATAAACAAACTTATTTCAAAGTTGTTTTCCGATTATTTAAAAAATTTTCCAATTTATATTAAGTTTGCCAGACCTTGATTTAAAATCGTTCAACTTTGTTTCAACGTTGACAATAGTTATTTTAAGTATTTTTCTCTTTATTTCAAAGTTGTTTCCATTAAGTTGAAAAAATGAAGGAGTAAATACGATCGTACTTGATTTTACTATGTTTTTTTTCCCTGAGTGTACGCATCAGCATGCAAAATGCTCATAGTTCTATACATATAGAGAGTATGATTTTGGCTTAGGCGACCGTTAACTTCAGAAATACATAAACAAAAAAGCTGTCTCCAGCAAAATTTATTTTTTGGCGCTTAAGACCATTACGCGGGAAGGGCTCGATATGCCTGCCTTCAGTGAGAAGAACCACTCAGAG
This sequence comes from Heteromyza rotundicornis, assembly GCA_951394025.1. Lineage (NCBI taxonomy): Eukaryota > Metazoa > Arthropoda > Insecta > Diptera > Heleomyzidae > Heteromyza > Heteromyza rotundicornis. The sequence continues at coordinate 66,326,670 of OX596012.1, forward strand.
TATTTTGGATTCGAGTATTTTGAACGAGATGATTGAAATGTGTAAAGACACTTTTGTCCAGCCCATATCGTGGTGAATATTACAAACTGACTTAGCTTGTGAAAAAAAGGGAGCTAAGCATTTTCATGCTTTGAAAATTGTTCACTCCGAGAGAAGCGGAAATACTCTACGCCTACTAGAGTATATAAACCGGTAATCGGCAAGTTTTGTCACAATCGCAATTGTTTTGTTCATAGACACAGCTTATGTGTTGCCTTAAATACCTCAATACTCGTAATAGTTTTTAAAAATTAATTTGCGGGAACCAAGTACCCAAAGTGGTACTTTTTGATTGGTGTTTCCTTATGACTTGATGTAATGAAATTTTTGTGGTGTTCGATATTTATTTCGATCAAAATCAATATCCAATGTGTTCAGTTTAAATAATTCCAATGCCGACAAGTGAGTCAAACAAATATTTTAACTCAACACTCACTGCATTTATACAAAAATGTGTGTGCGTGTGTGTGAGTGTGTGGGCAATACAGAATGTAAATGCATTTTAATTAAATTGCAAATTCGAATTTGCAAATATTCGACAAAGTGTAAAAATTTGTAAATGCATTTACATTTCTTCTAATAAAAATGCACTTTAACGAAATGAAATGAAAACCCTTTCATATATGTTATCCGCCCGTGTGTGTGTTTGTGTGTGTGTTTCCATGTTGTATTTATTTAATTTTTCAATTTTCGTTTCGTTTTTTCATTTCATTTGAAATTTTATTTTATGTTTGTTTGTACATTTCACAGGAGGAACTGGCCAACAAATGGGCCGAAATGGCAGGCGAGCTGACTGGCTTACTGTCGAATGAATTGGAAATACCGGAGGAGGATCAACCTCTGCCATTCGATGCCACATCAGAGAAGAGTATTGATGATCAAAAGTAGGTCATAGGTTGACTTTATCAATGTATTTTATAGTAAAATATTATGCCATGTTAGGGTATGGATTTGTGTGAAAATTGAATTGCTTCACATTTCGTGCAAAGTGCTGCCGTGGGTCTTCGTGTGATGTGAGATGTGTGCTTTTGGAGTAGCTTCAGTATATTTATACCAAATCTTCATCACTACCTCCTTCTTATTTTAGCATATTCATCAAAATAAATTCAATATACAAGAGTGTAGTTTTTGGTAGTTGGTTCTAATCTAGTAACATTCCAGCGCACCAACGGCAGCCTTCTAATCCTGTGTGAGCTCCTATTGAACATTTTCTGATTTGAGTTGGATTTTGGCAAGAGTGTGACGGGAGTGTTGACGTGTGTGTCTGAGGCTGGGTGTTTGAGTGTGAGTGTGTGAGCTTTTACCTTTGATGTTGACTTTTGTCTCTATCAACATAAATCGATGGCCATGGGTGGGTGGCCGAGTGAATGGCTGAGTGATTGAGTGAGTGGTATGTTCTTATCCCTTCTCACAACACACTTTTGAATAATTTTACTAAATTGAATTTTCTTTTTCATTTTAATTTAATTTTATTTGCTGCTGCATTTCAGTGCTTGCAGCACCTTGCCAAATATCCTTTCGTCAGTTCGTTTTAATTTTGCTCTTTCAATTTTTCTCATATCCTGCAGACAACTTCCGAATATGCATTTTTGTGTTTATTTTTTCTACTTTTACTGCTTCTTCTTCTTTTTCTTCTTCTGTGATTTTTGCTGATTTTTGACTTTGAATACTAAAATTTTCTGTTTTTTCTTCTTTTGGCTTCCTCAGGACAGATTGCATGATAAGAATTCACAAAATGCTGCGCGGTGAGAAACTGGATCAGGCAGTGGCACTACTTCGCTCTGCCAGGTGAGTTGCGAATACTTGGAATTTATTTTTTTTTATTTTTTGTAACATTTTTGAAGAAATTTTGTGCTTGCAAGACTTAATATATTTGATTAACTGAGTGGAACTAAATATTAATATTTCGTACGGTATATGAAGAGTCTATATGCTCATATAAGTATTTTTCTAGTGTATTTTATAAGCAGTAGGAAGTGAAAGAAAATATTTGGCCAAATTGTTTTTATGTTTTTTCCATATTTGGAATGTCTTTGAAAATAATTGAATAAATCTTCATCTCCTAGAGATATTACGAATATGGAAATTCTCTACACTGTAAAGTAACCGGTTATTATTGGTTCTTGGGCAAACTGACCAGTTTGAAGACATTTGGACCGCTTCAAACAATGTTCCCACTATGCCATAGGTAGCAGTTGGGTCAGCACAGTTAGTTTCAAATCGGTTTTGTGTTAGTTTCAAATCGGTTACAGAGAGCTGTAATTTCCCATATATGCATGTAATACGCACCCATGAGCCATTCGAACCGGTTCTTTAATGTTCATAAAGGGTGGCGTGATAGTTAGACTCAGAGCTATTAAAATTATTCAAATAATAAAAAAATCGGGTAACCGAAAATCCGATTAGTAACCATTTGTACGAATACGGTTCGGTTGGTATTCGATTAGTCGCTCAGTTTCGACTATTCGGGTATTCGATTATTCGAATGACAAGACTCCCCTGAAGCCACCAGTGGACCTAGAAACCTGCAATTGCCTATAAAGGACTTTGAGAGCTGCAATTTCACTTTTTTATTCTGTGAAACCATTCTTAAGCCGGATGAACGTGTCAATTATAGTATACTCTCTTGTTGTCCCAGGTAGACTTCGGATATGATAGCATGGCCAGAGATTCTAGTGTTTTATTTTGAAAGAGGTCGTGGCAGTTCTAAATATGGAAGTTACAGTTAAAGTTGAGTCCAAAAAGGGTCAGAGAAATGGAGTCCAAGGGGGATATAAACGATTTCATGGGAGTCATAGGGGAGTGAAATACATAGGTAATTTACTAGAGTATACGCATGTAAGGTTTCCGAACTGGGATAAGCCGGATAAACGGTATAAAACTGATTCAAAAAAGCATTAAATTTCAGTTGAATGTGTGGCTTTAATAACGTGTTAAGTGACAATGTTTTCTAGGACCAGATTGCAGTAACTCCCCAAAGGTTTTATCTGACTTGTTGCAATCTGGTTTTGGAACAAATTGGAGTTGTTATTTTTGTATATATGACGAACAAATGCTTACTTCGTGAGGCGAATGATTGCACAAGGAAAATCAACCACCGAACTGGCGCTCTCTGTATCACTTGGATCGGTTCTGTCCTGGTATCGTTTTCACTAGATAACTATTGCCTTACATACTCCAAGATGTACAAACTTAAAACGTATGCTTGCAAGAAAGTGTACGTTGCCACTAGAAAAAATACATTTTTTTTATACATTTTTCAATATTTTCGTTTTATTTTATTTCCTATGCCTTTTCCTATTTAATTTTCTGAAGAACATGTAAAAATCCTTCTTAAACCCTGAAGGTCCTGCCTTCCATTAACTTATCTCCATAGCCCTTCGGAAACACAAAAAGCTTTTCGCATAATAAATTAACTTTCTACAAAAATTCTTTTCGCTTTCACTAGTTTTTTTTTTTGGTTGCTTCGTCCGCAACCATACACTCGTTCGTACTCGTATAAAATATGCGCTACTCAACTCGCCGTTGCCTAGTGCAGCTGGCAGCTGCTGTTCGCTGGTGGTGGCTGCTTTCTACGCTTGTGCCTTGGCGCCTGCAAGAATATTAAATAGTTTTTATTTATAGCGAAAGATAAAAGTACATCTTACCTGTCTGCTGCGAATGTTGCATCTTTCGGGCAGCAGTAGCAGCAGCAGCAGCAGCACAAGGAGTTGCTTCAGGCGGCTGAGCAGCTTTTCTGTACTGAGTTGCTGTGCGGTAACTAAAATCCAATGGAATACCTTTCAGTTGAAGTCCTTTTGTGTTTGATCCTTTCCTCTACATGGGTGGGTTTTTTTTTGTTTGCTAGTCTGCTCCTTCTTCTTCTTGCTGTAAATTGTGTAGTACAGAGGTGAGTAGCTTGCCAACAAAAAGAAAAGGAGTTAAATTTAACAATGCCATTCATAAGTAAGTTTTGCGGCAGCGCATAATTTTTATGTGTTGAGGCATCATTAAATTGGAGTGGGCGCATAAAAAAAACTCTTCGAATCAAAAATTAAAACGCATTTTTATGCAGGTCTGCAGCGAGTGGTATGGCGATTATTTCACGGTTCTCACGTTGTATGGTGTAAAGAGCTTGTAGTTCAGGTGTGTTCGTGAAGGGAATGGCAGTACAATAAGTGGAAAAAACTAGTTTCCATGAAGACATTGACAGTTTCGGTAGCTACTTTAAAGGATGGACGATTAAATTGAAGTGGACTTATGTTGGCGTTAAATATAACTAACATAGATTAGTCTATTGTTGGTCATTGGATCTGAAAGTAGAGTTGCCTATTAAATACCAAAAATTCTGAAATTTAAAGTTTTAAATGCCTGCCCAACTGCGCTCCCGTCCTCGCTCGATGCCGCACGCAATTATTACAGCCTCTGCCATGCTTCGCACATAAAGAAAATAAAGCTTATGGAAATTTATGCTTCTCAAAAAAACGTGAAGCCCAAGCAAAGCTAATGGAATCTGCTACTAAAGTGCCTGCTCCTTTTATTCCTACTATTTTTATACGTACTTCTTTTTTCTTCTTACATATTTCAAACTTATAATTTTACCGCTTTTTTCACACTACTGGCAAGCAGGAAAAAAAAATTAAAATTCAAAAGTATGCGAAGGGCATAAAAAAAAGAATTTAAATAAGTCTGAATTCACTGCTTTCATATGTTTTTAGTTCGCAAAAAAAAAATTTCATGAAGTGCCGAAATTCCATTTCTTCTGTAGACTACATTTCCGCTTGCAAAAGTATGTGAGCTTCATTCAAGCTTAAGTGTGACTTTGCAATGGTTTTAAATATTAAGTTTTTGTTTTTTGTTAATTAACAGCTTTTTGTCTGTGGCTGAATTTTAGTTTTTTTGTGCTTGTGAGTTTGCATGTGTGTGTGTGTGTGTGAATGCTATTTAGTTTTTTCCTGTCTTTTATTTGTTCGTTTTTTTGACTACAGTCTACAGTTTAAGTTTCCATTCAACTTGTGTTTGTAAATAAAAATTCATGAAGTCACACAGCAAAGAAACAAGTGCAAAACATTCACACATGCCATAACAACAACAATGCCCATTACAGTAACAACTATATATTTTAATTTATAAGCAACAGCGTCTAGACTTTTTAGCCTAAGCAAAAAGTCGGCACAATGCAATGGCCCAAAACCAACTTCTCAACCGAAATCCTTCCGGTGTTGGTAATTTACTTGGTGGTTTTTTTTTGTTTTTTTTTTATTTTTTTGTTACTTTAATTGCTGGCAACATCTGAGCATGTGGTTGAATTTTCACTTGATATTTTCATTTTATTTGTGAGATTTTTTGTGGTTGATTGCCCAAATGATACTATCAAATGTTGTTTGGGGAGAGGAACAGTGGGTCAAATTCAAATTATTATATTTCAAATTTAAATACATATTATCCAGTCTGTTGTTTTTTCTGTCTAGATTATTACCATTTATTTATATCGACCCAAAAGTTATGGACCCAGTAGTCAATTTCGCAAGGCCTCTCCGCTAGAGACATGCCTGCACGCCTGCTATGGGAAGAAATTGCACATACCATCCTCGCTTCTAGTGGAGGCATGCCGGTATTCCTGCGCTAGAAGGGAGATAGGGTGGTGTCAATGGATTTTCTATGCAATATTGCCTCCCAGCAGGCATACGCATTGAAGCGACAGACCCGTTTCATATAAAAAAGAAGTAAAGGTTGGAATCGGGGAGGGAAGGCATACTGGCATGCCTGCAGACACATTCTTTTGACCACTGGGAACATAGTACCAATTGGCAGTTAACAAGTTGGTTGGGTTTCAAGATGACTGCCCATAGCGCCAATACATAGCTTCAAACGTTTTGTCCAAATCGGTAATGCTTTTGCAGGCATTTATGCATCTAGGAAAACACCTCTGCAACGCAACTGACAATTTTAAAGTAAAATATCTCCTTCTGAGCGACACATTGAATTTAGCCGTGGACCCATCGAGGCCAGTGTATCTTGAATTTGAAAATATAATGGCAAGAGAGTAACTTGCCATGCACAAATCTTCTTTAATTTGGAGGTCTCTCCCTTCGGATTCGTTCATATAAATGTTCACTTACCCATGCATCGAGAAGCTCCGTCTTAACCCTAAATGGGATGTTGTGCCAAATTATTGTTATTACTGGGGAATTTGTAAATTAAGTACAGTGAATGCGGTCTTTAGCCAATTAGTTGTCTTTTATTTCGCTGTCCATCTGATTACCTTTCCTGCCTTTCTAAGCTTAGTGAGATCTTAGGCACATTTCCAAGTTACATACTAAAACCTCGAGGCAAGTAGCTACCAGCCATCGGGACTAGCGAAAAAAACCCTAAAGATTTTCATTTATATTAAAATTCCTATTTCTTCACTTATTACGCTTCAGTGCGATCAGAAGATCTGCATAGCGCTTTTGAAGACACTAAGAAACTCAATTTGATGTTGCATACAATTTAAAAAAAAGGCAACAAATTGCAATGAATATGACCGGAGATGTGAAAATGCATTAAAACGGTTTGTCGTTCCTGTGCACTTCCGCATACATGACTATGCCATCATTTGGAAGCGCTGATTTTCGTTTCGCAATTAAGAGGAAAATAAAAGTAGAACACATTCGCACGCAGTTGCACAGCTTTGCGCACAAGAGCGGACGCGTGAATTCGTTACAAATGGCAGGGCAGAATGAATGCTTTCAACTGACTTTACCGAAACCGGAGATCTCCGCAGACGACCCAGAATTGGTTGGGCGTAAATTAAAACAACATCTCGCGGTGATGTCCTTTGGCATGTCCTTTTCGAGTGTGAGTGATGGGCTATATGTGTGTGTGTGTGTTGTGTGTTGTGTGTGTGCAGTACAGAGAGCATGCCTGTGCACGTTGCTGCTCATCAGGTGAACAATTTTAATGATGTTGTAATTAAATGACTTGGAAATATTTATATTCCTCGACACACAGACCGACAGACAGACAGACAGGCAAGGCAGTTCATGGCTTCCTACTGCTGTCGGTGTTTGGTGTTGCTACGTGCATATGTGTTTGTGTGTATGAGCGGACGTGTGTCCTTTTCATTTGCACGCTCCTTGACAAACATACATAAATGTTCGTCCTTTCGTACGCTCGTTCACTCCTGCACGACACGGCACGACGACATGAAACTTTAATTAAAGCAAAATACGATTTTCGCTTCTTCTTTTTTTTTTGCTTTTTGCGTGTTTTTAACTTAATTTCATGCATAATTACGCTTTTCCATTTGCATTTCTTCGGTGGCCCCAAATCTCCCTGCCACTTTCCACTTTCCGGTGTTCATCTTCCTCTCGACCAATTAATAATATTTCTGTCCTTAATTATGGCAAAGTTGGTATTTCTTCGATTCGCACTGTGTCCATGCATTTTACTTTACACACTTTGCTGTTTTCACCTTTTTGCTTTCGCAAAAGTTTATCTTGGCGAATATACAGTTTATTTATAATTTTTTGTTTTTGGAAGAAAAAGTTTTTGTGTTGATTCTTCTTCTTTTTTTTTTTGCACACATTCTTTGCGGCAATTACGCTCGCAATTTGTAGTTTAATTTCACAGCGTTGCGAATTTAATTTATGTGAAAACTTTTAATATTCTTATTTTTCTGTTGTGATCCCAAGTCTGCTTGCATTATACAGGTAATTACGATATTTATACGTCAAATGGTAACAATGAAAAAACAAAAGTTTCCTAAGCATGAAATTGAAAACGTTTGTGCGCACAAATCGCGCGCTTTATTTCGTGAAGGTCGGCAAGTAGAAGAGAGAATATTATTTGTTTGCTCTTCTTCCAATTTCATACGAAAATAGAATGAAATGCAATGATTTATTTCCTACCCTACGTTATCATTGGAACATTAAGAATACTTGAAAGTTAAATGAAGTGCCCATTTCAAAAGGTTTTTTTTTTTCGAGGAGACAAATAATATTTGAGTATTTGAGTAATGAAGAGGTATTGACCATGAAGAGGTACTCGACAGCATAAGCCCTCAACTCCTGCCCCGGTCCTTTAATTCATGAAGAAAACTTTGACTTCATGCCTCTTTTCAAGTGTAAAGTACTCTCACTCATAGACAGAATGACATTTTGAATCATTATACTGTGGGGGGCACTCAAAATGATATAATTTTAGTAAACAGAATCTAGTAATGGGTTCAATTACAGCTATCTGGGTACACCAGTGGCTTCAGTTGAGTACATCCATATACCACGCCTCTTTTTGGAAAACTAAGTATCAAATGCAGAACGGAAATTGGAGAGAACCATTTTCTGTACAGAATATTTGTTTACCCATCATATCCTTAGTGGAACAAGCTATGTCTGTCTGTCAGTCTGTCGGTCCGTCATTTGGTAGCAAACAATTTTCGGACCGGTAACAACAAGGAACATATTCTGTACTGAAGTAGTGAACTAGTCCAAGTCGAACACAAGTTCTGCATAACGTGGGCAGTACTGTTCGGAATTTTGGTTCAAACTCATGCATAAAAAGACCAGTTTGAATTTGCAGTTTTTCTATTTTGTTCTATTTTTAGTTATCTATTTTTATTCACACAAAAAAAATATTAGTTCAAAAACTAATCTGAAGTAATGCATAAAGGGGACCAATCGACCTGCAATGACAAGCCCGTGTTAAATCGATCAGTCTGTGAAGTAGATTGTGAGCCGGACAGTCCCTCATCATACGAACTTGAAATTTCAGTATTTAAGACTGGTCCGATTTTTTGCTGGGTTCGCACGATAACTGCCGCAGTTATAAGCTATCGACAACAAATGTGGTATTTGGTGGAAAATTATGTCGGGAACGGAATGGGAATGAAACTGTAACGAAATAAAAATGGAATTGAAACAAAATTTTGAAATGGATCTGGAATAAAGTAGAAATGGAAATTATTTGAAAATGTTCCATAATATAGAACAATCCACGCAAAATTACCAGAAAAATGGACGTAGAAGGTATCGTACTCGTATTTACTGGGTATTTTAGCTTCGGTCAGACCGAAGACCTTACAACCTCCACTTTGTGAAGCTACAGCTTATTTACAATTGATTTGATTGATTCACAATGTTTGTAAGTGGAAATGGTTCGTAGTTTAATTCTATTTCCAAAACATGGAACTTTTCCCAAGACATGGGGAGTAGATTTGAAGAAAGAGTAGTAGTTTTGCATCATATGAATCGCTGATAAAATATTGAGGAGTATTTTTACTTAAAATAATAGTAGAAAATACCTTGAATGTTATCTAGAACAAAAAGTAATTGGCAAAATGTCATAATGACTAAATGAATTGCCCTGCCATCTTAATCCTTTAAATATTTTCACAGCTTTTAAAAAAACACCAAGTTTCTTATGATGTCAATTTTAATTTGAAATTTAGTTCGGCCCAAGTGTCAGGCAACACTAAAAATAATAACAAAATTAATAAATAATGAAAATCTTAAAAGCTGCTTGTGCTAAGAACATGAAATTTAATAAGTGTTGTTAGGCGGTGCAACGACAACCAGCAACGAACGAAAAGTGTTCCTATTAAGTACCAACACCAGAGAAACACTAGCAACGCCAAACAGCAAACATGGAAAATCTAAAACAAAAACGCTGCACACTATCGCCAACGAACACGCCCGCAAATAGGCATAAATATTGTGCTTAGCGCCTGCAACGAGAAAGTCTCAAAAGTGTTTGGATGAATGTTGGTGTTTTTTGTGTGTGTGTGTGTGTGTGTGTGTGTGTGCTAGTTAGGCACCGCATGCAATGGCGTTGGCAATGGCGTCGAGCAAAGAGTATACAACATGAACTAATGCCGTTTAATTATGAAATTGTGAATGTGAGAGCCACAAGATGCAGGCATTAAATTGCATCAAATTTAATTGCCAACAACAAGACCAAAACACCCACACCCACACACACACACCACCATTCCATGGCCATCGTGCAACTGTTGCAAGCCCAGCGAACGCATGCAGTTCATGTTGCATGCGACAAAAGGATTAAAATTTTGGAGCGTGTGCAGCTTTCGTAGCGAATAAATTTAACACATTTTTAAACACTTCAATTTGATTTTAAAAAGCTTGTTGCATGTCCTTGTCGCTGGCAGTGCGGGCTTTGTGTTGTTGGATGCGGTTGTTGTTGCTGCTGTTTATGCTGGTTTATGCCCAGCCAAGGATATTTCCCAACTCAACCGCTGCTGCAGTTTGAATGTTGAAAGGGATTTATTCTCGCACGCCGCTGCTCGTTATTGCGTATAAGCTTTACCAAATTGCAGTTGAGCGCGAGTGCGTGTGTATGTGTACGTTCGTTCTTTCTGCCTTTCCAAAGGACAGCTGCTCTTGATTATATTGAAAATTTCACTGAAAGCATATTAAATGCGATTTTAATAAGGATTTATGGAAAATCAACGGAAAATATTTTCTTTCTCTTAGTAATATTATTTCCTTTTTTGTAATCGATTGTGTCCACATGGCAAATCAATTTGATTTTACTTCTTTATTATGCGAAGTTGTGAAGTACTTAAAACTGCTTCAAGCGATTGTGATAAAAACGTATTTCTGGAAAATTTCTGAGAAAGTCTGAAGTAATCTTGATACATACATGTTAAGGGTAATTCGGCGTTACTGTGACCCGTTAGGTTCTCTTACTTCTATATTTTTTTATATTAAAACAAAAACTTTATTTAAAATACATTTTTTTTTAAACTATTTTCTAATAAAAATTTTTTTTAATTAAAAAAAATTTTTTTTTTATTTAAAATGAAAAAATGTTGTCTTTCATTTAGCAAATTACGAATGCCTCACACCTGACATCTGAATTTCCTCTAGAATCTCATTAAAATTGCATTTGTTCATTTCCCGTTTCTTGTTCTGTTCGAATTGCAGGGAAGTCTGGCCGGAGAATGATATTTTCGGCGCAATGTCCGCTGCACCTGAAGATGAATTGCTGCTGCTACGCGAGATCTTTGTGCACAACATTACAACAGGTAAGTGTGTAAGCCACCCTCAAAAATCTTTCAGCGTTCATGCACTCGCGTACATGAGTTGCAAGTGGTTCATTATTTTACTTGCTACCTATTTTTGGGTTTTTTTTTTGTACAAAATTCACTTTGTGCACAAATTCGTAATTACTGCGTTAATTAAAATTGAAATTGTGCTACTTACAGTCGCAATTTTTCGGGCCATTCATCTTATTCTTTCATTTCCGGTATTATTGTTGTTTTATTTTTCCTTTTCGACTGCTTCGAGGATGCCATTAAAATATTAAACAAAAGGACAAAGGCAAATTTACTTTACTACTTTTCACTTGGCTTTGTTTTTTCTTTTTTTTCTTTCCTTTCTACGTTTTTATTGTGCGCTTTCGATTCGATTCGTTTTATTTTTTTTATGGCTGCCGGTTCTGCAGTCCTCTGACCAGTTTTCGTAACAAATTATCTTAAACAATTTGTTTCGGTTCATTAAAAATAAAAAATGAGTAATTCTCATTAACACGAACGACGACGGCTGGCTTCTTTCTTTCTGTTTTTTTTTTTTGTTTTTGGTGCAGTTAACCAGTTAAAAAGTGGGCAAATACTAGTGGTGGAAGTAGTCCAGGACTCTACTTCGAAGAAGAAGGATTAAAATCATAATTGTGCTGAACAAATGAAATAAAAAAAAGCAGGAATGAAATATTGCTGAGGGAAATGGAAGTTCATTTTTACACAAGTGTCTGCTTTTTGGACAGCTTGAAGTAGACAAAGTTGATTTTGGACATTATTTTTCTGTAGAACGATAGGTACTTAGCGTTTTTTTTACAATGGTAATAGGTGTGAACAAATTTAATTGAAATATTTAAGCGTTTGTGACGGAATAACGAGTTAGCAACAATTAAAATTTTTTTAAATATTAAAGTATCATAATGTCTAAAATTTGGATTTTCTTTGAATTTTAAATTTTCTGTGTGGATTGTGAATAAAAATTCGAGAAAACATTACTAAAGTTGTAGAAAAATACCTATGAAAATAGTTTTTTTCCAAGGTATTGATTTTTGATGCCTGGTATACATATTTCATTATGTGACCAGCAATTAATTCATAACGCTCCTAGTTATATTAGTTATATAACTGGTTCACTAGTTATATAACTAATAACTAGTTAAAGAACTAGTTAAAGATGTAGTTAAAGAACCAAGTAAAGAACTAATTAAAGATTTAGGAAAGAACTAGTTTAGTAACTGGTGAAAAAACTAGTTATGTAACTAGTAAAATAACTAGTAAAATAACTAGTTATACTAGTTAAAAAGCTTATTATTTAAAAATGTTGTTCCAATTTTATTTTTTTCCGGTCCAATACCATTTATTCCTTGCAGTTATGGGTGCTCTAGCCTACACACACACATTAAAAAGTATAAAATAAACTTTCTATCAAAAGTCTACGATTTTAATGCTTTAATCTGGCAAAACAAAAAAAAAAGAATTTACTTTCAAGGTGAAACACCGTAATCCAGTCGATTGCGTTTAATAAAGCACAGACAAGGCGTCAGACATCAATTTCGCAAAAATCTCAACAAATAACTAAGTAGATTTACCTTATCACGCAAAAATGAAAGACAAATCGTTGGAGCGAGGAGAGAATCAAAAGCATCACGATACCAACCGACATTTGCGTTAGGCACGTATCCACTCTACTCACAGTTGTTGTTGCTGGATGTTCTATAAAATTGGCATTAAAGATGAGTATGCAAAATGCCAAAAATAAACATGAAACACGAAGTATAAAAGCCTGCCACATTTACATCAGCATTTTCGTTATTTTCCTGGTACAGATAAAATGCATCTTTATGGTAAAAGCAGCACAGGCAAGCAAGCAGGCAGCAGCAGCAACAACAACCACTACGAGCATAACGTGTGGCTCTGTGGCTTATGACGTGTTCACCGAATCACGAACAGGCAAACACAAACGAATGGGAATGGGAATTGTTGCCATATTCTGCCCGGCAAACATGACTTTTTAATTCGGCTGCTGTTGATGTGTGTTTTGTGTCAGCTTCTTGCTGAATTTCACAATTTTATTCAGAGATTTTTAGCTGGTTTTGCTTAGGTACTTGTTCGAGTGTAGGTACTTGCATATGGACTTGTTCTCATGTGTCGAAAGTGTCAAGTTCTAACTCCCCCCTCCCATCGATATACCTGCAATATTTTCCAACTAAAAGTGCGCAAACATTTTACTCTCAAAAACTCTTTGTTTTCATTGAAGTTAAGATATTTTTGTGTGTTTATTCGCTCTTGTTTTATTTTGTATTTTCTTTTCTTTAGTTTTGTGCTTTTGTGTTTGAGTTTTGTGTTTGAGTTTTGTATCCACATTTCCATGGTTAATAATGACACGTCGTAGGAGAAACACATGCACCCATACACACTTATCTAACTACACTCGACTTACAGACTCGTGCATATTTTCACACATTTTATGGGAGTTTTCTTACTTAACAGACAGACTTCTTATGGGAAGTTTTGTTGCAAAAACTTTTTAACGAACGATTTAAATATTGTTATTGTTTTTTTTTTTGCTTCGTGAACGAAACTTGTGTGTGTGTTTCAGTGAACTTTTGAGTGCTCTCTGGCTGTGGATTATCTGGAAATTTATGATCTTTTCTATTATTTTGGGTGTGTGTCGTTATTTTGAAATATTTAAACGATTTATTTCTTCGTCAATTTCATGAACTGGCATAACCCCTAACCCCTATACATTTTACCATAAGTTACGCCATTTGATGAAATTGACGACGAGTTGTACTTACTTTCGGTTTGCTTGAGGGAAATGGAGTATAGTTTAAATTGAAATTTTGAAATTGTACTTGTAATCAAAAGAAAATATATTATAATTCATAGAAAAACACATTAAATACATTAAAACAATTTGTTAAATAATTTAAAGTTTTTAAAAAAATCTCAAAACTCTAGAACAATTTTTTACAAAAACTTTTTTTTAGTACAAATTTTTAAGTTGAATAGATTAACTTTTCGCATCCTAAAAAAATTATATTACTCCGGAAAAAAAGTTCGAAAGTACCTACAACTTCAGCAGACATTTTCTCGATAGGTACTTAACGGATTAATGTATCCTTTTACTCATTCGACTCAACCCAGTATCCAATTTCGCAAGGCCTCTCCGCTAGAGACATGCCTGCACGCCGGCTATAGGAAGAAATTGCACATTCCATCCTCGCTTCTAGTGGAGGCATGCCGGTATACCTGCGCTAGAAGGGAGATAGGGTGGTGTCAATGGATTTTCTACGCAATATTGCCTGCCAGCATGCATACGCATGGAAGCGACAGGCGTATTCCTGTTTATTTGTCCCGTTTCATATAAAAAAGAAGTAAAGGTTGAAAGCGGGGAGGGAAGGCATCAGAACTCCTAAAGTGGCATACTGGCATGCCTGCAGACACCTTCTTTTGACCACTGGGAAGTTAATATTCTTAAAGTTTTGGAAGTCATTCAAAATGACTAAGTAGCCTAATTATCCCTTAAATGGGACCCAAGTTCTAGCGTTTTCAAAATTTGGGGCTGGTAGTGGGCGGGCCGAAATTTTTCACAGTCATATCTTTACCAATTCATTGCCTAACACCCAGCACCAGCGTTCTCACTCTACTCCTATCAGACTATACTCCTATCGGAGTAGAACTACCACTCTTGCGTTGATTTTTAAATGTATACTTCTTTACTACGGTAGTATATTTTTCTACTCCCCTCTACTCCTCAAAATTTGTTGTGAGTTTCGTACGATCCAAATCTACTACTCTTTCTACAAATTCACTACACTGACAGAAATTTCTACTATTCTCGTAGAATTTCTACCACTCTACGCAACAAATTTTACCTACTCCCCTTTCTTCAAATCTACTCCCTTAAAATCGAATATCTACTATTCTCTCGTAGCAAAAAGTAAGAACGGTGCCCAGCAATGAATACAAAATTTTGAGCGCAGCGTGGTAGTGCACACATTTTCACAATCCGTCCTGCCCCAAATCCAATATTTCAGCAAAATTACTTGAATGAGAACAGAGTTATAGAGCATTTACAGTTTGGGGGCGTGGCAGGGAGTGGACTTTACATTTTCATAGTCAACCTTCTGATCATTAATCGCCCAATACCATATACAAAATTTCAGCGAAATCAGGGAAACAGTGCATGAATTTTGGCATTTTCGAATAATAAAAATGCATAAAATTACCATGATTTTGATATGTGTATCGATCAAGTATTTCTTGAGCTATAGGGGAAACAACATACATAATTATAAAATAGTAAAGATTGTTACACTATTGGACTTAAATGAAGCACCTCGCCGCTTATTTTATATCTTTTTAATTTATATTTCCAAGTTCAAATTCATATTTCTCTTTCTACGTTCTCAATCAATTTAAATTT
Organism: Heteromyza rotundicornis; assembly: GCA_951394025.1. NCBI lineage: Eukaryota > Metazoa > Arthropoda > Insecta > Diptera > Heleomyzidae > Heteromyza > Heteromyza rotundicornis. The sequence goes on from OX596012.1 coordinate 66,342,134, forward strand.
GAATTTAAAAAAATGGCATTGCACCAGAAATCGTACTATACTCCAATACACAAGCAGCACACAATATCACTAAAGCTTCTTCTTACTCAACCATTTCGGCAAAAATACCATCGATAAGGTTTTATGAACGAAAATCCAAAAAAAAAAAAAGAAAAGAAAATAAAACCGTAACTCAATAGCACCGAAAGTGGGCCCGAAAGACATATTGAAATGGTGAATATTGATTTCTCTGCATAAGCCCGCAACGGCTAAAGCGCACAGCGACTGAAACAAAATGCCAACCGAAATTTGGAACAACATCTCGCGCTCGGACACTGCAGGGTGCTGCACACATAATTGCGTTTTTATTGTGCTTCTGGATGGAAATATTGCCCGAAGCGTGCGTTTCTATAAAGAATAGAAGAAAAAAAAAACAACAACAAAAACAGAATTTAATAAAGCCGAAACGAACGAACGAACGCACTGCTGCGGCCGTCAAAGCCTTAATTCGATATGCAAGCGCAAAAGAACAAAGCACGCATAAAGTATTAAATGAAAATATGTACGACGGTGGAAAAAAATTGATGATAAACGAAAGGATAAAAGCGAGGCTTTTTCATAATCCTATGACGCGACAAATGCAAACAAACAACAACAAAGCAATAGCAATGGCCACCTAACGAGCTTTAAGCGAAAACGTGAAGGAGGTTCTTCACCTCTGCGAGAAAAAATATAAAAACTGGAAATTGAAACACAAAACACTGATGAACAGTTGACAGTTTAAAAGCCTCGCTAACCATGTTTGTCTGTGCATACGGCAAAAAGGTGCTTTGTTGTGTTTCGTTCAAAGCTTTTTTTTTTTTGCATTCTCCTTTTCATTCAATTGAAAATGATGATGATGGCGGTGTTGAAAAAGCACATAACATCAGTGCAATTCGCTGACCTCGGGGCTTGTACGTGGAAACCTCACAAGTGTGGTTTTCATTTGTTGTCATTGTTGTTATTTTGTGTATTCGGTTTTTTGTCGATTTAATTTCATGCCATGAACGCATTAAAATAATATCCTCTCGGCCGTACTAGACGGCTGAGCTGGCGTTCCTGGACGTTGTTATTGATTTGTAATTGCCCTGTTTCAGGTGAATTGGGTTTTTTTTTCTTTATTAGTTGGGCATGTGGGGGTCTGTTGTTTGGCCACGTTAATGAATATCAGCCGCAGTAACTCTATTATGTGGTGTTGTACATTTTTCCTCCCATTTGATTTGTATGTTACTTTTTTTTTTCTGACCATCCATCATCATGTGAAAAAAAATACTGTTTTGAGGCCTCATGTGCACTCCTTTTGGTGAGACTGAACAAAAAAAAAAACGTGCGGCTTGTGGCATTCAGTGTACCATGTGCGGCTTATTTTAATTGTTGTTTTAGTAATTAAAAATGTCTATGTTGCGGATTAATATATTTGCCTTAGTTGCAGACGACGCCACATGGATTATGTTACTTTAAATTAATTTATCCCTTTGGGGTTCCAAGAGGAAATCACGAAAACTAATTTAAATTCAACACAATGATTTTTATATCAAAGAAAGGATTCTCTTAAATTTGTCACATTTTGATTATCAGTAAAAATTGCTACCAAAAATCTAGTACACAAAATCATGTTACAAGAAATTTGTGATATAAAAATCCTAAATTGAATTTTACCCAGGAAAAACTCCAACACAATGAAATACAAAACTTTACGAGACGACAATGTAAATGTAAGAAGAAGAAACAACCATAACAATGCATGAAAGAAGCAGCAAGGACCTACACTCTCGCAACGTACACAAGCTGAAATTAGTTGAAATCAAAAAAATATATAACAACGTTGAGATGCCGTGATGGCAAATGTGATATTGTGTGGTTAAAAGCAAAACCGCATTTGACATAGAAATCAATTTGTATTCACACCCAACAAGGGAATCATCATTCGCACAACATTCGGACAACAGAAAGAAGAAAAGATAGACTACTAAAGGAGTGACACAGACCGGCAGTACACTAAGAAAAACTAGTAAGAGAATTATATTATATAGTTCTCCCACATGCGAGAACTATACGTTCTTAGAATTTTTTTCGGAAATTTTATCAATCATTTTTCGGTTATTTTATCGATAATTTTTCGCTTATTTTATCGATAATTTTCCAATAATTTTTTCGATAATTTTTCGGTTATTTTATCGATTATTTTTGATAATTTTCTTAACATTTGATAATTTTTGATAATTTTCCGATAATTTTTTCGTTATTTTTCGATAATTTTTCGATAATTTATCGAGAATTTTTCGATAATTTATCGAGAATTTTTCTATAATTTATCGATAATTTTTCGATAATTTATCGATAATTTTTGATAATTATTTCGAGAATTTTTCGAGAATTTATCGATTATTTTTCGAAAATTTATTGATTATTTTTGAATATTTTATCGATAGTTTCCATTTCTACTTCATTCCCGATCCATTTCAAAATATTGTTCCAATTCCATTTTGTCCCAGTCCAATTCTTTTTCGTTCCAGTTCCCATTCCCATTATGTTCCCGAAAAATTTTCCAACAAAATACAAGAAACATCGTCCATTTTGTATGGGAGGTAGGCGTGGCTCTTATCCGATATTGGTCCGAATTTGTAGTCAATAGCTCAATAACTCGATTCAGTAGGTGATGATGACTAAAAATATAAATAGTTTTCCTCACCGACCACACCTACTTATGGGCGTGACAAACAGTGTGACAAAAACAATATACTCAGTTGATCAATAAATTTTTCTCTCACTGTATAGTTTTTGCTTCAATTCGTTTCGCACATGTCATGTACATTTTGGCGCGCAACAAATGGACAAGGACAATAATAATATACTCAATTGTGCCACCGAATAAAAACTACTTCCAACATTTGGTTGTTGTTGTTTGTGTTCTGCAGTTCGTGTTATGTTGTTTGTTAGCAGCGATGTTGTGCTCCTTACTGTTGTTATCCTTTCGGCAATTGCTGTGATCCCGTTCGAAATTTCGTTGCGGTTCATTTGTTTCGTGTTAGCGAACATACAATACATACACCAAAAAACACACACACAAGCACAATACACCGAATAGTACTGAATACACCCCCCGCTTGTTGCCATGAAACTGGGCGCAACATTAGGTCGCATAAATGTCCTGTTAGTTTAGCAGCACACATAAACTTGCAATTTAACGATGCGTTTGTGTGCCACTACTTACGCTCGAGTGGCAGTGTTGGCGGTGGTCGTTATCCTTGTTGCCTGAGTACGAATGTGTATTTATACGAGCGTATGCATATGTGTGTGTCCGTAATATACATGGTGGTATTTGTACTTCTTTTATGCTTGGGAGTTCAGCGTTGCTTTATGTAAATGTACCCACACAATGTTACGAAATTTGTCTGGACGGAATGAATTTCCTTTCCTTGTTGGAGAAATTATTTACAAAGAAAGATTAAATTTTACCAACTGACAGCTAGAATTAAAACTTATTTGATGATCGTAGGTTGGAAGGAAGGTGCCCAAGTGTATATTGTTTTTCTCACACTGTTTGTAACGGCCAAAAGGAGGCCTAGTAGGTGTATAAAAGTATGTATTGTACATTCCTGATCACCATCACCAACTAGCGATGTCCGTCAGTCTGCCCGCCTAAAAATCGAGTTTGATCAGAAAACATGGTCTCTCAGACAAGCCCGTAGTCAAGACTTTGGTTCGGAGGAGTCTTGACCCTTAAACAAAAATTATTCAAATTTGTTTTTATTAAAATAATCTTTTGAGCTTTTCTAAATCAAATAGTTTGGATTTTTAAAAATATTTTTTTAAATATAAAAACGTTAATAACACCTTGTTATAATAATTGGAGATAAATTTCCAAAAAATATGTTTGCTAAAAAATGTATTGGCATACACTGCGTATGAGTAATAAAATAGCATTCCACAATTTTGCAGTTAAAAAACCTAAACGATTTGATCTAGAAAAATTGCCAACGAGCGTTTGCTTATTCTGAACAAAAAAAAGGATTTTATTATGATGTTTGTAGAAATTTCAGCACGAAAACACTGGCAACATTTCTGTGATGATAAAGTTTGAGTCCTATAACTTGATTAAAAAATTAAAAAAAAGTGCTTTGGTAGCAAAATGTAACCCATTCTTTCAGTAATACGAGCAATCTCCTCTGGAAAATCTCATCTGTTTCTGTCCCGCTCTTTCGGGAACTCAATTAAAGTACTTAGGTGCTTCAACGTTTGGGGGACTAGAATAAGTCGCCGGACTTAGTGTGAATTCTTTTCTAAGATTTGCAAACAACGCTTGCATGTCAAATGATGTATATTTTCGCTGAAACAATAGAGACTCCTTTCTGGTATTGCTAGGCACCTTGTAGGTCTATGCGTGGCTTCGGCCAGCCAGTCTAACCTAACCTAACCTATGATAATTTCTGCATCAATCATATAGTTTTTCCTTTCGAATTTTCCTAGGTTTTATGAGTAACAAGTATTAAAGTATGATTTGTTAAAACATAATTTCTGTGTGTATTTTGACCAAATTTCATGTTTATTTCAACTTCAATTGAAATACAATATCGCATACATTATTTATTATATAAGTGTTTTATCATTTTTAAATTATTCCTACAAATTAAATGCATTTATTTGAAATATCGTGAATCAAATATAAATTGTCACTTGTTTCCCACAAACAAATGGCATACCAAAAAAAAAGAATGTATAAAATACAACTTTTCACTAAAACCGAATTTCCATTTCACGCTAGGGACAAAAATAACAACAACCACAAAAATACCCAAACAGAAAAAAAAACTAAAGGAGCACATAACGAGTGCAAAACCATGAAATGAAAATCGTTACGATTTCATTTCAAATTATGCACCGACAGTGAACAGTTGCAAAATGAACTTCTTAGCACATTTCACATGTGCTCATATGTGAGTGTATGTGTGTTAGATTTTTTTTTATTTCATCCAGCAAAAAAGAATGTCCCGAGAGTGTCCTTCGCCACGACTACACCACCGCATTGCCCAAAATGCATTAAATATTAATGCAGTCTGGAGACAGAAGCGAGTGCTGCATATACAATACAAAAATGTGAAGCGCATCAAATCGCTTAACCCATGGAGGAAATGAGAAATAGGAGGAGAAGCACTGGAGTTGTGTTTGTGTGGAATTGAATGGGTTGATTTTGATTGCTTTGTTTGTTTGGCGCTTTTAGGGGTTGTCCAACGAAGTCGTGTCGAAGCAGTGACAATTCTTAAATTGGTTTTGATGTTTTCGGAAGCAGTCATCGCAGAACAGTACATTGCCGTTGAATCACTTAAATACACAGGGTTAAATGGGTAGAATAAAAATACTTTTTATGTACTTCCAAATGCTGTGGGTTTCAACTGAAGTTATGCACACAATAAAGTTTTATATTTACGCAAATTTAGTTTAGTTTTTAGTTAGTCTTTTTTTCAATTAAATTTAATTTGATAAGGAATGGCTGAAGGAACATTAAATTTTGTATTTAGTGTCTTTAAAATTTTCAATTTACTCTATACAAAATTTGTCATCTGTGAGGTTAGCTCGGAAAAATGTACTTCCTACTTTACACACACAAAAAAAAACGAATTTTAAATTGCACAAAACTTTTGTAGGAAAACCTGTTCTAAATATTCTCACTGCTTTGTTTCCCCTCTTGTATTGTCAAAACAATGACTTAATTTTTTTGTTGCACCCAACGATTCTAACGATGCCTTTAACACCTTTTGTCATGTAGTTTGTGAGTGCATTTTTTTTTTGCTCCAACAAGGAATTCAGGTTAAGTGCGGTTGTTGTTCCGGCACAAATGAAGTCGCAGGAATAGCTGCTTCCTGCTGCTGCTAGCAAATTCTTATTTTATATGTTTTTCGTTTCTATTTATTTTTATTTATATTTCTTTAAATAGGATATTTTTCACTTTTTATTAGTTCAGAAAAACAAAAAAATTTTATTTTTTTCTGCAAATGACAACGTAAACAACCCCACAGAAATGCCACAACCATCATAACTAGGTGAAATTAAAATTAAAACCTTATTTTGCATTTTACTCCATTTTTGTTCTTCTGCAAATGATTCACTTGTCGTTGAAAAGGGAATAATTGAAAATGAAGTATAAAGACGTCATTAGTGCTGCTACCTTATTGGCCGGAAGGGGAAGTACTGCCACCGCATACAAATTGCTCTCACTCTTTTGTGGGTTAATAAAAATAAAAAAATGTCTTTTGTTAATTTTGTTTTTGTTTTAATTTCTTCTCTCTTCTTTCAAAGTTTATTTATGCAGTGGCAGTATACAATTTCAACCCACATTGGCTGTAGAGCAAATAGTATAATGACAAGCTCTTTTCATACACGGAAATGTCATTTCTTTTTATAGAAATGACATTTCTTGTTGTTATAGGTCAAATGTCAATGTATTTAGTCAAATGATTTTTTTTTTAGATTCTTAAAGCTAACGTTTTTCTTTGTTTTTTGAAATAAAACTTTTTAATTGGTTGAAGCTTATATGCTGCAATTAAAATTAATCTCTTCTAAAAGCTTGTGTTAAATATGAAATTGCCTTAAAATTAATGGCCTGATGTAATTAACTATTTGTCATGCCTTTCAAAAGAATTTCAGAAGAATTTCGGAAGAATTTCAGAAGAAATGCACAGTATCCAGTTGATGTTGTTCTCATACTTATGCAAAAGTTCGACAACATGTTGCATGTATGTAATGAACAGAAAATAATTTGATCACGAATATGTCATCGTATTACATTTTTATTGAGCAGAACGTAATCAATGTGCGTTTATAACTCCCACTCCCACAACAAGTAAAATATTGATTGATTTGGACGATATTTAACCGACTCAACTAGTTACAGCTGAGATTTACATTTATAACTGAGCGAAAGACACCAACTAATCCACTCAAAAATAGAAATTCGAAAAAAATAGATTTCATTTGCGATTGTATACGAAATTTTCTCACATTTGAACACTTGCTCTGCTATTGCCCTGCGTTGACCAGATGCAGTATTAAAAAACTAGGATAGGCCTTCTTTAAAGATAGAGGTGTATAACTAAAAATCTCTCAATTGAAGCACTTTGCATAGGTCGTGGTCTCTGTAGTCTAGTGGAAGCATGCTAGGTCTACCACTCCGGAGGCGTAGGTTCGAATCCCACTGTTGACACATGGTCCAAGTGCTTTTACCCCATTTCTAATTTTTCCATTATTCCCTTCCTTTAATACATGAATTTACTTTGGAATTTGTGGTGACTTGAAAATTGCACTTAAATTTTTCTACTGTGTGATTTAAAAGTAATTGTTGGTGGTCAGGCGAAATCATGCAGTGCGAAGAGTGAAAGCGAGCTTGCCGAGGTTCAAAGGCATATCATTTTTCTCCGCTACTTTTGTTCTTCTCACTCATTGTCTCTCCTCACTGAAAAATATGTCATTGTCCCACTTTCTCCCTCCCACTAACTATCATCCGCTTTCCGAAGAGGCAAGTCAACATTGTTTAAAATTTCAACTTGAAATAGGCCTGTGTTGACTCTTAAAAAAAAAGGAATAAAAAAGAGAGACGTAGTAACAATATGGACCAACCTGGTCTAAGTGAGGCAATAAGCCGCCCCTCTAACCTAACCTAACCTTTGCTTTTTATTTCATCAACGATATTTCGTCGAAGTGTTCGTCGATACAATATTCTCGATACAAGATTCGATACAAGATTCCGCCCATTTGCAATACCAACTCGTTCTAGGTCCTAAAAAGATAAATCCAAAGTTTGGACCGTACTTCTGGCTCCTTCAACCGTATTTACCAATAAAGAGCACTGACTGCCACACGGGTGGCCAGACGTTATTTCAAACTTGCTACCTATGTGAATATAAGGTGTGTTGTATAAAAATACCGGGGGTACATACAGCTGCCAATGTATCCTCTAGAGAAATTAAATGCATCTAAATAATATTTGAATGCTTTTCAGACTTCCCATTGAGTACGTGTACCTGGTGTTATTAAGATTTTTTTCGATTTTGAAAGAGAAAACCTTTTATTGCCATCATCGATGTCATGTTATTTTCCAATTCAACTCATCTTCGAATATTAGTCGATTAATGTACTCTAAGCATCCACCACCGTACGCTTTTAACCACAACGTATCAACTTTCAAAAAAGCATTTCCTGAAATTACATTCCAACCCATACGACAAAAAAAACCGATGCTTTCATTTCTTTTGTTTTCATTTATAGGCCACAATCATGTATTCATAAGTGCACTTCCGGTTCCAACAGAAACCCACACTGTCACACACATACACATATATGACCATATGTACATTCAGGCAGTTTCCCCTTTTCACTCCTTTTTACATGCAACATTTCCTCTTCTCCTCGGTGGCAGTTGATGAAAAGAAGCTTTTTGGCGCTATACCCGGGAGGCATATTAACGTTAAAATAGCAATACTGCCGAGCACTGTGGCTGTTGTTGGCTTTGTCTGTCTGTCTGGCTGTGTGTATGTGTGTGCACCAGTTTCACTCATATGTAGTTGCATGAGTATGAATTTTAGTTTTAAAATTATTTTTTTTTAAGATTTTTTTTTTTGTGTGTTTTTATTGTTACTGTCAGTGTATGTATTTGTGTGTAAGGACAAAGAGAGAAATGCTGAAAAAATGTTTTTTTTTACTCTTATAAAATGAAAATGTGGAGGAATAAAATTCGAAATTAGCTTTTTATTAAAAATACTAAGAAAAAAAACGCCATTGTTGTGGAAATTGAAATGGATACCGGGTACTCTTGGTTTCTTAAAGCAACCAACCTTAAAGGCTTTTCTTTTATAGATTTATTTCGCTCATACTGTTTCCATTAAGGTACCATAAAATCAGCTAGCCACTTGCCTATGGCCAGCGAGAGGACATCATAAAAATTTCTTATTCCGCCATTAACTTTCATTTTTTTGTTGGCATTTTATTTCCACTCTACTATGGAATTTTGGCTCCTGTTGATTTCATTTTACTGCCATTGAATGTTTCGTTAAATTACGTTTCGATTCATTTCATTTTGCTTCCCTTCAATATTGAATATTTAATTCGTTAGTAAGGCAACTGCCGCTCTCCTACCTCTGGCACCTGTCGCACTTAAACGACGTACGTATTACATATATGTATGTATATGTGAAACCAATTGACTTCCGCTTTGGCGGCCATTTTTAGTTGGTATTTTGACGACTTTTCCTGCTGGACGCATATTCGCTGATTGCAATTCAATGAGAAATAATTGGATTTCAAATGAAAATGTTGTCGAATACGGCCAGCTATCATCAGCCCAATGTGTGTATTTGTATTTGTATGTGTGCGTATTGTTGTATTTTTATAATTTTTTCCCGTGCTCTGGGTTTTTGTGTGTGTATATGTGTGTGTGCGCTTCCTCTGCTTCATTTCCGGCACAGTAAAATTTTATTTTTATTTTTGTTATTTTATTTCGATTGGCTTCATTGTTGTTGTTGGCCTATGGGTTTTCGTTTTTGTTTTATTTTATATCAGCTTTTATGTCGCTTGTCACGAATTTAACTGTCGTTTCATTGATTTGTTCATTTACCGCTATGTTTCTACTTCCGGCACATATGTTAACCGACTTTCGCCGCTAATGGGCTTTGTGTGCCCTGGCCCCGATCGACCTTTGTGTGTGTGTGCACCGTGGTTAAATATGAGTGTCACTAAAGGGAATTACTTTTAAATAAATTGTTTGCCGCGCCGAATTGCAAATGGAAGTTTTACGTTTTTTTTTCTCTTGGGTAATTTGTTTTGATTTTTTTTAAAACTGTAAATACTGCCAACAACACTGAATTTACTTGATGTTTTTAAATATAAATGATTTCACCACGATTTTCCACGTAATTTGATGAATATTTTTTTTATATTAATTTGTGTGACGGTCAAAGCCTATAAACCACTATAAAAAAGCCATTTTTTGTCACATAAAGATAAAAGTAAATGGAAAATAAATTGAGTATCGTTGGGAATATTTTTCTGTATGTAATTTTTTATAATATTCATTCGTACCTACTATTTTAATTGGAGATTAGTAACGGGAATGAAAAATCTTTTTTTTTTCATAAATACTTCTCCACTATGTGCCATCTCGGATTTCTGACAGACGGCCGCCCGAAGTGTTCAATTAAGCATGGATTATGTAACAATGCATGCTTACTGGACATGAATTTTGAATATTGGCTTAATTTACAATCTCTGGCAGCGGTCTTTTTTTAAACCGAATGGTTTTCGGGTTTTTTTTTGTCCACATAACGTCAGATACTCATTCGATGTGGGTATAGATATTTCCATTTTTATAATTCCCAGGAAAAAATATTTTGAGTGATGGCATTAGGGTTGCGTTGAGCTGAAACTTAAGAGCACTTTTTCCACCGTCATTCCTCTGTTTTATTTTCAAGAATTATCAACTGTTCTGAGTCATACATATACTAAAAAATATCAATAAATGTTGTGGAGCGTACAAATTGTATTCTTCATGTCTTTAATAATGTGCCTGGCTGTTGTGTAATTTTTGTAATTATCAAATTCGTACGCAATACACGACTTTGCTGTTAAAATTTCTCTTCAATACGTCTAAGGTCATACTTCTAGCTGAAGCAGCTAGACCAGGCAACGGATTTTGGTGACGTACAAAATTGTTTGCATACTTGTAGGGTAGAAAAAATCTGTAAAAATTTGAAGTTGGTAGTTAAATAATTGCGTGTAGCTAACACTTCTTACCACATGTGCACGATAAAGTAGTACCTACTGAGCATTTGTCATTTTTTTATTTTTTCGTCACTAAGAAGAGTATGCAACAAATTGTTTGGGTCAACAAAATCCGTTACCTAACATGAGATGACACCTCTGAATGCGATTTTTCTTCTGTAGAACCGTTCTGGGGTCAGATGGACCCCCTTTTCATCGCTCATCATTCCTTTAAGAGCACGATTTCAGACTACTCCCGGGACAAAATTAATGTCCATTGCAGCCAGAACATACAATTAGGACTTCATGGGCTCATATTGAAAAAAAAAACACTTGTCAATCAGTTTATTTAAGTGTGAAATACTGGATACATCATGTAAAATATAAGACATTTTCATTTATTACCAGAAGTTGTTTAGTTTCTCAGCCTATTTCATGAGTCTACCTCAGAAATTTTTGCTGTGGCAGTTCTTCCTGTTCCTTTCCTTCTAGCGTTTCTGTAGTGTTGTGAACATACTCACTTAGGTAACAAAAAAAAAACTTTGAGTTGATGTTTTTTGTTCCCGTAATTTGGGAATTAAATTCGCCCGGCCGAAACTGCTGATCGCTCAGACTGGTGATCGAAACCGATTGGACTGTTCTGCATCGAAGAGTCAAGCGTTAAGTTCCCCTTTCAGTAGATTTCACTAAAGAAATATTCTGTATAATGGGAATAATCATTGTGTGAGTTGGCTCAAGCGTACGAGGCCCAATTCCAATCGAGGTACAGGGTTCCTTGTAAGATTTTAGCAAACGTAATTTCAAAAGTCTTTTAAAGAGTTTTTTTACAGAATGTTTTTCAATCCCTTTATTAATAATATCCATTAAATAAATATTTGTCACTACGACCCTTGAGGGATCTGGACCGAACTTATAGCTGCAACTTCTTTCAGAAACTACTTAGTTTCTGTAATTAACAAACACGAACTTGTTTTTGCAAGTGGCAGGGGCGCTATACTTTAGTGTCGGTTCCGAACGGCAAGTGAAGTATTTTCACGGCAAATTATACTCTCGTTGGTTTGCCATTGCTTGAAGTGAGGAAACATTTTTCCGCTCCGTACATGAGTTGACCTCGACACCTCCCGGTTGTGTTTCTGAGCTACGACCACGGCCATATTAAACTACATACATATATAAATAAAAACAACTGTTATCTTTTCTAATTTAAATAATTATCGTCTTTATTTATAAGATAAATGTTTTATTTTATTTTTATTTATTTAAATTTCTTTATTTTTTTACTTTTTTTTGGAATATCATTTTCTTATTTTCTTTTTCGCTCACATTTTCTTTTTATGCTACAATTTAACTTAAATTTAGGTAAATATTTGTCACTATTATATACGGAAAAGAATCACTTACGTGGCTAGTTAATATTGGAGCATCGTAAACTTGCGAAATATTTATATTAATTAAATCAACAAATGTCATTTACGAAATATTTACACTTCTATGTTAAGGGAGAATTTTACTCAAATTTTATGCTACTCTGCTTAGGTACTAAACGGAAAATTGATTTTTTTTTCAAATTTTTTATTTGGTATTTCATAATTATTGTTTCAAGGTGTTTCGTTTTTTTTTTTGTTTGAGTTTGTTTCAGTAAAATACATTATGGTTTTGTGGTAGGGGGGTTTTTAAATTTATTTTTTGCTTTTCTTTGTTCATAAAATTTAAATACATTTTCAATTTGTTTTTTTGGGGGGTTTTTTTTGGGGAAATTGCTTACATTAATTAAACACAGACAATAAAACTCATGCTTGATTGTATTTGTTTTTGCTTGTTTATGTTTCATATTTGAATCTACAACAAAACATTGTAAATATTTGTAACACGTTTTATTTTCATTTCTGTTATTTGTTTTGTTTTGTTTCATTTTTTAATCCATTTTTTTGGTAAATATTTTTGGCAATTATTTATTGTTAAATTTGATTTTTATTTTGTTTTTTTTTTGGGTATTGAAAAAATTAAATTGCTTAAATGTAGATAAATGCTAATAAACATGATGGCATTGTTGGATTGGGTGTGGCTTTTTATTTGGTTGTTCAAGGGGAGGGGGTGGGGGGATTTATTTCAACCGACCGACACAATATTACAAAATATCATAAAATATTTGTTTTTTATTTGTTTTTTTTTTCTAACATTAGGGTAAAATTTGTTTTTACAAGACTTACATTTGGAATTTATTGTTGTAATAATTATTGAATAATTCTTTCATTTTTTGTTTTTGTTTTTCTTTGTTTCCTATTTAATTCTTATTTTTTTTTTCAATTAATTTATACTAAATGGAAGAAGTTCAAACAAATTTCTACAAAATTTTCTTACAATTTAATTATAGTTGAGAGTTATAGAGGCGTGTATGCGTTTCACTTCACCACTGTCCGCAACTATTTGGGGTTTTAGTTTAAAAGGAAAAGTTGTAATTTGAAATTAAATAATGTAAAACCATAAACTACGGCCTAAACACCATCCATCCGCTCGTAAGAAGTTTTTATTTATTTACTGAATCTTGCCGTAAACGTTTTCGGGTCATCGTAATCACTTTATTTCCAACATAAATTCTCAACTTTATAAAAACGCACTTGTCCCAGAAACATAACAATTTAGCAACAAAAATAATTACTGCACAACTTTATTATCTTGCTGGTCGGTCAGGCTGACCCACAAAAAAACAAAAAAAAAACTTTCCCAAGTATTGAGATAACTCAATTCGGCCCCAAAAGGAGCGAACTCACACCAAAACCAAATCGCAACCCAAGCAAGCTCTCAATCCAACCACCAGCACCACTCAACCTACTCAGCTCGCACGCCTAACGAACGCGTAAGACATGAAAATGACTTTATGAGCACTTTTCCTACGGAAAAACTGAAAGGAAATACAAAGAAAAGAGTAGCAAAATCTTAAGTGCGTTAGTGGGTAGTAGGTAGTTCGACTGAAAGGATACACATTTAACAATCGCCTAGTAAACCCTCATTAAATTTGACATCAGCAATTTTACTTTAGTTCTATTCTCTCTGCTTACCCCTCCTCGTCTTCCCCCTCCAACCAGTCATTCACTATACCAAAACATAAAACTGTTTAACGCCTTTGTTGCTTCATTCCGTTCCGAATTTCGTAACTTGAAGCGGCTTAATTAAGATTTGGATTTGGAAGCACTTTCTGGTCAGCTCAGGACCCTCTTACCCAATGCCACACCACCCCTCAAACACTGGACAGTGTTGCTTTAATTGTTGTTGGTGTTGTTGAATGAGCCACAAAAATATGAGAGTGTCCAAGAAAAAAAAAAAAGTACGGAAGTGAAACGTCTGCTAAATTAAAGGAAACAATGCTTGAACGCCTTTCGGTGGTTGCCAGCATTTCGGGTGATTTCTTATTCGTTTCTCCTTTCTTTTTTTTATTACATTCCCACAAAAGAGATATTTGCTTGAGCATTGGTCAACTGAAGTATTTGTGTTCTTGTGCCGAGGGTGAAAAGACGCTATTGAGGGGTAGTCCGCATAGAAGAAGCAACTTTTTATCTCGCATTAACGTAATCGTAATTTGTATCCTTGTTGTTGCTCTTGTTGTTGTGTGAGTTTGTCATACAAAACTTTTACGCCATCATCATTTTGTGTTGTAATTCCTGAAAGTGTCATTGTGTTGTAGTCAGTGTTTTTTTTCGTCTTTAATGGCTTGATAATTATTGTGCAAGGATTTATGGGGAAATAAAGAGTTTCATTTCGTTTTTGAGATATTAAAAGAAATATGTATAAAAATGTCACAGACAAAGGATGTAAAGCACTTTAACACTTGAAGTTAAAAGAGAAGTACACTAAGCCAAAAAAAGAAAGTTTATAAAATAGAAAAACGTTCCCTCAAGCCAAACTTTTCGTCTATAGTCAATTCCAATTGAGGATTTTAGTAGTTCAGTTGTGGGGATCATCTCAGTCTCATGATCGGAAGTTCTCAGGTTCTATTCCCAGTGTAGACAACCAAATATTTACGTATAAGTAGTCGCCCGCTCACTTAAAGCTATGACAAAGTTAATATAGTCGTTATTATCCAGTATTTAACATGTAGAAACTCGGACCTGTCAAGCAGTAGTCAATGAACTAATTCAATTGCAATTAGAACTGGTCAATAATCTACTCCACTCCCAAGTAAAGAATAAGTTCCAGTTTGCATTGCGTGTCCTTGGAGCAGATCAATTGTCTCCTTTAACTGTTCATGGAATCTGGTTAAAAAGTTACCTTACTGAACAAGGTCCACTCTTATATTACAAGTGAACCACAATTCCGATAAATAATCTTAAGCAGCATTACAGTGGGACCCAGACTAACACTCATTTCACAATTGGTTCGGACTAGTTACAATACAAGTACATTTCGGACTACATTTCTCAAGTCAATTGTCCCTCTATGAGTTCGACGGCGTAACTGTAGTTCCTCTGCATCCTAACCTCTAGCAGTGGACTGTTATGTCAAATATAAATATTTGGAATTCTGTTTATTTAGGAAAATGGGTTTCTGTTACAGCAAATTAATTTTTTATTACGTAACACCACAGAGAAGAAAACCATCTGAAAACCGGGTTTTCGCTAACTACCCAAAATGTATAAAATGCCCGTGACCTCACACATATACATGTTGCATCCACTTGACCTTCTCTTCGATCCTCCTTAAACCCCTTTTGGATTTCCATTTTTTGAACTGCCACACCACGTTTTGAAAAAATACAAATACGGCTCGAGAATCTGTACAGTAATTACAACTTCCAATTTCAACTGGTGACTGCAGGGAAGCTTACTTTAATTAAAACCCCATTGTTAGAATTCCCACGCCCTCTTTCGGAAAATCAAAAATCCAGCCCTAGTGTCTCTTGCCATGGTGTCACAGAATATATGTGTATGTGAAATTGCAGCTCCCTAGTTCCATGGGTAGCTTCAGGAGAGCCTACTACTACTATTACTGCCTCGCCCATATTCGACTCGAGTGTACAGCTGAGGATAGACATCCAGATAGACAGACAAACAATGGGATTGCATACAATGTGATATTTCCTAAGTACATAGCATCTTAAAGTATTTGGTGAAGTTTAACAGTTAAACTCTGAGTTACTCGAGTTACTCGACACATGTGTTTACTGAGTTTTACCCAACGAAATCGTGTAAAAACTTTAAACTGAAAGCCTTTAATCTTAAACGAAATTTATTTCGTCCACAAATTGCTGTCATACACTAAAATAAATTTAAATCAAAACAAATACAACCCCAATGCCTGATTGCAAAATGTTTTATGCGAAAGAAATATTACACTTTACTGCTATTGACTAGCTCCGAAGACGAAGGGGGGCCAAATCAGATTGCCATCAAGCGCCATAACAAAATCACGCAACTATACACAAAATACACTAAAGCGAAACTTTAACTCGAGACGAACTGTATTCGATGAACTGTTATAAAACTGACCCATAAACTTCGAAAGCCATTTTGGTAAACTAAAAAAAAAAGAGACGAAAAAAGTTACACACCAAATCGAAATCAAAAACCTAAGCATCATAAAACTTGTGGAAAAACAAACTTTATGACAAATTGTTGCTGAACGTGGAACGCATACGCGAGACTATAAATCACTTTGTTCGCCACAAAATGTTTATGTCTTTTTTTTTGTTTTTTTTTTTTTTGGTAACGGGCCAGGGGGATTGAGTTGACTGTACTCGTAATTTTACGACTCACTTTGGCTTTGACGTTTCGGCCGTTTGGCTTACGCCACATTTGTGATTTATTCGTGATGATTCCTTTTCATCGTCCTTATAGAGCCATTCGACCAACACACACTATGCGCTACTAGCATTTAACTTACAATTAGTATTAAATCTTTATAATGTCATAACGTCGCTCCACTCAAGCCCCGCTCATTAACGCACTTACGTTAGTTTATATTTTATTGAAATGGCAAATAGTGTCGCTGGAACACCGACTGTCACCACAGGCCGAATTTACGCGCGGATGGCGCTACTTTGGCGTGACGTTCATCGTAGTCATCATCATCATCATCGGCACCGACACCGACCGTTTCGCCATTAAATAAACCCAACTCGGCAGCCACGCTTGATTGGGGTATCGTCGTTGTCGTTGTTGTTGTCGTTGCTGATGCTGATGTTGATGTTGCTGTACCCATCAGGTCATTAAAGGCCATCATATCGCCACCATTCAAGGAACGCCTGCTGGTGGCAGTTGCTGCCACACCACTCAACAGTTCCATGGGCAGCAGGTCGCTGTGTAGGTTACCCACCGATTGACCAGAATCGGGCGTCATTTCAATATAGAACGCATCATCCTCCAGAATGGCTGACGAGTGTGAGCTGCTGGTGAGACTGCTGGAATGTGAGGCATCACTATTTGCGCGTGCGGGATAATTTGTTGTGCCAATGGAAGCACTGTAGAATTGCTTGCATCGATTGGACTTCTCCTCGACGGCGGATGTCTTTTGTAGTTCGCGCACATGCAAATTATGAAGGGGCGAACTGTAGGGTGGCTGCAGGCGTGTACTGTGATGCCACTTTTGTATATTCGCACTGGGTTGATGCGGCAGCCCTGCATTAGTGTTGTGATAATTCAAGAAACTGTGAGCATCGTCGTCGTTGAGATGACGCTGATGCGGCCGTTGTTGTGGCAGATGGCGTCGCCAGGGCATATCGCAGCGATAGACATGCATTAGGCCCACCAGCAGTACAACGAACAGCGAGAAGGACAGAAGTATGACAATGCCCGGATGACCGCTGCCCGTGGCCTTGCGTATGTCCAGCCATTGCTCGGACTTGGAGACTGTCTCATGGGAACTGCTGCTCAGTTCGTTCTTGATGAGCTCCGAAGCGTGTTCTTGTTCGACGAATGTACTCGCATCCTCGTGAATATGATGCGGGCCACTGATGGGCGTATTGACTGTGCTGTGCTTATGCATGGCAGTTTTCATACTGTTCGCGGGCTGTTCCTGTTCCTCATTAGCGGGCTTCAGTTCGGTGAATAATTTCGCATCGAAATTGTGTACGGACGCTTCATTTTCGCGTGGTGTATTCAGCGAATGCTGATAATGTGGCTGTTGTTGCCTGTGCGGATTGGAGTGTTTGATGATTGTCATCTTTTTCATGGTGAGTGAAGGCTTCTTTCTATCTGTCAGCTTCTTCGGATACTTGGCCGTTGTCTTCATTATTTCAATGCTTTTATCTGAATCTTCGGGCAGCTCCAATTGTTTGGCTTTTGTTTTCAGTGCTTTGCTTGTTCCGGCTTCCATCATTTGCTTATCTCCGGCGTACGTTGCCAACTTTACAGCTGCTTCTTTTGCCTCGCCATCTTCGTTGTACGTTTCGGTATTTTCAGTGTTTTCGGTATTCTTGTGCTCATTTGTCGCTTCGTTTATTGCTTCCGCTTTGAAGTTCTTATCGGTCTCAGTTAGACCCGTAATATCCCGCAGCCATTTTGTTTCAGTCTCTACCTCTGTTTGGCTTTTGGCCAATATGTTGGCTTCACTTCCCTTTCCCGGTGCTATGGCTGTTGTTTGTGTTGCCTTCGGTACATATGATGCTGCCACTCGTCCCGCCAGAGGTCTGATGGTCGTTAGGGCTTTGTTAGCGGCATTCGTGACTGGCCACATCAGCTGCTCGGCTGCTTCTACCAAAATATTCTGGCCTTTATGCATAAGCAGTGGCGTACCAATTAAGTGTCTGTCTTTAATGTGCAATTGCAAGGGCTCATGTTTATGGGGCGGTGCTGTGTGTGTTGTTGTTGTTGTTGGGATAACTGTTGGCTCTGCCATACTTTGATGTGGTTGGCTTGCCAAAATTGTCTTTTCCGTTGTTGGCTCCGCATTGATATTCAGCTGACCGGAAATGCCATTAAAGCTGGGATTTGCTCGTTTAAAGTTATTTTGTTGTTTATTTGCGACCACGTTATTGTTGTCGTCGTGTGCTAAATCTTTATCTATTACTGCTGTTGTTGCTGCTTTTGCTTCGGTTGGTGTAGTTTCTGTACTGGCAGCTGATGTCTTGAACCCTTTTTGGTTTAATAAACTAGTTGTCTCGACATAATTGTTGCCTGATTTTATCGTTGTTGGAATTGTTTGTGGCACATGAATTGTTGGCGCTACTGCTGCTGCTGTTGTTGTTGTTGTTATTGTTTGTACAGTTTTCGTAGCTGTTGTTGTATCGACATTTTCTAGCTTCGAAATTCTTTCACTGTTATTTAATGATGACGTTGATGCTATCCGAGTCGGCGTTGGTTGGAGTTCAGTTTGTGCAATTGTTGTTGTTGGGTGTTGTTTTTCGGAATTTATTGCAGCTGCTGTTGAAGTTGCCATTGCCACTGCCGTAGTCGTAGTCGTAGTCCTTGTTTCTGTTTCTGTTACAGTTGCTGTAGTTGTAGTTGTTGCGGCAACTGAATTTCGCCCCGAAAAAGTTTGGGTCGTTCGCCTCGTTTTGGGTTCATCTTGATTGGCATTCTCTATGTCAGTTGATGTTGCAGTTGGATTTCTTGTTGTTGTGCGAGTCGGTGGTGGCATCGCTGTGATTTGCCTCGGCTGCTGCGGCGCTAGTGAAGATGTTGCCACAGTTTGTTGTAAAGTTTGTGCGGTTGCAGCTGTGCTGCTCTCAGTCGAATTTATGCTATTGTTGGTTGTGTTTTCGGTTAGAATATTTGCTGTTGCTGTTGTTGTTGTTGTTGCAACTGGTGCAGCTGCTGCCATATTATTTGCAGATTCTTGCAAACTTTCTTTTATTTCAGTTGTGAAATTCTTTTGATTAGACCCCAAAACTTTTGCCTTCAAACTCGCATTCGAATTTGGTTTCGCATTCGTGTTCGGATGTTCTGTCGGTGGTTCATTTGGAAAATTGAAACTTATGACTTTCGTCTTTTCATTTGGCGCTTCCGTGATGGCGGCTGCTGCATTATCCGCATCCAATTCGATGGCACAAGTGGGCGGCATCAGCTCTTGTGCAATCATTTGTCTTTCGAATCCGCAATTACTTCTAAACTTTTCGAAAAAGTTGTGCATCTGCACAAACTTCTGCTTCAAATCGATTTTCGTTGCCACCAACAACTGCTGCTGACCCACATCTGAGTTGGCACTTTGTTCGCCATTGCTGCTATCACCCACTTCGCTGACGATGCTGCTGCGTTCTGCAATGCGACAGGGGCTCGCCCACTCGGCTATGCCCAACAAATCGCTGCACTTAATTGGATTGTCCTCCAGCAGTAGATCCCTTAACCGTGGCAGAGTGTGTACAATGGCCTGGCTTACACCCTTCAGTCCCGATGATTGCAGATTGAGCGTCAGCAGTTTGGGCAGCGCCAATGCCGGCAAGTACAGCAGCTTGTTGCCGGACAGGTCCAACGTTTGGAGATTGCGCAGCGCTTGGAAGGCCTGCACTTGTATGTCCATAATTTGATTATGCTGCAAGAAGAGATGCTCGAGTGAAGTGGGCAGACTTATGGGTATCTTGCGGAGGTTGTTGTGATCGAGGAAGAGCACTTCGAGGATTTCAAGTCGGCCGAGGGCATCGTCTTCGATGTCTTCGATGTGACTGTGTGAGAGGTCGAGGTACTGCAACAGTGGGTAGCTGTCCAAGTCGCCGCAATTGATTACCTGACGGAGACAAATGAGAAGAGTGGATAAAGGTGTTAGTGTTAATGAATATTAAAAGCTCGTTAGAATTTTTGCATAGAAATAGGGTTGCCATATATACGTAGGTAGGTTATATAATTTTTAACCAATTTGAGAAATATTTGCCTGAAAAAACGTTTTCAATCAATTTTAAAGGCAAGTGATTTTTCAATAAATTAAAAAAATGTCTAATAATTTTGTGAAAATTTTTCAATACATTATCGAAATTTTTTTTAAATTTTTTGAATTCTCGGCACATTAAAATTTTTTTTAGATCTTGAAACATTTTTGATAGCATTTTCATAATTTTTCAAACTAATTTTCATTAAATTTTTATAAACTTTTTGATAATTGTACGTTTTTTTCGATAATTTTTTTCAAAACCGATACTATTAGTTTATAATTTTTGATAACTTTTTTAATATTTTTTTCTGATAAATGTTTGATAAATTTTATGAATAACATTTTGATAATTATTTCGATAACTTTTCGATAGTTTCTATAATTTTTTTTTCAGTTCTTGACACATTTTTGATAACATATCCATAATTTTTTGAATTTTTCGAATGAATTTTTATTATTTTTAATAATATTTTTCGATAAATGTTCGTTTTTTCCAACAAATTATTTCCAACCGATAACTTTTCCATAAATTTTTCGATAAATTTTTGTGAGTTTTCCCATAATGAGTTTGCTTAAGAATAAAATTTTCGATAACATTTCGATACATTTTTTGATAATTTTTTGGATGACTTTATCGATAACATTTTTAAAATTGTTTTCGTATTTCCTATTCCCTTTTAAAGTTTCTTCCATTTTCTCGTTATTACGTTTCATTTCGGAATCGATTTGCCATGTCGATGGTCATAAGTTGATACCTCGTAAAAGAATTTTTTTTTCATTGAGTTATCTACGTCAAAAAATGTTAGTTACGAGGTGTCAACGTATGACTATCGATGTTTCGATTGGCAGCCATGAAAATAACTACATAATTTTACCACCTTTAATTTTAATTTCATATCAGTCCAAAATGTGATGATGAAAATGAGTAGACAATTTCCGCTTTTCATTTCTTGTCATTTACTTTTTTGCCCATGCATACCTTGTCATAACGATATTAACCCTTATTACTTTAAGTCTGAATAGAATCGTAGCTGCGATAATTACATCAGACACAGAAAGTGCCACCGATGCTCATTATCCTTGTTGCGCCTTTGTTTAATAAACCGTTCTGCTGTCTGTCTGGCATGGTGTGGGTGCGTGTGCGTTTGCGTTTGTCTGTCAGCATTAAGTCAACATAGACGAGACTCATTAAACGGTATTTTTTCTGTTCTCTCTCTCTCTCTGTATACCTTCAAATGATAAGTAAACTTCCTTGAATAACGCATTTTCCTTCCATCAAACAATACTCAACCGAACGTTCATGGGTGTAAACAAACAAGGATGTAAGACAGAACTTCAAAGCCTCTTAGCACACACACACATACACAGTGAACCAATGCATATCACACAAAAGAAAAATCGGATAATAAAGGCAAAAGTATAGGCAGACAAATTAAAATGAAAGCCAAATACACAAGCACACACACACACGCACACACACACAATAATTGTCTTCATGTTTGTACACCGACCATTATGTGCTGCCTTTTGTAACCATTCTAGGGAAAGAACGTTTTAGGTTTGGCTTTATCGTTATTATCCTTATACCAATTATCCGGAATTATAAATGCCTACGTTAGCCGTGGGCGGCATTGTTTTTACCTTGTATTTTTTCTTCTACTTATCCTTCTGTTTTTTTTCGGATATTTGCAAGCGGAGCTTCTGATGATGTTGAAGGTATTTTTTACGCCCCCGCCTCATCACTTCAGCGAAATCGCTTGAACACCCAAGTCTACACTTCTGCCTTTTGGTACTTAGTTTTTTTTTCTTCTGTGTTTTGTTCTTTCTTTTGTTTACACACATAACCTCTTGAAAGTCGTTTTCGCAACAAAGCATAATGTTGAGCGTAAATTATGATAATAATAAAATCTAGCTAAAGCAACAACAACAACAACAACACGAGCAAACAGAAGAAAAAAGATTCCAGTGTACAAGAAAAATACAAATGGTAATAAATCTGTTTATATTTGCCTTATTTCATTTTTTTCCTTCTTTCACCATTCGCATTGTCTGTTCATTCATTCATTCATTCAACCAGCCCTTTGGCCCCCTCCTTCCGTAATGATAGCTTTTTCTGCTGGGGCTGTATGTTTGCGAGTTGCAGTTTGTATTTTCCGTTTTGTGGTTTGCTAAACTGTGAATGGCTCATGAGGTTTTACTGTATTTGCACTGGGTGTTTTAATCTGGCTCACTTAGTGTTTCTTCACTTGTCTCACCTCTCCCCCTACACACTTTCCGTACTTGGCTCGTTGGTTGCTTGGTTTGGTAATAAAATAAAGGATTATGTCGTGAGTGTGGAGTGGAGTGGAGGCAACTGATTGAATGGATTTTTAGGGCTTTAATTGTAAGAGAGAATCAGTTGGAAGTTGAGAATTTAGGGATTACTTGAGTAATTGCATTAAACTAAATAATGGCCTGACAATGATTTGGAATAACAAAAGGAGAGAAGGAAAAATCAATAATTCAGAAACTATTTTCGGTTGGAAAGTTTTCAGTTGCGGTGAGCTGAGTTCCTACAAAAACACCTTGAAAGGAACAATTGAATCACTGAACATTTAATTTCGTAGATGATATACGACTAGTTCCATTCAGCTGAGGACTTGGCCTACAATTTTTATAATTGAAATAGTTTTCAGTAAGGTGTTATAGTGCAGGTTGGGTACCGTTTAAAAGACCATTTCATACAAAATGCATTTACTTACAAAAAAAATACGAAAAACTTTCCAATAACAAGGTTTTATCACAAAAATTGGTCGAGAATATTTCTCATTTAAACTAAATTTGAACTACAATCATTTAAACTACAATTCCACTATAAAGCCTTTATGCTGGAACATTCCCAACGTGGGACTCATCCTATCGCCTGACTCTTCGATGCAGAACAGTCCGGACTGTTGCTGTTCGGTCACCGATCCATATACTTGAAGAAACATTAAGGTTTTAACTGAGTAAACATAACTGTCCCAACCAACCCGAATGACATCCTTGTTCAGACATAATTTTGCTCATCATCCATGGAATGACATTCACTTCATCAACAACAAATAAGTAAAATCATCTGACAAAGTACATACATAACATCAGCAGTATCAAGAACTGGCGTAACCGACTCAATTTGAATTACACCAACTGCCGTATCTCCAATAAATTTGTCCATGAATTACGCCAGTTCGTGATACTGCCGGTAATATAATAACTTTGAACGATTTTTAAAAAATACTCACTTCACACGACGACTTCGGAATTGTTTACTAAAAAAAAACCATAATTTGGAGAGGTGGGAACGAGTAGTTGAGAAAATTCAAAATGCTGGATCGAACATGACGGATCCAATATGGCGAATAACATTTCTAAATCTCATTGCATATTTACGAATATGATTTTATTTATGGACGGGGAAGTCGCGGGGGTCCATGGGAAGGTTCACGGGAGGGTACATCCACTACTGTTAGTCGGGGGACTCATGGGGGGTTCACGAGAAGGTTCACGGGAAGATTCACGGGAGGGTACTTCCACTACTTTAAGTACATGACCGAGCAGTGCCGAGTTATTAAGCTAGTACATTGATGCCATGGCTATACATTCAAGGGTTAAGGCTTAGTTGTGCAATACTTATTGAAGTTTTCATTCAACTCATTGCCATTTATCACTCATCTCTCCTAAACTAACATGTACCTATCGGTAGGTGTTTCAAAACATCGCTCAACCGAGATAAGGGAATGCACAATTGCCTTTATCCGCTCTCTCTTTGGTCCTAAACATTTTCCAATATTAATATTTGCAGCAATTACCCCAACTTTTTGCGGTGTTTCACATCTTGTTGCACAAACCTAGCAATTATAATTTTTTAAAGTAATTTTCGAAATCAGACATCCATAGCTCACTGTTCACGTGTTAACACACCATAAATCAAATTTCATATTTCATTTCTAGCTATTTCATAATCAAAATTGATCCAATTATTTTATAATTGCATAAATTCGATTATTGCCTCCATGACACATTTAAGGCCTGTCAATGAGACCACATCACACAGAACAAACGAGTACAAAATTTCTATTTTAATTATTCAAAAATCGTAACCAAAATTTCCGTACGCCCAATAAGGCACGTGAAGATGGGGAGGGCAGGCGGAAACGCAAAAAAGTATACATTTGCATTAAATTGGATGAACATTTACAAGCCACAGTGTGGAGAATGTTGCTCTCGTGCTAAACTAAACCAGGCCAATATATCATTATGCTAAGCATAGGAGAGGCCATGTAAAAATATAATTATACATGCGGTTATTGGGCCTAGGCGCAGGCACAGGACCACATTGAACAGGCAAATGCTGCTGTAGTAGATGTGCGCGCTAACACGCTGCTAATTGCTGTAAAAGCGTTGAAATCGCGGTTCGTTGGCTACATACGCTTGATGGATTTTTGCTCATTTATCGATTTTCAAAATGAATGAGTAAAAGGCAAAAAAAAAAGAAGAAGAAAATTTGAGAACATTCCACAGAAAAGTGGTATTGAAACTTTGGTGAGCATAAAGAAAAAAAAGTTGAACAAATAATTGAAATTCGCTGGAAGGGCGTGCGAGCGGCGAGCTGTGTGTTCTTTGAAGGTTGCAACAACATTGAATTGATGAAATACAGAAGGAAAGGAAAGTGAAAAGTCAGCATAGAGACAAATTGTACGTACGAACTGAAACATTTCCGTTCCCTTTGTTCAGGCGGATGAGTGAGAGATTAGCGGATATAATTGAGGAAGACTGCTTTTTTTCCCTCTTTTTTAAGGGGGATTTCTGTGCCGGAACCAATTAGGTGATGCTACGGTTTTTATGCTTGTGTAAGCTTCTTTTCATTTGAAATCGAATTTAATTCCCCGTAATCCCTCTACTTTGCTAATACAAAAAGTATTACCCAACTCACCTTCAGCCAGTTGTCCGTCAATTTCAGTGTACGCACTGATTGCGCCAATGCGGCCGGTATTTGACACAATCCCGTGCCGCTGGCATCCAACTCCTTCAGACTCCACGAGGCCACAAACTCCTGCATTGAAGCGCCCACTTCGGGATTGTAGGCAATCGACAGTCCCACCAAGTCCGGTATGCCCTGTAAGGCGCGTATGGATTCGCCGCCCAGCTGATTGTAGGACAAGTCCAAATACTGCAAATTCGGCAGGGCCAAAAACGTCTCATAGTCAATGTCCCTGATGGTGTTGTGCGTCAGCAAGAGCGTATTCAGGCCGAGCAAATTGTAGAAGGTCTCACGGAATATCGTGCCCAGGTGATTGTGCGCCAAATTCAAGTGCTTCAGGTTGTGCATGCGCTGCGGAAAGAAGGCAGTCTCCAGATTCTGTATGCGATTGCAGCTGAGATCGAGCGTCTCCAAGGCATTCAACATGGACAAATTGAGCGCCAGTAGATTTTCAATTTGATTCGAGCTGAGATGTAAGGTGCGCAGGTGAAAGTTGGCCGGCACTATGCCTGCCTGTATGCGATTCCCATTCAG
Organism: Heteromyza rotundicornis; assembly: GCA_951394025.1. NCBI lineage: Eukaryota > Metazoa > Arthropoda > Insecta > Diptera > Heleomyzidae > Heteromyza > Heteromyza rotundicornis. The sequence continues at coordinate 66,368,232 of OX596012.1, forward strand.
ATTGAGCGTCACAACTGAGCTGTTCTCGGTGAGCGGCAGGGCAGTCAAGGAGTTGTGTGATAGGTCCACTATTTTCAGCTGAGGGAATTCAGAGAGATTCAGTTGCTCTAATTGATTTACTGACAAGTCAATTTCCGTTATCAAATTTGGATCTTTGCCCTGGAAGTCTGACGGCGCAGGGAATTCGCTGAGGTTGGTGTGCGACATGTTTAGATAATGTGGCGCAGGCGTTGGCACTACCGGCACTCTTGTCTGCTCTTCTTCCGGTGTGGATCGTCTCACTACTTCGTGACTAGTGGGCTGATACGAGCGCTTCTGATAGTAATGCTGTTCGGCATCTTCGCGCCTGTAGATGGGCTCATTCTCGTCCCGCAGTATGCGGTGTATGGTCTCGTACGACAGCCTTTTCAGTTCGCTGCGATAGAGATTGAAGCGTTCGTGATCGGATTCGCCGCCACCGCCGCTCTCATCTGCTATCGTTTCGAGGCCGCCGCTATCGGCTGCTGCCGCCGCATGTTTTCGCTCTTCCAGCAGCAGATCGTCATCGTTTATCAAGCGTTTGATTTGTGTTTCTAATTTGGCACATTCGACGGCTGTCAGCAATACGCTGACGAGCACTAATACTAATACATCACAGCGTTTCAGTTTGACAAATGTCATTCTGTTACAGTTACTAGTTTGGCGTTTATTTGACATTTTCCCCCACTCGTTCGAAGCGTTCGTTCAATTTATTCTTTAACGTGGAATTTATGCGTTACGTGCTGACGTGCGAATCTTGTTTATTTTTGCCACTCGCGGCGACGTTCACCTTAATTTAAGTGTCTCTGTGTGAATTCGCGTGCAGCATTTTGGCATTTGTCGGTGACATTTTACGTTCGCATGGCATCGCTCGTTTCGTTTTGGTTACCGCTTGTGCTTGAGTTCGTTTTTGTGTTTTTGCGTCACTGGGTTTTCAGGTGAGTTTTTCAAATTTGTTTACGCAAACGAAAAGTGAATTTTTCCCGTTATTTCCTTTCTGTCGATTTGTGAGATATAAATATTTTTTAGCAAAATCCCGCTTGGTTTTGTGTTATTTTGTGAATTTGTGTCACGTGCCTGGACCGTATTGTCGGACGCAGAAACACACAACAACTGTCTGTCGGTCTGTCAACGCTGGGGGGTGGTTTGCATTGCCAGCATTGTGCAGTCGTTGAGCGCGTCCATTCAAATACCGTTGCAGCGTTTTTGGCGCGCACAAAATGTTCTCGTTACCGTATAAAGCACTGAATTTTCAATTGAATTAACTTACGGATAACTTTTTCACGTTTTTCGTATATTTTTGTTCACGCTCTCTGGTCATTCCATTTGTTTTCACATTTTCATTTTCATTTCTTGTTAATTTGCAGAAAATTGTTCAGCCATGGGGGAGGGAGGGTCGAAATAAGTTTTATGCTCGTTTCGTTTGTGTTTGCCTTAATTTTCTCAAAGAAATAATCGTAAAAATTGTCGCGTATTTTAAACTCGCCTAAGTGTATGCAATGAAAAATCGCACTTTTGTGTTATTTGATGATAAAACGCTAGCTGCTTTCCGCTTTGGTACTCTTCGCTGGAAATGTCGCTTGATTACATTTTAAAATGTCAAGTGCTTGTTACTGTTGTTGTAAAACGGCATCATTACAAATTGTTGTTGGTGTTTCTTTTTGTGTACACTTCAAAATGCCATCACGTGCTGGATTTTACTTTTGTAGAACGTAGCTCTGGTAGTTTTTTTTCCCGTTGCTATTCTTCGCTCTTATATATGCTGGGTGCTCGGTTGGCAGAGGGTGTTTGGAAATCTGTAATGAAATGTGAAATAAATTGTTGTAATTAGTACAAAACTTTTGGGCATGGCGTTGAGTTGTAAAAAAAGAGAAAATGAAAAAAAATATCGAAATTTCTATTGCATGCTTTTCGGAGTTTATGGTTTGGGTTGTTAAATTCGAGTAAAATTCTTGTTCGTTTTGTTCGGTGCATAAAGAGGTCACGTTTTTTCAGCGTATTTTGTTTTTGTACGTTTTAATTTTATGAACTTTTGAATGATGTTTTACAATGTAATTACGAAATGTTGCATATTTTTTTGTAGGTTGGTTTGTTGGCATGCGGACTGACTAACAATCAATTTACTTTGAAGCAAAGTTTGCTGTAGAATTTTTTGTAGCGATCAAATTTCGTGTTTTTGTATAATTAGAAAATGTTGCAACATCTGCAACAAAATAGTGGAAATTTTTGATAAAATTGAAAAACAAATAAATAGTTTTTTCAGGATTACCGAAAAAATGTGGAAAAATGTGTGATGAAACTACATACGAATAAAAGAACATATCAGATGAATTGCAATTTCTGCTATGTTAGCGAATACAAATCAAATTGGACAATGGAAATGGAGACCATGAACATGCATTTAAATTCAATTCTAATTACATTCTGTGGGTTTAGTTATTATTGATTGATTTTATCAACTCCTCGGGTATTGAATTTTGAATTAATATTTAATTTCCAGTAAGGAAAGAAGACAAAATAATAAAAACAAAGAGCAATCGAACCGAAGTAACAATACTTCCGGTTTCATAGAGATTTCAAAAACCCGTCCAAATTGAATTTGCCAGTATTGGTCAGGAGAATAGCCTCTCATTTTGTAAGCCAACATTTACAAAAAAATATCATATTTCACGTCTCGACCTAACTGAACTTAAGAATAATTGGTTGGCACTTGCGTGTGTTCAAGCTCCACATCAACTTAGATGATCAAATTAACCAATCTGGAGCATGCTTGACCATCCTTGACCATGCTTAATAGATTTGATGTGAGGTTTTTGGATGGCTGTGTGAATTTGTATGGTTTTTATGATATATACAAATACCCTATGTCTTAAGACCCCCTTGTACAAAACTAGTAAAAGAATTATCTTCGGTCCGAACGAAGTTAAGATACCCTGAGCATGGTAGTACGATACGTTGTTAGACCATTTTATTATAATTTTTTTCGATAATATTTCGATATTTTCTCGATAGCTTTTCGAAAAATCATCGATAAAATATAGAAAAATCATCGATAAAATATAGAACAATCATCGGTAAAATATCGCAAAATTAGTTATCGATGATTTTTTTATGTTATGATGTTTTTTCGATATTTTATCGATAATTTTTCGATATTTTATCGATAGTCATTTAATATTTATCGATAATTTCCATTTCCCCGATCCATTTCAAAATGTTTTTCAAACTCCACTTTGTTCCAGTCCAATTCCATTTCGTTCCAGTTGTAGTCTCAATTCGTTTCCGACATCATTTCTAACCAAATAATTTCTCAAGATAATCGAAAAAAATACAAATTTGGGAGGAGTGGGTTTCCAATGTTATTTCCCGATATTTGATCAATAATTTTTCGAAAATTTATCGATTTTGTATATATTATTTGTTAGATTATTTTTCAATATTGTGACAAAAACAATGACCTTTAAAGTTTCTGTTTAGAAGACTTATCCGATAGAGAGGAATTTAAACATTTCTTTTTTTGAAATAGAATTTATTTATAAGAATACAATTCCTATCACATTACGCGCCACTGATTTATTACTTTTTGGGACACTCAGGTTACTCCACTTCCTTAGTGTCACCTTAAATCATAAAGAATTTCTTCATGTCTAAGTAATTTAATTTATTTGATGGTATTATAGCAGGTGTACATCCAAGGGTTGACTACTGCCTAAAAACTCAACCCTTTCATGTCCTGTGAGTTCCTTCTAAATGTACATTGAAAGCCATTAAGTTTTTGCCTTCCTTTGATCTACTTTCAATTATCCGTACTACATTATTCAAATCTAAATCGTTTTATCTCTTTACATACGAAAAACGGATGTCCTTAGTTGGTTTTTTTTCTTCTTTTTTTTTTTTATAAATTTCCCATATTCCTTTTTATTAATTTATCTTCACTCTCTAAGCACTTTACTTTTTTTATTGCAGGTATGTCAATCGTTTTTACATATGTTTGCGAGCACATAAAAATCCATATGCATCAGCAAATTTCACCCAGAATGGCAATAAATTGAGGCCATTATTTTGCGCATATCGGAAGGCAATTTGACGTAAGTAAGTCACTTGACATGGTAAATAAAAAAAAAAAAAGGTCATAAAGTGACATTTTAACCCGCTTTACTGCTGGCTGGTTGTACACATTGGAAGTTGTGGAGTAAGCGAGGCCGCTGCGGGAGGGGTGTCATTCATATTGTATATTTGCTGGGCTGAAGTATAACAAAAGATACGTTTTTTTTACAACGTGTTGGTCTAAAATTACATGAACTCGAAAAATAAATGTTAAAAAGATTGTTACAAGCAAAAATGTTGGCATACATTGTGGCGCTTAATGTGACTTTGAGTGGCGGCTTTTGTGGTGAAATATTGCCACGAATTGATTGATGTGAATTTTATGTGTCTAATATGGTATTTGTATGCTTATATTTACGGTGAATAAGCGTCAATATGATGACGTCAATACTACGAAAATACTTACATTCCGTTTCATGTGAAGCAAAAGTTTAAAAGCATTTAAATGCTAAGCTTTAGCTAACTGCGCAAATCCTTTTATTTATTTCGTTTATTTTTTGTCTCTTTTTTCTCTTTTTTTTTGTGAAACTTAACAGACCGTAACTAATTCAACTCTTTTGACTTTTTGTTGTTGTTTGTTTCTATCCAATGATAAAGTTTTAAAGTGAATACCTCAAACCGAACTGGAAAAAGTCAAGTGTATTAAAAAAAAACAAAAATACTAGAGCTCTCCCTTTGAAACCTCAGCGTAAAGATTTACTTGCAAAGGAAATTCAAGAAAATAACGTAGGAATGACAGCCGCCTTTCACTGCACTCCTTCCTGCCTCTCCTCGGTACATATAAAAAATGCTCAACTATAAAATATCTTAAATCCTTAGAGAAAAATAGTGAAATTGGATTTGGCATCAACTGGCTGCTGAGTGCTAGCCAACCAAGTCCGCCAGCCAACCATTCAGTCAGTCAGTGTGTTTCTCCCCTTTTCATGGCTGGGCAACTGTTGTTGTGCCTTATTTTGTTGGAATTTAGTCGTCCGTTGCACCATTCCCATTCGACATTCGTAATGGCTGCATGCAAATGCAGCTCACAGCAATGGCCGGAATATGTATGAAGCCGAACACTGCATAAGCCGCTTTTGGCCACACCTCACCCCCCACCCCCCCCTTTTCACTACCATATTTTATTGAGTTCCCGTTCTTTTGCTGCATTTTTAAACATGGACATTTTCTTGCATCACTTAAGTTCAATGGTGGAACAAAATACCCGAAAACTGTACAAAAAACAAAATGAAATGAAATGCATTGCAATGGCATGCAACTGTGGTGCTGGTAGTTGTGCCTTGTAATCTTCTGCTGCTGCTGGTTTTGGGTAAACCCGCTTCAGTTGTCCGCTTTCGTTTATTCTCTTTCATAAAAGTGCTGCTGTATTTTTCTTTCAGTGAATTATCCTTGTTGCTTTGCTGTGTGTGTGTGTGTGGGAGTGCGGGAGTGTGTCTGCGTATATGTTTGTCTACAGGAGATAAGCATGTGTTCGTTTCCTGTGGATCTTTTATATGTCTTTTCGTTTCCGCTTCCGCTTAGTCTTTTCATATACTTACGCTTGTCTAAACTTTTGTGTGCGGGCGTCGCAACATCAGCATATGCAACTGTGTCAATGTCATTATTCTCCCTTCTCTGCTTAGTCTTCTTTTACTTGTTTTGCGTTCGTATGCAAAAGTGGTTTCCGGTTTATTTTTATTTTTACTTCTTTTTTTTTTTCTTGCATTTCCAGTTGTATACTTCAACGTTTAGTTTGTCATTTGTAGCGCATCGCTGCGCACTTTTATGTATAGTTTCGGTGAAACTTTAAACTTGTCAGTCCTTGTCCCTATGCAAATATGTGTTGTCCTTGCTAAGAATGTCGGGGTGTGTGTCTGTGTTTGTGTGTTATTTGTGTGGAACACAAATTTCCATAATATTCTTGAAATTTTATATTAAAAGCGGGTCAATCTCTTGCCAGAAAAGCCATATCGATCGAGTGTAAAGTCTTTTTAGTATTAAGTAAACGGCTGCAACGAATATTTTAAATAGGTTCCAAATTGATTACTTTTTAGCCTGAGACTTTTCTGTTTTAAAATTGTGCAAGAGTTTTATGTAAAGTCGGTCGATGATTTATTGAACTTTAAGTAATTCACTGCTTCATTACCAAGGTTTTGTTGCTACGAACCCTTAGAACTTTGCATATGGATGAGAAAATTAATGTCTGAAAATTTCAGCCCGATCCGAGTAGTGGACATCAAAGTTCCTGTTTTAGCACCAAATTGAAATCTGCATTAAAGCTGCGTCTAAATTTAAGATGTGGGTATACAGTTTGCTGGGAAATTTTATTACCTTTCCAACATGGTATTAACGAAAAACATCGAGTGAAATCGACGGAAGTTGTGATCTTAACGTTAACATCTCGTAAGTGAAATTTTTTTCTTTCATTTCTTTTTTTTTTCTACATAAAAAAATGTTAGTTACGAGATGTCAACGTATGACCATCGATATATATGTTTATGAATCAAGACCAGTTTTGACCCCGCATGATGGGTTTCAAAGAGGCATTAGCCGAAGTAGCTATCCGGACAGACAACACAAATTTTAGCTGTAATTGAGCTACAGTCCGCTAACTCATTCATAACCATTAATTTATTCAACTCGTTCATAATCTCCTAAAGTTTTTTTTATTTTTCAAATTAAAGTTTTTAAAATATAAAAAAACAAACGGCTCTTGCTTTAGAATTAATGAATGCAATCAACATAGTACGTATAAAAAAAAAACAAAACACTAACAACTCAACTTCTCCTCCTTCACAAAAACAAACACAAAAAAAAAAACTAATGTGAAACCAAAACAAACTCAAAACAATTTTTGCAACTCGAATATCGTTTTGCATATCAATGAAGCCGGCAGCACCGCTTTTAGTGCGGAAGTGTTGTTGGGTGTTTTTTTTTTGTTCTCAGTTTAAAATGGCTTTTCATATACTCGTACATAAGAGTAGGTAATATGAGTAGTTTTTTTTTGCCATTTTTTTTAAATGCGATTTTTTCATAGTTTCACTGAAATAACCGTACAGGTGTGTGCTGCACACTCTCGTTTCACGGAGTTAAGTTGTTTGTTTTTGTGTGTGTGAGTATGTGTGTGTGTGTTTGTGTACGTTCCTGAATGTGGGCGTTCAATACACACGTGGCATTTACCACCTGTGCGAAATTTTTCTAATTTTGTTTTTTGAAACTGCAAAAAAAAAAAAAAGAATGCTTGGCTTTGAAGCTCCAGCGGGGCGTTGTTGTTATTCTTCGGATCTGTTGTATGCATTTCTATAGCTTTCACAGGTTTATTAAATTTTTTTCCAACTGTTATAAAAAGAAACGTTATTTTCAAATGGAAAGACTACATATATGAAATTTTTTTGTGCTAGCAAAAAAAAAACGTTTAAAATGAAAATATTTTTGTAGAAAATTTTTAGGGGAAAACTTTAATCTAATTGGAATTGTTTAGAGGAAATGTATTGTTTTTATTTAAGTTTTACTACAAAAAATATGCCAAGGGAAAATTACATTTTGAAGTCAGACATACGCCTTCAAATAAGTAGGTTACAATTAGCGAACCATACTCTATACATCTTCCATATCTTCTTATATACAGGGTGTTCTGCCTTTCAGTGTAAATAATGAAGAATGTGATTCCATAGGTCGAAACAAGAAAAAAGTTATGTATATCATTCCAGTTAGGATCAACAGAATAAAGCATGTAAAATAAAAAAGAGTAAAAAATATAACCCTTTAACCGACTAAAAAGCAGAAAATAAAATTCCTTTAAATTAATTTCAGCAATTTCGATTTAAAATTAAGGGTTTTTGGCTACTTTCCTCCTAATATCTTTGCAGATTTTGAAGTCGCCAAAAACCCTTAATTTTAAATCGAAATTGCTGAAATTAATTTAAAGGAATTTTATTTTCTGCTTTTTAGTCGGTTAAAGGGTTATATTTTAAAAAACTAGTTTTTTACTCTTTTTTTAATTTCTTCTTTTTTTTACAAAATATTTTTTTCTCCCCCCTTTTTCCCCCCCTTTTTTTCCCCTTTTTTACTCTTTTTCCCGAATGCGAACCTAAGTAAAAAATTTCAGCCTTGTAGCTTATAAAATACGAAAGTTAGAACTTTAAATTGGCTCTATCCCGCTTCGCTTTGTCCACACACCCCCCTTTCCAAAGGGTATAAAATTTCATTTTGTCAATAAGAACCCACCTACCAATTTCATCATTGCAGCTTGAAGGAATTGGAAGTTATGCCATGTTTAAAAAAAAGAGATTTGAGTCCCCCCCCCCCAAATGAAAATCTCTCAAAGTTAGTTTAAAATATTTAAGTGTGATTTGTCATACCCAACCACTATAACCAGGAAACGGATTTTGTTGACCTACAAAATTGGTGGCATACTTTTAGTGACGAAAAGAAACGAGAAAGTGACAACATTTTAAGTTGGTAGCTCAAATTACACTGTTTAGAGTACCTGTCAAACATTTTGCATCACATGTGCACGACAACGTGTTAATTACTGAACTAAAGACTTAAAATTTTGGGTTTTCGTACCTAAAAGTATGCAACAAATTGTTTGGGTTATCAAAATGCGTGTCCGGATAGCAAACAAATAATTAAAGAGAAATTCAACTGAAACAACAACGTTTTCCGTTCAACTTTTTCCAAAGAACCTTTTCAGTTTCAATAATTTAAAGTTAGACAATCAAAAAGTTTTCTCACCAAACCATTTCTAGTTTGTCTTCTCCCTGCGATGCTCCAGCACAAACAAAGCAATCTACGTTTTTGATTGTTATTTTCGTGCGAAAGTGAAAATATATTCATATAAAACCCCTTGAGACGTCTTTAATGTTGACCCGAATAAAAACATCATTTTTCAAAATACAACAACAGTACAAGCCACACACACACACACGCACACGCATGCACACCACACTCAAAGACGACACAAATTTTTGCCAAAGGAATAACATCAAAATCATAAATGTTCATATGTGAACTTTTGATTTCTTTCCCTTTGACTCGACGCCGAAAAGTGGAAGAGCAACGAACGAACAAACAAAAAAAAAACACATTTTATTGAAAAACTTTTTCAATTTTGTAAAAAGCTTTCAACTCTAATAGTTATGTCTCCCCTTTTCTTCAGTGGCGATGATGATGATGCTGTGCCTCGGTTTTGGTAATGTATGTGCGTGTGTGTGTAAGTGCTTTTGTGGTAGTAGTTTTGCATGATATGGAAACCCTCAACATAGCCTAAGTAAACACTAAAGCAAAAATAAGACTCACACACATTCTCACTATTTCGTGCCATACTTCTGTGGAATACTAAAGAATAAAATTATTAAGCAAAAAAAGAAAAAATAAACCGAGCAAAAAGGACAGCTAGTAGAGTAGTGCCAGTGGTTAAGCTACGCCCGAGTTGGTGTCCTCTGCCTGTGGGCTTATGACACAATCCGCAATTTGACAAATAAAAACGGGCCACAGTGTAAGTATTCGCAGTCGCACAAGGCAGAGCCGAAAGACAAAACAAAAATCCGGCGCATTACGAAAAAAGAAAAAATATAAATAGTAATACCAGAAAAAAAAGAAAGGAAGAGATTGTACACAAAGGAGATGAAGAAAAGGGAATTCTGGGGTAGCCCAGTTTATTGCGAAATCCATTTTGCACACAATTTGCTCGAGGCATTAATAAAGTAATATTGTGTATCTTCAAACAAACCAACACAAATACACTCGTAACACACATGCAAGCACGATTCGCCTACACATGTAAGTACACTTGTGTTTTTTTTTGTAAGTTTTTCTTTTTATTTATTGAAGACTGAGTCTGAGGACATGGAATTCGGCTGGAGGAAAGCGAGTTGAAACTCTTTGACATTTGATGGGTTTGCATTTAAATTAACAATTCATTTTGCGAAACTTTGATGGGAAAAGTTTTGAATCGAATATAGAAATGTCAAAAATTGTACATAAAATGCTTACAATACATTGAAATTGATATTGAATGTTGGCAGATTGTTTACGACAAATTGCTTTTGGCTTGTGGTTGCGTTTGGTTTGGGGTTGTGTTTTATTGTGTGTTAAGTTGCTGTATTGTTTTTACTATCGGTCATATGTTCGATTGCAATCTAAAGTGATCAATGGTTTTCAATTCAACAAATCTTAAATTACTCTCATGAAAAATATTTTACAGCTTCAAAGTTTAATTGGTTTTTCATATAATTTCAATTGGTATTTTTATAGAATTTTTTTTTGAGTGTAGGAATATTCTGGAACTATTTAAAGCGCTGAGTTCCATAGTGGATTAAGTACCCATATGCGAACTCAAATTTTAAACCTATGAATTTAGTGTATTTAAATTTTAATTTGATTACTGTGGAACCGAGTGTCTCATTTAATTGAAGGAATACGAAATCATTAAAGGTTCTACATAACTTTTTTATTTTTTTTAATTTTATGCTATTTAATATTTGAATACCTGCTTAATAGAGAGCGGATTTATGTGCAAATTAAAATTTGAGTTATATTTTTGGAGGCAAAAAACATCGACTGCCAAAATTTCAGTCTGTCAGTACGTAATTACGTTGTTTAGTGTTCCTGTCTGCTTTATTGCACCATATATGTACGATAACATCGTAATTAATTAACATGTCTTAAAATTGACTTAAAATATTGCTACTTGATTTTTTGACCCCAAAAAGTATGCTTCAAAGTTTGTTTGCATATAAATCCGCTCCCTACTGATTAGTAATTTCAATCCTAAACGCCGAGCCATATTTTGGAGTGCGCGAAGTGAACTGACTTTTTCACACTTCTAGCCATTAACTGTTAAAATGAGTACTGCCCACCACCAATTTTAAGCTTTTTGGGATTCAATTACTTTCAAATATTTTCCTTTAATATACCCCCACACAGTACTGTGACAGGGTATAATAAATTTAGGTTTGTAGCGATGGTATGAAAAAAATACTTTGATCAGCATCGTAAATTTAACCATGTCCGTCTGTTCGTTCGCATAATTACAGTCAAAATTTTGGATTTTTTTTTAAATTTCTTGTCTTCTACACTGAGATCAAGTCCATCCAACCTGGACAAAGTGAAAATTTTCTACACCTTTTTTGAACAAAAATTTTGGACATGGTTGAAGGTTCCAAAATGACCACATATATGGGTCAAACAAAGGTTGTGAGGCGAAATTTTTGTTTTATGGGTTTGATTGGAAGTGTTTAGATTTTAGACATGGCCAAAACCTCCTATAAATGTTTCAAAGTGGAGCTTAAAAACGAAATTTATATTCTGGATTCGTTTGGATATGCTCAGAAACGGATGAGACTCCAAATACACGTGTAAGTGGGTCAAAATGGGGTCCTGAGATAAAATGTTGTTCTGTCCCAGATTCTTATATATGGGCCATATTGTGTAGGGGTATTGCAGCAGATAATTCACTCTGTAGTTTTTAGTATAAGAGCCGGTTTCACAATGCTGTCATCAGATACTTAGGTGCTCCATTTGAGGACAAATTATCCTTAAAAGGACACTGTGAAATTGGGTATTCGAAATCTTTGTACTTATGAGAAGGTGTACTTATCAAATACTAATACTTTTTACTTGTTTTTTGTACTTAATAATTACCTGTTTGTGTTTGACTATGCAATTGAACTGTACAGCTCTAGTATACATTGAGTTGACAAATTTTAGAAAATGTTCTAATTAAATTTCCTTAAAATAAAAATATATTGAAACCATTCACTGACACAGTTCTGCCTCTGCGTTATAAATTTAATTGCAAATTTTATTCAAGCATATTGTTAGGGGCTTTAGAAACGTTTTCGGTTTCCCACACACAAACACACTCGCACAGTTAAACTTAAGCTCTCACAATATCTGCGAACCATATAAAATTTCCAAATATTATTATGTTCGAATTTATTGACATATTTGCCATCCACACACTGCTCTTGACTGGACTGGACTGTCCCCCAGACACAGATTGTAATTGTTCCTGTTTTTTTGGTGCCGCTGTGCGGTGTTGTATGTGTCACGAAGTCACATATGTGTATATAAATGAGTATGAGTATGAGTATGAGTGTGTGTGAGTTTGTGAGTTTGTGAGTTCGTGTGCAGCAACAAGCACAGCAATGATGTTCGAATAATTTTCCAAATTGCCTGTGGTTGACCATTAATATATACGAGTATGTGTGTACAAATATCTATGCCATTATGAGAGTTTAAGCTTGTATGCCATTATTACCACACACACACACCCTCCATACACATACATACATTGAATTGCCTATAATAACCCGGCCATAGACACAATTCGCACAGCAGCTGCAGCTCCAATTGATGTCCCCTGTGCCACGCTGTCAAAAACTTTGAAAACAGTCCTTCAGGACATGGCGGACATTAATACCAACACATGTTAAACATATGAATAATAAAATTGTGGGCGCAAGGTTATGTCAGAAACACAATACCGGAATTGTGGAGGGATGCTCTCCACACAAAAAAAAACTCGATTACAACAAAATTACTTCAATTTTCCCCAAATAAAATATGCTCGATTAAAATAACAACAAAAGGAAAGAAAAAACACCGAACACCAGTTGACATACGTTGTCCGTCCACTCTTAATTTGGCATTCACACTTTCGCATGGCTGCACATTTGAATTAGTTTTATTTGGAATTTAGCAAAAGTTTAGTTGGGGACGATTGTTGTGAAGCATTTCCCAAAGTGCTTCGACTTGATTTGCACATTTATTTGCATACATTTAGGATTTTAAGTAGTTTCTCCAACTCGTTCTCATTCTGTCTCTCTTGCCTTGCCTTTGCTAAATTTTTGACATTCTAGACATATTTTCTTAATAAACTTTAATTAAAGATATTATTTTGCCTGTGCGGTGAATTGCAATTGTGTTAGTGCATTCTCACACAGGATGCACTCATGCAGACATTTCCAATGGCATTATCATGTCACTCATTTCGTAATGTTCCCTGTGTGCGTGTGTGTGTATGTGTGTATGTGTTAATGTGCCTTAATTCAAGTGTTTTGTATTCTTGTTATTCTTCTACGTTTCTTCTTGAGTTCTCCTGAGTGAGTTGCATTTACCCTTACTGGTGCTGGTGCTGGTGGTGTGCTTGTGATGCTGGTGGTGTCTTCTGCTGTCTCTTCGCTGCGTCATTTACTTTGACAGTTGACTCATCTGTGTGAGTTCTCATGCGAAAAGTGTTTGTTTAGCATGCATTTCTGAAATTAATGTTATTATTATTTTCTCAGCTCCTCTGCTGTGTGCGTGCACTTGCCTTGCCTTTGACTAAATCAGCATTTGTGCTTAGTGCTTTTACGCAAACAAAGCGGATTACGTTCAATTAAAGCTTTTCATATTTTCACAAAATTCTTTGCTTTGGATGGTAAATATGCACAATTTCGGTTGCGATAGCATTCCAACTTTAATTAAAACATTTTCGGTTTGACATGTGAGTGGGAGAAGATAATAATTGCATATTGAATGCTTTCTTTGTGCCTGCCCAAATTTTGACAACATATTCTGCTTTAACGTGTTTCAGTGTTTATTTTACCGTATTTGATTACATTTTGTAGTATGTAAATATTTAAATTTTGGTTGATGTCACTTATATGACCAGAAGGCAGCTTGAAGTGAATTGAAGTAGAATTAAGAGAAAATTGGTATATTAATTTGAAAATAATGTAGAAACTCATAAAGTCAAGTGCACATCAATATTGGCATGATTTTTTTGCTAGTAAAACTTTAATCTGATAATATTGTAAGTTTGCAGAATACATGATAAAAATTAAATTTGGTAAGATTCTTAGGATAAGGAATTTACTTTAAATAAGCTAATAACAGAAAATACATTTGGATTAAAGTACAGCAAAAAATAAAAAAAAATCTCATAACCGAACCCGATTGTAACGCAATTCCATTTAAAAACCGTAAAATCGCGCAATTTTTTCATGAAAAAAAATATCGTCCGATTTTTAATAAGAAAAAAAATATGTTTTACTTATTGGCACTGCCAACATACATTTCAATCGATTTTAAATTGAAAAAAAACATGATTCAATAATTTGTTGCATACTTTTTGGGGCCATAAAATCAGAAATTGCCAACATTTTAAGTCAACAATTCAATAATAGTTACGCTATCGTGTACGTAAGTGGAATATGGTAGAGAGCTGGACGTAATTATTGATGTTGGCCCTTTCTGGTTTTTGCTCCAAAAAGTATGCAACTAATTTTTAAATGCCTTATTTTGGTTACGTTATTATAATAAAATCGAAATTAGTTTTTGGATTGTGCGACAGCGTTCAGCGATTTGATCAATCGCTACGCTGCTATTTGCCCTGATGAGCTAGCAAGAAATGGGTCAATCTAACGTCTGACCAAACATTTGAAGGGCCAATAAGCTCAGTAAAAACTAACATTGATTTGCATTGGCTTCGCGGAGTTAATCTGAAATGGTTCCGATTATCCATGTCGGAATCTATCAAGGCATCTGCTGACGTTAAATGAACACATTGGAATTTTGCAAAATATGATCACTGTCGGTGCTATAACTGACACCTATTTATTGGCAGACACTGTGTACGTTTTGAACTTATCCGATGTTAGAGATCAAAGACCCAGAAGTGAAAGAAATTTTTTTAAATTTTTTTGCTTTTTAATTTTTTCCATTTTCTTGACTCTTAAAATCAATATTGTTCATATAGAGTTGTAAGTCTGTATGTTAAACGGGTATACAAGAGGCTCATCCGTGACCTAAGTTTTGATGAGAGTAACCCAGGAATAACATATACTAACCTATGAATTTAAGTGATCGATAGGGAAAAAATATTTTTGTAATTTTTTCTAGTCTGAATTTCTGTTAAAATGTGAATTAATTTCGTGGTACGCTGTACTATAATATATTATATTGTTTTGCTAATTGAAGTATCCCTGTCGGAAATTGAACCCATTTATTTCTAACTATAAACAAGTTACTTAATAGTCAGTACACACTATAAAGTCACTATTTCCTTTGTTACGAACTCTCTATTTTAACATGGGGATGTCCTAGGCAGTAGTCAGTTGAGTTTAGACTTCACAAAAATTTTATTTGTATTTATAAAAATTTCAATTGAATTTTCCGGGCCTCGAACCAACGACCTTTGCAATGTGAAGCCGACGCCTACACTCCAGGCTATACAAGCAGTATTTTTCAGATATCTAAAAGCAAATTTTTACTAAGTTCGAATTGAAATAAAAAAAAGCACAACACAGAAACTCTATTTTCAAACTGACTATCTCTGCACGACTTTTCAATCACTTGAAAATAAGTTAGCTATTTTTGTAAACCAGTTGATTGAATTCCAACAGGGATGTTTTGTCACAATTAAGGAACCAACCACAACCATATTTTTTAACTGGGGAAATGTACCGCCTTGAAGGTACTTTATTATGATAATATTTAAACTGAATTGAGTATTTGCCGAATTCCTTGACGTCATGGTATTTATTTCGTGAAATCCATAAGGTAATTTAATTATAACTTTTAGTTCCGTTCAAATTTTATAAATAAACTTGGTTCCCTTTTTTCAAATGAAGCCAAATTGTAATTTCAAAGGGTATTAATAAATGATTAAAATAGCTTTCACCATGAAATAGCAACATCTACCAAGGTAAATCTGCTACCACAACGTCAATATTACCATAATAACATTAGAGGCCCTCCATCATCTGTTCAGCTTCTTTGTCACAGCAAGAAAATCGTGCGCCAAGTGCGCACAAACCAAAAACATAAAAGCCATACGCTGACACAAAATACAAGCGCCAAAGCCACTTTACTCAACACCGCACCGCACCGCACCACAGTAACTTTTAACGAAAAATCTGCCCACTCGAAGGAGGACCCCTTCAAACTTCCGTTTTCGTACGATGCCCTGCTCCCTCTCTGTCTTTGCTTAAGAGCTCCTACTGTATATTTGCTCTAGTTCCAAAATAGACACGAGAAACAATGTCGTAGTTCGTGGCGGACAAAGAAAAAAAAAACAACAAGCAAAAGCAAAATCAATGCTTGAAGTGGTTTCATATTTCACTCAGTGTCCAAATAAGATGAAAAGCTATGTCGTAGGTTCCGCAGAAGTACTAGTACACGGACTAGTGCCGTAGCAATAACAAAAAACAAAGAACAAAAACAACTGTGAGCAGTTTCAACAGGATATCAGCAACAGCAATCTCTACTCTTGAAAGCAAAAAAAAAAAAAATCCTACTTGAAATTGATTTTTATCCTTGGTGCTGTTGGTACTCTGTGGATTTTAATTTCGGATATTTGAGTGGATGTGCTGCACGCTGACTGGATGGTTCGATTGCTTGCTGGCTTGCTTGCTGCGTGCCCTAAATAGAAAATTGACCCCGATTCTGAGAAATGCTAACAAGCTTTACTCTGTGGTGGGTGGGTGTCCCAAGGAATTATTTATTTAAAAAAAATCTTTCACTTTTTTTCGTATTTATTTTTGTTTGCATAAATATTGATTTTGCATAGATTTTGCATAGATTGACATTTAATCAAAGAAAAACTGTATGATTAAATAAATTTTTAGGACATACTCAGGTGGAAATATTTCTAAGATTTTATATCGACAAATCCTTAACAAATAGGTCAGTTGGAAATAATATAATCCAGTTGAATGAATCTGACAAACAAATACTTACTCTATTCCATATTATCTAAAACTAAATTGACTCACATAATTTCATTTATTCCCCTTACCCCCAAGAGAATTTAAAAATATTCTAAAACGTCCTTCAATACACAAGGAATTTACTTTTGCTCACTCCCTTTCCCTCAACAATAAGCCCCATTTGCATTTCTACACACTCCAGCCGTCCATTCGTCCTGGCTGATATTTGATGCTGTGTGCGTGTGTATTTATAACTTGATAAACTCATAAACGCCTCCGAGAGAAGCAGCAGCAATATTTGAATTTTACAACGCTATCCTATGGCCCAGTTTATTGTGATTGGACCTTTCCGCCTTACATAAGCTGCAGCGTCAACTGGTGTAATTTTTTTCTGTGAACACCCTTCTGCCAAGCCTTTCAATAAAGTTTTTTTTTTGTATGTTCCCTGAGAAGAGTGCAACGAAATCGAAGTAAAAATTCCCACTCGATTAAGGTTTTGTGCGTTGTCCTCACACACACACACACACCAACTACGTCTGTGCTCTTCCCTGTACATTTGCTTGTTATGAAAAGTTAATGCTGCGGAAATTATAACGTTTGCAAAAATTGCTGAGACTGTTTTTTTTTTGCAAAGAAATAAATCGAAAAAAATATGGTGAACGGTAAAAAATAGTGTTGCCAACTGTTGGGTAAATTTGAGTATTCTTTACTTGTGAACGTTTCTAATGATGTCATGAGTTTAGATAGCAAAGTGTGTAGATTTAATAGAATCCACATCATATTACCATAATCATATTTGTAGAGAAAATAATAATGAACTTCACTGAACTTCCAAACGCCACCTCTTATCTCCTATTGCACCTTCTAATACGTACACACTTCTGACGATTCTCCCACTGATTCACAGAGTATACAGTTATCGCTTTCGGAAATAGTAGCGAAGTGGACATTTAAGTATCCTGTGAAGATACTGAGGTCTGATTTGTTAAGTCCGAGTAATTTTTTTGATATTCATCAAGCTGGGACTATAAATCTGTTTGCTTGCCTTTGGCCTACGCAATTGGTCCAGTGGATTGCAAAGTTTGTATCTTTCCATTTCCTTACTAATTCTGCAGTATATCCTTTTAGTATACCAAAAGGCCAAAATGATGCCGCTGGGCTTCTCTTTTGGTTAAGCAAACAGCTCTTTCGTTGCCGTCAAATCCTTCATGTCCCGGTACCCAGTTGAGTTCTAAAGTATTTGTTTTTCCCAGTGAGTTTAGAGCTTCGACGCAGTCAAGGAACAGCTTTGAGTGCCACTTGACTGTCTGACAATTGCGACAATGTGCCGATCACACTGCAAAGTGAACCTATATTTTGGTGTGTAATTCTACACACATTTAAGTGTGTATTTATTTTGATAGATAAAAAAACACACATTCTATATTTTGGCATGCTATATTACCACGCAAGCGTGTTTTTTAAAGCACTTACAGCGTTTATACACGAAATGTCTACAAGTTTTACACACTTTAGGTGTGTATGAAAAACGCATTTCACTTTGCAGTGCATGCTGCAATCTTTTCGGCTCATATGGTTGGTGTATCGGTTGGTGCCTGAGTGGCAGAATATAATCAATTGAGTTCACACGAATTTTTAAATTGCGTTTCAATATTGAGATCTTCGCTATAGTCTTCTTTCGAAGACACTCTCTTACTTCGATTTTCGTAAATTTCCACCTGAAATATTGTTGGGTAATTACCCATTGGTATAGCTTTCTGGAATTTATGACCAAATAGCTCAGCTCCAGTTTAGCTGATTTCAAGCTCGGATCCATCAGTATACCATTTCAGCGATATGACTCTATGCTGTGATTTTAAAAAAACTGACTGACAAACATATTGATTTTATTCAATTGTAGTTTCAGTCGCCTACTTACGTATTTCACTTTAATATTCTAGCGAAAAATCTCTCTAAGTTTTCTTTACCTAACCAAGCCCCCAATTCTTTGAGATGATTTAGTGAATGATTATCTCAAAAGTCAGAAATTAACTAATAAATTTGATTTTGTTGGTAAGAAATATGTACTTTACTTAAATTTATATATATTTTTTCCTTTAAAAAAATTGTTTTCTACTTTCCTTTAGCCGTAACGTTATAAATGCCCTGCAGCATGGCCAGTTATTAAAAACTTTCTACAAATTATGACTACGAAAAAATGCAAAACTTTTTCTTTTCTTATTTTTTTTTGGCTTTTGCTGTTGCTGTTTGTTTGTGCGTTCATTTGCCTCTATTAGTATACCAACAACATGCCTAGTACTCTTAACGGTTTGTCCTGTCTCTTTCTTTTTTTACGTACTTTCGGCATTTTCGAGATTCTTAAAAACATCTGCCCGATAAACGTTTCAGCAATTTCCAGGCTTCGCTTTCGAAGTTTTTAATTTTTGATGTGCCTTTTTGCGAGGAAAGTTATTTCATCGTTTAATGCATGTT
This sequence comes from Heteromyza rotundicornis, assembly GCA_951394025.1. NCBI lineage: Eukaryota > Metazoa > Arthropoda > Insecta > Diptera > Heleomyzidae > Heteromyza > Heteromyza rotundicornis. Next base: position 66,387,503 of record OX596012.1, read on the forward strand.
TTCGTTCGTGTTCCACCGCTGCCGCATCGTTATTTAACGATATTCATAGCAATTTTATTTTTCAAGCATTTCCGTGGGGTGGGGAAATGGCAATGAATTGCCCAGGATGGTATGCACAAAAAGATGGGCTGAAGGATCAACTTTTGTCACAATCATTATTTGTGTTTATTAAAATTCGTTGTTGTGGATATTTTTTTGTCGGGTATTCTCCTGCAGGCTTCAACAGAGCAATTTATATTTGTAATGAAACATTTTTGTTAAACAAATTATGCAGGGAAATATTTGCATACAAAAATTTAAGGACGAATCTTGAAATCACACTAACATTGGACTCATCTATGGAAAAATATAAATGTTATTTGACCATTCAGTAGTTTAATCAATGAAGTCCACTCTTCTGGATTCCCATATTGGTCTGTGCAACCTCTTTGGTTACAAGCTTATTACCTCACTAGAATAGCTCTGTTTGCGGTATTTAATAAAGACTCTTCACTGATTAAGTGTTAAATGAAACTATTGTACTTGCATGAATGTGTGAGAGTTTTTTTTTGTACTCATACATACAATAGAGCTTCGTTAGTTCTCTGATTAGTTACCAAAATCACGTATTTCGCGATTTTTTCTTCACTTCTTTTCCTTTGACTTATATTCGCTTTGTTCTCTGTTTCATTTCCGTTTTCGCTGTAGTGTGGAGTTTTCAAGTATTTTTTCCCCCCAATTTTCTTTTCTTTTTCCCACTCAGTGTGTGTAGAACTTTAGCGGAAATTTAATCGCCAATTATTGGTATATGTGCGGAATGCACTTGCAGAATATTTTGCTTTGTAAGTACCTATTAATTTTCTTTACCTCCTTCATTCCTAACTTCCTTATTCAGTTCTTCGTATCAAGTAAATATTTGCTGATTTCGTAATCAAATACACAATTATGTTTCTCAAATTAAAGGACATTCTATACTCCGTGGAGATTTCGCTTAATGAGGCTAAACTGTAAATCATTAGTTATTGAATTGAAATTATGAGGAAATCACTGACATTGTTAAAATTAATAAGTGAACATTTATCGATTAAATGTAGACACGTACATATATTATTTTGGTACATATATTTTTAGACATAATTGGTGTAAAATTCGATGAAAATATATTCGAGCAAAACTATGTAAACTCAATTGTTAAATTAATCCAATTGTGTAAATGATATGATGAATTTACTCTCATAATTGATATCATTACACAAACTGTCAATGTTGGCAACAAAGGCAAATTAATTTCACTGAAACTAAATGCATATTGAATTTAATTGGTCTTTTACTGAAAAAAACCAATGATTTTCCAAATAAAATTGCATAATTAGGTCAATCAATAATCGATTCTTTTTTTTCTACTTTAAATATCCTTCAATTGTCAGATGAAATGTTCATCTGTCAAAACCACACTCAATATTCACATGAACTACCACAGCTTTTTATTATAAAAAAAAATAATTTGAATGAGTTCATATCTAATGAAAGTGCAAGTACTACGCATAAAGCAAATAATGAAAATTAAAGGAAAATGGAACATGAAATTGAAATTGATATAAAAAAATTTTATTAAATGAACATAAAGGAAGCAAAAATTTCTGGAAATTCCAAAATGAAATGAAATCTCATTGCGATTTTAATTACAGTGAAACGAAGTAGAAATGCATAAAATTTCAATGAAATCGAAATTGACGGTGCAACAAAAAAAAGAACATGAAAGAATACAAATGGAAAGAATGCAATTGCCAATGAATGTTCACGACTGTTGGAAATATTGAAATTTATATATAGTATGTATGCATTTACATACAATTTGCAGTTGAACGGAAAATTGCTATTGATTTCCCATGAACTGGTAATTGATACGAACCACAAACATCGACAATAAAAGAAAAATTTTCCATTAAATTTCATAGTGAATTTTTGTAATGAAATTGCTATCTTCGTTATGGACATTTGGTCCAGAAAATTGATCGAAGGTCATGCCTTAAAGGAACTTGGGAATTTACTTGTAAATACTTAGATTGCCAAAGGATTCGTTTAGTTGTTTCTGAAGTAGTAAATCTACCTGAATAGGTGCAGTGTGATGCCCTTCAATGACGAACCACTTTAGTGTAATTGTACGATTGTAGGAGACTTTCTTGGATTCAGTCGTAAGCTTAATTTGGTTGGTTTTATATGTAAGGCACAGGCTGTTGGACCCGACCAATTATTGGACTATGACAGTTCTGCCATATGTATGGGATGTTTAGTTTCTTTTCTATTTTGCATAACTTGACGAGGTAGGTAACTTTATTGTGAAGAGGAAAACCATGGTCAACACATGTCAGAATAGCGGAGCTGGTCATCTGTTGGACACTGGATATAGCGCAGTTCAAGCATCCAATTGTCATTTTTATGATTCTATCCAACCTCAAAATTCCTTCCGAAATGTTCCACCAAAAATACACCTCCCCGATATCCCCCTCAATTACACTATGCAACAAAAAAAAAACAGAACTTGGTAAGACACATAGTGCATATTGTAGGCTTAGTCAAATAAAATATATTTCAAATACACCCCAAAAATATGGACTAAGGACCAAGAAAATCTATTTTCAAGGAATGCACCCTACTTCCATTGAATGTAATTTATTTATTCCCACGTTTTAGCTCCATTGGAGGAATAAATACGAATATTTAATAAACTTCCTAAAACTGATGTGCTAACTTCAATTTCATACTTTGGCAGCGGCGTGCTTCTGATGTCCAACAGGTGGGTAGACACTTTTGGGGATCGTTTCTTGGAGCCCTTACCAAATATATAAATATAACAGTTAGCTACTGTCCTTGGCTTTCAATCGAGCTATTGAGCTACGTGAAATTATGTTACAGCTTCAAACAACATATCCAACAACTGGACAGGCTCCCTTACCTAATATACATCATCTTTTTAAACCAAACCGGTCCAACAACAAAAGCATCCAAAAAGCTCCTTTGGCCTTCTCTTTAAGCTTAACTTCACCCTCTTAAGTTTTGTTGTGGCCCAGATATACACCATGGAAGACTATTACGTAATCTCACATTTCCACACAGTACACAGCCGCAGCAGAAATGTGCAAATTATAACATGACACTGGCAATAAACAGTGTATGTGTGACAACACACACTCACACACACACAATAGGTAACAAACAAGCTGACAAAACTTATAAATCCCCCGATAACCTGACCTTTGTGCTGCGCTGAATTTCAAATGATGCCTGCCTATTGTTTGGCAGCAGAGAGAATTCTTCAATTTTCGGTATGGAAATTGAAAAGGCAAATCGAATTTAAAAAGAGACTAAGAATTAGGCTGAAAATAGGCGTACGAAAACTACAAGTGGATGGATGGTGAATTTTGGAAATTGTGTGCCAAGGATATGCTGTATTTAAGCACACGCACGCACTATTCCCCGCAAGTGTCCTTTTGACACTCGAGTGTGTGTGTGTGTGAAGTAGTTCCTTGCAAATTAGATTAGCATGCGTAATGCGCAATGCTCTCACCGCCGCATCCTTGGTTGCGACGATGACGATGCTGGCTGGCTGTTATCCTTGAATTTCGCCTTGGATAACTCTAACCTCTTCAAATAGTTTTGCGACGTATTTGCATTTTTGGTTATTTGCTTTCAGATTACGTGAATGATTCGATTCAGCTCAGAGAAGCGCTTGAATGAGCAAAGAACGTGCGGGCAAATTAATTGGGCAAAAGTGAATTTTCTCCAAATGCTGTTAGCAACTCCTTCAACTATCATCTCTCGCCCATTAACCTTGTTCTGCCCTTCACGATTTACCATTTCTTTTTCCATTCCACCAAAATTTAATATTAATTATTTTAAAACTTCTAATCCGCACATTTAAGCATTCACATACGCCCCGGTGCGTCTTCAGCTTCACTTGCTTTTGATGCTTTCGTCTTACGTTTTTTTCTTTTTTTTTTGTTCTTTTTTCGTACTAATTCTGCCATAAAAACATTTAAAATGCCATTGAGACAAAACATATGCGGTAATTCCGCTGGCAACCATATTGCGCATTGCCAAGACACACACACACACATGCACGCACGCACGCATTGACGGAGATGTACTACCCCAGCCAATAATTGAACGAACTTTTTACGAAGATCGTATTTTACGAACTTTTTTCGATCAAAAATATTCGAGAAATGTCCGACATTCACTCGTATATTACGATAGTCGTCATTTCCTCGATAAAATATCGTTAACGTCTTCATAATCGAACTCGTTAACGACTTAGTTAACGAATTCTTTAACGATTTCGTTTACTAGTCTTTTAACGAACAAACGAATTCGTTAACGAGCACATTTTGGTTCGATAGCGAGATAACTCGTTTCGATGCAAAATTAAGAACGAAGTCGGACTCGTAAACGTATCGTTATCGTGTGTCGCCTACGATTGTTTTGCCCGCATTTCGATCGAAAATTTTTCGTTTACGAGCTCTTTAACGATAAAATTATTGGCTGGGACGGTTCCACATTTTTATGGCATTTCCGATGAATACAAATGCTTAATTAAATGTCGTTGAAGCGACGCGACGTAACACAAATGGCACGCAGCATTTGCAGCGTCTGCATGTGATGACATATACGTAATTTATTCAATTTTCGTGGGGCGCCACGCGGCTGATTTGGTTATGCTGGGAGGGCTGAGTAGCGAAAATGGAGGGGAGCGAGTATGGCAAGAGGCCATTGGTATGCTTAGGAAGAAAATCGTTATATAGGATCACGCTGAAATTACACACGGCTGCACTAACATACGAGCGGCAATATTTTGTTTTTGCACAAATGATGATCCCAGACGAATTAGGGGAATTTTTGTTGTGATTATTTGCCATGCATTGGTTGAAATAGGAATGGCAGGCTGGGGGGGGGGGGGAAATGGTAGTATTTTAATGGTGGGATTACGGTGAGATTTGGCAATTTGAAACAAGTTGAAGTTGGTAAAGTGGCATTCCTTTGGTGGTAGAAGTTGAAGCGTTTTGGAATTATAGTAAAATTAAAATTGAATTTTTTTTAGAAAGTTGCAGTAAGGGAGTAGTAAGTTGTCAATTGAAAAGGGTATGCAAGCAAATGAAATTGAATTCAAAAGTATGTAATTTTAAGAGAAATAACTACGATTACGAGAAAGGACAAATCACATAGACAGACCGTATACTATACGATGAGATGACGATTACCTTACATCGTATATATGGGACGGCCAGTTTCATAGTGGATTAAGTCCATATTTTTCTCAAACTGAGGTTGATGTGAATCCTCAAGCTTAGGTTGCACTGGAGAATCAATCGTGCGTCGATCAACTGGCCCATCTGTTTGGCTCTATGGTTGGTGCCTGAGTGGCAGAATATAATTTGAGTTCACACGATTTGATTCCGATATATTATTATTAAAAATGTTGGTACATTGGGAAAAGCGTGGGACCTTAACTAAAAATTTCTCAGAATTTTATTTTATGGACATAATCTACTATAGAACTTGGCGAATGGGTATTAAAGAATTTTGGCATTGAACGAGCATTTTTATACCCTACACACAAAGTATTTAAGTTTTTTTGAGGAGTAATTGGTCCAAATGTTGAATACTTTTAGAGAAAATACACTCGTGACTGAAATCATAGACCGTAAATGAAAGTAATTTGATGGAAATGTTTCCAGTTTCTCACAAATGCAAAAACCGCTTCTTTCAAATACTGCCTCGTTTGTAATAAACTTAGTAAATTTGTCTAAATTTGTTAGACATTAATTCTTTGAGTGTATATAATTTTATAAATTTCAACAACCTCTTTCCTACATTAATACATTTTTATTAGATTAATGAGGTACTAAATGATTAAGTCGTTTGAATTGTAAGATATTTTATTAAATTTACTTTTTTAGTAAATTCCAAATTGTGGAAATATTTTGTATTTTTCTTATGAATAGAATTAGGTCCATTTAATAGCGAAAAGCTTTATTTGCCATCATAAACTTTACATTTCATTTAGTTCGGTTAAAGCTTCCTACAAATTCTACTTGTTTTGCATTTTTGGAGGATTTCAATTTGAATTTTTCTTACAACAAAATCACATCCTTACATAATCTTACAATCCTACGCACGCCCACCCGCACACAATACCCCCGTCCAACTACTTCTTTTTTCTTTTCAGCGACGCTCAATATCACCTCGGATTACCCGTTGCTTGCTAAATATATCCTTTGTGCTGCTCTATTTGTGCTTTGGAAGTGATTTTTACTTATATCCCAGCCACTCGCCTCTCCCTTCGTTATATCACAGCCACTTATTCGTGCTGCTGGTGCTTCTGTGTTTCCTTCTAGTTCCGTTCGCTTTTCAAAGGCAATTGTTCTTCATAAATATGCAAATTTTTCGCTACTTATTTGTAGACAAAGTAGGAATCTTATATCGTACAAAACAAAAAAAAAAAGAAGTGGGAGAATGAGAAAAATGCAAAAAATAAAAGCAAAACACAGAAATCTACACAAATAAACAAAAATCACCGAGTGACATTAAAGTCCTTGAAAATATGCACGAACATGGGTCTTAAGGAACTTGAACTTTGTAGAGGTTGGTTTTTTACACTTGAATGGTAATGAAAGTAGTAACAGAGTATATAAATTGTGTGGGTGCTCTCTGGCAAAGAAGCGCCTTATTCAGTTCAACTTAAATACTATTTATGCTTATTTCGTTTTCTTACCTAAATGCTTTTCAGTTTTTATTCCTTTTTTGCATAGAATTTAATGTTTCTGTCTCTATTCACTCTTATCACTTTTCTCTTTCTCTCTGCTACTTTGCTAGGACTAAAGCTGACATTCGAAAGCAGATTATATATATTTGCGCAATTGCATAAGGCTTCTTTCTGCTAGTCAATGATGGTATCACCATGGCGGTATTTACTATTGGCAAGGTAGCCATAATACTTCAGAAGATATTCGATTTGTACTCACTGCCAATGTGCACGAATCAATTTCTGTGCTTCGCCAAACGACTTGAACGCAAACTTATTACGAAATAAAACTAGAAAATTATTGAAGGCATTTAAAGAGAGTTGCAGCGTTTCACTGAGAAGCTAATCTGTTGATATCTATATGAATATATATTAGATGGAAATATCCAAGGCAACTAACAGAGAATGGAAAGAAAATCTAAAGGCAAAAATTTATAAAACAAAATTGGACAAGAATAACTTTTTTTTTAATGTATGAAGGGATTGTCTCCTTGGTTGGGGACAATTGACATACAGCATACCTTTGGAAATATGAATTCATAGGGAACAAATTTGCCAGAGAAAGTGTTTGGATTAAGCGAAATTTGTAGAAATTGTAAGTGTTTAATCAAAGGGAAAACAAAAAGTTTTTTTTTTCGCACAGCATCACCTCTCGTTAAGCAATGGCAAACTTACGACAGTATAATTTGGTGTGAATAAACTTCACGGCACATTTTACTCCCTAAAGAGAAATTGCCTAAGTCACTTGAATGTTTGCTTCCTGTTCAATACCATCAGTGGAATCAATGCGATGGGAGAATGTAGATCCGGCTTTGAGAAGTCCCAAGAAGAAACCTGGTTGCAGCTAAAACACCCATCAGCGCCCTATGCCCCACGCAAGCTTAAAGGATAATGCTGATGATGATATGAAACTTCTCTTGCCGTTCGAAAGCGGCACTAACCTGTAACTCACATAATTATATAAGCGAAGTCGTCTCTCTGAGAAGTGGCAACTAGAAGTTCGGCCAAGATCCCTCGATTGTCGTAGTGCCAAATATTTAATTGACTTTAAGGCCTAAGATTCGATTTGCGTTAAGGTATGTGCATTCAAAACGTCAGTGTGCAAACACAACACACAGTAGTAGGGATGTCCAAAAACCACATACATAAGTGAGAGCTGACACTGTCGCAGCAGCTAATCACTAATATGTTCAGTCAATCCCTCAAAAGATCAGCTAAGAAACTAAATTAACTAAATGAAATTTTATAATAATTAATTTCAAAACTCTTCTCCATCTAAAGTCAAGTTGTCAAGTTCTAAAATTTTACCACTTTAACCTTTCGCTCAATTCACCCACTTGTTCCATAATCCACCAGTGGAAAATTCCAAAAAGGTCGTAAATTGCATGCAACCAAAATCCGTGGCATACTTTAACCGACGCTAATCGGAAATGCATCATCATTCATCACCTGCACTACTTGCTCTCCCCTGCCGGGCAACGAATACTAGTTCGACTAATCTGAATACTGACTGGCTTGGGTTCAAGAACGCATCCTTGGGATTTTTACTATTTCGCATGCAGAAAATGGAGCAGAAGAAGAAGTGGAAAAGTCGATGTAAAGAATTGCAAGGATTAAATTTGTATGAGTGCGAAATAAAAGAGGAGCATGCGGGTATACAAACACACACACACACTCACACACTCAACACAGAGAGAAAATGCAGATGGCACAAAGCAATAAGTGCACACACACACACGCACACACATATCCAAGGGCAACAAACAATAGAATTTATGGGAATTAAGGGAAGATGGTGTGTGGAGGGAGGGGTTAGGAAACGTTGCGTTACTACGAGGGTTGAATGGAAGCCACCAGCCAATACATATTAGTGATGTAAATCGCCATGAGATTACTTGATTGCAACGTTTTATGTCTGAAAAGGAGGCTAGTGCAAGAATGTGCCAAGGCAATTGCTGGGAAACTGCTTGCAAATGGTACTTTATGGGTATGTGACTTTGCCAAGGGAAGGGCACTTTAACTTTTATGAAAAAGGTAAAGAGAACAATTTTTACACTCTCCTACGCTTCTTCTCGGCTACACGTTCCATCAAGCAATTACTGTAAAGTACATTTTGTGGTATTGTCAAGAAAATACGTTTTGCTTTTTACCTTTTTATCTTTTCACTTCACTCACACACACACACACACACACACACAACACACTCACTCCCATTCAAACGCTTTTGCTTAATTGAGTATAATTTGAAGTTGGCAACTACAGCGGAGGAGGGTTTATCTGTATAGGTATGGTGGCATGAGTATGAGTGCTACTTGGCACTTTTCATCTCCCTTTGGAAATTTTGCTACGCTTTGCTTTTGTTGTTTCTTTGCTTTCTTTGTTTGCTTTGCTTATTGCATTTTTGTGTTAATTAGTAGTAAAATTAGTACTAATTGCTTTTTGGACTTTATATCTTTTAGATTGCTTTGTAATTGTGTCATTAGTCGAGAGCAACCTGAGCAGGCAAGGTGTAATGGAAAATGGTCCAATTTTCAGCTTTAATTTCCATTTCGTTTGTAAATTTGTAATTACACAAGTCACTGACGCTCAATTTGAGTGTCAACTAATTGATGAAGAAAATATAAAAATGGGGACGTTTTTTTTTAAATAAAATAAAATAAATTAATTGATTTTTTTTTTAATATTTTAAACTTTTTCGTTGAGTAATTGAAACTTTTTACCAGTATATTTTCCCCCCTTTGGATACAATTTGGGCGATTAAAAATGCATCCAGTCCGCACTTACTTGCCCATTTACCACACACAGAACTACGCTTTTATGGCAACAATTTAACGAAAAAGCACCGCAGGAATTTCCATTAAATAATTACAAAACTCTTCTTCTGCATACTGTGAGGCGGCAGGCAGGTCAACACAATAAAGCTCAGAGTGGGAGAGAAATGAATTCTCCCACAAAAATGTATTTACCGAAAATCCCCCCTCCCCCACAAAAAAAAAATCCAAATGAATATTTAAAATTTGCTCGGGCAGCAATTCGGTGAAGACCAGTAAAGGCTGCAACAAAAACAAAAGGAACATTCACATCATCAAGAGGAGCATCACCACCACCACCAAGCAACATCCTCATCATCATCATCATCGACATCATCAGTTGGCGAACAAGTAGAGCATGCAATTTGGGGAAAATGCCCCGAAACTACATAGCTCCTACAAATATGCAAAGGGAAACCACATCAAACATCGTAGCATTTTATTTGTTTCTCTCAAGTGCAACTGAGGCGATGATTGCAGTCGAAGGAGATGAATGATGATGATGATGATGGTTTTGAGTTTCTCATGAATTTAACCAAACCATATATGTATACAAACACAGCATTTTTGTGTGAGTGCGCTTGTGAGTGTGCATAGATTGAAAGAGATTTTTGATTTGCATTTCCTGCTTTCCTCCATTCAAACTTGAATTTGTGTATTTCTTCTTCATGATGAGCTCTCCATTAGATCGTAAATTTCCTTATAATCCCAACTAAACACTTCATCTGTAAATTTGTCCGCTCTCGCATTTGAATGTATTCCAATTTTCGATTTATGTACCTTCGTACTGAAGTGTGGCATTTCATTAAATTTGAAATTGTTCTCATTTAAAATAATTTGCAAATTTCCAGTTGCATTTATGATCTCGCACTTAAATATTGATGTCCTTAAATAGTCTTTTATGTTGTATGCATACATTTTTAATTTTGGGGAGAAACTATTTCGTTGAAGGAAGGTAGGTGCAGTTTCAGTAATTTTAGTGAAATTTAAATGAAATATTCAATGGGTGAATAAGTGATTTATATATTTTTGTGTCCTTATTCCCTAACACGAAAGTGAGTGCGTCTAACAATAGTGTGTGATGAGTGTAAACTTTTGTTTTTTGGTATAAAAAATTTCTCAGACGGTTCTTGCACTCACTCACTTTTGCATTACGTAATCCAATTTTTCAGACGGTTCTTGCATTCACACACTTTCGTTTTACGTAATACGGGTGTACGTCTTTCAGATACATACATATTTGGCACTACAACCCTCCAGTGGTCTGGGTTGAGCTTCTTGATGCAGTTATCATGGGCAACTGTATATGAAGAAGCTTTTTCTTGACAAGTTACTCAAGATTGCCAGTGCGAAAGAGTGTCGGTCTACACAGAGAAAAAATTCTGATTTGCCCCTGGTGCGATACCTTTCGATCGTGCACCAGTGGTATCAGCCACTGAACCACGGCCGGCACCAAAATAGGTGATAATATTTTGGCTTAACTCCTCTTTAATGGCCTTATTCCCTAAAACGAAAGTGAGTGCAAAACCGTCTGACAACAAAGTGTGATGAGTGCAAACCCGTTTTAAACAATTTTTCAAACTGTTACTTTACTCATTCACTTTCATGTTACACAATACGAATTTTTCATTTCGCCTTGCATTCAATTTCGTTTTACGAAATACGGGATCATAAAATACAATTTCATATACTTTTTTTTTAATAATTCGAATTTAGCTACGAATTGTTTTAGCCACTAAATGCTTTGCATTTTAATAATATTTTAAATTAAAAATTACCTCCAAACAGGAATTGCTTTCCAATTAAAAAGCAACAAATTTGCTGACAAGTACAAAAAAAGAAAAAAGTGACATAAAATTAAACAAACTGTGAAAAAAAATTATGCAAATGAACAGAAAAAAAAGAAGAAGAAAAAAAGTTACTAATCAAAGCAAAAATTACCTAATTAACATAATCCACAGTGGCCATGTTTCTGCTGCTGCTGCCTCCTGTCCCTTGTAGTATGCTCTGGCCGCGTCTACTGATTACGGTCACTGTCCCTGTCTTCTACCAGAGAGTAGCTTAAATGTCTGAGAGGACTTTTCTATCTTTTTTTTCGACGTTTGTTTTTTTTTTAATCCAGCTGGTGATAAGTTGAGCAGCGCCCCGAAATTAGAGTCTGACAAATATCCTGTTACTTGTTTACGCGGCGCGGCGGTTGGCTGTGATTAATATTGCGCGCTGTGTACTTTTTTCTTGCACGAATTTATTTATTCTTGTAATATAATTTTGGTTTTGCTTTCCGTGTTTCTTTTTCACTTGCTTTGTTTTTTTTTCGAATTATATTAAAATGTTCTTTTTACAATGCTCACAATTCATTTTTTTTATTAGGTTTTTTTGAGGCTTTTATTTGCCTTTGGAATTCATAAAGAATTATGATGTTTTCTTGCTCATATATGTATGTATGTATGTATTCTCCACCACACTGTGTACTGTGTGCTGGTTGAGATAGTAGTTTTTCGTGGTGTTTTTCTGGAAATTCCTGTTGTTTGAATTTGATGTCGTTCGCTTCCTACAACAGAAAAACGTACAAAAATAAGCCAAAAAAAATTCAAGTCGAAAAAAATATGAAAATAACAACGAAATTTCTGCCATTAAAGTTTGGCCGCCCTACAAACAAAATGAAAGATGCCACCATCGAAAGAAATACAAGGATCCTAAGTTAAGACACCCAAGGAAATAAGTTTGTTCTCCAAAGAAAATTAGCGTCAAGTTTGTTAAGCTCGTGTGGCGCAAAGTTGTGGGTGAAGATATTTTTTATATTTTGTCGTCGCTCTAATTTTTAATAAAATTTTGTTAAATTACAGATTTTTATTAGAAGGACCTACACGGTGTAATCTCTTAATTTTTTCTATAAAATTTTCTATAAATTTTAATATTTTAGTAAAAATAGTTTTTATTTGTTAAAAATTTATTTTTTTTTTTAAATGTTTTTATTTGCAAAATTTGTTTTTAAAAAATAAAAAAGAATTTTGTTAAATCTTTAAAGTGTTTATTAATATAAAAAGGAATTATTTGTTTAATTTTTCTTTTATGAATACAAATTTTTTGTGGTTTTTCTTTTTAAAATAATTTGTTGTTAGTTTAAAAAAAATATTTTTAATTATTAATAAACAAATTTTTTTTGTCTGAATACAAATTTTTTTGTGGTTTTTTTTTGTTTTTCTTTTCAAAATAATTTTTTGTTAGTTTAAAAAAATATATTTTTAAATATTTATTAAAAAAAAATTATTTCAAAAACAATAATTTTAGTTATTTATTTTTTTTTTTATTTGTTTCAACTTATTTAAAATTTTTTTTTTTTATTTAAAAAATATTTTTTATTTATTTTAAAAATATTTTTTTTTATAAAAAATTTTTTTTGTAAAAAAATAATATTTTAAGCTTTCTAAAAATATTTTTAATGCTTAAAAACAAATTTTCTTTTGAGTGTTCACAGTAAGATTCTATCGCACGTATATTTATGTGCGCTGTTGGAGCCCGACCGAACCGAAAGTATGTGTGTGAAATGACATTTAACGGAAGTAGACGGAAATTTTCTGTTTGCTTGTATATATGCTGGGGTTGCGGCTTTTTAGCTTTTAACTTGGCTGCCGAAATTCCATGTTTCTGCTTGTTCTTCTTCTTCTTCTTCTTCTCGCCAGGCTTCTATAGGGAAGCACCGGAAATGAGGAGCGAAAGAAAGCGAATGACAAGGAAGCAAAACTTTATGTAGGAAACTTGATTTAATATAGTAGCCGAAATAGTTTTGGCACCAACCTGAAACTCTTAAAGTGCTTTAAAGTTGCTTCGCACAAAATGACTAATCTTCTTAGAGAAATTACAATAATTTAATTTACCCATTTCATCCTCAATCTGTTCTGTTCCCCTCTTTTCACGAAATGTTTACCCTTTCACTTTGCCAGTAATTAATCCTAATTGCTTGGCGTTTTTCCCCCACAATTATGCTGCCATCCTTTGAAATCTCTTTTTAAATGAGCATTTCCCATTTTCGCTATATACACCCATCAAATGCAGAAAGAAGAAAAGAAAGATAACAAAAAACAACAACAACAACTCAAAAATGCCTTCTTGAAATTCCTTTACACACCTTTTGGGGCTCACAGTTCAGCACCACCACTATGCCAAGCCATCACACAACGTAACTCAACGCAACGCTATTCAAAATCCACTCCCAGAAGTATGCAACACTTTATCGTCGCCCAGCTGTCTGTCACCTTGACAGTTTTTTGCGAAAGCACAGTTTTCCACACAGAAATTGCACAATGCGTGTTTTGAATATAATTTCCTTCGTTACTTTTTTTTTCTTCTCGTATTTTTATATATTTAGGTTCGCTCACTTTTTCACGGGCACGTCTATCTTCTTTTTTTCTTCTCTCGGTTTATATACTTTTTTTTGTTGGATGAAACACAAGCGCGCACACACACACATCGATGGAAAAGACCGACGTTTCCGAAATGTTCCCGGTTTGCGTCCTTGCAGGCGTAAATTCAGCACTAGACTGAGCCAAACACTCGCCTAGGACATGCTTAAATAAGGCTGCCTTGGTTTTCCCCAGTCACGAAGAGTTATGGACTGTTCAGTGTATGCCGTTACGGTTTCATTATCCTGCTGGATATTGTCCTTGTTGCGTGATTTTCATTGTGAGAGCGTTGCTTGTTGTTTCGGAATACATGCGCAGTGACTGGTAACTGTCAGATTTTGACAGTTCTGGACAGTGGAGGAATGTGTTGTTTACGCAATTCTACATTTCGGAGTTCGCTCAGTTGTCAGAGACTTGCTCTCTGTTTTTCACACACTCTCACTCTCTCTGTTGCTCTCTCTGGCCACATTTATCCGTTCATTCATTTCTGGATATTCATCGGATAAACTTCATTTCACCCGGCTTTGTCATTGACTTTATCGCAACTTTTTTTGTTGTTGTTCTTATCTCATTGGGTACTTCATTTCGTTTGGTCCTATCCGCTTTCTTTTGGGAAATCAATGTCGCTTTGGTCGTCGTCGTTGTCGTCGTTGTTGTCGCCGTCCTCGTATTCACCTGTTAGCATTAAGTCCTTGAAAAATGTTTACGCAAGTATTGTATGGCTTACAGCAGGCGTGCAAAAATGAATAAGGTCGCGGGCCAAAATAAGCTCTTGCGTTTGTTCATGTTGTTATTGTTGTCTTTGTATGCCGTACGTTCAGTTTTTGTACACCCACACTTGATGCGTTCGCTGTGCATATTGAACATGATGATTACAAGGAAAATCGTTTCTGTCCAAGTTCAATTCGTTTTAAATGGTTGCTCTGAAATATTCACGGTGCATTTTTACCGACAAAGGCGTTTTACCCATAGTAAATTGAACTTTAAGTGACCGATGTTGGACATTTCACTCACTTGTGTGTTAATTTGTTCTTCACCGTTTGTTGCTTCAAAAATGTTTTAATTATAGGTTTTCACCCATTTTCCAAAAAATTCATTTTGGTAAAAGGGAGTACCACAACCAAGCAAAAACTCAGTCTGAAGAGTGTACAGCTGTTTCGGATCCAGCCATGGTTCCTCTTATGTATTTTACTTAATCCAGGCGACGCTATAATTAAGCAATAGTATGACACACATGAGAATTGCTTATCCTTTGCATCACGCCAACTCACTGAAGCAGGGAATGAAAAAATGCAGCAAACTGAATCTTTGCTTGTTGTTGCAGTTAAAACTTTCCAGAGGTGAACTCAAGCCTTTGAATGTAAAAACAGTTCATTGACCATAGCGTGGATCACATAAAAATCGACCAATTAATTGAAAAAGGACCCACTCGATATTGCAGACTACACAGAAAAAAAAGTCGGTAAAATTAACCGAAAAAAAATGTTAATGTACCTCTTTTTAAAATGTATGAAAAACCTGAATTTATTAACCGATGTTGGTAGGTTGGATTAACCGAAAGAAGCGGTTAAAATAATTCTTCAAAATTTGACATAAAATAGTTCAAATAATCGAAAAAGTTGTTGTTGTTGTAAGTTCTTTTACCACAATTTTTGATTAAATGTGAATTTTTAACAAATTTACTGAGAAATTTACAACTTACCTGTGAAAAAAATGGTGCAATAAATATACCATCTCTCATCGGTTAAACGTACCAACATTGGAGGGTTGGAGCGTTTTTAACACTCATTTTCGGTTAAATGTACTGACTTTTTGTGTAGGCTTCTAAAGTTGCCAAAAGCATCTGGGACGAAAGCACGTGATGGAGAAAACTCATACTCTAAAATCTTCACGAAGTACTCAGCATTAGTGAGCACCCATTTAAAACTGGAGTGTTCGTTACTGATGTTTACAGAGCCTGTGAGGAAGAACTGGAAACCTCCGAGCATTATTTATGTAATCGCCCACTTGTATGCACGAATTCGCCCTCACTAAGCAGGAAGGATTGCTGATACAATGTAGAAAGTACTAAATTTAAGTAACTACATGTAAGTAATACTAATTAGTATATCTGAAACTATCCTAGCATTTCTAAACTTGTGCCGCCATTATTGCGACAGTTTGAAACCGGCTACTGAACTTTCCTTTCCTTTTCGATTTTGTCATACCCATACATTTGCAATTATTCCGATACAATGAGACGAAACAAGTCCTTTTGAATAATTAATTCAATTTTCCATTATGTTTCGTTGGCAACGATGACAAAGGGAAGAGCAAAAATGTCAAGTTTGAACATGGGAAGCGTGTCATCATCAGTGCAGCAACAGCAGCAGCAAACCATTAAGAATAATTATAACTGTCGCAGCCATGCAAATACATACACACACACACACACACACTCATACATTAATGTGTACTCCACTCTACACCAGCAGCTATAACAACAACGGCAGCAGCAGCAACAATGAGACAACAGAATTATTATCATGCCTGAAGATAGTAGCTGCTCTGAAGTCCTGAAGCCATTTTCCTGCTGAATGCATTTCAACTTGCGTAACCTGCATAACTGCCGTGTTTGTTGTGCTGCAGGTAGATAGGTTGGTAGGTGTGTAGTATGTATATATCTGCTGCTGGTTGCCCCGCGCGCTGCCAGTGTCAACAATTGTTGTTGACAGTTTTCTAGCTTAAACTGCTGCAGCAGTTGCTGTTGACTGTCGACTGTCGCTTGACAGTGGCAGTGGCTTTACTCGTGCCTCTTCTTAACAAATAGTTTTGACACTACTTTCAGCAACTTTTTGGCCCAGGGGCCATGAGATGCTGAAACGTGCGCGCGCCTAGTATTGTTCGGGCACTTGTGTCAGCGCCCACAGGGCCCCGAGGATAGTGCGGGCTGGCGGTGGTGCTGGTGGCGTATGAATGTGTGGCAACGATAATGATGATAGCCTTTGCGAAATATATTTGAATATGTGGGGAACGTGTGTGCGGTCAATTCTTTTGCTAATATTATTGTACAGCAACTACTACCGCTCTCGGTGGCTGTTACTGTTACTCCTGAATTCTGCACTACACAAGTATTTTCAAAGTGGAGCGTCCAGCGCTCGCTTATGTTGTAAAAGGGAAGAAGTAAATTTGCATTTCGGTCTGCATTCGAGGCATGCCAAGCAGCAATTGCGCCTGGCAGTGACACATTTACCACTCGCATATTGCATATTGCCAGCAGGCATTTTTTTTCTCGTTGTTGGTGTCATCCTTTTGCTGATCTCTCTCTCCTCAACCAGCATTTATTTATACACACACCCAGCCTCAGTGTCAGGGCATGTTGTTCTAGTCAGGCCAGTATGTGTGTATGTGTGTTCGTGGTCTCTGCCTAAAATATAGTCGTTTACCTTTACAATTCCTTGCTCCGTGCCTGTCACTGTGACTGTTCACAGCATAATAAAGGACATTTTTCGTACACTGTCCCCTATTGACCGTGTCTAATGGGCTTCATTTTTGGTTTGGTTTGGGTTTGGTTTTGGTTTTATTAAGGTTTTGCTCTTAGAAGTCCCCTTCCTTGTGTTGCCTGTGGTGCCCTTCCACCCGAATGCAATTTTAAATGTCCTTCATTAAAACTTAATAACTTCTCCGTTCAATTCCGTTGCTGCACTGCAGTGCAGTATCACCGACTAATGTCTGTCATTGCAATGTTGCATTCGGTTCGAGGAGGTGGTGGTGGTGGTGGTGGCTGTCCGGTGTTCCGATGACCACACATTCGGTTTGCATTGTGTTGCATTTCTGTTGTTTGCCGACAAGTCGAAGAGATTAATTATTCAGTTGCCTTTGAGGAACGTTGAGCAGTTTTCGGGTGTAATTTCATGCCTGAGTTATGTTGTGGCTGTTGTGGTTCTTTTCAACAGAAATTTAGTTGTTTCGTGTGCGGTTGGGTATTAAAACTTGTGTGTTCGATAGACGTTGTTATCGACTGATGGGAAATACAAGTCGATTTGAGAGAAATATTGTTCTGTTAATTAAAATCACTATGATGTTCACTATGACTCGCTCAGGGGGAATAGAATTTCATGAGCAGTATTATGACGATGGACTTTATCGTCACATTTTCGTCGTCACATTTTCTTGTTCAGTTTACTAAACCGCAACAATCTCACAGCCAGAAGTTCCACCAACCATTGATATGAAGCACTCCATAAAAGCGGTCCCTTAAACTCCATTTAGTTCACCCTGATATATTCAAAGTTAAGCACACACACACACACAAACACAGCATCAACAACTCGTTGTAAATAGCGACACTGTCGTGAAGAATTGCATACCTTCGCGAATGAGTGCATGGCGGTGACAAAGCTACCGCATCAAGTGATGCTGAAGTAACTTTAAGTGTCGCCAGCGTCATCTTCACCCACACCCAAAACTCTCATGATGGAATTTCATGAAGCTCATCACAATAAATAATAACCGCCATATTGCAATGACTGACTGCCAACCCCACCCCCTCTCCCTCCTTCTCAGCCACCAAACGCATCGACCATGCAGCACAGAAACGTAGCAGCCCGCACGTACGTGTATGTCTGCCTGCCGCACTGTCCTTGAATGGTGCATTTCCGTTTCCGTTGCAGTTGCGGCACGTCGCATGTCAGTTGCAGGTGTATGTATGTGTGTGAGTTTTTTTTTCTTCTTCATTCGAAAATATGTTTGTGCAACAAAGTGTATTGCATTTGCATTGGTAACCGATGCAAATGTCGCTTATTGCTTGTCGCTGCTTGCATGCAGCATCAGTTACACCAGTCGCATGTGCCCATCCATTCATCCGGCAACATCTGAATGCGAATACGAATGCGAATGCGACTGCCATTGCCGTTGTATGAGTTGTGAGCTGTGAGCCCGTGACAGTGAGGAATTCTTAATATATTATTTAATTTATTTATCATGCATAATAATATTTGAGAAATAATACAAACGCTCTCGACAACACATGCAGCAGACGGACGAACGAACGAACGAACGAACGGATTTGACATCTTCCTGTATGTGTATGCGTATGTTCGTATGTGTGTTTTGTGATGTTGTCATTGTTGTCAATGCATAATAATCCCTGCAAAGTGACAACATTGTGCTTTAAGGTGGTTTGCTGAGGTGTCGAAAGCTTCTGGTTAAATTAAGCCGCTGGGAGTTAGTATTTCCGTAGGGAAATGAATGATTTCTATTGCACACATTTTTGCAAGCTTCACTTCATATCACAATGATGCATTTGATGCTGGGAAAGTTTTATTTTTATGAACTTCGAAAGTCTTTTATGATCCTTGAATCCGATGAGGGGTAGGAAAAAATTAAACTAAATCTTTTGAAGGATTTTTAATCTACCCTCCAATAATAAAACCATGCTGAACCACCATCATGAAAACCCATCATCAACAGCCTGTCAACTGTACTTTTAACAGCCCTTTTCATGTGTTTGCCTTAACACTTCATTAAAAAGATGATAACTTGAAAAAAACCCCCCCAAAAAAAAAACACAACTCACACATCATCAGTACAGCCTATGCGTGTATGTCATATCAGTTTAAACATGCGCCTAATTGTATACATCATAATTCATTTTATTCCTTTAATCAGCCGAATGTCATCTGCATGTCAAAAGAGCACAAAGGCCATAAACTCCAAAAGAGGCTATAAACAAAAAAGTGAAAGCGTCCTACATCCACCTCCTGCTGTGCTATTCTCCACGAAAAATGTTTAATTGTGTTTTTGGCTACACACCGAACGTCACTCAATTGCTGTTGAAAAGAAAATGAAGACGACAAAGTAGCGAAGTGAAAAAAGTCTCACAAAAAGTCAGAATAACAAACAGAAATGAAAATGAAAACCTCAAAAACAACTTACAGCACAGTTAATCATTTCAGTATTTTTAATTTCCACCAAATTACCCTGAAAGTGGGGGAGTGCAAAAAGAAAGACTCGTAACATCGTAAAAGGCAACGCAACAAAACAAAGTAAAGAAAAAAGTCCAAAAAAAAATACGCAATACGAATATAAATTGCGTGAAAAAGCGTTTTAAGAACGTTTCCAAGCATGCCATGTATTTGCATTTTACTTCAGAAATATATATACATTTTTTTTGCAAGGATAACTCAAGCATCAGCACAAAAATCACTTACTTCAGTTTGGCCACTGATGGGGTTGAATTGGCTGCCACTGTTGTTGTTTTCATATTTGCTTTTTTTTGTTCTGCCCCTTTCTGTGCTCACTCCCCCCCGCTCAAAAATATTAAATGAGCTTTAACACACAGAAATTACAATGAAAGAAATTTTCCACATTTTCCTGCGTTTTTCGTTTTTTGTTTCCCGTGCCGGCAAGCATAATGACATTGTTACTTATTTACTAACTTACATTACATTACATTACTACAAGATGCGTTGTCGTCGTGTGCGTTGCCGTGAGTACCTTCAGCATGTGCTGGAATGTATGCTTTGTTTAAAGGAGCTTTCGAGCTCTGCTTGAAAGGTTTTTAACGAAAAATCATAATTTTAAATATTTTTTGTTATGGTTTCATTTATCATTCCTGCGTGGAAGTTTTGAAGGGGAAAATTCTGCGTTTTGTGTTTCCCCCTTTCTTTCGACGCGTGAGAAAGTAGCTTATTTAAAATGCAAGGAATTAGCATAATTCTTATGAAATATGTTAGTTGGCACACTTATGTCAATTGAATTTAAGAATATTTTAGGTAATATTGTTAAAGATAACATTTAAATATTTTTTCAATTTAATTTTTGGTTGTAAAAAATTTCTGGAAAATTTTAAATATGTTTTTATATCCTGCACATTTTTTACGTATCAAAGTATATATTTATAGCAAAGTATCACATTAGATTTAGCCATCGAAAATTTATGGAAAGTTTGAGAAAAAATTGTGGAAAGGATATTGTCTTAAAGAGTTATGAAAGATATATAAAAATAAACACCAAAAAATGTTCCAAAAGGTTATGAAAAAATTTTTTAAGCTTTCAAAAAGTTATAAAAAAAAATTTAAGGACAGACGAGTACGATACTTTATTCGACTCATTTTTAGAAAATTTTACAATACTTTTTATTTTTACTTCATTTCCGATTTATTTTAAAATATTGTTCCATTTCAATTTCGGTCCTGTTCCTGTTCCACTTTCATTCCGTTCCCATTCTATTTCTAGGTTTATTGCAATAAAATTTGTATCCGGTTCATTTCCCTTTCGTTCCGATTCCATTTCCATTCCGTTCCCGACATAATTTTCAATCAAATAAAAAACTAGTAAAGGAGCTCTTCAGTCTGACCGAAGTTAAAATACGTACACATACGATACCTTCGTAGACCAATTATTTTTTGGAATTGTATCGTTGACACTAATTCTGGGATCCTGGAATTTCGGAGTCGCTTATCACGAATCTGCGTTCAGTTTTGCTCCGCTACATCTAGATTTCTTGCAATCGACATCACTGACCTCAAAAATGTTCGGGTTGTCCGGATGTCTCACCTTCCCGAGGACACCAGTGGATTAGTGAGCTGAAATGTCACACACATGTCTTATCAACACATGGCTTGAGACTCTCGAGCAATATTTTTGATTTTACAAAAGGAAGCGTTGCAATTTTGAAAAATGGGCGTATCAGATACAGTATCTCTCCTGAATCCACCAGTGGACCTACGAAGCGGCAATTGCTCATAAATATTGTGTGAGACCATGGCTAAAAATTCCAGGGCGAGATTTTGGATTTTTCCTAAAGGGGGCGTGTGGAAATTTGGCTCTGTGAGACCATTTTGAGCCAGATTAAGGGTTTTTCATGTGGACTGTCTCTCTTTTTAAGAGCTGAAATTTTTTGATATTTTTTCGTTATTTTTCGATAATTTGTCGTAAATTTTTTGATATTTGTATGTATGGAAGCTGCCGCGCTGCTAGCTGTAGAATCTTACCCATTTTTTTTGGCAAAACCTTATAGAGTGTCATAGCGAATTTCAGAATACTTGGTCAACTCCTGCTACCTTTGTCCAACTAGAATCAGTGTGAGTTATGGTTTTGAATTTACTAGTAATTTTGGTATTAATTCATTGACAAATGAGTCGCAAATCGAAAATATATATGCCCTAAGCGTCTTTCAGAACTAAGTTAATGTAACTTTACCCTGCATATAAAAGATATTTAAATTATTTCTCGAAGAATATCAAATACTCCTCGTTTTCTGACAAACTCCTTGCCACATCTCCAAAACAGATTGTTTTGATGGTCTTTATTTAACGACACACATAAACACACTCAATCTACCCTACCCCACTCTACCCAACACAATTCCAAAATTTAATTTAAACTTTTTATTTATATTTTAATAAACTCTTTCGGATTATGTTTACGTGCTTGAAGAAAAATATATAAATAATATCTAAACAGTACCACAAGCATATTCTCATAATGTTGCCACAAATGATTCCTGATGCGCGAAACATTTCAGTAACCAACATTCTCCTACACTCAGCACCACATTTCCACCACTGACACAAGCGCCGCGATAACAAGCAACAAAGCGGGCGAAAGAAACGTCGCGTGCTTCAAAACTTATCTTCAGTTAAATTTTTTTTTGTCATACCATAGCATACTTTCAGGCACGCTGAAACATTTAAGCAGTTCTGTCAACATACGCGTTAGGCTTTGTGAAGGGCTTTCATTAGTAGAGAAGAAGAAAAATGACAACAACAAGAACACAAATTGTGTTTATCATCATCCTTCAAGTGGGAAGAACGGCACAGGCAGAAGAAGAAGAAGACGGAGAAGAAGAAGAGCTTCACAACAAAAGGATTAACATGATTTGGGTGGCACATTACGCTTAGTTCGCCCACCAAGTTGATTTAGAACATGAAAGACGGCGGAAAGGCAGGTAAAACGCCTAAAAGCCGCTGCCGTCATGTGCTGTAATTTGCAAAACTTCGCAGACACTTTTCTTTTATAATCCAATGTGCAAGTATGTGGGTGTATATGTGTGTGTGTGCGTGCGTGGCTTGAAGTATTTATGACATAAATGAGAAGACTTTTTATTACGTTAATGTCGTCGTGAGCGTAGGCTTTAGATTGGAAATTTAATTTAGTCTATAAATTAAAAACACACTTAAGAAGAAAAGACTTGACATGCTTTCGTGCTCTTAAAAATATGCAATACATTCCACCCATTGTGCCATTTTCAACGAACGTCATTTAATAGTATCTAATGCTGTACGGCAAACACTCCGGGCACACCTATGCGAACGAGCTCTTTTGCATATTTCCATTCAATTTCTAACAACAGATTTGAATTCTCTGCAGTCTATAAACACCTAAAAATATGCAACGGAAACTTAATCCTGCCTTAACACAAAAACATGGACACACACACACACACACACAGCCACTGAGTCTCTCGGAGACAAACAAACGAATGAACTGATATGCATATGCCACACGTCGGGGGATGGATGAAAAAAGCGCAACAATGCCGAAGATTCCTTTTACGGTTACCTGCCTGCCTGCCAGTCTGTCTGTCTGCCTGCCTGACTGCATCTGTGCACTGTGCCGCCTCCGTTCGCCTTTCTTGTTGACATGACACAAAAGGAACAAGAAGAAGACGAAGTTGACTGCAAAAGTCAACGAGTTGAAAGGATCATTTTTGAGCATGTATGCCATCCCAAACGTGCATGTTGCACACTCATACACTTTTGCTGAGTGAAAGGTGGCCGTGGACGCCCTGACATGCTCTCCTATCGCCGTTCTACATTGTATTCACAGTCATTCAGGTCTCGATTGTAACGTCACGGTGCTGAAGAATGGGCAAAGAAAAGATGAAATGATGCGAACGTTTTTGGATTTTCGTCAAAAGTTTTTCATGTTTGCATTCTGTTCAGGTGCACACTTAAGAGAGTGTATTGGAGGTTATGTTGCAATTTGTTTACCTATGTATGGGAAATACACCGAAAATACTATGGACATATGCCGGTATATAGTGAATAAATATAAATATTTTGATAGTAAGTCAGTCAGATAGTAAGGACGCATTCTTCCAAAATTTTCCTGATTATTTTACGTACATTTTTCGGGAAGTTTTTGACATTTTTTCGGTTTTTTATCTATAAGTTTTCGATAAATTCCCTTTCCACTGCATTCTCAATTTTTACCACGACAAAAGTAGTATATATTTGTTTTTATGGGAGTAGATTTGAAGAAGGGGAGTAGATATAATTTCTCAAGTAGAGTAGTACAAATTCTAGGAAAGTAGTAGAAAGTACTGTCAGGGTATCATATATAGAAAGAGTAGTAGTAAAAAATACAATAGTAGTAAAAAGTACATTGAGGGTAGTAGAAAATTTACTACTGGAGAAAAGTAGTAGAAATTTAAAAATCAACGCGAGAGTAGTAGATTTACTCCGATAGGAGTAATGCGAAAACGCAGCAGACGTTCATCGATAGATCAACTCATACTATATATGATCAAGAATACTATATACAAAATGCTTATCAGGAATATACGAGTCTACTTTTGGGCGTTTCCCCTTTGGGCAGCGATTGTACCTTTGAATTTTTACAATTTCTTCAAAAGTTTTGTATCAAAAATTTGAATTTTGAATTCATTTAGAAAAAAATAATGCATTCCGCGCCGCCTTTCTAATTGCCTCGAAACTTCACAAACATAATTTGTATATGCAAAAGAGCCAAACTTGCCCTAAG
Source organism: Heteromyza rotundicornis (assembly GCA_951394025.1). Taxonomy (NCBI): domain Eukaryota; kingdom Metazoa; phylum Arthropoda; class Insecta; order Diptera; family Heleomyzidae; genus Heteromyza; species Heteromyza rotundicornis. The sequence continues at coordinate 66,412,246 of OX596012.1, forward strand.
TTTCTGAATCGATCTACGGTCCATCCATCTTTTACATATTCAGGTCTGAAATCATCAACATATACGCGCAATCGACATTTTCTTATAAATATTTTTGATTTTCATAGGAAAGCCTACATTTTTTTTTAAATAATATTCCTTTCGAATTGAAGTGAATGAAATAATTGTCTCGTAACATGTATTTGTTCACGAGGTACTAACAAGAAATTCCCCTAAACAATGCCAATAACATTACCTGCATATTTTAAGGCGTTAAAAAGTATTTGAAAAGTTTTATTTTTGCAGGCACCACGGCATTGTCATATTCTTCTTTTTTCTACCAACATTCTAAGTGAAACACTTTAGTGAGCGTTAAAAGTACATTGTTTGAATTGTTCTAAGTACAAGGAAAAAAAAAAGCTACAAAATTCCAAAATATATAGTATACAGAATGTATACTATAGAAAACGTTTTCACTCCTACCTCTCTTAAAACTAAACGGAACAAAAGGCATCACAATTTAGTTAAAAAGCAGCCTTCAGTGATTTGTTTGCACTCCGAAAAGTATGCAACGTGTTGTGCGCAAATTAAATGCACAATATGTGGCAGTGGGGGAAAGTGAGGTGTGGTAGTATGGTAGTAGCATCAGCCGCCGCCGCCGCCATTGTATGATGCGGCTTACCTTGATGGGAAAAATTCTACTTAATATATTTTGTGTTTCTGTTGTTATTGTTATGGCTGTTGTTGCTGTTGCAGTATGTATTTGGCAAACGTCTGCCTCCTTATAGTACAAAAATTTATAGCCTGGTTTTTTTTTGTTATTCATTTTTTGTTGCTGTTTAATTTTTTGCACTCAACAATCTTTTTTTTGGTTGCCATTGTTGTTTTGTAGTTGTTGTGCGGTTGCTTGTAAAGATTTCCACAATTACCCAGACAGACACTTGGGCGAGACACCGACGACGATGACGATGAGGACGTGAGCATACAAGCGATACCACAGATTTACCGTGCAATTTTTGGTTTAGTTACGTTGATTGTGTGAACGCCATGCCATCTCTTGTGCAATGCAAGCATTTTTGCCTTTTGTGGTGAAATATTTTTGGTATTTTTAAGTGCATAGGTTGGTTGGTGTTATTAGGCAGTCAGCGGAAAGAGTTCCATTTTTTTTCTCATTTTTTTTTCTCGAAATATTTCACACAATAGCTTCGTTAGCACGTGTTGAAAATCTGGAAAAGTACTAGACATTTTCATGGAGTGCTGTATAGTAGCAGGAAGGTTGCATGGAAATAATTGATATATATTTTAAGGGAAAGAAGTTTTCGAATGGATCTTAAATTGAATGGTATCTCATGGATAAGCAATGCATAGCGAGGGGAGCTCAAATGAGCAGACCCTTTTCAAACTGAAATGAATACCCTTACTTACACAATGAAATACATTAATTGAAGTAAATGCAAATATAAGTTTAAATTCCTACCCCCCCAAAAAAAAACCTAAGTATGATTAGGAAAAAATACATTAAAAAACTCATCACCATATTTTACTCTCTAAGCATACCGCAATGTTAATTTGCATAAAAAATTAATAAATTATAAAAAAATATATAAATATAAGCGCCAACCATATGTTACACACGACAAAAGCGAAAAGGCAGACGACGGCAGAGAGCCAACCAACAAGTCACCCTCCAATGAAAGCCACTTTGGAGCCACTACTCAGGAGGGGGTGGGGGGTGGTGGTTGTTAGTTGACGAGTGTGGAGGGTAGTCAGTTATCCTCCAGCTAATTTAAGCACTGCTCATGTGGCACATATACTTGTGTATGTGAGAGTGTGTGTGTATGACGTTGCAACATGTGAATGTGAGTGCTTAATTTCACAAAATCACACAAAACCCACGAAACACAGGCACACACACAAATATGCATAAGTACACAGGTGGGTGGGTCGTATGGAGGTAGAAAATTTAAGAAAACAATGGGTGGAAAAAAACCGAAAAGAAAATGCCAAAAACGCAATAAAACAATTTGTTGAAAAATTTATGACTTGGCTGGAGGCGACCGGGCAAAAGCGGGTTTCCTGTTTTGCAATTTATAAATAACAATACCCTTGTTTTAGAACAACAATCATATTCAGAAAAATCTTCTCATGTTGGCGTTGCGTATTTTCTAGCGATTACTCTCGTAACGTGGTGGGTGCCTGCTGCTTTCCCATTCCACTCTCTATTTTGTTTTATTTCGTTTTGCGCTAATAAACCTTAGCTTTTAAATAGAAATAGAATTACAACAACTTGGAAAAGATTCCTCGCTTTATTTTTTTTGTGATTTTTCGTTGTTGTTGCTTCAACTCAAAACAAAGACACAATGAAATGAAATTCAAAACAAGTACGAATTGTGTGACTCGTAAATTCCGCGGGCGTTTTGTATTCTCATAATATGCGTTTACACACAAGTGTGTGTGTGCTGTGTGTGTGTGTGGTACTCACGTATTCCTATATGACTGTTTGCATGTGCGTATTTTGGTATTTGATACATACACCCTTAAAAGCTTAAAGGACAAAAAAAAAAACCCACACAGACCCACACACACCGTAACACAACTTTCATTTTAAAAACGTATTAAATTCCACAAAAGAAAATGTAACAGCGTATGAAATGCGAAAGTAACTTATTTATATTTTATTCTATTCTATTTTTGACTTTTTTTTATGCGAATGTGTGTACGCTTTTTTTTGCACCAACATATTTCCTGTTTTGGTTGTTGTTGTTGTGTGCTTCTGTACTCATTTAGCTTAACGTGGAAAAATTGTATTCTGTGGGTGAAGCTAAGCAAAATCTAACGAATTTCATTGTTTGCTTAGAGATTATACCATGATAAAAGCCTTTGTGTGCTCTCAAATGACTTTTCTTCTTGCAAATCTACTCTCCAGACAGGATCCTCGTTGTCGTCTGATCTGATTACACATTTCACGTTCTCAATAGGGAAGATCTCAATGGTAGAGTCTAATTTTGTAATTTTCTAATTTCCATTGTCATTAAAATTTAAATATTGAATTGAAAAGAATTGAAATTGAAAAACAAATTTGTTTTTCCATTCATTGGAATATTTCCTTCCTTTAGGGAATAACCATTGACGTATATCTGTGAAATCTCATGTGAATAAACATGCAGGATCTACATATCAATGGCGAATTCGAACAGCCAATAGATTCAATCTTTTCATAGAAAATACATTCTCGTAAGTTGGCTATAAAAAAATGTAATTTGCTACACGTAGGGAAATGCTTGCTGAAATCATGCGTTATAGGAATTAATTAAGTAAAAATTAGTCACGATATTGATCCATTAATTAGAAGTCAATAATCAAGAATTCTTAATCATAAGAACTGTAAAAAGTGAATATCATAGTTTGTGATTTGTGTTTGCTTGATTTGTTCCACTTAAACATGAATTATTATTTTCCCTTTTGACATAATCAATGACCAGATGGAATAAATTGTGCAAACAAAAATCATAAATTATGATTTAAAATTCATAATTTTAGGCTTAAGTGAGAATAAATGAATCATTCGTAATAATAATTTGAGCACATAATTCCAATTAAATAAATTAAAATTTTTATTATTTGCTAATTTTTTACTTCATTATTTATTTAATTTTACTTTTTTATTTGCCAACTTGCTTAGAATAATTTGTAAAAACTTTTTCACAAATTCAGTTTTCCCGGAATTCGAACCGACATCATCCTCTGCAGTCCGGACGCCTAACCGATTCGGCTACCCTGGCATTATTGTAAAAGCGTCTAAATGTATTGTATATTGCTTAGCAATTCATGACAATCAACCCAGTTACTCATAATTCATGATAACACGTGCAGTTTCATGACCTAGTTAATCATAAATTATTCATCAAGAATAATAAAATAAATCACGAAATTCATAAACCCTTATCATAATGTATTCAATATCCATATGCATAGTTTATGTACGAATTTGCATAATTTGTGACTAATATTCACAATTAATGATTATAGTTAGTAATTAAGTAACAATAACTTTATGGACTCCATAATCGTAAATCATGAGCCAACATTTCTCTCCGTGTAACAGAAATTTCCTTCAATTGCAGTGATTGTGTTCCATAAATGTTCAACCGATCATAATTCATAACATTTAGTGGCAAGTTATATGAAAAGGGTAATACGTTACCAAAAAATTTTCTTGAGACGGTCGCCTCTTCTTACGAATCAATGGTAATCTTTTGTTTGCATCCATAAATTACATGAGAAACAGTTAAGAATTCCATCGCAGTCGCTGAATTTATATATTACGCTACGAAAACTTGCTCAAGGACATGATGAGTGACTTATAGAGCGGACATTTTACTCTATAAGAAAAGGATCTGCTTCTCAATTGCCTACCGATCCCAAAGTATCACCTGCTGACAAGAGTTATCCTCGTTTGAGCTTCAGGTTGATCTCCTAATCAGCTTAGTAAAATTTTCTCTTCAACACTGACTAGTACAACCTTACGTTTATAAATTGAGGTGATTTAATACTAAGAAATTTAATAATTCTAGGTATACCTACAAAAACAATTAATGGAAATTCATTGCAAAACCAAATACTTTCAACAACAAAATTAAATTTAAATTTTTAATGGAATATTAAAATTAAATTTCCACCTAAGCTGCAGCAACTGCTTTTGTCTGCGCACCGCCCACACTCGGTTGCACAACTTTAATGAGACAAGTTCATGATGGAATTGCTGGCACAAAAAAAGGAAAGAAAGAATGAATGAAAGAAAGAAAAATAAACGAAATTCCGTACAACGTAAACTTTTGCATTGTTTGCGACGAAAAGTACAGTTTTTACAAGGATTTAACTTTTTACAATTCCATATGCGAAAAAAATAATTCAAACTCTCGTTTTTTTTTTTACACAACGGTGAAATGTCAACAACAAGCGAGCAAAAAGTTACGCGTAACGAAAAAGTATAAATTCATTCTATTTTTCCACTGTTTGCTGCTTGCATGAAAATAAAAATTCCTGCGCGTAGTTTATGAAAAACATTTGATGTCAATGTCGTTTGAGTGTACTCGAATGTGAGCGTATGTGTGTGTGTGTGTGCAGGAGTGAGTGAGTGAGTGTGGTTGATGTGTTAAACGCGTCTAGAATTATAAATTAGTAGAAACACAAAAATACAAACATACCGATATGGCTGTGCGTTTGTATGTGTCTCCTACTTCCTTTGCCGTTTGACGTGTTTTTATTAAACATGGCAACACTGAGCGGCAGCAGCAAATAAAACATGTCGCACTGCAGGCGCAGCCAGGATTTTTCCTTTCTATTCGCCGTGTGTGCGTGTGTACATTTGTGGCTCGGGGAGGATGTATGTGGTATAAAGCGAAAGAAGCAATCGTTAAGGTTGAGGCTGTGACTGTGCAAGGCAAGGCAGAGGGAATACGGTTAAGTGTATTTTGTATTTCCACTGATTGTTTGTGTTTGTATGTGCCCGTGTACGTGTGCGTATGTAATGCCTGTAATAACCACAAAAATTATTGTTGTCGTAAGCATCAATGTTGTCATTAGAGCTCGTTTCGAGGCGACATCTTGCGGTTAAATTTTTGTTCATAAAAATTTCATACACTCATTAATTTAATAAACTAGACGCGGCGACATATGTAATGAGAGCCTGGAAGGGGTTTCAGTTTGGGTTGAGTTGGGTTGGTTTTCGGTGGGAGGTCGTGAAGATAAATATGAGAAGAAATTAACGAAGTGTTCATAGAAATTTAAGTAAGAATTTAATAAAAAAAGCGGAATAAAGAATTTCAGTAAATTTATTTGGACATGATGGGAAGGGACTGAACTGGGATGCTTGGACAGCAAAATTGTGGAATGAAATACTCTTCTGGAGGCAGTGATTTTACATTCCACTTCATTCCAGTTTCATTTCCTTTTTATTCCGGTTCCTTTAATTTAGTTTCAGTGTCTGCTCCACTTCCATTCCGTTCCGTTTAATTTAAAAGTTTGTTCCAGTTTCCCATTCCCATTCCGGTCCTAAAATAACTTCCAACCAAATAGAAAAACGTTCGTTCCATTTCCATTTTGTTCCGGTTCACTTACTTTTCGTTTCTGTGTCTTACATTCCACTTCATTCCAATTCCCCTTCGATTTCGTTCCTTTTAAGTTAGTTCCATTTCCATTTCGTTTCAATTTCCCATTCCGTTCCTGAAATAATTTCAAACCAAATAGAAAAACGTTCGTTCCATTTCATTCCGGTTCATTTAAATTTCTTTTCTGCTTCTATTCCGTTCCCGTTTGTTCCAATTCCTTTTCGTTCCATATTCCAGATTTCGTTCCGTTTCATTTACATTTCGTTTCTGTGCCTTACATTCCACTTCATTCCAATTCCATTTTGTTCTGGCGTCTGCTCCGCTTCCCATTCCGTTCCCGTTAAATTTTGTTCCATATCCATTTCGTTACAGTTTTCCATTCCCATTCCATTCCTAATATAATTTTTTGTAAAGTAAAATATTCCACACCCGACTCAACTAAAATTTCACATTCCAATACTGAACTTTATTGCATTTCCGGTTAACCATTTAAATAGCGGAAGTTTTAACTGTAATATTTAAGTCTATGTGACAGCCAAGGAAAAAAAAATTATCCGGTCACTACATCCGTATTATCCTTATGACAATAAATTATTGCACTCTGTTATCAGCAATCGCATAAATTATTATTATAAAAATAAAAATCCTCTTCTCAGACACGAATACAAATACAAAAACCATCCAATAGGTGCATCAGTGGGCATTTAAAAACAACAAAAAATAAACGCCTCCTATAAACCATGTTTGCTGCATGAAAAGCAAATAACAACAGCAACAGCGGCAACACAATATGACAACATAAATGCATATTTTTCAGCCAACTCGGCAAATAATATAAATTCTGCTTGCGCGTGCAAATTTGTTGAATGCAAAAATATACACACATACAATAAAAATCAATCACACACACACACACACACTTATTCGGACATAAAAGTCTACCACAATCGCCACTATCCCAGAATCCCAGTAGGCGTCCTGGTTTGCTGTTGACTTTCGTTAATAGGCCCGCATAGCTGCTCTCTGATGTTTTAATCTGTTGCCTTGTGCGAGTGGGGATGTGAGTGCTTTGGCTGCATTCATATTTATTTGAGCTGTTCGGAATTGCATGTGCATTCCACGTAAGCGACTGGCATGCGAATGAGATATAAGAACAACAATCAACTCACAAATGACATGATTGAATCAAATCACGCATTTCACCCAGATTCCAAAAACAGATTCGCCAAAAGGCATTGCCGAAAACTATGCAATTAAAAGCAGTTTTGCAACAGTAATGCGATGCAGCCCCCGTTGTTGTTTATTGCCACAAGCTGTTATTGCCATGTGTTCGCTTGTGGGCGGCGTGTGCCGTCTAACGCATATGTTAATAATGTTTGGTTTTATATGAGTGTGTTTATGCCGAGCAGCGATAACGTTTGCCATTTCGACAATTTCGACAAATAAACAATAAAACTAAATTAAAATAAAACAATAGTAAATATTATTTGGAATTACACACACACACACGAACACAAATACAGTGGGAACGTATGTGTGTGTTGTGTGATTGCATATTTCGTTTGGGGGGCAATTTGACATAACTACATCATAACAACTAAACACAAAGTAATACAACTAACTCAATAGCAGAAAATTACATACATAGAATAAATATTAAATTCAATTAAATTAAATTAAAGACCCGAATGTGGGGCATCAGTAGCCCGGCATTAAATCGAATTAAAAATATTTTTAATAATGCATGCGCTTCAATTTCACTTCAACTGTAGTTCGTCAATGGCTACTGTACACATTTCCATTGTGATTGCAAATTCCGGTGAAATGTTTGCACAACTCGTGTTAGTCATTTGTTTGTATTACTAAGTCTGTAGTTCCTCAGATTCCTCGAAATATTTCACAACTTGTGTAACAATATTTTCCTTGGAATTTCATATTAAATGTTTTTGTCCAAAAGTCTTCTATCAGAATCGAATTGTCAGTCTTTCATTTCTGTCTCTCTTTCTGTTTTTCCATTTCGTTCCTAGAAATATCATATTTTTAATGGCATTTGCAAACCTTCCTTTCAGGAAATAAATTGTAATCGAAATGTAAAAAAAAAACAGTCTAGCAGCAAAAAAATTTAAAAAAATTTCCCAAGCCGCCTATTTTTTTATTCTTTTTAATTTCCACTTTCGTTTTGTCCCTGTTGATTTAGTTCTTATCCTAACCGTATATAAACTTTTAAAATAAAATATATATTAATTTTGGTTTCACTTCCATTTTATTTCCATTGACCAAGGTGGAAACAAAATATTATTGGAACGTAATGGTAATGGAACTCGAAAGTTATTTAAAGCCATTCTTTTCAGATCTTTTTACGTTCAGATTTGTTGCACATATATTTTGTTTCCACTCCCATTTCAGTCCTATCACAAAAATAAAATTTAAAATTCAACGAAAATTTAACCTAAAATACATATTAATTTTTGTTCCATTTCCATATTGTTCTTTTTCGAATTTTACTTTTCAATCAATAAAAAAGTTCGATTAATCTGCACAAAGGCTAGATACATTATTTTTCTCAGTCCGTCTCTAACGACCAAAAGAGGCGTGGTAGACAAGAGTATATTCTGGACCAGGATGACCTCCAGAGTCGATCTAGTGATTCCTGTGTGTTGGGTTATCTGTCTGTCAGTATTTTGAGATATCGACTCCATTCTTCTACTTGGACGGTGTGGAAAATAAGTAGCATTGCATGAGAACCATCCCTACTGCCATGCAAAGTGGCCTTCAAATTTATTTTTTATCTTGAATTTGGTTAAGAAAGATGTCGGAATCGGAATGGGAATATACTTGAACGAAACGGAATGAAATGGGTCCGATAGAAATTTGAATTCGAACTCACTTAGAAATACAATGGGAATGGAATGCAAGTGGAACAGGAATGAAATGGAAACGGACTGGAACAAAATGGTAATGGAACAAAATATTTAAATGGATTGGAAATAGAAATTTATTGAAAAATTGTGAAAGAAGGTATCGTTCTCGTATATACAGGGTATTTACCTTCGATCGAACGAAAGTTTATTCTCCTACCAGTTCAAACATAATGGAAATGGATCAGCTTTTGGTTTAAAATTTCATAAAACCATTTCGAGAAATCCTTTTTCGGTCTTGTAATTGATGAATGTACAAGTACACACATACTTAGTAACCAATACACTTCCCTTAGACTGTGAAGACAAAGACGCTTTGACGCATAATAGATTGTTTTGGCTTTGTGCCAGCATTTTCATAAAACAGCATCGCTTCGCTCCCACTGCTTTGCAGCTATTGGACTCATTATTAACAAACCATAAGTCCAATACGAATAAATAACAACCAAAAGCACAACAGCCAGCTAGCAGGCATATGCCAGGAAATCAAAATCAAATGCGGAAGCAAAAGCAGAAGCTGAAACAGAAATTGATGCGAAAATGAGTAAATGTCATTTCCATTTATGGGCATAAGTCTGTGTGTGTGTGTGTGTGTGTGTGTGTGTGTGCATGAGTGTACAACAAACACTGCCACCCCCCCAGAAAAACCAGCAACGATTGCCGCTTCAACAGCTGCAGACACAGCAGCAAATGGTAACAGCAATATGGCGACCAAAATGCGGACGCCGTTGGACATCATTTGAAGTCAAGCCGGGTCAATTTTGGCACAAATGAAACTAATAATGCCCCCGCCCTGGCTGCGTTTCTGTGTGTGTTTGCGTTTATTTTGTAGTTTTGTTGTGGTTGTTGCTCTCGATATATGCCGGCATGCGGTGACTGCTGCCCCCCCACACTCATGCTCCTAGACCCACAGTGTCACATTTTCATTTCGAAACAATAAAATACGACAATTTGCAACACTTTATTAGGTTTGCGTTGTTTTTTGGCATTTCGCATATATAAATTTTTTGTTTTTGGATTTTTCTGTTTTGGTTGACCACTTCACTTGCTTGTGTGTGGGCAGTTAGTGCTACATTTGTTGTTGTTGTTGTTATTTGCCCTCATGCATTTTTAGTTTTAGCATTTTTGGAATACATTTTGATTGCATTAGTTGAATGTCCCCTCGCGTGCATTCGTGTCCTATACACTTCATGTCAATTGGAGAGCACTGTTGCCAACTTTTGCCAAAATGACAATTTCCATTTTCAGTTTGCTGCAATCAATTCGGATTTTGATAGTTCGTTGCTGATGTGCTTGCCTGTTGTTGTGCATTTATTTTACGCAATATGTTCAAGTGTTCGAGGAACTCGTTTGGGCATTACTTCTATTGTTGCGTGTGTGTGTGTGTGTGTTGTTGCTGTGGCCAGTGGGTAGATTTTTGAAATGTTTTTCAAAACTTTCTAATTGGTTATGCGGAGTTTGGTTGATGTTTTTTCATTGTGCACTAATGTTTCGATTTTTTTTATTTACGAAAACCTAATTTATGTTATTTAAAATACTTGAGAATGGTAAATTACTACAAATTTATGAAGTTCAATGCAATAATTCTCCTATTTACAATACTTTTCCTAAATCACTCCCACATTGAGATTCACTTCATAACATACAAATTCAATGAATTGATCTTATGGTGAGAGCACACATACCGAAATATGTTAAATTCTTTTGAATTTTTACTGACATCTCAATCATATTCATTTTCAAGAAACGTTTTTTGACGTTTTACTCTTTTTCATGATTCTACGAATTCCCATCACTCGAAAAATATCATCACATACATATGTTGCTCGATGGCTAAATTGCATGCAATTGTTTTGTTATAAAAATGAAAAGATATTGTCGGTCTCCTCGACTATTTACAAATTGATTATGGTAGCCTTAGGAACATACCACACTTTGAACCGGTCTATTCACTCTTGGTTGAATTTAACTAATGATTATTCCAGATTTAAACAAGCAATGCACCAATGCTATTAAAAAAGTCTTCTCTGTTCTTAAAGCAAATTAAATCCATTGTGATACTAATTAACAAAATATAACGTATAGCAGAATTGTAGAGACCTACAGTATCATGGTAAACATATTATACTCAGTGGACATTTTATTTTAAATCTGTACTGTCGAACCCGCTTAACTGAAACACGATTTTGTCTGACATTTTGTTTCAGTTATGCGAGTTTTTCACTTAAACGAATTCGAATAACTGAAAAATATTTAATGGCTATTTAATTTTGGTTCAACTTAAGCGGATTTTTCGCCTAAGCTGGATTCACTTAAGCGGGTTCGACAATACATAAATATTGTAAATTGTAAAATGATTGAAATATATAAAATACCATAAGGTATACAAATTATTTATATATATATTTTGTATTGAAAAGTGGTACATGTACCGCGATAAATGCCCACTGAGTAGTATTGTTCGGTACATTGAGTAGTGTTCTTACATAAAATCTTCTTGTTTGCCCAAGGATTGAACCGAACACCTTCCGATCCTGAGGTAATCAGAGGTGCTGTGAAACAGGGAATAGGTATATCGACAGTTAGGCATACAAATGTGTTAAGTGACAATTGAGCAATTCAGTTGTCAAAACGATTGTCTCCACTTCTCTGAATTCTCATATCATTCATATTGGTTTCTGTAGTCTCTTCGCTTAAAAACTTGCCACCTCACCAGAACGGCCTTGTTAGTGGTCCTTATTATTATGAAAATAAACTTTTATGGTGTTTTCAAGAGCTTTGACACAATGATATAAAACAAATTAAAACAGTGAGGTTAATCGAATGGCTCAATTTTCGATATCAACTGTGTTTTGAGACACATATTACCGGATTCTAGAGAACATTCAGTAGGTTCAAAACAAGTCGAAACAATTTTCAACCAAATGTGTACTTATGCCACTTGTGCGCCTAACATTCGATATGGTAACGGCCACATGAACTCATTTGAAATCATTTGATCAAATTGAATATCCACTGCCCCCAGAGTGTAGTCCATGAAAATGTTTTATGCATTTTTCATACAAAATTATTGAAATTGTGCTGGCGTGTATGTGTGTGTGGAGTAAACTTTTTTCTTCATATTCGATATGAACATTTGCGTTTGTATGAATATTTGTGCGCTTATCGATTGCATCGAATACAAAATACAATACAATTGATTGTATTGGTATGTACATATGTGTGTGTGAGCTTGTGTTTGTGTGCGCGCGCTTTCCTGATAATGATGTGGTTTGTGAAAAAGCAGTTCCGTTTGTGGTTATTCAATATATACGATTGTTATGCAAATTATTCGGAAATTATATATTATGTGTATGTGTGTATGTGCGTGTGAGTGAGTATTCACGTAGCTGCTAATACGAAATTCAAAACAATTGGGAATTCTATTTCAACGATTTGTTGCTACTATACGCCTATTTGTGGTATTTCATTAACAAATATTTGAAAAGCAGCAATCGATTGTTACGGACGGACCGGACCGTATGAGAAAATTCGCATACATACACATGTGCGATTTTCAGTGACCACAAGAATTTTCGTGCATATTTCAGAGTTATTTCGATGGGATATCTTCATGAACACATACCGAAAAGCAATAAAAGAAAGTGACTATGGGAATCAGAGTTCATTCCTACTTTTTTTTTTTGTTTTTTGTGCAATTTTTCTACATGAAATTATTGTCTACGCTTTTACTTAAACTATTGTGCCTTATGTCTTCATTGTTCTCGAGCAAAATTCCCTTTCTACCCCAAGAAAAAACACACAAAAGAAAAATAATTTCTTTTTGACTTCCAACTTTTATTGTTCTTTTCTTTCCACAACGTTTTTCTTGTCTTTTTTGAATATTTTTTTCCCTTCTGAGGAACAACTTTTGCCTGCTTTCAATTTTCCTGCATAGGCGTTTTTGCCTATCCAACCTTTTGGGTAAAAGCAAGCAAAAGAAATGGAAAAAAACCCATATTATTGCCATTGTGTAGTCTGTTCATTTTTAATCCATTAACGTAACGTAATGCTTCATTCTCACACCGTTGTGTGAGTTGTTCTTAGCAATACCGTGAGTTTACGTAATGCTAATGCCGAACAAGAGCAGTAACAATGGCAACAACAACAACACCAACACGAACAACAATGAAACGATTTATTTCAGTTGCCAAAGAGACGTTTCGCATGTTTCGCTTGAAATTTACCACGAAACTGAATGAATCAACTAGAAGCATGGTAAAAAAAAGGGGAAAAAAAAGAAGAAAACATTTCCTAGATGATTCTGCAGGCACAGGAAGGGTCTGTCTGTCTGTCTGCCTCCCTGCCTGGCGTTCATAATAAAGTAAAATTGCACACAATTGTATTATTATTAAGTTTTTTTTTTCATTCTTATTTTTCTGGGTGCAAAAGTTTTGTGCAAAGAAATTTATTTTTTGTAAAATTGGATTATAATTTATTTTAATTGGCAAAGGCAAAGGCAGTCGCGCAGCCCTGTGCCTTTGCCTTTCATTTGGAATTGAATTTATGGCGGGTTAAATGCGAATTTCACTAAAATTGAAAGTGGTTTGGGGCCGGCAGTGCAGTGCAGCACTGAAGTCGCTCGCCGCACAAAATAGATGTGAAAATGTGTGTTTGTTGGTTTTTCTTTCCGGAACTGGCTAATATTTCTTGGCAGTAATTTCTGGAAATTTCTAAAATTTCCGAAATTCCTTTAATTTGTTTTGTTTTCAAGTGAAATTAAATTCTTTTTTGCCTCTTCTACTATTTGCCAGCTCACACCACAATGAGCAGAAAAAGCAAAAGGATTCTATTTATTTAGGATATTTAGCAGATGCCACATTTGCATTTATAAATTCCTTATTTTTTTTGTTGTCTTCCTTGCTTGCTTACTTGTCGTTGTTGTAATTTTGGACTTAATCTAGTGTGATTTATTCATTGCCTTCATGCTCGCTCCATTAGTTTCGCATTATTAGCATATAAAAGTGCTGCTTGCTTGCACACACATACATATACCAACTACTTAAAGTGTGGTTGGGCGGGAGAAGTAAAAGTGTTTAACCCACATCATCAAAATTCACAATGTGTAGCAAAAAAAAAAAAAAGTGGAAAAGTTTGTGGCCAAAAGAATACAAAAAAGTTTTGCTGTAAGGTCAGCAAAAAAAAAAATGTGACAAGTGATGTGTGGCAAATGATACACTGTGTTTGTAGTGCAAACAACAAAAAAGTTGACACAATTTGCACCTTTTTTTTGTTTTTGCTTGTTCAAAAAAAAAGAGAGCATAAACTGAATCTAAATTCTAGTTTCGTGGAAATGTTAAAAAAAGGACAGTCTTGTCCAAATTCATATCAATGAAATAAAATAAATTCACAGTTAAAGTCCACTTGGAAATAATATGCTCTCGGTTTCAAGCTGCAATTTTAAAACAACATATGACATGCTCAGAGAAAAAGAGTGATGGAATGTACTGACGCTCCATACATTTCATCGCTTTTTTATTCTGAGTCATATTAGGGAGTCGACATCATTTCTTGCGTTGATTAGTAGAAACTCTACGAGAATAGTAGATTGGCAGAAAGAGTAGTAGTTTTGTATCGCATGAAACTCACATTTGAGGAGTAGATTTCTTACAGAAGTAGTAGAAAATAGCTTAAGAAATTTCCTAAATTTATTACCGAATTTCGAGTTTTGTCGTTAGCGCATGGAATGAGAGATATGTCATACGACTGAAGAAAATCCGCTGTTCGATGATGACATATGCAAAAAAATGTCCAACTTGTTGGCATTTATCGACATTTTTTATAATCGGTGATGCCATGCATCTGTTTTCACTTAACTGACGAGAAAAGCTATGGATTATGATATAGTGAAAACCAGGTATGATGCTGTAATTTTCTCTGACTATCATTTCGTAAGATAATAGCCTAACTCCTTTTCTTTAAGCAACCATTTTTGGTTTTAACATAATTACACGACCTCTAGCGATGCATAATTGTGGACGTTACACATATATGGGCGTGGGAAATATTTATTTTAAATTCTTTTGTATGTAGTCCAAAATATTAGGCCTACTGTCAAACCCACTGTCACGCCCCACTGTCGAGCCCCATTCGCAGGATTTTATTGAATATTTTTGATATGGTGCTGGCCAGATTGAAGACTATGAAAATATACGTCCGCCTGGATTTAATGTTGGGTAGTGAAGGAAAAATACGACTGACTATGTGCGTGCACTAAGCCAGTTGAAAATTGTTTCATACGTGACCAATGCATCGATAAGTTATGGCTGACATTTAGTTTTTTAGCCAGGGTCTTTAAAGGTAAATTAGAAAACACTGAAAAAATTCAACGCGACCAAGCAACATGGAAGTTATGTGACATGAAAAGTGTCGTTCATCCGTGGTCCGTTGCAATGTTTAATGTTAGAAACAAGCTCTAGTATTCAATCGTTAACTTTGGTAAATGTTTTAATATCAAAATGTTGATGGGAATACTAGCAACAGTTTCACTTGCTTTAATTTTTTTTTCCATTTTCCACAACATCAAATTCAACTCAATCGTATCACATTTCAGACAATTAAATCAGTTCAGTTTCCCTGCGACGCCATTAAGCGGATTAATTCCAGAACCGCAATAAAATCAACAAAAACAAACAACAACCAACCATCAAACAACAACAACAACAAACACAAGCAGTAACAATAACGGCAACAATGTCGCAGCCACAAAAGTCGCAATCAGTCGGTGCAAAGTTCCCATTTCCATTAGGCTAATTGTTACATTTTATACGTGCCCACTTGTTTCGCTCACTTGGCGATCCTCTTAAAGGGATTTGGAAGCCCGCACAGCAAGCACAAAAAGCGTTCGGGTTTACGTCAGTGCTAAATTGAAGAAGTGTGTTTTAATTACAAACACACATACACGAGCACACGCCCTACACACACATGTGTGTTCTTAAGAAAATAGAAATCCTTTTTGGGCAAAATGTTTTCCACATTTACCAAATTAACATACTCGTCGGCAGTGGAGATGACGGCGGCGCTGACGCTTGCAGGAGCAAGGACCACGACCACGTAAACCCTTTTGCTTTTCTTAAAAGCCAAAGTACAAAGTTAGAATGATTTGGTGTAGTGCGGTATGGTGGGGAGGTGGCTTGGTGAAAGGGTCGATTTGCTTTCTGAACATATGAGGCCAAGCCAAGTGACACGCCCAATATACAACAACAACAACAGTGAGTCAGCATGCAACATAACCCTCATCGCTTTGACATTACATACATTTGCAGCATTTACACTGAACTGTTAAAGAGCACATGTGTGTGTGTGTGTGGTTTGTGTGTGGGAAGGCAAGGATTTTCTGCGAAAGACGACACTCACACAAATGCAAATACAAACAGTAACACAAACACCGAAAGTGCGTGTAGTTTGAGTGTAAATGTTAGTTTTCATTATGCGAATGTCCTGCTGATCCTCCTTCTGCCGTTTCCACTGTTTCACCCAAAACTTTGTTTTTGTTTATTCATTTTTGCCCACCGAAAATATCCTGAGGATATTTTGTTGGAAGATTTGTTTGTGTGTTTATGTTTCTGTGTGTGTGTATGTGTGTTTGTGTGTGGTATTTGCAGATGGGCAAATGAAATAAAGCAGTGCCGGCGTGGTGTGGTGGGCGGAGGAGGGCAATTGTCGTGAGTTGGTCTTAAAGTTAAACAAATATTTGAATTTAACTTGAAGACGTACGCGTAGCAAGTTCGAGTCTGCTTTTAATATCATTTCACTTGTACACGGCAGCAGTTCACGCTTCATTATTTCCAGTGCCATGATATTGAATCAAATGCGTTTTATTTGAGTTTAATGTGGTTTAGTGCGAAACGTTCGACAAACAAATGCGCATTGCGTAATTGAAATTTTATTTTTTTGAATTTTTTCCATTCCTCAATGATGCTTGTTATGTGCTGGTGCTCGCGAAACTCCATTCCGTTGGCTGTTTTTCCGCATCATTTTCCAAAGCTCTCAACTGTGTCAGACATAATGGGGGCAATTTGTTTTTAGTGGTGGGGCGCCATAACAGTACCTCAAAGGTGCCTCAAGTGTTGTGTTTCAGCTTTATTTTGCTTGCAACATTTTTCTTTTAAACTGGTTCGAAATACTTTCTTTGTTCTGAATTTTCACCACAATACATTTGCATCTGACTTGTAGGAATCGTCATACTATTAAATGATGTGTAGGTTGGAAAAAGTCAAGCACATGTTACTATTCGCTCTTATTGGGTAACTCATTTGAATAAAAATAGCACGACGAGAAACTTTCTCTTACAAAACCTGGCTTTTAGAATTTTTTCAAATCTCTCCAGTTTACAAAAAGTAGTTGCTAGAGCTGAAATGTTAAGAGAATCAACAGAAAATAAATTTTTTTAAATTTTCAGTGGGTGATGCAAACCACTTTTTTACGTGGAGCTCCTTAATAAGTATCACATTATATAAAATCCCATATGTATGTACGGTAGTCTGTCTTCTTAAACCTTTCAGGTGCCACCATTGGACTTAGATAGCTTTTATTTCACATATGTATATGTCCTTCGCACCCTAGGCTTGAGACACTGCAATCAGATTTTTTATTTTCATAAAGAAGACGTGGAAGACCATAGAAAGACGGATTATGAATTTTTCCAGTAGAGATATGTGGCGAAAATATGACCGTGTCAACAAGAGTATGCTCTGCTGCAGTTACCAGTGGACCTAAGAAGCTGTAATTCAACATACATGCAATCTCCGAGTGGGGAGCATTAAAATCGGAACCATTTTAGCGCTACCAAAACCCAATGCTGCCTGTTAACTCACAATCCAGTGTCGGATATTCCTACCCCTTTTCTTAAAATGGATGGTGTACAAGTTGCAGCCGCTCTTGATGTTCTGGACATGCCATTCTAATGTGATCTCCATTGGAAAGATCACATCTTTGATGTGTCAAAAGGAGCAGTTGGGCTTTCTGAAGCGATGCAAGCAGAGATCACTCCCGTTGATCTCTGCTCCATCTATACCACTCATACCCGTCCTAAAATGGAGTATAATTCGCAGGAGCCTCAAGAACATATCTTGAGCTCATATACCGTGGACTCGCGAGACTATGGGCCGCCTGGCACTGCACCAGTGTATCCAGTACTATTGACTCCTTGGAATATAGTCGTAGCGTGGGATGTGTGACGCTGTTCTATCGTTATTACATTAATAAATGTCCCTCTGAGGTAAAAAAAGGCTAATTCCACCAGCCCGCAAGAAGTACTCCTTTCGCGTTCGTCACTCGCACAATCCGAAAGTGGAACAAACTCCCAGCAATTGCAACCTTTCCAAGTTCAAAACAAACCTACAAGGGGCATCCACTGAGTGTTGGTTTATTATATAAAAAAAATGTATATATTCTGTAAAAACATTGCTAGAGATTCTAGAGTAGGATTTTGGATTTTTAAAGAAGGCATGACCGTTCATAATATGAGAATTTGCAAGCCACTTTGACTGTCCGTAATGCGATTTGTGATACTTTTTCGGAATTCCCAAAAATGAGCTTATGCTTGTGAAAAACTTCTGAGTTCTTTTTCAGTCTTCCGCAGCTCTTGTGGGAATACAGATGACCAAAGTCAAACATTTTACTCCATCCACTATGACAACATAAAAATCCCTTAACCATTATCTCTTTTTTATCTTTCATTAAAATCATATTAAAATTGCACAAACTGCCTATTGAATTATTTACGACTTTACATCTATTTTTTCTTATCTTTTTTTCAGGTAATTATTTGCAATGACTTCACAATATTTCACTAGCGCCCGCAGTTAAATCGAGTAAGTTCGCCTGATTAATGTCATACCCCGCAATAAAGTTTAAACTCATAAATTAAACTTATTCAATTTGCGCAAATTTTCGAAATTGACATAATTTAGCATCGCTCGACACCAATCCCCACCACCAAATCTGCAGCAGAACACAACAGCGACGGTGGAAGAGCAAATGAAAAGTCGAGCGAACCGCATTCAACTTCCGGTTAGGCACTAACCTATCGCAAAAAACGGGAAAATTATATTCCGTGCAAAGTCTCCATCGAGTCTGAAAGACATTTCGTATTTGGAAACTTCGAAAGCGCCTTTAATATGCTAATAAAAATTTTATTAAGTCGCTTCCGTACAGATCACAAAGATTTCACGCGCTCACAACAATTTCGCATAATACCCCCGCCTTACCCACTTCCGGTTGTGGGTACTTCACCTAGAGCACCTACAGCACAGCAAGCCTGGGCCGTACAATTTTTCATTTTTCACAAACAAAATTTATTGGTGTGCGAAAAACGATAAAACATGACGAAAAAACAAGACGACTTCCGTTTCACTTTGGTGTTTAGCGCATAAAATTTTTTGTTTTTCGTTTGGTGGTTTTTTTTTTCTTTGGCAAATTTGAATTTTGGCGCGTAAAACAAAGGCCGCAGGCTGAGTTGGCGGTTTGCGAAAAAGCAAAGATAAGCGATGTCGTCGACTGTTTCTTCGCCTACTTCGTTACAAGTGCGGCATTAACTTTTACTCAGCATCCACGAACGTCCTGCTGCTACTCACTTTTTCGTTTTCCCTCCACCAACTCATTTATGATGCTGGATATGCTTTATATCCGGCGGAAGCTGTTGCGAATTTGTGCTTAGCATGGGGGCGCTGCTTGTTTTTGTTTTTACGCTTGACTTTTGTGCGTTTTTTTTTTTCATGTATTTGTTAATATTATTTGCATATGTTTAGGCGTTTGCCATGATATTTTGATTTAATCGTCGAATAATTCATAAAATTTTATATTTATATGCATTGATTTTGCAAAATTGTCAAATATCGTGTAAAGTCAGCAGGTTGGTTTTTTTCTGCCATGTAGCCCTCCACAGTTTATTTAAAAATCTGAATGTATAAAAGCGCTGAAGCGTCTGGCGCAAGGACCTTTTTATCGCAGGCAATTTCATTTTAAATGCATTCGTCACACATGTGACTCCTTTAGTGAATGTTTCGATGTGTGGCTGTGTGTGTGGGCTTGTTTATTTGTTTCTCTCTTTTTTTTTATGGAATTTTCAATTGCCGGAAATTGAGAAATTAAGATTTAATGATGTGAAAGTAGCATGTGTGTGTCCAATTCATTGTTTGTGCTATTGAATTATTAAAATATTTAAATGTCTAAGGTTAATTGTATTGTTTATATTCGATTTAAAATGGATTAAGGATATTGATGAGTCTTTGTGGACAAAAGAAATTTAATATTTAAATGAGCTTTAAATTGAATTTCAAAATACTTTGAAGTGATTGCCGAGTGTGAGGTTTATGAGTGACCTGTGATTCATTCTTTGGTACAACTTAATGACATGGATGTAACATATTCTTTGAAAATATATATTTACCATACAGTCAATTAAGAAATGCCACTCAGATTCCTACATCTTTTTTATAGTAAAGACGATTCCCAAATTCCGAAATCAATTACAAAAATCAGTAAAATTTTGTAGGATTTTTCGAAAATGTTGTTTCACACTTTCTGGCAGAGTTGTTGTTGTTGTAGCAATATTTGTCATGTCCTTGTCACACATTTAGTCACTGTTCTGTTCTGTCAAGTCAAGGCCCAATAATTGTGCTACGTCCGTGAGTTTTGTCCAAAGTGGAACTGTTTCTGGTTTAAGTAGTTGGACAACTTAAGAGGTCTGTCACATCATGTGGTCCCTGTTCACAGTCTAGGCACACATCTGCGACCTGTTCATCCAGCCTAGCTCTCAAGGAAACGACGATAGCTCAACTTTGCCAACATACATCTGGAATTCCTGGCTAGGAGTTTCCCTATTCAGTTACATGCGGCGGTCTTCCGTGCATGACAATATTGAGTAAATATTTTTGTGTCGCTGAAACGTTCGGTCAAATGGGGATTTGCTCACAAATCTTCTTAGGTCATCCTGGTACTGTGTCAAGACAGGTCTTACTGTCCTGTCTTGGATGGTTCGCGTGGTGTTCCTGATGGCAGGTTAAGATGACAGCAGCGCGTCCTTCACAAACAACATGTGTGTTTCCCCATGAATGTGGTCTACGTTTGACATGAGTTGGCACCCGGCTGTGCAAAGGTCCGCTTTTTGGCAGGTCTGCAGGTTAGCCCATGGAGTTTCACTTATTAGGGGACAGTAGCAGCACACCATGTGATTTTGCTTCCTATTGCCTTGTAGTGTTACCTTGTCCTGTCTCCAGGTACATCCTGCCAATGCTTTTGGGACATTGTTCCGATCCCTGAGACGGTTTTTCGTGTTGGTGGCATGCGCGGAGTAGATAATATTGGAGTGGAAATTAATCACAGTTGATAGGCTTTGCTCACGCCTCACTCTCGTTTGTTGTAATATTAGGTAGGACATCTCGGACCTTCCAAAAAATGGTTCACTAAAAGAGAAACTCAGTGTTCCACCCATGATAAAAATAAATCAAAAAGGAATTTCCTTCAAAAATTTGGGAAAAATCCCAACAAACTATGCTAAATAGTATTCATCATTCTGGGTGGTCTCAGCTCAAAAGCTAATCAATCCTCTTTTGTGGGAATACCGAATTTCCTGTTCTCAAACTAACAAATGCACATTAGCTCTACGTTTTTTTTTTAAACCAATTTTACCTTAAATAAATTTATTAAGTGTCCTGTGTGTCAAGGCGTTCTTAATTGTCATACCCTACTCAAACGAGCCTAAAAGTATGCTTCCTTTTCCGTGTTTGATCAAAGCGCCAAATGAAACCTACCATTTTTAGGCAAACTCTGACATACATAAGAAATTCCATAGGAAAATGCTTGGCTCAATAGTTTCGCACATAATTTCAGTTTGATATTGAAAAATGTCAATGCCAGCAGAAAAAAGCAAAGAAAAAGTGAACGAGTGAATGAAACGTGACACCACCCGAAGCACACCCACGCCACCCTACTTACAACAAAATAAATAATACCCAAATGGATTGACAATTTCTGGTTCCGCTTGAGCACCAAAATTCCACTTAAGTTGTCAACACACCTTAAATTCCATGAGGAGCCCTGCTGAGCTGTATGCCACGCAACCAGCCAACTCTTGGTCAACCGGCCGCAAATAACCACCCCGAAAAGTCGCATTGAAATGCAAACAATTTGCCTACGTGCGTAAAATTCCCAAATGGTCACCTGCACCGCAAACACAAACACAAAAACAACAGCAACAAGAACAAGAACATCCAAGCAAAACAACAACAAAATAAACTGTTTAGTTGACCTTTTCTGCGGCCAGTCTCAGGGATGGTGACTGAGAAGCGTCGTGCTCTAGTGTATATGAATGAGTGTTTGTTTTGAGTGTGTGAGATTGTGTGTTTGTGTGTGTGTGGGTAAATACCCAATACCTTCGGGGAAATATACTCAAAGTGGTCAAAATGTTTAAAATGCCAAGTACAAGCAAGACTGGAAAGTTTCTAGTGACACCTGAGACACCTTTTCATAAGCTGAAAGTAGCAAACATACAAAAAAAACAGAGAACCAAATAGAATACAACATTGTACACGTTGCATAGTTTTAGGCACTCTCCGCAACAAAAAAAAGAAAGAAAAAACCTTTTTGATCTCCAAAGCTTTATTTAAATGAACTTCATTGTTGCCTGCCTGCTTGCCTCTGTCACATTTGAAGTCTGATACCGAATATGATACTCACTGTATTTGCATTCACCCTTGCTTTGAACTTTGTCATCATCACATTTCGCCTGGCAATGTTCATCTGAATTTATTCACCAAATTGAAACCATAAAATATGCTTACGGGGTTTGGGGTTGGTTCTCAACCCCCCCGCTCCACTCATAAAAGTTGAAATACATTTTTCAAGCTGTCATTAAAAATTCCACAACAATATTTACTTAACTTGAACCACTAAAAACATTTGGCTGCCAAACATCCAACAGGAGATGGCACTACACCCCCCCACTACACCCCTGAAAACAAACTAATAAAACACGCTGAAATGTACACATTATAAATGAATAATTTCGGGTAATTATTTTGAGATTTTTCCGGAGGCCAAATGTTTATTTTCGCCTCTCGGTGTATTTTGTACGTCAAGCGCGCTTTTGAATTAATTATTTGTGCGTGTGTAGAGTAGAAATGCCGAGCGGAGTCAGTCAGTCCGTCGGTCGGAATGGCTTGGTAAAATATTGCTCATTTCATTGGGCACTTAAATGAAATGATTTTCGAAATTTATTTTTGGTTGGAGAGAAATTAGCTGAGCGGTGATCGTTTAAATTCTATTTGGCACTGCTGCTGCTGCTGCTGTTGGCATTGATAATATTTTTTTTCAAACCATTCCTGAGCATTAATCAAATAAGGAATGCCTTTTTGGAACATTTCAAATGAGCGAGAGGCTAACAAAGGAAATATTTAGGATACTTTGAAATGTGCTCAAAATTGTCTGAGTCAGTGGAATGAAGCTGAAAGCCTGAAAAAAGCTTTACGAAAAAACAACTATTTGCTTTAAGGCTTTAAGACAAGAGGATTAAGTATAAGTTCCTGAATGAGTGCATATCCCAAAATAAACCGGTAGCAGTGAGTGTAAGAACGATTTAAACTCGGTATTTCACTCACTACACAACGAAAGTGAGTGCAAAAAAAACTATGACTACAAAACCTATGACTGCACTAGTGATGTCATACCCAATATCGGGTTATTTGAAAACCCGGGTTTTAAATTCGAATAACCCAACATTTATGTACGAGGGTGGGGTGAAAAGTAATACAGTTAGCTTATACAGTCATTTGGCTATATATGACCTCTTCCTTTGACTCAAAACTCTCTCCACCAAGTCATTTCTTCAAGTTTGGAAAAAGATAATAATGACAGGTGGCTCAATTCGGAAAAATTGTGGATGAGAAACCAATTCGTAGTTTAATTCGTACAATTTTGCAATCGCTATCGCGCTGTTGTGTGCCGTTGTCCTGGTGGAACATTTTTTTCTTTGCCTTGTCCGGTTGTTTTTGGTTTGACTCAGTTTCGATTTGGTCACTCAGCTTCGAAAATATTTTCTGATGAACTTTCTGCCCTTTTCAAGGTAAGCGATGTGAATGATTCAAAAAAACAATTGTCACCACCTTGGACTTCTTCGATTTCGATTATCCAGGAAAAGTCCAATGCATCGCCTGTTCCTTAGTCTGTGGTGTGTTGTGGTGGATCCAAGTTTCGTCCATAGTTTATAAAAGTAGCAAAAAGTACTTCTTAGCGCCAATCGTGGTTATCGATGGCTTTTGTGGTCAAATGTGAGGAAAAGCTGTACCCATCTGGCAGCAATGCGAATGTTTTATCCACTAGTTCACGTGAGATGCCCACAGCCTCAGAAATCTCACCTTGACTCGTCGATCGTCCATTACCATTTCATGGATTTTTATCATCATCGAAAATTCCCGTATGACCGCTATTTAGCTCAGCTGTCAAATATTATATGGGCCAAATCAAAGGTACAGATCCTCTGTCTTGACTATGCCAATTACTTTGATAGATTAAAATAGTTTTCTTTGTAAAAAAAAAAATGGAATAGTTTTTTCGTTCAAAGCAACTACGAAGTTCTTTTAAATTTTTTTTATTTCATTAAAGTATTTTTTTTTTAGAGTTTTTCAGATTATGCCCGGCTTTAAGTTTTTTGAAAACCAGAATTTCAAATGAGTTTTTGGCTTCTTCTAAATTTTGATTTGTCAAATATTTTACAATACTAGACTACACCTTATATTATACGATTTTGCACTCACTTTCCTTTCACCTTACCAAGCAGCTAAAATTCCCTTAAAAGTGTGTTTAGAGCTTCATTATTTCTCTGGCATATTTTATGGCATTTGCAAATAGATAAAAATTTCGTTCAACTTCCTGGTACAATAAATAGAAAAAAATAAAATCGCAAAACATCTCACTGGGGAGATAAACAGAAGAAAAATTTAATTTATTCAAAATGTTTTTTCACGCCAACAAATCCGTACAATTGCTAGCTGGGAGGGGACAACAGACGAAGGACAATGGCAGAAGCCAATTGATGGCGCATATTGATGTCTTAGCATCAAAAATCGATTTTGGTTGCCCTTCGCCAGTGCCAGCGCCAGCACACAAACGAAGCAACAAGAACTGAAGTGGACTTTCATTGACTGAGGCATTCTTGGCTACACCCTCCTCCCAAGGAACGCAATTGTTGTTCATTACGAAACAATGATGTCCTTCGAGGGGGCTACTTTGCAATGCTGCTGCTGTTGTAGTGGCACAAGCGGACACCAACGTAGAAGAGGCGATACCCGAATGCGCATTGGTAAATCATCAATTTCGCATTAGATAAGAATGAGTGGGGTGGGGTGGGGAGTAGGTGGTGTAGGTGGGGCGACGTTGTGTTGTTCCATATCACCATCAAAAGACGATAGTTAAATTTCGATCTGTCGAATTTCTAGGAATTGTAAAGACACGCGTTCGTTGCGGCACCACCCGCGTTGCGTCTTGTCGTCCTCGTTCATTCGTTCGTTCGTTCGTTCGCCCTTAACAGTCTCACAACATATTTGACGATAATAAACTATGAGGTATTCACATTGAGCTATTCGCGTGCTTTTGTATCGCATGCAGCCGTTGTTTGGCTGTAACGTTTGAGTGGTGGGTACCTACCTACTCCTTGTTGTTGGTGATGCTGTTTTGTGTTATCTTGTTGCTGCGCATCCTGGCGCTGTTCTGTGCTGTGCTTTCTGCGTTAATGGCATCATAATTACCTTCACGAAATTCCATTAAATTAAATTAGCTGTGCGTATTTTATTGGTGAAACGAAATTGAATTTCTCCGCAGGAAATGAAAATTTGAGGAACATTTTTACGTTCAGTGTATTTTCTACTCTAGACTCTGCACTCCTCTGTGAGTCGATGATAGTGTTTAATTCGTTTTAATTGATTTGGAAATGCAAATTTATGAGGGAATATTTTCCAGTCATTATCATAAGTAAGTGCTTTGGGTTGAATGGGAAGGGCAGGCGATACTTTAAATTGGTAGAAATTCATGTAAGAAATTCAAGAAAAAAAATTCTCTTTTCTTCTGTGGTTCACCCTAGAAGGTATTTTCCGCTCTTTTCTTCACACTTCATCAAGTGCATACAATTTTTCACAAATCTCCAAAGGATTACAAAAGCGCCACACAAAAATTTGTTATTCGTATCACAAACAAAAATAACAATTTAAATCACCCGCAAGTCTCTAATAGTGTTTACTTAAAACCGCCTGGCAAAACTCTTAAAAAAATATTATTTGAAAAGAGTGTTGAAAAAAAATCACCACACTAATCTCAAATGTGTGCGTGTGCGTGTGCGTGCGTGTATTTGAAAATTTCTATTCCATACGCGCTTAGCCAGCCATGCGTCTTTTTTATGGTTTCTCTATTTTTTCCCTATTTTTTTCCCTATTTTTTTCTGTTATTTTTTTCTGCTATTTTTTTTTAGTTCATTCATCCCAACCCCAAATTCACATAAACTCTTTTTGCGCATATTTTACAAATGTACATCCGCTTCCGCTGCGTGCTAAAGCACACACATAACTTTGAGTCCTAAAAATTTTCCAACTGAAATTGAACTTACCCCCGCTGCTTCACATACACGCACGTTTTGTTTTGTTTTTTATTTTTATTATATTTTTTTTTATTTTTTATTTCTCTGCATGCATGAGTTTGTATTTGTGTGTGGCAGTTTGTTTTGTTCTGTTTACTTTATGCTTTCGAATGCTCGCAACATATCCAAAAGGTGGTTTAACCTTTTATTTTGAATTGTTGCGTGCGTCGGAGAGACGTACGGTATGTGCTTACGTTTTGTTTGTCAATGCGGCTATGTACGTTTTGCTCCTTTTTTAAGACAGGATTTTTTTTAAAGGATTTTGTTTGTTTTTTGTCTCCTTTTCTTCTTGGTTTGGTAAGGAAATAATGAGATGCGTGTGAAGTTACTTTCAGTTTGAAAGTGAAATTGCTGGGTGGCTTTGATGACGAAGAAGAAACAAAAATATACCAAAAGGATCTTGAAGAGATTTGATTATTTGTATGACTATAATTTCTGTTATATGAAACATTTTTCAAAATCCTCAAATTTTAATCTTCAAAAATTGGGAAAAAATTCAAATCGCACCGACCGCCCATAGGAAATAGTTGCCCGATTGTCCTTGGATTTGTAGGTATATGTCGAGAAATACTAAACCGACTTGATCATGAACTTTTATCGATTTAGTTGGAAATTTGGAAAACAATAATCGAAAATTTATCGAAAATGTTATCGAAAATATTATCAAATATTATGTGCAGGATATTTCGGCCTGAGCAAAGATTCTCTTACTATTTCTTAATAGCTTTCCCATTCCTTTTTCGATAAATTGTATCAACATAACTTATCGATACACTTTCGATAACCATTTTATGAATTTTCGATAACTTTTTGATAACTTTTTCCACTAATTTTCTTTTGATAAAGTTTGGCTAACTCTGAAAACTTTTTTTATTGTTTCCTTTAAAAGTTTCGTTCCATTTTGTTCAAGATCCGTTTCTGAAATCGATTGCTCACTAATTACGAATTGTGCGAATTACACAGTGGTGTTTTCTGGCCCTAATTTAGTATAATGAATGCAAAACTAGCCGTAAATCCACTGATGAACAATTCGATAGACTTCTGGTAGTAACTGATTTCACAAAGGCGAACAGTAGAGCTTCTTTAAGCCACCGGAGGACAGTGGCGATTTACGAGCAACCGCTTACATAGAACTGTTCCACCTTTTCGTCTACGAGCAGTTTAGTCTGATTAGTACCATCATATCCATCTTTTAACAAGGAGTTCTTTCGCTTTTGTTGATCAGAGTTATTTTAATTTGTCATTTGCATTTATCATTCTCCGAACACGCTTCTGTAAAACACGTTGACTTTAGAGCTTCCTTCGAAGTAACTTTTTTTTCCCAGATTGGACTCGTAATTAGCAAAGTGTTCATTGCATTTTTGGAAATAGTCTCTAGTCTTGGTTGCTAAAAAAAGTTACTGATATTACTTGAGACTCTCAAACAGATAAGGTTACAAATCTAACCCCTTTTAAATATTTTTTACTTTTCACCTATTAGTTTGGCTTCCGTTCATCTGTTTGCATTTTTTTTTACTTTTAACGAGGCTTGAATTATTTCAACCATTACGCATGAAATGGAAATTTCATTTTAACCTCGTACATAGCACCTACGTAGCCTAGTATAATTTACATTCTAGACGCTTACCCAACACACCCCAAAAAGTATGCAATGGATCTTTGCTTGAAGCGTTTTCATCTACTTTGTGAATGCCTTTAAATTGTTTGTGAGATTTATGCTGCATTTGACGAAATGTTCTGGCAAACGCCAAAGCGTTTATTTCGTTTTTTTTTCGCCTGTCTTTTCGTTTTCTAAATATCCCTGAAATCACATGTACTTTGTGTGCCATTATGTGAGGCATACATTTGGGGGCTTTGACGTGTGTTTTCAATAGGGGGGAATCAATGGTGCTGTGTGTGTGCTCTGTGCGATTTTACCTGTTTTGATGCGTGCGGTGATTTTATGTTTATGCCATGCCGCTTTGAGCGCTTGGAAAATAGTCATTTCGTTTGCGTCTTTTATTTTGGTATTTTCCTTTTGAGTTAGACTTTGCCAAATCCCGGGTCGAGTTAATGCAAAACGTGTTTAGTTTATGTGCTGAATTTTTTTCGCTGGCTGCTCCGAGGTGACATTTTTAAAAGGGTGGATTTTGGGCTAAAGTTGATTTGCTGTTGCCATTAACAAATTGCTGAAATGCGTGAGATGCTTTAGCGTTTACAGAAGATTGCAAGAATTGGTTTTGGGGTAGCATCGAAAAATATTTGCATGGGGTCGATTACTTAAAAGTAAAATAATGAAAAAATAATTCAATTACCAATCAATTGCTTAGTTCATCATTCCTGATAAGTAATTTCCTTGTCAGACATATTAATTTCGTGTTTAAATAAATAGAAATTTCCTTTACTGTATTTATCAAATATATTTCCAAGTCACTGACTTTCCCAGCGAACACGTTCATCCAGCAGTTAAATAAGCAAAAATTTAGCATTTCCAACATTTCCTCGAACGTGATTCATTAGCGCATTTCCCCAAATCGAAATTCAACAAATTGACAGCAAATTAAACTTCCTCAGCACATCCTAGAAGTAGGCTAAGGAATAATTTACCTTTGAATTGGTTGCTTCCTGTCACCTTTAAATATTTCTTGAACCCTTTTGTTCAACATAGGTTGAATGTATGCTTGTATATGGAGGAGGCAACGTTAAGCAATTCACATTCGTATCTCATCACACACCTCCTTCTAGGAAACAATTTTGTTAATTTCCATGTTAGGCCTAAAAGTAGGCAGGTAAATTATTGCTTAAACAGGCACGCACATTTCAATTGATTACACGTTGGAACAATCGAACCGTAATAAGTCAAATTGATTCAACTTAATTAATAAACTTAAACACACAAATCATGAGTCGAAATGCGACCAAAATTAATAAATAAGCAATGTTTTTTGTGAATACTGTTAAAGTTGTAAAAAAAAATGTAAATATTTCAATATTAATTTGAAAAAATCGGTGTTTAGTTCAATATTTACATAAAACTAGATAGTGAACTATCTTCGGCTATACCGAAGCTGAAATACCCCCACACAGTAGGAAGAAGTACCTCGAACATAAAATTATGTGGTCTCAAGACCCCACTTTGAGCCACCTATAAATAGTTTTGGAGCCCGGACCATGTCCAAAATCCGTTTCTAAAAATTTCCAATCAAATCGACCAAAAAAAAAAAATTGGTCCAAGACCCCATTTTGACCCTTATATATGTGGTTTCGGAACCGCGGACCATGTCAAGAATACGTTTCTAAACATTTCCAATCGAATGCAGCAATAAAAAAGACTTGAAAAATGTTTACCTTTTTTTCGGTGTATGGGAGCCACGCCCAGTTTTTGTCCGATTTGGCTGATTTTCAGTATTCACGAGAAAAACAAAGTTTCAAGTCGATATCTCCAAAACTGCGACCGCTATCGTGCGGACGGACAGACGGACGGACAGACAGACGGACATCGCTAAATCGACTCAGGAGGTGATGCTGATCAAGAATATATATACTTTTCCATACCGGACACGCCTCCTTACAAACGTTGTGACAAAGTTAGTATGCCCTGTCACAGTGAGTGTGGGGGTATAAAAAGGACTTATTCCATGTAAATTTAAAAATAAATTTAAAAAAACGGTATTTTGAAAAAAACTATTTAAAAACTTTTTAAATTTGGTTTCTAAAGTAAGAAAAAATCGTGGGCTCTCAGCTTATTTGTGACTCACAGCTTATTTGAAACATCCCTAAATGTTGGTTCGGGCCACGTTCAGAATCCGTTTCTAAAAATTTCCCATTTTTATGTGGGCTAAAAATCCATTTCCAAACATTTCCAATCGAATACAGCAATAAAAAGACTTGGAAAATGTTGACCATTTTTTTCGTTATATGGGAGCCACGAGAAAAACATGTACAAAAAGTATCAAGTCGATATCTCCAAAACTGCGACCGCTATCGTGCGGACGGACAGACAGACGGAAATCGACTGAAGAGGTGATGCTGATCAAGAATATATATTTACTTTTCCATACCGGACACGCATGTGAAAAAAAGATCCCGCGCGTTTTTTACACGCCTCCAAATTTATCGGGCAATTTTGCTGAAATTTTGTATTTTGTTCAGGGTGGTGAATGGGCACAGGGATTTTCCTGAACGTCTATAATTCGGGCCGAACTCAAGGGATATCGGTGATTGTGAAACTCTATATTTCTTGTGGTCAGCGATAGACTACAAAATTTATGTCAAAGTTCCCCACCGAATAGTTCAGTGGTTAGAATCTGTCGAAATCAATTCCACCGTGCGGCAACAGAAAAAAAAAATATGGGTCTGTGCAGTAGCTAGCATTCGTCAAGCAGTGGCAATTGCTTTTCGCTTAGGTTGCCTGCAATTAAGCGAGACATTTTCGTGTTCATTTTCCATGTACTTATATTGTAAGTAAATTGCAGGGCATAAGCCCTACTATTTGCTGCTGTACTCAATAGATACCTATGAGGTTATTATTATTTTGAAAGTTCAAAAATCCCCATGAAAAATCCACAAAATTTTGTGAATACATTAAAAAAAATATATTCCTCAAACCATGCATATTGCAAGCAGAACTTTGTTGTAGAACATTTAACTTTATCGTTGCTTTAAATTCCCAGCATCCATTAAAACTTCGACAACTCAACATCTGGCAGTGCATTTTTCGTATATATTCGTATATTGACATTTAGCCAAAAGTTGTTCCTTTTCAACGTTTACTGTTTTAACATTTTTTTTTCTTTTATTTTGAAAGTTTTTTTTGGTGTTGTTGCTGCTTCGTCGTTTTTTTTTTAGTAATATTTTAAGCCAATTAGTCCAACAATCGTGATGACGTCTGCTGTGACTGCTCTTGTCAGTTTTTGGCTATTAAAATTGGCAGTATGGCGAAATGAAATGCATTCATGCAATATCCTCTTGATCCTGACAGACAAAATCCTTTTCGACGCTCAAAGAGCACGTCGAGCACGTCGAATTCATTTAAGGGCTTTTGAGGCGAAATTTTAAGCTTTTGTTTCATTGTTTGATGGTGGCGACGGGCGACGACTGTGGCCGTTAAAGATATCTGGCGTATATTCGAGTATTTAAAGGATAAAGAAGAGAACTTGGCGGAGTATTGAGTTCAGTTTTATTTTTTTTATTTTATTTTATTTGCCAAATTACCCTTTAGACATTTGGGCCGGGCCTTATGAATTCCAACTTAATGCCCACACAACGAATATGGACAATCCGGATAAGGACCAGCATTCAGCCCACTCAAATAAGCAAACACACACACACATACACAAAGAATTTCGCCCCCTAATAAAAAATACAAATTCATGGCTTAGGAAACAAACAAAAGCAACAACAACAACAGCAACAGCGGAAAAAAATTCAAATTCAAAAAGTATTTAATTTCAATTTATGGAATTTTCCAAGCAAGCGACCAACCATATACAACAAAACCAAGCGGAAATATTCAAGAGCAGAGTTTTTGGGCTCCGGAATTTATAGCTCGGATGTTGGCAGGATGCATCAGCATGGGTAACCTACTCAAACCCCACACCACACCATCCCATCCCATCCTATCACACACCGTACCGCTTTACGGCATCTCGTTTATTATTTGCCAAAACGCTTTTCAACACTGTAACGCAAAGCGAGAAAAACACTCAGAACCTTTACAATTTCTCGAATAACAAAAAAAAAACCAACCAGCAAATGAAAATTTCACCAAAAAACAAAAGCAACTCTTGGCATGGCGTAGTGGCGATAGTAAAATGACGCGCTTTCGGGATTTTTCGGTAATAATTTGGGGGTTTTGTGTCTGACATGTAAAGCGGGGCATGAAGAGTGTTGTTGGTGTTTTGCATGATGAATGCAGTCTGCCGCTCTTCTATTTCCTATAACAAGCGAATTTCGTTTTTTTTTTTCTGCCCCATTTATACTTTTTCTTCTTCAATGTATGTTGGCGTTCACTACACGTATTTGAATTTAATGATTTTTCGCAAAAAAAAAAAAGAACACGACTAAATGAAAATGTCTGCCAACCTTCGCCTCGCTTATCTGCAGCCGCACATTTTCAATTAACGTTTAGATGAAAAATTGGCCAGTTGAGGCTATTTGGGTTTTTTCGTATACAATACAAGCACAAGGCAGGAGTCCTTTGATGCTATTTGGTGTTCATGGTGGAAGGGCTACGAATTTATTGAAATATTTATTTATTAGTATTAGTGGAAAATTATTTCATACATGAATCGATGACTTTTCTACTAGATACGAGTTGCCTAAACTAGCCTTTAGTACCAACCACGTACCATAAGTAATTTTTCGAAAAATTACCGTTAATATTGGTTTTCGTTGTTCTCTTCTCAGTTTGTTGCAGTCCATTTCTTCCATCTCCATTTCGTTCCCTATCCAATTTGTTCCAGTACTATTTAATTTTGGTTTATTTTCATGTCCTTCAGCAAGTTCCAATTTCTATCTGTTGCCTTACTAAGTTTGTTCCAATTCCATTTTGTTCCAGCTCTATTATCATTGTCTTACCATTCCATATTGTTCCAGTTCTTCTTTGGTTCTGGTTAATTTTTTTTTCAGGTTCCGATTTCACTTCGTTTTAAATGTGTTCCAATTCCATTTTGTTCCGTTCCATTTCAAAGTCAATTCTAAAACCATTTCGCTCCAGCTCCCTCATTTTCTTCAAACTGCATCTGGCAACACTGCATCTAGCTTAAATTCGTTCAAAGATGCGATTCTCTCTAACCTAAAACTCTGTATATTATATTCTTATTAAATCAATAAAATTACGATGACCTGATTTCACTTGAAATAATCCACAAATCCTTTAAATTTTTGGTATCTGCAAAATGTTAATTTATTTTCAAAAAAAAGTATTTTATACCAAGAATAATTATAATAATCGTAAACTCAAGGCAACCCTATGAAATGGTTATCCTTGTGAAATTGCAGATAAGAAGAAGAAGAACAACAGCAACAACACATAACTTGAAAGCCGAAATTGCACATAAGAACACGATAATTACAGTAATTACAATAATTTATCATTTTCCTAACCCATAATGGGGCATGGGTTGAAGAAGAGAGTTGCCACACACACACACACATAATGCCACCAAAAGACAAGTACAAAACATTAGGTGGAAGGAGGCAAGCTAACCAAGCCACCACACCAACAACTTCAATTGCTATTTGTTGCTGGTGTTGTTAATGTTGTTGTGCTGCAAAATACCCGTAATGTCTTATGGCTTAGATGAAAGTATCATCATTGCCAACATCATCGTCGTCTTCTGCATTACTTACCTACGCACTTTGTGGTGTGCGCCTTGCTGTTGTGTGCTTGTGTGTGTTTGCTGCACAAAATACGGGAGCGTAGTAAATTCGAAAGGCTTTGGAGATACTCAGACTGCGTGCTGGAATGCATGGTCGCTGAAGAACTCGTTGCAGATAGTAGCTTCTTTCTTTTTTTGTATTCCTCATATTTATTGGTGTTGTGTGGTATTTCCCGTATGCTTTTTTTTTGCATTGCCATGCCCTATTTCAGAAAACAAAAAATCCAGCTCGAGCGTCTCTAGTCTTTGTCTCAAAGAATTTTTAAGTGTAATTAATTCAGAGAAGTGTAACGTCTCCTTTTTAAAAATCAGAAATTTGGTTTGTGGTTCTTAAACCGTAGGTGCATAGGATCTACATGTGTTTATGTAAAATTGAAGCTCTCTAGATTCACTGGTGGCTGCTGGAAGGTAAAGACCGCACAGACACATAGACAGAAGATAGACAGAATGGCAAACAATGGGTTTTCATAAATGTAGAAATTGCCCTCGGAGCTAAAGTAAACGATACTTGATTACCTTTCCTTCCGGGAGTGTACATAAAAGTTAAACCTTTTATCTTTCAGCAAAAAAAACCTCTTCTTTATATTAAATCGTAAATTAAAATTTCCTAACATAAAGCGCGTATAGACATGAATTTCCATTGTCACTGGTAATTGCCTAATTTAAGCGTGAGGCAAATTAAGTTTTTTTTTTATTCCTAGCATGTTAAAGGAACATTTTGTGTACAGGAAGCAACAGGACATGATACTGTACACACGATGAGGGGATAGAAAATCGCGTGCTAGGGAAGCGTATCAAAGCAACGATAACTACAAGCTATAATCACGGG
Organism: Heteromyza rotundicornis; assembly: GCA_951394025.1. NCBI lineage: Eukaryota > Metazoa > Arthropoda > Insecta > Diptera > Heleomyzidae > Heteromyza > Heteromyza rotundicornis. Next base: position 66,447,108 of record OX596012.1, read on the forward strand.
CGAATGTACAAAACACACACAAATACAGACGCACATGCATGAGAGCACTGCGAACAACAAAAGGGCAACTTAACGAAGCGACGAAGTAGACAAACCTAATCGAATAAAGGCGGAATTTTGCACACGACACTATAGTCAGCATACACACAGACACACACACACACACACACACAGCTTGAGCACTGGCATTGCAACGTGGCATTATATTGCACACTTCCGTTTCCGCTTAAAGGCATTACGTTGCGTTTTATATTTATGGCGCCTCGTCATACATGCCGCTTTTACCCATTAACGAGACACCCCGTCAACACGAAACACAATGAATCGTTATTGTTGCTGTTGTTGTTGTTTTGTTGTTTAAGGTGCAGTTTTGTGTCCCACCCACCCCCGCGCATATGTAAGGTGAAAATTGTTATTTGTTTGTTGCGCCTTTGGTGCGACGCTGGGGATATGCGCTCATTGCGTGCAAATCGCATTTGCTGTTACTTTGTCATTCGGCTGCTTTCAGTGAGCGCGCCTTCCTGCCATCCTTCCTTTCCTAATTCCTTCTCTCAATTTAATTTTTTTTGTTTGTGTTTTTGACTTCACTGCCTGCCTGTTTGCACACTGTTGAGCTTCAATGTGACACGCAAGCCCGGATTATGGCCATTTGTCTCTCTCTCCCTGTGGCCTGTCTTGTGTCACACCCACTTTTCCACGGTTCAACAACAAATTATATGCTTCCTATAAGCGACAATGCACACACTCACATGGAATGCTTGCCTCTGTTCGTTTGACTCCATGTCTTCCATGTGTGTGTGTTTGTGTTTATGTGACGTTGTGCACTTGGTGCTTGTGGCAATCACTTAAATTACACATTGGCGATCGCCGCTACACGCCTAAAAGTATATGCACGCTAGGGTTAAATGACGAATTGCAATCGATAACATGGCCACATATGCCATGTATGTGCTAGTTAGTTGCGCGATGCCAGATAGCGCTAATGTGACGTTTCATTTTACAACGCATTGCAATGGCAATGAGACATTGATAAATGCTGCGGCCAGGCTCGATTTATAAGCAGGTACTTATCTACTCGTATGTACGGGTGTAATTAAAAAGGGTTGCAGCAATTTTAAGTGATTTTTTTTCCACTCAATTTTGTGGTTGTTTTGTATTCTTGCCAATCACCACAGGAAATTTTTCCAATATCTCAATTAAATACATTTTCCATGTAAATTATCAACCAGTAAATAATACAAAAAAAATGTATGTTGCCCAGACGTTCTAACACCAGAATGTATTGCCTTACACGAGTTGCAATCGGAACCCAAGTGTATACACACAGACCGATTTAGGCGAACAAGAACCAACAGCAACCCACGCCACAATGCTGTAAGCCTTGTGGCGATTATGTTTGGACAGTTGTGTTGTCAGCTAGCAGCCAGTAGTAGTAGTAGTAGTAGTAGCTGCCGCATCTATATGGCAATAAGCAACACGACAGTGTCAGTGTTGCTGTGGATTATTTTTGTGGTTTCCATGTGGTCAACAGCAGCATCATTGTGCCAGAATACACACCATCAGTATCAGTGGCTATGGATAAAGTGTCAAACGCCTCGGTTTTGGGGGGCTAATGCTGTTCGTAGACAAGTGACACAGCAGCTTAACAACAAATAAGCAATGAAAACATAAAAAAAATAAAAATTTTATTTCTTTTAACAAGCAAGTGCGTGTAACATAGTCCACCTAGCTGTCATTTGCGGACATTGTTAGTTGTCCAATTAAAAACTGATAGACCTAAGCCGAAATGGTCTTCGTATCGATTAAGGAGGTGTCTGACTACTACTGTTGTGGTTTTTGTATAGTTTTAATTTTTTTTTCATAGAATTTCATTTTCCTACTTGGTGTCAAGCTAACCATACGAGACGTTAGTTATTATCTCAAATATTCGGACAGCTGGCGACGAATTGAAAAGGACCAACTTCCGCCAGGAAGTGCACAATTTGAAAACCGACCAACACAGACGGTCAGACAGGCAGAGAGACGTCTGCACAATGTAGTCGTGTCCTTTTTGGCTTTGAATTAATTATGAGTTCGTTTAATTATCAATTTGACTTGTGCTTTCTGCTTTTAGCGTAGAGTAGACATTTTTGCTATGGCATCAAAAATATATACATTGTGGTACATTTTACAGCCAAACGAAGTATTTCCGTCAAGCAAATTAGTCAAGGGAATGTTTTTTTTTTCCATTGGTGTGGGAAACTTTTTCGTGGACTATTTCCGTGATTTTTGGCAGAGATTTTTTTATGGTCGTTTTTTTTTTTAAAAAAGTATGACTAACTTTTTTTTGTCAAAGCTTTTTCAACTTTTCACACACAAACTCAGTAACAGCTCCGAACGATGGACGACCGTAGCATATCATTGTCCTTTGGTGGGTTATTTTTGTACAGTTCGTCCACATCCGTATCCGGTTGAACTTAGCATGTATGTGTCCTTCCGTTCCAGACGGCACATCGCTCCTTCATGGTCTGGAGAATTGCGGGCTGGCTTCTTTTGTATTTAGTCAAAATGAATTGCAACATCAGCAGATGATTACATGGTTTAGTGTGTGTGTGTGTGTGTGTGTGTGTATGAGTGTGATGGAAGAATTCCTACTTGTAAACCGTTTTTTGTTTTGAAATAATACATAAGCACAAAAAGAGAGTAGCAAAGCAAAAAGTACATATTATTTAGAAGAAATCCAACGACGAATAAAAACTAAAATAAAAGACATGAGAACACTTTATTATGACAGCAGGCCGGGCCGTGCCGGACAGACAGACAGACCGGCTTACAGAGCAGACAGACGACTGTGTGACTTTCTGCTGGGGTAGTGCTCTGTGTGTGCATCATCATCATCATCAGAATGCAAGAAGCAATTGAGAGAGAGCAAGCAAGAAAGCAAGCAGGATGTGAGTTATGCAGTATAATGCATAATAATAATTTTTGCACATGTGTGACAACACTTAAAGTGTGATGAAAACGTTTTCATCTGCAAATGGTGGTCATTAGTTTTGTTGTGGTGCCTTGTGGAGCAGTAAGTAGTTGAAGCTTTTGAAGTGGTTGAGAAAATTAAATCAAATTTTAAGAGCCATGCTGCATATTTTTAAGTGTTCACTTAAAATTGAAATTTATTTCACACTAAATTTTGAGTACTTTTCTTTGCTTAAGACCTTGTTGTAATTTTCTGTTTAACTTAGTAAAATTGCTAAAAAATTACAAAAAATTCGAAAATCCACAATTCAACCTAATTCTTCATCTAACCATTCAAGCGTTCAAATAAACGAAAAGAGAAAAATCTCTTCATCCCAACAGCAAATCAAAATTAAATATTGTTTCACTTAATTTCAAAAAAGAGATCAACAATAAAAGCAAAAATTCCACAACAACAATAATTAAGTTAACAATAACAGTCAGAATTCGTGCGAAATCCACTGAACTTATCGCCAGTTGATGGACAGTGGCAGACGGACCGGACTGACTCCTGACTCCTGACTCCCGCGCTGTGTAGTAAAATGTTCAACTTTTGTTGCCATTATGAAAGTACAAAATGTTGGCGCACTACAACGAACACAACTAACGAAATAAGCTTATAGTGAAAATACACGCTCGGGAAAATTCACCTAAAAAGCTTCAAGTGAAACTAACTTTGTACATTTTTAATGAAAACAATAGAGCTATTTCATGCTACTGGGGTAGTAGAGTAGCAGTAATGGCTGTTTGGCTATTGTAGTAGAAATAGTTGAAGTATCTGGCAACTGAATCAACGCTGTGCTGTACAAATAGCTACAGAGGGGGGGACTTTCGTTGAAAGTATTAAAATGTTAGTCAAATAAAGTCATAAATATTAGCTAAAGGTGCTAGAAATAATCACATTAAACTGGAAGGTAACTGACATTGACTGAATAAATTTGGTAAACTAACAGAAGAAATCTAAATTTCCAGCTTAGTCACTAACTCTTACGCAAATAAGTAAATAAGACACGCACAGAACTATTTTTTTTGAATTTCCTGTAAAGCAACCCTTAGTAAAATACATATACAAACTACAACCCACCCCCTAACATCCGACACCGGCAGTGGACATTGTAATAATTAAAGTGAAACTTTTGCTCCACTATCAATCAGATTAAAAATTTTACTATTCCAAACTCGCAGACACATTGTTTCGACTTTGTAGCAGCTACAACATTTAACATTTTATTTTCCAAATTGTTGCATTATTTTGAATGGTGCAATTAAATCATTCTTATCTAACAGCACTATGATGTGTTCTGTGGTGTGGCTCTAAGGGAGTGCCAATAAAAGTAGGTGGGAAAGTATCAAGAATATAACCCACATTTGCCAGCATTACCCCCGCCATTGCGCCACCCTCACACAAGCCGCTGATAAGTGCCACAATTATGAACAAAACCTGCTGTTATCTTTTGTTTCTTCAATGACTTTCAAAATGTGCCATGTTAACAGAAATGCTTATAGCGCTGGCAACATTTGCTTCTTTTTTTTTTTTTTTTGACATACACTTAAACAAATTTTATAATTAGAAATATTTCATTTCTGATTTGATGAAGAATATTTAATTTTTTCTGTGATTAATATTTTTACTAGATATTTCGGTATAATATCAGCTGGTGTACAATATTTCAAGATTAATCTGTTAAATAGAAGAAAAGATTAAACATTAAAAGTGTAGTCGATAAAGCAGATTAGAAGATTAATCCATTTTGTAATCGATTACTGGATTAATCCATAAACCCGATTACAAAAAAATTCATTTTTTGTTTCATAATTAAATTAGATTTAAAATTAGATTAACATCCGATAACATACCATTTTTGCCAGCTACTTCTCAAAGACGGACACAGCAACTACTCTCGCTAAACAGAAAATCAATCAGGGTGGTTACAGGACACTGTAGGATCAAAAACAGCACACCATCACGTAATTATAGCGCAACGAAAAATATGTAATTTTAATCGTGTACTACTCAGTGGGCATTTTGCACGGTACATGTACCACTTCTTGATACAAAATGTATACGCATTTGGACAAAATTGTAAAAAAGATGTACTACTTATAGCATAAATAGAAAAAATTATACCAAAAATCGTACATTTTTTGGACCAAAATTCAAATATATACCTTATGGTATTGAAAATATACCGACAAGTCAGCTGTTTTTGTGGAAAAACCAAAAATTTTACAATATACCACATTTATGTATCGAATTTGTCCAAAATGCCCACTGAGTATGTAACGCACGAAAACATATTCTGTGTGTAATTATAGTGCAGAAAATGTGTTAATTATTATTTTTTTTTTGAGAATAAAAGAAAATTATAATAATTTCAATGACACCCGTGTAGTTTGCGTCACGTGTGTATTTTCATAAGTGTGTTGTATGCCTTTTGTGTGTTAACCTTACTTTTGTGTATGCTGTCGATGCACAATTGTTAAGGTTTCACTGACAAAACTAAAATTTTATTATATAAATATTTGATTATTTAAAAAACTAAATAAAAAATTTAAGAATACAAAAAATGTGTCTCAATCAAAATCTCTTTCCATGCTACATACTCAGTAGTCTCAGTGTTCTAATTATTCTCCAAGTGTATCCATGCTATGAGGGCGTATGTGTGTGTGCGGTTAATGCGTGTGCAAGTGTTGCCTTTTATGTATTTCAACGGTGTGGGTTAAAAGTTTTGGCATGTATAGCGGTAATACCAAACACACAAAGATAAAAAGTAAAAAACGAAACGGGGTAAGCATGCATTGTGGTGCCCCGATATAAGGTTCCTCTTCATGTTTTTGACATTAAAATTGTGTTTACTTTTATGAGAATGTGTGTTTGGTTTTTATTTTTACAATTTTTGTGTTTTATAAAAATGATTTTTAAGTGAACTTTGCGGTATTTGGGTTGTGCCGACATTAAAACACGCTGAAACATATTTTGCCGGAAGTGTACATTTCTTAGTTAGTATTGTGTGTGGCGGTTCGTGTGTTTTGTTTCTGCATATGTGTGTCAAGTGCAAATGTGTGTGTTAATTGTTCTGTTAGGTGGTAATTCAGATGATGTTGATTAGGTACATTAGATTTTGTGGCCTTTGCTTAATGGTAACATGGCATAATGGAAATCTGACACAGAAACTCAAAGCCAAATGACCTTGCCGATAGCTGGAGGGGATATGTACATTTAATAAATAAAATTAGTAAATACAATGGAAGGATTTGAAATTTAAAAAGGATTTTTTCTTTAAAGAAAATATCATTTATTTATTAATTTGGAGAAGACCAAAGTATTTTCATTGAATCATTTCAATTTTATTCAATAACAAAATACTCTGCTTTATACTTCCATGCTGTCTGAAGAATTTTTTTGTATTTTTTTCCCTTTTTAGATTCTTTAAATAAGACTCCTTGCGTAAAATTACATCCTTATTCTTTTGTAAACTAAATTTAGCCTTTTCGTAGAATAAACTTTATTATTGATAAAAATCTCTACAATTCAGAATGGAATTTTCGGTAACTAACAACACAACCTAGTCCTCACGAAAGCCACTCGCCCACGAAATTCCCTTTTTCGTGAAGTACCCCGTCCAAAAAACAACCAGGAACAAATTTTGTAGCGCGCAAAAAACGAGATTAAAAACCTTTTAGTCAAAGGAATTCAAATTCAAATGATCAGCAACACAAAAAAAAATCTGAATAGAAACTCTGACTTATGTGCGCTCCAGTTACACTGGCAGCTAAACTTAATCCGCTTTTCGGCACAAAAAGAGAAAATGAAAACCAAAAATATGCAGTGCTTTACCTCGTAAAATGGCATCCAATCGAAGTCAATGTCATTTGGCAGTCAACAAACCAGACAAAAATGTATCCTCAACCTAACAAAAAAAAAAAAAAGCCAAAAATCTCACAAAAAAGGACCTCCTAAAAAATGCAAAGGAGACAACTGAAATTTCATATATGAACGAATACGGCCCACGAAGACAGTGTTGCTTCATTCCGATTGCCTTTTATTTTTTCCTCCAATTTTTCGCTCAAGTTTCAAATTTTGTTATTAAATTCTTGAACCCTTTCCCTTTTGGCTAGTGAATTGCACAATGCAAGAATTTGTCGTATTGTTGCTGACAGCGACTGTCGATGTCTGTTTGGCCCGTCTATTCACCGCTTCCTCCCTCTAATACTCCTCCGCCTCTACGATTCTATTTCAAATGCACATACACACTCACACACACTCGAGTTAGCAAACGTTTGCCATCGACATTTTCGTTGGCAATACTTTTATTGAAAATGAAAAGAATGTGTCGTTCGGCAGAGTGAAAGCGTCGGCGACGTTGGTAACGTTGGTGACGTGAATGTTGGCTGTGCGTTTTATAGCAATCCAGAGAGAACCTTCTTTCGTCCACAAACGCTGAAAGTTTTGTGAAAATAAATTGTCCTCATACTGTGGGGCCAAATAAAAATGGAGTCTCAAGCAGCAGATAAAGTTATTGAAACCCTCAAACTCTGCGTGTGTGTGTGTTTTTGAGTGCTGCATGCAACATATTGTATTTGTACATTAAATTATTCTTGCTCTCGCATATCCTGTCTGAGCGTCCTTCGTGCATTTGCATGGTGTCGTCGTCGTCGTCTATGATTGCAAAATCTTTCCACTTTTTTCTATCATTTTTATTTTTTTTTTTGTTGTTTTTCCTCCTCTCTCGCAACAACCGCTTAAGTGGTTGTTGTCTGTAATAAGGGAAATATCAAATATTATTTTTGAAAAATATAGCATACTTACAGGCTGCACTGACAATGGAAAGTACTTCCTTTGCATTCGTGCGCTTCGCCTTTGCCGTTCACTGCTTTATGCATTTTAAGTTCCTTGCTTTATTTGCACTACATATTGAATATTTCCTTTGGCTTTCGAGATCCTTGACTTCAAGTGTGTTTACAAACCATAAATAATGTTGCATTTTTCTGCTTGTTTTTTTTTCGCTCCCCCCCCTCTTTTTTTCGTTCTGTCTTTCTGTGTGTTTGTCTTGGTTGGAAATTTATTTATTGAAGGTGACATATGTGGACAATTGAGAAGGATTATGCTGGTATTGACTTAAGTATTTTTGTGAATATGCTCGAAAATGTTTTCTTAGGGGATTTATGGGTTTTTGTAATTGAGCTCGAGTCTAGTTTTGAAAAGATTTTATTTGTGAAAATGCTAAATGATAATAATGCTTTACAAATTAAGGTGTGACTCTAATAACGTGTTAAGTGACAATTTGTTCCAAAACCAGATTGCAGTAAGAGAAATAATTCAGGAAAAATTTTTCTAAAGCAGATTGATCTCAGGACCCCATTTTCTCCAAAATCTAATTCCAAACAATTCCAATCTACCTACGAAAAATAAGCGTGGTTTTCATCCGATCTGGCCCATTTTCAATATCCAAATAGAAGCAAAAATAAGAAGAATACCAAGTGGAGTCGATAGCTAAAAAAATTACAGCATTTATCGTTTGAAATGACAGACAGACGGACGGACGGACGTCGCTATTTCCAAACGAATTCCCTGCACATGCGAGTATGATACGTTCTTAGATCAGTTTTCGATAATGTTATCGAACATTTGTTGCTATTTTTGTTCCAATTCCATTTTGTTCCGGTCCAATTCCATTTTGTTCCGGTCCAGTTCCATTTTGTTCTGGTCCAATTCCATTTCGTTCCCGACATCATTTTCAGCCAAATGCAACAAACGGCGTCCAAATCGGTCCAGTATTTCTCAAGTTAAACTAAAATAATGAAATTTGTCGACCATTTCGTATGGGAGGAAGGCGTGGTTCTCATCCGATGTGGCTTATTTTCCATAACTTTTAAATAGATGCAAATATAAGAGGTATCCCAATTTGGAGTTGATAGCTCAAAAATGATGGCAGTTATTGTGCGAAATGACAGAAATACAAACGGACATCGCTATAACGACTCAAGAGGTGATGCTGATCTAGAGTATATATACTTTTATGTACCCACCACGACACCCTTGGACAGTAGTGTGCAGGGTAGAAGACTTGAGCTAACTCACTTACTTTTCAAAAGTAAAACTTGTATCAACTCGTTGGAATTATTACAAAAAAAGACTACACATTTTTTTTAGTGTACCTATTCTTAACCTGCAAAATTGTGTTATTGGAAAAAATTATACTGAATTTTTCAAAAGCGATTTTACTTGCATATAAACATTTGTCACTTCACATTACGAAATAGCAATTATCATCCAGATTGCTGATTGCCCGCTCAAAAGCCCATATACCTCCCACATCCGACTTCAATCATAGGCTAAGAGCATTTAAACATTTAATATTTTACAATTCATAAGTAATAGGAAATTGTAACTGTGTAAGCATGCAATAAATCAATGAGAGTAATCTCAACTAAATTCAAACGCCTTACAAGAATTATGACAATTAATAATTGTCACCCGCTTTGACCACAACTGGACTAGAATTCAGGGGTAATATATTGCGTACATTCGTCAATTCAATTGTTAAACTGTGTATGTGTGGGTGAGATTATTGTACCATTGATTTAATGAACTTTATAATTTGTAGATCCTTAGTAGAAAAGAGACAAATACAAGTTGTGTCCTTTCGATGTGAAAAGGCACAGTCCTAAGGAACACTTAACTCACGAAACTAAACCGCAAGAGGCATTTCTCATTTGCATTTATTCAAGAGGAAAAGGACAGAATGTTTCTACTTACAAGGTGAAGGAGTGCTTGGCTGACAGATTTACTAATGAAATTGAAAATTACGGGCTTCAACTACTTAATTTTTACTTAATTTTCTTCGTATCATTGACTTCCTTTATTTCTTCAAATATCAAAGTCCTTAAAGAAAAATATTTTCCTCACAACCCCACTACCCACATTTGCCGTCCGTTTTTATGCTTTAAGTATAAAAATGGTATTTAACGAATGTGACATACGCAAAGACTATTTGTCAAATGTGGATTTTTGTGGATTATGAATACGTTTCTTAAATATGGCTGACACCAGAAAATTATTATGCGATGATTAATGGTTATTTGCACAAATGAATGGACACAAACCGGCACCAACACACACATAAACTCTGGAATACTTACACACACAGATTACAAACAAGGACCCACAGCGGGAACCGCAAGGACACCATGGCTCAACGCAAAGCGGTTAGAACCAGGGCATAGAAACAACAGGATGCGGCGGTAGAGAGAAAAAAAAAGAATTTATACTTACAGTATTTAATTTAGATTTATACGCAGTAGAAGAAGAATTCCGGCAGCATCGAGCAGGAAAAGAAAGAAAGTACACACATACCTACAAAAAAAAAAAAAACAGGCGAAGGCGAAGGGAAGCTTAAAAAACGCAGAGAGGAGAAAATAAAATTATGATTTCTTGATTTAATGTTCTCGTTGGTTGGTGTATGTGTGCGGATGATAGCTTATCAGCGAGTAATATGGCCTAAGGACAAACCGTACCGGAAATAAAGCAAACGAAACGAAACGAAATGAGGGTAAAGGAAGGGAAGGACAGGACAGTGAATGTGTGGCAGGTCCGGACTTTGTGGCAAAATGTGAGCAAATATGAGTAGAAAAGAGAAAATAGCAATAAATCACACTATTGGAGCGTTTGTAAATAGATTGAAGATCGGAAAGGTGTTATGTGGTGCACCATGACGTCGTGCTGGTGGGTGGGGAGCATTGCACGATAAAGTTTAAACATTTATTTACCAGTGTGCTATAAATTTTACTAACTTTACAAGTAAAATTATAGACAATAAATTTGGGAAAAAAGTTTCTTCGCAAAACGAATCAATAAAGTTGGCTTTTATCGCCTGCTTGAGGATTTATTGTCAGGACAATAAAATTGAAAGAAAATACATAACAAAGACAAGACACAAAATGCACAATTGGTCTGTTGCGTGTGTGTGTGTGTGTGTGTGTGTGCGATGCATATACATGTTCATATAAACAATTTCTGCATTTTAGCATCAATTTAATTTGAGCATTAAGTGCTGCACAAAATGCACAAAGGCACGTAGCAGTTAGGCAACATTGTCGCTTACAGGAACTTTTTAAGTTATGATCTCAAAACGGAGGAAACACTGTTGCAAATACTCTCAAAATGATGGCAACATTCGTATTTTATTGAGGACAACATTTACATTTTCGGTATGAATGGTTGTAAAGTTGTCCAGGAATGGATGGGTTTGTTGGGTAAAAACAACTGAAGAAGGAAGTTGTTTGGAATTTCTGAAATCCCATGAAATTATGTAATTGGAAAAGGAAGTAATGTAACATTTTTAATGAAACTTTTGTGATGAGATTTTATCAGATTATATAAAATCCCATTGTTTGCCTGTCCCAATGTCTGTCCTAAGCTACCAGAAGCCACCAGTGAGCATAGATAGGTGAAATTTCACTTATATGTCCTATACACCCATGGCTTGAGACACTCGAGAAGAATTTTTAATAACCATAAAGGGGCTTGGCAGTTATATAAATATAAGACCCCAGTGGACCTAGGAAGCTATAATTGCGCATATATATTCTGTCAGACCATGCCAAGAGATTCTTTAGTTGGATTTTTGATTTTTATAAAAGAGGGCGTGGCAGTTCAAAATACCATGACCGTGTCAATTATAGTATGCTCTCCTATAGTTACCAGTGAACCTAGGAGGTTGCAATTCCACACATATATTCTTCGAAAGCATGGCTTGGAATTATCGTTGATTTGATTTTGAAAGAGGGCGTGGCAGTTCATAATATGGGTTTGGCAGTTAAGGTTGGGTTTCAAACGGAGTTCAAAGGGAGTCTAACTGGTGTCGATAAGGGTTCCATGAGGGCCAATATACGTATGAAGTCACGGGTAATTACTCTAACATTAAAATATTTTCCATATTCACGTAAATTCGATGACGATTTTACCGGCAGAGGAGCTTACTTTAAACAAGCACAGGTAAATGGTTATAAGAAATTTCGATAGTCCTTCTGAATTAATACATAAAATCCAGTCAATGCCTTAGTAAATCATTCGTTCAGTAACAAACCATCAAATCAGCAGGCTGCTTCTCACTTGTCAACTTTTAAGTGTAGGCAACCCTCCATCATACGCTTCACAAGCAAATAGATCATAATTTTTAAAAAGGGAGAGTAGTCCCCCTTCCTGCAAATAATAATTGACGAATTTACTGCAAAGCTGACCCAAGCTATCAAAACAAATCATAAATCTCCGCCCAAAATTCGTGCTAAATAAACAAAGAACAAAAAAATGTCCTGTCGCTCTTTGATTTGTCAAAAAATCCAGCAGCTACGAAAAATCAAATAAATCAAATCCGAAACATCAGAAGTGATTTAACGCCAGCTTCGAAAAAAACCCCCTCCACACACATAAAATCTGTCGACTCCACTCTAAAAGCGATTGACAAGCCTGCCCATGGCCCAGCCCCAGCTATGGCATAGAAACATATAAAAACAATAGCCTTACATCCGGTCCCCTCTAGCAAACGCTGCTCTAACCTCACCTCACACACACTCACATACATATACACTGCAGACATCCCTACCTATTTCTGTATTTTACTTTTGTTGTTTTTTTTTGTTGAATGACATGAATGCATTTGTCAGTTGTGTCGCCGGGTTTACGTTAAAACGTAATAAATACTACGGAATTGTCTTTTCATTTTGTGACGCTGATTTGGTACGTTTTGGCTCTTGTTGTTGTTGTTTTTGTTATTGTGGATTTGGTTTGAAAATCACAAACGCAATTGTTTGGATTTCTGTTGTAGTGTTTGCCATTGCAGTATCGCACACACAGTCGCCTCGCCTCGCCTCGCTCGTCTTTAACAAACCGAAATGGCCAAAGGAAGGGAATTACAACTGTCAATACAATTGCGTTAATGCATTTGTTCGGTTTTTGTGGACATTGATAGGAGTTTAGTGTGCAGAAAGGGAGTCTCGATTGTTGCGTTGAACGTTGTAAACTTTTCATTAGCCCTGGACAAGCACAAGAATTGACATCAAATATTCCCTTGAGTCTGCCGTCGGGCTATGATCAGAATTTTGTTGAATTCGGTGTGAGGTCTGGAACCGAAAAGCTATTTTTTCTTAGTATTGCTTTACTTTCATAAACATGGTTACGAACAAGCTTAAATATATGTAAAATGGGAGTAACTTAGCAATGAAAACTGTCAAAAAATTTTCTAAAAATAAATTTTAAGTTTTTTTTTTAGAAAAATCGGCCGATTTTTAAAATTAAATTTTCATAACTAGAGAGTGGCCTATCTTCGGCTATACCGAAGCTGAAATACCCCCACACAGTAGGAAGAAGTACCTCGAACATAAAAAATTGTGGTCTCAAGACCCTATTTTGAGCCAATTATAGGTGGTTTTGGAGCCCAGACCATGTCCAAAATCCATTTCTAAAAATTTCCAATTAAATACACAAAAAAAAAAAAATTGGCCTCAAGACCCCATTTAGACCGTTATATATGTGGCGGCGGAACCTCGGACCATGTCAAAAATACGTTTCTAAACATTTCCATTCGAATACAACAATAAAAAATGTTTACTTTTTTTTCGGTGTATGGGAGCCACGCCCAGTTTTTGTCCGATTTGGCTGATTCTCGAACTTGATCTCAGTATTCACGAGAAAAACATGTACCCAAAGTTTCAAGTCGATATCTCCAAAACTGCGACCGCTATCGTGCGGACGGACAGACGGACAGACGGACAGACGGACGGACAGACAGACGGACATCGCTAAATCGACTCAGGAGGTGATACTGATCAAGAATATATATACTTTTTCATACCGGACACGCCTCCTTATGGGCGTTACAAACGTTGTGACAAAGTTAGTATACCCTGCCACAGTGAGTGTGGGGGTATAAAAAGAGGTACGATTAACTTTTAATATGAGTGATGCTAATGAATGAGAATGGAACACTGTCAAAAATAATTCTGAAATGAATATGGAATTTTTTTTCTAGAAAAATCGGCCGATTTTTAAAATAAAATTTTGTTTTATTAAAATACCTTTAAAAGCTTCGACAATGCATGAATTGCATTTTTTTTCAATATATTTTTCAACAAAGGCTAACGATTTTTTGTAAGTAGTCTAACCTTTAAATTGTTGTTTACTATAATCTCATGTTTTTTTAACAAATTTTTTGCTACTTCCAGATGTTTTAAAATAAGAAATTACAAATTTTAATTTTAAAAAATCGGCCGATTTTTAAGAAATTACTTTCAAATTTGGAAAAAGTTTACTACACAAAAGGTTTTTAAAATAAATTTGCAAATTTTTCAGAAAATCCGCCGATATTTATACCCCCACACTCACTGTGGCAGGGTATACTCACTTTGTCACAACGTTTGTAACGCCCATAAGGAGGCGTGTCCGGTATGGAAAAGTATATATATTCTTGATCAGTATCACCTCCTGAGTCGATTTAGCGATGTCCGTCTGTCTGTCCGTCCGTCTGTCCGTCCGCACGATAGCGGTCGCAGTTTTGGAGATATCGACTTGAAACTTTGGGTACATGTTTTTCTCGTGAATACTGAGATCAAGTTCGTGAATCAGCCAAATCGGATAAAAACTGGGCGTGGCTCCCATACACCGAAAAAAAAGGTAAAAATTTTTTATTGTTGTATTCGATTGGAAATGTTTAGAAACGTATTTTTGACATGGTCCGAGGTTCCGAAGCCACATATATAAGGGTCCAAATGGGGTCTTGAGACCAATTTTTTTTTTTTTTTGTGGATTTAATTGGAAATTTTTAGAAATGGATTTTGGACATGGTCCGGGCTCCAAAACCACCTATAATTGGCTCAAAATAGGATCTTGAGACCACATTTTTGTATGTTCGAGGTACTTCTTCCTACTGTGTGGGGGTATTTCAACTTCGGTATAGCCGATGATAGTCCACTCTCTAGTTTTCTCTTTATAATCCCTTGTTCCTTATTAAAAATGTGGTGTCTACATAAAATCGCACATTTAAAAATGAAAATGCAACAAAATTTGTGTTTGGAAATAAAATTTTCATAATTTCATCTTGTCTTAATCTAAACATAACTAAACAATTTCATTCAACAATTTTACGACAACAGCAAAATCAGAAAAAATCAAAATTATCCTCTACGAATGTGCCGCTATGCGCTATTCCTTATTGTTGTTGTTTTCCCATGCCGCTTCTGGTCGTCATTTTCTGCACACAATCAAAGTTAATGTACCACTAATATGCTGCGTAGCCATTCCAGAGGCTAACAATCGCAAAATGCATTAAATCGTTTATAAGACGCTCTTGCTTCGCTTTCGAAACCCCTCCGTTTGACTTGCAGAAAAGCACATGGAACACATGTTTCGCATAATTTGCACAAATTTTGCGCCATTTTCGACGATGTCAATAATTGGCAATAAAACGTGAATTGTCACATTCACTCGCCATAATCAAAGGAGACGCCGGCGACGAGAAACTTTCCCCCATCTTGGCCAATGATATTGTGCCTGCAAGCAAAGTTGTTGCAAACGAGAAGAAAGCGGCAAAAAAAACAAACTTCATCAAAGTCCATTAAATTCATAAATCACGCACAGAAATAGCCCCAAAGATGAAGACGACAGCGAGCGGCGATGAGACGAAGAATAGAAAGAAAAAAGTCTAACGGCAAATAAGCATACTTTTAGGCGCTTAGTTGTGTTGGCACTTTTGTTGCTTTTGTTTGGACGAAGTTTATGCGCGTTGCTGTTGCCAGCATTTTGCGAAATTTCAACTCAATTTGCGCTCAATGAATATGAATCTATTTATGGCATGCCGCATGCATAAATATGTGGTGGTGGCAGAGAGAGAGGGAGACAGAAAGAGAGAGAGAGAAAGACTTCATTCAAATGCTTCTTCAGTTTCGGCCATTGGCCTCGTCTAATGTGTTGCTGTAAATGCATTGGAAGGCACTTAGGGAAAATTTTATTTGCTTTTGGCTACAATAGAATTGTAGACATCGCTCTTCCCCCCCGCCCCACTAAGGCGGAACAATCAAAGTTTATATCCCCATAACAAAGGATGCATCGTATCGTTGCGTTTTACAACTTGTAAAATTACAAAGCAAAGTGGAAAAGAGAAACTATCAAAGCAACAACAAAGATGTCGCCGAAATGAGAAAGGCACATACAAATACGGTATCTCCAGCCAATACTTTCATATCAAGTAATATACATTTTTTTTATTTCTGTTCCACAAAAGAAAGCCATCTTAAGAGTCAGCGGAAAAGTCCAAGGAAAAGTCACAAAGCCCCTGCTTGCATACACCCATTTCCGGTTTCATGTTACTGCCGCAGGTTGCAGACAATGGCGTGCTTCCGGCCACTGTCAGTGACAGCAGTGGCGGCGACGACCTCAGTAGGTGGACAACAGCAGTAAATGAATACGTAACGGAGCAACAGCATTTTTCCATAATGGCTTTTCACATACTTGTATGTATATGGAAATGCGCTTGTCGGCTGTTGCTGTCCACCCATGGCCACTATTTATGACTTCCTTTGCACAAAGTTATACACAAGAACCGAAGAAAAAAAAAACGATGGGACCATTAAGGGACAGTAGCTGCCTCATCGAAAACAACAAATGTTGCTGATGTTGCTAAACAACAATAACGACTTTACTGGCAACATATTGTAAATTCAAAGAAGTTATTGAGGAATATTGTAGCCCGCAGGCACAGTTGTCCCCAAAAGTCAGCGATTTTACATTTGAGGAGATATTTTCATAATAAAAAGCCTACATCCTTTACCAAATGAAGCCATCGATTGGGCTGATCCTTTTTTCACATATAAGATGACTTAATTTCCGCATACCCCGCATGACAATTCATCATCTGTCGTCACACAGACACTGCTTACGCACGCTTCCTTTGCTGGTTTGTGTATAGGTTAAATGGTTTAAAAATTCAAGAGCCTGTTGTCTGTCTGTATAGTGGAATCTGTCTGTGTTTTTGTGTATGTTTACAAAATCAAACGTTTATACTGGACAATACTTTCAATCTAAAGTGGCTAAGCGTTGAAGGTTCAGCATTCTCATCAAGTTGATCTGCTGAAAGTCTATAAGGACACAGTA
The DNA here is from genome assembly GCA_951394025.1 of Heteromyza rotundicornis. Classification (NCBI taxonomy): domain Eukaryota; kingdom Metazoa; phylum Arthropoda; class Insecta; order Diptera; family Heleomyzidae; genus Heteromyza; species Heteromyza rotundicornis. The sequence continues at coordinate 66,464,245 of OX596012.1, forward strand.
CACATCTGTACCCTTTACGCAGTCAGTTCAGACATGCACCCCTATTACGAGTGTCTGTCGAACAAATTCGCTAAGCATCAATCGGATATTTTAACTCTGTCTTGTAAAAATTTGAGAAGCAGCGGCCATGGTGCAGTGTATATAACCTCTGTAACCTATGCAAAGCTGATGAATTCGCAAGGCAGGGTACTTTATCACAGCTCTTACCTAACATGGAGAACCTTCGGATCCCGCTCGCAACGTGGAAAGTAACTTTTCTTCTTAACTGCAGATGGAACCACTACAAATGGAACCACTGTTGCGAACTTGGCAGATCTGGTCAGTTCTGAATCTGAAGCGTTCGAAGAAGCTCAAATATATCATAGGTGGATCACTGATCACTGTCTAATTGCTCTCTCCACTAACGATTTCTGTAGGAGTTGTAGAGGCGAAGAGGAAGAGGAGACAGTGGATCATCTGCTGTGCTCCTGTCCAGCGCAATCTGGTCGTAAGAGATTGCTTTGCTAGGATCATTCTTCCTAAATAGTCTATGTGACCTCTCGACGATCAACTTTGGGAACTCATGGTTGCGTACCGATGCATTACCTAGAATAATTAAACACGAATTTTCTATTTAGTATTTTCAAATTTTTTTTTTAATCTTGTATCTTTATTATCAAACGCAAAATGCATCCAATACGCCCACACCTACTTGTCACTGTCTCATTGACGAATTTCAAAAGATAAGTATTTTAGGCATGAGAAAGGTCTAATTGGCAATTAGACATTACCATTAGATATTTTTGGAATTCGGTATAATATTATCCGTAATATTTATAAAATTCAATTATAAAAGGTCTCCAAAATGTCAATGTCACTCATACTTTCCCAATGCCTCAGTACCTTCGTTCATTGATAGACAACATTGTTTGATTTAAATAAATATCAAATGCAAAACTACCACTTTTTTAGCCAACCAAACGCCATATCCCCACCAATACTCTTACTCCACTAACATTGCTAAAGCCACTTAACGTAATGTCGACGTCCTTTTTTTTGTTGTTGTAATGTATAACAACAACCAAAACAAAAAGCGCCCGTAACGGAAGTGGGCCACACACAGAAACACACACACACACAGCAGACGCACAATGTACCAGCCATTTTGTCCCATGCCATGACTCTCGGGCCCTTATGCCAACCACCAGCAGCGCTTGGACATGGAATATGATTGTCGTGTTTAAATTGTTGAAAAAAACCGAAAGCAAATGTCGCATCGTTAAGTTAAAAGCTTTATGCAAATTTCTGTATTCATCCATAACGAATGGAAATTGAATTGAAAATTGAAATCAACAAGAGAGCAAGCGAATGAGCTGAAAGGCGAGTGGGGGATGGCGGCATGGAGATGATGAATAAAATGAGAACGGTCCTAGGTAATAATCAATGATGACAATTGTCAACGTCAATAAAAACGAAAAACGAAAAAGAAAATGAAAAACGAAGAATTCAACCAAAGAAAAATACTGATTCGAAAATAGCCCCCACTCGAAAGTGCATTCGCAAATGTTTATACAAAATGAGTGGACAAAAAATAAAACCTAAAGTTTGTTAGTTTTCGCTTTAAAAATGCATTTATGAACTTAAATTTAAAAGTTTTACTTAATTTTTTCACAAAAACTTTCCCCGCATAAATGCATACACACAAACAGACTTGCTCACAATTTGCCGCTGCCGCTGGAGTACTTTCGATATCCACTCACAAGCACTCGACACAGTTCCCACTTCCGTTCAATTCCCCAACTTGAGATAAGCTTAAAAATGTTCCACCATTTTTCCATTAAAAAACATAAAAATGCCGAAACAACCACGCGAGGCTTACGATGCGATGCCGTTCCCTGCCAGCGCGCACTCGCTCGTCGAAGATTTCGCCGCACAACTTCTGCTGGGCGTATCGTCGTGAGTGAAAGGGGTTCTTAAGCATTTCCAATTCCACCGCAGAAACTTCGCCATGCCACAACAGGTGAAACGGAAGCAACGTGCAACGGAAGCGCACACAACCACCAGCAGTACAAGCAGTACAAGGAAACCGTATTAAATCTCACGTGAAACGAAGTTGCTTAAGTGACAGATTAACTCGCGCTCGGAAAATGTTGAGAAAATGCCAGCAACTTAGCTTAACAGTTATGCCAAAAAGTTAATGCAACCTGTGTCATATGCACGTTGGGGTATGCGATAGTGGGTTAGTGAATGCGCTCGTGTTCATTATTTGGTACAAACACACATAATCCTCCTTCAAAGTATTATTTTTGGAAATATCTCAATGCGGGCATCAGCGCAAAGAAAACTTTAAGACTTTCATGCAGTCCATTTCGTATGAGTCGAAAATGTACAAGCTAATTCAGGTTAATTTTCTTAAAAGGTATGCATTTTTAGCTCTCATGAATAGCGAAAACTATACACAAAGTCCATTAAATTTTTATTAATCCATCTTAAATGAAATTATTATTTCTTCAAATAAAAGCTGACAAAATAACTTACCAATAAGGCACACAGAAATTGTATTCAATATATTCTGGCGTCATTAATTGAGTGCTGTGGAAATACTTTAACCGCATGATTTAAATTTTTGAATAGATGCCATCCTTGTAACCACTTCCATACGTATAAGCTTGTGTCAATAACCATATATTTCACTCTTAAGAGACTTTACAACAAAGAACATTTCATTTCGAATTACCACAGAATTGATGGCAGTAAATCGGCCAGTCACCAGTCCAGTCTGCGTTGCAGTGGTCACCCAGCTGACCAAACGTTTCATATAAATTAAGTCTTGTGTTGATATTACAATGTGCAATGATGGATATTTGGAAAAATGCTTAGAAAATATTTAAAGGGGTGGATGGATTAAGAGGGTATATATATAACATACAAATTATTTCGAGTTAATCAGTTTCAAAGTTGGTGCACTCAAAGAATTAATAAGGAGATTCATTTAAAGATTATGGGCAAGAGATGACCCTTGCCACTTCACTTTTGCCAAAAAGTCAATTGTGAAAATGATGTTATCCACCACTTCATATGTATGCGGGATTAAAACACCAGCTGGGTATGCGTGGTATCTCTTTACAATTTTCTTTGTTATGTCCATACAAAAATCGATCCATGCCAGGTGCTTCACATCTAAAACTTTCCAAATTTTAATAATCTCAAAAAAAGTTTAATTTTGAAGACTTAAGAAATTACATACTAAAGGTTCGACCCAGTATAAAGTAGCTCTAATCAGGTGTTATTGAAGCGTTTAAGATTAGATTAGATTATCAAAAGAGGAACACTCAAGCCTCCTTGTCAGTGCGGTTCAAAGTGACCCATTGTTATCGACCTCTATAATTTTATAGCTCATCTCTGAGTCTTATTTTCATTAGAAAAGCTGAGAAGTTCATGACCGAGTTATCAGCGGTGTCACACTATTCGAGCATTTTACGAAACATTCCCTTTGGTAAATCAAAACCGAGCTGGAGTTTTAGTACCCAGTTTGCCATGTCCTCGAGAAATTCCCGCGACCCTCCACGTACGCCGCTTTTGACGACGCTTCTCTACGATAAATGTATCTATGAACTATATAGTTCAATACTAGCGTGTTATTAGCGGGCGAATGTATTTATAACGTTGTCATTGACGCTGACTATTTGCCACCTATGCATTACCCCAGTTCAGCTCGGAACCAGTCACTAAGGTGTAGCTTTGTACTAGTTAGTAATGAGTCATTACATATTTCTTGCATATTTCTTGCATATTTCTTGCCTCTGATTTTGCATATAAATCCGCTCTCTAGTAATGACAACACCATTCAAAAATTTGGATTTTTTCAAATAAACTTTTTTTGGCGTTTTTAGTCAACTTATTCTGTTGTTAAAGAAACAGTTTCAAAAACAATTAGGCAAAGTTATCTAAAAGATAATCGAAAGCAAGCCCAAAGTACTAAGCTGTGTTTCAAACACACCACCTGTGCATTACTTGATTACAGTTGAAAACCTGGTTCTGAAGAACTGGTACTTGACTTACACATTGTAACTACACAGTTTTTTTTAGCAACCAGTTGTTTCTTGCAGGGTATGATGACAATTCCTAGTGGTATGGCATTTTCATACGACTGTCCACTTTACTATTTGGCGCTCCTGTGTTCGCCAGCAAGAAATCGAGAAATTAAGTGTCCACCGATGAAGCAATAATTTTCCGTCAATTGATGTAATTTACTAAATTTAAAATTTTTTACGTTCATTCGGGAGCTTTTCTCAATTGATTGTGCCATGGCATTTTAATGTGACGCAGCGGTAGTGGGCTTAACTTTGACTTTATAAACTCAGCAGGGGAATGAGGCAATTTTTTTTAATTGCAAAGTGTGGCGTGAAATTTATATTTACACGAAGTCATGCACTTGTGTGAGAGTGTGCGAGTGTGTGTGTGGTTGAAAGTTTAAATTAATGAAACTTTATGGTTCATAAAATGCTGTGAACATTTCATAACTCAGCGGATGAAAATGATTTTTGCACCCGTAATGAAGTGATTTTTACAACTTTGTTGCAATTGTTGTTCTGTTGTTGTTGTTTAAAGTAGTTGTTGCTGCTGCTGTTATGGCTGTTGTCATCAGTTGGAGTGGTGTGTGCGTGCTTTAATTACAGTTTATCGGCGATATACTCTTATTTATATGACAGTGTGTGTGTGTGTGCGTGCGTGAGTTTGACACTTTATATGGGTCACTTACACTCGTACTTCATGATGTAGTGACTTTTTTTGCAATATGTGTTCAATATTTTAAGGAATTATTGTGAAATTTAATTAATACCGACTTTAAGTATGAAATCCTCAATTCAAAAAGAGGAAATTATCGTTGGAAAAAAAATAAATATTTCATAATTTGGTTCATTTAACCAACTATGCACTGAAGTATGTTAAATTGTCTAATGAAACTAATTAAAATTGAAATGAACACTTGAAGTACTTCAAAGGCGCTTACATAAATAATTTTTGTGGAATACATTCAATCTCCTTGCACCACTTCATTTCGTTTCATTCACTTACACAAGCACAAAGCGTATCATCTAGACTCATATTCTCTGTGCAATTTGTCGACGTTCAAAATCGCAAATTTAATTACCACAACACAAGTTGTGCGCGAACATCATTAACGACATCGACAAGCGCAGCGGAAGTATCATTAGAGCGTTTTCCGTCCGTCACTGTCAAAACCCACAAAACCTCAGCCTCATTGCCGCTTCTGCTCCGCACAAATCACTTCCATTTCGTTGACATTCTTCAATTCGCAAAAGTTTGTCTTTTCCTCGTTGCACTCGAATGCATTTGACAACACACCATCGATAACAGTGGTGCGAGTGTCGCACCAACAACAACATCAGTCAAAATAGTATTTCGTTTGAGTGCAACAGTCGGTCTGCGGTTGCTGTGGCTGCCGCAGCAGCCTCACTCCGCTTGTATTGGTCACATTGCAATATATTTTCTCTATGTATGTATGCGTGTTTGTATTTGAGCGTTTATGGGTTGTGAATGTGTTCAATGTGTCACTGGCACCTAAATAGCATGCGTTTGTCACGGGCACGTAATGAGCGATTGAGCGCGGTAAAATAACCATTAGAGCGTTGAGAATCAGTCCAAAATAGCACACGAATCGAATTAAATTTTAAATTGAAGGCAAATGAGTATTTTTTTAATTTAAATTGGATTGGTTAGAAAAAGAGAAAAAACTTCACATACTTTTAGGCATAGGAAAATGGAATTTTACTTGAGCAATCAAATATTTCATTGAGGTGCACTGAATTTGATAACTACAAGTGCAAACATTTGCAATTCATTGGCTTTTATGTGCAACATTTCAAGAAATTCACCCATCATGCCCCTTTACACACTCATGGCAAACATAAATAATCGCTCTAATCGAGTCGTAAAACATCAACGAGTATTTTTCAATATAAAGTGTTCGCCACGCCCAAAATGCAGATGTTTCCGCTTTACACAATCACACACACTCTCGCGTAAAAAGGTTTTAAATCTTGCAACATGACATTTTCAATTTGTTGTCATTATTGTCCGAAAAATGGCGCAGCATTAAAAAATGATAAATAAAAAAAAAGGGCGAAAAAAGGGGAGAAGGGCGCACATGCCACCGCCTACAGGACAACAGGGTTGCATAAACATTACGGAGAGTTATTTGCAACATGATATGGGGTCATTAAATTCGCATTACAACGCCAACCAGCGAGCACAACGGGCGAGTGGAGGCCCAAAACACGCGCCGCGTCGAACAAAAAAACACAACAAAAAACTCCTGCACAAAAATTGAAATATTATATATTTTCGCCTGGTAGACTTGAATTGTGTTGCCACCGCCGCCGAGCCACAAATTCGCGTCATGAGTAATTCATGCGAAACACTTTTGCGCCGACATCAACCAACAACTCCACCGACTTTTGCATTTTCGGAAAATTATTTATGGCAAACGTCAGACTCAGTGGTAACATCAGCAGTAGAAGGAAATAGCGCTGACTGGTGCTCCGACTCCAACTCCGATTGCTTCTGTTTGCCAGTTGCTTCGGCATCTATCAACTTTTTACCAAAGTCACTGTCTGCATTTTGTCGATATCCGGCAGATGAGTATCTAAATTGCCTCTTCTGTTTCCGTTTTTGTGTACATTCACTTGGCACAATTGATGAATTAGCCTTGCCTACCGCTGGCAGACGAACTCCTGCAATTCAAATCAATTCGGTTGTTCTCTAATGTCTGAGTGTGTTGCGGAGATAAGCAAATTCGTTTGCTTTTTGGGCTCCCGGAATCCGAAATTTATTGTTCATTTCGAAAGGAAATGCAGTGAAGAGATGCGGCGGCGTTGATGGGCATGACAGTGGCAGTTGGCTGTATTTTAAGGTACATTTGACTGCAATAAGGCAGACGATTTCTCACATCTTTTAAGTTAATCTGAAATTCATACCAAAGCCACAGGCGATGCTATAGAATTGGCCACAGAGGAAAGCATTGGACGATAGCCGGGCAACCATAGAAGTACAATAAACTTTAAAAGATAATGGCAACTATTATCTAAAATTTTTTTTAATTTTTCAGAAAAATTATCCTTAATTTTAAGTAATTTTTGTAAATGTATTGAAAAATTACCAAAAAGTTATCGTATAGTAATAAAAAAATTATCGAAAAAGTTATGGAAAAGTTAAAAAAAATTATTAAAGCTCCAATCGAAATGTTGTTGAAGAAAGTATCGATTATCACAATATTATCGAATATAAAATATTATCGCTGGAATTTCAAAATGTATTTACAATCAAAAGTTTTGTTATCGATAAGTAATTGAAAAATATATCGAAATGTTATCGAAGTGTTATCGAAAAATTTACCCCACAATTAGGGAAAAAGTTATCCAAAATTTGTTGAAAAAAGTAAGTAACAAAAAGTTATCGAAACCGTTTTTGCAAAATTTATCGAAACTTTATCGGTACGGAAAACTATATCTTAAAGCTATTCGAAAGAGATATCAAAATATTATAGAGAAATGTCCGAACAGTTAGAAAAAATTATCAAAGGATTGAAAATGTTATCCAAAAAATTATCGAAAAGTAATCGATATATATATCGATATATATATTCTATAGGAAAAGTGATCAATAAGTTGTCGAAAATGTCTGTAAAAGTTAAATATCTTAAAGTCATCGAAACGTATTCGAATATTGGAAAAGTTGTCAAAAAAGTAATCCAAAAACTATCGAAAAGTTATCGCAAATTTTATTATCGAAAAAAAAGTAGAATTTTCAATAAGTTGGTTTCACTCTGAGGCTGTAGGAAAAAATCTCAGTTAAAATCTACTTCCAGCATTTCAGTTAAATTGGGGTTAGATGGATTTGTTTAGCTCGCTGGGGCTTCTTTAAGATTAGCTTCAAAATCAAGAATCTCTACTCAAATCATACACCTAATAATTGAAATTCACCCCTTTTTTTGTGTGGTCACTGCATTTAATCTAACTTTTCTCTACTTTACTTTCAATCAAATCTATCAAAAGCATAAAAATCTGAACAATAGAGCCTTTCGATTACTCGTACCGTAAACCTTTCCACAAAAAGTCTGTACAATTTTCCTTTAAACCTACGACTTATTAGAAAATTGCACAAATGTGCGAAATATTCGCCAGAGCATGTGAAAAAGTGAAAATTCCTTGGGATGCTTTTGCGACGCCTCATGGCACACAACAGAATTTATCACACGCTCTCCAGATTCAAGTGGCCATCGATATAAATCGCAGCGGAAAGTCTACACTTACACAGGGTACTCAAAAGCAAAAGAAAAGCGTACCAACCAAAAAGAAAAAGCAAACCCCTCAACACATAATCATGCCAGTGTCCAAAAAACTGCCTCAGCGCACGAGACGCCAAGGTGAACCCGAAACGCCAGACGTCTAAATGGACACTTGAGCGCAGACAAATTGTAAACGAAAGGCGAAGGGTAAGAGCCCGTGTGTTGATGTGTGTGTGTTTGTGTGTGGGTGCTGCAAAGGACCGAAATGAATTAGTGGTATTCTGGTGCAGAGCAAAAAAAAAAAAAAAAAATAATAAATAAAGCACAGGCCCACACACACTACCCACACATACCCTCGCACGTTCTCAGTGCAAAATAAACTAAAAGTACAACTTAAGCGTGAGTTAAAGTTTGCAAACTTAAAGCGTAACGAAATTGCACTTGGAAGCAAAAGTTTTTCAATTGAAGTTAATAGCGAACATATGTGACCGAAAAAAATACGGCAAATCTTCAGTTCAGAGGTAGGTGGGTGGGTACATCTGCTGGTGTGTGTGTGTGGGTATGCGGCAAGAAAAGTGCTTTTAAAAATGCCATTAACGTACTGTGGCTGCATACAAACGGTCTATAAAGATGGTCTCAATCTCTGGTAAGAAATCTCTTGCAGAATCATTGAGGGAGAATCGCACTGCCACGACGTAGGAAGCAGTAGATACCAGCACGGCGGCATGTCGCATTCGTTTGCCATTCGATAATACGTTTATGAGTTCAAAGATGGCGCATCGAAGATAAATTTCTAATTGGATTGCGTTTGCAATTGCGGTTTACTTGTTCGAATGCGCACAGAACGGAAAGTTCCTTTGTGGTTTATCAGTGCGAGGAAATCAATTAATTCGATAACACCAATGTGACACGCACAAAAACACACATACACAAGCAATGTGCTTCAATGGAGGACATATCGATTTCAGAACATTTACTGAAATTTAGTTGAATATTAAATTAATTTGTAAAGCTTTAATTTGCATTGCTATCTGCTCACATGAGTGACATTTAAATCCCTTTAAATGCATGACTCGTTAGGTGAATGGCTGACTGGCCACCGACTGGCCACTATTTGCTACGTGCAAACAATTCCCATTTCCATTTCATTTAATTTTCACTTTTCACAACATCATACAGACTACACCCATTACACCACACACACACGTCCAAAAACAAACTAAGTAAGTATCCGAAATTTCAATTGCTCATTACTGCTGCAACTCTCGCCGGACCAAATTGCATCCGCAGCGGAAAGCAACCACAGGTGTACGGATTATGAAACTCGGCAATTTGTAAAACTAGAAAATGCACAAAAAAAAACTGTTTGTTTCGCCATTGAAAATTATTACCTTGCATGGCGCCAAATGATGAGGCTAACAAGCGAAGTGCATATTTGCATTTGCTATAAGCATAAATTCGCTCATAAATTATTGTTATTGCAGCAGGACGTGAACAGAGTGTGTGTGTTGGGCTTTTAAGATAGTGCAATTGGTGGATAAAGTTTGGTTGTGGTACCCTGTTGGTCGGGTTAGGCATTTTTTGTTTGTATTGAATGTAGTCATGATTACATTAAAAAGGCTTTAATATGTGGCAATGATACCGGAATATATGAAAACAATTTAAATTAATTTTATATTTCAAGTTTTGCTAGCTCAAATAAAGAGGCTTGTGGGGAAACAGGATCTCGCTTGTTAAAAGCCGGGCAACTCGGATTTTTTATATTATACTAAAAATGTCTGTAGAAAGAAGTGGCATGTATGGTGATAAGTAAACCCATTTTCCTAGATCCTTTGTTGGTAATCTTCCATTTCAAAATTTTGTTCCAATTCCATTTTGTTCCGGTCAAATTCCATTTTGTTCCCGTTCCATTCCCATTTCGTTCCCGAAATCATTTCCAATCAAATACAAGAAACGGCGTCCGAATCGGTCAATATATTTCTCAAGATAAAGGAATTTTACCGCTATTTTGTATGGCAAGTATGACAATTTTTCGAGATTTTATAAAAAATTTTCGATTTCTTATCGATAGTTTTTTGATATTTCATCTATAACTTTTCGAAAATTTTTCAATTTTTTATCGATAGCTTTTTTCGAGATTTTATCAAAAATTTATCGATCATTTTTTGATATTTTATTTATAATTTTCGAAAATTTATCGATTTTTTATCGATAATTTTTCAATATTTATGGATAGTTTCCATTTCCCGGTCCATTTCAAAATTTTGTTCCAATTCCATTTTGTTCCGGTCCAATTCTATTTTGTTCCAGTTTCATTCCCATTTCGTTCCCGCCATAATTTTCAACCAAATAAAAAAAACAGCGTCTAGATTGATTCAGTATTTCTCAAGATAAACGAAAATAATACAAATATGGCGGCCATTTTGAATGGGAGGTATGTGTGGTTCTTATCCGATGTTGCCCATTTTCAATACCGTCCAATCATTCCAAAAATAAGAGGAATGCAATTTGGAGTTGATAGCTCAAAAGCGGCGGCAGTTATCGTGCGAAATGACAGACAGATGGACATAAATTTTAAATAGCTAAATCGACTCAGGTGGTGATGCTGATCTAGAATATATATACTTTTCAATACAGAACACTCCTGCTAATGGGCGTTACAAGCGTTATGTCTTAGTTAATATGCCCTATCATATTTCGAAATTTTTGAAAATAATTGTGTTATTATTGCAATTATTGTTGCAATTATTTGGACCAATGGTTATTAAAATCATTACAAATGCAACGAAAAGGATCAATGTGACCCTAATTTGCTGAATATATGCTCCATATCAATTAAAATACACGCTCCGCCAAATGTGAATGAATTGGAATAGATTTTCATTCTCATTTTACATATTTTGTAGCTGCTCTATTCAAGTTGAGTTTCTATTCAATCTTTGAATTCATTGAAATCATATACGTACACATAAAAATTTAATTACATATTTTCATTACAAATTTATGATATTCGGTAGGTATTAATTTGACTAATAAATTGTATTGAAAGTGCTGATGTTCGGATATCATTCAGTCGTCCGTGTTTGTACTAACTAATGACCATTAGTTGCAATCAGCACTGCATTGGCGCACTCTGGGTGACCACAGCATATTCATATTACAGTAATAAATTTAATTACCACTGCGGATGTGGATACACTCGCATGCTAGTCTCTACTAATTATTACAAGCGAGCAACACTAACAACAACAGCAATGACCACAACAAGAGAACCAACCTCAACAACGGCAAAGTGTGCCAATGAACTGTGTACTGCCACGATTACAAGAGATCTCGATTACATTTAAAGGATTGTCACATTTCGATTTGAGGACCACCAGCGGCACTAAGAAGCTTAAATTTAACAGTGGCCCACTTGAGCGCTGAAATTTAGTATGCAATCATGTTGACAAGTTCAAAGTTTCGCACATTTGCAACGCAATTAATTAGCTGATAAGATATCGGCTATTGGACAATAACAGTTAATTACCAATTTCCCTTAAAACTACAATATGCGCTTGACTCGATGCGATAAGCACAGTCCGTATTGATTGCGTGAGGTGGTAGAGAGAGGAGGTGGCTGGTGGATAATGATGTGTAGTGCCCCTCCAATGCCATTGAGTCAAATGAAACTAATTTGAGTGTGTGTGTGTATGGATGTGTGTTATGTGGTAATCAATATATTATCTGCCTGTATTAGTTACTTTGGCTCAGCACCCGCCTATGCCCAGAGACACGCCCTTTGGAGCCTCCAAATCTACTGACATGAGGGCAATTTTGCAATTATTTACAATTGAGGCGTTCAACTGGATAGCGCCAGTATGTGCTGTCAGTCGTACAAATGAACACAGCGACGCACAGCCAGACAAGCTTTTGCAAATGGCCTAAACCAAATCCGCTTTTGTGTCGGTGTGTGGGTTGAGCTGTTATTGTTGTATAAGTGCTTGAATGTGTGTGTGTGTGTTTGTGCATATTGTGTCATTTACAACCGCGCATTTGTTATTAAACCGCTGATATTTGCCAATACAATTAATGGAAAACAAATACACACACACACGCACACACACAAAGGCACTAAGGCGATATTAACGTTGAGATTAATTATTTACCGTTAACAAAACAGCATTTAATATGTTTGAACGTAATTAATTTTTTGGTAAATTTGATAGAATATGACAACGAATTAATCAATGATGAAAATATTACGGAAATAAAGTGTGGTGATGTGAGATGAGATGAGATGAGGTGCTGTGGGGTGGGATGAGGTGAGAGCACACAAATTGATTTTGAATTCCATTGTGACTTTGGGATTTCGGAATATAAGCCTAGCCATCATTAATTATAATTGATAGATTTGCATATTGAGGGTTTATAGTATTTTGGGGATTGTATGGGATAATATTAATTTTTGTATAATGTTTTTGGAAAATAATTATTCGAAGTCATTTTAAGGATAAATATTTCTTAAATTTTTGTTAAATTTTAATTCATTAATTCTTCCAAAAATCTTCCCCACTCCCCCCAAACTTTTACTATCTTCGAACCTTTCGCCATAATAACTCTTTGCTTATTGCTAAATAAATTGCTTCATCATTGAACTTAATTCTGTTTCGGAAAACTTTAAAATTTGCCTACAAGAGCCAAGCCAACGCAAAGTGTTTCACATAAATTATATTTTAACCTCGAAAAAACATAGCAACAACAACAACAAACAAGAAATAATATGGCAAGAAACTTTCTTAACAAAAACTCAAAAACTACAAAAGAAAAATCTGACATCATTAATCACAGGGAAAAATGAAGACGACCCAATGACGCCAAACACACGCTGTTTGTGTTAGTAAATCAAAAAAAAAAAGCGATGTGTTAGTGTGTGTATCTAAGCCTCCCAAGCAAGCATGCAAAGGAACCATTCCTTAAACCAAAGACAGCCACACCGGTCTCTTGTCCCCATCATTCTACGGATTTTCTTCATTTTTATTTGGTCAGTTTTTTTTCCCGAAAAGCATCCATGGGACACGCTCCAGCGAGCTATTAACAAACGAATTCATTCTCGTTTGGGATTTCAATTTAGTTGTGATTTGTGTCCGTCCGTCCGTCCGTCGCAACTCTGACCACTCTCCATTCAATTGATGATTTGGTTTCTTGGCTTGTTGGTCTTCTGTGGACGGACGCTCATTTCCTGTAATGCCATAGCACCAATCTGAGGAGAAATTTAGATTTTCGATTCCCTCTGCCCAGCAGCACTTAAGGTTCCGTTCACAGAATATCCCCTCATATCGTGTATTTGTGTGTTGGTGCACGCGTTTGTCGATAGCATCGTCCAGCAAACAACCTACACACTCGCACTTGATTAATGAATTTATGGTTGCGGCATCGATGATGTGCCGGGCCTTCAATATTTGAGCTTCTTGCATGGCGTGGATGAACTTCAGTAATAAAATGGCGCGTGTGAATGTGTGTATGGGTTTTGTCTTTTCGACGTGCATTTTCGATTGGTGTTTGGTGCGAATTAAGTTGTTTCCTTGTAAATTATGTGAAAAGTTTTCGAGGCCTATACGGGCATATCAAAACAGTATGGATATCGACTTTGATGGACAAATTTTAGTTTACCCGATTTGGGTGACCGTATTCAGTATTTTACTTGGGTCCAAGTCCTCCTCTTTTCATCTCCCGTTGCCATCAACAAATAGTTTAATTAATGTCCAATCGATATTTCCTACGGTTACGAGGTTGGAAATATAGAGGATACCATAGCCGAAGTCCTGCGTAAGCTGAGCTGTCACATATGTACTGCTCCCAGCTCCTTCCCGTGAAGATCCATCATATTTCGCAGTTCTTTTTTGTTTTTGTTTTATTTGCATCGACTTGTCCCTACATCTACTTCATTGTTTGAAGACGTGGTTAGTCCCAGATTATTTTATGCCCAGGCAGCGATATTGTTGTTCAAGGATGGGAACCGGTTGTCCACCTCGACAATGATTTGCTTAAGAACACCTTCCTGGTTAAGGAGTCTGCCGCTTCGTTCCCGTCAACATTGCAGTGACACCCAAATTATATACACCATGCTCTCGTGTGACAGCTGTGTCAACGCTTTCCTACAGCACAGAACCACATCCGTCGTCACACGGTCAGCGGGCAGAGCTTTTGATAGCCTCTTGGCTATCAATGAAGATTGGTCACGTAACTCTTGTTGTTATAGACATTTTACGCCTAATCCCTACTGCCTCTCCTTAGAATACTGTGTTGTGGTATTTACAAATTTTGTTGGCAGTGGGTCTATTTTCACATTCTCCAATGCAGATTCCAATTACATGGAATTTAGCCTGGAAAACAGCATTTTTCTATCATATAAATGGCCACAAAGGCTTTGGTGGGTGAAGGGAGCCTTCGATTTAACTGCACAAAGCCACGAATTCACAACAAGCAGCAACAGATTCCAATACTTACATTCACTAAACTTAATCAAATCAACATGAATAGATTCTGCTGCAAATGAACTGATTTCTGTTGCTCTTTCTCCTACTTGTTACTAAACAGCTTCACTGAACTTTACTCATGCTTTAAAGTACAACTTAAATACCCTCCGAATTTGTATGGACTGCACAAACGTTTACGGTTACGTCATTTTAGTTCAAAATACACAATTTCTTACAATTAATTTACTCGAATCATGCAAACGTTTCATTTCCTATACACACCTCGGCAGTCAATTCATCCCAAAAAATTAATAAAGGTGAAAACTTTACCATTTTCCTAACCAAAAACTTTCTATCTTTTTCTCAACTTTTCACAATCACTTACGTTTACATTATTGCACACTGACAGACAGCAAGACACACACACACACAAACACTCAAATACAACTACAAGTGCAAGTGTTAGTAGCCAATTAATTAACAAATAAGCAAAGGAAAACGACTTTCAACGTTCAGCAAGTTTATTTCTCTCCCAGTGCCCCTCCGTCACCATCCGGTAGTCAGAAACTTTCAATACAACAACAAAATAAGAAGTAAAAAAAAAAAGAGTAGCAAGCACTGACCTTTTGCCCGAACCTTACTTAACATTTGCTCCAATCTGTAATTAGTGTGCTTCCTGTGCGAGGGCATGTGTCTGTGTGGAAGATCCTCCCTGAATCCTGCTTGACTTTCACATTGTAGAGACTCGAGTCGACGATTGCCGTTGCTGGCCAAAACTTTGCCAATGATAATTGTTTTTGTTTTTGTTTTTTTGTTGTATTTCTATTCAATTGTGGATGTCGGTACTTTATTTAGCCACACACGCACACACAAGCACACACAACTACAATTGCAAAATAATTGTGTATGTGTGTGTGTGTGATATTGTATTATAGTCATCCTTTTTCAGTTGCATTTCCATTGAATTGTTCTGTTTTCGAGTGTCAGTTTTCTCGGAATAAGGAAATGTGCTTCTTCTACTCGCTTACTCTCACCTTTTTATACCCCCACACTCACTGTGGCAGGGTATACTAACTTTGTCACAACGTTTGTAACGCCCATAAGGAGGCGTGTCCGGTATGGAAAAGTATATATATTCTTGATCAGTATCACCTCCTGAGTCGATTTAGCGATGTCCGTCTGTCTGTCCGTCCGTCTGTCCGTCCGCACGATAGCGGTCGCAGTTTTGGAGATATCGACTTGAAACTTTTTTTACATGTTTTTCTCGTGAATACTGAGATCAAGTTCGAGAATCAGCCAAATCGGACAAAAACTGGGCGTGGCTCCCATACACCGAAAAAAAAGGTAAAACTTTTTTATTGTTGTATTCGATTGGAAATGTTTAGAAACGTATTTTTGACATGGTCCGAGGTTCCGAAGCCACATATATAAGGTCTAAATGGGGTCTTGAGACCAATTTTTTTTTTTTGGTGGATTTAATTGGAAATTTTTAGAAATGGATTTTGGACATGGTCCGAGGTTCCGAAGCCACATATATAAGGGTCTAAATGGGGTCTTGAGACCAATTTTTTTTTTGTTGGATTTATTTGGAAATTTTTAGAAATGGATTTTGGACATGGTCAGGGCTCCAAAACCACCTATAATTGGCTCAAAATAGGGTCTTGAGACCACATTTTTTTATGATCGAGGTACTTCTTCCTACTGTGTGGGGGTATTTCAACTTCGGTATAGCCGAAGATAGTCCACTCTCTAGTTTTTTTCTTCTCTTAGTCTCTCTCTCTCTATCACACATTAACAGCGAGCGTTATTTGAACTGTTGCTGGCTTTGGTTTCAAATTGAGTTTGCTCCTGTTTACCGTTGCTATTTGTAGCAACTCAAATATGGTTTCTTCCGGTTGTCATTGCAATTATTTCGGCCACATATACCTACATATGTACCTCTATTTGAAGATTTATTTGCTGGGCGCCTTGCAATTTGTGACAATGGCTGACAATTAGTTGCAAATTAAGTTAATTTTAAGTTCATTTAAGTTCATTTAAGTTAATTTAGTCAAACTAAAAGAAATCGAAAAAAAATCAATATTTTGAGGTGAATCTTTTGGGTGGCTTGTGAGGTCAATTTAGTTACCCTCATTCATTGTGAGGCATGTGAATCGAATTGCATTAACCCCAAAGCCACTTGAAATCAAATCAAAATCTCCTTGTCAAAACCATTGACCACTGGAGATGGAATAATTCATAAATCACCCTTTCAATAACCAATGACCCAAATGGCACAAATTTCCTCTATAGTACACATGTGCTGTGCGAAGCTTCCTTAGTTTGTAGTTTTCCCCTAATTGCCCACGGAAGTGGCTGAAAATGTTGTTTGCAAATATTAAGCACAAGCACAGTAAGAGCAAATGCAATCAGCATGGCCACGGCTTTCATGATCCAATAATTACCAGTTGCACCAATGCGGATAGCACATTTTCCGTTAATGGCCTTTTCGATTGCGCCATTTGGGTTTTTTTTTCATAGTTGACTAGTTCAACCGTTTCAAAGTTTAATTTTTTTTTTTCTTGACAATTCATAGCTTGGGGTTCACATTCAGTCGTTGTCATTAGTTGATTCTGATGATTTCATTGACCTGCAGGGAGAGAAAAAATATGAAGGGAGTAGGATTGTATTAATATTTTGATTAGACAATGAAGTCAAAAATTAAGCATGTGCTAAAAAATAAAGTTTTTACAACCAAACAAATTTTTTTTTTTAAATTTAAAAAAAAAATTTTTTTTTATTTTTTTTAAAATTTTTATTAAAAGTTTATATAAAGTTTTTACAACTAAATATTTTTTTTTCAAATTAATTAAAAAAATTTTTTTTAATATTTTTTTTCTAATTTTTATAAAATGTTTTTTTACAAATAAATATTTTGTAATAAATAATTCTTTCCATTTAAGCAATTTTGTCTTTAAAAATTTGGTATTTTTATACATTTCTATTCTACTGTGTTACACAGTGCTACAACGTGTTCCCATTCCCTTTTTAGGCCTAGTGCATTATTCATCTTCGAGGCATAAAGGACCAGTGAAATTGTTTCGTTTACTGTTACCATTTACCGCTCCATTTGTGACCCCAATGGCACCATTAGGTCATCAGCCAAAGGCTGCCTGGTCTTTTTCTGTGCTCAACTGATTATTTTTGCAGCCTGATTCCGACTGTGGCATTGGAATGCATTTCATAGCACAGAGTATTATTCGAAAATGAGCAGTTAAACGTGACAAACTTTTCCGCTCTCACTAACATTTTCTTGTTTTTTTGTTCACATTTTAGAATCTAATTACGCTGAAGCTGCCCTTATTGCTCGCCAAGTCTCTAGAGGCCACTGATTTGATTAGGACCAAAAAATGTTCAACCAATTTCAGCATTTTCCTTTCATTCAGAGTTTGTAAAGAGTGCATTGCCTCTATTTAAGATTTAATTTTCCAAAGGAATTGTTTTATATTTTCCAAATTTCACAAATTTCCCAAATAATTTTCTCATTTTGCTCGTTAATTTTTAATAGTTTCATTTAAGCTACGTACCTACTCTTTTCATTAAAAATGTTTTGGATTTAATTTGAATTTATTTTTCTCTACTCTTTTTGCAGTTGATGAAAGCGAAGATCAAAAGGAAACGGATGAAAATGTCGATGCAAGCGACGATGAGGACGAGGAGAACGAAGAGTTGGAAGGTGAGTGCTATTTACTACACATTTCTATTTCCATTTAACTAATTTGTTTACTTTCTCATTTGTGCAGATAATGGCATGGTTGAAAAAACCTTTAAATTTGACGATTTCACTAGAAGGTAAGTTGAATGGCGGGTTGAAAAAAAATTCACTTTCCCAGAAAGAAGTCACTTGGGCGAACAAATTAAATTCAATTTGATCTGTAGCCAATTCACAGCTTCCCTTTCTTATAAGCAGCGGCAATTGTCAAAATGATTTAATCGAAGTTCGTTTTTAAATTTCAAGTTATTCGCTCACAAAGTGACGAAATTTGCAATTGACAGTTGCGAAATGGACGAAAAATAAAAGAAGAGGCCGCTTTTGCAATTGAGCGTGAAACGTTTTTCATTAAAACGTAACGTTGGCAACGTCAGTGAGTGGTGTATACTGCATTTGACATGTTTGCCAATTGGCGCAGTGGGATGCACTTTTTCCAATCAGTGTTCGCCGAACGAAACTGAAACGATTTGGTGGAAGGAAAGGGGGTGGGAAAGTTTGGGATCCTTCTTTTTTTTGCTTATAGTCAAAAATCAAAAGATTTCACAACCCAATTCCACTTGAAGTTGCTGTACAATTGAACGGCTGTAGGAAATATCGCCCAATGAAAAATCGCCCAAAAACAAAAATGAAAAATCGCCCAAAAATTTTTCATACAAAATTGGGTGATTTTTCATATGAAAAATCGCCCAAATTTTTTGGGCGGTTTTTCCAAATTTTTGGGCGAAATTTCCTTTTTGGTTTTTGGGCGATATTTCATAATGAAAAATCGCCCAAAACTAAAAAGGAAATTTCGCCCAAAAATTTAAAAGGAAAAATCACCCAAAAAAAAGGAAAAATCACCCAAAAACTGAAATGGAAAAATCACCCAAAAATTTGGAAAAATCGCCCAAAACAAAAATTAAAAATCGCCCAAAAATTATAAAGGTAAAATCGCAACAACCTTATGGAAAGAGTTCAGCAACATTGAAACTGTTAAAAACACGGCACACATCAATCCAAACTTAAAAAATTTTAACAAAAAATCGCGCGATTTTTTGTTAAAATTTTTTGCCTGCGGCGCTTATAGCACCAGTATACAGCATACCACATAACTCCTATTCACTACCTCAAAAAATCGCACGATTTTTTTGGTAACATTTTTAGCCCGCGGCGCTAACTCCCCACAAAGAGTACATCACACCTATTCCATACATTTCCCATGTCATTAAATTAACATCGCTCTGTTTGTATATATACTCGGTGGCCCTAAAAAGGGTCGAATCAAAAAACAAAACTCTGAACATACCTTTTCAAATGCACCACCTGATTAACATATGGTAACACAAAGAAGAAAAAGAACAAAGTTTAACAAAATATGTAGTCGCCCAAAACTTTTTTTGTTTGATTTTTCATTTTTATTTTAAAGGAAAAATCACCCAAAAATTTGGAAAAATCGCCCA
Source organism: Heteromyza rotundicornis (assembly GCA_951394025.1). NCBI lineage: Eukaryota > Metazoa > Arthropoda > Insecta > Diptera > Heleomyzidae > Heteromyza > Heteromyza rotundicornis. The sequence goes on from OX596012.1 coordinate 66,484,183, forward strand.
AAAATTTTTTATATAATATTTTTGGGCTATTTTTCATTTTTATTTTTGGGCGATTTTTCCAAATTTTTGGGTGATTTTTCCATTTCAGTTTTTGGGCGATTTTTCCTTTTATTTTTGGGCGATTTTTCCTTTTTAATTTTTGGGCGATTTTTCATTTTTGTTTTTGGGCGATTTTTCATTGGGCGATATTTCCTACAGCCCAATTGAACAACCCTCCTCCCCCTGTTGTCATTTAAATTGTTTTGTAAAATTTGAATTTGCCTGAAAGTATGCTAGGAAATGTCGCTCGCTCCAAATTAATTTACAGCCCCGTTAACAGCGCGTAATTTGTGCGCTTTTCGCGCGGAAAAACGTTTGGGGGTTAAGGTTTCCCAGTGAAAATCTGACTGAAAAGGGAAGAAAAAAAGCAAGTCCCTGAAGGCACAAAAAACTCTGAAAAATTCAAAAACAAAACTGAGTACAACAGTAACAGTTTTTCCCTTCTCCGTTTGGCCGCATTTAAAAAACCCAAAATTGCGAGTTAAATAATTTATTTTCATTTCCCTTTTAGGAAGTCGAAATATTTATTAAAAATAGACCAACAAAAAAGAACGCAAGAAACTTAAATTTGCCGCTACGAAACTCAAAACTAAAGTCGCTCTAAAGTGTTTGAGAACGGGTAAAGGGTAAAACAAAAAAAAAGTTGGGCAAAAAGGGTTGAGAGAGTACGGTTTTTATGGACGCAACACACTTTCGCTAATTACGTGGGCGTCAGCTTTTGACGGCAATAAAAGGATTTAAAATGGGTGCGCTCGAATCAAAAGTGAAAGTTGCTTTCTCTGGAATTTTATACCGTTTTTTCTTTTTGTCAAAAGCAGTAAAAACAAGTCAAAGAAAAATATACATGCAAAGAAACAAAACAAAAGCAAAAATGAAAACGAAAAAAAAACGTAGTAAAAAAATGCAACGAAATAAAAATCTAAATTAAATTACTGTAACGAAATTAAATTCCCCTGGACTTATTTGCCTTTGAATTGTGCGCGCTCCATTTTAATGAGCTCTGTAATTTTATAGTCTCTACTTTTAGGCGCCTTTCAGATGGATGAGTTAATTACTGAAGAGAAATGGGTTTAATTTCGGCTGGTTTCTTTTTTTGTGTTGTTGTTTTTTTGGTTCGAATAAATGCGCCCATAAATTTCAAGTTCACATTACGGTATTTATACAGAAAAGTGTAATTGGAATTGAAGACAGATCGAAACCATTTAAAAATTCATGTCAATTGAGAAAGTGTAGAATTGGAAGGAATTTTCTATTAAAGGTTAGATAGAGAAAAAATATATAATAAGAATAAATGTGTCAAAGGTGTTTGATTAAAAATTTAAGACTAACAAGAAACTTTATTTTAGATAGTTTAGTTTATTTTTGAGTATTTACTTAAATATCAACGAATTATTTTCGAAATTATGGGAAACCTTTGATATTTTTTAGCTGGAAATCCACTTAGTCCCCAAAATAGTTTCATTTTCGGAGAACAAATTTAATAATAATTAAAATGTGGACCTTAGATTTTTCCCATATAAACTTTACGGGAAAACCATTGCATTCCGATTCTGACGTGCATATATGATGTTAACTTTGCTGTGAAGCATAAATACCATGAAATAGTAATAATCTGGAAACCGATTAGTGACAGAATATGCTACATTCGCCTGAAAGCCGGGTTCTACAACATCAGCAAAATTTGCGCATGTCGAAGAGGCTGTAAAGTTCAAAAAGGACCAGTTCTACGACGATCTGAATGCTGCCTATTCACGCTGTTCTAAAAACCATATATGAAAATTATTTTAAGGGGGTTCAATGCCACGATCTGTATAGAGGGAATTTATCACAGCCTACTTAGGGAAACATCTGTCAATGGCGAAAGGCTTGTGAACCTTGAGGCGGCTAGAAATTCAGTTATTAACAGCACATACTTTCCGCATCCTAACATTTTCAGTGGCACAAGGAGGTCAGCGGACGACATACGAAATATACCATTTGCTGGTAACACGACTCGTTGTGAGTGTCTTCGACGTACGCAGAACATGTGTCGACTCTGACCTCGTTACCTTATAAAGACGAGAAGGGGCTGAAACTACAAAAATCTCAATATATATGCTCTGAGTTACCCTGCCATATACGCTGAATTCTCTAACATGGATTGGGGAACAGCAATGCTGAAACCATCGACAATCATTTGCAAAGCCAACAAAGAAAACGAAGTTAAGATATCTGGACCGTGTAATTTTCTATCAAGAGATATTAACCGTTCATGGGACAACTTATAGGCTGGACATAGCTAAAATATCCAGACTTGAATAATACCGGCACTAATGTGATTTCTAGAAGAAGGACTTGTTGAAGTTCAAACCGAATTGGGCCTGACACTACAACTACATAACTGTTACAGCAGCAACAGCAGCTCAATCATTACAAAGCGACAATATCTTGCTCTCCTCCATCATCCATACATCAACACAGGAACACATTGCGGGAGCCCATTTTAATTACGAATCCTGCTAAAAGGATATCCTTCATTACATTTCTTCTTTTTTGTTCTTTTCTTTTTCGTTGTTTGTGTTTGGTTTAATTTTTTGTTTGGTTTTGCTTTGAGGGATCCCACAAATGCACCGAAGACTAAGAAAACGAGCAAAAAAAAAATAAGCAACTTTACATCCACAAAGAAAGAAAAGTGAGTGGAAAACTTTTGATTTCTATGAGGCGCCATCTGTTGGCGATTAAATATATTTGTTGGTGCTGCTGCTGTTGATGTTGGTCGCCGTCGCTTTGTAATTATGTTTGTAATTGCAACTGTCTGTATGTTTCTGTGACTGTCTGTCTGTCAGTTTGTGTGCTTGGCTTGACTGTTGGAGTGTGTATGAGTGTGTATGAGTGTTTGTGTGTTTGTATCTGTGCAGCTATAAGATGCCCTCGAGGGAACTAATTAGAGATTAACGTCAAAACTGACTTGAGTTGAGTTTAATTTCAAAAACCGGAAGCTCTCGCTGCTGCCATTTTTATTGTTCGCCCGGATAATGCCATCAAGTGTTGCTGAAGCACAAGGCACAAGGCGTTTGTTGTGTCAGTGGTGATGGTGGTGGCGTTGGCGTTGGCTGTTTCTCCTTTGAATTGCGTCGACTTGAGTTGAGATGAGTGGCGGGCGCTTTAGCAAGCTTTGGCGTAATTGTGGTCTGTTGAGCGGTTTTGAATGTTAAATGTTTGCCTTTGAAAGGATTCCATTGAATGCTGATGCAAAATGAAAACCACTTAGCGAATATAATTGCGGCCAATTGTGAGTAAAGTTAAATTTGAAACTTTGCCGCCTCTTCCCGTTTGGGCTACAAAAAAAGAATGGCTCGGCGCGCCGGGTGTTGAAATTCAATGGAAGCGTGCTTGGGGCTAAAAATATTAGATTTCCGAGTAAAGTGCTGATTAGCCTTTGGGACATGAAATCGTAAAATCGTTAATTTCGTTGAGATATTTATAATTGATTAAATTATGATGATGCGAAAAACTTTGCGCCGAAAATTCCCCCAAGACACATTTGAGCTGATCTGAGTGGAAATTTGCTACACAATGACTAGTTTGGAATTTTAGTCAATTTTATCCAAAGATAAACTCTCTGAAATTACAAGCTTTAATACAAAAGATTATTTCCATTTCAGCTAGGATAGTTTTATGGCCTTTGCATTAAAATTACTTCAACATTTTCATTTCGACGCATAATCTTGGGCCATTATCACAGATTTATTTAATTTAATTTTTTTTATTTTTAATAGCATTTTGCAAAACAAACTTTTTAAATGCCCTTCTAAATTGGCGCACTTGGGCCGACCTGCGTCCAACTTGAATGCTTCTCACTTTCACTTTCACCATTAAATGGCTCGCCAGCAGCAAACCGCCTTCGCACCACCATTCGCCCACGGAAGTCAGTGCAACGGAAATTATATTTTTATCGCCTTTTCATGTAAATTTTCACAGCGCGTAACGCGTCAACATTGATAACAATAAATTGCCGCGCGGTATGCGGTAGATGGCGCTGACGCTGATTGCCATTATGTGGCCATTAAGTGTGACCTGCTTGTACCGAAGGGAAGCAGGCCGTTTTTTTTTCTGATCGTGTTATAATGACAATACCGTGCAATATTCTGAAACAACTTGTTTACATATATACAAGTGCATACAGCATCAGGCAACAAGTACACTTTGTTGATGTACAAACTATTATTGAAGCAATGAGAGGAATAAAGGATTGGTTTGCGCAAATTTTAATTGCAGAACAGAAAATTGACAATTGAAGGATGTTCTTTGTATGAAAACTTTGAGAGAAATTTTGTATTAAACAAAACTGGGGCCAATTTACTCCATTTGTGAATGAGCAACTAGGATCAAAATTTGTGCTCCAATGCCAATTGTTATTATTTAATAATTTAAATTGAAACGCAGTTCGATACGAATGCTGCCCTAATTCGGCTCCTGCTTCTTTTTCTTGCATTTCGATAGACTTGCCAAAGAATTTTCCGTATCTATTTCGATTTTTTTTCGATAACAGTTTTCTCTCTTACCGTAGACTTTGAAGTTGGCAAAATTTTCATAGTATTCTGATACACCTTCAGTTTGTGGCGTTTCCATACTCAGCATGTTCTGGATAAAGATTCCAATTGAATAAAATTCCTCACAGTTTGTTGTTCTTTCGATAACCTTTCAATGATTTTTCTATAATTTTTTTCTACTTTTTCTGTAATGGTTTTTTATTGTTCCCGTCCTTATTTTGTTTCATTTCCATCTGGTTGAGGCTAATTTTGAATTGGTTCTCAACAACATTTTAAATCAATTTCTCACATTTTTCTTATTGTTTCGTTAACTGTTTAATAAACCTATCGATACATTTTTTTTAAATTTCGTAAAAACATTTAGGTAATAAATTTTTTTTATTTCTACGTTCCTCAAATTTTTTTTCTTTTTACACCTTTGTTTTTTTTTTTGTTATTAAATTACACACATACATACACGGAGGGAAATGCTTGCTGAGATCATGCCTTATAGGAATCAATTAAGTAAAAATTAGTCACGATATTGATCCATTAATTAGAAGTCAATAATCAAGAATTCTTAATCATAAGAACTGTTAAAAGTGAAAATCATAGTTTGTGATTTGTGTTTGCTTGATTCGTTATGATTTTTCCTTTTGACATAATCAATGACCAGATGGAATAATTTGTGCAAACAAAAATCATAAATTATAATTAAAAATTCGTAATTTTAGGCTTAAGTGAGAATAAATGAATCATTCGTAATAATAATTTGAGCACATAATTCCAATTAAATAAATTAAAATTTTTATTATTTGCTAATTTTTTTCTTCATTATTTATTTAATTTTACTTTTTTATTTGCCAACTTGCTTAGAATAATTTGTAATAACTTTTTCACAAATTCAGTTTTCCCGGAATTCGAACCGACATCATCCTCTCCAGTCCGGATGCCTAACCGATTCGGCTACCCTGGCATGATTGTAAAAGCGTCTAAATGTATTGTATAAGAACATTTTCCTAGCGAAATTAGGACCATAGTATAAGACAGAAGTGATTACATGAACTAAAGAACTTAGTCATGGCGAGAAGCACCACTCTTTTTTAACCACTAACAATATTTGCAGTTAATTTTTAACTACACCGCCATCGTGTTGCTTCGGTTTTCTGTTATTTAGCTACTTTCTCCTTTTATTCGTATAATTAAGCAATAAAACAGATAACCAAAGACGTCCTATATTAAAAAAAATGTTAAGAGTGGTCCTACGTTGCCTGAACGAGTCTACGAAAAATGCATTTAAAAATGTGTTGCATTCTTTTCGAATAACCTGCCTGTCATTTGGTTCGAGTAAAAATTTGATAGACACAAAATATATGCAACAAAATTTAAAATATTCATTTAAATTTACTTTTTCGATTACACCCCCGGATAACTACTATAGTCCAAATTGGTAGACTTCATCAAATTTATAACTTTAATTTGTGAGAAAACAATACGTTCCTCCCTTGTTCGGCAGTTCAGTTAACATGTTTGACTCCAAGTCTTAAGGTTTCCTTAGAACAAGTCAAGTTTATGTACCACATAGTTACATATAGGTGCTCCTTTGTTTTGTGTTATCCTCTAACTAGGATAGCATAAAGTCTACCAATTCCTCCAATGTGTGTATTCCTCCAATATATACTAGAAATTATGTTTAATCTGATTAAAAGCTGCATTAAGTTATTAGAGCTCAACTAAGTATTCCGTAAGAAACTTCCTGGAAAATATGCAACCTTTTTGTTTAAGAGTATACCAACAGTATTCCCCTTTCGTTTGATACCACGTTCTCCACTAGTGTTTCCCATCGATGGAAGCCACCTTTGTTATGCTTGTAATTCGCACCGGATATCGAATATTTGTGTGTGTGTATGTATGGCTTAAAATCCCAGCCAAATGGTGCAGGTTCATTGGGTTTTTTTTCAGTTTAGGGTCACCCTTTCAATTGGTAGTGTTATTTTGGTTGTTATTGTTCCTTGTTGCGGTTGGCTTATTTCGCCTTTTGGCTTTCTATGTTTTTGGCCATTTTGCCAGTGTTACAAGACAAGCGGTAAATATTTGAATTAGAATTTGCATAAGGCGCCACAGAAATCTGTAAAAATTTTGTCCATGAAAATATGTGAACTGAGTCCTGCGTTTGGTATTTAGTCTTTAATACCCCACACCATCGTCTCGTTCGACCTTTTTCCACTTCTTGTAACTGACACCGCAAAGAACAAGAACAATGCAAAGGCCTCATCATCCAGCCCGACTCCCGCTGCCTTGACAAAAACACACAATGCGGATTTTCTCATTGTCATGTTGCTTCTTTCCTAACTCCTAAAGCAAGTTTTCCACACCTGAGCCGATGCTATGTTCGTTCGCTATCGGCTAAAATCCATTGAAGCCCACACAAAAGCGGAAAGACATTTAGCCTTCCCTGGCAGAGAGGTTCGTTTGTTGCTTGTTTGCCAGTCTCTTGTCTCTGGTAAAATTTAATTTTCTCTCCGAGCGTTTATTGAAAACCTCATCGCTACAAACTCGAACCTCCTCAGAGTATGGAAAGTCGTTTGCCGGTACCGCATCAACAACATCAAAATTTTGCCTGCAGATTTTCGGTTTTAATAACGTTATTCGGCTTCATCCATGTGTGTTTGTGTTTAATATGCCTGCATTGTTTATTATGATTTCACTGTGTGTGCAAGTGTGTCTGTGTGTGTGTGTGTGAGCATGCTGTTGTACTGAGATTGTTTTGGTATGCGCCTTGTTATTTTTTAATCAGCTTTATTTTAATTTACATAATCATCAGATATCAATGACTTGTACTCAGAACGGTGGCAAATTTCATAGGGCAATTCGCCTTAATCGATAGTTTCTGAAATAACATAGAATTTATTCTAATTATGAAGATGTAGGCTGAAGATAGTCCATTGTACATTGATATGATATTGTTGGTTGTTATTGTTAATTTAAATTAACATGACCATAGTAAGGGATGTAGTTAATTTAAATATCTAAAATTGTCAATGCATATCTAAAAAAGCTTTGCTCGAATATGCATTTAAATAATCCCAAATGTATTAAGTTTAATGCATTTAATGCACTAGAAAAATCGTATGCAATTTTCGAAAATATCGGTTTAAGCTGTTTTTGTTTGTACTCTGTCCTTATCCTTGTTCCAATTTTGGAATTCACATTTGCTCGTAATAAACTTCAGCGAAACGAATTCAAATTAAAATTTCAGTCAGTCCTAGGAAAAACTGCTATATATTCTGGTGCCGTTTATGACCATAATGAAGTGACTTTTACAATACTTGGACTAAAAAATTTAAAAAAAAATGTGTTTGCTAATAGAAATATTTTGGCTAATGGTGCGTATGAGTAATAAAATAGCAGAACATCATTTTGCAATTAACAAACGCAACCGATTTGATCTGGTATAACTACAACGAGCCATTGTTTTGTGTCGTACGGTCGTATCGTATTGGTCACTTACAATAAAACTGCATAGTGGATAGGTAACATGTTGTTAATGTAGCTAATTTCATTGGCCTCGATATAGGCCATCACATAAACCTTGGGCGTTCGATGTGGGCGTGGCAAATATTATACAAAAATGCTATAATTCATGCAGTGTTTAACCGACATTTGTCACGTGTTGGGTGATAAATGGGCTACTGCCACGCCCTCAAATTCTAAAAGCTCAATAGCTCAGGTCATATTCAAGGGATTTCGCTGAAATTTTGGTATTGGTGCTGGGTGGTGAATGGTGAATGGGAAGACGGTTAACTAAGAAAATGTACGGTCCGCCCACTGCCACGTACTAAAATGTTTAAAGCGCTGTAATTCGGGTCCTATGTAGGGGATTTCGAAATTTTGCAATAGATACTGGGGGGTGAATGTGCAGAGAGTATGGAAATTCATGGTACACCAACGTGTAGCGACCCCATATTTTTAAAGGGATATAACTCAGGCACTTTTCAAGGAGTTTTGTTGAAATTCTGTTTTCGGTGCTATGTGGTGAATGGGCAGAGGGGTGCCAAGTCCCAAATTTGTATATAACTTTAACTATATAACATTCGAGAGATATCGGTGATATTTTGGATTTGGTATTGCGTAGTGAATGGGTAGAGGAATGACTGGATTTTAGTCAAAAAATATATTTTTGTTTAAAGAAAAAATAATGATAAACGCTACCAAATGTAAATTTTAATCATTTGTTTCATACACTTGTTTTAATACTTAAACTAATTAAAAATTATATGTGAAATTATATGTGAAATAAGTGAAATGCAATGGTTTTAGTACTAAGCCCCTCTATAACTCGAAATGAGGGAAATTAGAGTTACACGCCTTCTACTTTAACCCCTCATATGTATGTACATAGAAAATTAAAAAAAAAACAATTAAAATGTTTCTAGTTACATTTGATAGGCTGGTTATTGACAAAGGTATTCTATTTGCCAATATCACAGTATTTACATTTAATATTTCATTTATGTTTTATTTTATTTTATATTTGTTTGCTTTTTTTTTATTTTTTAATATTTGTATTTGTTTGCCTTTCCTTCCCCATGCCCATCTGTACACAGACTGTTAAATCCGAAAATTGTACGTGCCTGCACTGTTGTCCTCACCGACTGGGATCACATACCGACCAAATCCCTAAAAGCAGCGGTGACCATACTCCACCGCATTGCATATGGCTGCGCGTGTCCGGCAATGTTGTACCAGGTGAGTTCATAGCAATTGCGGTTAAGCGTTAGCATTTGTTTTTTGTCTTTTTTTTTGGTATATAGACGTGGGTGTTTATTTGCGTGTGTGTGTGTGTGTGTGCCTCTGGCCTTGAAGTGTTTCGTAGAACGTAGACGTAGGCAAAATGCCGTCGAACTTTTTAATGTGAGCCGTTACAGTCATTTGAAATTCTATTTTAAAATTAAAACGCTTTTCGGCGCTGTTTGTTTAGCAAGTTGTCAGCTGGTGCCGCCCCCTTGCGGCGCTTTAAGTCCAAATAACATTTGTGTGTAGCTTGTTGTTTGTTTGTTGTAATTAAATTGAAATGTTGCATACTATTAGGCGTGCATATACGCTAGACACACACGCATACGTACACTTGATGTGCCCTCACAGCCACTGCGGTGAAATTTTAATTCAAATTTGGAACATGTTTGTTTGGTTTTTCATTCCATTGGCTGGTGTTTTTTCTTCTTCTTTCTATTTTGTAATTTTTTTTGATACTTTTTTCTTGTGCCGTTTTCACGCAAAACAAACATAAATCAAAGTCTGGCGCAAAATGCGCGTGTTCCGGGAATTACCAGCATCAGCATTCAGCGGCCTGGGATGATAGAACCAAGAGGACCTACCGTCGCGTGTTACAGCTTCCAGTTGTTTGTTTTTTTTTTGTTTTTTGTTATATATTTTTTTGCTATTTCCATTTTTATTTTTTCCACTTTGTACAAATTAAATGAACTTGAACTTTTATTCTGGTTACTGATGGCTGGTGGCCGTGGCGAGGAAAGAATTAATGCAGACAAAAATAAATTCCGAGGTGCCAAAAGCACAGGAATTAAAACTTTTTCTTATTTTTTGTTCGTCTATTTTTTTTTTATTGCTTTTGTGTGTATGTGCAGTAACGTAAAAAAGAAGAGGCTTTTGCCGTTCTTAAGTCGGCTGACAGGTTCCTTTGCAAACAATTCATAATTTACTTTGTGAATTTTGTGTTGTGGAAAAAAAGGATTTTTCACAGGTTCATAAATCAAAATCTTCACGTTTTTTCTTAGGTTTTTTTTTGTTCCTGTTCAGCTTATAGCTAAAGTATTATGAATTAAATTAAAATGTACAATCATTCTTTTTTTTGTTTCTAGAAGTAGCCTCTGCATTTTTCTACGCTTATTGTGCGAACTTTTGATTTATGCTATTTTCTTGCTGAACGATTTTTAATTTTCTTCCAACTTCCGCTGGGTGAGTGAAGGCTGTTGCTTTGCATTATGAATGATTTGTTTATAAAATATCAATGAAACTAACGAAAGTAAATTGTTTGTTTCTATGAAATATAGTTAATATAAAGAGGAAAAAAATGAGAAGAAACTATTGTCTAAGCTTTATGGAAATACCTTCACACTAAATAAATATTTCCTGTATTTAGTTTACTCTCAGCCATACCTTCAATTAGTACTTAGCAGCTCTCAGCTTTTAAAAATTTGTTGTATACTTTTTGGAGTTAAAAAAACAGAAAGTGCGGACTTTTTTACTCATGCAGATTGTGACCCTTTTCCATAATCTGTATATACTCTGAACGTGCCGGACTTTAAAGCGAAGTTTTTTACACTTTTAAGTTCACTGGCTGAAACTTTTGATAGAGTGTTGAGCGTAGATCGACCAAGACTCTTCCATCTACTTCTGGTTAAGGCTGGACAGTTGTAGAGTAGAAGCTCTAGAGTTTCTTCATCTAGAACATCTTGTATCGGGTTCGACTCCTGCCCGGGAAGATCTACAATTTTTTCCTCGCTACCCCATCTCTCGTCAAGCAATGGAAAACTTACAAATGTATAATCTGCCGTGAATAAACTTCACTTGCCGTTTGGAACCGTTTGGAACCCCTGCAATTCACAGAAACGATTTCGTGTCTGAACGTTTGATGAACTGAACGTTCGATCGAAATCCCTAGACCCTAGAGGGTCCTAGTAATAAATATTTATTTGTTTCTTCATACAAATATTTTGCGAAATTACAGACGGGCACAGAATAAAATCTTAATTATTTTGGCATTCAAGAACCTCTTTATTTTGAAATCATCTTCACTTGGATATGAAATTCAAGATCTATCATTTCATTAAATTACTCTTGAGTGTGGACTAAACCCAATTTCGTCTCAAGTCATTTCCAGAATCTCCTCATATTTGTTCATGACAGAATCAACAGAAAGAATCTCAAATTGCAAGGAATTCAAAATTCATAAGATCTGCGCCATGTTAATTTAATCAACTTCCTACTCTATTCCTTATATCAGTTATCTCTTAAAGTCTTCCTTTGGGATGCCCTTCAAGGAAATGGAAATATTTTTTTTTGTCCTCAACGTGTTGCAACATTTACTAGACAGAAAATGAAGAAGACAACGCGGCACGGCACGTTGGAAATTGCCAAAGCGCGAGTACATTAAAAATTTCATAAGAAAGTAGGGAAATGTCATCGTCCACATCGTCGTCGTCGTCGTTGTCGTCGTCTGCAAATGCAACTGAGAAGTTTGTCTACGAAAAAATGCACAAGGATCACAGTTGTTTGTGAAAATTTCCCAATGGCATTTGTGACTGCAAACAAGTTCGTTGTCTGCGCCCAATTGTCTGTCTGTCTGGCTGCCTGCCTTTATTTGAATGGAAGCGCGTTTTTACAAACAAGTTTTTATGTGGAGAAAAAACGCTTGTTGAGTCAGGTGGCAAAGGCATCATATGCAAACTGAAAGTGCTAATGGGTGTTCATAATAGTTTTAAAATAATTTACACAAATTGAATCAAAATTTCATTACCGACGCAAGACGGTTGACTGATTGAATGAACCCTCATCTCAACTTGCTCCATTTCAGGCCAAACTCTTTCGCATCTTTCAACAAGTCCTCAATGCTGCCCGCGATGCTCATCAGGAGGAATTACGGCGTCTGGGCATCTTTGTTGTACGCAAATTTGTGGAGATCGCCCCCACAAATCCGAAAATCTATGCTGAGTTATTGTTTAACAAATCAGTGAAGGAGGCAAATGAATTAGAAGCGGGCTATTGCGATGCCTACGAATCGTAAGTATTCACACAGACAGCACTCACACTCACTCACGAACTACAATGCTGTGCCCACTGGGGACCTTTTAATTTGAGAGGCCATTATCAAATCAGCTTTTCTCGATGATTGACTCCATGTCTCGATGTAACAGAGCGTAGTGAATGAGTGTGTGTTCGTGTTGCTTTCGTCTAAGAATGATAAATTATTGTCTTCGGCCTTCCATAACAACTGCAGCCCATGCTTAAGCCTTCACCTCTTTATCGGTCCTTTATTTCATATTTGCAGCGGCACAAAAGGCACATGGACCGAAGAGCAAGAGGACGAATTGCGTCTGCTGTTTGAGGAGAATCAACGCAGACCTGAAACTGATAAGGGTAAGTTCAGAGTTTGAGTTCTGTCACACCAAAACCAACCACACCAAACCCCAACCCCCCAAAAAAATAATGTTCTGATTGCGATAAAAGTGCTTGGGGGCGTTTCTTTTTAACGGCGTCCAGCGACGAATGATTGAACGAGTCAATTGCTGGTGTGCGATGCTTTGACAGTTTTAATGATTGAAATTGTTTTCTTTAACATAAATATCATCGTTGGCGGGGCCGGTGTGTCGCCGTCGTCGTCGTTGTCATCATCTGTTCTCATTGTGTTGCGCTTTGGACACTTTTATTTTTCTGTCTACATTTTAATGATGAAATTGTGCTATTGACAATTCGCAGTGGACGTCCAGATTGGTGGGAGTGGTACCTATTGACAAATTTGGCATGGGAAATATTAAGGCATAAACTGTGGGCATTTAAAGAAAAAGACAGTTGGAAATCACACTCAAGGCGACTATGTCATGAAACACTTTCTGTATCATAGCTCTTTCTCGTTTGAAATTAAATCATTTAAAAATAATCACCATGACGATTCATCGATGTATCAGTTATGACAATTATGGCTCATTCATGACCATACACATGACCAGTCATCGATGGGTCAGTCATGACCATACACCTGACAAGTCATCGATGGGTCAGGTATGACAATGAGCATCCTGGAGACATTTTAAAGAATTTTATTTTTTATGTTATTTAGTAGGTAAAACTTCAAAGGAGTCTCTTTTCATAAATACTTACGAAAAAGACTTATTTCTTCATTAATTACATTCGCAACGAAAACAAATTTAAAAGCAACCAACTCCACCAAACTTGGAGCAGTTAACATTTTATAGTTGTGAGACGCTGTTACTATAATCCACCTTATATCCTGCCACTCAGATGAAATGAATGCCAACATAACCTCAAACCATAAACGCTTCGTCACCTCATTGTCAGCACGGCAACTTGCCATTTTGGCAAATTAAATTTAAATCCCCAAATGTCTTGACTCGACAACTCTCACACACCCACACACACACATACACACACACAGTCATACCGATAAAGAGAAAAGCCAAAATCCTTTTATCGCATCGTGGCTGCACAACCATTTGAAAATAGTTTTAAGTGAATTTCTCCGCTCAAACCGCTTTTTTTTCGTTTGTTTCTTTTTTGATGCCTTTGCAGATGTGATTGATTGGATTTTGGAGAACTTAATCGACCAGACTCGTACGCGCCGTGGCCTTCTAAAGAAGCTAAAGGAAATGTCGCTGTTATTCAAGGCTCCCACAAAGAAGTCGACAGCGAGTGCAGCTGGTGCCAAGAATCTTTGGCGCCCGGAGGAGGATGAGGAATTGCGAAGTTTATATGACCAATATCGCACGGAAGATGGTAAACTAGAATGTAAAACGAATTGAATTTGGGTACTAATTCGATATCAAATATTCACAGATTGTCTCCAACGGATACTGGATGAATTCGAGGAACGTCGCAACAAACAACAGATCATCAAGCGAATGTTGCAACTTCATATGATTGCTGACAAATCGGAGATATTACCCCAGAAGCCACGTAAAAGGAAGTCGAAGAAGAAGAATGACAGCGATGAGGACGCAGACGGCAATGAGTCGGACTTTATGTCGGAGCAACACAACAATGAAGATGCTGTAAGAGGAAAGTCTACTAAGTCGGCCAAAAGTCAAGCAGCCAAGCCCAAGCAACGTAAAATTGTACGCACTCCGCTCGATGTGGGCACTTTAAGAGCGCTACTGGCCCAAGTGGATGCTGAAAAGTACCAAGAGGCCTTGGAATGGTTCAAAGAGTGTTTGATTGATGCGGCCGACGATACTGAAGAGCCCTCCGAAGAGGACGATGGCGTACCTTTGCTGGCCCTTCAAGAGACACCCAAACTGGCCATGGAGGATGCGAATTTCCAGAAATTCATGGTCGCCCTGGGCATGCAGCCACCCATTGTGGGCATGGAAAGCTATTGGCGTATACCAACTTATTTGAATTCGGCTGATCTGAAGTTGAGAGCCCAGATAGTGGCTGGTGAAGAGGTTCAGGTGGATGTGGAGGGCATTGACGATGAAGACAATGAAGATCACAATGCTGGCCGTGATGGCGACGAAGAAAGCGAAGAGGACTTCTTTGATGACTACATACAAAGACAACAGAAAAAGTTCGATGGCCTTGACGAATATATGAGCAAGCAACGTGAGAAAATTAATAGCCTCACGTTCGGTAAGAGTGATGACGAGGACAAGGGACGAGTACCGTTCAAGGAAACCAAGAAGAAACGTCAACAGAAGCGTCAGAAGAAACGCAAGGATGGCTCCGATGACTCCGAAGATGAGGTCGAAATTGTGGATAAAATCAAAAGGAAATTGGATAAGAACATACACTTGGATAAGCCAGAATTTAGCACTGATGATGGCGAGAGTGATGAGGCCCACAAGAAGAAGAAGAAGAAAACTCAAACGAAAGAAGGCAAGCAAAAGAAGAATACTGAGAAAGAGGGTATCAAGCCAAAGACAGACAATCTATTCGATCAATTAAAATCGAAACGTGCGAGTAAAATTAAATTGACCGACATGGTTGCGGATGTGGTGAATAGCAACTCTGAAGAAATCGATGATGGCCTAAATTTCAATTCCGAAGACTATCGCAAGCGTTTGCTAGAGTTGGGCGACTCGGATGATGAGGAGGGCGAGGGGGAGGCTGAACGGAAAGAGGTGGAGATGGACAATGTTAGTGAAGACAATGAAAACACCATCACCGAAGCAAACATCACTAAAAATCGCACACGACGCGCTAATGTAATTGACTCGGATAGTGATGAGCAGGAAAACGAAAAGGAACAGCAGCAGCAGGACTTGAACACCAGCAAGGACGATGAGAATGAGAATGAGAACGGCACCATTGAAGCCGATGCCGATGACGATAATAACGACGTTGTTGACAAAACAAGCAATCAAGCGAAAGTTGCTGGCAGTAGTGCCGTCGGTGGGGGCACTGATGGCAATGCCACTTCGGCAACTACTTCAGAAGCAAACAAAAAACGTCGCCGTTCGAACGGGTCCGACTTGGAGGATGTCAACAGTGAAAATGACGCTGCTGCCACCGCCGTGGCCGATGACTCTGATGAGGATGCTCTGTTTATTGCGCGCAAAAAACCAACAAAAGAGGAGCGCACATTGATTGCCACTGGGGAGGAGCCCGCCAAGCGTCGTCGCATCGCTATCATCGATGACGACGATGAGGACGATGACTAGAGCATTCTTCACTTGCATGCAATTTCATTTTGCTGCATTGTGACGAGCTGACAATTTCGTTTAGCATCTATTGTTTTTTTTCTTTTTTTGTTCTTCTTTCGTTTTAATTTTTGTGCTCTTTTTTTCATTTTCATTATCATTGAGCTGAAAGTCGTAGCCGTCACTGCAGCCGTGAGTGTTCATATTTTAATTGATGAAGGATTTAATTGAAGCTGCGGCAGATGTCAGACGACTTTGCACTGGCGTAGTGAGCATCGCTTAAAGTGTGAACTCATTTTTTTTTTGAATATTTATAACTCGTAGTATAACAAGTGACGTTGGGAATTTGTCAGCTGTTCGCGATTTGTATTTCTTTGAAATTTCTCCTTTTTCCTTTTACTGAATAAAATGCATTAAATAAATTATTTATCTTGTTTTTTCTAGTACCTTTTGGAATCTAGTAAGCAATAGACGTAAAAATTATAAATTCTTATGCCTACCTCCCAGACAAAAAAATACTCAAAATGCCACTATATATGTTTCAATTCCTTCCCATTATCGGAAGGTATTCTTGAAAGTTTGCAACAGCCAACTTGCAAGAATAATTTGCCATGAAAAGGCTTCTTTAATTTGCTAGTCTCACCGTTCGTTCGCTCCGGTGTAAGCTTTGCAGTAGATTGTAGTTAATGTCACCTTGCACCCAAAAGTATTAATTTTCTTAATTTTAGCCCCCAACGTTCTCTTGTAAAATCATTAAAACCACAATACCGCCCACTATGGTGAAGCTGGTAGATAATATCACCCTGTGTCCATGAAATTTCCTAATCATAGCACACATACTTCCCTGTCAATCACGTATTACATAAAGTGAGCGTGGCACTGATTCAATCCCGACCACTTTAATTTGTCTTTCACATAGACCCTTTGGACTTTTAACCCTCCATAATATGTAGATTCAAAATTTAAATTCATTAATGCCTAAAGGAAACTACAAGAGTACTTTGTGAATTTTGAATTGACGTTTATGTACATAGTAAGTTTGTAAAAATCTATATATATAAAAGAGACGTGTATGTTTGTCACAAGTAGACGCGAAAACTACAGCACCGATTCTCACCAACATTTATATATGTATTCTATGGGTCGTGAGTCGTAACATGGGATAGGTTTTGACACGCCCACAAGTTTGAAAATTCGTATTTCTCTCACATTTGTGCAGAAACTTTTTTGTATAGCAAATACCATATGATCAACAATCAACTTGGTTGCCACCTAGGACTTAATGTTTCCGCAACCAAAACGTGTTACCATATCTGCGGGTTTTAACTTAGGTTAAATGTTTACCTTTCGGTTTCAGGGAAAAAATTTGCTTATAGGATAAGTTTAACAATACAACTATAAAAGTTTTTTAGGCCCAGCAAAGCGGGCCCAGATAGTTTTAAATAAAATTCAAAATTTTTTTTCTTAATTTTTTAGTTTTTTTAATAAAAAATTGTAAGCATAAACTGTTGTATTTTATTACGAATAATCTAAAAAATAAAATTGTTTGCTTAAAATTTTGTCATAAAGTGCCTTTTTTTTAATTTTTAGAAAAAAAAATTTTTTTTTAATTTTTTTTTTTTTAGTAAAATTTAGGAACATTTTTGTAAACTATTTTAACTATCTAAATCCCTTATTTCTGTGACTTTTTAAAAGAAATTTTGTTTGCCTAATCTATACTTTTTTTTCCCTATATTAAAAAAAAGTGGCTTTCAACCCTTGTGGGGAGCCCTCCGCAATTATCTACTCAAGAGAATCTGCTAGCCCCACTATACCTAAATCCAGATCTAATTACAACAACTATCAATGGACGCCATAGAATTAAGTACCACATTGTTTATATGCGTCTTGATACCCTCCCCACTATAACCCACATACCCACAAAAACACCTCTGTAATAGTTAAGGTAAAATATTAGGCTTTTTTTTAATATTATTTCCAAGAAAGTAAATCGTACAAGAACACAAAATTACAATACAATAACTGTGAAATATTGCTACAATCATACAAATTATACATTCATGAATGTACAGATTGGCCATAAGTACATAGGTTGTGTTTAGTAATTAATTTATGTTTAATATTATTAAATATGCTAAGAAACAAAATCATCATCTTCTATTGCCTTTACAGTGTGATGAAATCGAGAACGAAACATTTGATACAAACATTCGTTCGGCATTTCGTGACGATTTACAAACAAGTCTGCTAAAATTTTGTAAATTTTTTTTGTTGATTTATGATAATGAAGACTTTTGACAGTTGATTGATTGTGGATCGATTGTGTTTGGTGTGGGTGTGGTGTGTGTGTTGTGTGTCTTGTTGGTTTATGCTGAGTAGCCCACTGATCATCAGTTGACAAATCGGTGATTTCTTTCAAGTACAAACATTAATTTTTCTGAGTGCGTCGTGAGTGGGAGAGTGGCTAATTTTTTGAAATTTCAATGAAAATGCTGAACAATTAAATTGCAATAATGTCGAAAGTAATGAGCGCTACTTAGAAACTAGAAAATTGAATCTTTTCGATACATATTGAATATTTTTAAAATACGTTTCTAAAAAAAATGGCGAATGGTTTGGCAATATTCTGCAAATATTTGTCGAAACTAATACGAATATCAAATGGCAATACAGGGTGTGTGCGTTTGTGTGTTGCTTTTCGTTTGCTAACACAAAATTTAAAACTAATTCCTAATTCGAAATTTATTAAATAAAGTTTAAAGAAAATTTATAATGAATTATTTTTTAAGGTTTTTTTTTTTCTTGTGGAATGCTGTAAGATTTTGAAGGGAGTGGGCGTAAGGGCGGCATCCAATGCGGTACTACATAGTAGTAATTTTGAGCGCCTTAGAAGAATTCAATTCAAGTCCGTAAAATTGGTCAATTGGTTGAATTGCGGTTCGAAAACATTGTCTCCACACATTAGCCACGCCACGTCAACAGACTCCAGCCCCGCTTGGCCGGTTTCGTGGTCGTCTCTTCGACAAAGTAAACCTCAGGCTCTTGTTGTTGTTGCTGGTCATCTTGCTGCTGAGGTTCATTGCTGCGCTGATCGTTTAAGTTTGTCCGTAGTATTGTGTGTTTGAGTACCGACTTTTGGAATTCCGCTTGTGATGGCCGGTATGCTTCGAGTTTGTTTTTATATGTCCGCTGACTGGCTTCAGTTGTGTGCGCCGTACTACCACCGTTGGTCGCGCTACCAAATGAGTAACCGCCGGCCGATATTGTACTCGCCGGCGCCTGTTGGGTGTATGAGGAGGAGGAAGGAGAGGCAGGTTGAGGAAATTGCGTTGAATATGCTGATTGTTTGCGGTTAAATGCTTTAGTTTGCTTGTACTCATACGTTTCAATGGTGTTGCTGGTGTATCCATTCGATGGTGCATTGGGTGCGGCGCAGAGTCCCTGATAGCGAGGCGATGGTTTGAGGCCGTGATTGGGGCAAGACGGTTTGCCAACTTCGTACGGGTTATAGCCGACGACGTTTCCACTAAAGGGTAGGGAGGTGGAAAAGAAAGGCGATTAGTATTCTGTGTGAAGTACGTGAACTGGATTCTATTTTTTTTACTAACTACGGTATGGTATTTTTATATAATTGGATCTATTTTTTCAAAAACAAGAACTAAACACGAGCTAAAATTCCCAAACGCATGGCCCTGTAACATCAAAACAATTTTACTTGAGTACTTCATTTTGACCTTTTTATGGGTAGCTTTGGAACCTCGACCCAAAATCCATTTCTAAATATTTCCAATCAAAAACAACTTGAAAAAAATCTCAAAAAATCTCTCGTCTCAGGACCCCATTTCGACATAGGATTTTTAACGTATTTGAGACTTCGAATAGTTTGGGTTCTGAAAAGACTTTCACTTCCGTTTTTGTAATTTTGTATGGGAGCCACATTTGTCTTTTGATGTATTTTGCTAGATCAAAAACAAAACATGTGACAACCTCCTCTACATCCTTTACTAATTCTGTGAAGTACACTGATGACGGATTCAACCCAATCAATGGACAATATTTTGTACTAACAAATACAGGAATACACAAGCAGATACACGGTGTACTCTGAATGAAGAGTGTTCCTACTGTACATAAACCCAGAACAGCTTGTTGAAATTTTGAATATTCAGATCTAAACGCATAAGTCACTACTTCGCACTACGTACATTTGTCTGTCTTTATTGGTAAACACGATTGCATTGGTTATAAGTAAGCTAGGCGGTATTATCCTTTAAAGGTTCTGGAAGGAGTTTGTATTGCAAATGGGCAGAACCGGTCAACTGCCACGCCTACTTCACAAACATGTGAAAAATTGTGTTTTGCAATATTGTAACACGATTTTGCTTAAATAGTACCGAACTTGGTGAAGGCAGAATTTTTGGGGCCGCAAAGTTCCAATTTGATGCTGAAATTTATTGAAATTAATTTTGAAGATGGCGGATCCATTTTGAGGAAATTTTCAAATTGATTGAAATACTAGGTCGTAAACTTGGTATAGGTACTAGGTCTGATACTTTGCCGCTGTATGTATAGGCGTCGACTTTTATTTACCGAAACTTACTCACTAATTTGGTTTTTGACAAAATTTCTCAACGGCAATAATTGTTTTTTTTACCGTCTACATAAATATTGTTCAATTAAGTATCTGAACTGATTTACCACTACGTGTTCAACCAACACAACTATAAAGGGTGTCTTAATTACATAAGGCCATTGGTGTCTAGAAATTTTTTGTTGCATTGTCGTTTTAGACTTTCCATGCGAGTAGAAATTTGAGTAGCTTTTATTTCTAATCCCTTCCGCTTTCAACTCTCTCCTAACAAGTTAAGAATAGCTTAAATTGGTGTGTGTAAGTTTGGGATTATAGAGGTTTTAACTTTTAACAAATTTTCGGGCTAGTTTTTATTTTTAGTCATTTGTCATTAACAAGGGGAATGGTCAAAATATTTGATAGAAGTTTTTCGAGTTATCGAGATTTTACTGTATTGCATTGAGTAGATTTCATAGAAATCTAATCTGAACGTTTCGACATTTTTTATTTTTAGTAGATATTGTTAATTAAATTGTATGAAAGTCACGTCTATATCTTACCCTGGTCCATAATTGCAAACGTATAACTTGTTATACTTGGTTGTATCCTTGTATTCGGCAAAGCCGCAACCAACTAAACTCGTTTCACCCCAGACCAGCTGTAAAAGAAAAAAAAAAGAAAAATGATTAGTAAAGGTGAATACAAAATTATAGTCACTTGCAAAGCCTACCTGAGAGTAGTGACCAGTTTTGGGTGACCAAGCATCGCCAAATGAGTATTTTTGCACCTCATTGAACCAGCTTTGGATACGTGATGGAAAATCACCGTCGTCGGCAGCCAAAGGAATCGTACTCCAGATGATGGCCAGATTTTGACCCATGGTGAAACGATCTACACAGCGAAGAAGATAAGAGCAAATATGCAAAAGAACAAAGGGGAAGAAGGATAATAGATTAGTTGAGTGTCTTTAATATTTAATTGAAATTTTTGCCATAAAACATAACGAATACAAAGCATTATTTTACATAGAATACATACGTGTGTGTGTGTGTAAATTAGTTATCGAATAATTATGAGAGTGTTAGACACAATTTAGAGAATATTTCAGTGTAGGAGGTACCTTTTAGTAGTATTTTTGAGGTACCTTTTGACGTCTGGTTGTGTTTTTTTTTTTTTAAATATTGTTTGAATTTGTTTTTACAACATGCGGTTAATTTCTAGGTTAGAACCACATACCCATTTTGGCCTCTGTTTTGGAAAATTGTCCAGTGATTGATTTGATTCCAAACTAGAATTTCTACTTGGGTAGGAATAGTTCCAATGAAAGCAATTTATAACAGAAAGTCGTGGTTTTGCTTTTTGCAATTTTCTTTTTTCTTTTCTCAATTTTAAATTACTTTCATGCACTGGGGGAGGGGAATTGTGGGAATATTGGTGAAGGGTAGTCAATAAGAAAAACACTGTAAAAGAGGATTTTGTTTTCTTTGACATACATATAAAGACCCACAATTGCTTCAATCGAATGTGGGTTGGTTTATTTTATTTGTGGATGAGCTCTAATTTAACTTTGCAGGATGATAAGGCTCAAAACTTACTTATCGTCCGAAAGGGATCGTGTCGGAATTGACAGTTGTCAGCCCATTGTTGGGCGCGCACTGCCAACTCATCGTCCCAAACGATTTCGCGCATATTCTCAGCAGACGGCTGGCCCGGATAACGGCCGGTGGCCACAACTTGTCTTAGTCTATTGTGTTCTTGTAGAATGATTCGCTTCTCGGCTTCGGTGATGCCAGATACTAGAAAAAATAGAAAAAAATAGAAATTAGAAACGCAATTAACAAACCGTGAAATGGGTAAAAATTTACATAATTTCCTAAGCCATGATTTAAGCCATTACTAAGCTGGGCTTTCGTTACGCTAGTTAAGTTGTTTTGTTTCACTTTTTTCTATTTTGTTTAGGTTTTTTTCGTGCCACAAAATGTTCATTGAATCATTTCTATTTATGTTTTTGAATATTAAAACTTAAAACTTAGGTGAACAGAAAATTAATAAAAAAAAACCCCAACAAAAAAGAACCAAAAGGAATACAAAAACAACAACCACAACAATTTTGTCTCTTTTGTTTTATTATCTATAGTATAGATTCTATACGATTTTTTTTAATTTTTCAATTTCTTCTCTAATTCGAAATTAATCGCCGCTTATTGTCTAAAGTGTGTATAAGAAGTTTGGCTCAGGGTTCAAAAAAATGTTAATAAAACAAAACTGGATTTCGTGTCTTGAGGGTTCCACTCTTTTTTTTTCTTCTTTTTAAAATTCATTCAGTTTATTTGGCATAAGATTTATGAATAAAAAAAACGCTCAATAGATTCGGCCTGTGGTTATTAACTTATTAAAATGTTTTCAGTTTTTAACGACTTTTAAATGCTTTTTTTTCTATATTCTTACGATTTAATTTGAATTGATGGGTATATTCTGAAGAGAAATGCTTAAATTATTAGCCCCCATCAAACACCTTGACATTTTGAGGTCGAAATTTGTTTAAAATATTTTGAAAGTTTATAAATTTGTTCATAGGGGTTTGAGGGGAATGGAATGATGAAACAATACTTTAGAATATATTAACCCTCTATTTTTTTTCAATAAAACACCAAAAGGGTCACAAAAGTCTCGTAAAAAGTTAACACCGAGAGTCCATAGTATGTATGGAAATAAAAAAGCTTTGAAGATTTTCATATAGATTTCTTTAAAATATACCCTCCAGAGTTTAACAAAGGGGAGTATATATAACTTATTGCGTAAAGTAGTAAAAATTACTGCATGGGTAGTAGATTTCAAGAAAGGGGAGTCATATAGACTTCATTCGTACAGTAGTACAAATTTCCGTCAGGGTAGTGGATTTGTAGAAAGATTAGTAGTTTTGCATCGTACACTCAGAAAAAAATCCTAATAAATACTATTAAATCTGGTCAATAGGATGCTCTCACTATTGAAATAATTGTAGAAAATAGTTGAATAAATATGAAAACTAATTAAATAAAAATTATAATAAGTTTTTCCTATTAATTCAATTAGTTTCTACTAATATTTCAATAGTAATGCATTCTAATGACTAAATTGAATTTTTTTTTTCTGAGTGTATGAAACTTACCTACAATTTTGAGGAGTACATTTCTTACAATAATAGGAGAAAATACTTTGAGGGTAGTATAACATATACTACGGGAGTAGAGGATCAGAAATTTAAACATCAATGCGAGAGTAGTAGATCTACTCCGATAGGAGTAGAGTGAGAACCCTGGTACCCACATGACTTTGTGCAGTAAATCTAGCATTAAGTGCAACACTTAAGTGGTAGTGTTGTCCTAAAAGGTACACATATTTTCGCGCATTTTTTTCCGTAAGATATACCATTTACTACTAATTTCAACAGGGCTGTTCACTCATTTTTTTTAACTGTGCTAAAATAATTAAAATATGAAAATAAAGTAATTTTTTAAAATTTTTTTAAATTTTTATTTTAATTTGTATTTTTCTTCATTTTTCATACAAGCACTTTTAATTTAAAAAAACAATGGTAACCCCCTTTTTTCTAATTTAAAAATTTGTTCGAAACTTAAGTTTCCTTCAGGAATACTCCTTTACGATTGCCTGGATGCTCTAATGAATCTGGGTACAAAATGGATAACACAAGCAAACACTACTTTCAGTACTTATTTTGTAAGTAATTTGATATTTCTTTTGGTGAATATTTGAGTGGAAAGAGTGTACTAAGTATTTGTATCCAATAAACTCCAAAAAAATTATATTATTAAAAAATTAATTTGTGTTAATTCCAAGTTTTAGTTTTGTATTTATAGCGGAAAGCATTGAACACGTTTGGCAAACCACTCAAGTGCGCTCGAACTCAAATCATATCTATTTTTAAATCGAAATCAAAATCAAAATCAAAATCGAAACTCAAACGGTAGCTCAACTTTGCATTTAAACAAATAATCAAATCAAAATCCGCACCAAAATCAACTTAACTCAAACACAGCTCAAATGCTCAGCTCGTGTTAACCTTGATGGGATATGTGTGTGCGTTCGAAGCAAGCGATTCTAAACAGTTTGTCATTGATATTGACATCTAGACCCATATTTGCTTGAATAGTAGAATCTCAAATACAAACAAAATTTATCAACACAAAAAGCAAACAAACAAACCAAAACGATTAAGTTGGGAATCGAGAGGGAAATACTGTAGGTATTGAGAATAAAATTGTATTAAAATTCAAGATCGGTTCTTGCCGGCTTAAAGACAAGAATTGCAAAACCAAAATGCGGGTTCTTCGTTACTTTTTTTTGTTAATTTTTAAAGATTTTTATACAAAATTAAAATACAGAAAAAGAAGCACCGCAGGAAATTCTTCATTCACCAAAAGTCTGACAAATTCTACGAAGAATGGCATCGCGCTGTGGCTGTGTATGTTCTTGGGTCTTCCCGCCGATCAGGGTCAGAAACGTGTCGTATGTGTTGGACATGAACACAACAGCACTTAACGGCAGCAGTTTAGCAGCTCGCATTGCTTGTTTAATGTTGTTTAAAGAAAATGTCTGTCTGTCTTTTTTTTTTTTTTCTTTTTGCAGTTGTTGCTTTTGTTTTTGTTTTATTATAAATTACGATGATCAAAAGCGGCGCAAACTGAAATTTAAATGTTCTCACGTTTAAAGATCGTAACTTGCAATCACTGACGTCGATGGCAACATTCGTTTCTGGTTGTTTTTTTCTGGTGCGGGGGGGAATTCTGCATGCATGCATGTTGCACTCAGCTGATTTAGTGATTTACGCACATACGCGTTGCGGAGACGCTGATGAACTTTCATTATCAACGAAGAAACGAATGCTTCATTAACATTTGCATGTTTTTCATGCGCAAGAGTGAAGGGGGTGGCTTCACGTCTGCAGAACATAATAACAATAAAGTCTCAAGGGCTTTTTTCCTCACCGACCAGCCAGCATTATTATTAAAAATTATTAAACCGACATAATTATTTCAATTAAATGTTATGGCAATAAAAACGAAACGCCCCGCACGGCGTACGTGCAGATTGTTTAGTGCGTTTTGTAGGCTGGAATGTTGATCGAAGAGGAAGTGAAAGATTGAGATTGAAGTCTGCGAAGAGTAATTACCGAAGATGATAGCTGAATGAATGGCAAAAATGAATGAATCCATGATCCATTCAATTGATAGAGGCCGTGTGTACTTGAGGAGGCTTTGAAGTAGCGAATTCTTAATGCCACAGTAGATTTAATTCAAATTCCTTTAACCCTGATGTGAAGCTTATATACTTTACAAAAATTTTATTCAAATTTCCTTTCTAAATTATAAATTCTTTTTCTGTTTTTTTTTCTTTAAAGTTTATTCAACTTAGAGTATTGCCTTTTTCGTTTTTATTCGTTTGCTAACATGCGTTACCAGCTGTCATGTTATGGCAGAAACACCAATTAACACTTTAAGCGAATTAACAAAATGCTAAAAAAAAAACACACTGGCCAATAGAGGAAGCAACGTAAGAGTGACTATTTTTTGTTTAATAAATTTATATTGACACACTTCATCCATCATATTGCAAAAAGACAATTTTTGCAATAAAAAAAAAATTTTTTAAAAAAATTTACATGACTTTAGCACGCGCCTTAAATTTTTATATGGTTAATATTTTTTTAGCGCACAGTTGTATGTTCACAATTTTTTTAAAAAGTTGAAATATTACTAAGAAACCTAAAAGCTTTTAATAAATTGTTTGACAGTTTCAGTTTCGTGTTTGGCACCAGTTGCCGCAAGACCGAACTGGTAGAGCGTTTTAGATTTGACGCAGATTAAAAGTATGTTTGTTTGTATGTATGTATGTACTTTGAATTGATTTTAAGATTCTTGTTCTGATAGTTTCAAAGAATCGAGTGTCACCGGGTTATTAATCAAACCAAATTTTTTAATTAGCAAAATGCGCTATTGTGGTCATTTGAAATTTTGGCAAGTGGACTGAAGATGAGTGACTTTGAATAAAATTTGGATGAAATAAACAGATTTTCTGGTTTAAAAACAAAACAAAAACAATTTAATATTTTCAAACATTTTCCTTTAAAGTTAGAGAATCAGCCAAATTGGGCAAAACTAAGTGGAGGCCCCCTTACAAATGACAAAAAAAAATGGAAACGAAATGTTCTTTCAGAAGCGAAAATATTCTAAGAGATAAAATAGTATATCAAAATGGGGTCCTGAGAGTAAGATTTTGTATGTCTTCTAAATGGGCCTTTGCTGAAGATAGTTCCCTCCATAGTTCTATTGAAAGAAACTGACATTTTTCAAATAGCTTTTGTAGAAAAACCGACAGATGTATTTATTGTTCCCAATTTAAATAAAATCCCCAATTATAGAAATACAAAAAATATATTTTGAAATGCACAGTGTGCCGTCAATTTTCTCCATGGCTGACTTATTTTTCTAATAGAGTACTAAAGTGATCCAAACGAGTTGTGGTTATGTTGGAAAGGTTAAATGTTGGCCTACAAAATGGTAGTGGAGTTTTTCAATGCAGTCATAATTTATTAATTTATTTGTATGGAAATTATTTAAAATTTCAGACACTTTTTAAAACCAAAAAAATGTTGAAAAAAATTCAAAATTTGTCGTGTTGTGTAAGTAATAAATTTCTGACTGATCCAAAAAATCCCACCCCCATTTTAAGGTCACCGTTTTACATTTCAAACACTACCCTTTTGCCTTTCTAATCAGTCCTTAGTTATTGCGATGATAGAGACAAAAAGCAATTGTTATCAGGACCCCAAAATCTATAAGAAAAGTCATATGGGGAAGAACATTTTTTATTAAAAAAATTTAGTTCAATTCGGCAGCTTAAAAGTTATATAATGGAACAATCTACAGACATTTGCATATATACAGTGGGTCATAAAAGTTTCCGTACAAAGTGGCTCACTGACACCTCGATATTGATATAAATGGAAAGGTCTATTCAATTCCTTTCGAATGAGTACCAAGGACACCTTAATCCGGTAAGTACACTTCGAGAAAATTTCGGTAGAAAAAGACCTACTTTTCGAATTTTTTCCTGGGGGCTATACATTTTTTTTTTGCGATGTAAAAAATTATTTAAAAACAAGCCACTTTACAAAATAAAGTTTTTTGAATGAAAATTCCTTTAATTCCCTTAACTCCACTGCTCTGAATTTTTGGATATTATTGTGTCAAACCACATACACATAATAATAATAAAGATAAAGGCCACTAACTATTCCAGCGAGGGTGACAAGATTCGTTCATAGGAGGCCACTGAGGCCAAGATGAGATTTCAGAAAAGTGCAGTTAATCGGTTTGACCACTGAATGCCTCATATACATAAAACTTGTAAAAATAACAACTGAAAATAAATATTTTAATACTATGATTAAAAATATTGCAGTCAAAAACCTAGAATTATATACACATTGTATTGTACCGACAATTCCTGAGAATATTTCAAAAAATCCAAGTTATCATTAAAGCGGCCCACAATATTCTCTCTCTTTCTATCTCTCGCTCCTGCATAGTGGTCCATATGCAAATTACCGCAAAGAACCTTCAAAATAATGACTTATAATTATATAAACAATGTTGACAAATCGATCGTAAAACTGTCGCTCAATTTCCGTAAATATTGATAAATTGAAAAACCGAAAAATTCACTCAGCATGGCAACATGAATTTACACACACCAAAAAAAAAAACGACAAAAGAAAAATGTTGACAACAAAATGTCAACAAGTTGCGCGACCAAACCGAACGACCAAACAACATTCAACAAATATTTGTGTGAGTTTGCAAAATAACTTTTTTTCTTCTTCTTTTACAAATTTTTGATAAATTGATAAAAGGCTAAACTGGATTTTAATTTCAGAAAAGAAATCGAAATAACCGAAAGCGAAGTTTAAGAAAAAATTGGGGGAAAAAACTGAAAACGGATGTTGCGATAACGATCGAAATGCGCACACGCAACAAAAGTGCCGACACTATGTTAACAAGTGGTAACTGCGTAAAACATGTAAGCCAGCGCAGCGCAACTAACTGCACCAGCTAACTAACTGTCTGACGTACAGAGCGAAACCTTGAAAATTTCATTATCGCAAAGAAGTTTTGTGTCGTTTTTTTTTTTGATAAATTTCTGCCTCATTTATTTTACCGTATTTTTCGCTCAAGTTTTGTATTCCGTTTTTTTTCTTTCTTTTTTATTTTTTTGAATCATTTATCATTTTTGCTTTTTGTATGTGGTCTTGTCCGTACGAACAAAATGTTTAATTGCATTATTAGCACGAGCCCAATTTGGCGGAGACCGGCTCGAATGCGGCGTTTGCATTTTACAAAAGCCCGTCAGACATTGAGGCGTCGCATTTGCCGCTTTATCTGACTGACTGTCTGTCTGAATGTTTGTCTGGCATTTTTATTTTTTTAAATATAACTTAAGTAGTGTGCGATGTCGCACTGCAATATTCAGTGTCATCCTGCCTCTGAGTGTTGCTTTATTGATTTAAATGCACTTTTAGTTTCATTTATTGCTCGCATGTAGCGTTTTGTATTTTGCGCATGAATGCATTTCGGCTTGGCAATCAGTTTAATCAACAGAACATGATTTTGACATATTCAAGTTCATAATTTGACAGTTGATAATTATTTTGATGGAAAATGATAAATGAATGTTTATATTAAAAATTATTAATCATTAAAAAAAAATATTTTTAAAATAAATTAATTTTTATTTTAGTAAAGTATTTTTTTTATAAAATTCATACAAAGAGGAAGAAGTCCTTTTTTATACAAAAAAAAAATGTTAAACATGTCTCTGTATCCAGCGAAGTCAACAAGCAAAACAATCACTGAATGCACACCATTGTTCCAACCATAATTGCCCCAAAGCCATTAAGTGGCGCTAGGCACAAAATTCAACCAAACAAATTATATTCCATTCCAAATGACCCACATTGTCAAAATAAAATACATTAAATCGAATTGACCTTAAATGAAAGTGAATTCTACGACAATTCAAAAAAAGATAAACCAAAAATCACTTCCTACACCCAAGTCCATAGAAAACAATCACAAAAAAGCGCCTTGTCATTGTTGTGGCCCACACATTGATTGACGCTAAACAGTGCTGCCAAGTGAACACCAGCTGAGTACCGGCATTTTTTCATTTTATTTATGTTTTTACCAACCGGCAAAGGCGTTACCTTGTAAAGCTCAGCTCATATTTGAACAATAAAAACGATTTGACTCATTGACAGCGCAAGCAAGTGCGGCCAAAAGCAAAAAAAAAACACATTTGGTCAATTTGGAAGCCATTAACTGACATTTACTCACAACAAATACTATAGAAACAGCAACAAGTTGGCTAATTTGGAACGCCTTATTGCTCAGTGAACGTAAAGCAAAAAAAAAACCAAAAAAAGATTGATTAAAATCAAATGTTTTGATCTTCAAGATCAAGTTCAAGAGTTTCTTTTTAAAATTTATTTTTGTATGAATTTTGGGTAAAGAAACAAAAAAAAAAGAAACACACAAAAATTAACAACGAACACAAATTTTTAAGCCAATTAAAAAACCGCATGTAATAATTTGTGAGCGTAGTTATTGTTTTGTATGCCAAATGCAAAAGGTTCATTGAACGTTTGCTGTTGTTATTGCTGTTGTTATTGTGTGTTATTTACGTACATATTCCGTACAAAATTTACGTATCATATTTGTTTTGTGCTCTAATTGTATTAATAAAGACATTTGACGTGGGTTAATGTCAGGCTTATGCACTCTTTCAACTTGCATTTGAAGGTAAACTGAATTATTTTTGTCTAATTCCTCACAATTGAAAGCATCAGGTGTTGTTAATTTCTTAACTAATTAATTGGCCTGGGACTTGTTGGGTTTACCTAATGATGAACACGTGCGTGGTTTTTCGACAATTCATACGCTCGCACACACAAGGTCGTTGTAGAAAAGTTGAAGGGGGCGTGTGTATTTGCAAAATTAAAGGCGGCATATTAAATTTACTTTTAAGTGCTTTGGTGGGGGTTTTTTTTTGGCACATACATATGAACGTTACTTGTGTATCGAAATTGAAAATAAGAACTCCTTTTGCCTAAGTGGGTAGTAATTGGATGTTGTATTCACAGACAAAATTTATTAAATGAAATGAAAAAGTTGCAAAAGGTTATTGGCTTCAGTGATTTAATTAATTTAAGGT
Source organism: Heteromyza rotundicornis (assembly GCA_951394025.1). Lineage (NCBI taxonomy): Eukaryota > Metazoa > Arthropoda > Insecta > Diptera > Heleomyzidae > Heteromyza > Heteromyza rotundicornis. Next base: position 66,514,968 of record OX596012.1, read on the forward strand.
GAAGGATTAAAAGAATGGAATGGAAGAATTAAATTAAATTTGACTAGAAGATATCATTTTAGTGCATGAGTATGTTGGGACAGACTGATGACAAAGATTGGTTAAATGCATAATTGGTATAAAAATGATACCACCAAGGAAGGCGCAAAAAAAAAAATTAAAATTTAGCTGCACACTTGAATTTAGAACGAATCGCAGTTCACAATCAGTTCATAATTTGGATCAATAAATATATTTTTCTGATCTTTTCAATTTAATTCTGCAGCTTTCAAATTCAACTTAACTTAACTGATAGGTATGAAAAACAATGTAGGTGGTATCTATAGTCTAGTAGAAGCATGCTAGTGGGATTCGAATTCCACTGTTGACACAAATGCATAACACTTGTTCGACATTGGTCGTTCTTCTGTCCCTAATTGTCTCTCCTCTCTGAAAAATATGCTATTGTCCCCGTTCCAGCCTCCTACCAATCTATCATCTCCTTTCCGAAGAGGCAAATCAACATTGTGTAAATAGGCAGAAAATGCCTGTGTTTCTTTTCAATTTAATGCTGAAACGTTCATGTGCTGTCCCAACTTAACTTTTCGTTAAATCGTGTCTTTAGAAAGTTTAATGTAATTTTTATTTATTATGCACAGTCATGCAATCATCCATGCTCTCCTATGCAAAGGGTTTTCAAACGATATACCGGAGTTTCAGATATCTTTACTATAAATTTCCTTTTCTCCAAAAAACTAAATGTGTCCCAACCTACTTAACAATACCTTACATTTTTTTTACTATGAACACATTTTTTTGTTTAAATTTGTACCTTAATATTTTTGAGTTGAACCCATTTGCCAATTAAATCCTAGTCATCTTACTGACATTTATTTACAACTAATAATAAAAACAAATTTAATTTCATCAAATTCGTAACACAAAATTTAAGTATAATTTAACAAAAATTATTCATTACCAAAAAATAAAATGCAAACTGATTGGAATCTGCTGACACTATTCTGAATTCTCTCACGTCTCCAACGCATATGCCATCGTCCAGGAATACTAATGATTTCACCCATAAAATGTCCATACTTATACTTCGATAACTATAAAATTAAAAAAAACATTTAAGTTGATTCTATTTTATTGATTTGCTTAGATCGTTAAAGGCACTTTAATATTATAATTTGTTAAAGGGAAAACCCTAAAACAAATACAAAGTACCATTAACTGACGTCAAAGTAACCGGTTCCCCGGTGTTTAGAACTGTTTTTATTTAAATTTTTTTTCGACCTTTTGGCAAATTGTAATTCCAATTCTCTATTTTACTGTCTAGAAGTACGTCAATTGTGAAATCATAAACACAAAAATAAATATTAGCAAAATGACAAAAAACTATACGCAAAAACAAACACAAATTAAATAAATAAAAAATACAAAATATATAATAAAATTTCAAACACAAAAAAGAAGCATTAAATTTTAACACCTTCTGTAAATTGATGGTTATTTGGATGTGAACGGCGCAGACTACGAAATGAAATAACACAAAAAACACAAAAAAAAAACAAACATAATTTTTAGTGGGGATTATAAAAGAGCAGATTGGACACGCTAAAACGGGCGGAAAAAGTTAAACAATATTGGTTGAAACTTGTTGGATTTGGTAAAGCAAATCAATGATTTAAAATTTGGCATTTGTTTTCTTTTTTGTATATATTTTTTGTTTGGTTTTCTGTTTAGTTAATTTGATGTTAAATGTAATAAACCAATCATAAATTGTGAATGAAACGGGGAATTTTGAATTTGGACAAAAAAATTTAATAAAATTATATTTATTTAATTAAATATTACATTGAATTCTTTAGAAAAACTAACGCTCTATTTTCATTTCAATATGAATGTTACCTAAAACAAATACTCATTTCCACACTCTGCCAATACGAAATACCAAATGTTAAATAATAATTTAATCATAATGGAGTAAAAAAACTTTTGTTTCAGCCACCAAATGATAAAATAAAAAATTAACTACAAAAAATAGCGTTGCATAAATACGCAATTCAGCTAAAATATTAAAATATTCACGAAATTTTATAATTAATGCAAACTGAATACAAAATCAGTTGGAATAAACGAAAATAAATAAAGATTTTTTTTCGGTATTTCTTTTTTTTTGGTTTTTTTTTTGTCGGTTAGCCATTTGACGGCGTTTGGTGTTTGGTGGCTATCACGGGCTTATCGACAAAAAAATAGCAAACCATTTCACCAATCTTCTGAGTTTTTTTTTCAAATAAATTTCTGCTGCTTATATATAAAGTTTTGCTAGTGAACATTTCAATAATTTAAAACTAAATTGCTTTTAACTGCCGCATTTTATTTGCCAAAGTGTGTTTGGGATTTTAAATGTTGTCAAGTCGACTTCGTGCGATTCGGTGCCGTAAATTGGCTAAACGCTCTCAAATGTATTTCGCGGGAGCCGGTTTTATTTTTGAATTTTCGGTTTAGTCAATATTAATATTGAGAACTAATTAACTAAATTCATAAATTAATATTTTCGATTTTTCGGAATTGTGTGTGTCTTTTGTCAATCGTTTGTAATTTAAATAGATTTTTATGAAGTTCTTGGCGAAATAAAATTTAATTTTGTTTCAAATTATTCATAATTTATGGTTGAATGGGGGAATATGTGTATGTATATTTTTCTCAATATCATATTTCAGTTTATGAGATAACAATTTAAGATAAAACGAATTGACTGCTAAAAATATAAAGGGAACACGTATTGGGATTAAATTTAATAAAATTGGAGTTAGAATTGTCATTAAACACATTCAAATGAATTTTGTTTTTGTTCCGATTTAACTGATTTGATGTAAAATCTTTATTTTTATTATTTGATTTGAAATAATTTCATTCAATTTAATTAAATAATTAAATTTGCACTTTATTCTTCAGATTGAATTGGGAATAGCATTCAAATAAAATACAATAATATGCTATTGACCTCCATGAACTTAAGATGCCAAGTTGAACGATCTCGGCTTTCTTGGTTTTTAGTCACGAAAAAAGTGTTTCCTATTTAATTAAGTACCTACACTATTTTACAAATTTAAATATTTTAAGAAAAAACTATGGGTATGATGAGTATCTATAGTTTTCTGTTGTGTTCTGCTACGTCTAGATTTTCAGCAAATCACAAACTGTGATTAATTAATTACAATTCAAAGTAATTATCATTGTTAATTGATTTTTCCAATGGAATTCAATGGAATTGAGCAAAATTCAATTCCATTCCTGAGGAAATGAAAAATTAATTGCCATTAATTAATGGAAATGAATTTACCCAGTTCTAACCAACCTAATTACTAAGGGTTTTTTTTTCTAATTTACAATTTTTCACTTTTAAAAAAAAACAAACATTTTTTGGAAAATAAAAACATTTTTATTCAGAAATTAAGAAAAAAAATTAATTTTAAATAATATTTTTATAATTTTTTTTTGAGTTGTAAAATTATTAAATTAATTTCCAAATTACCTGTACAAAATTTTTAATTTTTTTATTTTGTAAATTTAATTTTTTTTTCTATTAAAAAAGTAACTGTACAAATTTTTGTAAATTTTTAATTGTTTAAATTTAATTTTTTTTTTTATTGAAAATCTTTGGTTTTCGATTGTTTCTTTTAAAAATTTGTAGTGGATCACAAAGGACCCCAAATTAGTATAAGTAGATACACCGATCTCGTCCTTGTGTTTTATTTTGCATTTTTATTTTACCGATTTTAATACAGTGTTTTTATTAAAAACTTTTAGCCATAGTTTCATAGAATAACTGTATGTGAAAAGTTTGAGCTATGAGTACGTGTGGACAGATATTCGCATAGATATGTGATAAAATCTTAATTCAATATTGATAATATTTTTATAAAATTAAGCTATTAATTATTGTTATATAAGAAAGCATTGTCCCTTCATTGATGTCTTTCGAAGACAAAATTTATCAAATTATCATTCACATTTATGCATTCAATTAATTTCCATCTTAATTAATTAATTATTTAAACTTTCTCTATTTGTATTTTTTTCTCGTACGGAATAAATTGAAGAAATTCATTTAAATTATGCCCGGTTGTAAATAATTAAATGTTGAACTAATTTTTATGCGAATTTTTATGCATAGAAATTATATTGAATTAAAAAACTATTTAAAAACTATTAAATTGAATTTGGCACATTCATTTTTAATGGCAGTAAAATAATTTCCATGAATATTTTGTGGGCTCTATCTCAGTTGTGAATAAAATTAACCCATTTTTTGTCTAATTATTTTGGCAACCAACTGCCAATGAAATTTTGTGTAAATAAAAATCAAATGTAAATTTCACACTCACCCAATATTGTGCCATGACAGGCGATTGCGGCACCGCATGATATCAACACCAAGGAGGCGTGCAGAAGGTACTTTTGCAAAATTGTGGCGGTCATTTTTGTAGAGCGTTTTTTCTTCCTTTTCGAGTTGTAATTGTGTGTGGTAATTATCCTTAAATTATTTTTATTTAAACACTTTTATCCAATGTACGGTTTGCAAAAAAAATTCCACAAAAATGCCGAACAATTTTTAATTTTTTTTTAATTTTTCTTAATTATTAATTATTTTTTTTTTTAGAATATAACTTTTTTCTTTGTATGCCAAGACAAAGATATATTTCAATTAATTTTTGTAATTTCTTTTCTTATTTTTTGGAAAAATTCACTGTTTCTTTCTTTTGAAGGGGAAAAAAAATCCGAAAATTTTGAATTTGCGTTTGAATGATGATGAAAACCGAAAATGCCTCGAAGACTCCACTTCAATATCCACTCTCGTGTCCAGCCAGCTAGACTTGAAGGCGTCTTATGGTTGACCGGTGCCCGTTGCCGGACGCTTTTATATCAACAAATCAATTCGAAAAAAGCGAAATTGAAAATCGAGTAAGCATTGCGCGGAGACGTTTCACATCGGCTACTGAGAGTCGTCGTCGTCGTTGTCGGTGCGTCTTCGGTATTCGATCTTCGCGTGCCGAAGATTTGCTTTTGTAACTTCGTCTGTGTTGTATGTCATTTTGTCATCTTCTTCTTGTTGTTTTTCTTTTTTTGCGTAGAGCTCGTAACGCGACTTTTCTTCAGCTGAGCTCTCAGGTGGTCTTGGCTGGTTTTCAGCTTGCTCGACTTCGAAACATGTTGCTGGGCGTGTGTGGCCTCATGTTGCTGGTAGGTGACATTTCGAGAGTTTGCATTTGAGATTTACTCACCTAAGTCAATGGAAAAGTCGGTTTCCTAACAGAAATTAGAAATGATTTCCGTTCACCAGTATCTTCTCTAATTGATTTCGTTTGAATTGAGCGTGCTTCGTCAGTAAAACTGTGGCTAACTATATTGGGAACAGTTCTCAATTTGTGGGAACACTCTTTTGTTAGTTTTTTTTTTTTTGTAACTGTGGAAACTAGTTTTGGAGTTTAGATTTAGTTAGTGTCTTCCGCCAAGTTGAGTTGCCTGTCGACTCTGGCAGAGTTCAGTTTGATTTAGTATTCAAAATATCCAAAAATGAAATTCGAAAACCTTTCTCTTATTTAATATCGAAGTGGTGAATTTAATTTCAAAATTCGTTTGGTTTTAATTAAACATTTTCCAAATAAATTTTTATTAGAATTTCTAACTTTTTGACTAAATTTTTATAGGCCCTCTATTTCAGTCAGTTATGGAGAAGGAAGCGCATTTTTCAAAATTGCGGTAAGGCATAACCTTCTCAGGAATTAATTATGGAATTTAACTGTGGACGTACCACTGAATGATTTCAGTCAAAAGTCAAAAGTTTTTGGGACCTTTTTTCTAAAAAAAATATCTGCCCTAAAGGAAATACAATTCTTGAATACAGATTAAATGTGAGTAAGTTTCAGTCGGGCAAGCCGACTTATATATACCCTACACCTTCTGGGCCATATTGTATCCGCCATCTTAAATTTTAAAAATGCGACATCAAATTCGAAATCAGCGACCCCAAAAACCTCACTATACAAAATTTCATACTGTTTTGATGAAATCTTAAAATTTCGGTAAAAACACGATTTTCACTTATATGATCTTTTCCATACCGGACACTTCTCCTTCTTGGTGTTACAAACATCAGACCAAAGTGAATATACCCATACCTCATGAGGTGTAGGGTATAAAAATGTAAATATGAAATATAGGCAGTTATCTGATTTACTTTTGCATTGAACAGTCTCTGCTATTTACGACTGGGCTGAGACGTCTTAAAAATTACAATAAATTTTTTTTTTATTTTCCCCTTTTAATATTTTTTTGATTTTTTGATGTCTTTTATAAAAGCACAAAATTCCTTTAACTTTAAAAATCCAAAAATTTAGATGTGTCAAAGCGGAACTTAGATGAGTCTAAGAGGAACTTTGGTTTTCTTGCAAGGTTGGTTAAAATATGAGTTTACCAAATTAAGTACTTGCCACTCACACTTGATAAGCCAAAAAGCAATAAGTCACTTTTGAAATTGCTCGGCACCTGTGACAATTGTAAAATTTATAGGACGCGTCGCATCAGTTCTATATAAAATCCAATGACTGAATGCATGACTGAGTCATTTTGTTATCAAGTTTTTTGAGTTAAAGAAATAAGTTTTAAAATGAATCAAAAAATTAAATCAAGAACCAATTTCCAGCACGCAAAACCGCATCTGGAAGAATCAATGATTAATCCAACACTTTCACACATTGATCCTGCCTCACACAATAAATAAACTACACCAAATAATCACAAACTGCTGCGCGTGCGCACACAAAGCTCACCATTGACTCTCCCTGTTAACGGCAAACATTGTTTCCAGCAGTATGTTAACAACAATTTGTTGTGATTTGAGCCAATGGCACAGTCCGCCGTACCGAACCGCATAACGTTTGAACACCGCAGCACGCGCTTCAAACCTAACAAAGGCGCGAAATTGAGTCACGGAACGGACGAACAAAAGCCAACAGCGAAAAGTGTTAACTGCAACATCAAAAATTAATATTTAAGAAAACAAATAACAAAAATTAATATTAAACAATTTTTTCTTAATTTCGAAAAAATACTTTTTACCGAAGGCCATTTTTGTTTGTTTAAATTCATTTTTTATGTTTCAACGATTGTTGCTATTTGTTATTGATATTGTTGTTGTTGTTATATTTAACGAAAATGTTTAAACAAAATACTCAACGGCTTCTTGTATCGCAAGTGCCGGTCTTTTGTGCGTGACTCTTGCCGTCTGGTCTGGAAATTGCCTTTAAGCGTCTTTTTATTGTTTTAATTATATTTTATTTTTTCCTGTCGTTGCCATTGTTTTTGGCATAATTTTTAATATTTATATTCTGTTCGGAAACAGAATAAATCAAGAATCGACGTCATCGTCGCCATCGACGCACACCACCACCACCGCCACTACGGCCAATTCGTCATGTGTGGCAACCGAAATACCAGTTTCGGCTCAATTGTTTGTGTCTCAGGAAATTTGCAATTTTCGAAACTTTTCTCAGCCACTTGTACTCTGCTCAGGCCCACCAGCAGCGTTGGCAGAGTCGACATATTTACTTCTTTTTTTGTGGGTATTTTTTGTTTTAATTATGATTGACATCTTTGGAGGAGAATATACAGGATTGTAGTAACTAAGCGCGACAGAACCTGGTTGCAGTTCAACTGTCCAGTTTACTTAACTCATTGGAATGGAAAATTGTGTGACAAAACGCATTAAGCGGTTGAGTCGATTTAGGCAGTAATCGAGTTGGGTCGTTTACGGTATTTTATTCATAAAAAATTATAGAAAAAAAACATGACAGTTTTTTGAATTATTTTGAGAGCAACTCCATACACAAATTGGTTTTAAGCTTTTATTGTTTTTTTTTTTACCACAGACCTAATACAAAAAGTAAACAAAGAATTTCTTATAAATCTTCTCATCCATTATACCCTACACCTTATGAGGTATGGGCATATTCACTTTGGTCTGATGTTTGTAACACCAAGAAGGAGGCATGTCCGGTATGGAAAACTATAAATATTCTTTATCAGCGTCACCTCCTGAGATGATTTAAGCATATCTCTTCTCTTTTCTTGTAAATATTTTTGCATCAGCTTGGTGTAGGGTATATATAAGTCTGCTTGACCTACTGAAACGTTCTCACTTGCTTTTATTCAAATTACCAATAAAGACATTCAACTTAATGGCCTTCTTGTATAGCTGCGCCCTACAAAATACACTCAGGTAGTCTGCCAATATAAATACTGATGTCTGTCCACGCAACCACTCCACTTTGTTGAGAGCCACGCTTATAGTAAGCTATGAAGAAAGGTGTGAGCTGCTTTTTTTATATATATTTTTTTCCCAACTATTCAATTGTGACTGTTTATTGTTTTATTGAGAATTTTGATTAAAAGCTTTGATAGCTGCTAAAAACGATTTCTTGGAATTGTTTTATGTTCCGAGTTGCATAGTCTATTTGTGTCTCAATTAGAAGAGGCGCTCCCTTTTAGAGAATTAATTTCAAGCTATATTTGTGTAGTTTATGACAGTATTCTTGTGTTCTAAGTATGATTTCATATGATACAAATTTTCCATTCCACTATCTGCAATAAAGCTGCACTGCCAGTATGTATACCTAAAAATAATGGAAAGGAAAGAGTTTCATTTCAAAACAAATATTCCCGTATTTATGTATAGAAAATGTTTCTTTTTTCATTTCACCACAACACACAATGCATTGACATTTTAATTATGCTCTGCTGTCAAATGCGTGTTCGCCAAAAGCATTCATACAAAATTATAAAAAAAAGCACTCAAAGTGATTAATTAAAATTTAACATCAACTTCAGTAGCAAAAACAATGCATCAAGTGCAAATGCGAATTGTTGCATTTGACAAAAAACCGAACGTACATTGAAATGAAATGAAATAAAATAAAAAATGATGATTTATTGAGCCGGAAATAAAAAAGTTTTTTTTTACAAATAAAACTAAAAGCGCTGACATTGTCTTTATGAAAATCATAAAAAGTATTTTTAATAAATGTCTGATTTTCCGTTGTTGTTGCAATTCGATGCCATAATTTTCCGAAAGTGCTGATAATGCGCTACTGGCTATTTATAGTGTAAAAATACATATATTTATTTGCGAGTTATGAGGTCAATTGGTTTCGAAGTAGGGGAAATTTTAATTAATGGTCAATGTGTATTTAGGCAGATAAGGTTCATAATAAACATTAGTAAATACTTACCTCACAAATAAGATATAAAGCAGTGCTTTGATGGCCTATAAATAAAAATAACTTCGATAACTCCTAATGTAGGGTAAGCTGGGGTAGCTGTGACGTTGGGGCGCATGTGACTTTGAGGTTTTGGGGGAGAAAGTAGCAGAAACCTGATAGGAGCAATACGTGTTTTTCTGTTTTCACAGACGCTAATGTAACTTTCCTATGTGAATATAATTATTTAATTTTCTGAATCTTTAATTAAATTTGGATTCAATTAAACATAAAAATCGATAATAAAAAAGTATTTCGTCAAGATCAAGTGTAGATTTGACATTACATACATATTTTGACAAATTGTGAACTCATCTTGTTTGATTAAGTACTTTTATTCAGACTTTTTTCAGTACTAATTTATTCAGAATTTTTTTAATTACACTGTAAAAAAATATGTATTTGAAAAATGAACAAAATAGGTGATAAAAATATACTTGTCAAATGCTCCCCTTTAAAAGTCCTGAATGCCTCACAGTAGTGTCATTTTTTAAAGCTTGAAAAGCCTAAAAAAAATGTTGAATAAAAACTCAAAGGGATCCGACTAAACTATTCTCTGTTAAGGTTTTGACTACGTCACCAACTAACACGCTGAGAGGAAAAAATCGATTAAATGTATAGAGCGTCAGTACACTTCATTGCTTTTTTGCTCTAATGTATCATAAGAAGTTTATCGATCCTGTAGCAGTCTGACGCCATCAAGTAACACGAAAATGTTACTTAATAAAGGCATGAATCCTGTCCGAAGATGTCTTTTCTTGAACATAATTTTTCGGTTAATTGTGTTTCACTGCTACCTTCTTAGTTCTTTCACTCTCCAGTTTGCTACTGGTCCATTGGCATTTCTTGCCAGTTTCAATTCCATTCCGGTCCATTAGTATTTTGTTCCAGTTCCATGCCCGTTCCATTTCCAAATTTATTCCATTTCCAAACATAAACTAAATACATACCCTCGAACACTGAAGGGTAATACCTCCAAATTGTGTGGTTATTGTACACTCAAAGCATTTTTTCGTTCGTAAGAAACGAAAAATTAGACAAACACACTTCGTTTGTGGTTTCGTTTGCTACCAACGTTTAAGTAACGAAAAAAAAAAATGTTCAGCTCAGCCAGGATTCGAACGCGGCACGTAAGGTTTATAAGTTACGCACATACACGCTGTGCCACTGAGCTACTTTCGTTCTGGTCGATAAAAACAAAGCTTATATCGAATTCGTTTAAAAGTTTATTAGAAATTAGTTTTTAATTTGCAGCAATTTAAAAACGTTTCCAATAAAAGTAAATTGCAATACTTTTATTGGAAACGTTTTTAAATTTTGCAAATTTATTTATTATTTGCTGCAAAAACGACTTAATTTGGGGCAAATGTTTTTTATTTGTTTTTTCGTTTGAGTTTGTATTCAAAAGTAGTATATTTGCAGCAAACGTTCTCCAAACATATTAATTCTTTAAGTGTAGCGAACTAGCGATCTGTTGGGCAGTTAAACTAACCAAGGGATATATTTATACCTGATTCTGGTTAAATCCCAGATTTATATAGATTTTTAATACAACAATTTCGCTGATTTTTATTAATTAGATTACAAAAAAAATAACAATTGCCATCACTCAAACTGCAAGCATAGCCAATGGCAACCTCAGTACTGACCCACATATGAATGCATGTCTGTACATGTGAGTGCAAAACTTCTATCAAGAACAAAAGTGTTTTTGTTTAGTTTACGCACTTTAAAAAATGTTTCTATTTTTCAATGGCCATCAATTATTTTGCCAACTGTGAAGTACTATTTGTTTTGTAAGTACAATCGAAAATTTTTTAATTATATACATTTTGTTAAAAGCGTGCCCGGCGCGCGGTACAACGCGGGTAATTGAGCGGTTAAAATGGCTTCGAGTGGTTTTGTGATTATTTTCCACATTTGATTTGATGCAAAAACGAACAAATGAATTTAATGCATATGCCTGGGTTAGCTGAACTAAGCGCAAATATTTATTGACGTTTATATGTACATATGTCCTATTGTGTGGTTAATTATGTAAATATTCAGCATATATTTGGCTTTTGTGGAAAAGAAATTAAATGGACAAATTGGAACTGCAAACGGAAGTTGAATATGCAAATTTTAAATTTTATCGAACGTTTTGAAAATTAAGTATGCATGAACGGGGAGTTTTATTGTCCTTATTTCTTAGCTAGTTGACCACGTCCTGTGTTATATCGAATACAAAATTTGATTGTCATAATTATGGTAAATATCGAATTTTATTCACCTCTCCTTTGAGCCAGCTAAAATTGGAATGAATGAAGTTTCACTAAATTATGTGTAAACTTTGATTTTAAATCGCCTAAATTAAGTGGGCTGCCAACAAAAATTAATATCAAAAGAAATTGATTGTGATATGCAAAGTTATCAATGAACTCGTGTAACTATTTTTAAACCCAAAATGGCCATAATAATAAATAATTTCCAAAAAAATAAGAAAAAAACAGCCAAACAACAAGTTGACAAGCCTAATACAATACAGGCAAGTGTCAAGTTTCGTCAACAATCGGAGTGTAAAACTGTAACTCGTAACCAGCACGTGTGTGCCAAAGTATACATTTGAAATCGGTTTAGTTAGAAAACGCTTTCATTATTATGCTAAAAAAAAACGGCCGGTATTGACGGTGAAGCGCTGGCCACGAAGAAGCTGCCATTATGATTTACACGCATAAGGTAGTGAATGAGGGGCAATCCTTTTGAACTGACACCGCCAGCAGCAGCACCCCAGCAGCACGACGCACTGTGGGCTTCGGGGTCTCGCGATTGACGCAATTAATTCACTTTAGTAGCAACTGATTTTCATTAAAAAGCCGTCAGCGTACAATAAATTTAACAGCTTCGAAGTTTTTTTGTATTTGGTTTTGTTTTTCTTTTTTGCTTTTTGCTTTTTCTTCCAAAAGGCAGAACATAATTTTAACGCTCTTTAGTGTTGTCGCTCTTGCTCGGACGCAGTTCCAAAGTGGATGTTGATTTATGCCGCTGTCGTTCGACGCTTCGTTCTGATTTTCTGATTTGGTTTTTTTTATTTTGTACGCACTATTTTCGGTTTATTCTTTGCTTTTCTGAATTAAACTTGTTTTTGGCGCTACTTTTATTTTTGGAATTGTTTTATTGTTTCTTGTAGTTATTTTTAATGATTTTGTTTAATTTTAGTATTAAGTATTAAGTAAACCAATAAAACGTAAGCTTTTGCTTGTAAAAAGTGTACCTCTGAAAACATCATAAACCTTTATACCATCCACGCGTGTGTGACGTGTGTCATAATTAAATTGGCAGATGTATTCGCAAAAAAAAAAACCAACTGAAGGAAGTCCCACGCAACTCTACACTCGTAATGGAAATTTAAATCTTTATACTTGTATGAGGTTCTATATTCACTTTGGTCAGCATTTTGTAACGCCAATAAGGAGACGCACACTGGTCTGAAAGCCGATTCTTGATGGACAAAGCTCAAAATAACAAAATATCTGTTTTTACCATAATTCACGTATTAAAATAGAAAAACATACTTGCGGAATCACAGAAGTATATATTGCGACTTCTTCAATTCCCACCATCACTTTGAACTCAAATGACATCTCTCAACATGTCACAGTCACTAAATGAATACGATTATTCAATTTGAATGAAAATTCCCGCCAGCCAAATCCTCTTAATTAAATTAATGTCAATTTATGTATTGTAATCTTCTTAAACGACAGCTACCATCAATAAATAGTATTTAAAATTAAATGAAATAGAATGAAATGAAATAAAGAATTTGATAAACCAGCAATCAAGATACGGACAAGTAAACAAATATTTTGAGTCAATCAAAACAAGTCCGTCACATCACAGGCACAGATTGACAACTCAATCAGGCGTTTAATGTTTGGAATTAACTTATTTAATTCGAATCAAAGCAGCAACAGTGTGTGGTCTACGATATGCGATATTTAAACTATTGTTTAAAGTCACGTATGCCAATTTTTGGTATTGATAGAATGAATCCAGTACACACTTTTATTGAATGTTTGTGACCAGATCAGATTTCAACAAATTTCAATAAACGCCTGTTCGCCTTGAATACAAATAAAAAAAAGTTTACCATTTCTCAAATGACATGAAGTACCTGGTGGTTTCTTTTTTCCAACCTAATGCAATGTATGAAATGTTGAAAATTCTAAATCATATTTTAGTCACTTCAAAAAACTATTTTGTTACATGCCCTCACCATCATCAAAGATCCTGAACGACTTCTTTGTTCTGTTAAAACTGGCAAGTCTGTGTAATTTTACTTTTGTTTACAAAATTAACACACCTACATACGCCCCTCCCCTCAAATAAATTAAAACATACTCTAGTCTATTATTAGGTTTTTTTTCTTAATCGTTCTTAATGTCTTTTTTGAAAATTTCCCATAACTTCCGAATCAAACCAATCGAGGTCACGGTGCGTTGCTCTTTTATGTTCCGCTCGCCAGCATAAATTGTATTGTTAGTCTTAATGTTATTATTATTATTAGCTTAAAGTAGCATAGAAAAGTTTAACGCTTTGGCTCTACAGCGGAAGTTCTTTTTGTGAAATTTAATATCTCAACTAGTTCGAGCAACGGCATATGTAGACGAAAACCGCTCATGAATTAGTATGAAGCGCGTCTATCTTCGACCAGACACAAAAGCCAACAAATTAATAAGAAGTTTTTATTAGTTGCTGAATTAAATTAACAAGCGTAACGCTGGACTCGTCTCACCTGAATTCATGTTCAACACTTTGCATTCGCTGGAAGTTCGAATTTTTATGCTTATTTCATTTGTTTATGTAGATTTTTTTTGCTGGCTGCTAAAGAAGACATTTAAATTTCTTAAAATGTACAAACATTGTTATTAAGATGACAAATTGCTTTGCACGCTGTCGGTCGTGAACAATTGTTTGCATTTTTTATTTATAGTTTTTTTTTTCTCTTTCTTGAATTGTTTTGCATTTTATATGAATTAAATACAAAAGCTAGTTGAAAATCTGTTATTTTTGTGGGTATTATTTTGGTGAGATTTTAGATTTTCCTTTGTTTTGGTTTAGTATTTTGAGTTATGGTTGAGCAAAATTAAAATTAAAAAATTTTATTTGTAGACGGAAAAAATTATATCTTCTATCCTAAGAACGAATGGTTCTTGAAGAAATTTTTGGTTGAAAACTTATATTATCTACATGTGAAGGATAAATTCAGAGAGGGTATGTAAGTCATTGTTTCTGTTAGAAGTTTGAGAAAGAAGCTGTCTAAATGTTAGACTCTATAGAAGTCGCTAAGAAACCACATTTTTAAGACAGTGAGATTTTTTAGAGTAGCTAATATATGATAATATAAAGCTTTCAGTTCAAAAACACAGTATGAGATTATGTCCATAAGTCGAATCAAAATAAAAATGCACTAAGTACACAGATTTCCTTACGCACTTAGTGAATTCAAATTTTAAATGCGACTTATGGACTTAACCCTCCTAATATGATTGTGTACCATACAGACAAGGAGTTTCAAGGTTTATTGTATACATGACAAATAAAATAGTGCCAGCAGATCTGCTATCGAAAAAACGTTCAAAAAAGTAACCAAAAAATGCATCAAAAGTTCTAATAAAAAAAAAGTTATAGGAAAAGTTTCTGATGGACTGTTAAATATTCATTCGCTAGAACATTGCATGTCTTAAGTTAAGTGGCATCGAAGTGGATCGCCAGCAGTTTTCTGTCTTAAAAACGTATAATCTTTTCGTATGAATCATTCATTTCAAGTGCAGATGTGTGCACCCTCCATGCATGTTCGAATAAAAAGCAACAAAACATCACAACAAAACTGACACTTGTCTGTTATGCGCAACCTTGACTTTGGACAAGTTGTGCATTGTGTCACTAACAACTGACAACTGGCAGGGTTAAGCGGCCGAATATGGTGACAAATGACAAAAACAAAATCTACGTTACTATTTCGCAAATAGAAGAAAATTGCGTAAAAATTACAACAACAACACACACGGCATTGAATGTCATACAAACAAAAACAAAGTGTAGCACATGTTTGAAACTTCAAATGTCCAAAAAACGCCACGGAAAAAATGACAATGGCTGGCTGTTATTTACGCTTTTGACAGCAATTTGGTGTGAAATCATATTGAAATTGACAACTGCCGACAAGTGCACACAAGAACGCCCAAGCGAATGCGCTCAAAAGTGATTAATGAGTTTTGATAAATTAAAAAGCGATAAAAAAAAACGTGGTTTGAACCAATTCCATGAATTTGTTGATACAAATCACATGGCGTGGGTGAGCGTGAAATCGTTGAATGCGTCACAAGCGCCGAAAATCTGTGTTAATCTGGTTTCGCAGTAAAAACTGTTCACAGTCGAGGGAGTGTTTCTTTTTTTAATTGATACTTCATTGCAACTTTCAAAATATTTACAAGAAATTGTCAAATTAATTTAATATTTTTAGTATGAATTTTAGTTTGCTTTTAAATTCGTGCGAATTCCAGCGTGCAAAATATTTACTTTTCTCATCAATTCTGTGGAAACTTGTGCTGGAGTGACTTACTCATGTTTTCTGTTTCACTTGATTATTTCATTCATGATTCGATTTTGTGAAAACAGCACAAACAAAATACGGAATTTCCACTTAAATCCAAGCCGCTGACGTCGTATTCGGTAATAAAGCAATTAAGGCATTTAGCAATTGAGAAGAAGCGGTTTGCCAACGACCGCGACTCTAACTCCCGTGCTTTTCTGTGTGCTAGTAGCTTGTGGGTGCGGTTGCTCTTTATTTGTTTTCTAGATTTTATCTTTAAACGTTTATTAACAATCATATTTGATTAGATAAAAGTAATTTCTTTGCTTAATTGTATAAAAGCTAGTTGTAGGAAAAACTGTACCATTCCTTTAACAATAGAAAGACTTAAGCGATAAACTTTAGCAAATTAAGTTTGTCGCTTGAGTCTTTCGTTTTTTTAAATATTTTTTTCTTCAACTTTGATTGTAGTCACAGTGGGATGTAACAATGAAATATTGAATAATTTTTTTTACTTACATTTTTGTACGTAGTAACACAATTTAATCGATGAGGTTACTTATACGCCCAGTAATCTTCGTAGGTATTGACTAAGCTTAGCCCTTTGTACCACTCCAATTTCAATTAGCAATTTAATAGTATAATTTTTATTTTGTTTCACGATCTTACAACATAAGTACCCAATTGCCTATATGTTCTGAAATACTAAAAACGTCATTATTAGGAAGGTATAAATGTCAAATGTTATAAATGACTTTGACAGGAACGGAACAAGTATGGAACCTAAAAAATGGAAATGTGGCGGAATATGTAAATGGCAAAGCTGCCAAATGAATCCCGCTTTTGTGAAACAGTGTTATTGAATGAATTTATTATTAGTTAAGATTGCCTTTGGTGTGAATAAACCCTTCGATAAACGCAAAAAAAATGTATGGTAAAAAAAGTTAAATATTTTGTCGTACCTATGTGGAATTGAAGGGGTGTATGGATGAAGGCGGCATGTAACAAAAATTTTAAAGTTGCCTTTTTGGCACAAGTGCCGTTCCAAGGAGAATATCTTGCCGAATATTCCTTCCAAGAATGGAATTCAATTCCTCAATTTTAGTAACTAAAATTTAGTAACTCAAAGAGAATTGACCTGGGAAGCTTCGTTGTAAAAACCCTCGAACGGTTTCACTTTACTATGGGTAGTACTTTCAATCAATTATAATGCTGCCTTGTCGCCAAAATTGTCTAAAATTGTCCAATAGCATAATTTATTGGAAAGTTATCAAAATAGAGAGTATCCAATATTCCATTCTGTGGGTCGAAACAAGAAAAAAATTATCAAAAAACTAGAGAGTGGACTATCTTCGGCTATACCGAAGTTGAAATACCCCCACACAGTAGGAAGAAGTACCTCGAACATATAAAAATGTGGTCTCAAGACCCTATTTTGAGCCAATTATAGGTGGTTTTGGAGCCCGGACCATGTCCAAAATCCATTTCTAAAAATTTCCAATCAAATCCACCAAAAAAAAAAAATTGGTCTCAAGACCCCATTTAGACCCTTATATATGTGGCTTCGGAACCTTGTAACCATGTCAAAAATACGTTTCTAAACATTTCCAATCGAATACAACAATAAAAAATTTTAACCTTTTTTTTCGGGAGCCACGCCCAGTTTTTGTCCGATTTGGCTGATTCTCGAACTTGATCTCAGTATTCACGAGAAAAACATGTACCCAAAGTTTCAAGTCGATATCTCCAAAACTGCGACCGCTATCGTGCGGACGGACAGACGGACAGACGGACATCGCTAAATCGACTCAGGAGGTGATACTGATCAAGAATATATATACTTTTCCATACCGGACACGCCTCCTTATGGGCGTTACAAACGTTGTGACAAAGTGAGTATACCCTGCCACAGTGAGTGTGGGGGTATAAAAACGATAGTAAAATTTTTTTAAGTTTTTGTAATTGTAATTTAAATTACGTATAATTTGAGCTCTTATTAGTTTTTCATATTTTTTTAATTTTAATTAAATCCTGAAAATAAATAAAAATGTTACCATTCAAAGTTGTTTCCATTGCATTGTGCATCTTTCGAAGAAGTCATAAAACATCCGCTTTAATATGGCTAATATGTTAATTGTTAAAACAAAAATGTATTTTTTTTCACCCAATATTAGATTTTGAATTAGAAGCAAAAATTAACACAAAAGCCAAAAATTGACGAAATGGCTTGACTCTCTTGTGGTGAACAGAAATTGTGTACATTAGCATTATGAGCGCTGGGCGCGCATTGAGTGTGTCAAAAAATACCAGTCAAACCAAACTTTATAATGCAGGGGAGATAGGGGGGGGGGGCAATTCAGGCGAAGCTAAGAAGACACTTTGCAGAAAGCGAGATAAGCCAACAGGTTCTTTTAATTTTTATTATTATTTTTTTATGTTGGTGAATTAATAAAATGTTTTTTTTTATTTTGTCTGTGTTTTTGCAAAGAATATGAAAAGACTGATAACTTGCATAAGAACAACTGCTGCGGTAATATAAAAGATAATTTATGACAGCTGGTGACTTGCTGTCTATGCCTGAGATTGTTCAATTTATTTAAGCAAATTTTGCCAAATGTTTTCTTAGCTGGTTTTTTGCGTGTTGTGAATTCTTATTGTGTGTGGTTGTTGTTGTTGTTGTTGTTGTCTATTGACAGCTATATGCTGTCATTTTGACATTAGGTCGTTGAACAGTCGGTGACACCTAATCAATGAGTTCGCATATGGCAGCTGGGGGAAAAGAGCTTTCCTTGCGCTTCGTCTCACATTAGAAATAAAAACAAAAGAAAAAAAAACGAGTGTCAAGTTGAAGGCTCTCTTCTTGTTGCTGCTGCTTGTTAACACGCAAATACTTGTCGCTTAGACAGGTTTGGATGTTAGCTTTAGCCTGCCGATTAGCCAAACGTTTTGGTTAAGTGGATTTTTGTTTGTTCTCAGGTGAGGATTTGCAAAACGGAAATAGTTGTAGAGTTGGTAGCGGCTTTGAGCGCCCGCTTGACTTGGCTGGCAGTTAAAATAATACAAGATGGCTTTTTTTGCTGGTTATTTTTATTGGGGTGCTGTGTTTTCACGGACTCCTAATGGACGTCATTCATATGTTAATATCTCTGCAGAGATGTTGATGGCTTTATGACACTTTTCACAAAACAACACAAGCGCTAGAATATTGTTGACATTAAAGTTGAATTAAAAATTTAAAAAGAAAACAAATGGCGTCTTGAGTTCTAGCTGGAAAAAAATATTGCTTCAATAAATAGAAAAAAAATTATAAAATGATTAGCATAGAAGAGAAAGTTTAGAAAAATATTAATTAAATTTAATTAAGTTATATTCACTTAACCAAAACAAATTTGCATTTGTTTTTTATCAATTACCAATATCAATACTCGACAAGCCGCTGATGAAGCCCAGCCCAGCTGTGCTCAATTTCTTTTCAAAACGCAACTCGTTTCGCTCAAAACAAGAACCACATCCCGGCTGGGCTCAAGGCTTTTGTTGTGTCTTCGTTTTTTGATTTTTGCTACATTTTATGGCACTTCTTTTGTATCGCCAAATTGAACACAATGCAAATATTTGTTTGGATACAACTTTTCGTTTTTTTAATCTAATTCATTTGATTACTTTTTGATTTGACAAATTAGTTTGATTTTGCCAATTTTACTGATTAGATTTCATATGCAAAATGGCCACACCTTCAATCAGTTGAGATTGATATAATTTATGATTGATTTTTATGGCTGCCGTTTGAATTTTGATGGTCTCTTTCATATACATTTCCATATTATTTGCAATGGAATTGTTAATTATGAATTTTTTATGCATTTTTTGCGAACATTTTTTTTTTAAAGAAGAACCTTTTGTATTATATTTTATGGGTGGTTTGTACGTTAGTATTCATGTAAGTATAATAAAGTATTGCTAAATGAAGTAAATATTGAATTAGATTTTTTTTTTTGTATGTGTCTGTGCTGAGCAATTTTAGCTAACCGTTCGCGTTGACCTTTTGTCTTGAGTCTTCCATATTTAACAATTTTCCTTTTAGTATGAATTGAACTGTTGGCTGACACTTTATTCGTAGTCTTAAAACTTAAAGAACAAATACTTTTGTTATACAAATTTGTATTTTGAGAAAAGAATTCTTTTTTTCCCAAATTAAAAATAAATAGGATTTCTAGAAGAAAACCAAAAGTACACTTTTCGGAGAAATATCCTATAATATGATTTTATCCAACTATTTATGATATTTCGTAAAGTTGCAGATAAGCTTTTGGAGCAGAGTAAAACGAGGTATTGTGGAATAGGTTTCTGCACTCGAAAATGTGAGTGATAATTTGAACTACTTTCAGTGATGGCTTTTAGTCAAAGCAGGAAATAATAATTAGAAATCCGACAACGTACAGAAACTGAGTACAGATCTGTACTCAGTTTATCGATAAAGTATAACTCATTGGACATATGAATTCGTGTTGTGGTTTGGTGCTTTGAGTGAAAGTCATTACTGAAAGCTCTTGATTATATTGTTGAACGGACCATTAGCTTGTAAAGTAACATTTCTCAATTCTGCTACTGTACAGCTGATCTAAAGAAACCGTACCGGTAATGGCGTGGTAATTCAATATATATACGTGCAAAGTCAAATCTATTCTAAACTCTAAAAGTTTAATAATAAAATGTTAATAATATTGCAGAAATATTTTTATTTGGAACATAAGTTTACTTTTATTTTTATTTTCTTGTGTTTTGTGAATTTGTATTTTATTTTATTTGATATTTTTATTTTTATTTTTATTTTCATTTTTAATTTTAATTTGTGAACAGTTAAACATGGAACTTTAATAAACTTTTTAGTGTGAGTCTTAAAATTTGTTTATAAGATGTCGATGCCAAAAGTCTTGGAATTTAACTTAATTTTTTTATTATTTTCTTGTATGGTGTCTGTGTTGTGGAAGAATATTTTATTTCGCTTTTGCACAAATACGTGTACTTATAAATTTGGTTTGTACACAGTATTGGCGCGTGTTTGCATGTATTTGTTTGTGTTGATGTCTGCACGTGTTCCATTTCACCTAATACCAAATTCCTAAAACATTCGTACAAAAATAGATTCGCTCAATTCCTTAAGTTATGTTAACAAATAAATTCGTTCATTGCCTTTGTTGCAGCAATTTTTCTCTCCATTGTGGCACATTCAAATTCCAGACAGTCTCCATTTAGTTCCATTGTCCCTTTGTTTACATGCGACTCAATTCAACGAACTGTGGCGGTCCGTTGGCTGTGTCTGCCCACCGTCTGCAAGAAACGTCGTCGTTGAGTATTTACGGTTGACAATTGTGAAGTTGCAAAAGATGAGACTGTTTGTGTGGGGTCCAGTATCTCGAGCACCCCACTTGAGGCTCATACAGTATTTGTTCCAAACTCATTGCCTGACACTTGCTCCTGCACATAATTCATCATCGTTAAAATGCACTTCGCAATCCATTTGCAAAGTTGGCCTTCTTTCCAGTTTTCTGTTTTGTATTTTTCAGTCGCCTTTCAGAGCTTTTCTTCGTGAGGTGGCAGCCATTGCCAACGGTGCGCTATTAACATTTTAATTTTGTTCTTTTTATTTTGTGTGATTTTATTTATTTCAAGTGATTCCATTTTGTTTTTTTCTTGTGTGTTTTTTGGCCTTTGTTTTTGATGGAAGATGCGTTGTTGGAATAAATTTTCATAGATGCGCCATGATGTTTGCTTGCTTATTTAAATATTTACGTCGAAATGCGTACTTCGCTCAATATCGTATGCATTATTGCTCAAATGTATTCAATTCACGTTTCACGTATTCAGCCGCTGATTAGCCAGGTTTTGAAGTAAATAAAAATCCACTCGACCGCCTCGAAAATCTTCAGGGCAAATTCTGAAAGAAATAAAAGAATGACAAATGTTTGTTGTGAGTTATTAACACTATATGTTTCACTTAAGTCTAATTATGTTATTATTTGATTACTCAAAAGTTTATTCCTAGATTATTTTTATAATGGAACTTAATTGACGATCAGCGTCCGAATTACTGTATTCGCGATCGAGCAATCACGATAATTTATAATTTTTTGCATAGAATATTAAAATGAGTATGTATGGTAATCGATTACGATCAAGAATGATATGATTGGACACCAGATATCATGACTATAACATGTTTATGTCATAAGTACACCCAAGGCTCAAATTTGTCACACCTTTAGCAATGCAGAACATTACACACCGCATCTATAGAAAAGTACCTTTATAGTAGCATTTAAGTGAGCTAATCTGACACGTAATTATTGAGCTATCGATAAGTGGCGATGCTGCCATTCGTGAACAAGCAACTCATATCGAAAATTTAATTTCAATCCAAATTTATTCTCTTAAATAATTGGAATTAAAACTAAAATTTCGATGATTTTTCCTAGTACACCGAAGCTGAAATTCGGCCCTGCTTTGGCCACAAAATTGTCTTTATCTCGTGAGAAATACTTCATTGATTTTTTTAAATAATTGGGAGTAGGCGGGGTATAAATTGAAAAATAAATCAATTAATTATCGAAATTTATCGGTCTGGCCGAAGTTAAAATCCCTGCACATGCAGGTTCGATACGTTCTTAGACAATTTTTCGATAATTTTATAGAACATTTTCCTATAGTTTTTCGATGTTTTATCGAAGAATGTTCGACAGTTATCGAATAAAAAGGAGAATGAGAACAATAAAACTGTTATCGAAAAGTTATAGAAATCTAATGAAAATATCGAAATTTAAAAACATCTAAAAATATATCGGAAATTTATCGAAAAATCTATCGAACATTTATTAAAAAGGAAATGTGAACAATCGAAATAGTTCTTGAAAACATATTGAAGAAATTATAAAAAAATCTATCTAGTAATTTATCGATAAAATATTTTTTAAAAAAAGAAAATTTTAAGAAAATTTATCGATATTTATTAAAAGGGTAGCAAAGGCTATTAAATCGAACTGATTTTAGTAAGGGTTATATTTTGTCTATTTCATTACATGCAATATTTTTGTTACTGTAAGTAACATGAGCTTTAATTGACTGACAAGTTATCATTGTAACTGAAGGCTGATTCAGTAGTGAGCAACAATGTGAAAAAGAAAACAACAATGTCAACAAGGCTATTTTGTCTTATGGACCATTTCGGGACTGCCACTCCCTCATTTTAATTATTTAATTAAAACAATTATCGGAAATTAATTCCAAATTGTATCCAAAATAAAAAAGTTATCGATAAATAATTTAAAAGATTTAAAAAAAAAGATATTGGAAAAGTATTTTTAAAAAACCATGTGATTGCCAAAGCTCTTTAAAATGTATTGAAAAGTGATCGCAAAATTTATCGAAAAGTTCTTGAAAATAATCGATAACATTAAAATCATTACACCGTTGTGAGTTTTATTTTTTCCCAAAGTCATCTTGACTAACTTAAGTTTTCTACTTGATTTATATTTGCCCAAAAGCATTTACAGCAATTGTATCTCCTCTTCCTTATGTGTCAAATATAATTGTTGTTGTGCAGTCACTGTCTAAAGTGGCGCCTTAAATGATGATTTTGCAAATTAAATTGATCTATTGGCTTGCAACTAATTGCGACTGTATGCCCCGATGGTTAATTGCTAAATTGTTATTGTTTATAGTGTTGAATTGTCTGTTTTGTTTAACATGGCTGAGCATTGAGTAATTGCTAGTAGCTTTTTGTTTGATCTCTGGTGATGAATTGCTTTTACATGAGTTGATATTCATGAAGTTTGCAATCGATAATGACAATATGCTTGTATACACACACAAGTACTTATTTTGTGGGTGTAAAATGTTACGAAATGAAATCATATTTTTCAATTAATTCCTGTAGAATTAGTCCAACATAAGTAAACATTTGCCACAGGACTAGAGGACACTGTTCTCAAGAGAATAGTGACTGTTAAAAGTTTAATCACAATTATGACTTCACTGGCGCTTCCTGTTCCGGAGATTGCACCTTCGAAACAAACGCAATGCCATTCAACATAATTCAACTTCAGCACCGTGCAAACGATTCTCATTCACTGTCACCGCTAATGATGATTTTAATGATGATGAAGTTGATGACTTAACACAAATGCGAGAAATACCCAAAGGACTTTCATGCCGTCCGTCCGTCCGTCCGTCCGTCCGTCTGCCTGATTCCATTCTGGCCGCTTAGTGCCGCGTATTTTGACTTGAATGCAAATCTCAAGACTTGAGACGATTTCATTTTACGTTTCGCCTGGCATTAAATTCGTTTTCATAATTCATAATTTGCATTTCAGCAAAGATGAATTTACTTTTCCAGAAACGCCACTAAATTGAGTTGAGTTGGGGGTTTTTGAAAAATGTCAAGGTTGCTGCTGCTTAGCCTCCCCGCCGTTCAGCCTTATACTTATTAATAATGCAAAAGCGTAGTTGACATTTTTCCACGAAAATAATTTGTTTCGCTTAAGGATTGTATTTTTTTTGAGGGGGAGGAGGAGAGGGTTTTGAAAAATTAAACTTGTTAATGGTTAGAAATTTATTTAAAAGCTCACAAATTTACAGAATTCTGTGGCGATGGCTGCGATTTGTGGCGAATTTTATTTTAATTAGCGTTGATAAATGTGGGCAATGCGTTGTGTTTTATTTGAGAGGGGTGTAGTCACTGCTACGAAAAAGGTGTGATGAAAGGTGAATTTGGGTATTGCTGAAATGTGATTAAGGTTACATTAAGCTGGTGGTGTTAATCGGATGAACTTATAGTGGTGGTGTATTCACTGGTAGTTGAGTCTGAGAAAAGATGAGCCTGGCCAGGCTCGATTACTGACGTGACTGACTCGTCGGTAGTATCGCGACAAAACTCATGTATAGGATATACCACGAGAGCTCACCTAACCATCTTGTCAGACAGCAAACCGAGTCTTAAGGCTGTACGATGTCATGTGACTGTTCGTAA
This sequence comes from Heteromyza rotundicornis, assembly GCA_951394025.1. Lineage (NCBI taxonomy): Eukaryota > Metazoa > Arthropoda > Insecta > Diptera > Heleomyzidae > Heteromyza > Heteromyza rotundicornis. The sequence goes on from OX596012.1 coordinate 66,539,872, forward strand.
GGTTGTCCTTGACCAGATTTGTTAGTGATCACGGCCTTTTTTATTTGTTAGTCAATTAAATTTCCAAAAACCCTATGACACAGTTCATTATGCATGTCTTAGAAGATCCTGACTGAGATTAGATGGACACCCTCCCATATAATATGTTTCTTGTATAAACCCAAAGAATCACCGCCTTCATTATTTTCACTCCATACTTAATTATTTGCTTTTCTTGAAGGATATTAGGAGTCAAATTTTAAAAGGACTTTTGAAAAAGATGTCACAAAGATAACACCGTTCGACACTAAAAAATGCACATGATCGGGACTGATAGATTCTGTTAGAACGGGCTTTAAAAGAGTACCCGTGTCTCCCAGTTTTTCTAAATCAATTCAAAAAAACTTATGTCAAAGTAAAAAAAATTAAAAAAAATTCCAATTGAATTGTTTTGAGTCTAGCGTGATGAGTTTACATCCGATTGTAAAAAGTGTACATGTTTTTTAAATTAAGGTTTTTCCCCTATCAAATGCATGTTTATTATTAAAAATCCAATCAAAACTGTGTTTTTGAAGAATTATTATGTACATGAGAAATATGCAAAATGCATAAATGCAATTTAAACTGTTTTAAGAATTGATCTAGAAAAACTGGGAGACACGTGTACTCTTTTTTAGCCCGCTCTAACAGAATCTATTAGTCCCCATCATGGGGTTGATTTTTGCCGAACGGTGTAAACAGAGTAGGTATGCAGTCATGTTGGCTTAAAACATTCAAGCTTATTCTGTCCGACTTAGATTACTAAATCTCTTAAAGATAGAAGAGAAAACAGAGAAACTACAGATATTGCTTATGTTTACCAACTTTCTAATGGTTTCCTTGATTTAGCAATATTACTTTTAATAGAAACAGCTTCAGCTTAAGTTGAATTTTAGACATCATTTATGTTTCTTTATAAAATAAATCATGTAAATCGTGGAAAACCTTTTTAGGATATAAAAGGATAACAAGTCGAAAGGATATTTTTGGCCCATCTCGAGGTTACCCGAGAAAATGTATGGAATATTCGTGATCATTAGCAAAGGAAATACTAAAATGTGAAATCTTGGGGGTTTTTCACTATTGTACAGTCTTGTCCACAATTGACTTGTGGCATCGAAAAATATACTAAAATGTTATTTATGTAATTTACGATACGATGTAGGTTCTCTTGAAATCTATCTGGTTGAAGGCTTTCAAATGTTCGTATTTGTCCCTTGAGACCAATCTTTTCCGGGGGTAAATGATTTCCGGTATTCAACTATATTGTTTCGATTTTTCCCAAGAGTGGAAATTGCTGTCGAACTGTACAATAGAGTACCAAAATTAATACTAAAGAGACAACTTGTGGTATTTTGCTTTGATTTTAAAAGCCTCAAACCACTTTGGTTGGGTTTTATTCAAAGTTGACAAAATATATCGCTTTCATTTTTAAATTTTAAAAAATTGTATTTAATATATATGCAATGTATGCAAATATCCATGAATACATTTTCACAATTGATAATTTAAATATATGTAAATTCGATGCAATGTTAATGGGCAAGTGACAAACGCTGACTGCACTTAATAGTCGTTTAATTAAATTCCTTTATTAAATATTGACGATTAATTCAACTATAATTCATCAGCTGTCGATGAAACTTATTTAAATAAAAAAATAAATAAAATGTGTGAACTGCATGTAAGTAGTATGTAGATTTGTGGTGTAATAAATTGACAACAGGCAATAAACAGTTTAGTTAATTTCCAAACCATTTAAACACAATTTGCACCACTCAATTCGGTTTGAAATTAATTTAAACAATTACCGCGTCCAACTTGGCGCCAAGCAATTAATTTACAAATTAAAATTAATTTTTTTTTTTTGGAGGGGGGGAGGATTTTCTGGTTTTTATTTTTCAATATCAATTGCTGAACAAATATTATTTATGTATTTATAGTTGTATTTTTTTAGTGTAAAAAAAACCAGATTGACATTGGCCTGCGCACATCTCGATTTCACGCATTTCCATTAACAGAATTTAAAAAAAATCTCGCCTCTTGTTAATGGCAGTGTTTGCAGTTGACGCACTTGACAGTTGAATCTGATGATGATGATGATGCTGTCATTCATCATCATCATCAATATGATTGTCATGAACTTGGCTAAAAATAGTAAAGTCAATCCGGAAATAGATGAGCATTGCGTGTGCAAATAGTACTTATGTGTAAGGTGTTAATCACTTGTCACTTCGGAGAGGAGCAGAAGGAGGAGAGTGCGATGATTACATTCTTTCGAAATGTTTGCTAATTCTTGTTTAAATTTGATATTTCCATTTGAAAAGTGCCAACTGTAGTATACACCATTCATTCATTCAATGGAAAGAGTTTTTAACGCTTTAGAGAAAGGCGCCTCGTCACATGATGCGCCATTGCCGCATGCCAACTGTATTCAAATGTCAAAGATTACATCGCCAAGAGTGTTTGATAAATTAATTAAATGTGCGCACTTTTCCCAACAGTGGGGCCCTATTTGCATAAGCAAATCACCGCCATAATTTGCAGAGTTGATTTGCATGGCGCTGCGGGCGAACATGCGCAGATGTAAATGAAGAAGCCAACCCGGAAACCGCACAGCCACACCACCACAGGCAGATTGTCGACGACGAATGCGATGTGCTGTGCTGGTAATTAACAGTGCACACAGTGCATACAGTAGTAGCCGGTAGCCATAGATGCAGCAGTTGTCTAAACTAATTGCTCTGGCAGGGGTTCAGAAGGTGAGTTAGTAAAACTATTATTTTTGCGTACTGTGACTGTGTGAATACAACAAATGGACAAAGTGTTCGGATACACATGAATCATGTGTATGTGAAAATGCCAGTCAACCGTACATAAAGCATTCATAAATCGATTCAGATAAATGTTCAGAGTAACTAAAAAGAAGCACTCACATACACAGAGATCCACACACTTTGCATTTGTGTAAGCTGCCAATTCATTTCATAAATTCTTTATCGATTTCCCAGAGAAGTAGAATTTATTTATGATTTTTCCATTGTAATAAAACTGACAGAAAGCTAAAAAATAAATAATAAAAAAAAGCAAGTCAGTTTAGCTGCAAGTGGCGAGAAGCCATAACATCAACAAGCAGCAGCAACAACATTTCTAAACTGAAATCGCCCATATTGATAACTTCACTCTCGTGCTTACCAGCAGCCATTCGCATGGAACAATTTATGATCGAATGTGCCAGTTGGCTCGCATCGTCTCGATGCGAAGATGAATTATGTGATTTATCACCCGATTGGCTAAGGAATGTTATTTTTCCCACTTGTGTTGTTCATTTACATTTGGTTGGTGGTGTTGTTCTTGTTGTTGTTGTTGTTCTTTGGTTGTTTGTATTAAATTTAAGAACTAATGACAAATTCGTAATTATTAATTATCAAGAATGTTATGAATATTCATCGAAATCATCATCATCAACACTTGAACATTTAATAATTTACTTTACTAAGCGTGTGTTGTATGTAAATGTAAAAACTAAGCTATTAAAATGCTTTCATAGTATCACAAGTGATATTACGCCGTTGTGGTAATGATAATTCGTTTCAATCAATTTTTATATTTATTATCCTTTGATAGATAACGAAACAAATCATTGTTCACTTTACTCAAGTACAATTGTATAATCTCAAAAGTTGTATAAGTGAATAAATGAAATGAATGCCTTAAAATGCAGGTGAAAATAATTAAATAGAAATTTTTTAATATTAAAATCATTTCAAAAATTGTAAGCAATTGATAAAAAAAAAATAAGCAAAATCATTGTACATAATCAAAATATCACAAAAGAGATTTACAAATATTAGAAAAAACCGAGCTCATCATTCAGTAAATAGGTCCATTGAAACAGGTCAAATTTCAAATTATTAACTAAAAAATAAATACACAATCAAAAATTAAAATTGCACTTTTTAAAGTGAATATACACCACTTCATTGAAAATATGTATGTATATTTGAATGTCAATATTTGAATGCAAATTCTTGGGATATTTGTATCAAATGCAACTGTCGGGTGGGCAACGTCAGATATGCTGCAATATGAAATTGTAATTTTCAATTAACACCATTAAAACTGAAAATGAAATTATTATGAAAATTGTAGTGTATACATACATGTCTACATTACCTGCCCCTGCATTTCATTTGTGCTAATGCACCGACAAAGTATCGATATGCTAACGCTGCACTTTTGAGTACGCTGACCCAATATACACAAATGGTTCTAGACGTTGTCAACAACAATTGAGTGTATATTGAAATGCACTCAATTTCGGTGACCGTCCTACGACACCATTCGTCAAGACCAAATTAGCGTACTCAGGCCAACGGGTGCAAATGAAACGCAATACCTAATATTTTTGTAGTGTAAGTAAGTAGGACAGACTAAGAACCAATATGAAAAAGATATAAAAGAGCCGCGATGGCCACTAATAAATCAGAGATTATTTTTGGCTTTAAAACTGAAAACATCTTTCATTCACTTTTTGCGGCGACTTCGCCCAAGTTTAAATTACAGTGGAGGACCGCTTTAAACATCCAAAGTTCACCTTAAAATATTACAAAATTATTCAGGATCTTTGTACTCCTTCTTTTTCTTAATGTAAGTACTTACTATTACGTACTGATTTCCTCATTCCTGAGTCTTCTTTCATTCCTTAAAGTTTTCAAATTCTAAATTTTTTAAAACTATTTATAAGTTTCATATAAGTAAGTACATCATTTCCTTAAATATTTTTTTTAAATTAAAAGTAAAAGTTAGTATCCACGTATCAAAATATAATGATTTATATAAATTAATTTAATATTTTGTATTTACCGACCTAGAACCAAAAAAATCACTAACTACGTACATATATGTACTCCAATTCAAAAGTAAAATATGAATCTATATGAATCCATATGAATCTATATGAATCTATATGAATCTATATGAATCTATATGAATCTATATGAGTCTTTATGAATCTTTATGAATCTATTTGAATCTATATGAATCTATAGAGTTAAACAATCCCGGCCGGTCGCTGCCATATGGCAAACCCCTATGAGAATTATTCAGAAGGTAACTACTGGAAGAAAAAATTTATCCGCGTCCAGGAGAAAGCAAAAAAAAAACGCCTTGATGAGAAATATTCTTAACATTTCAGTCACAACAGTGGGTAAAAAGGTGGATAAGGAAACTTGTTTTGAAGGAGTTTCCATTTCCTTAACAAAGTTAAACCACAAGTTAAAAGTCTAATCTCATCTAATCGGGTTTTAAAATCAAATGCACTAAGGATATAAGTATTAGCTCACAAACTTTCTTGTTAAGAAGTCCACTATCAAATTCGTGATGTTGAAGAAAAATGCAGTAAAAATTTCCTGGCTTGGCAAGCTTTCTGCATTTGAGGCAAAAGAGGCTCTTATTCCGTAAAAACGGGCATATTAATCGTCTGAAATTTATATTAAGGAATGCTGGAAGGAGGGATTACAGTAATTCTTAAGACATCGCGTGGTGTCTTTTGCTACAATTTGGTTTGCTGTTATTTCAGTACAACAGCCTTTGAAGCAAACACATCAAATTGGCCATAACCATTTGTGTTACAAAAATCCACTAAGTAACAAACCGATACTTACACTGCGCGCCACCCAATCGCCTTCTCCCAACCAAACGAGACCGACCACTTGAAATGAAACACCAACTTGTACAGTACATTATTATATGCATTTTATTTGTTTCAGTTGATTTATCATATTTTGTATTTGATATATATAATTTCAATTTGGTTTGTTCTTTGTTTTAAATTGTTATAGTAATTTTTGTTCTCTCTTATTAGGTTTCTGTTTTTTTTTTTTTGTTTTTGTTTTGTATTAATTAATTTTTATAATTTTGGTTTTTGTGTGTGTTTACAATTCAATAAAATGATCCCTACAATTTTTTATGCTCATGTCGTATTCAATAAATTTATTAAGGATTTTAATTTAATTTTCATAGTATTTATATTAAAGTAAGTTTATATAATATTTTGTGGTTTTGTATTTCTTTATTTTGTTTATTGGTTGACATAAAGTATTTTGCGTATATATCTTTTATTTTATATTTTGGATTTGTTTTTTGTGTTATTATTATTTCTGTATTCATAATACATATACATGTGTGTATTTATATGTTCCTTTTGCATATATTTGGAAAATAAAATGAATTCATGATTTTTGCTGAACACTAAAGCAAAAACAAAAACAATTTATTTTTTTTTTGTCTTTCAATATTTAGTTTAACTTTTTACGCCATTCTATGCAAATAAGTTTTGAATATACTTTCAGTGGCATAATTGTTTGCGTTATTTGTATTTGCTTATTTGGATTGATTACATTTACTGTTAGTTTGTGTATGTATGCATGTAGTTTATTCAAGTTAAAGTATTTTCTTTTTGTAATAACTTAAGTATTCCGGACGTATACACACATGCACTGGCATTTAGCCATGTGCACTAGCACATGTGAGCATGTCCGCATTACGAACCAAGAGCGTAATTATCAGTACAAATAATATTTCTAATAATTATCCTTTGGTTTTTTTTTGTTGTCTGCTTGTTTTGTATTTCTGTGTGAACTTTTATTGCATTTATTTTATTTAATACTAAAATTTTCGCTACTTAGATTTTTTCATTAGAATTCTTATTGTTTTTTTTTTATTGAAGGTTTTAATATTTTGAGGATCATTTTATATTTGTTTATGAAATGTGCTTGTCATGTCTACCAGATTTGTCTGATACATTTTTCTGTTCTTCTTTAACTTGTCCTATATTTGCTGTGCTTGTTGCTGTTGTTCTTGTCCTTTTATTCCCAGATTTTTCTGATTCAAACAATTTTGTTCTTGCCAATCTCCATTACAGTGTTGCCAGTTTTGTAGGAAAACTACTGTATGAGGGATTTTTAATGCATGTGAAATGGGTATTATTGAATTTTTGTAGGAGTTCATTTTTATTCTATGGTTTTTTATGTCCGTCGAATAAATATGCAATTTATAATTGAGCGATTTTTTAATGTTTTATGCACTGTATTTTGAAATTTTTTGAGCCTTTTTTAATGACTATGAGATTTTTTGAGGAATACTCAGGGGGATTTCTACTGTTTTTGGGAAATATTTTGCTTTAATAACTCTGACAGTTTTTTGAAATAATTTTAATGTCTTTGTGATTTTTGGACTTTTTATGACTTTGGAATTTTCAAAGGAATTTTTCAATGACTCTGAGATTTTTAAAAGGATTTTTGACTGTCTGTGGGAATTAGTTTAGGGCTTTTTAATGGCTCTGAGATTTCTTGGGAATTTTTTCAATGCCTTAATGAACAGAATTTATGTGGCATTGTTTTATTAGGTCGGGGATTTCTGGTGATTTGTTTGGTTTTGTGGATAATGGTGTGAAATTTTCGCTATGACTTTGAGATTTCTTGTAGGATTTTGTCAAGTCTGTGGGAGTTTATTTACTATGTATTTTTGGCTAATTTTTTGCCAAAGATAATTTTGGATGTGGAAATTTGTGTGTGCATTTTAGGATCATATGGACTTTTCGATAAAATATTTGTGAGATTTTTCCACTTCAACTGCTTAGGAAAGGCTTTGTTTTGATACATTTTTAGTGGCAACACTGTTTAAATATTTTTGTTTCAATTCTTTTCTTTTTCCTTTGTAACTTTCTCAGTACTTGCCTATCGTTTCATCTCTTCGTCTCGCATCAGTTCTGTCTTCTTCATTATTTTGTGCCTGATAGAAAGAACAACAGACAAACGCTTCTCATTTTATTTCTATTCGTTTCCCTGTAGGTACTAACGATGTCGTCTGCCTAACATTGTCTTCCTTCTGAGTCCTTCACTATCTTATCTCATCTTCTTTCCATTCATTTTTGTTCATTAACAGTGTTTTGATAGATAAATCATATAAGTTTGGGGGAGAAAATCTTCAAATTCAATTGCTTATCAGAGCTTTCCTTGGACTTTCGTCTCTAAAAAGCGCTACAAGTACAAATTAGTGTCATTGTTGTTTTTGTATACATATGCTAATAAATGATAAATTTCTGTTTAAGTTCTTCTATAAATTTGCTATGAAGTCAAAAGGATTTAATAATTGCAAATGAAATAGTTAACAGAATTTTTCTAATTAAGAACTCAAAATTTTCCATTTTTTTTAATCGACGCAATTTGTATTGATTTTCCTCTCAACTGGCTGCACATTGAATTATTATGAATATTTTGGTTTATTATTTTTTCATGTTTGCATTTTAGCAAATTATTATTTATTTGCTAAATTCTGTTTGTATTAAACTCATACATGCCTACATGCAGGGTTTGTGTAAATTTGCTAATGCAATGCACGTGCTTTTTTAAATTAACTTTTTCGTTTAAATTAATTATTTTGGTTTAGTTTTAGATTTTTTATTTTTATTTTTGAATCTTTTTATTTTCATTTATTCAACACTTAAGCGTGTGCATGTTTTTTTATACATAAAAGTTCGTTCCTAAAATGATTTTTATGATTACTTAGTTTAGGTTTTCTTTTTTGTTTTTCTTTAAATATATTTTTTAGTTTATTTTTAAATAAATAAATAATAGGCCATATAGTGATATGTATTTGATAATTTATACATAAAAACCATTTTGAATTTCCTTTTGCTAATCATAATAATTCATAATACTAATTTATTTACCATTTTCTTAATTTTCAAATGCATTTCTGTGTTTTTTTTTGTTTGTTTTTCTTTAATTATTTTTTCGTTAACGGTGCATTTTATAATAACTTTTTGTTTGTGTGTGTGTGTATTTGTGTGTTTGTGGTTTTATTTAAAATTAATTTGATACAAGTGAGTACTTAATTTCTGACTTCATTTTCATTTTCATTTCCATTTGGTTTTTGTGGTTTTTTTTTACTTAAAACTTGTTCCTTTTATTATCAGATGTCATAGCTGATATAATTTAATATTTATTAATTGTATTGTAGCTATTTTTGGTTTTTTCTTCTTTGTTATCTATAAAGAATGCATCTAATTTACTAAATTATATATACACTTAACTATTGTAGGTAAACCTCAGTTGAGATTGTAAATGAGACAAGAAATAAACGATTTTTGCTTATTGCAGTGAGGCTGAGTTTAAATAGGAGGAATGTTTGTAAAGTGAATACATTAGGTTTTTGCTATGCTAAAGAAGTTGAGAGACACTTTTTTTGTTGTATTCTTATGATGAATTAGAGAATTAATTGAAACCAAAAACAATGTATTTATGGAATGCAGAAATTGGAGAAAACACCGTCAGTTCTGAGTTAGAAGTCGGTAAATGATAAAGGAGACCTATGTACTTGTTGACTTTTACTTTTCAACTAACGATATCAGATATTCAGCATAGTCGTTCAAGTGCATAAAAGATAATTCTGAGAAATTTTGAATTAAACTTAACAGACTTTACGATAATCATTCATAGTCATAGGAAACAGGAGCCATATCCCAGCTGAAAATCATTTAATACATGAACAATGCATTGATTACTGATATTTAGGTCAGTATTAGCCAGTCTACTCACTTGCTCGCCAAAAATAGAATGCAGCAATGGAGTGATGCGGCATTGACGCATTGTCATGCAAAGCGTCATGTATGCGAGAGTGGGACTCATTTTTCTACTGAAAAATAATATGATCATTTTGACAATTTTAGATAATTAGATTTTACTGGAATTCCTAAGGTTTGACGGGAAAAAATCCTGAATCCGGTCGACCAGATGATAGAAAATATTTTGACTGCATTAAGCTGGAAGATTTCATTGTACAAATAATTCTTACGCAACTATGTATAAATAAGTGCCAGTAGCTCGGTTTGTGTTCAAGTTCAGAAATCGCGACAAAATTTTTGACTACCTTTTCGACTGAATTTAAAAACAATGAAGAATAACTCCAGTCAAGCAGTCAAATATGATTGAGATTTTATCAATTGCAATGCAGAATATTATCACTGTAGTTCTGAACCAGTGTTGACAGAGTAATTACTAATTTGTATTATTTTCTGCCTAAAAAACCAAGTATTTCACATCACTGTTTTTTTTTTGGTACTAGCAAAAAAAAAGCTAATATTCTAAAGATAGCAATTGACTTCTTCACAGCAGACCGTCCCAGTTTTATTTATCTTTTGGCATCTAGTCACTTTTTTAAGCACAAACGTCATCTTCTTCACAGTTGTTTACGCATTTTACAGTTTTTTTTACACGTTATTTACTTGTGAAGCTCAGAAAGAGATAAATTACGCCTAAAATGCCAATACTCTTCAGAACGCCTCATATTATCCTATTGAAAAGTTGTTAACCCTTTCACTATCGATGTCAGTTATTGAAAATGCCTTGGTAGGCTATGAATTGTTAGTTCAAAACTGTGTTCGGGTACTGGGTATACGGTTTAACAGTCATCGCACAGTACACATTTCAGAGAATGCAATCGATAGAAAGCTAGAAAACCGAAAAGTAAAAGTAGACCTCGAAGAAGGTGGATCGACGATATCAAAGTGAAGCTCGAAACTGAAAAGTGATTAGCTTTGTTAGTCGTATTTATCATAATTTTCTTCCCAGGCAAATAAATTGGTAATATTAATGAATTGCCATTCAGTACTATCAATAAGAAAATATCGATCGTAATGCAAAAAACCAATTCGATTCTGTACTAAGTACTTACATATCATGAGTTTACAGGTTCTGTTCCATCTAGCGAAATTCTGTCTGTCAGGTTAACAAAAATTTTAATATCATGTATTATGCACTATTTTTGTAATTAAGGATAAAACAAGTATTTAAATGATTTAAAGAAAATGTCAACAATTCAAAAGTATATTATGCTTTAAATGGCTTACGATTTTTGTTGTATTTTTTTTTCTTTCATTAATTTTATTTATTTTTGTTTTTTTTATTTTTTTTTGGTTTTTTTAAGGCGAAATATTATATTGTCAATTTTTGGGCTTGAGCCGATAACCATGCAAATGACAAGAATATTTCCTAAATAGCTCTAAAAATCGAAAATAAAAGTAGATTTTCGTTTTTATTTTCTGTGGGAGTAAAAGCAACTACAGCGGAAGGCAGGAAATTCACATTGAATTTTTAATTGTTTTGTTTTTTCTTATATGACACATTTTACGTGAACTAACGAAAATCTCAAATGGAGCCATGAAAAATTCGTCAGAGCACGCAAGTGCCGGGCATGACTTTACGAAGACCCAAGTCATGACCACAATTGTGTGTTCGTTAGCAAATTATGCATTGTTTAAAGCTAATTTTCTAAGGATGTGTGTGTTCTTTCTTAATTTTTCTTTATTCATTTTGTTTTTTTTTTGTTTTCTTGTTCTTGTTGTTGTTGTGGTTGGTTTCATAAAAAACGATACACTTAGTTGTAATCCGATTGGTTTGTTTTTGTTTTTTTTTGTTTTGTTTGGTTTTTTTATTTTCTTTTTAATTATAATTCGAAGTAAAAAATAATATTGTTCATTGTTCTCAATTTTTGTCACAAGACATTTTCATTTCATTTTTTTTTTTGTATAAAAATATAAATTGATTATATATTTTATTTATATATATATGTATGTGTTTATATAATATGTATATAAAGTATTTTTCAGTTGCGCTAATGCAAAACCGTTTTTTTTTATTATTATTAAAATGTTGCTAACATTATAAATTTTTTTTTTTATTTGTTGCTTGGTAATTTTTGGTTTTTCACTAAGTTTTCTTACTAACAGTAAATAAAGTTTACGTTTTGGTATGAAAAGTTTCTTCTAAGGGGGTTTTTATATATTTCAAAAAAGATTTCGTTTTTCTATAAAAAAAATATATTCATATGCTGCAATGCATTAATAAAAAAACAACAAATACATTACAAAAGAAAATCAATGAAAGGCTCTTTTGACTAACTTGGAAAATTGCATTAGTGCGCGTATATATTTTCCCAATACATATTTTTAACTACTTAAGTTTGGTTTTTCATTTTGAATGTTTGGGTTTTGGTTTTGTGGAAAATGTTACGGTAACTAGTCATATTTAAAGTCGTACATAAGAACTAATTGGAAAAGCCTCTGGGAACTACTACAGTACAATATCAGAGTTAATGGTAATGGTAATTGTAGTTGTAATTGTAATTGTAATATATTTCATTATTTATTTTTTAATTGTACCTAATTTCTACAGTTGAAAGCGAACATCGCTCAAATAGACTTAACCCTTCTAACATTAGACTTTGAATGTAACATTTGGTTTTTATTTTTATTTTGTTTTATTTTTATTTAATTTCCATTTTGTTTTTTCATATTTTCATATGCGCGAGAAACTCTGCTCTTTGACAAGTCTAATATTTAATTAATTCATATTTTGGTTAATAAATTGTATAGAACTAATCTCATGTCAGTGTTGCCTATGCATAAAAGTTACACATTTATAAATAATTTATTGATATGCCTTTTACATATACACTTACATATATATAAGTATATACATATATATATATTTTATTTTTTCTCTGAATGTAATTTAAATGTAATTCTTTGCTAGTTTCTCTAAGGGCCCTTACGGCGTATAATAATTAATTTACATTTTGTATTTTTCTTCTTTTTTTTTCTTTCTAAATACAGACATACCAAAACATGATGCTTTTATTTTTATTTCGCTTTGGTTTGAAGCCAATTTTAAAAAATGTTTAGTACAAATACAATAATATACTGATATGTTGTTTGCTTTATGTGTATATAAAATTTTCTCTTGTAATTTTGTTTAATTTTTTGTTTTTTATTTGTTCGTTTGAAAACGTTTTGTCTAATTCCATTTAAGGGTAAGTACTAATTTAATTATAAAGTTGACTCTTTTTTTTAGTTTCCTTTATATTAAACATAATAGCTTTTGGTTTGAAATTTTGTTTTTTTTTTCTCATTATAAAATCCAATTATTTTGTCTACCATAAGAATAGGTTACTTGATTTCTTTTTTTTTTTTACTATTTTAATATAAACATTAGCAAAATTAAAGGAAAATTAATGCAAAAAGTAAAGTATATATGTATGAAATGTTGTTCTTAAGACTGGCATATCATTATGGAGCCATCGTTCGACTGAGTAAAATATTTTCGTGAAGGCTTTAAGAGGGGACAGGAAAAATGAAAAAGTAGGAGAATTTCAACATATTAGATGATTGAGTCGGTTTTGAAGCTTCTCACATTGGTTTGGGTACATATTGTATTCTCTAGTTGGCATGTAATTGGACTGATACATACTAAGTTGAGTCAGTACATATCAGTTGACTCAGTAATTCAGACAGAGATATTGTTTGCTCTTTTACGACTACATTTTTCAAATTTACAAAAATTCAAAAACTCTAAAAAAATAAAGATAGCATAGGTTTTTTTAACAAAGTTTTAATTAAAAAAAATCTCCAAAAAAATGTTCAAATTAAAAAATTATTTCTGTATTTAAAATTTAAAATAACAAACTTTTAAAAATATTTTAAAAACTTTAACAATACAATTCAATTTAATTTTTTACCAAAAAAAAAATTTGTTAGTACATCTTTTTGAAAATCTAAAATTAAATTTTTATTTAATTTAAAAAAAAAAAAATTAAAAAACATTTAAAGTTACAAAAAAAAAATTGTAAAAAAAATTGTAAAACATTCAAAAAAAACGTCCAAAATCATTAAATTAAAAAAAAAAATTTGTAAAAAAAACTTAAGTAACTTTTAAAAATATGTTTTTTTAAAACTCAAAAATTAAAAAAAAAATCTTTTCGGAAAAAATGTTAATTGGTTAATTGAAAAATATTGTATTAAGGGGTCCGTTTTAGTCCGCTACCTCTAGGTATCTTGGAATCGACATTTCTAACCTCAAAAAAGCCAAAAATATTTAGAACGGAAAATACAAATTAGTTTTTTTTATTTTCAAAAAATTTATTTAAAAAAAAAAATTAATTTAACACTTTTTTTTTAATTTTATCAACTTTTTATATTTAAAACAATAACTAAAAAATTTTAAAAATATTTGAATTATGGATTTTGCATAAAAAACATTTTGCATTTGCCGATTTAAATTTAATTGCATTCTTAAGATTAGGTATGCCGATTCAAGGAAACCTATCAAAACATATACCGATTTCATGATTATTACCCCGATTTACCTGTAAGCAACTATCGTAAACCCAGAATTTTTTCAAAAGTTTTCATCTGTCAAACAATGTAATTATTGAGTAATAAATAAAAAAAAGTAAAAACTTGTATTCAAAAAATAATCGTTTTATTAATAAAACCCAAAATGCATTAATAATTTAAAATCATTTTAATTACAAAAAGGACCCATACAAATTTGTGCTTTCTTGTAAATTTAAGTATTTGAAGGACATATTTTGCTTAAGAATGAAAATTTCAAATGGAAGATTTTGTACTAATCCTTGATCAATTATAATAATTTTTTTTTATTATTATACTGAAAAAATACCAAATTTACTTGAAAGCCTTTGTCATTGAATTAATCAGTTTAGAAAACATCTTGAAATACGAATCAACACATTATTTTTGAGTAGTTACAGGGGATTACACAACCAAACCAGAGACTTGGATCTGTATTGTAATAGAAGACGAGGTACCATTTTAAAGTATAGAGACATGAACTACTTCAAAGTTGTACTACAAATAAAGACTCACCTCCGGTATTTCACACTCATTTAACCTTTCTCAAAGACAATTATCGCTTGCCAGTCTTATAGAAAAGCATCTCAAATGAACTATGATTCGGGCAAACAAATGAAATAACAAAAATATTTCCGAAAAACATAAAGTGAATGTGAGACAAAACAAAGAAAACACAAAAGTTGGTTATTTAAAATGGAAAAGTTTTTATTCTTCAAAGGGAATGCACGATACACAATAATAATAATAATAATAATAATAATCATAATAGTAATGGTAATGGTAATCATAACATAAATAATTCCTAACAGTTGGTTTGCTTGTTTTTTTTTAAATTTTATTTATTTTTTTTAGTCATTTAAATATTATATTGTAGTTATATAATGCGGAGTATGCGTGTATGTGTTTCTATGTAAATATAATATCAATTAGTATTTATATATATATATATATAGATATGTATATATATATATATATTTGATGTCCTTAAGATCACAATTACATATTTAAAAATGTTCGTTTTAATGCTAAGAGTAATTTAACTTATGTTACATTTTTATTTTTGTTTTTGTTTTTCTTTTTTGGGAAAAAATACTGAAAAATACAAACCTAAATGAAATCGCTTAGAAGAAAGATCTCGTATCGATGCATGGAAAATACTAACTTAATAATGTAAAATGCATTAAAGTAAATACATGTAGCAGAAGGAGTAGTGCCACTTTTCGAATTCGACTATGGCCCGCCATGTTGTGGTCATAGAGTAATTTTTGGTTTTTAATTTTGTTAATTTCACTTTTTAATTTAGTTTCCATTTAAATGTAATAATCTTTTTTTGGACAAATACCAGTGTAAAAACCGTTTGCAATTAATTTATACTTGTTTCAGTTTACAAAATTTTTTGGTTTGGGTCTTTTGAACGCGTAAAAAAGTTTGGGTCTCCAATGTTTTTTTTTGGTTTTGTTTTTATTTTTCAGTTTCCTTATTGTTTTTAGTTTACTGTGAAAAACATGAAATTTTTGTTTGTTTTTTGGTTTTTGTTTTTGTTTTCAAATTTCAATTATTATCAAATTTCTTGTTTGTGCAATTAATTGCAGAAATTACAAAAGTAATCAGAGGATGCAAGCCAATTTCATACCAATATTTTGGGTCTTTAAATACTTTTCCAATTGGGTTTTTTCTTTGTCTTATCTACAAAAACGTCTCACTGCCACATTCACACACACTCTTTTTTCCAGTGTATGTGAGTTTCTTTCATTTCATTTGGATTGTTTCAATTTGAGTCTAAGAAAATGTCCGCAAACTGTTGACGTTTGCCACGTTTGACTGGGGTTGTTGTTGTTCTTCGTGTTGATGATGGTTCAAAAGCAAATTATTACCAAATTCTTTGGGGGGGTTTTACGCAAATAACCGTTTGGTTTTTTCTTAATCTAATCATCATCTAAAATTCATTTAATCGATATACACACTAGACTCGCGCCAATTTGCAATAAAAATGTCCAATGTTGTAGTGACTACTCCTTTGTGTGTGTGTGTGTGTATTTATACTATATATATGAGCTTTCCACAGATTCGATCTACTCACACAACGTTTTTGTTTTTTTTTTTTTTGTTTCTTCTGTTTTGTTAAATTGTTGTTTGTGCTGCTATTTTTTGTTTTCATTTTTTAAAATTAATTATATTTTCTTTACTTAGTAAACTGCCTTAGGCGCTGTACTGGGTAAATTCTCTAGCAAAATGTCTTTATTGATAAAATGCAATGCAATAAACAAATGTCAGCGCCATGGCGGTGGCCATTATTGTTTGTATTTGTTGCTGCCGCTGATGCTGGTGCAAAGCGGAAGCGGCTGATGTCTTCACGCTGTCATCGCAGCCGGAACCTGTGCGGAAGAATGGAAAAGAATTTTTCATAATTATTAAAAGTTATTTTTTTTCAATTTAGAGAATTATTTGATTTATGGCATGATCTTATGAGAAGACAGCTTAAAAAAACAAAGTCAAATAATCATATTAACTTTTTTTTGGTTTTAAAAAATATATTAAATTTTTTGTGTGTTTATGTGTGGGTATATGTGTGTATGTTTGAATGACCCTGCATCTTCAAGTTTTTGAGCCGAATTTATAAAATATAGTAAAATGGTCGACCGCGGTATGTAAGTGTAGAAACATGAAGAATACTTGTTGGTTCTAAGTGTCTATAGCTCCACACAAATCAAAAGCAATATTTTCAACGCTTTCTTTATGTTCTTACCCTAAGAATATATTTTATTTACATTTTTACAATGGAAATACCATCACATATTTATTTTTATAATCAATCCATCTCTTCCAGTTTACAGTCCATACCGCAGCCAGCAGCTGACCAACTAAGACATGATCTCGCCAGATTTAACCAACTTCACACGCATATTTACTACATGCCAGCCAAAATAAATAACAGAATCCATCCATGACCATAGTCACTTCCCAATTCAGTTAATTTTTAATCGAAAAACTCTTTTCTTGATATCACAGGTTTGGTTTTCATCAGAATAAATAAAAGAAAAGATCGATATTATTCCGAAACTTAATTTCCTTAAAGCATTGAATGCCTATCTTTTTTTCTAGGAAATGCAATTAATGCCACATAAATTTTGGTAAAAAATAAGGGATTTCCATTTTAGGGTTTACAATATACTTTTAAACTCGAAAATCTTTCAATCGATTTTCTTTTATTTATTTTTCCAAACAAATTTAAAGAATTCATAGTTCAAGTAATGCAACGTGCAAACTATGGGTTGAAAGGTTGTTGGCTATTATTGGTTTGGGGATTTTTTTTTTGGATGCAATGAAAGATTCTTTGAGCAAGGAAAGGGTTTATCAAAAACAATCAATCAAAATCTTTGAATAAATTAGGATAGCTTAACTTCGGCGGATTAGATTAAAAAAAAGCTTCATAAAATTTTTTCCAAATTCTCAAAGCCACAATCAAAATTAGCTCAGTCAATAGCATGCCGCATGCCTTTCTACCACTGCTCTGTGGGAAATCGGACTAGTTTCGGTAGTCTATGAACTGCTCCACTTGTGATTGATACACTAAGAAAAAAAATCAAAAACTGCATGGTTATGATTTGAAGCGGGTATTGCTTTGAAAACAACCCCACTGCTCAGTTGTTAACTAGAACGTGAAACAGTGGCAATACTTGAATGCTAATTTTTTATTTAGGATTATACTTTTTTTACGTATAATCCCAATTCTACATACAGAATGAATTGTATGAAAAATCAAAGACACGTTAAAAATCGGATTTGTACGAAAAATTATTCATCAAATGGGCAAAATCATTTAATTTTTTTGTAGAGAATTTTCCATGGAACCAAACTGCATAATTAATAAAAATTATTAAAGTTTTGTTCGATAAAATTTGATTTAAACAAAAAGATGTGGAACAAAAACGTTGCCGTCTCAAATCATTACCATTTCAGTCACAAAACATAACAATTTTAGTAGTGGGACAACAAAATTTGAGTCTTAATTCATCAATCAAGTTTCAAAAAAATTTAAACGTTTACTTGTCAAAATCCGAACATTCAGTTTTGGAAGGAAATTGACAACGGCTCAGTACGTTTTGACAACGTTTCGTTTGGATTTTTTTTTCTCAGTGTACTGATCTAAAACCTTAGTTTCTAGTTTCTTTCCTATTATACTTGTGTGACACAATAACCCTGCACATTTTAACTATTTACAAGTTGTGTCCTTTTGAATTTAGTCCCTCAAGTACATTTACAGAAGTACATTACTTCAGAAGTTTTGGCATTGATCTGATCCAATGTAACACTTCCGACAGTTTAGACAATTGGCCTCATTCAGTATAACATTAAAACAATTTTTAAGATCACCACTATTCCATTTAATTGGACCAACAATGGACCACAATTCAGACAATTGATCTGATTCAGCATTCCAATTGGACCAGATTTGTTCGATTTAGTTATTAAAAAATACTCTTGTTGAGTCAAATGTTTCTACTCATAAGTCCTTCACTTAATTCTATTCTACATATGGAAGGAAAACGAAGAATTGAACATGTATACGAGTACGTTTATCATTTGAAAGGAAAACAATTTCATTTAATTTCTAAACATTTAATTTCAAAGTATCAATTTATTGGAAAATCATCCAGCCTAACCAGTATACAACAACGAGACGACCTTAAAATAAATTTATTTATTTAAGTGTAAGAAATATAATAATAAATATATAAAAGGGAATGTCGTTTAAGTTGGGATGCCGTATAAGATATGACAGCTGAATTACTGGCAACACCTATGTTTTAACTGACGAAGTTATTACGGCTTATAAGCCAACGTTCCATGTGATTTCTGCATCATCGTAATTTGCCAAATTTAAATACATATTTTAATTTAATTCCATCCAATGTGTCGTCTATGCAATGTATTTTCATTTCGTGAAGGGGTAATGGAAATATAGCGAAGTTTTAAAGTAATTTTTTGATGTTTACGAAACTATTTTACTTCCTCCGATTTTCCCATGAAAATATGCCAGTATGCGAAAAACATGAGATCCACACAACATCATCTAAGAAATTGCTATCACTAAACTATAAGCAACAACAAACTATTTTTATCATAACAAGAAAAAGAAAAAAGAACCAAACACCAACATCAAAGTAAGCATCATTTGACAAATCCTTTTTGTTTTGTAAACTTTCATTTCAGTATTTCCATGTCTGAAGTAGTTTTATTTTATAATCGAATCAAAGAAAAAAAACCAAAACAAAACAAGTAAGAAACACAAGCTGCTGAGAACAACTTAAGCTAAACTAAACACAAAACTATTTAATTAAAAACAAATAAACAAAACAACACACAAAAAGCAGGCAGGACATATGGCGGGAAAAGGGGGAAGGGGGTTGGGGCGGGCAGGTTGTGTGCGATTTGGTGCAATTTGGCAAACTTCAGCTTACTTACCTTCTTCAAAACAAACTAACATCAAAGCTGACCTCTTCTAAACTTTTATATTCCTCATTTGCTGTTCTCTTTTTTTTTGTAGTTTTTTCTTTTCTTTTTTACTTTATTTTGCTTTGCCTTTCATTTATTTGGGTTTTTTTATTTTTTTTATTTTTGCATTTCTTTATCATTTCTGGCTTTCAGGCAAAACTTTTCATTGCAAAAAATAAACTTTTCAACTTGCGCATGCCTCGCAAACGTACTCAAAACTTCGAACACCTCATTCTCTAGTAAAGGTGAAGACTTGGTCGCATTCCCATTCTTCTTCGTATTTATTTATATTCGTTTTATTTTTGTTTTTCTAAGAAAATGTTAACTGATACATTTTTCTCTATATTCCATTCAAAGATTAACTTCTAACATTTTTGGTCAGGTGAATTTGAATGGCTCGCTCGGTCAAACATGTTTTCAACACATGCCAAATCTACACTGACTTTCAAGTCAGGTGCGTGGTTAAGTTCTGCACATGACTCGTGTTTGATTTGATTTGTTTTCTAGTTTTGGTTGTGTTGCAGAGTCATACGTTTTGAGGTTGCTCACGTGATGTTCTCATTTGTATTTTGTTTGGAGTTAGATTTGTTTTTGTGTTTTAGTGCATTAAATGGTGTGCATTTGGTAATCAACACTTTAAAATAGTATAATTAAAATAAAAGGGGCAAATCATTTTTATTTAAATATGTGGTCTAAAGTTTATATACATAAAAGCGCTGAAGAACCTCCATAATCGCTTTAGAAATTATATCAGATCGAAATGGTTTTTTCAGTAATAGTTTTTAGTCGAATTTGCAATGCTTTTTCTTTACTCTGTCGAAGTTGTAAAAAGTATTTGCTGCTTTGACAAAGCACTATTCCTAAATGGAGCTCATATTAGTTCTCACCTTTTTGAGTGAGTAATCCATAAATACGACTTGAAAAAGAAAAATAAAAACTAACATGTCAAGATGAATCCAATGCGGTTGGCCATTGTGAATATTCTGTTATGTATTGGGAAACGTAACATATTTGTTAGAAATTTGATTATGCCCTTTACAAGAAGGTAATTTTTTGGCAAATTTTACTCTCTTAAGTTTGCCAATGCTTACAAGAGATGTCGGTCTGTCGGTTTTGTCTGTGACTTGTCTAGAGTAGTGACTGAATCCCATACCTTCCGAACGTTATACAGAGGAGGGAAATCCCTTAAACAACTGATTGACGACCGACATATATACCAATTGATATAATGCTATCGTCACTTCACAAAGCGAAAAGTGGTGTGTACCTGAGAGTAGTATTTTTATTTATTAAGGATTAATGCTATTGCAACAATATTGTTTATATTAAAAAATTCATGGATGAAAGATGGATGAGTGGTGTATGTTCTTGTTTCACACTCCCCGATGGCCAAGAAAATTTAATTTCGAAATGACGGTAGAGTCTAATGATGGTAGTGGATGGGATTTAAAATAATGTTTGACATTTCCCGGTGTACTAGAGGGCTACAATCTTAGGCTTCTTGGGTTGAGCATAAGCGTTGAACAAATTTTAGACTTGGTTCCATTGATAGCAGTGCCTACTTTGATGTTGTAGTTATTTCTCGGATTATCACAATGTGGTTGAGAGTTTATGATTAATATGAATAGGCCAAAAACCAAGTCTAGACGAACACATTTTCAGACCAGTGCTGTCAGTTTTGTGTAAAAAATCCCTACATGTGAGATTACTTATTTTGTGTGGAATATGAAAACTAGAACGACATTAATGGATTTTAAATATAAAGTATTCATATCTTATTACTTCCTTTTGGTACTTTTAATGTCTGTGAAAATTTCGGAGTTCTTTAACGACTTGTTTGTACATAGAGGGTGTCCTAGATCAATATGTAAACAACTAGATGTGATTTCTTGAGTCAAAACATAAGCAAAATGGTTTCGAGAAAAATCGTTCACCAAAAAGGTCAAGAGAAAACTACGAAACGTTCCCTCTTTAGGAAAAAAATCTAATTAAACAGTCCAATAATAACAAACCACACTGATAAAAGTATCTGACAGATCCTGATAGAGCAAGTAAATACAGGTATATCGGGGTGTTAAAAGTTTACATCAAGAAAGTTTTAAAGTTTTGATATAAAATAGAATAGTGTGCATAAAATATTACTTGTATTGAATGACTTTTGGTAAAACCATGTAAGGAACCATTCCTGTTGTTAAGGGACTTTTTAACAAAATAAAAATGCTGCACTGTGACAACATTCTCTACGACAACATGCTCTAAAGCCAGGAATAACTGAACGACTTCAGAGGAAAAATTTGATGCACTAGATTGAATTTGCAGTCTCCCATACTTTAGATAATTATTTGAGATTTTTCTAGAAATATTTCTTCAATTCGTTCCTTACTTTCTTTTTTTCTAAGATTCTCTGTTATTCTTTTATTGTACAGGTCGCACTTAATTTCAAACAGAATATGCAATCAAATGTTTACGAATGTGAATAAAATTATTGCCAATCATAAAAGCCAGGAAAACACCACCACAAGCAATTTAACGATTGACCACATAAAGGCTGATGCCAAAGAAGCTGCCATTAAATCCGAACTGCAGTTTAATGTCACCAAAGAATAATTAAAAAGCCAAACAAGCAGGAAAAAAAATAAACGAAATATGGCAAAGTATATGTAGCTTTTTTGTAAAATAATATGGCAAATAAACAAGTGCAACCAAAAATCGTAAGAAAAAAATTCTCAATTAAAATTTTTTAGATCGTAAATTGAGCGTTTTATGTTAATTAATTTTCGATTTCAATTTATTACACAACCAAAAAGAAAAGAAAGAAAAAAAAATTCATTAAAAAAAAATTCATAAAAAAAAATTTCATTTCACTTAACATGTGAGCCGAGCCGCGCGACCACAATTAATTAATTTAAGCGTTTGGCTGCTGCACTAAATTAAATGGCCAATACACTAAAATCTTACACCAAAAAAATTATTAAAATTAAAAAAAAAAAAATTTTAAAATACTTTTAAAATATCCAAAAAAAAACTATATTATGTACACATTCGCGTGTCACCAAGTAACAAAACAAAACCGTTGGCTAAGGCGGCGGCGCACGGCAAAGTCAAAAGAAAATTTCGCTATTAGCATTTACAATAAATTTCAAAAAACTCATATTTATGCATAAGTCGTGGTTTGCATAAAAACCAAAAATCGCGCGCTAAATTAAGAGCAACAAAAAAATACTTTTCAAAAAAAAACTATTTTTAAAAAAACGTTAATAATTTTGACACAGTTTGGCCGCAGGTTAAAATAGCGATAAATCTGATTCTTTTTTTCGGTGCGGATTATTGACGCGTGCATATAATGTTCCCCCATTCATTATCCCCCTGCCACCCGATCGAGCACACAAAAGCAGTTGCTAATTTAAATTTTGAACAATCCGATCGCAGAGAGATAATTTAGCCGAAATTAAAAGAAATAAAAACCAGACAACGGAGCAGAGCAGAGAAAGATTTCAAACACGTGTGCCCCGAGACGGTTCCAAATTTTTAACGACCGCCAATACAGAGTGTTGCCAGGCCAACGGCAGAATAGCACAGAAGTTATATAAAATAAACCGACAACGAAATGTCCGTACGTGTGCCCACCTTTAAATTATGACATTTGATTATTTCTTTGACCAGCAGCAGCAGCTCCACAGCAGCTGGGGTAAAAAAAGTGGCTCGTGTACTTTAATAGTTGGCACGAGTTGGCAGTAGAAACAGAACGTTTATCCGTTCACCTAAACCCAATCGCATTTGCCTTTGGCCACATTTCCAAAAGAAATGAAAGTACGACTTTCAAACTTAATCGAAGCAGCTAATTTGCTGATTTCCTAATTTATCCATTTGCATCTTAAGTGACCAACTGCCGGCAAGATGTCTGCTTTGTTATGAAATACTAAAATGAAAAGAAACCAAATAACAAGAAACAATTCTTATTTCATTTTGTATTTTTTTCTTTCAATTTTTTTTCCTCTACATTTTTTTGTTCAATGAAACGGAAGACAAGTTTTTAACTTGTTAGTACAAAAACAATAAAAACAATAAAAGAAATATAAAAAATATAAAAAATAAATACAAGTATAAACCCAAATCTAAATAAAAGTAACGTTAAGCTGCAGTTAAAATTTAAATAACAATTAAAACCGTTCGTTAGCGAATTTAAGTTCCATTTTTGTTGATTTTTTTTTTGGTATCACTCTTTAATACAAATAAATGCTAGCTAATTTAATTAATTTATAGATATTGAAATAACCTGTTTGCCCGGCACTACATGTATACAAGCTGAATGCAGGCACTTTAACACTAGAAGGGAGAAAAGTGTCGAAAGTGGTTGTGGTTTGTGACATTTTATGGTAATTTTGTAGCCGATGAAGACTTGTATCCAAGTGCTTGAATTTGGCTAATTTCAAGTTGAATCGAAAGCGGTAATTTGAAGAATATGAGAAAAGCATAGCTGAAGTCATTGTTTTTCGAGCAACTGATCACATTTTCAATATGACGAAGAAAATTTGAAAGGGGGATTGACACTTTGTCATTTTGAAGTGACCCATCTTCTTCTTCTTCTCATGTCCTGTTGTCCCTCGGGCGACATAGGGCCTCCAAGTGACCCATAATCTCCCCCAAATTGAAGTATTGATGATACACTCAAAGAATTTTTTTCGTTTAGACAAACATACAATCGTTTGTTGCTTCGTTTGTGACTAATGAAAAAAAAACTCAGACAGGATTCGAACGCGGACATAAGGTTTATAAGTTCCGCATATACACGCTGTGTCACTGAGCTACTTTCATTCTGGTCGATAAATACAAAGCTCATATCGAATTCGATTTTCACAATGCAAACGTTTATTAGAAATTAGTTTTTAATTTGCTGCAATTTAAGTTAGTTTCTAATAAAAGTAAAATGGCATACTTTTATTGGAGACTTACTTAAGTTCTTGCTAATTTATTTATTACTATGAGGGCCCGACCCGCTTTGCTGGGCCTAAAAAAACTTTTATAGTTGCATTGTTAAACTTTTAACATATTTTACTGAAACAGTAAAATATGGTAACACTATTTGCGTGGTGAAAAATTAAGTGGTAGGTGTGAGAGAAATACGTATTTTCTAACTTGTGGGCGTTTCAAGACCTATTCCACGTGAGGTGGGATTCGCAACCCATAGAACACATATATACATTTTGGTGATAATCGGTGCAGTAGTTTTAGCGTAAACTCACGACAAAAATACACATAGCTATGATGAATGGAAAATTGCATACATTTCACCAATTTTTGAATCCGGTCAAAAATATTGAATTGACAATTACAGACCAATTGTTAAACTATCGATTGTACCAAAGGTTTTGGACAAACTCGTAAATACGTATTTATTTAATGAAGGAAAAAAGTGGAAAAAGTAGCTAAATTTCAACTGGGCATTTAGTGGTAGGTACTTAACGGATTAAGGTATTCTTATACTCATACGAACTGTCTCCAGGAGGCCTATTTATATGAAAAGGAACCAAACTAGCCCAATCGGACAGTACCTACCTAAATTTTTGAGCCGGAATAGTGTACATTTTTTTTACTAGTATATTTGCCGGTGCCAAGCACCGTTTAGTGTTCAAAATTAATAAAATATTTAATATATTTAATACATAAATTAAATACAATAAAACTTGTATTTAATAGCATCTTCACAAATGTGGTTGTTTCATTGAAAAAAAGCCGTTAATATGGCACTGTAGATCTAAATTAAAAAACAGTAATAAAACAATTATTTAAATATAACCATTAAGGACAGGCAGAAGGACAGACAGATCTGGCCAAATATTATTACAAATTGTATCACTTTTTCTAAATATCGCCTTTCGATCATGAAATTGCAATCAGAAATCAAGATGTAATTATAATCTGTTTGTTTTAAATGTAGAATTTGTTGCGTTTCGGGGTAATTAAGACAATTTTATGGTGTAATGCGTACTCTTTTATGTTTTTCCAATATTTAAATTTCGAATCGTAATCAGAAGTTCAAATTAACGTAAGTTCTCACATCTGTTCAGTCGTATAAGATTTTATGGTTCTCAAACGAAATTATTTCCCAATATAAGTTTGGTTTATAAATTTTATTATTATTACAAAAAAAAATAGTTGTACCTACAACTAAAATTTCCCTCAAAAATTCTCACACCAAAAATCCCAGTTTCCGTTCGACTCAAAAGGTACTTAACCTTTGGCCAATTTAGCCGAAATTCTTGGTAATTTCAAAAGAGTTCATTCAACACACGTTCGCAATTCTAAATCATTTCGATGTGTCATGAAGATTAGAACGTCCGCTGCGTCGTTCGATTGCGCGGTCTGGTACCACCACAACCACTACCGGTGCCTTTCCATTTGATGGATGTTTTGCATTAACTATGCATGTCCTATAAAAAAATTTCAGTTTCTATGAGCGAACAAAAAACTATTCCCTGTCGCTATCCCAGCACCAATAAAAAAAAAAAGGTACGCCATTAAAAATTTAATTTTATAATTCGTCGATATTTAATTATGCATGCGTGTGAAAACATTTAAGAGGTGGTTTCATTCAAATCAGTTAAAATTAATTATACACTTTTTGTGGATAGTCAAATAAAAATATAAAATTTAAGAGAAGACATGTTTTCTGACCCTAATGAAAGAAAGCCTTTTGTATAAAAAGCTAACCTGTACGGGGCGACCCGAACGAACGAACGAAGCCAAGCAGTAAAATCGAAAATCGAAAACTAAATCCAAGAAACCGATAATAATAAAATCTCTCAGCCGCTGACAGTGACAAATACTTAGACTAGAAAAAGACTAGAAATATTTCGGGCTAGAGAAAATCGCCGCAGGTGAAAGATGACTCGACTGAGACTGTGTCGTGCCGGGACTTACTCGGCACGCTCGTTACAGAACATCGAACACCGCAGCGCCCGACTGTCTGCCGTGGCTGTGTAGAGACGTCCATATTTTTTTATTTTTTTGTGACTTTTTCTGTGATTTCTTATATGAAAATTAGAATTCGTATTAATGCAAATTTCGGTGATTTCATTGTGTGGTTTTGACTTTTTTTTCCGATTTTTTGCCATCTCTTTTGGTGTATTGGATTAGCATAAATAATAAAAGAAGATAAAAGACCCTCTTTTTAATAGAAAGATACAAATGCCATGTGTCGATGAATTTTTATCGGTTTTTTTTTCTATTTTGTTTGGCTTTGTTGCTGTAATATTGTGTGGCTTATATAAAAGGTTACTGGCATTGTATAATTTTTTTGTTTAATGTTTTATTAATTAATTTGTGAGGTTTTTTTTTCATTTCATTTTTGATTATGATTATTTGCGATGTGACAATAGTAGGGGCAGAAAGACTGGGACATGTTTAAATTTAACTTTGGCTATAGAAGGGAATCGAAATATTTTGAAAATATAAATTTTTCATGTTGTTTGAAGAGGAATACTTTTTACAACATTTGCAAAACTATTCATTTGTCTTATAAGAAATCAATATTCATCATAGTCTCTATTGAAATCTACCCCTGGATAAATTTTCTTGCCGAACAAAATGGTTCTATGTTTTTTGACAAAATTGTCATTCAATTGGTCGACATGGAGCATCGCGATGGGGACGCAGCTGGAAATGCAAGGAGCCTGTTTAAGGCGAAGCTATATATGCTGCAAAGGACCGAAACGCGCATTGCAAGATGGTTCTGAGGCAGGATACAAGTCTTTATGTTCATGTGAAAGAGCTAAGGTCCCACGATAGCCTCAATGCGCCGAAATTGTACGCAATGCACAGGCTCATTGGCTTGTTACAAAAGTTATGCAGTGTGCAATAATTTTGACAGGGGCAGAAGTTGAATGAGATTATCTTTCCGGTGAATGAATCGGTAGGTTGCTGCTGAATGGTTTGCTGGGAGAGTACAAACTAATGGTAATGAGCATTGGAGGTAGCGCGAGACCAATAACTGCGGACAGCTTAAGACTGAAATTGCTGCAGGCTGTGCAATGTGAGTCATCGTAACTAAAATTGACTCTAATCATACAGAAAGGCAGCATTCAGTAAGCTCAAATGCAGCCTGTCAAGAAGACTAAATTGCGATATTTTAATTGCAATGGTGTCGGACATTTTGCTGCAAAATGTCCTTCGAAGAAAAAATGAGTTTTCGAGTCACAGAGTTCAAGTTTGCCGTTTATCGAAAAGAGACTTCATGGATTTATACGAAACCCTTTAAGGACGGGACCCAATGGCTAAGTGTGAAGTTGAAAAATTCCCACAAAAACTAGTCAAAAAAAATGTTGCAGAACCAATAACAATAATGCTCCACTGTAAATGTAATTGACCTCAATGGTACTTCCCAAAAATTACAACGGTTTATTGACAATACTGTGACATAATTTTCACGCCACTGTGTAATTATAATACAAATTCAATGACCCTGTAACCCTTTGAAAATGTAAGAGATACGCCTTTCTACGTTATAGAAAGTTATCCGATGACCATCAACACTATCGTTGACCTAAAGTGACTAGTTTGCGGCGGTTCTGCTGCAAGCCAATCAATCGTGGGGGACTTTTGCTGACCTGTTCGAGGCACAAATACGTTATTTGCAAATTTGCCAAAAAGTCTGCCAAATATCTGAAAATGTCTTTGGAATTATTTACCAAATAACAACAAAACATCATGATAAATGTATTCACCAATGTTGATTAATCTGAGCGGTTGCCACAGCTGACATTTCATAAATCTAAAGAAAAAAAAAATTAACCGAACCGTTGTTGTCACTTGTACGTGTGTGTGTGAGTCAATGTCTCTGTGTATGAGTCAGTGAGTGTGTATGCGTGGATTACTCATCTCCTTAGATGCCCCCGTAGTGATATCGAAACCTCATTAGCTTTCAAAAGAAAAGGAACCCGAACAAAACAAATTTTAAAAAAAAAACTGTAAACAAGGTAACGATTACCGTTTTTGACTCAAAGCCAGGCCTGCATTCAAAGTGTCAATTCTGAGTCATGGATGGTGGAGTTTGTGTTTGTGCGTATGTGTGCGTTCATGTGTGGCCATTAATCTTCCAAATTATGCCGTTAATGTGTCGCAGTTAACTCTGTCGTCTTTAGTATGCAAATTGACACACGCGTTATGAAATTGTTTTTTTTTTCTCTCTTTCTTGTCTCAAATTTCAATTTGATTATTTATTAAAAAGAAATTCAATTTAATTGATTTTCCAAAGAAAAAACCTTCCCAAGGGAGTGTCTCATTAGCAGCTCCGTCGCATGAGAGATGACGAAGCGGGATTTGTTGCCGTCGCGTATTAAGTCAGTTTCTAATTAATGGTAATTTAGCGTGGAAACTGCGTTCTAACATCTTTAATCCTTCGCTGAAGTTTCATGTGAAATTCGAAATTCGTATATTTAGCATAAATTTGTTTATTCATGTTTATTGTCATTTTTATTTGTTTTTAGAATGGGGCATGAAACTGCCAAACGAGTTAGTTTGTCAATAATACAGATTTTGTGGTCTTTCAGTTTCATTAACAATCCGTTGAGGAGAAATGAATAGAATCAAGTTGTCTCTTCGTCTTCTCCCATAAAGTTTCATTCGTTTTGCTAAATTGTGGTTTATTATGCTTGGGCTGGTTTGGTAATTAATTTCCGTGATTAATCTACTGTATTTAGCGAAATTTATTAAATGATAATTGGAATAGAAAATAATTTTGCAAAAATTTTTTCATGAAGACTGGTTATTTTTAGAATTTCCAGCAGAGCTTTTCAAAATATGTCTGTATGTTCTAAAGTGTACCCGCAGGGCAAAATAATCGTGTTCATATGTGTTGGAAATTCCCGTGCAGTGTATGTATGGTTTGTGTATTCGCCAAATAAAAACTATTCACACACAAAGCCGAAAAAGAGCTTTTGGTTGTCTCTTCCAACAAAACGAACAAGGAAAGAAACAAACGTTTAAATTATTCCATTTTACACTCACCTGCCCAACTCCGGACTTTCGGCAGATAATCATTCCAGAAGGAGCAGCGTGACGCCAACGGTCCGCGCTGTAACTTTTCGATTTTATCATCGGTACTGAAAATGTAATAAACCGGATCTTCCTTGGAGAAATTGGGCCACTCTTCGCCATCGGTGGCGGGATTGCTAAGGGGGGGAAAAAATTCAAGTTATTATAAAATATTAGTGCATAATTGTATTTAGGCAAAAACTTTGCTTTTATAGGAACTTTATTTTAGTAAGCTTTTTGGGGGTATTTTAGTACTCGTCAGTGTGATGAAGCTTTCTGACATCTTTGTATTTCTTACTAAACTTAATATTGAAGCTTTCTTTCGTTGAGTTGCAAGTTTATACTTGTACAAATTGGTAAAAGCTTTTAGCGAAGCCAATCACTCAATTCACAATTCTGAGCTTGCGAAAATATTGACACTCTAATGAATGCATTCTAAAACTTTTTATTAAGCTTAGTTGGTATTTTTGACTCCGTTTCAGAGTTAAAACCAATTTTGGCCGGAATTTTTAAATAGGTAGGGGAAGGAGCTATAGCTAGATTTCCCGTTATTCGGTTGAGCATGCAAAAATTGGTTGAACGTATATGGCTTTTGGAATCACTGGTAGATAATGAACCATACATAAGGACAATTTAAACACACCTTCAGAAAAATATTCATAGAAATTAACGTAGCTGAAAAAATATGAAATCATGTCCAAGGTACAACCATCTACTAAAAATACAGCTTAGAGGTTGGCTTAGAAATTGTGTTTTCTGGAAAAACTGGTAGGCAATAGAGTATCTATATACAAGTATTCCAAATTTCATAGCTAATACATCAGTGATGTAACATCACAAACGGATAATTGAAGCACACCGTCAGAGTTCTCACTTTTTACCACGACGAAAGTAGTAAATAGGAGTAGATTTGAAGAAAGTAGTGGAAATTTCTATCAGAGTAGGAGTTTTTCATAGAATGAAACTCACATACAATTTTGAGGAGTAGGTTTCTTACAACAGTAGTAGAAAATAACTTGAGTGGAGTAGAAAATTTACTACCGGAGTAGAAATTTTAAAATCAACGCGAGAATAGTAGATTTACTCCAATAGGAGTAGAGTGAGAATGCTGAACACCATTAAAGAAACATTATCAGAACTTCATGTAGTTGAAAAAATATTAGATCCGGACCGAGGTACTACACCATCCCCTACATAACCGTTATACGGCGAATCTCCTAAAAAGTGTTCTTCTATTTGTAGTGTTCTAGTAAAGAGTCAGTTAGGGTGGCGGCTATTACCCTCGTATAGACCATATTTGGTCCATAACAATACTAACATTAGAGAATAGCTAGCGGAAATTATTTAATAACAATGTTTTGTGGCATAATATTTTACCAACTTTCATGTCTGGATTGTCTCAAGAAGAACAAAAATATTTTGGATAGTTGACAGTTGTTGAAAGGGCTTATTACGATTTATTTTGAATTCTAAATTAGATTGTTGAGAAATTAGCCCAAGAATCTTAATTCACTCAAGGTCTAATAAATAAAAGGTGGTAAAGTTATAAGTTAGGAGCGGATTTATTATAATAATAATCAAGGACTGGATTTTGTTGACCTGAAATATTTGTTGCATACTTTTAGTGACGAAAAAACCAGAAAGTGACAAAAATTTAAGTGGATAGGTCAGAAATTACATTGTTTAGAGTACCTATGTGCCATTTACCACCTTATGTGAACGTTAACATGGTAATTAATGAACTATCGACATCAATTTTTCATACCGATACCTTAAAGCGCAACCATCCTATGTCCATTTTTCCCAAACTGTAGAAAACGAAAAACAAGTTTTGAAATTCATTTTTCGTTATTATTGCAGTTCGGTTTTCTGGGTCCAATATTTTTCTTATGTAGCTTAATCCATCTTTGGAGTGTTGAAAAAAAGTTTGAGTGAAAACTCGTCATGGTTTTACATTAAATGGTATTCTTCTGTGACATTCAAATTTGTTTTCATACAAAATTTCATTATTTTGAGTTCTAAGAGGCCCAACGATACTATGTCCAATACAATTTTCGGGACATAGTATAACTGCGCTCTTTGAAATTTGTTTATTTATCAAAAACACAAACCAAAAATAAATTATTGCTGGAAATAAATTGGAGCTGGTATATTTTCATATCAAACAATCAAATTTCACTGTTTGAAAATAAACATGAAGGAATTTTCATGTGTCAAAAATCTAATACAAAAACGTTTTTTTATATTTTTATGGAATAAGCTAAGACAACAAAAATCCTTCTGTGGACATAGAACTTTCTTATTTCCTTATTTTTTAACCACTTCCGGTCAGATTTTCACAAACCACAATAGCCTATTCGATGCAGCTTCTTCTCAGGAATCCAAAAATACAAAAAAATCGATTTTCATGAAAACGGACATAGGACGGTTGTGCTTTAAGGTATCGATACTTTCTAGTTTTTTTCTTCACTAAAAGTATGCAACAAATTTGCTAGTTCAACAAAATCCGTTTCCTGATTATAAGTGATGTGACCTATAAGTGAGATTTCTTTTTATACATTTCAAACAACCACTTTTTCCTCTTGAAGCCTTCTATCTAAAGTATATAATTGAGTGCATACAAAATACCCTCTTTTATTGTGACCTTCTCACAGACTACTATCGATGGGCATTGTCTACAAATTGACCTATAGCCAACTTGAGTTTGAAAACTTCAACTGCACAATTTTATGCATAACCGCATACAGCCCATATGACACACAAGACTTTTGTCTATCGGCAATTTCCCACCCACGCCAATCACACTTTCACACTGCGACATTTCAAATTGCATCACTTTATTTAACGCAATTGACGGTAATTTAATCTAACCAATCTAAAAGAGTCCCCGATGTGGGTACGCCCGCCAGCGCGACACTGTCAGCGAGGACAACTCGCAGGAAAGTGAAGCAAAGCTAAGCAAATTGTGGCAAACATTTTATTGCAACGCTGCGGAGCATGTACTTGTATATGTATATGTAAATATAGTATAATTTTATTATGCGAAAAGAATATTGTAAAATTGTCATTACATTAGATTAGTGGCATATCGATTATGGTGGGAAATTCTAAGTTTATAGAAGTTTTTCAATATTTAATTAATTTTTCTAGTTGGCTTTCGTTTAAAGCATTTCGTACTATCCACTAGCAGCGGATACTTACCCGGTTTTAGCAAATTCAATAATTGCATTAAGCATCCGCTTGCCCAGCTCCCGTTCAACTTGACGATACTGCAGTGATGTGTTCAAGGGCTGTCCGAAAAAGTACTCGATCTCGTCGCCGTGCAACACGCCCATCCATTCGCCCCACAGAGAAGTGCTAGTGCGCTGGCAAAGAAAGAAAATAGAAAAATGTCATGAGAAATTGTAGGAATTGTGAGAAAAAGGGTTCTAATGATAGAAACATGAAATAGCTGGAATTTTTGCAAGTGACACCAGTTTTTCCTACATACAATGCGGGTGGATAGAAAAATATTCATTCACTTTATTTGAAATATCAGAGTGAGCACAAGAAATGCATGGAAACTGACGAAGAATTTAAGAATTTTAAGATATTTTCTCTGTATAGAGTATAACAGTGAGCAAATATTTAATTTTCTCATGTCATGTGTGAGTACAATCCACCTGTCCAAATATTAACCCATTCGCAATTAATTTAAATTCTATTTCAATATTGTGGCATCTGCTGACCGCCTGCTGTTTGCAATTTGTCAACAGTGGTTGACAATTAGGGCAGTAAATATTATCGCAGTTGAACTTATAGTTCAACACACACACATATTGTGACATCATTTCGGAATTAGGTCAAACAGATGAATAAATTCTCGTTGCAGGATGTTGCCAAATGTTGAACTTCTGCCAAGACCAAAACAAAACAAAACAAAACAAAACAAAAAAAACAAAAATTTAAATGCCTAATTTAAAGTGAAGATTCATGTTTCCAACGATGGCTGCCCCGCCCCTGAAATGCATAAAACGGTAACCAACACAACAACTTTGACTTTCATCCCTCCGCCACACACAGAGTCGCTCAGACACAACCCACAATTTGCCACTCAGCTGTCAAAGTCAGGCCGAAGTGAACTGTTATTTTTGTTTTGACTTTATTTTATTTTGTTGTTGCTGGTGATGCTGCTCCAGTTGTTGTTGTTATTGTTGTTATTGCTGCTGCTGCTGCTGTTCTGTGTCTGTCACAATGACAATTGAATTTTTAGTTCGCATCCGCAAGCATCCGCAAGCACAAAGTACGCGGAAACATTGTAATTTTAGGTTGAGCTTGTAACAAGTTCGTCAAGCAGAAGATGCTAAAATCACTGCTAATGACAGAAATTGACAAAATGCGTTGCCGGGGTGGGGGGGTTGAGGGAAACCAAGTTGATAATGCTGACAGCTGGGAGTTCCATCTTCGTCATGTTCGCGGTGATATACATATTTTCGGTTTAGATTGGAATTCAAGGTAAATAGTTGTGCTTCAAATTTGCAAAACACTTGAATTTGAGTGGATTTTTCAAGATGAGCATACCTACTAATAGAGCCATCCACAACTAGACATCATAGTAGACAAAAACAAAGAATTGTTTGGATTTTTTGTGTTATTTATGTCCGAATTAATGTTTGGCAAAAGGGTCAGTTGTCTCTGGCAAATTAAATATCACAAAGATTCAGCTTAAATTTTGATTTAATTCGTGTAAAATAAAATAAACCTTGACTGATTGATACAATCACTTATTGATAAAACATTTTTCAACCCATTTTTTGAAGCTTCATTGTCCACGCGCACATTTTTAGCAGTCCTTCCTAGAATTTCTAGCAATTCGCTGAAGGACCTTCAATGCGTTCCATAAATGTTTCCAATTTTCCCTATTCAACTTATTTTTGGAAACATTTCAATTGAGCGCTCCATTCTCAATCAAGAGCTTTGCAATCAAATGAAATACCAGGAAAACACGTATTGATTTATACTCGACAAGTGGAAATGTTTCACGTAAATTTATTAGAAATTTATGTAAGCTCGATATCAATAGAATTGAATAATGGCCGCATTCAGCGGAGACAACAGTTGTGGTAGCGCTACTTCTCGCTGTTTATCGACGATTGTCTCAATATGGTTATACTGGGCCATATAGCGGTTCTTGTCCAAACGTTGCATGGACAGATGAGTAGGGCATGTAAAAAACACAGCCGAAGGGACTCATTCATTATATCATCCCTTAATCACTGTAAAAAGGGTCTATGGTGCAAACAGAATTTTAAATATTATCGTATTTTTTTTAAATCCGTATAAAATTTCACTTTTACGCCTACGCCAATATTGCTAGCTGGCAAATATATTTTTAAAGCTTTATTTTTCCCTAAGTTTTCCTAAGTCGAACTGTAAACCAAGAAAGCTATCTGCACTTCATATTAGAAATGGCCCAATGTGTAGTTCAGGATTCTCACTTTACTCCTATTGGAGTGGTTCTACTACTTTCGCATTGATTTTAAATTTCCTCTCCTATAGGTTAGGTTAGGTTAGGTTAGGTTAGGTTAAGGTGGCTGCCGGAACACTGACACACCGAAACCAAATAAGGTCCATTGTGATACTACGAATGCTTCTTGCTGCAATTGTCATGAGCAAGTATAACATAATTGCAGGGACCTACAGTTTAATGCCGAATCCGAACGGCGGATGCAAAATTTAAGCATTCCTTGGCAAGTTATACTCTCGTAAGTTTTGCCAATGTTTACGACAGGAGGCGGTCTTCACAGAAAAACATTTCACACAAATTAATTCTGCATCTTGCCCCGGGTAGGGTTTGAACCTCATCAGTTCCGGTGGCGGTCTTTACAGAAAAACATGTCACACACACTTTTCCGTGACCTGCCCTGGATTGAATCTCATCCCATCCGATCGTGACACAGCAGAAGGGAATCACTTAACCAACTGCACCACGGCCGCCTCTCCTCTACTGCGGTAGTAAATTTGTCTACTGCCCCAAATGTCTACTACTATTGCATGAAATATACTCCTAAGAATTGTATGTGTTTTCATACGATGTAAAGCTACTAAGAACTCTTTCTACATACACAGGAATTTCCACTACTCTACGCAGGAAATTTTATCTACTCCCTCTCCTTCCAATCTACTACCCTCAAAACGATTTTGTCGTGGCAATAAGTGAGAACCCTGGTGTAGTGCTAAAGAAAAAAATTGCTTTTTTTACCATTTCATAACGTTTTCTTTAAAAAAAAAAGACCAATAAAAAAAAAAATTTATTTTCGAGTTTTTAAATCACAACAAAAATATTATAAAAAATCAATGAAAAAACCATTGCAACCTTTAAAATTTGTTTTTTAAATGTAATAATTATAAATTTATTAAAACCAAAATTTATTTTCAAACAATTGCTCAGGCAATTACTATATTTAAGTACCTTGCGAAAACCACAATACACATAAATCAAAAATAATGCCATATCTGCCGGGCTCACACTTTCCACTTAAGAACAAACACATCCTCGTACTCATACTCGTACATATTGAAACATTCAAGCTGCTTGTGCATCAAAATGAAATTTACTTCAAGTGGCCAACTTAAAATATCATTTTAATTTGCCACAAAGTGCAGTCGGTACTTTTTGCTTCACTTTTTTTTAATTATATGAATGGGTATGTGTTTCATTTTCTGAGTGTGTGTGTGTGCCTGTATGTGTACATGCCCGCCGCCATAATTCACCATTCCATTTACACACACACACGCACACACACACATACATTTAACTTCTGGCCATAATTTATGCTAACAACCCAGCCAATAATTTTATCGTTAAAGAGCTCGTAAACGAAGATTTTTTCGATCGAAAAGCGGATAAAACAATCGTAGGCGCACACGATAACGATACGGTTACGAGTCCGACTTCGTTCTTAATTTTGCATCGAAACGAGTTATCGTTATCGAACAAAAAAGTGCTCGTTAACGAATTCGTTAACGATCTCGTAAACGATCATCATTACGATATTTTTAACAAATCTAAAAAAAATATTTTTTTTTAACTTGGAATTTTTTTACTTTATTTTTATTGGCCGACTTTTCCTTAGAATAATTTTTAATAACTTTTTCACTGAGTCGGACCCGGGATTGAACTCACGTCCTCCGGATTTTAAAGTATCTGCCGAGCGCTTAACACATTCACCTAACTCAGCCATTATTGAACAAGCGCTTTAAAGTATAACTTAACAAACATTTTAAAATTGTTTTCCTAACAGTTTGAAAAACACTGATTCTAAAAATAGAAATTATCTTGCTGAGAAATCGTTATACAACTATTTTCTAACAGTTTGAAAACCATTGGATCTAAAAATAGCTTTTCAAAACGATAATTTCGGTCGTTAATGTACTCGTAAATGAAGTCGTTAAAGAATTCTTTAACTAAGTCGTTAACGATTTCGATTGCGAAGTCGTAAACGATATTTTATCGATGAAATTACGACTATCGTAATATACGAGTGAATGTCGGACTTTTCTCGAATATTTTTGATCGAGAAAAGTTCGTAAAATACGATCTTCGTAAAAAGTTCGTTCAATTATTGGCTGGGAAGCATGTTGAATTCCTTCATCGTCCTCATTGCCGCCATCTTGAGTGCGCGGCATTTCCATCCACAACGTGCTGGCCATTACCGTTGTCGCTGTCATTGCCGCGTGTTCCTCTTTGGCGCTCTTAAGTAATTTTATGCAACTCTATGTGTGCAGCAACAACAACAACAACAACCACAGAAAAAGCGACAACAACTATGGTGGTGCACGCCAGCCATAGTCTTGAATTGCGTGCATAATGAACACCATTCACAGTGCTGCTGCTGCTGCTGCCTAGTTGTTGAAAATTTATGCGCCTAACTTTTGCAAATAATGAAAAATGGAATGGATGGGAACTTTTCTGATTTTGATTTAAGTGCAAAAAAAAGGGGTTTATGAGAAAAAAATTTCTAGAAAATAAAATGAAACTATAAAAGATAGAGTCCGATTTTGGCGAAAAGTTGTTCTTCCAACTGCAATGCGCGATGTTGCATCCCCAAAGAGTTTTGCATGGCCGAAGGGGACCTTGGCGTATGTCATGGCATTTATGAAGTTTGCAAAATTATAAATTTGCTGAAGCGAAATGCTTCTTGAGGTTACTTTTCATCAGAGATTTTCTGTTACTTTTGGTGTGGTTTCTTGTTTTTTTTTTCTTTTTTGTTATTTCTGTTGTTTTTGATTTAATTAGGTCGAAAGTATTTAATTAGGTATCATCTTGTATCTCATCTTTGGCGCTCTTTAAAATGTCAAGAAGATTTATAATTACTTTGTTCTAATATTTACATAACCTTCCAGGTAAGATCTTAGACAAAACGATTTAATTGAAATTATTGCAGATGAATTACTCACAGAAAGTCGACTCAGGCTTCTATGTAAATTGGAATCAGTGAACAAAAAATGTCCCCTCTTCTTCCGTTCAACTAAAATAAATGAAGAAGACCTTCTTCTCTAAGCGAATGTGTATACATTCAACAAAGTTTCAGCAGCGATTTCAAATTAAATTTCAGTAGAAAATCGTTTTAGTTGGCAACTACAACAGCAAAGTTAAATACGGTACAGTGGTATGGGTTTATCAACCTTACCCAGTAGAAAGGAATACAAACTGGTAACAAATAATTGCTAAAAGCACCAGTAGTAATCATAAGTTGAGTCCAAAGTCATGCTGAGATAGACGAGTTGAACGAATAAAAAATTATTGAATGTCAAAGCCTTTCAGCGAACTACCCTGTCGGACCAGATAGCAATTATAGTGTTTCCACGTGTTATTTTTCAGCAGCTGTCAAAGTTACCAATGACATCCAGCTGTCAAAATATTTAGAAAGTTTTGCCATTTCATAATGCATGGTTTCGCGCTTGCCAAACGTGAATATTTAAAAAATATTATCGAAATTCCGGCTTAGGCAAATCAAAAAATCATCTTCTCGGACGAGACATATTTTTGACTCAAAGGCTTTAGCAACACAATTGCCGTTATTGGATCGACCACAATCCCCAAGTATTCAGCCACAAAGATTGACTATTTAGTGCGGCTTATGGCACGGAGGCATCATCGGATCTTATTTCTTTCGAAATTAGAGAGGAGACATCATCGATATATCAGAAATGAGATTCCAACAAGACGGCGCTACATCCCAGTGGTCAAAAGAAGGTGTCTGCAGGCATGCCAGTATGCCTCTTTAGGAGTTCGGATGCCTGCCCTCCCCGCTTCCAACCTTTACTTCTTTTTTATATGAAACGGGACAAATAAAAAGGTCTACGTCTGTCGCTTCCATGCGTATGTCATATTGCATAGAAAATCCATTGACACCATCCTATCTCCCTTCTAGCGCAGGCATACCGGCATGCCTCCACTAGAAGCGAGGATGGAATGTGCAATTTCTTCCCATAGCAGGCGTGCTGGCATGTCTCTAGCTGAGCGGCCTTGTGA
This sequence comes from Heteromyza rotundicornis, assembly GCA_951394025.1. NCBI lineage: Eukaryota > Metazoa > Arthropoda > Insecta > Diptera > Heleomyzidae > Heteromyza > Heteromyza rotundicornis. The sequence continues at coordinate 66,579,150 of OX596012.1, forward strand.
AATTGACAACTGGGATGCCATGCAAGCAACGCAACCCTCGAAATGGTAAAGAACCTCGATCCTGCGACTTGACACCTCAAATAACGCCGCACATATTGGACCAAGTCATTCAAAATCGGAGCGACCGCTTGAGGTTTGCCAGTGAAGCCGAGGCGAATCAATTTGATATCTCATGCCGATGTTGCTTTATGTACATTTATTTTCCTATCGTTCTTATCTGGTCACACTGTAGAAATAATTGACTGGAAAAGTGTAAGTCCTAAGTCTACATTTTGGTAACCACTTTGCTGACAGTGGAAATACGTCCGTCTTAAATCAGATTCAAGTGTTATTCTGAATGCGCCAACTGACTGAATTGTGGAGAAATACTAGCTCCAGTTGAAGTAGTTTTCTTTGGTATACTTAAGAGATCAAAATCAACGAAATATTCAAATGACATGCAATGCTAGTTTAAACTAGTTTTTTTTTTGTATGGGGAAGTTTAGTTGTTTATAGACAACTCCTAGACTATTCGATACTTTAGGACTAGTACATTTTTTACTGGATAGCTGTAACCAACACTTTATTCGTATGACTTTGTATGAGGTCCTATCCTAATGCCTTGACTATCCTATCGTCGCATGTGAAGACCAAGCAAATCAAGCCTAAAGTGTATAAATGTGTGAAAATGACAAGTGCAACACCGTCTAATGGCTGGCATTCGGTCTAAATTTGAAACTCTGAATAATTGAATATTCGCCAATACCAAATATTCTTTGACTAAAACTGACCTTCAGCACTTGTCATTGTCAGTTGTTAAATGAAATGTTAAAATCAAAGAGTCCCATTACTGCAGAGAATGCCAAACAAAGATGAAATGAGTGCAAGGTAAATATTTACAAAAATATAGAAATAATATTTTCAAACAAAAAAATCCCCTGCTAAAGTTCAAAGTGACATCTGTCACTTGAAATATTCATTAATTCCAGCAAATGGTTGCCTGAAAAAAAAAATGTCAGCCAGCCACCTCATTCACACAGCCGATAAACACAATTAAATTAAGAATATACTCGGAGCAAAAGGCAATGTCAGTACAGCAGTAAATTCGGTCATTGTCCTTGACCTTAATAATTATGGTTGAGAACACCTTCACAGCAAAGCAACCAAACATGCTACCAACCAACACCACAGCCCTGTACATACACAGAACACGTGTTGTCAATTGAAAGCCAGCCATTGCACTAGGAATGTCGTAACTCCATCAACTCCTTCCTTGGCTGGAGAACAACTGTCGCGACGCTAATTAAATGCCGTTGTGGGTCAAAGTTAACTTTCGAAAGGCATTTTTCTTGTGTATTAACTATTTTCTTTATTTATTTTTTATTGTTGTTGTTGTATTATTGTGAAGCCAACTACTGGCTAATTGATGCCCTACTTTCTAGGCGGCCCCCCTTGATGACGAATTGAGGGACAGTAAAATTGAATTTCGTATTTTACTTATTTAACGTCCTGAGTGTCGTTTGTTGACTATACAACATCGAATCGTGTATGGAGAATCGATAATTTCAGTCAAATATGATTGACTGATAATGAAAATGGTGAAAAATGCCCAAAACACAACAACAACAAGAACATACCACAATAAACCAAACTTACTTGCTAACAGTGTTCAATAAATCTGGTATAAATTATTCAGGCAATCGCTGAGGATTTCCTTTAGATTCACATACGATATTGTCATTTGCATGTGTGTGTGTGTGTGTTTGTGTATGTGAGTGCGTAATGCGTTCTTTATGACCGCTGGGTAATTAACTATTAAGTCATAATCAATGACTCGCATATGGTGTAGGTGATTGCTGTTATTGTTACTGTTAGCTACTATTTGGTTGCCTTCCTCTCATACATATCACATTGTCCTAATAGTTGTGCCGTAATTTATTTACACTTTCATTTGGACATTAGCCAAGGACACGCACAATCAAAATCAGCTGCTCTGTTGGGAAATGGTCAGTGTATGTACTTGAATACTTGAAATGTTTGTACTTGATTGAGTTGTGGTGAGTTGAGTTGGTGAGGGGCTCTTATGAGTGTCAAGTATACTGAAAAACTAATTGCAATTACTACCAAAAATGTTTCGACTTTCTTGCACATATTTCAAGGTTTTCTGGTTACATAAGTGTTAAGTCGAAAAGGTTTTTATTTGTCATAAAGAATTTAATTTGGATTTTCTAGTTAAGTTATTGAATTTTACCACACCGATTTCACTTGAATTTAATGAGAATGAGAAATATTTTTTATTAATTAATTTTGAATAAGGGTTTTTTCAATGTCTTTGGACATTTTATGTTGTGGTGCTCAGCATAAGCAATTCCTCATTTTTAGTTTTTCCCACATCAAATGGTTTACGTTTTTAGGTTGCAAACTTGTGTGATATTATTTTATTACTCATACGCCGTTTATGACAATAAAATTGTTTAGCAACGAAAATATTGTTGTCCTTGTATATATGTTTTCCTAATCTAATAAGACAGTGTTGGTTAACAAATATTTTAAACGTTTACGAATTTATTCGAAAATTTTTGAAGTTTTTCTGACTATTTAATGTTGAAGAATTTGTGTCACAACAAAGCGACCAGCAGTAATCTGCAATCGTCTAGCTAGAAAAACTGAAAACGAACGATTGTTTATTCTGAGTCTCCCTCTACCAGAACATGCATAATATGTATAATATGTCTGATAGACGATATTGCATTTGAATTTTTCAAAAAGTCTGATAGAGCATATTGCATAATAAAAAAAACATTATTTTATGAGTTTATTTGCAGTTTTGTTCAATTTGGAACATTTTTATGGAAGTTTAACATTAGTTTAGTTTATTTTTGAATGGAAAAGAAAAATATTACAAATATTAGTAATAAAAATAAAAGAATTAACGCATTTCTATCCATTTTGATGTTTTTTACACCACCTGGCTTATATTGTCGTAGAAGTAGTGATATTCTGATGGAATTATAGGCTTTAAATGCTGCAAATGATTCCATTAGCTTGGCTTAATTGCAAGACGTCCTGTATATAGATTTTTTGGTTCTGTTTGAACTATGTATTGCTTGAGTAGCTCGTAAATTAGCGTTTTGAAACACTGAGTGGCTTGATTATTCATGTTGGAACTTGTGAAGTATTGTAGCTCGCGTGTACCACTCAGAGGCGCACCCAAGGATGTGTGAAAAAATAGCTTTAGCGTTAATTTTTTGGTCCGAAATTAATATCATAGATGCATCTGCGATCGGGGAATAGTTTGGCATCAAAAACTAATTTCGTCAAAAATTGCTGATAGACAGTATTGAATATAAGCCTTCGATATACAAATATATTTCCTTAAATTTATGGCGACCATGTTTATACACTTCCATATAAGGCGATGAGAAGCAATGTGGTTCAATCGACATCATCGTCAATATCACGCAAATAAAATAGGTGGAAAAGGGCGGAAAGGGAAAGAAAAAAGCGGGAAAAGATGAAAAAAACGACAAAAATGTGTGAAAATATGCCCTTGCCTAAATGGTTTTTCACAATGACATTAGGAACAACCCAGCCGAAAACTTTAAAATTTAAATCGAAATAGATATAATAAAATTAAAACTAGTAAGAGAATTATCTTCTAATCTGACCGAAGCTATAATACCCTGCACATGCGAGTACGATACATTCTGAGACCATATGTTAGTAATTTTATCGAAAATCGGTATTTTATTGATAGTTTTTCGATATTTTATTCATCATTTTTCGATATTTTATAGCTAGTTTTTCGATATTTTATAGCTAGTTTTTCGATAAATTATCGATAATTTTTCGATAAATATTGATAATTTTAGTTTCCTGATCCATTTAAAAATTTTGTTCCAATTCCATTTTGTTCCGGTCCAATTCGATTTCGTTCCTGACCTCATTTCCAACCCAATGCAAAAACCCGCATCCAAATCGGTTCAGTATTTCTCAGATAAACGAAAATAATATAAAATTAGCGGCCATTTTGTGTGGGAGGTAGGCGTGGCTCTTATCCGATGTTGCCCATTTTCAATACCGTCCAATCATTTGCCAAAAACAAGAGGAATCCCAAAATTTGGAGTCGATAGCTCAAAAGCTACGACAGTTATCGTGCGAAATGACAGACAGACGGACAGACGGACATGGACTCAGGAGGTGATGCTGATCAAGAATATTTATACTTTTCCATACCGGACACACCTCCTTATGGGCGTTACAAACGGTGTGACAAAAACAATATACCCTTGGATACTAGTATGCAGGGTATAAAAAATGTATTTTCCGTTTTTTTGTCAACTTAAGAAAAAATGTTTTCAATTTTTTAACGAATTGTACTAGACGTTGCTTGGCTTTAAAATTTAATTTCACAGTGATTTTGTATTTCATTTTAAAAATTAATATAAGCACCTAATTACTGCAAGTGTAACCGTGGGTATATCCACTAGTATTACAATTTTCCACTACAGTCACTGAAGCGGTAAAATAATCTCCATCAAATAGAATTCCAAAGACCCTTTCTTTAGCCACTGTAAGCCGCATAATGTCCAGCTTTATGGTAGAAAAAACACATACACAAGCAAGCATGCATTTCACAATCGAACATAATGTAAAACTAAGAACTATTTTCCCCAACATATGCGATTTGAATATTTAATGCTAATCCATTCAGGACAAACATTCGTACCGCACACGTATGTAAGTGTCCTCATTTTGCCAACGAGTACGAGTAGAGAAAAGGAAAAAAAATAGAAAGTAAGTTTGTAAATAGAAACAGAAACGGAAAATAAAAATAAAAATAAAAGTGCATTTTTAAATTGAATATGACGTCCTTTGTCCATTTTGTTTTTGCGCAACATCAACGTCATTGCACAAAGTATACCACCACACACACATACACATATACACGAGCGCCGGCAAATGCACTTTAATTTGGGTAGCTCCAATTTACTCTGCACTATTTCCGCTTTTTGAGTAAAATTAGCCTGAGGCAGTTTTAGAAAAAATAAAAAAAAAAAGTTTTTTTTAAATTTAGGTAGGATGAGTGAGTCTGCACATGTGTTGTATGTGTGGGTGTGTGGCTGAGTCGTTGTGTGCAATTCATTAATAATTACTCTGGTCAAATAAGACTTTTATTTGTTGTTTGTTTGTTTCTCAGTCTTTTTTTTTTACATTTCCAACACACACACTCACACTCATTCCCCTCATCCCTCATACTCGTAAATATTTGTCCTCATCGTCAGTTCTAGTTCCTCATCGCCGGTTCTAGTATTTACACTCCAAAGTTCAAAGTTGAATGCAGTGAAATGAAGAAGCGTAAACGAAGTATAAGCATACATATGACCGAGGACGCCAGGCGGCTGTACTATAGTCGAGGAACGATTTGATATGGGCAAATGTTATCCTTGTGTGAAATTTTAATGGCAAACAAACTGCAGCTGCTACCGAAAGTGGCAAATGTTGGGAACATTTTAATGATTTGCACATTTTTCGTGCGCCACACAGTTTATTAAAAGGATTTGGTGTACGTCTTCAGTTTAGGGTGTGCTTTTTTCCTAATTATTTCCTTTTTTTTCTCGCTCCGCATAATGATAATAATTTAAAGTGCGTAAATATAAGTGGAAGCTTAGGTGTGTATAACACTTACATGTTTGAAGTAGTAGTAGTGCACCTCAGCACCTCGCTCAGCCAAGGCCTGTGCATACGCATTGGTGGGGCACGTAAAGAAATGATCGCCTACGGCCCGTCCAATTTGCTGTTGATTCTGGTAGCCCGGATTGCCCTCCCAACTTGTGTGCTGTATGGAAAAAAAAATTAGTAAAAAAAAATGTTATTAAATAAATTTACTTTAATTTTGAGTATTTTGTGTGTATTTCATTACGCCATAAATCCGAAATTAAATAAATATTTTCACATGAAAATGTTGACATCGATTTTATTTTTAATTACATAAACGAGGTGGAAAATTTAATTATATGCTCTCAAAAAAAAAGTACTAGCATTACACAGTGCAATACTGTTTTGATGGCGTGAAATTATTACTAAGGTCAGTAGAAAAAACAAATTAATCAAAAAACAACTGCTACCAAAAGGCTCAAAATATATTCTTGGTGGCGTATGAGTAACATTTAATATAAATGTGACTCAATCGCCCAGTTGGCTCTTTTTTTTTGCAGTCTGGTCCGAAACTCTAACAGAAACACTAACCAGAAGAGATATTTGTTCCTATATATTGTTCATAAAATGTATTTATTTCATTCTTAACTAACATTTTTCTGACATAGGTGACAACTTTTCTAAAACTGTTGCACTGTGTCATTTGCGGGAAATTAAATTGCCATTAAAAACCACAATGAAATTTGAGTTTAATTATTGTCAGTAATTAACGAATAATTTCCGAGTCGCTTATTGCGGTTACACAATATGTGGTTGGTTTGAATTAAAAAAAAAAGTCTCAAATTTCCGCAAAACTGATTTAATTTTTGGTGCATTCAGCAAATAATACCAACAATATACATATGTATGCATCAACCTAAATATGAAAATTTCAATTATGGCTTGGTCATTTTTCATTTCAATAGTGGGCGTTATTGCAAAGGCCTGTTGTGAAATTTCAATACATAAAAAGTGTACCAAAAATGGATTAAAAGCTATTCTCTTCTATCACACCGAAGCTAAAATTCCCTGGACACAAAGAGACATAAAGAGATATGATTGCTTTATATTTAAAACCGATTTCAACCACTTCAGGAAGCTCTGATACAATCAATGTGCAACTGGAGGCCAGTAAAACGCGCGTTATTGCCGAACTAGGCCGGATATCGTTGAAAAGTAGTGAAAAACAGTGAAAATTTGTCAATTCGGATGGACAATAAAAACATAGAAACGTTGTCCGATGTCCGAAATCTTTTGAACAACAAAAATGTCATTAAAAAAAATCTCATATAATTTAAAAAAATCTTTTGATAATACTGGTACATTTTTAGCCATTTTATTGAATTTTAAAGTTGTAAAGCTCAAAAAACACACCCTATATAATGAAAATATTTTTAGGGTCAAATGTTATTGTTTTTCGTACTTGATTTTAAAAATATCTGAGTCAATTTTGCAAATATTAACCTAGTAGGACTGGGGTTTAAAATATTTTTATTAAATTTTGCATACACCACCAATTTATCAACAAACTAGAGCCCGACCGATAAGCATTTTCAGGCCGAAGCTGATGCCGAAGGTCAATTGGCAGCCTATTACTTCGGCCGACGCCGAATGCCTATACCGAAGCCGAAGCCGATACTTTAAAAAAAACCATTAAAAACTATTTTTTTTCGTGTATTTTCATTCAAATTCGAGTGTATAAATAAATACACATGTAGTTTTTTAAGGAACTAAAATTTTATTTAAACAAATAATAAAAGTAATCAAAAGCATTCGTTTTGGCCTCCCAGGTCAAAACTAATAGGAGCCTCGGATTATCCCAAATATCCCGTGTAAGCAAAATTAGATTTTTGTTAAAATCATTTTTAAAAAATTTGGAGTAAAGCATAAAATAATGAGAATTTAGTAGAAATGGTAGAGAATTCTTCAAAGAATAAATCCATCTAAGTAGCTGTTTTTAAGGACTCCCCAAATCCGTCAGGTGATGTGCAAAGGATGTTCTAGTTGATGGTAAATACCACCTGTGAAGCTTTGAACTTTAAATGTAAAATTTTACCAAAATCGGTCCCGGATTTGAGCACCCGAACTACTTTTCATATATGTTGGCGCAGCAATTTGGGCTACATTTCTAAAAGGTAGAATCCTTCCGTGAGCCTCATACAGTTTACCAGGACTCCTTTTAACATAGACATCAGGGCGAGTATTAAGCTTCTAAATCTATATTTAAAATTCAGTAATCCACCCAGAAAATGTCCAAGGATGTACTTTGTGGCAGCTGTAACCCCGTGCCACGCAATGTGAGGCGAGATTCACTCAATATTCGATGATTACTAAGTTAAATTTTAATCATATTTTTTGTTTTGTGGGCCTCTTATGTCCCATTGGAAATTCCATCAATTACACAATTTTTAGAAAATCGTATCGTAAAAAATTAGTTTTGGTTTTCGGTGTCGCAAAAATAAGAGAAAACAATTGAAAAGCTTCGGCCAAAACTTCGGCCATTTTTTGGAATAACCGAAACCGAATGTGCATTTTCGGCCGATAACGGCGGTAGTCGATGCCGAAGCCGATTAATCGGTCGGGCTCTACAACAAACTATGCCGAAAAGTGCGTTTTGAAAAACTCATTCGTTTAATTACTATATACGAGTATGTGGTGAAACATTTCACCATAAAGAATTCGAAAACCAACCAACTTGCGAAATATTTGAAATTTTCAAAATTTAATTTCCTCTTTTTATGACCCAAAACGTATGATACGAAACGGCCGAATGGCATGTGATAAACTCAATTGTGGTTGTAGGCAGGCCGCAGAGCAGCGTAAATTTGTTTCCGAGCGAAATGGACATGCACGAATCGAGTGGCACTGCAGCAGTATCTCTTGCAAAGTGTCAATTATGAGAATAGTGCAACTGACAGGCATCTGCTGTGACGCGAAACAGCTAACATATTTATATTTTGTGGCAATTCAACAGCAGCGGTGGCTTAAATTATGCAACATCCAAACCGTATGCAGTTGTCAGTGTTGAAAATAGATTTGCATAGATAGTTTAGAAGGATTTTATTTAGAAAAATAAGACATATTGATTGATTTAAATTCGTTTTGATGCTATTTTGATGTAAATTCAACTGACGCAAATTGTCGTGTGGGTGGAAGTATTTACAGAATACTGAATAATCACAGCATATTTTCAGAATGGTTGGTTTACTCAAGTGAGAAAGTTTGTATTTTTATTTGTGTGAAAAATTTTATATACTCCTTGTGCGTAAATATTTTACGAAATTTCATTTCAATTTATTCCAGGCAATTCTGCCTGCTATTTGACCACCACTGGGCACAGCATATGTTGCCATTATTAAATATCAAACTTACTGTTCCAATTTGGCTATCAACAGCCGGGAGACAATTGATTGATATTGTTTTATTCACTTTAGTTTTAATTGCGTTCATGCACAGATGCCATATATACTCTTTTCACAATTATGAATGTACAAAAAATTGCAAATATTTCCCAATGCAGCTGGCACTGTTATCCAATGCAATAAATGTCAATATTTTTTTTAATAATTGTCGGTACAAAAAAGAGTGCAAAAAATGGAAATATCATATCCATGGGGAAAAAATATGGGTACTTTTTTCTACCATTTCGGGGAATTGGCTTTAAAGTTTTTACATTTCATTATCAAAAAATAGGGGGAAAAAATAGTTCAAAAAACACTCAATTGACTTTTCACCATTCACAAGTGAGCTAAATAATTACTCTTTTTTGTGTTGCTAAAAATACTTGGTAAACCTCATTTTACAGCTATTACCATCAACAGTCCTCCCCCCTCCTTCCTTTCACCGGCCTTCCATAATCATTAAAGCCGTTCTACGAATTTGTTATGTAAAACATCCTTGAAAGTTCTTTATTCATAGAATTTTTTACTCGTATGTTTTCAGGTTAGTACAAGTATTATTTTCGCTTTTTTTTCTCAGCATGCTCCAATTAACCTACAAGTGCCAATTGATGGCAATTTACTGAGCTCAGTTTTTGGTTGGAGAAATTAAAAAAAAAAAAAACATCCGCGATATGTAGAAAGCAAAAGGGCAAATATGTGCTTACCTGAAAGATGATTGCCTCGCGTTCCGCTTGTGTTACTTTGCCGAAAATATTATTCATAATTTCCAAATATTTATCACGTGGCAATGCGGTCGCCTCGTCCTTATCGAAGTAATCGATAAAATCATACAGCAGAAAGTAAGTGCCTGAAAATATCAAAAATAATCACATAAAATATGAACGTAAACCAAATATTTGAACATCACCAAGCGTGCCGGGCTGAGAGTAAAGTGGAACATTTCTTCCGAATTGAATGTGAATTTTCCAATTCGAGTTGAATGGAGAAGGATTCGTGTATCTAACCCCCCAACTGTCTTAGGGCACCTTCTGCCGAATGAAGTTACAAATTTGTGTGCCTCCACTTAATCTCCTTACCCCTTTTTAATTAAGTTAATAAATCCTAAATTGACTTTAAATTTTCCATTCAAATGGTAGGTGGGCCGAAACAAGACACAGTGCGAGACAAAACTGGCGCAATTATTTATTCATAAGAGTGGAGAACAAAAGCATTGGGGTATATGTTGTCAGTTTAGGATTTAAGATCAAACGACTTTAGTTTTAAATACTTGGTAAGAGAATTAATTTCAGTCAGGCTGAAGTAAAATTATCGTGCACTATGTCTTCACAGTGATTTATTCTACAACCAGCGTGGAGCTATAATACCTGCACATGCGAGTACCATACAGTCTGAGACCATATGTTAGTAATTTTATTGAAAATCGGTATTTTATTGATAGTTTTTCGATATTTTATTCATAATTTTTCGATTTTTTATCGATAATTTTTATTGATAATTTTTCGATAATTTATCGATTTATTATCGATAGTTTTTCGATAATTTATCTATTTTTATCGATAATTTTTTGATTTTTTATCGATAATTTTCCAATATTGTGAAAACTATAGTGTCCAAGGGTATAGTGTGCAGGGTATAAAAATTCAATAAATTTGCTATTAATTATCGATAATAATTTTCATTATTTAAATTCATTTCCAAGTTTGTTCCATTCTGTGGGATTCTGGTTCATTTCGATTCTGTTCTATTGGTATTTTGCTAACAACTAAGTAAAAACAACCACCTCGAAATCAACTAATCGATAACGTTTTCGATAATTCTCTTTTTTCCGCTCCCTTACCAAATTTGTTTCCTTTCCATTTTGTTCTAATCGATTTTTTTTTTAGTTTCTATTCCGATTTTAAACTTATAAGGCGTCCAGCTTCATAGTGGATTGAGTCCTGTGACCAATTTGAAGTTAAGTTAACATTAGTCAAACATTCATAGAATTAACGTGTAAGGTTACAAGATTATCTTGGGTTCAAAAGAGTACAGATAGTCGGAGGTTTCACACTCGGTTGTAGGCCACTTCAAATTATTAGTGGCCTAAATTATTCCTCTTAAAATTTAGCTTGAAAAATTTAAAAAAAATTACTTTAACCCCGTGGTAAAATTTTAAATAGGAAGGCCTAAAAAAACATACTGTACTCCTTAAACGAGTACGTCTGGCAACCGTAGTTCGAACTCACATCAAACTTAGGTTGAGAAATAAATGGACTTAATCCCCACAGTGGATTTTATATGGGAGGTAGACGCGATTCTCGTCTGATGTTTCCATTTTCAAAACGATTTATACGGCAATAAAATAAAATGAATCAATCAACAGCTCAATAATTACGAAATGGTCAACAGACCAAAGTTTAGGGTTCTATGCAGGATGTGATAATTGAATTGATGTCTGCCAGTTGTCAGCCTGTTAAGGTTCATTGCTTGACTACATCTTTAAAGCACATACTTCAATATTCTCTCACTAACTATATATTTTTTGACTAATTTTCCTCACTTAAATACCAACAACTTTTATAGTTAAAGAGTAAAGCGACCGACTCACAGTCTCCCATAAAAACTTCTGGAATATCATAACGCCCTACCATCGCCTGTCGTCGGAAAGTTTCATGCGTGACTAGCGTACCTAAATCGAATTGCATTGAATTGCCTGGCAGAAATGCTTACCCATTTGAACAAAGAAAACGAAGAGAAACACAAAATGAAAATGGAAATGGAAAAAAGAGATGGCAAAACTTAACGCCAAACCGAAAGAAAATAATAATAATATAAACTTTTATTTTCATTGGGGATAGCCGCATAGCGACAACATAAATACTAAAGAACAACAGCAACACCAACAACAAGAACAACAACAGTTTGGCACAGAAAGGCTGAGCATAGCCGCACGGACACGTGAAGCTAATCCACCTGCCAAGGACAAAAGCGTACGCAGTTAATTAATTTCGAAGAAAATGCCTTCAAAACGAATAATCCCAACCTCCAACCTAAGTATCATACCTAGCCCCTGGTCATTTCATCTCAGCACTTTTCAGTTTTAATTATTTTAAAGTGTCGCCACACACAGAGCAAATACTACGCGGTGATGTAGCCTCAGCGCAACACTTTCCGCTGTACAACTACAAGTTTTTCGTACGCGAGGTCATTGGTGTAAACAATTGCTCCGACAACAATATGTTAACAACATCAATATGCCTTGTTGTTGTTGGTTGTTACTGTTGTTGTTTTTTTGCTTTCCTTGTTTTTGTTTTTGTTATTTTTTTTTGTTTAGTCAAAAAGTCGCCACTCTGCTGCCTCAGGTCCTTAGGTGTCCAAAGACGTGTCAAGGGCAACCGCAATTTTAACCAATCCAAAACTCGGTAACAACAACAACAGCTAGTAAATAGTCATTGCGCGACTCTCATGTTGCTTTTTATTTACTTAATTTGTATCGCACTTCTTGTTATTGTTTTCGTAGAGTACAATAGTCACTGTTAGTGTTATTCTTTTTGACGCTTTGTATTATTAAATCAACAATACAATAATTGTTGGTGACCCCTCAGCTACTTGTGAGAGAAAAAGAAAAGTGGATGTACCTTTTTTTATACCTCTCCCCAGCAGCACGATTTTGGGTCATTAACAGGTATTTAGAAGACTATGCCCTACTTAAATCTAGAAAGTTTTTCGCAATTTTATTTCGCCACTTCGTTTCTGTAACTTACACACTTGGAACCGTTTCTGTGAGTCACAGGAAGGAACCTACTGGCTCCGAATGGCAAGTAAAGTTTTTTCACGGCAAATTATACTCTCGTAAGTTTGCCATTACTTGGCGACAGGTACACCGAGAGCAAAAAATAACAGTTTTGCCGTTAAAAACCATTCGACAGTCGAAAAACTGTTTAATTGACAGCGAAAACTGTAACAATTATCAGTTTTCGCTTTTATTTTAACTGCTTTCGCTGTCAATTTAACAGTTTTTCGACTGTTGGATGCTGGTTTTTGTTCTCACGGTGTAGTGCCATGCCCCCAGAAAATTCCACCCCAATTGTAAGTCAGATGTTCTCCTCACTGAGCTACGGTCACCAATAGAATATACACCGAGATAAATAAATCACTTTTAAAAACCATCCGACGGTATACAGCAGTGAAAAAAATGTTAAATTGACAGCAAAACAGCAAACAAATTTTCGCTTTTATTTTAACAGTTTTTGCTGTCGATTTAATTTTTATCACTTGTCGGATACTGTTGAATGGTTTTTAACGGCGAAACCTGTTTTTCTCTCGGTGTAAACTTACAATCGAAATAACTACTGTAGACTGTCTCACCAGCCACCATGCAAGACGAATGGGGCTCATATCCATCGATTGGTGTCGCAACTGTAATTAACCAGACGAGAAAGAAACTCTCAGCCTTAATCAGAAGTTTATGGAATATTTTTCTTGGTTGAGCTACATTTAATACGCTAGCATAAGTCACAACCAATGAACTTTTCTGCTTTATTGCTAAGGACCCCTATGTGGTATATGAGAGGCTTACAATCGCCACCTTAACCCGACAGGCTATTAACTATATTGCATAGTGATATGTAATTGAAGAAAATGGGCTCACCATTTGCTTTCTCTGGCTTTAATTTTTTATAATGATTTTATGAATATCATATCAAATAGTTGGCTTGGGGTGCCTTTTTTTTTGGAACTAATTTAATAGGCAAAAAAGATTTGCTCCACTGACTAGTGGCAACATTGATGATTTTGAAAAATAAAACCAAAAAAACGCCACATTCCCGGACCAACTGTCGTCCTGGGCAAATTGAAATTCTAATTTGAGTGTGTATGCTCGGGCGAATTTCTTCAAGCTGTTGTTGTTGTTGTTGTTGTTGTTACTGCTGTGGTTGCTGATCACAAATTATGCATATCCATGTAAAAGTCGTTAACTTCAGCCGAGTGAGTGTCGTTGTGGTTGCTGTTGTTGTTGTTGTTGTTGTTTTTGCTCTCGTTTTCGTTTATATGTGTTTCTTTTTTTTTGCGCCTTTTTCAACAAACAACAATTATGCAAATGACAACATTCAAGTGGAGCGGAAAAGTGCAGATGACGAGCGAAAAAGAAGGCCGATTAAGTACACTGGCAGGTGTTGCCAGGTAAATGCTTTCGTTCATACATTTTTACTTCTTGTGGTACTTTGTTTTTTTGTTGTTTTTTTTTTGTTGCCTTTGCAACGGAAGTGATTACAGCCACAATTTTAATTTAACAGATTGTAACAGCGAAAAGTGTTTATCCTGGCGGTGGTCTTTTTTTTTTGGGGGGGGGCAGCACTTGTTTGCTCCATTGCCACTTCTAATGTGTGTGTCTGAGGGTGGCTGTGTGTGTGTGTCCCTCAATTGAATATTATTCAGGCGAGCAATGTTGTATTGTTTGGGGCTTGAAGTTTTGTTGTTTCAAAATTGTATAGGCTCTTCGGATGTTATCACATGACCAGATACATTTTGAACAAATTTCAGTGTTGTTGTTGATGTTGTTGTTTTTGATGTTTGTGCTCTTGTTATCGTTGCGTTTTTATATGCCGCACGTTTCTCCCATATGTATTTTGTTTGGCAATTAAATTCGACACATTTTCGAAAAATTAAACCAACAACAACATTTCACTTGGGTTTCGTCGTATTCGTAGAGATTCGGGTCGGTCTTGTTTACATTTTAATTAATGCACCTGAAAGTGTGTTCTTGTTTATTTTAAGCGTAATTGAGTTGACATATTTGCACTCTCACGCACATACATACACATATAGATACTTGCATAAACAAACTCAGTGGAAATTCGAAATTCACTTAACAGTTAACCGCAAATTAAATAATTTTAAAACGCTTTCATTCGCTCGATTAATTGCAACTACTTCGATTAATATTTTAAATTTTTATTTATATATTGTCTGAAGAAAGGAGTCTGTGGATTCTCCTCATTCCAAATACCACATGATGAGGTAGAACATCAGTCCAACAAAAAAGACGAAACCACGGAATCTTTTTGTAATTCTGTAACTCTACAGAATACTCTATGTTAAGTACATGTCGCTAACATTCTGGTTTGAAAAATGTAATCGAATGCATTCCCAAAAGTCAATTTGAAAGTAAAGTTGGCAGCTCAATTTTACTCAAGGACTATTTCTGTATACTATTCACTCAATCGCCTAGCAAAAAATCACACTCATTAGTAAGGGAACGTTTTCGATTCGTTAGTTGTGCATAATTGATGTGCAACGGTGTTTGTATTTTTGTTTCATTGAGAGCTCAAATATTTATTGGCAAATGACGCTCTATTAAGCTGTTTCGAACTTACTGACTGACGTACATGGTAAGTGGTGACGTTGCCGTTGACTTTGTGTCAATGTAAAGTTGTTTTTTTTTTTTTTGTTTACAAATTAAACTTTTTAATTTGAGTGTGAGAGGTGCTTGTCAACACCTGATTTCTCAGGGATAAAATAGTAGAAAAATAAAAAATAAATAGCAGCAAGCAATAGAATGGATAAAGGACAAACATGTTGACAAAAACTATTTGCTGGATTTGCACTTACCAATTCTTTAAAAAAAAGTTGAGAGAAAAAAGCATTACAAAATTGATGAAATTGACATCCCCTTGGATGTCCTTCAAGAAAAGCCCATCTGTGATGGAATATCAATGTACGTTTCACTTCCAATCAAGCAAACTAGCAGACCGTGGCAGCAGCGAACCCAGTTGCTTTCAATTTCCATATGCTCAAGGATACGCAAAGTAAACCTCATTTGAAACCAAAAGTACTGACTTGAAAAAAGAAACCAGCAACAAAAAAAAACAACAACAACAGCAACGGTACTTCTTCAGTCAATATGTGTGAGTGAACACTTCAATTTGTTTAGTGTGTATGTACTTGAAGCAGAATGACAACAGCAACAACAATTCAAATGTCAGAGACGAAAGTTATCGGAATGGTAACAGAGACGTAACAAAACCAGAACCTGGCATCACACTGTCCTCCTTACCAAACAAGCGAAAGAAAAAATACAACAACCAACAGTTGTTGTCATTCGTGGCACTGAAGCGGCAAATCAACATGACTACTTGAACTTATTGCGTCGCAACAGCATAGAGCCACGGACAAAAAAAAAGAAGCCTGTTCACCATAGGACAGAGAAGCACCACCATCAACTAGAAGAACAACAAAGATTAAAAAGAAAAATTAAACCAAAAATGAGAAGGAAAAAAATCGCATCACGTTTTTGCGTAGTAAAATTCAAGGAATACTAAATATGAGTCCACTGCGGCGACGGAACTGACACAACGTGCCCTTTCACCACACACACTCACCGTGGCAGGTTCAGGTCGGGCCACACCAGCGGATCATCACCAAGCAACGACCACCCACTGTCTGGTGGCACGTACGTTTTCGTCAGGCCATCCGGACGATGAGTACGAGTAAGCGCCTGTGTCTATGGTTTTGTGTACACTGTCATAGCATTGCCATCTCGTTAAATTGTAAACGATTTTAAATTTTTCAACCAAATTTTTATAAATTTAATATCCTGAGTAATTGTTTCCTTGCAAAAGTAAATTTTCCCAAATTTATATTTAATTTATTTACTAAAATGTCACATTGCCATGAGGTGGCAACACCAATGATAACTTGTCTATGCTCGTTTGACTAGGAAAATCGCAAAGCACAATAGCGCAAAAAAAAGGAAGTAAAATTAAAAAAAGTTTGCGGTATAATTTTGTTGTATTCGCATTTGGTACTTTACTCTTCAGGCGCATGTTGTCTGCCACATTGGCCACAGCTGTAAACTCAGGTGGATTCGCTGGCAGCAGCCGCACCAGAAGTGGCAGCACAAATACAGTCTTTAGTAAATTTGCGGCAGCTGCTTATGTGAGTGTCAATTCTAAAAGCTGCTCTAATACACAAAACCACCTCCTGCCCGCCCCTTCTCAAGAAGAAGAAGAAAAACTTTTAGTTAAGTTGGCATTTTGGCATTTCGGTAGTTGCGGCGAATTGCGTTCTGTCGAATGAGTAAACATAAAAAGCAAATACCACGAATAGTTCGTCTGCGTGTGTGTGTGCGTGTGTACTGAGTTTATTGCAAAAGTAAACATTTAATGTTGAGAGAAGCCGGCCACACATACATATCACAAACACATAATTTCTATAAAAGAAATATGGCAACTTTAAGTCGAAAGGAAGATTGTGTTTTTGGGCTAAATTTTTATAACTGTCAATTAGAAATATTATGTGAATATGTGGCCCAGAAAAAATATGAAATATAAAACACATTTCGTAATCCAAAATTATTCCATAGTTCCACATTACCCTATCAAATAGTTGAGGACTGCACAGACCATTTCAAAGCTACTGCTGAAGACGCGAACCTTATACAGACAAACCATATAAGAGAGTAGTGAAATCGTAATGTTACGCAGTGCATGTAATGTAGGAATCTAATGCAAGTGCCTCTCCTCTTTCACAATGAGTGAGTTACCATAACTTTCAGACGCTGTTTGACTTGATTAAATTCATTTAAATTTTCGTTCTGATGTTTTGCATTGGTGTTGCCTGAATTGAGTTCATATGAGAAAATTGTTTGTGAAAACTTCACCATTATATATAGAAACATTGTATATGGCTAGGGTTACCAGATTCTCTTGAGTAAAAAAGAGTACAGAGTTGCAGGGGGTCCCAAACTCCTCAGTTTTACACCACATATTTTTTATAAAACAAAAAAAAATTATAACAAAAAAAATAAAACAATTTTTTTCAAAAATTAAAAAAAAATGTTTAAATAACAAAATACAATAATTTATGCCCAATGTTTTTTTTTAATATGAAATACTAAAGAAATCTATTTAAAATTTTGTAAAATCACCAAGTACCAAAGTATACGCCGATTCAAAATTAAAATTTACTACTTAGGTTTCTTTAGGCGTTAATGCATTTAAATTTGAAACTCCAAAGGGTCTAGGTGACAAACAAATTAAACGGATAAAAGGTATAATAGTAAATTTTAGACTCTGGGTGCTAATGTTCCGATCCTTCTTCAAGAAATTGACGAATAGTAAAAATTGGTTACCTCACTGAGCCGATACAATCAGTTGTTATATGGTAAAGTCACAGAAATAAGAAAAAAGTGAGAGTAAAAAAGAGGAGGGCCTAAAAAAGAGTACTGTACTCTTTGAAAGAGTACGTCTGGTAACCCTATATATGGCAATACTGGAGTGAATTGTTGCGAACAGAAAACGTGCTGAGCAATTTATATGTCACTGAACCGAACTGCGCCACATTATGGTCAGTGAATTCGCCTTAACCTCACCTATATTGCAATGGAATACATAATAATTACTTAGAACTCCATCCAATCAATGCCCAAGGTCTTTCTTATATTACAGTGCATGTGCAGGCTGAGAGATCTTCTCAGAATACAACAACAACATGTACTGGTATTTAAACAGGCGTCGTTAGTGTGATACTTTGATGGTTTTAAAACTGCTAGGATTACCAACTCGTTACTTGACCCTCTTTAGTGCAATAGTGCGATTATTTACAAAAACAGATAAAGGTTATAAGCAAATAGCCAATAACCAATTAGAATTTAGGAACACAGTGTGATAATCCCTCATGATATAAAAAAAATTTTAAATCATTTTTTATTAAGTTTTTAACAATTAAAAAAAAAAGTATTTAAAATGAAATTTAAAAAAAAAATGTATGCTATTAATTTAGTTATAAAAATAAAGTTTTTCATACGTAAGAATTGTATGAACAGTACTACGATATTGTTTTCCCTGAGCGCTTCGCCTATTTCAATATGGAATTATTTATTTGATTGCTACTGGAAGCAATTTCCTTCAGCTCTATTAAATAATCGAAAGGGTTATTTTATTTCGAAAGTATTTGCCTAAGTCATTAAAAATACCATTTGTTATTTACTTAATTTAAAATTTATGAAGTCGACCGACGCGGCGTATACGTAACCTACATTAGAATAACAGGCGAATGAAAAGTGTCAGCCTGTGAACATTTTTAATATTTCATGCGAATGTAGTGGTTTAGTGGTTACGGAAATAAGAAAATATAAATAACTTTGAGTGATTACAGGAAAGCCACCGAACAGTTGTAAAGTACAAAAAAGAGCCAAAACCGAGCGAACCAAATATGAAACCGGCTGTTCGGACAACCTTTCGTTCAAAGCCTTTTTGCAGCAGATAATTTGTGTCTACATATGTGACAGTAACAACGACAATATTTCCTATCTAAAGAGATTTCAAGTGCGAACAAAAAGCAAAAGTCCACAAAATTGAAAAATTTTCAAAAAATACGGTAAAATGGTGAATTGTGAATTGTTGTTGTAAATAGCAAATGACCTTGAACTCACTAACACACACACCCATACAAATACACGGTTGGGCACGCACATGGACACGAAAAACCACACACACACCCATACACATACAATAAAAACAATAGCGAGAGAGCCGAGCGCGTGACAACTTGTAGAAGAAGAAAATCTGTTATACGAAGTGGGTGGCCGGAATCGAAAACAAAAAAAAAAAAAAACGAACAAAGACAGGGAAGCGAGTGCGGAAGAACGGAAAGGCGGAAGGAAGTAAGGAAGGAAGGAAATACAGGTTGGCACCGAAGAAGTGCGCGCGTGAAAATTCATAAGGGAAGAAAAATGAAAAGTTGATGTGTGTGTGTAAAGCTTTCTCACCGCAGGCGTTGTGTGGTTTCTGGTTTGTTGTTTTTTTATTTGCTGAGAAATTTACAAGATGTTTTGTTTGCCTGGCGTTCGAAAGAGCGTAAAGCATGCAAGAAGACTGCACAAGGGCTAAGTAATAATGACAGATGGGGTATCCATTGTAAGAGGTGCATGTCGGTTAAGGTACGGTGCTGGGAGGAGAGAACAATGGTTGTAACTAAGTAGTTTTTAATTTGGATTAAAATATTCTAGACATGTTGACCTCCATTGCCCAAGGAAACTGATGCAATCATAATTGGGCTAGTAATGCCAAGCACAATACCGTTCAGGAAAATTTAATAAAATGACAACAGTATGCCATAATTGCCATACATGGCGTATGAGTAATTTTCACATTTTAATTTTGCAAAAACTCTAATGAAATGATGTGAAAAAACGATGTGACACCGGCATGTTATTTTTAGTTTTACTTTCAGAATATATGGGAGACATTCTTTGGTACAAACTTAAAATCCACATCCTCCTCAGCAAAGAATCAACGATGACAACATATAAATTACTCAAGAATAACTTCACAAGAGCAAAGATATACATAAATGATTACTTGTGAACTCCAAGTAATCATAAAGTCATATTGTCAGATAATCATATTTGTCGAAAATACGGCAGTTGTGAGCACACTTATTTCAAAATAAACTCTCTTACATTACAAATGTCGAACCTAACCCAATTCGTTGGCCCCGGGGTGCTCACCACCAATTGCGAAGGTGGTGATGTAATCCAAATCAACGGTCGGAAGTAATTCTGTGGTTCACGTGAGCTTTGTTTCAATATTTTCAAGCAATCGCACATGTTTAATGCATTTAAAATGCTTTTAAAATCCTCTGGGCCCGGTATTCGTGTGCCCGGTGGTGCAAGTGGCCATCTGGCCAAAGTTGATGGTCGGAAGAGTTTTGGTGGTCTCCACGATATTTGTTGCAATATCTTCAGCAAGTCGTGCACGTTTTATGCATTAAAAATAGTCCCGAGGTAAAATATTCACAAATTCCTACAACTTTTTTGGTAACAACTTTAAAATGGGAGGAATAGTGAATATCAGAGTCGAAAAACATAGTTTGCTGAAAAAAGCAACAATATGTCTTTATGACCAATATGAGACCTTATAATGTCTGACTGCTGTCCTAAAAGCACAAAATTCATTTATAAATTCAAATCAGTCCTAGAATGCCACAAGGAATTAAATCTACTGGCGGAAAACAACAAGGCAAAAACCTATTTCGGTGCCAGGACACAGAGGAGACCAAGAAAATGCGGATGCAGATGAACAAGCCAAAAAATTTGCAGAGGAACCATTCCTTGGCCCTTGCCAACTAAATGGCTTCAACAAACAAGACACCGACCAATTCATAAACAAGTGGATTCAATATAAAACAAACGAGCATTTGCTAAGCCATAATAGACTTACTGAAATATCCCCACACAGTAGAAATTTAGAAGTACCTCGGATATAGACAAATTTGGTCTCAATACCCAATTTTGAACCATTTATAGGTGGTTTTGGAGCCTCAAACCATGTCCAAAATCCGTTTCTAAAAATTTCCAATCTAATCCACAATTTGATCTCAAGACCCCATTTTGACCCTTATATATATGGTTTCTGAACCTCGGACCATGTCAAAAATACGTTTCTAAACATTTCCAATCAAATACAACAATAAAAAAAAATGGAAAAAAAAATTAATTCTTTTTTATAAGAGCCCACCCTAGTTTTTGTTCGATTTGGCTAATATTTGAACTTGCTCTTACTTTTGAAGTACAAAAAATATGTTCCCAAAATTTCAAGTCGATATCTTCAAAACTGCGACCGCAATCGTGTAGACAGACGGACAGACGGACGGACATGGCTAAATCGATTCCGGCGGTGATGCTGACCAAGAATATATATACTTGTCCATACCGGACACGCCTTCCTATGGGCGTTACAAACGTTATGTCAAAGTGAGTATACCCTGCCACAGTGAGTGTGGGGGTATAAAAAAGAGCTCAGAACTATTGGATCTTAAAACCTTTTAACTTTTAGAAGTGATAAAAGTCACAAATACTAGAACTAGAAAAAGTGACAAGATGCCTAAGCAAGAGCCATGTGTTAGCATTTAACAAACTTACTGTGTATCAGTGTAGTCCGCGAATTTAAGTAGAAATTATAAGTCCTTTCTAATTGAATACAGTTAAAAGTCCATGAACTAAAATCTAACAAACGACTTTCTAACTCCATAATACAATTGCCAGTCGAAGCCAACTACGCCAAACGCTCGAGATGAACAATACAAATAGCAGCCAAGCGAACAACAAAATAAAACAGTATACATTTGCACTAACTTTGAGTCATGTGTAGCTGTGTGCGCTTCAAGGATACACTTTCGTCTCATTCGACATCCAGCGTTAGTTTCTTATTTGCCTCGGCAGTCAGCTACTCTGCACAACTTGTGCAACAAAATCCAGGACATTTTATGAGCATGTACGATTTTTCATTTCATTTCATTTCACTGCATAATTTTGCAGAAAAAAAAAAAAAAGAAAAAAACAAATACACTTTTGCTGTGGGGCGCGCGTCCGCCATTCAGAGTCGGACTAATAATACAGCCAACTGCGATATTACAAAGGCAATACCAAACAAAACGAAGAGTAGAACAAGAAAAAAACATACAACATTGCAAAATGAAAAATGAAAAATGCAAATGCATAAATGACATTTTTTATGGGAGGGGAGGCATCACACCATCACACCATACGTTGCACACAATAAACAACGAAAATTGAGTACTCAAGTATAAAAAGTATGAAAAAAAGGATCATAAAAAAAATACGAGAACTAAAATGGAGCAGAGCAGTAAGGGCTGAATGACTTTTTGGACAACTCAACTACGTGGCGTTACGTTTTTCATTTCGGCTACGCGCTGACGTCAGCAAAAGTTGCAACAATTTGTGCAGCAGCCACCCGAAGTGGCATGGAAATGAATCAAATAAAGTTTTGGGTGCTTATAAAAGTGGCAATAACAACGAGGCAAAAAAAAAAAACGAATCGTTCAACTTTTTCGAGTGCACTGTGCGCAGGATGCCAACGATATCTCGGGCGGGCAGAGTTTATTCAAAGCAATACTCGATGTCTTTGTTGGTGTTTGGCAAGTGTTGCAATTCAAGGCAAAAATGTGAGAGATGGCTTCCAAGTGGGGCGGTAAGTATGCAAGTTTGGCTTGCATTTTTGTGAGGAAGAGAAAATGGACAAATGGTGGACAGACTATAATCCATAAGCCAAAAATAGAAAATAGAAAATAAAACAAAAATGAAGGGGTTGGGTGCGCGCTCATAAGTTATGAGGATATTAAATAAGTTGTAATTTTTCAAGGGATCAGCCAACCAGACTGGCTTGTGTGAATTGCAGCAGCTGACTGATGGCTCAACTTCTTTAAACTTATGATAGATTTCTACTTCAGTGGCAGCCATTTTAGCATAATTTTTTGTATGAAAATATTCTTTCCACTCACCCTCATCTTTCACATTGCCCATCAATATGTCGTATCCTTTCAAATCGGCCGTTTTCATCAAAGTCATGGGATCGGCTGGTAGAAAGGCGCCATCAATGGTGGGTGCCGATGGAAAACTTAAAATGCCCGAGTAGGAGTTCCATTGTTGTACGGAAATCGTTTTGGCATCCACGGCGCGCATGCAGGCCATTACCGCTTGGGGATTTTCCTTTTAGAGAATATATAACCAGAAAGTATCACAACAGATGCAAAGACATATTGAACAAGACTTTAACACATTTTAAAATAAAATTCACCCCCACTACCCCTCCCCTCTGCCATACTCACCGCCAACAACGAGGCATTGCAATTGCAATCATTTATCAATGCCTTGCCAATCTCCACGGCCTTCTCGGATGTCATGTGACTCCACGGCGCATTCATTGTGCCCGACTGCATCATGCCACGCTTCACAATGCCCTTCGTTACGGGCGACATCAGTTGCGCATTCACCGAACTGGAACCGGCCGATTCGCCAAACAGTGTCATCCACTCGGGATTCCCACCAAACGCCTTGGCATTCTCCTTCAGCCAGCGAATGGCCAACGCCTGATCCCACAGGCCCACATTGCCCGGTGCCTCCTCTTCAAAGCCGGGCATTGCGGGCGACAAGTGCAGGAAACCAAATGCACCCACACGATACTGGAAGGAGGCCACAATCACATTGCCCACCGCCGACATAATGTCCGCATTGTAAATGTCCAGAGTGGCCGAGCCGGTCATGAAGCCGCCACCATAAATCCAGATAAGTATGGGCAGCCCATTGGTGTTGTTTTGCGGGTTGCCATTGTGTATGAGGTGGTCGGTGTCTGCCTTGCCGGCGTGCTGTATTTGGGATGGAAATGTTTATGAAAATATTGAATGCGATGCGATGTGTGAAAATTTCCACTCACCTCGCCGCCATTAGCACCGCGACCATGTCTCAAACGCGCCTTTGCAGGTGCCCAAATATTTATGTACAGGCAGTCTTCGGAAACATTTGTATTGGGATTCCATATTTCCTCACCAGAGAATCCCGGAAAGTATTCATATCTGCAAAGGGGAAACAAAGTATTTGGTTATGTGATCAACCTGCAACTGTATACTTGGTATTTGTGAATACACCAAAAAATTTCAAAATATATTCCAAAATTCCTCTGACTCTCTGTGGGCAAAGATTCTCTGTCCCCCAAGGATTTCAACTTGCTAAATATTTTCAACTGTAAACTGTTTCCGCCCATTAACCCAATTGGGCCCTCCTGCCACCACCTATGTCCTATTTCCAACCAACGGGTTCCCAGTGTCGTTATTTATGATGTTTACTTTTTCCACCTGCATGGACGCGTCACATTCAAGGAATCCGCTTTGCTGTTTGGGTGGTGTCGTTCAAAGGCAATCAAAGGATGTGTGTGTCGGTGTACTTGTGTGCTTACGTCTGTATGTCTGCATGTATAACGCCACATGTGGTGGCTGTGTGTATAGATTAGTATCGATAAGATAGTCGCACTAATCGATACTTTTGCGCATAAAATTAATAATAAACATTTATACACATGAGTGTGTCCGTGTGAGTGTGTGGTACGTTCGTGCCTTTGCATGGAAAGTAGTTTACTTGGTTTCATGTGTAGAAGAACGTTTCACCCGTCAACCAATATAATAAAAAGAAGAAAAATAAGAAGTAGAAGAAGTGGAACATTGAAAATGTTGTGAAACACGCGCTTCGACGGTGCACGTGCGGTGCTCCAATTGTTGTTGTTGTCGTCGTTAGGAGGCTCCCATTACGAACTTCATTATGTTCGTTGTTGTTGTTATTTGTGTGACTTTCTTTCTTGACATTTTAATTATTTACCATGTTATTTACTTATGACCCAATTATGCGATTTTATTTGCCTGAATCTGAATTTCTAATTAGAATTTCCGCTACAAGAAGGCAGAAGAAGCAGTGTGCAGGATTAATGAAATGAAATTGAAGAAGGTGGAACGATATTAGATTAAAGGGAAAGTAAATAGTTGTCAATGTGCTTATTAATACTGTACAAGGCTGCGCTTGAAGGATCTGTCACGTGGTAATGGTGAAGGGAAGGACAATTAATTTTAGCATTGAAACTATCAACTTGACTGTTTACTTGATGGAAAAGGGGCGTATCAGTACCTTATCGCATTGATATCAACTTAAGGTTTTAATTTCATAATGGGCGTGTCATTTTCCATCAGGCGTTTTACCTAAACCATTTGGCCCTAATTCCTCGAAAATAAATAAATATCTTTGCCATAACTCACCTTTCCTGCACGCAAGTCGCTGACAGTCGTGTGGCGTCCAGGACGCCATGCCACGGCTCCGCCGGCACCGGTTTGCGAAAGCGTAAATCATCGACGGGCGGCTTGGCGTATGGTATGCCCGAGTACACGTGCACCTCACGACCCTGCACCACTATCGAACGACCACGCACCGGACCACTCGTCGTCTGCACAACCAAACGATCGATGACGCCATAAACTGAAGACAGACGCAGCAGCAGGACGACAACAGCGAAGAGACCGCGTCCGAGATTGTCACCACTCAGCACGGTGGATGAGACGGTGGATGAGGCGTACGAAGCGCGAGCCATGCTAAAACGAACGAATGCAATGCACCGAACCGTAGCAAAACGAAACGAACCCGTGCACAAACACACACACACACTTGCGCCCGAATCAAAAGTGGAACGGAAATACGAAGCTCCGACTGACGTCACGACGCAATACCGCACGGACTAAGTAGGGCGAATGTGTCTGTCTGGGCGAACAACAACAACGGTTAACAGCGTGTCAAATGCAGAACGGCTGCTGATTCTTGATGTTGCCGTAGTTGTTGTTGTTGTATATCTTCTCTTGTATTTTCTTTTCTTTTATTTTATTTTCTATTTTCTTGCCTTATCTTATCTTGTCTTTTGCGCGGTTCACTGGCTTCAATTCACTGAATCTGCAACTATGGCAAATACGCTTCACCGCACTTGACTCGGTTTTGGCGCGTGTTGTGCGTTATGCGTCGTCACCCTTGTTGCGCGCGCACCAAATGTCAACAGACACACACACAAACACACTCTCAAGGGACGCAGAGAGGAGGGTCTGGGGGATTTAATATTTTTCAACTGCTTTCGTTGTTGTTGTTTTATAAGCATAGGATGTTTTCACACATACACGCGCTTAACACGTTACACACACTGAACACTGAAAGGGATTCGAAACCGTTTCTCTATGCCTTACAAGTGAACGTAAACGCAACTGTTGCAATGTTTCTGCATGCGAGTGTGGCGGCTGCTGCTACTGCTGCTGCTGCTGCTGCTTCTTCTGCGGTGGCTCGGGCACAATTGGCACACCCGAGCTGCATTTAGTTGCCGCTACGGTTGCAGCCCTTATTGACGTACGTGTATGCTTTGAGGCGCAGCAAAGGACTCAACCACATCGCCGCTCCGCACGCCGCCACCCGTAATCCAGCGCACGCAACGCTATTGCTCCCCCCGGTAAGTTGGCAAACACGTACACGTTCCCTGCTTTGCTACTTTCGTTGCTTTTTGTTCTTGTTGGCGATGGCGTTGTAGCGATGTTGTTGGTGCAGTTTCCGTTTTTGTTTCGGTTAATGCTGCTCTTTGGCTTAGCGTCTAGGAAATGCAGCTCGTCCTATTATCCTCCTTACACATATATCATATATGTATACGTATGTGCGCCGGTGAGTATGTTGTGTGTGTATATATTTGCTTTTCTGCTCCACTCACAAGTTACATTGCTTTCGTGCTTGTGTGCGCTCCTCTATGCTGAAGTGGGCCTTTTGCAGCTGTTGCACTTTTCTGCTAATGCCTTGTGTATTGGCTGTGGTTCCTTGTTGGAAGTTTTTGTTGCAGTTGCTGTTGCTGTTGTTGTTGTTGTTGTTGTTTTGTTATTGTTCAACCTGCAAATGCAACAAAGGAGAAAAGTTAAATATTAGTTTCTCTTATGAACCCAATAAAAATAAATCTTGAAACTTTTGCTTTAAGTCAAGTTGAGCTGAGTTGAGTTAGGCAAACATGTGTGTGTATACCAAACGATATCGAACGAAAGAATTATGAAATTGCATTTAAAACTAAATTTAAGATTCATAAAATGCAAATCAAAACATAGCTGTCCTTTCGCTATCGACATAATTTAGCCAAAGGATAAATCGAACTTTCGAGCAAAACAATCTATCACAGTTTCAACGCATACAACATTCATACCAAATTCTGACAAATTCGTTGCGCAATCATTTGACCCAAATCGATATGAAATAATATTGAATAATTCCCAACGACCAATTGGCGAATTTAATCTCATTTCGAATAGCGTTTACCATACACAAACAAAAATACAATTTAAATAATTCGAAATAAATTTCATGCGGCTCGGCTCGTTCACTTCCGTTCTATACAATCAAGCAAACATTCCATCATCATCATCAGCGGCATCTAAACAACCAACAAAAATGTATAACAAAATACCAAAAAAAAAAAAGAAAATATAAACCAAAGTTAAGCTTGTGTGTGTGTGTGTGTGCATAGTGCGGTAACTACAACTGCAGCAAATGCACATGCGGAAAATTGCATTACTCAATCTAGCATGCGGCAAATGGAGCTCTGAGGCGATTAATTCATCATGTCCAGACTGAAACTGACAGCGACGTGACCGAACAAATTGCTGATAGTTAGCACACATGCACACACACTCACACATACAGTTAACATGTGCTGCATGCTGCAGTGGCCAGTGTGTGGT
Organism: Heteromyza rotundicornis; assembly: GCA_951394025.1. NCBI lineage: Eukaryota > Metazoa > Arthropoda > Insecta > Diptera > Heleomyzidae > Heteromyza > Heteromyza rotundicornis. Next base: position 66,607,292 of record OX596012.1, read on the forward strand.
GGGTCAAGTCAAAAGCCCCCTCAGCGTTATTCGGTTCGTACGATATGTACAATATTTACAATATTTATCACTCAAATGAATAATTTAGAAGAATACATAAATTTTACGTTATTTAATATATGCCCACATGAATTTTAAATATTTTTTAAATAATAAAATAGAAATTTTGCATTAGGACCGAGTTAAGACTATATTTGCCTAAAATTCTTTCTTGATATTTAAAGTTATTTTCAGATCTTTTGAAGTGATTATATATCAAACAATACAAAGTTTGCCGTACACACAGGTATCCAAGGGTACCAAGGGTTAGCCAATTTCCACTCGGAGACCATCTATGGTCCAATGTGAATCCCATTGAAACCTATCTCATTTTGATTTTATACTATCAACGCATATGTTCCATCAAAGATCCAATTTGTGCTTCGAATGAGTTTAATGAATAAATTGTATGCTCTGCCAATTCTGTTGTGTTCTCAAAGAACCGGAAGCCTAAGGGTCGTTGACGCTTTGTTTGTAGAGCAGGACAGTGGCAGAGGAAATGTTGCACAGTTTTCAGTTCATCCTCAGCTCCTGCGTATATCTGTTGGTCACCATGTACCATCGCCCTCTCAGGTGTGACAGGTATTGAGTCGACCTAGCGATATCAGTCTGTCTGTATGTATTTCAGTCATTTCATACGATAACTGACGTAGTTATGGAGCTATCGAATCCATATATTTTCCTCTTCCTTTTGCTTCTATTGGGTGGAATTGAAATGGGCAAAAAAGGGTGGCAGCCACTTCGTTTATCTTCAAAAATATTGAAGCGACGTCGGTAACGGAATGAGAATCAAACTGGAACGAAGTGGAAATGGGCCGGAACAAAATGGAATTGGAAAAAACTTAGAAATAGAACGAAAACGAAACGGAACGGAACGGAATGGAATGGAATGGAATGGAATGGAATGGAATGGAATAGAATGGAATGGAATGGAATGGAATGGAATGGAATGGAATGGAATGGAATGGAATGGAATGGAATGGAATGGAATGGAATGGAATGGAATGGAATGGAATGGAATGGAATGGAATGGAATGGAATGGAATGGAATGGAATGGAATGGAATGGAATGGAATGGAATGGAATGGAATGGAATGGAATGGAATGGAATGGAATGGAATGGAATGGAATAGAATGGAATGGAATAAAATGGAATGGAATGGAATGGAATAGAATGGAATGGAATAAAATGGAATGGAATGGAATGGAATGGAATGGAATGGAATGGAATGGAATGGAATGGAATGGAATGGAATGGAATGGAATGGAATGGAATGGAATGGAATGGAATGGAATGGAATGGAATGGAATGGAATGGAATGGAATGGAATGGAATCGAATGGAAGTCAAACAGGAACAAAATGGAAATGTTGAAAAAGGAAATGGAACAAAATTTAACCGAAAATAATCCGGGTGAAAATACCGGCCAAGTCTCATAAACAAAAACCAATGCCATTCAAATGTTAGAATTTGATAAAAAAAAAAACGGATTCCCAAATTTCGTATTTTCCTGAAATCACCCTAGGAAGACAACACAGGCAATTTCTGCCTTTTTTCAACAATGTTGACTTGACTCCTCGGAAAGTGGATGATAGATTAGTGGGAGGGAGGGAGAAACTAAGACAAAGGCATATTTTTCAGACAGGCGACACAATTAGAGACAGAATAACGAACAAAGCCGATACAAGTGATATGGCTTTGGACCACCTATTGACTTCTATTGAGCCAACCGCCAAACATTTCAATTCATCTTCTTCCATTCAACGCAACTCCACAGTCAAACCATAAACCAAATGTCCTAATACTTATGCAATTGCGAAATGCAAATGGCTCTAAAGGACCACTTAAATCCTGTGCCCGCATTCAACATTTCATAATCGAGCCTGGCATTTAAACCAAAATCCACAACTTTTATGAAAATTACTATGCACGAAAGTGTCAACTAATGGGCTTCCGTCATGCAAATCGTAGCAGTAGCAGTAGCTGTTGTACATAATAATTTAGTAGTGGTAGAGTGGAAAAAGTAGTGGTATTTTCTTGTATTTCTTGTATTCGTTTGTGCCAGTGAAGAAGCATGACAAAAGTAGTTGAGCGCCTACTCGAACAGAAGCCCACAGTTGCCTGCACACACACACACACAAAAAACGAAATGCACAAAGAATGGACTGTGTTCGAACGACCGACCAGAAGTGAAGCAAAGTACATTCTCAAGAAGTTTAGGGCCGGAAGAAAAATAAAATGGAAAACGTGATTTTCAAATTGTAAATAAAATTGGAGGTACAAGAGCACAAATACAATAACAACAACAATACGGAAAAAAAACCAAAATTACAAGGCTGATTGTCATCTTTTGTGGCTGTAGTAGTTGTTGTTGTTCAGTTATTGTTACTGGGGCTAAAAGAAATACAACAACAAGCGCTCCAAGGACATGCACTTCTAAGCCTTACCTACTTCCTAATGCTGCCAGTGAGTCGTGACACAACATGAAAATGAAAATACTGTACTGAATAGAAAAAAAAAACAAAATATTTGCTTTACTTTTCCTCTACCTCCATTTCCAGCATTGCAATAATCAAAATCGCATTTGAATCACAAAAATATATATAATATATATGTACGAGTATACGAATAAGAAAAAGTTAGCACTACTATTGGCGAGGTGGGGTGGGTGTTAGGTGTTAGCGTAAGAGTAGGCAAGGAATGTGCATTAAAGAAACTTTTTGCGATTTAAAGAAATTTCACATTTTGTATGCGACGCTGGTTTCAAATGAAATTTGAAGTGTTTGCAACTACGGACTTTTTTTCTTATACAAATGTATGAGTGTACGTACGGAGGGAAAATAGTAGAAAACTTAGTGCCATGAAACGTGAGAGCTTTTGTGGTGTGTGTGCCACTTCCGTTCAAATTATGGTGCAGCGAATTTAAACGTAAATTGCTTTAAAAAAAAACCCAAATTCTTCTATCAGTGTGATGTGAATCCTGGATGAACACAAGAATAATTTGATTCAATTACTTTCAACAGGTTAACGAAATTCGAAATTCCTTAACTGCTAATCGCGCCTGTTCACTTTTTAAAGACTTAAATGTTTCCATTATCGAAATAATCTGCTAATAACTGCCAATGCCGCAACTGGCTTTATTTCGCAGGCGTGCATTTACTGTACAACTGGTAATTAAGTTGGTCAAATTGCCAACTAATGTTGTATGTTGGCCAACTAACGGCTTTTCTTATTTGGAATAAATTCATTTTCTCACTCCATTATACGACGCACCACCACCACCAGCACCACTAGCACTCAGCATTTTCAGAAGCGCCTTTTTAATTTATTCAAGTTTTTTTTTTTGTTTTTTTTTTACTTTCTTTCGCTCTTTTACCATAATGCTATTAAAAAAGTTTTCTGTATTTTTTTTTTCTGTTACTTTTTATTTTTTCATTTCTTCTTTCTGCTGCAACGCGCTTCACGGTTTTAGTCAAGTTCTCCACACGAGACGGCGCATTTTCGTTTTACTTGACAGTTTCCTTTGCTCATCTTCAGAACTACTGCGTAGTACCCATGCCTCGTGCCTCGTGCTTCGCTTATCCCTGCTACGTTTTAAGAAAATTGTACGGAAAATTCGTTTTTCATTTTTTGGTTCTTGTGTTTTTCTTGAGCTCTTAACGTGGCTCGCTGCCGCCGCTGCTGTTGAGCACAGATAAGGGGATTTGTAATTTGTTGTGCCATGAATTTATGTGGTCGTAGCAGTTTCAGCGCGTTTTATGATGTTTTGATATGTAAGCGAGGCTGCAGTGGAAAATTAATTAATTTGGCTGAAGTTACATTTTTATTTTGCTTCGTTGAAGGGATTTAGAAGTTTATGCAGGAGTGCAGCGTTAAGAGATGGATAGGGGTGGGGCAGAAGAGGGAAGAACTAAATTTTTAGTCACTTAATTGGATTAGCAGCAGTGGTCCAAGGTAAGGTAAAATCACAATAATTAAGTGAAAAGTTACGACCTCTTAAGCCTGATAAACTACAGAAATAAAATACTTTATTTTAAATTATATAGAACTGCAGTGTAGTCTGGGTAGAGGGAACCCCTGACGATGTGAATTTCTCGATCGCATGAACAGCAAATATTTTACATTGAGTTCTCTATACCATACACATTGCGAGCCCGTGTATCGTGAACAAAATGCAATGCATAGTAACTTCTAAAAATTGACTCTAAATCGAACTTTCTGAAAAAAACTAGAGAGTGGACTATCTTCGGCTATACCAAAGCTGAAATACCCCCACACAGTAGGAAAAAGTACCTCGAACATAAAAAAAATGTGGTCTCAAGACCCTATTTTCAGAGAACATAGACGAGTAGAGAAGCACCACTCGGGAAGTCAGACTCAAAAACATTTTCACGCAACATTTAACCAGAGGACCGCTAACAGAATGCATTTTACAGCGCTTAAGTTTTAACATTTTTCCCTTTGTTCGCTGTTACTTTTTCTGTTTTCTTGTGGTTATTGCGTTTTTTGTGATCTTGTGATTCTCTTGCTTTTTTGCATTCCTTGTGGTTCTTTTCTACTTGTCATTTTTTTGGTACCCCTCCGGTCAGTTGCCAAATTTCTGTGACGTCATGATGTCTTTGGTTGTTTTGAATATTTCTACATTTCTTTTGTCTATTGAAATTGAGATGCATTTGGTTTCTTATTCTGTGTCATGCTAGCGAATTGATTTTGCTTTGGCTATCATTCTCATTCACTCTGCTTCTTTATATTTTGATCATTTCTGCAATTTCATAAAAATGTTAACTTTTTTTTTCGGTGTATGGGAGCCACGCCCAGTTTTTATCCGATTTGGCTGATTCACGAACTTGATCTCAGTATTCACGAGAAAAACATGTACCCAAAGTTTCAAGTCGATATCTCCAAAACTGCGACCGCTATCGTGCGGACGGACAGACGGACAGACAGACGGACATCGCTAAATTGACTCCTGCGGTGATGCTGATCAAGAATATATATACTTTTCCATACCGGACACGCCTCCTTATGGGCGTTACAAACGTTGTGACAAAGTTAGTATACCCTGCCACAGTGAGTGTGGGGGTATAAAAAATGTACCGTTACAATAGAAGGTAACAGGAAACATTTTCGTGACCGTACATTTGTTATAGGAAAATGTATCGACCGAAAATTTTATAAGATCAAATAATACATATATAGTATTTTTCGATCATTTTATGATAATTTTTCGATATTTTATCGATAATTTCGATTACCACATCATTCATTATTATCGTTCCATTTGTCCAGAGATGCTCATCCTTTTTGTGTTGCGATTGTGTTCCAACTACGCATTACCGTGATAAGTAGTTCGTTTTTCAGACGCACAATCCGAACGTGGAACTACCTCCCTGTTAGTGTTTTTCCCAAAAGTTACAGCATTTCCATATTCAAAACAAACATTCACCTACATAATTCATTCTTTCCTCCTTCCCACTAGCCAATCGGATTCAACATAATGCTTTAAACGTATAGGGAGCATCGCCTGAGTGTTGGTTTTTTTTTGTATAAAATAAATAATTCCGAATTTTGTTCCATTTCCATTTCGTTCCTGTTCCACTTTCATTCCATTTAATTTCTAAATTTGTTCCAATTTAGTTTGGCTCCGTCCAAATCGGTTCAGTATTTCTCAATATGAGCTAAAAAAAGAACCAAATTTGGGCCGACATTGTTCTCATCTGATACTTTTCTATACCTACCACGCGTCCTGTCCTCAGTTTATATAATCTAACCAAACTATTTATGCAAAGGAAATGGAAATATTGGTGATTGCAATTAATCTCTGACTGTGGGACTATTTATCAGGAACACATTGGCCCATCTGCATAAAACGAGTAAACACTGCATTCAGTGCATTATACTCTAGATCACACTCTCTTTTTGTGTATGAAGTTTGACATTTATATGCTGCAAAAAAAGTTCCTTCTTAACTTTAAGTTCTTAGTTTATTTGACAGTTAATACTCTGATTTGGTGGATAATAAATATCAACTTAAAGTTAAGAACGAACTTTATTTTCACTAAGTAATAAATGTGCGCAATTAAATTTGGAATTGCTCTGGAAGTTCTATTTTACATTCCACTAACTCTGCTGTTCTCTGTTTGAATTGCACCAAATCCCCTTTCAAAGTTTAACTTTAGTGTTTCTTTTTAAATGTTAAATCACAAGCAGGCAAACTTTGCTCTAGCTATGTATTTAATTCAGTATTTAACGACCAACAAATGATTCGCCCAACTATGATACTAAACTCAAAACACACTATAAACTTATACTCCCGCCCACTTACTAACTCCCTCCTGCCGCATGTAGACGGCATCTGTGGCATTAAATGTGAACCGTATTGTCTTGCATGACATTTACTAAATGCCAAACGAACTTCTTAAAGTTCAATTTGGTATTTCACTTTCATTACTTAATTTCGCTTGAAAAATCAAAAACTCAAAAACTTAACTTTCGTACCACTCCATGCCTGGGCCTGGGTGCAAAATTCCATTCAAATTACAAAATAAACCAAGAAATCCAAGCAAATATTTTCCTTTCAAAATTACTTTATCAAATTGAAAATCAAAAGCCTCACCTCGAGCTGACCTCTTTTGGGACTTGTGCTTTATTCGAATTCATTTGCAAAAGCAAAAGAAAAAATGTAAACCATAAAGAATTCTTCCCCGGCATTTTCTCCATTTGAAGTTAGTTGAGAGTAGAGTAGAGTAGAGTAGATTGGATTGGATTGGATGATTGAAGAGAGGAAGTAAGGAAGTAAGAAAGGAAGGAAGAGCAGAGGAATGTCAGGACGAAATCCAAAAATCACGTAACATGAATTTCTCAGTTGTCCATGAAATGTTTGTAGCGTTTCGGTTCGGTTCGGTTCGAAGCGGTTCGAGTTGAGGTTGCCAAAAACAAAAAACTTATTCTTGCCATTGTTGTTGTTGTTGTTGTTTGTTGTTGCAACCATAAAAACAACAACAAGAACAACATCGACCTAATTGAGTTTTAACAAAGTTTACACTCGAAGGATGGGTGGGAGTGTGAGAGGCGTTCGTCGTGGTGTATCGTCTGTGGTGCTGGTGCGGTTGTATCAACTTTTCAAGGAGTGGTTCAGACAACCACACTCACACACACGCACACACACACACCAAGTTTTGGCTCGATAATACTTCCTCTACTGTCTGCCTATTCTGCTGCCAATATTCTATCAACCCTTCCCCCCACCTGTGAGTGTTGCCAATTAACTTATTTCTGCCCTTTTCAGCTCATCAATTAAGCTAGACAACAAAAACAACAACAGTAGTGGTGGAGGCAACAAGAACAGAAAAAATAAGCCACCATAAAATATTTCATTTCTCATTTCGGTTTCTCCTGGCTTCGCTGCGAATTGAGTTATTCGTCACCTCAGCGAATGGTTTCATTTTGGCTCTCGTCTCGCCTGGGCTAAGATGGTGGCAGCGATATGAATTGATGTGAGGGATGGTATAAGTTCAGTGCTGCCAAACCCTTTATTTTTTTTTTTTTGTTGATTTCGGTTTTGTTGTTGTTATTTTTCTTTTTTGTCTGCCGAAACACGAATTGCGAATAATTCCGATTTTATTGTCACTTGACTTTTGTGAAATTTCCAAAAGTAGGGAAAAAAAAGTGATAAAGAGAAATAAAAAAACGAACGAAACAAAATGAAATGAAATGAAAGACACATAAAATGTTTGTGGCCTTTTCGAAATTTATAACTTAATTTCGGGTGTCATTAAATTTGAGGTGTTCGGTTTAATTGGAAAATTGTGTGGCTTGGAGGGCTGGTAAACTTTTACAGGGTACGATTACAAATTATACAGCTTACTCCAATGGGTGAGTTAAGGGTTTGCATGTTTCAGTGTTCTGTTAGTAGTAGATATCTACTTTTATTACTTATAAATAATTACAATTTTATTTGAATTTAGGGCTGTGCGCTTAATCAATTAATTGTATTTTTTATAAATTATATAATATCAGTCAGACACATCCTTGAGTAAGCTATCACACTCAGAAAACCAAATCTACTGTGGCAGCTCCTACTGTTCGTCCTACTGCCATTTTCGCCTGCCCACAAATTAATTTTCTATCTGAGAAAAATACCAAAATTAAGTGGCATTTGGGTTAACTAATCGTAAAAATTCACAACTTTTATTCCTCCCGTACTGTAGACGTTTTTCACATTGATCACTTTTCAGCTGTTTTCTTTATACCTGGTAGGTACATATCCCTCTGTTTGTTTGTGTGATTCCGTCCGAAAACTGTTGGGGAATTATTGATCTATATCGACTGCAACATTTGCTGTTGCGGGTTTTTTTGCTCCTATTAAAACATCGAATAAGAGCCCCTACACCTACAAAAAGGCCGACCAATTTATTTATTTTCTTATCGATTTTGACGTCGTTTCTTTTTAATTCATTAGAAATGTGGTCGGGAACGGAATGGGAATGGAATCAAACCTAAATGGATATGGAACAAATAAAGAAATGAAAGAAGTATAGAAATTGCAAAAAAAATAAATAAAATTACAAAACAAAATGAAAATAAAACCGATTTTGAAAAAATGTTTCTTTTACCCATTTCTTGAATAAAATGGTGCACTGGTGTGACGACACCATTTACCAGATATCGATAGGTGAACATTTTTTAATAGCTGATCATTCAAAACTACTCGTATAACCCCTTGTAATAGTCCAAAAAAAAAGGTCCTTGTAACAAATTACAGACAATCGAATCAGAAAAAGACTTCTCAAAAAAAAACATTTCTTTGCATTGATTCTTGACTTTTGAATGCCTTAATCTGACTTATTTTACTGGAGAAATATGTTATTTGCTGGTACAATTTCAAGTCCTAAAAGTAGGGAAACGGTTTAAAAGGAATTGGAGTGATTACTTTACTTAAAGTACCCCTAATTTAAAGATATTTTGGGTTCCACTTCTTCTCTGGTTTCCGCATGTGTTTGCTTCTGGGGGGATCTTGGCTTCATGAGACGAAGTTGAGTTTAAAATTTCGGCAATTACATATGGACATATGGTGCAAAATGGCAGACATGTTCCTACACCAAACCGCATACATAACCACCCTCCAACAATTTGACTCTCTTTTGACTCTTTTAAGGCTCTCATTTCGCTCAGAAAAGACTCTTATAGGAGCCGTATATAGTGTGTTTCCCTTTCTGTACGGGGACGATGAAATTTATGAGATATGACTCTAATCGGAGTACAAAATCTGACTCTAAAATGTGTCTTAAATATGATTCATATATGAGGCTAAAATATGGCTCTAATATGTTTCTCAAATATGACAAAATCTAATTTTTTTGATATCTGCAATGGACCTATCCTGTTGTCAGGTATGGCAAATTATTAACATTTCAAATATTAAAGAAAAACTTTTTATCTTTTCCGGGGTTTGAAGATGGGACCTCTTCTGAGCGCTCAAAAAATCCTCAAAAATTAGATACTTTTCGGACTCTAAATTTTTAGCGCTCCTAATATTGTTTGCTGGGTATTGTACATTGATTTATCCCAAAAAATATGCTTCGAATTTTTATTTCATATGAATACTCTCTAGTAGGTGTCTGGGTATTTTAGTGTCTGTCCGACCCATACAGTTAACTTACTAGTTTACATACCATTTAGTAAAAAAGGGACTTGGTGAAGTTATTATTATCCAAATTATTTATATGTTTTTATTCCCATGAATTAAAATATTAAATATTGTGGCTTTCTACAATTATCCTAGCCGAAAGTATTATTTTAATCGTTTTTTACTTAGTGTCTCATTAAGGTTTACAGTCAATGACTTGCATAGTGCTTGGCGAAATCCATGGTAAATAAATAGTAATAACGAAAAACAAATTTTTTATTATTTTAAAAAAGTTAAAATTCCTTTCCATGACCAAAGGAAATGAGAAAAAAAAACTGCTCATGCAATTTCATTTTAATTGTTTGCTTATCTCAGGCCAAATTACCAAAGTAATTAAATTTAAATTTTAAAATAATTGCAGGCAAATTGTGTTTTGTTGTTAAAGCCATTTTTAGTGCCAGTTTCGACAACTGCCAGCCAGTTCCTTTTCTCACTCATCTGAGAGCAAACAAACACGACGACAACTACCCAGCAAACAAACAAAGAAAAGAGAAGGAAAAAAAAATGCAGTGACCTTTCAACTTTTCGTCGAACCTCGAATGTCGATAAATAAATTTGGCGCCATGCAACTATAAAAACCAACAACAACTATATACACAAAAAAAACAAACACACACACACACACAAAACAACAAAGCATTAGCAAGCAGCAGGAGCCGCATGTGGCGCAACTCATTTAACACAGCTGCTGCGGCCCATTAAACAAATGCTACGATGTCGCTGCCTTCTTCTTCAGGCGTCTTCTTCACTGCTCCTGCTGCAGTAAGCAGTGCTAGGCGTCGCTGTCGTCGTCTGTGTGCCTTCGTTTGGCGTGGGCTAGAGAGGTACAGCGGGAGACGTTGGATTGCCAGTAAAAATTGACCTTGATGATATCACCGCAGAAGACATGTGAGCCATTATGAGCGGTAAGGGGGGGTGGGGGAGGGAGGAGTGCTACACTCAACATCAAGGAGGCGGTGTGCATTCGATGGCAGTGAGAACAGGCTAAGGTTGAGCCTTTCGATAAGAATTTGGCAGTAAACAAAAAAAAAAGAAAATAAAAAAAAAAAAAATAAAAATAAAAAAAGCAAAATGAAATGGAACGGAAATCAATAAGAGAGAATAGGTATACATAGGGGAGAGGTGGCAGCAAAGAGGTGACTTTTGAGAGTGATTGCGTTTATTTTATTTTTTTTTTTTTGTGTCTTGTTTAAGTAAAAACGTGAGCTAGGCAGGACTGGGTTCTTAAGAGGCCTGTGAATATTGGTGATATTTGTGGGGAATTCCGTATGCATACACTGAAATTAATCAGGCATGGCTATGCTCTCAGATAAGTGGAATTGAAGAGAACGATTTGATAAGGATTTGTATTCCTCCAACCGACCAACCGAAGTCATTTCAATAAATTCATTTCTAAACTCTGAAAGAGCTATTAACTAAATCTCCTAAAATTCCCTCAGATTACTAATTTTTTCTAATTTCCAATTGCCATTATCCGATTTAATTATGCAATCAACTGACACATCCTGCTCTCGATAATGTCGTTGCTCCCCTGAAGCACTCAATGCGCTCTTAACTTCATTACGTCCAAATGATTTTCTCTGCTTAAGCAATTACAAATTACAACTCATTATGTTGTTAATTATCGTTGTTGTTATAAAATAATTGATGTCAATTATGAGCGGACAAAATTGTATATGGGCTTTTCAGCCCCTGCCACTGATACTGAAAATATTCATTGTTATTGTTATCATCGTTGTTGTTTATATTGTTGTCGCACTGCACAATGCACACATCTCGTGCACGCATGGTGGCTTTCTCAACCCGTTGGACTGCAATAACAGTGTAATTGCCAGAGCCATTATGCCATTACGCTGTTATGAGTATAATTATTGCTATGGCGAAATTAAAGTGAATTACTTTTTATTGGCTCCCTCAGCATCGCACTGATTTATATGTATATTGTGCTGATACGGTTGGGTGATGATGCCCGGGATGATATGATATGGCAAGCACTGGAATGCCAATGAATCTAATTAGTTTCCATGCTATGCAAATTGAAATTAAGCAATTAATGGATTGTGAAGTATTTAGTTGGAAATGGTAGACCGGATAAGGGTCAGTGGACGTATCCAAATTTCATTTCTGCTAAGAACAATAACTGAGTGGCGGATCCACTTATCGTTTAACAATGGCTCTTTCAGTCATTAAGTTAAATATTTCCTCGTCATTAGACATTTCTTAAAAATGGTAATTACAAATTTGATTGCTGCACACAGAAATATAGCAACCTACTTCCAGTTGTTGCAGCATCTTTATTCAGTTCTCACAACATTTACTCTTGCACTGTCGCAATATTTAAATATAAAACTACTGCTAATATTTTGGTAGCTGTTGGAACAACTGATGACAGAAGAAAGAATATGTTGTGAAAACCGAGAATATATGTTGCGGCAACTGACCAAGTTTTTGATGAGTTCTTACTATTTCAATGCAAATTTTTTTTTTGTTCATTCCTCCCGTGCACAAAGCACATTTTTTAAGACAACTTGTCACTAACAGATGTCGTTGGACATATTGTTATTTTTATGAAAATAAAAATAAGAATAAAAATAGAATTCATGCTCTACGTATAATATACACATTGGAGTGACGTCATAAATGTAATAGCCTCACTGGCCAATTGTGTCCTTTTCGTATGTATATGTTTGCTTTCATTCACAGCATCATCAGCTATAAACTACGTCATCAACAAATGTTCAATGAGACTGGGTAGGCTGTGTCACATAAATGCCACACACACACAAAATGAACTTTTCAAACCAAAAAGACAATACAATTTACATTCGTAAATCCCCCAATTTTTGCATTTTCATAGAAAAAACATTATTTACAATTTTCCGTTTTTTCTGTTATTTTTTTGTTGTGTTATCGTTGTGGAATGTCAGCTCACAAAATCTAGGCAGACAGTTTGAGTGGAAAAAGTCTCGTGTCTTATACATTTTTCATGTTTTGAAGGGAATTACACAACGCACAACACGACGTATGAGTAACATTTAATTGATTTATGAAGCGTATACGTTGTGTGTGCCTATTTTTAGGCTTCGGTAGGAGTTGAATGTTATATTTTTAGATTTTACATTTCGTTTTGTATTTAAAGTGACAGCAGTGGCAGCAGTGACATCATGGATTAAGGCAAATTGTTGGTTGACTGTTATTGTAATTTTATATGCGTATTTTCGAACTAATCACATTTTTTAATGTCAAAAAGGCTTAGAATTGGAGGGCAAACAATTATGTTTACTTGCTTTGGAACAGGAAATGTAAATAAATTCAATTTTATTTTAATTAAGCCATTAGGTACACTCCACATAAAGACTTCAGCCAAGTGGAGTGCTTTGAATTTTCGACCACACAAGCCATTCAGACAAGCAAAATTTTCCATAAATTCTACATTTCCATTTCAACTCAGTCCTCATCTTTGGTCATTTTCATCTGTAATGTCATATGCAATGTCAAAAGTACATACAACAAAAAATTAAATATTTAACAAAAATACATAAATATACAATATGCAAAAGCATTTCTCACACACACACACAAGCCAATTTGTCAAAAGAGCTGACTTCTTTCCGTGTTTGTCCCACACAATACACGGCGTATGAGCAACTTTTCTCTTTCCGCTTAGACAAATTCAATTAGCTGTCATGTTGTGTTGTGTTGTGTTGCGTTTTGTTGTCACAAACAATTTTGCAGCCATTAAATGTGCATTTCGACGACAAATAGAAATAAATTTTCAAATTACAATAACACCCACACTAATTGCTATATTTTAGCAACAACAAAATTGTTGTCACATTAATTTCCATTAGATCTCAAGTACGGCACGTCAACCGGCTTGATAAAAGGACCTGACCGGAGCGAACCGGACCGGACGGCACCGGATTGCCTCATCTAAATTGTGGCAATGCAATTTTCTATACACATTAAACCCTTTCAATGGGAGTGTGTGTGTGTGTATTTGTGTGTTTGTGTGTATGGATCACATAGCTACACATATAGACACTCAGCTGCACGCCAGTCTGCAAACAAAATGCAATTATAGAGCACAGAAAGCCATTCTCAACCAGCATGAGCTTATGTACGTATGTGTGTATGAATGTTTGTGGCAAAGTGAAGTGCATGAGTGTCTCCGTATATGGTTTCCTTAATCAAAGGATGTTTCATTTTCATAGTCACGCAGCTCCAGCAGCTACTTGGATTGCAGGCCACATGCCTTTTGCACTCGTTGGACCTGCCTGCCTGCCTGCCTGCTCGGTTGGGACCCAAAGTAGGTCAATCTCGACTTAATTCCGGGAATTTCTGTTGGGATTTTACCGTCCTGATTGGCTTGGCACAGTGTGCATTCTAAAAGTTGTGTGTTGTATTTGTATTTGTGTTTGTGTTTGCATTAACAGTTGCAGTAGTTCCCGATGCTTTTACCATTTTGATTGTGGCTTGTTTTCTTTTTTTTTTAACAGAAATTGACTGACCTTTTCTGTTGAGCCTGGACTTTGGTTGAATTATAAAATTTCAAATACGAAAAATTCAAAAGTACAGTGGGTTATAAAATTTAAAATGGAAATTTTTTTCAAAAAGAATATTTTATCTACTAAAAAGTCTTAATTTCTTGGCCATACTTAAATCATGACATCTTTCAAATCATTTGAGTCCATGTCATTCTTTATTCCAATAAATATCCCCAAAAAATATCTCATACGCCCACTGCACTTTTATTAACAAGCGACTAATGCACATCATCTCCTTAATGATTTCGGAGAATTTCTCATCACGCCTACGCCATCTGTTCTGTACACACAATAAAGCACATATTTCATCGAATAAGTCTTTGAGCTACTTATGCTCTGGTATAAACATTTGCATTACATATAAAACTTCAGTTTAGCAAAAATGTTCGGCCTACGGAATGTTGTGCCAAAATTTTATCTGTGTCAGAGTATTTGGCATTCAATAAGAATGTTACACAAAAAAATACTGCCTTTAGATATTTGGCGTTGTCATAGTACGTTAGCAGAAAAATGAGAAGAAAAAAAAAACATTTCAAAAAAAAGTACATCATCAGGGACATGTTTTGACGTCATTGCTTTTTAGTACATGAAAGAAATGTGCACTGGCATGTAACATTTAATAATATTTAAATGTCAATAAATAAGTTTGTATGCACACTTTGTCATGCATACATTCCTATATTTACAAAAAATAATAAAATATTAATTACTCATACGCACTGTAGTGCTTACAAGGGGGAAATCTAACTTCCAAGCATAACACACTCTTTTTGTATACTTTTTTGAGAAAATAAAATTCCTCCATTAAAGCAGAAAGCCAGCAATTGCTAAGGACAACAAAACCTGGTCAAACAACAACAACTGAAATGAACCACAACCGTAAAACAAACCCTTTTCGAAAGTTTTCCCTGCTTCCTTTCCGATTTTCGAAATAGGTTAATCCATCACGTTTTATTTATTTGTTCAAAAATTTAGAAAGACACTTTGTCATAAAAACCAATTTCAATTCAACACAAAATAAACCCGAACGACAAACAGAAAGAAACCCTCAAACACAAAAAAAAAAGACAGCAAAATGCTTTGCCTTGTTAAGCGAAAGGAACACGGGCCGAAACAACAGAAACATTAAAACCAACTGCCGCACACCAGTTTCCTCTGCGGCATGATACGAAATAAATTTTAAAGACAACAACATGAACGACAGTAAAATGGACAGAGGACAGCCAACAACGGGTTCTTTTCTGTGTGCAAGAAATACTGCTGCATAAAAAAAAAAAAAACGAAATGCCAAAGAAACATTTACCGCAAAGTAAAAGATATTTGGTATCTCAGAGCATTGTGCAGTTTACGAAAAAAAAAACCAAAATTAACTTTTGACGGTACAGAAAATTCTACTTTTATTTCAACGAAATTAAATGTCTTTCAAATGAAAGTTGCTACGTACAAAACAAGTTAGTTTTTAATAGGGGTTTTACATACAATACATAGTAAAGTCTGTCAGGTAAGCACGATTACATTAGCTATAAGTAAGCTAAGCGCTTCAAACTTTGGATTTATCTTTTAGTTCCTAGAAGGAATTGTTATTACAAAGGGTCTGAATCGGTCAACTGTCACGCCTACCGCCCATAAAAATTAAAGGCCTGAGACAAATAAATTTTTTGTGGACGAAATGTTCAGAAACGGATTTTGGGCATAGTCCGAGGTTCCATAACAACACATAAACAAGGTAATATGGCATCCTGAGATAAAATTGGCTGTGTCCGAGCTTTGTCATTGCAAAACTCTCACAGCAGTCAAAACTTAGAGGTGGAAGGCTAGAAAGGCCCTTCTCCACTCAAACCTAAGCGCGGCGGTAAACGAAACCTTTGGTATTAATGCTTTCTAGCGTATTGGCTATGACTGGCCAGAGCTTTGGCCACATGCGAGTTGGAGAGCTTCTGCTGGTAAAAGTTAATTTTAACCTTAAAGGTAAAAGTTAACCATAAATTTAACTTTTATAGTTTACTTTTAACGAACTAACAACTCAGCTTTGCTCACCGGTTCATATAAAGTGGGAAACCCCAGCTTTCTTGATTTTGTTTATAATTTTCTCCATAAGGTTCTACATACAGTAGGGCAAAAGTATCAATTCGTTATGCAATCACAAAAAATGCTGGCCCTAAGAAATGACAGAATACGACTTCAACATACACATGCATATATCAATACAAGAAAAAAATTTAGCAGCAAAAAATCCAAGAGAGGATTTTTTAAAGACCGAAATAACATCTGTGAAAAGCGGCACGTACGCGCGCTGCTTGTATTTTGTGATGCGGCACTGAACATACATAAAATACAACAACAACAACAGCGAAATAATAAAAACGAAATAAAAATAATAAAAGAATCCTTTAAGCGAAAAAAGGGACTGAAACTGGTGGCACAGTTGTTGTTGCTGTTGTTGTTGCCCCGTTTTCGTATTCTACAACTTCTTCTCTATGTCGATGTTGTTGTTGTTGTTTTTCGCCACTGCTACTACTGCTGCTACCGTAGTTGATTTAGTATTCGTAAATGTAAATCCTGTGAGGATTCGAAATGCGGCGGATGCACGAATGCGCTCAAAGCGCTCAAAACATTTGAGATTTCTTTGCTGCTGCTGGCGGTTTTTTTTTCTCCTTTTCTTTTTTTATTCCTTTATTACGAGTATATTTCGCTGTACTCATTGAAGCTGTTTTGCTTTCAGTAACTCTGAGTGTATGTGCGCTTAAGGCAGTTTTTTTTTTTTGCCAGCGAGTGAGTGTGTGTGTTTGTGTTTGTGTCATGCGACAACTGAAATGTTTTAAATAAAATATTCACCGAGGTCAGCTTCATTAAAATGGCATAAAACATTTATTTGCCTTTAACAAGATTATGACCGAGAAAGATATCATCTCGTGTGAAATGTATGGAAATAGCGCAAGGATGAAATGGAAAAAAAAAGCAAGTAAACGAACAGAAGTGACATCTATTATATAGGAATTAATGAAGTAGTTATTTTTAAATGGATCTACTAGCACTGAGGCACTGTTCATTAGGAAATCAAGTATGTCGACACTCTACAATCCTTTCAAATTTTACACATGGCGATTATCAACGAACGTATTTGTGTGGTCATATTTTAAATACATAGTATTTGGACAAATGATTAAAATCATCGATAACATCGTCCGATACAAGATTACATGCGAGAGAAAGTGCTACATGTTCTAGTTAAATTTATTTACATTTTTCCTTAAAAGCAAACATAGGACAAGTCAAACAGTCTCTGATGAGCGGTTGAGTCGCAAACGAGGAATAGGCCATATGCAGGAACTGTTTCTTAATATTGTCTCTCCATTGAATGAGCCTTTGTCTACAAGAACCACTCGTAGATCATAAAGCTCAACATAAAATCAAACAAATAGTTTTGTATTGAACATCACTCATACGACATGTATAACACCGTACCAAAAAGTTTAACTTATGGCTGATGTTTTCTAAACAGGGTGTAAGAGTCGAAATGCTCCAAAAGCTAGGAATCGATTGGACCCATTAGAAAAGCTTAGACAATCTGAGCTGTCAGGATAGTGGGAAAAGCCTTTCTTAACTCCTTAAGGGAGGTAACTACTCTGAAACTTTCTCAACTAAAATATTTGAGATTGGATAAAGACCAAAGAAAGGACTGTTAACCTCAAGAGCATTCGTGATGACACTATGGAACATATTTGTCTAACCTAACATAACCCAAACCATCAGCGAAATCACACTGTTCGAGGTAAGCACATACTAGGTAACGAAGTCGAGTCCTAATTAGGATCTCAAAGTGACATACAGCACATGTTTCTTCTTCGTTGTTATACCACGGTATGAATTAACTCCTATTCATTATAGGAGAAGTTACGATGTTTGTGGTTTGCACTTTGCTTCTCAACGTCTCATATCATCCTGAACTATATCCACGGATGGGTACAGAGTTCCATATCCCTGAAGGATTTTCTATTTAGAGATAATAGTTGTTGTGTACGTATTTGAGAGGTAGCATACGACAATGCTTTTGCTTATCGATGACCGAAAGTAATGGGTTTTGTGTTCCGTTTTATTGAACTCCATGAAATATCTGAGAATGGCATAGCTACTGTGAAGATGCTGGCCAATACTTTTCTATCGAGTTCATCGGCCATTTCATTGCTGTTTTTAAACAGCTAATGGCTTTCAAACCAAGATGTACAAATTTGGCAATAAGTACTTACTTATGAACATTTTTAAATAAAATTCTAAGTTAAAGATTACCAAAAAAAAATGAAACGCCTTCAACCAAAGCGCAAGCACAAAATAGCAAACAAAACAGTAGCAAAAACGTCATATCCACAGACACACAATGAATTTGAAAGGATGCGAGCATGAACTCGTAGAACCAAAACCCGCCACAAACACCAACAGCAACAACAATTTAAATAAAAACAATTTTATTACATACATTTAACCTCATCATTGTCTTATGATGACACGCAACGAAATGAAAACGCAGCGAACCAAAACAACAACAGCAAGAACAATGGCGTATATGAAAATGGTGTAAAGCTCAAGGAACGAGCGAGCTTTCATACGATTTCTTCTTTACGAATTTGGTTTTTTTTTTCGTCATACATATTTTATTTTTTTTTTCCTTTGTTTGCGCATGTTTTTATTTTATTGTTTTTATTTGTTTTCTTATCGATTTGTTTTTTCTTTTTTTTTTGTTTTGTTTTGTTGTAGTTGTTGTATTGAAAATGAAAATATCCTTTAAGTGCCGTTAAAGGCACATTTCCACAAACACATGCACACGCACACGCACATGGACGCATTCAGTTTATGTAGACAGATAAGCGCATACTTTTAGCAAAAACTTGCCACATGAGGGGAGAAAGCGTTTCTGTTGTATTGAAGTATGGAAACAATGGCGCATAGGAGTGGAAAACGACTGGTGGATGGTAGCGAATGGGGGAAAACGACGCATAAACGATTTCATGTGGGAAAAGCGGAAACGCATTAAGATATTCGAATGTGGCACAATAACAGCAGCAACGCCAGCCAAATTGAATTGAAATATAAGGCGATTTATGTGATGGTGGTGGTGGTGGTGGTGATGCTACATTCTTCGATCGGTAGTACAGAAATATTAAATACAAAAAAAAGTATATAAAAGAGCAAGCATTTATTTCAATAAGATATAAGATATTTAAGATAAAAATATAAATTTAAAAAGTATTAAAACTGAAATTATAATGCAATATTAATCGACTTTCTATTTTAAAATATTATTCGGTTTTTTTGGGGGGTTTTGTATGAAATTATCACACTTGAACAAGTTGACCATTTTTTTTATTTTTATCCAAGACACGGTTGTGATTAACTGCTATCTTAATCCCTTTTTGAGCCTTTTCTTTTTATTTCTATAAAAGTCTTGTGCTTAAAGTGCTTCCCTAACTTTATTCTACAGAAAAAGTTACTAGACCTCATCAAAAAAAAGAGATATTTTGAAATTTTAATATTTGTGACTAAAAATGTATGTACCAAGAATTATTTTGTAGAATGTATTTACCGTCATTTCATTGGCTATTTTAGTAATTCTTTTCAAGAAATATCAAAAAAGACAAGTGAGTAAGTTTCAGTTGGTCAAAGCCTTACACCAACTGGGCCATATTAGATCCGCCATCTGGAATTTTGAAAATTTTGACATCGAATTCGAAATTAGCGACCCTAAAAACCCACATATATCAAGAAACTATTTTAGCGCAATGAGGTTACATATTTTACAAAACACGATTTTCACTTATATGGGAGGCAGGCGTGGCAATACCTTCCAGGGTAAAACAAGGATAAATCCAAAGTTTGGGCTCTCCAGCTTTCCTCTAGCTCCTGCAACCGCATTTACAAGGACGGACAGACGGATAGGAGCTAAGGAGGTGACGCTGATCAAGCATATATATAGTTTGCCATACATATCACGCCTCCTTCTTGGTGTTACAAACATCAGACCAAAGTGAATAT
Source organism: Heteromyza rotundicornis (assembly GCA_951394025.1). Classification (NCBI taxonomy): domain Eukaryota; kingdom Metazoa; phylum Arthropoda; class Insecta; order Diptera; family Heleomyzidae; genus Heteromyza; species Heteromyza rotundicornis. The sequence continues at coordinate 66,627,593 of OX596012.1, forward strand.
ACCAACACCTCATGAGATATAGGGTATTAAAAACTTCACTAGTTGTCGCCAAAAATGACAAGGAAGGTTCCGAAAAGTATATTTTCTTTGTATGTATGCGTACAAGCTAAACAGATGTTTTGATAGCGCATTTTCGAACCTTGATCCAACAACTTTTAGAGCGGCAAATTTGAATTTGTCTAAATCCGACTAAGACTAATGGAAATTATGACAGATTGCTAGAAACTGTGGCTTTAAGAAATGATATTTCCTTCTTGCAATGACTGAACAGTGGTAGAACTACAGGAAATTGTAGCCCCATTCCCTTCTTGTAAGACTTTTTAGTTTAAGTCTTGTCTCGTAGCGTGCTGATTCGAGATAACTTCGAAACCATAAAAATATAAATGGCCGCTTTTGGATTTGAGTACTTTTTTTTCAAAATTATTCAGCTGGCGAAAGGTTATTGTTAAAGCCGGAACCTTTGCCGGAGTATCATAACATAAAGCACATTTAAGTGACAGCAGAGAAATCTCTTCTAAAAGCTGAACTGGTCTAGTGTACATAACTTAATCAAATTTTAAGTAATTCCAACGGTAATCACACATCACGTAGTAATGGGTCAATTTCCTACTAAAGAACAATTTATACTTTTTTTGCCATGGCTCTATGTGTGTGAAAGATATTCCAATTAATGAAATTGATTTTCTCAATTCTTCTTCGCTAATACACAAAAACAACAACAAAATAAAAATCAACGAAATTCGCCAATTTTTATTTTCTTCTTCGTTTTTTTTCTTCTTCTTACATATTTGCCACATATAATTTCTTGGCAACATGCAAAAAGATTCGCACGCCAAACGAATCGAAACGAAGCATTTTGCGTTTTTCCGAAAATAAAGTAATTTTTCTGGTTGCCAAATCATGACAGCAAATGCTTTATTAATGTCGGAAAATGCGAAAAATATCCATCACCCCAAACGCGCTCACACCCAGTCGCAACCCAACCAGCCACACCGCTACATCACAGATTATGTGCCCAAAAAGACATAATGTGATTGTTTTTGTATTTTGGCGACACATCATAAATTTCGATGTGCCACCACAAACGGGGGAAGACACACAACAGCGTCTTTTACATCGTAGATACGCACATGTATGCGTTAATATTAAAATTGTTCTTTGATTGTATGCGTGTGTATACGTGGCAGTCAGGTTGTAAGGGAAATTTGGTTGAAATTTAATGTACTTGTTTATTTTGGCAAAGAAAAAAAAAACATTACGGGGCTTGGCATGGTTTAACATTTCATTGGAAAACTGATGCTGTTAGGATTTCAACATAATCGCATTAAAATTTACTTTTTTTTACAATGATTGAATTTGAAATGTTATTCAAGCGTTTCATAATTATGACATTAAAATGTTCAGGAAAATATACATAAAGAGACAGGGTTGTAATTAATTATTGCAAAGGCGGGAAGTCTTTGTAAAAGTTCCTATTCTTCAAAGACTTTAAAAAACTCAATTTTTAATTTAAAAACAAATATTTTTTGCTGAAATTTTGCTGAAATTTTGAAGTCAATTCAATCAAATGAATATTTAGTCGTATTCAAAAGAACCAACCAAATTATGAACAATCACGAACGCATTCAATGTCATATTTTCATAATAGCGCAAGAATTGCTTTTGTATTTTTGTATACATATTTTGTTGTTTCCCTCATATTTTCTTTATTTAATTTTCTTTATTTTTTTTTGTATTATTTTTTTTTTGTTCTGAAAATCCTTCGGTAAATATAAATCAATGCCAAAATTCCACTCAACAAAACAATAAATTGAATCGAATATTTGTATAAGGATTCGTTATTTTGTTTGTCATTGTCCTTGAAAGCGAAAAGCCTGCCAGAGTTGCAACTCACACAAAACACACACACACACACACAGAGAACAAAAAACAGCAAAGAAGTAGGCATGAAATTTCAATTTGGCACTAAAAAGACAAGCACAAAATTCACACTTTTGTTGATTTTGTGAAAGCAGATTTTCGTTTTTTGTATTTTCAGTAGCAACAAAAAAAATCATTTAGTTTGCGTAGCGTCAAATTTTCTAAAAAAAAAAAAAAAGTAGTTAGACTAAAAGTACTGGCAGGAAGTTAGGTACGGTCAGTGAAAAATGTTAGTAGTACTTGGTCAGATAGACATTTGCAATACAATTTCAATGCTAGCAAAGAATATTATTTGGAAAAAACAAACAAAAAATAAAATGAAATGTATTACGTTACGCTGGCAACCATAATTAAGGTTATTAAAGCGTTGCAGCATTTCTGTTAATGAGCACAAAATGGTTAACCATTAGCTTTTGGTTTAGTTTTCCGAGGACTTCGTTGATTAAAAATTCGATGCGAAAACTTTTTAGTAGGGTACCGTGGGGTAAAGTGGACAATGGGAAATGGGGTGATGAGGGAAATCCCAATATTTAGACATGTTTGTGCGTCGTAATACCTGTCGCTTGTTGCTAAATATGCCCTTAAGGTTCCTCTAGTATTTTTTTTTTTGGAGCCAGATCAAAACATTCACCACTTTACGCCATGTTACCTTATGTAGGTACAACTGAAAATGCCAATAAAAACAGAGAAAAGCCAATTGTGGCCATTGCCATTATTTACGATGTGACAATACTGTGCTGAATAGAAAATAGCAAACATATTATGTAGACACAAGCATTTTTTGTGATGTGACAGTACTGCATTCAATAGAAAACGGGCACATTTTAAACCAAAATATTTCCAGAATGGTTTGGTAAATCTTCAATCTGAAATTTTTGTCATCAGATTCTCTTCGATACTTTATGGTAATGACTTAATATTGCACAATTAATAGTCCTTCCTAGAATAATAGCATAGATTTATTTTCAACCGATTCATTCCTGTTATAGTGACAGTTGTATTGAGACGTAGGATTATTCTAAAATTTGCCATAAAATAAAAAAATATTTCAAATAAACGAAAAACAACAAAGTGAGTTTTGGCTAAACGAAAATTACTTTGAGGCACAGATAAATGTATTTGGGCTAAACGAAGAAGTGTGCGAGGTGTTACTGGCTATGTTCCGTGCCTATTTCATTCTAGTTGTAATTTCTTGTGTGCGGGCCTCTGTGAAATAAGTGAATACACTTTCCAAAAAGAGTAGAAAGATTGGACTATGGGAAACGTCTTTTCGTTTGCAAATAATACATTTACGATTGTAGATAATTTGGCATTCAGTTGATTGAAGCGATTTTTGATTTGTTGCAAACGAAAGCCACAAACGAAGTGAATTTTTTTCATTATTCGTTTCCGATAAACGAAAAATTCTTTGTGTGTACTAGAGCTGTGCAAATGCAAATGCAACAGAAACATTCGAATAAAATTTCATAGCTACTCATTTGGTTCTCACTACTTTCAACATTTTTCCATATTTGTTTGCCAAGTTTCCACGGATTTTTACACATTGTACTTATAATTTTTTAACATTGTTAATGTTAAATTATAAAAATTTGTTCAACCATACAGTGAATGTATGTATTCCTCTCTTGTGTCGAGCCTTGCACGTGCCAGTTCGACAATTTTTTGCTTTTATTCTACCTAAATTACATTTTCCCATGAAATCGTTAATACGGATTCGCATTTCATAGCTTTCAACGGGAATTTAAGAAAACTAACAAAAGTTTTTCGTTTCGATTCCGAATCGTGCGATAATGATATGATACGCTGCACGATGGCTTTGTGTCCATTAGAGTCCCCAGCCATGATTCCGTACGCTTCATTGGCGAAATTAACAGGAAATTTACTACAACCAATCGATAGCCCGAAGATAGCCAAAAGCAATACACGTAATTCTCGGGAAAAAGAAGGAAATTTCTGCACCATTGGATGCGAAATGTGTGAAAATGCTCATGGGTTGGAAATGGGTTTCTTTGAAATTCCGACCATCCAGTATCCAATATCAAATGTGTATGATCATGAGCCATTATGTAGTGAGAATCGTTTGAAAAGTATCTGAACACTATACATACACTATCGATTCATATCGCATTCACAAACTCTACTAATGTCCTGTGCAGCGGCATTGGCGATTTCCACGTAATTAAGCAATTTGAAAGGGATTCGCATTCTCGAAGTCACAACATGAAAATAGTGCCTACATAGGGCAAAAACAAAAAGCACAAACGAATGACTTTTGCCGCATAAGAAGACCTCAACCGCACCTAGTCCAACCCTAGCCAATGCTACCAACCCAGCGCAAACGAACACCATCGACATCAAGAAGTCGCACACAGCACACAGTACACAGTCCTGCCTATTTCCCAGTGCTTCGTTTGCTTCGTGCCAGCAGCTAGCTCGCTTCACCGTCTTATTATTAACCGTAATTTTGTCCAATTCGAAATTGAAGCCGCAGCCACGTTGAAAGGAAAATCGATTTCCATGCAATATATAAAATATAAAATTATTTCTTCTGCTGCTGGTGGTGCCATTTGTGCCAGCATCGACGAGAATTCCGCATAAACTCACAATATTAATGTCCTTATTAAGGACCTGCCTCGTCCATAAAATCGAGCACACAAGCACCAAACGCCAGCGGGCTGGCCTCTCAACAGAATACGAGAGCAAGCAATTCTGAGCCGGGCGCATGTGGCATGTTGGCGATAGCAACACCGCACGGTGCATTATGACTTTGCCCTTTGGGTCGTGCAGAGCATTTATCGTTGTCTGTTGGTCAGCTGAAATTACAACAACACGACTATGCTAAGAACGCCAACTTCGGCGACGACGACACTGGAATCATAAAGTGATGGCAAAAAAAACGTGATGGCAGTGAACAAAAGTTTGCAAAATGTGAATCATGAAATCGATCATCACTTTATGTTGTTACACTTTACACCTTTAAAGTTATGTAAATTATTTTTTAATTTTGATGTGAATGAAATGAGCCAGAATGTCTCCACTATAAAATAATTGAAACAGGGCTCATAGAGCAATCGGAAATTCCTTCAATTGACCTGCATTTGTGTGTGCTGAAACAATACTGTTTGCTCTATTGTACAATGAACATAAAACTACATCAGTCGATGTCTGTGCTGTGCAATTCAATACAACAACAGGACGTTTTTTATTCCTACATGCCATCGTGTAAAGTTTTGCACTTTCTGTTGCAATCATGGGGTAGTGACCCAAGGAAAATGGTTACTTATATTTTGAAAAATATATTTGGAACGGAATGTCGTAGTGTCCAAGAGTATTTCCAATTTATCAGAATTGCAACGAAATGGAAGTGAACCAGAACATCATGGGAATGAATCAAGCTGGGATAAGGAACAATTGGGACGAAATGACACTATGGGACGAAATGAATGTTAGCATTTCTGTTGAATTATTATGTGGATCAAGATCTTTCAAAGTCTGTTATCAAAAAGTTATCGAAAAAGTAACAAATAATAAACAAAATGACATGAAATATGGAAAAGTTGTCAAAAAAGAGTTTTAGAAAAAATATCGAAAAGACTTGTGCAGAAAATGCCAGGAAGACGACGAACCTTGTAGCATCTCCTTTGTTTCTGTCCCTCCCTCTCGATAACCCGCTTCAAATACTTGGGAACATTTAGAGGACTAGCAGAAGTTTCCGGGCTTCACTTGAATTTTCTTATAAGATTTTCACACAACACTTGCATATTAAAAGATGCCTACTTTCGGTAAAAACAATTAGACTCCGTCTGGTATCGCTAAGGACTTAGTAGATCTATGCGTGGCTTCGACAAGCAAAGATAAGCTTACCTAGAGTGGAAAGAAAAAGGTGAAAAGTTGCTGCGTGGCGAAGGCAGAAAAAATGATACTATCGGAATGAAATTTGTACAGTGAATTATGGACTCACGTTGCCACCAGTTTACACCAATTTGAAAACTTCAACTGCGTTACAGAGGCTAATGGTACTATCCAATCGGAAAGAGGTGTTAACACTTTCCTATTGACTTCAAGATCACAAGATATATGAACAGAATATTTTCACTCCACACATCTATATTAGTGTGGTCAATTCGTGTTGAATACACTTCAAAATAGTTAGATGTCATGTAAATTCAATTACCAAATTGTTCACACAATAGTCACTTAACACATTTGTGAGCTCTCAATAGTTTAAAATTCCATAAGAAATATCAAATTAAAGGACAACCCATGTACAATATTTATGAGCTTACCAATTTGAATAATTTCTTTCCATTCCATTGTATTTTACTAACATTTTTTTTTCTATTTTCCACACTGCTTATGCAAAAGCTTACATTTTAAAGCGACAAAAGTCACACTTCCGCATTGGTCATTAAGTGTTCTTGTGTGCGTGCGAGCACACTCACACTTCCGTGGCGTTCAATTTAACGGAAGCTCACATGGACATTCACATTCGCATGCACACACAAACACACATATGCACGCGCCCATTCAACCTCTCACATTACAATATTTCATTTGTCAATTGCAATGGTTGTTTTTTTATTGTTGTTGTCGTTACAAATTGTGCCATTATGCCTTCACAAAACGTTTCGTTTCCCACATGGCCCCATCCACAATTTAAACTCATCTTATCCGCCATTGTTGGCGCGTCGCCCATTGTGGCGGAAAGTGACGCGGCATCAGGCGTCAGATATCAAGCATCATCACCGTCACCCCCACCACCACCACCAGAGGACCATCCAGCAACAGCAGCACCACAATTGCAAATTGAGTGCGTCGCAAAGTTCACTCATGAAATGGCCGCTTCGGTGGCAGAGCGCATTGTTCTGCTGTTTGCATTTTAGAGCGCCTCGATTGCTCACTTCGAAATCAGTGGACGAAGGAGATTTGCTTAAAGTGCGAAAATTAATTGAATTAATGCAAAATGCATTGTTGCAATTGTGTGTGAGATGGTTTTAAATTTTTTCTATTGTATTTTTGTTGTATTTTATTTTATTTGATTTGATTTCATTGATTCTTTTTTGTGTTAATCGTGAACTTTGCCAATTGTGGTTTGATTCAGTGCTTTTTCTAAGGTTTTTTAATGTCACATTACTTTACACAGTACTTTTTTTATACTTTTCTTGATGCATTAATGTTACCATGCAAGTTCTGAAATGAATTCTTACTTTTGAAAAGCTCTAAGCGTAAATAGTAGATCACACCGACTATGTACTATTCACAAAGATGTGACCGCTCAAAATTTTCACAATTCAATTAAAACCCTCATCAGTCTTTGTCAACTCTAAAAAATAAAATCACAAATTATGCACAAAGCTGAACAATTTAATTTGCCACTAAAACGACTTTTGAAGTGTATAATACGAAGCGCACATGATACATCATGACAAAGCTTAAATGTCATTGATGCCACCCACACTTACCGTACCACGAACGACAAGTGCATAAAATATAAATCTGTCATCTATGCTTGTGTTACTGAACTCTACGCCACTTAATAAGTTCTTTGATTTCACATTTGTCGCTGACGTTGATCCCCCTCGGTTTTTTTCCGTGCATTGCTAGTATTCCGGAGTGGTTTTTTTTTCCTCGGCACACACACAATTCAAGAGTTCAGTGCGCACTTCAATCTTGCAATTAAATCGTTTATGATTGCCAAGCATGGCGGTTGATCTGGTATCATGCGAATGAAATTGTAATTTTGATGAATTGATTTCGGTGAAGTTTTCTCATTAAATTAAAATAAGCATATCGTTGATACACAGTTAAAGAAGGTCTTGAAAAAAGTGTTTGCCAATGGTGAAGAGCATAAATGTGCTAAGTATCATCACCAATCAATAATGGACCCAGATGCATTTGAAATTTACACTTTCCTAGACAAAATAAAAGAAAAAATTTTCTTTCCTAAATATTTTAAAATCTGTATTGAAAATTGGCAACATCGCTACCAAAATGGCCGCCAAATTTCTCTATTTTCTTTTATCTTGAGAAATTTTGAACCGATTTGGGAGACGTTTTTTTTATTTGGTTGGAAATGAAGTTAAGTGGCGGCCGTGGTGCTTCACGATCGGAAGGTATCGGGTTCGACTCCCACCTGGGGCAAGTCAGTTTTCTGTTTTTCTGTGTAGACCGCCACTCTCTCGCCAAGTTCTGGCAATCTTGCAAGAGTAAATCTTGCCATGAAAAAGCTTCTTCTTTGGGAGTCCCGCCTTTCGGAACCGGCAATAAACTGTAGGTCCACAATTATCATATACTGATAATTGCATTAAGAAGCTCGGCCAAAATCCCTCGAGGGCTGTAGCGCCAATACATGTATGTATGTATGAAGTCAGGAATAAAATGGGAATGGAAATGGGACGAAATGGAATTAAACCGGATGAAAATGGAATTGGAACAAAATTTTGAAAAAGATCCGGAACGAAGTGGAAATGGAAATGTTCAAAAATCTGATAAAAAAAATGGCCACCAAATGTAACCGATTTGGATGCCGTTTCTTGTATTTGATTGGAAATTATATGGGGGAATTGAAATTGTATGAAACTGTAACGAAATGGAATCGGAATAAACTTTGAAATTAAATGGGAACGAAATGGTAATGGAACAAAATTTTTAAATTTAACAGATTCAGAGTATTTTAGCTTGGTTGGGACCAAAGGTAATTTTCCTACTAGTTTTTTTTTTAATACCTTTTTGTTGTTGTTTTATTATTTCCTTTGTTGTTGTTTTCCTGCTTCACGTTTAGTTTCCCTTAATCCAACTGTCGATTTGTCGCACGTTTACCCCGACCAATTTGTACGAAACCAAGTAACTACTCGTAGTAGCTCACAAATTGCATGCAGTCGCTTACAATTTCTACTACGTACGAGTACTTCGGCACCGGCAAGCATTTCTGTGCTATTATGTTTTTTGAGTATTTGTGCATTATTGAGATTTATGCTTTGCTTGCCGTAAATATACCATGCGATATTTATTTATTTTTTTGTGTGTTTTTTTTTTCTATTCCATTCAAAGTGGTTTGTGTTAATTTAGTAGATTTGGTGAAATGGGGGAAGGGGCGGGAGGGCGGCAGTGTGGATTACGTGCCCGTGTAATGTGAAATTTATTCTTTTGCATATTGTTTTGGGTGTTTTGTTTTACGTATTGTATTTGTTGTATTTGTTGTTATTATTGTTGTTGCTGTTACTTTTATTGTTGTCGTTGTTCGACTAACTAATCTAAATTGTTGTTAAATTTTTAAACGATAAATCATTTGCGTAATCATACGCGGTCGTTCTTTTTTTCCCTACTCAATTGTCACGTTCTATTTGCTGAAGGGATATGGTCAAACGAATCTAAAGCAAGTTACAGGGTGGCTGACATAATCAGAAAGATAATATTAAATGATAGAAAAAAATATATATTTCCAATTGATTGTTGTATTTGTTTTGGGGGTGTGTGGGATACTCAGTAGTCATTAGTTGAGATTAATTGGTTAAAACTTCCAATAATGTTGGTAAATTTGATTTCGTATGAATGACCTGTGGTCAAGCACTTAAATCAGTTCTGCTTGGAAGTGCTTAGTACTCGAAACTTTAGAACATTTGAAATATTTGTTGTGCTCAGTAGGTACTAGTATGAGGATTTATCTTTCAAGCTGAGGCATTCATGGGTAAGGATATTTGTTCCCTAATAACTCAAGAAATATTTGACCGATTTTGATGTCACTCATAGGCTATGAGCGTTCGAGGTGGGCTTGGCAAATATTATTAAAAATTTCTATAATTCATGCCTTTTTTCGTTGATATTGGTGAAATGTTGTATGTGGTGTAGGGTAGTGAATGGGTAGAGTGGTGACTATGAAAACTTACAATCCACCCACTGAAATGGCCAAAAATTGTTTAAACTCTATAGCTCGGGTCCCATTTAAGGCATTTCTCTGAAATTTTGGGTAATGAATGTTCTGAGGACTTACTGTGAACATTTATGGTCCACTCACTGACACGCCCTCATATTTTTAAGAGTCTATAACTCAGACCAAATTGAAGGAATTTCGTTGAAATTTTGTATTTGGTGCTGGGTGGTAAATAAGCAAACAAAATTATTAAAAAAAAATTTTTTTAATATTGAAAAAATTATTTAAAAATTTAGTTTGAAAAAATAAGAGTATTGTATGGTGGTGTACAATAATAAAGGAGATCATGATCCGGAAAACATACTTTTTAATAGCTAATAACATTTCCAAACACTCAACCGAAACTAACCTAGGAAAGAAGCAAATTAGAGTGGAGTGGAATCGTTTTGACATTTATTTTCCACTACGACTACCGAATGAAATGGAAATTCGCAATAAAAACTTGAAGGTGAACTTAAAACATCGAAATTTTCACATGTTACCTACACGTTATTCGCCAGATAAAAGCGCAGCGTACACACATATACACACACGCGCGCGCGATTTGGAGAAATGTTATCTACCTTAATATCGACCTACTTAAGTACACCTTAATGTGTACCAAATAAAAAGTGCCTTTTCATCAGAATATTAAATGTTAGGCAGGCAGTCAGGCAGGCAGGCCCCTCTAAACGTGCATGCCCAGCAACGACAGCACCGCTTAGCATACCGCCTCGTCTAAAGCACAAACACTAACACATACACATGCACACTCATACATATACACACACGCGTGTAAACAGCCAAATTATGAATTTATAAGATACTTTCACCTGCCTGCCTGGCCTGCTTTGCTTTGGTTGTGTACCTTCGAATGTGTACACGTGAAAAAAAAAACGGAAAATTAAAAAAAATAATAATAAAATGAAAACGGCGGCAAGCGGAAGACGTCAAACGGACGGACGCGCAGATGGGCTGACATGGGAAGAGACGAAAGACGAAGTCTTCACGGATCACGGTGCCCATCAAAAATCGTTAAATGCAAAAAAAAACAAACAAAAATAAAAAAAAAAAAATGAAGGAAAAACTGTTATACCTACTTTGCTTGGCAAACACACAGGCACACACACACACACCCACATACAGCTAAACAAATACAATAAAAGCAGCGTAAAATATGTGCGAACACTTGTTATAAGGATAATAGCAAAAATCACTTACGTTTAAATTTTTCCGCAAGGCTGTGGAATCCGCTGGATGAGCTTTCGCCGTCTTCTCGCAACACGCCAGAAAAGAAAAGACCGCAAATGCAAAATGTTATTCTACCTTTGTGTTTCTTTTAATTTGTATTCAATATCAATTGTCCTTTAATTAGCAACACCACAAAATCGCTGAAATCCTGCAAGAATTTTAAGTTGGTCACAATTCGCCTTTCATGCGGGCACAATTCAATTGTAATTTTCACTTTTTTGGATCTTTTAACTCCAATAATTTCTGTATTTATATTAATATATGTGCGTATGTATGTATTAATTTTCTTACTGCCAATAGTGTCCTTTTCTCATAAATCTTTATGGTATACACTGAAGCACACACAGCGAATTGTAAATCTAGCAAATGTTGATTTTAAATTTTTTTTGATACACAACTCTTTTAATTTTTTTTTTCCGAATAACAATTTTTTAGTTGTTTTAAGTTTAGAAATTAAAAACAATATATTTTTTTTGATTTCACTAAAATATCCTTTACTGGAATCCTGTCCTCTATCTCTAGCAGAACGATTTTTATTCGACAAATTTATTTTTGGTCAAAACACGACGACGTCTCTAACTAAACTGATTCCGAAATCCTCACAGGCCACATCTTTAAAGTGTGCTACGCGTGTACGTGCATCAGAGATGCCAGATGGTGGGGAATTTCCAGGTTTCAGGGGAATTTCGAATCATGTGCGGGGGATTTCACATTTTGCGGGGAAGCTTTGATGGGTTTTGTGATAAAGCAAATAAATATTTTAGAAAAATATCCGATAAACTTTAATTATTACAACATTCAAACACCTCTGATTATGAAAACCCCTATTAAACCAATTGAATCGCTAGTACCAGTACTAGGGTTCTAAGAATTAAGAATTAGGAAGTAGTTAAAAAGTCAAATTGTGTAATTTTGAGAAGTAAGGTAACCACTAGTAACCATGAGTGCAAAGATAAGTGTTTATAGGCTTTTCCGAACCTTGATAACAAATCTTATCAAGAAAATTGCACTTTTTCCACTGCAGCATTGAAGCATTGTGGCAACGCTGATTGCCATGTTGCCGTGGTTGGTCCGCAAGAGCAGCTTCACGGTTCATCTTTTCAGCGGTAATACTGTTATACAAGCGTGCACCGTTCGCTCTCGCGCTCTTTCTGTATTTTTGTCCGTCTGGCGGTGTCCAAGAAAAAGCTCATACAGCTCAGTAGTGCTGCTAAAGTTAGTGTCAGTTAAAGAGTTGCCAGATAAATCAAAAAATAAAAAACCAGAAAAGGGTAATTTCAAACACTTTTTTGTGCCAAGAATAAGTTTTTTAATAACTCAAATAACGTGTCAAGTGACAATCATTTTCAATGCCACTTGACACGTTTTAACAAATTAGCGATTTCACAATAGGCTTTTCTTATCCAGAATCCAATAATACCAAAAACTCGTGTTACATGAAAAGGAACTTAGCATGATGATATATTTGGGGTAGTATCGAGATATAAAATACCATCTTTTGTCTGTTCTCACTTTCCTAAGTCACCAGTGGACCCTAAGAGTTGTAATTCGATATATCTTAGGGGATTTTCTTAAAGGCAATTCGTGGGCATATTCCACTAATCATGAAGACCTTCTTATCTTAGCCTAGAAAAATTAACTGAAATGCAGAATTTTTGTAAAAAAAAAAAAACCCACAACAAATTTTATAAATTCTTGACAACTCTGTTCGGCACTGCATAGCTTTCAGACTTAAAAAAGCTTTTCAGTTTGCCGCCCTATATCTCATTGTTTACTTATCGTAGTAGAAACTTTTCTCTCATGGCTCGTGTCTTGTGTGAAAGTTCTCCACTATCTTCGCCTATAAACAACAGACCGCCCAAAAGTCCGTCCAACGGTTTCGGCGTGTTTGTTTCTATTTGTTTGTGTGTATGTGTCTGGTAATCCAGAGTATCTTGGTATATGAAATTTATTCGTTTTTTCTTTTCGAGGGGTGGTTGGTTTGGTACAAGTGCTTTGTGCTCCGACAACAACAATCGATGTTGCTTTTGTGTGCTTTGGCAAAAGAGTAATAAAATGCTACAATAATAAAAAATATTATCTCCGGTGCAAAGACGACGGAGTTTTACAGGGTCATTGCACAAAAGTCAGAAGTCTTTTATTTGAACAGGTGAAAGCAGTCGAAATAAATTATGTGTATCGATTGGTATAGCAAATTTTGTACTGGTGTAAGGGGACTTTTTGGAATGAAAGGAAAACAAATAAGGTCGGAAAAGGCCGAAAAAATGTGAACCCAAAGTGTCGAGAAATTCCAGAAAAATTACACAATAAATACGTTTTTGTCCAACTCTATTAGCAGCTTTGTGCAGAAGATCGCGGCTCTTTTATGCAAGCACTAGACTGATGCCTAAGCCAAGCGAATTAATTGAATATTTTTTACAGCAGCTTAGGCCTTGAAATTCGGGAAGAAAGCCAAGAAAAAAGAAAGAAAATATGCAGAATAACAAAAAGAGACCGTATTTTTTTTTAAAGGACTAAAATGATTTTTGAAGCGTCTCAACTTATCAAAATAGACCAAATAGATCAAAAGAAATGGAATGAATTTTTGAAAGTAGAATGTTTCTCTCCCTTCTTTGCATACATACTTACCCTGTAGCAATTCAATAAATAAATAAATAAACATTAGTGTGAGAGAGTCCTCTTCACAATGCACATGATAACTGCCAAAGCACTTAACATTTGCATGTGAAATAACTTGACATTTTCCTTTTTTTTTTTTTTGTGTTCGCCCCCAAACAACAATAAACACGAAAAAGAAACACTGCGGAGAACAAAGAAAATCCGCAGCAATTGCGATGTTGTTGTTGTTATTTTTTCTTATGCAAATTTCACCCAACTATGAAAAAAAACCACAAAAAAAACGACAAAAAAAAATCAAAACAAATCCTTCGGCGTGTGTAAACATCAAAAAGCAGAACCGAACGACTGAAGATGTCGTTTGTAGTAAGTAACACACACGAGCACGGCACACGGCGGCACTCAGATAACGACGACAGCTCAGCTCTGATGATGATGAGGATGCAGGCGAGGAGCAGGCGACAAATGGGAAACAAGAGACAAAAAATCGATCACACGGCCGTGCTGCAGCTGTTCAACGACAACAACGAAATAGCTGAACAGGAGCCGATGGAAAACGAAACCGCATATGGATCGAGTGCCCTGAAGTATGCTACGTTTTCCTTTATTTTTTGTTTCTCTTCGTTTGTTTGTTTGTGTTGCTTGATTTGTTTGTATTTGTAATTAAGTGCGAATAACAGGCAGTGCCTACTCGAAAGCAGCACCGGAGTAAATGCGTAAAATATGGCACACGACCATGTGAGTGGATTTTTTTCATACAACAAAAAATTATGTATATAGGCACAAGATTCATTTGTTGATTTTTTTTCCCCTCAGAATTCGTTCACATTTAATAATATTTCTTCGGAATATAAACAAACGCGATCGATTTTCTTGTGGCTGTTAAAGTTTTTTTCTAAAAAAAAAACAATTTTTTCAAAATAATATTATATACATTCGCTTAAACGAAACCGTGGTCCGTAGTCCGCACAACAACTGCATCGAGAGAACGCTCGCGACAGAATGAAACCGGGAGAGATTACTTCAAGTTATTTTCGTCTCAATCCCCCAAAAGTTTCATTTGATTTAGCTGCAGAAGCTTTCTCACTTGCTACTTGCCGTATAACAGTTCAGAGGTGAGGTTTATTTTCATTCGCTTTTTTTTTTTGTTTGCAGCTTTCGTCCCCACAAGAGCCACCGGCCGGAACCTTTGCGATGCAACTTCTTTCGCCGCTCGTCACCCATATCCTTTTGTTTTGAATTTGTTCTTCAGCTGGTTGCAAAATGTGCTCGCAAAGTGTTTGCCTTGCTCTCTTTTCTCTTTTGCATTTGCCCTCATTTGTGTACCGGAATTTGGGGCTTTCAAGCTTTTGTAGGTAAATTCATTTGCATTATTAAAGCTTTTGTATTGTTTACAATTTGCCAATTTCTAAAAGGCACTTACCCCAATAAAGTTATACCTGGCCACTAGGCAAAGGGCTGCCAGACTTGATAATTGTTGTGTATTGTCTACTCTCTAACCAGATAATGTAAATGTATTTGAAAAAAAAATGACCGAAAATTTGGAAAAATTTGTAATTTCATAACTAGGAACTTTCCTTATTACTACAACATTTACATTAAAATTAATTAAAATTAATTAAAATAACAGAACAGAAAACACAACGCCTAAAAGTAAACTTTAAAATTAATTAATTAGCTAAGATTTTGTTTCTATGAGAGGTTCTTTTTTGCATAGCGACTTGCATTCCATCATAGCCTTTGCAGAATATATTGGAAACTGTACGCCCTTTCGCAGAAATATGGAAACACCCTGAAAAAAGGAAATAAAATTATTGTAATTTAAAAAAATTCTAAAAAAAAAACTATTTATATCAGCGACGTTTGGACTCCTGGTTAATAGAAATTTCAATTAATTGATTGAATTCATCATATGAAAAACGCAAGGATAAAATGCCGTTTATGGCTCCATATATGACGACTTGTGAATACCGTTCATATGCATAGTCATCTTATGATTTCTCCACACAATTATCTGTTAATTTTCAAAAATGTATGCCATTGTTGATATTATTTGGGTAACAACACAAAGCCAGTATACACTAGAATCAATGGCAACTTCACATCTGGATTATGCTGAAGATTTTTGCCTTCTTTCCCACCAGTTCATAGATTGGTCCTAAAAATGAATGCCGCAATAACAAATCTAATTCTGAGCAATAAACACGAACTCCAATTTAATGCGTCAAATTTTAATGAAGAGATCGAACGATTGCGTATGACATGAATTCAACTCAACAAAGTGGACCTGAAGCTGAAAAACATAGTAAAAAATTGTATCCAACAGCTGAAGTGGAAATCTCAAAGACACTTTCACCAATTCGTTGAACAAGAAAGCAATAATGCTCCGCTCTCGATATTTCTCGATATCACCAAAGCTTTTGATAAGGCGTGGCATAAAGTGATGATATCCAAACTATGAAAACTTTTTATGTCATACCCTCATCTCAATATATGCCTACGATTCTGCATTGGACATTTTGCAAAATTGGTTATCACAGTAGGAAATTAAAGTCAATGAGTGTCCATCTAACTCAAAGAAAAGATTTTTGTCCCACGCTTGAAATAAATGATAGTGTAATACAAGTGTAACCGTGTAACCAAACCAAATACCTTGGCATGAATCTCGTTCGCAGTCTCACGTGGAAAAAACACATCGAAGTTAATTGCGTTCGAGTTTTTGCTTCTCTCGAAGCAATCTCCATACAATTTTGAGAAATGGTAAAGAATAGAGTCGAAAATTCTGCGACAAATCGTTAGAGCGCAATGGTTCATAAAAAATGCACTTATTTATAGAGATTGGCAAATGTTCGATGTGATACCTAACCGTAGAACGAAGTATGCAGGTAAGCTTAAATTGCGCCCAAATATTTCAGTTAAAAATTTATTAAGACCCACCCGACCCCTGCGTCTGAAGCAAATGCCCCTGTAAGGAGTTATAGGGTGAAGTGTGCGAGAAAATGGAAATTTTCCTATAAATCAGATTTTGTGTACTCGCCTCTGATTTTTCTCATACAAACTTTTTCCCAGTACAAATTGAAACCCGTTTTGGCCGATCGCCACCAAATAATTTGGTTTTAATTTGTTTGAAATTTACTTTTGGGTACAAAGCAACTGTCGAGACATCTTAATCTATGTCCTTTTCCGCATAATGTTATACATGGCGTATGAGTGATTATCAATTCAATTTTTGTTTAATTATAACCAATTGATCCAGAAAATCGACGATTCACGAGAATATTTTCGTTAGCTCTACTTTCAGTATATATATAAGAAACTTTCTTTGGTGCAAACTTGCTTGGGACGGTATTGATGTGAATTATAAATATGAGAATATTCGTGGGTCTGCACTTAAAAGTGAAATACGTTGTTCATACACACCTAAAGTGTGTAAATTTTAGTGTTTAAACGCTGTAAGTGCTTTAAAAAACAAGGATGCGTGTTAATATAACATGTCAAAATCTATAACGTGTTTTTTTTTTTATTTACACACTTAAAAATGTGTGTGAATTACACACCAAAAGATAGGTTCACTTTGCAGTGTGTGGGTATCTTTTTTTTACTTTTATTTTAGATTTCGTTTATCCGATTTTCTGAAACTTTTGTACGTGGGGGTTTTCGCCAACATGGAATGGGACTGACTGACGAATTTCATGCCCCAAAATTTGGGTAGCGACCATCATTCGAAACTTTCTGAAACATTGCAACTGGTGGTGGCTGACTATAAAATCATCAATCAGTCATATTTTAACCGATCTTTTTAATTTTTCGAAGAAAAATCATGGACTTTATAGAATTTCAGGCTGGCAACATGAGTGAATTATCAAATACAACAACCATATTAGTTTTTGTACTAAAAACGTCTGTGCTGCAAGCGAAGACACACCCCGGAAATAGGGTTACCGCTTAAAAATTTGTTTATATTTCTTAGGGGTATTCACGGTGCAACAATAAATTGTTTATATGGAGTTGACTCTTTTAAGCTTTTCCAGCTTTCCCAATGTAGAATTTTTGTGAATGTAATCCACTTTTATTTTAAAATCGTAAATCATTGCCAATCCATTTACTTTTTGTACTTGAAAATTCAATTATCGAATAATTTTATATTGAGAATATCAAAGATGATATAAGGAGAAGAAAATAGTTCCACTTGAAACTTTTGTCAGCAACAATCGAATATGATAATTTTTATTGGGATTCAACCTGTGACTTGTGAGTGAATGGAACACCAAAAGGCAGTTGAATTCCCTAATACAGAATTAAGATCTCCTAATCCAAGTATGCATGTACTCAAACACAAAAACCATTTATTGGCTTTTCTCAAAAGAATTCGTCATCATTGTTCATAAACGAAACACTTCCAATCACATATCTTATCGCTGATAAACTAATAATACAGCAACAATTTCATCGCATGCGATAATATGGTAAGCTCTGAGACTCTCTTATCTCAATTTCAGATTCTTGTTTGTTTGCAAATTAATTAAATTGCAAGGGCAGAGATAATTTCGAACACATGACATCAGCGCCACTCAATTCTTGCAGTGGATCAATTGAGCGTAGACCAGTGAGTTCATCACAATACTCGTTGCGAGGCACACCACAAGCCCATAAAATGCAAGTGAAGAAAAGTGCAGAGAAGAATGATGACCCCAAGTTGCAGATAGAACCAGAATATCAACAGCTGGCAAATCAACCAGAGAGAATATATTGCACATATTTGGAAGTGAGGGAAGAAGTGGAGGTTGTTGTGTTGAAGGGTGCGATCAGGTTCGATCAGGTTCTGAAAGTACATACAAATCTGAAAAAGGTACACAAATGGCTCTTGATTTTTATTTGCTAATTGCAGATTTCCAAAAAGTTTCTAAAAATTTGGTGGTGAGAATGAAATTGAATCTGTTTTTAAAGACTGGACCAAATACTCCCTGCAACCTGGCAGGGAAATTAGTCACCAAACGTTTCTCGTGTGCAAGTCCATTGAGAATTTGACTTGACCAAACCAATATGAAAATTAAGAAAAAAAATCGTTTAATTAAGACGAACTGTATTGAAAGATATCAAAATACATGGTGAGAAACTTTACTTAGTATTACAACATTTGTGTTAATATTAAAAACAAAAATCATTACGCCTATTATTAAGATAAAACAGTATTATGATATTGTATATAGTACATAAATGGTGTTCGATCCATACGGCATGCATATGGAACTAACCAAATATTGGTTTGTAACTATAACAAACATTTGTAGCCTTTTCAGAATGGCGACTTGCATTCCATCATAGCTTTGGCACAATAATGTGGAAATTGTAAGCACTGAAGCAGCATATCGCAGATTCCCTGAAATAACAAAAGGCAATATTAATGATATTTGAAGAAATTGGAAAATATAAGTGAAGAAGGTGTTTTTATGCTGAAATAAATTTGGTATTTCATCATTTGGAATAATCAATTTATAAGGTTTGAATGCAAGTTGTTAAAATACATATTAGGGGGTGGAGCCACCAAATTTCATTACAAAATTAGACAAAATAAAACATCTTACTTGTTGCATTTTGCATTTTGCATAGACTTGATTTGATCTGGTAACATTTCATTCTTCATCTTGAATTCCTGCTTCAAGAGATTTCATAAAAAAAAGTGTATTTACGAAAGTATTTAATCTCTAACAATGAAATAAACTCATTAAAATGTATTTATCAATTTGTATCAATTACAAAGTAATAAAGGTAGCCAATTGAACTAAATAACAATAGTTTGGGGGAGAAAACCCATTTTCCCCATTTTGCATTTAGCATGGACTCTTGCAATCGAACATTGATTGGGCACAATAATTCGGAAATTGAACACATTTCAGTAGAAAGTCGGTAACACCCTGAAAATAGAAGCAAACTTACACTAATTTGCTAGCAACACAACTCACAATTCGTCATCATAAGCTGATAAGCGAAAAGTACCCGGCGTATCTTAAGAATTTGTTGGCCAGCACACAGCACAGCAACAAATTTATAACTTGCTATAAAAATGTAGTTATTGCTGGAGACTCTCTCTCTCTCTCTCGATACTCGCTTATCTCAATTATTTATAATTTACAATTTTTTTTTTCGTTCAGCAAGTCGATTGCACTTCTATGACTTCATCAAAACCCTGCGTACTTACCGATAAAGAGGGAATGCAGACCACGAACACATAAAGGATGATGTAAAAGAAGGCACAGAAGAACGCCACAAACCACGATATAAACCAGAATACCAAGAGCCAGAAAATGAACCAGATCGGATTGCCCATCTTGTTGTTGCTGAAGTGGTTGAGGAGTGGAGTGTTGGTGTTGATGGTATAGTGCAGCTAAGGTGAACAGGTTCTGAAAGTAAACAAATCACATTCGGTTTTACAATTTGAAAATTCCACTTGGACCACAAACTTTGCAATGTGCGTTGCGTGACTTTCGTATGAAGTTTGCAAAAGGCCAATGTTATTTCCGTTTTTGGCGCTATGTTAAACCGCCTTTTCGGGTAACTTGAAAATTTTTAAACGTTTTTTCAACCATTTGCGCTGTGCGAATGGTTTGAATGATTTTACTTTTCAAATCAGTCTGACACAAATTTCTAATTATACATTTAGTTTTAGAAATGACAAGTGGAACATGGAAAGCAAGTCAATTTCGAATAGGTTTTGGTCTGATAAGAGAGCTTTGGTTAATTGAATTAGTCACGATATGTCACTCAAAAATAGACTAATAATACACGTTTCTATTTCATTCGAATCCGTGATTCCCCATTTCACATAACATTACATGGATAGTTTTCGTAGATCTCAAATGTTTTTAGCAGGCATCTGGCATCAAAAAATGGATATGTAGGTCATAAACAGTAGACAGCCCCACAATGCATAGAAAATTTTAAGTAGTTGTTGCTGTCACATATTAACTTTGCTTTGCTTTATGTACTTTATGTAGATTCCCCAAATATTTCGACTCTAAAATATGTTAATCCTCTAAATCTTACCCAAACCCATGGACGATTTACAAAATACCAGGGGTGTACAAAAATCTCTGAAAAATGGTTACCTTTGTTGGCTTTGTAATTCCTATAAGTTGGTACTGTTTATTTGGCCAAAGGTAGCATAACGTAAAGTTTTCTCATAAGTGAATTCTCTGGAGAATTATAATAAATTAAATTAATTGCAGCAACAACTTATGTTTGTGTGTGAGTCCAATATTCAGTAGTCGTAAAAATTATAGTTCATTCAAAAGTGATCAGTTTTCGAAACTTGGTGTGGAACAGGTGCAGTTGCTAAGACCCCTGCTTCACTATCGAAGAGTATCTGGTTTCCTGCCTGGGATAAAGTGGAAATATTTCTGTGTAGATCGCACTCCCTTGCCAAGCAGAGCAGTACCAATGACAAACTTGCAAGAGTAACTTTTCATGAAAAAGCTTCTTTGTGAGTCTCGCCGTTCGGATTCGGTTTTAAACTGTAGGTCCCCAATTATGATATACAAAATCTCTCGAGTGCTGTAGTGGAAAGTTTCACATTTAATATAATAGCAATGAATGACAAATCATTGACAAATGTCTGGTGCGTCACTTTTATGTATTCTAGCGGAAAATTGGCATACACTTATGGCAAAAGATGTCGGAATTGTTTTAACCGAAATAAGTAGAAGGTGCCAGGGTGTGACAAGCCAATCAAATTTAAGACTACCAAAAAAAATGTTTAAAAAAAATTACTCATTTCCTTTCAATTATTCTGCATTATTACAAAAAGATTAGTTGTAGCAACCACATTTTTCAGTGATTGTTTTCGACACGGCAGTAAACAGAACTCCGACAAAGTACAGAAACAGAGAGTAAACATTAAACAATTATTAAATGCTTCACATAATTCATTTTACTGAAAAAGGTTGATACTTTTTTGAATATAGTCTCAGAATTTTAAATTGTATAATCTAACAAAATCTACAAGCATCAAACATAAAAAGAAACCGCCCGCAAGCAAGTAAGACTCCCTTAAATCTGTACTCAATCGATTTCTTTTATTCTTTTAATTCCTTTGATTCCTTTTAAACGTGTTTACAGGTTTATCAAATTGCCATCTTTAGAAGCTCAAGTAAATTATAATTTCACTACGCTTATTGTAATATTCGTACAGAACTTCCAGATGATATTGTATTCATTGTCGTTAACTTGATTAAAAAAATTAGACAATCACATGATATCTTATTTAGTTGTTGCTGCTACTTCACTTGAATATCGGCAAAGATAAAAAAAAAACACAACTGAGACCTAATTTTGGCCTTTATGCCGCCAAGTAGAAACTTTCCCCCTGTCCGTCTGTGTATATAGATACTATTTTGATAACGTGAAATTTAGTTAGAAAATATTAAGCCTATTTGATCGAGTTCTTATCACGTCAATGACTAAATCTATGATTTATGGTATATGAACTGTTCGATGCTTACTGTGTGCCTGTGCCGTTCTTTCAAAATATTTTAAAAACTATTTGAAATTAACGAACGTGATAAGTTTTATATTGGCCACATTCAAAATGCCGAATATGTGCAGTGAATTTATAAATAAAGTTTATGACTTTTCATAGATAAACAACAACAAAGTATACAAAGCAGTCGAATGCAAATTCTAAAATTGAATGGCACAATTGAAGAACTTTCATTACTGCCAGTGTGCCACACACAATCGACCAGTACATGTAAATTCACTTGCTCCAAAGCTAATTAAATTTGATCACCGCATTGTTTCAGCATTAGCACACTTAACACACAACAATAATCTGCGCACTTTAACCCACTCAGAGAGATGACGCGATCGTCTTTAAGAACACTTTTGCGTGCGAATTCCAGACGCGAAAAACTTGTTCGCTGGCTACACCCACTTTAGGCGTCGTCACCAAGTATCAACAACAACACAGCGTACATATATATACATTTTACAATAATAATACACATTCTAACTGAAAAGTGGAAACTGAACTCTTACGTACCGTACTCGATCGTCGTCACACACGTCGAGTCAACGTAAACGCTAAAATACTACTGCCACAAAATATAGAAAAGAAAAGCATTTGCCGAAACGATCGAGTCAATGTGCTAACTGATACTGCATTTGGCTTCTTCACAACAAGTTGTTGTTTTGTGCGCTCTCTCGCATGCGATAAATGGTTAGGTGCTCTCTCTCTAAGCTTATTTTGTTCACTTTGTCGTGCATTATCAATCATTTTGCTGGCCGCGGTATTTAGAATATCAAAGTCGTTTGGCTTTTACCTAAAGGCGTGTTGGTCGGATTATGGAATATTTTTTTAAAACTTTGGTTTATGGGTGAAATTATAATAAAGAATTGAACTGTTACCTCATCGCAATTTAAATTTTCACAAGAGAATGAAATTTTTGAATAAAGCTGGAAGTTTCTTAAAATTTAACGATTTCTCAAATCTAGCTGATAACCCGGCCTCCAAATTGTTCTGGTTATGCTATTTTCGCTATCAAGCAATAGTTCTCTCTGATATGTTTTCAAATTGAAGCTGTACCCTGCGGGAATTCAAGCGCTTCATATGTGAGCTTTAGTTAGTGCTTGGCACCAATGTAGCCCCCTTCACAAACCACCACTTCTGTATAATTCTGTTTAATGCTGTTTATATATCGCATTGTAGGGTTTGTATGCAAATAAAAATGGGAAATTTTAAATTCGGGTTTAGACGACTTTTGGGCCAGTCCATACATTTTCTCAATGGTAACCCAATCAGAGATAGTGATTTTTAGATATTTTAGATGCTCATATCTTACAGTGGAGACGAGAAGTGGAAACGAGAACAAGGAAAGGGATAGAGGATGCTGGATTGGGAATTGCTGTTAATTTGGACAAGGACAAACCGGATGTGAACGCTGCGGTTATGATGACCATGATGGGAGTTTTGGAATGTGTCCAGCGAATGACAAAATATACCAATCGATATGATGATGGTTGGGATCGGAAAGCCGTTTGCATCATAACATAACAGAAATTGTTAAATATGTGACGGATGTAAACGAGTCTTACATTTTCTCTATGATTAATCAAGATGAGGGAAATCTGGTTCCATGTAAATTAGGTGGTATTGTCATCACAGCGATTATTGTTTCTGGGCCAAAGTTGAATATAGTTCATAGTTTAAAGTCCTGACAGAGTTTGAATTCTTGTCTGGAATTCTTGTAATTAGTCAAAGAAGGACAACGGATAAAATATTAAAATCGCAAGGTGGACATAAATTGCAAGCTCTTGGAGTCTTCGAAATGGATATTCCAATTGGTATACAGAGTACAATTGCTGGCTCTTATGTTATGAATAGTCCAGGAAGATTCTTGGTGTACTAAAATTGCTTTTATAGATAAACGACGGAGAAGAGCAAGCTAATAAACTGAGTTAGCCATCGGAAGTTTAACTATTTATCATATGATTAAATTGATTGAAAAGAAAAAGAATGGATGCAGTGTCTAGCCACTCTGATATATGAATAAAGGCATTCGGAGAAATGCTAAAGCGGAGATAGGCGTTTTTGTATTCGATGCTTTACAATATCGATACCTTAAACCACAATTATGATATGTCCATTTGCATGGAAAACGATTTTGAGAAACCAAACCAATTTTAAAACTTGTTTGAAAAAATGGACAGAGCATGATCCTTTGTACCAGAAAGGCAGCTCCTAACCTCGTTAATTGTTATAACGAGTGGAATTTTGTAAACCTTCGATTTCCTTTCCCTTCGCTCTTAAAGTAGTAGCCAAAGCTGAGCCCAAAATCTTTAATTTGTTAAAAGTTAATTGATGAAGTTATATTTTTGGTTATCTTTTTAACTTTTAGTTAAACTTTTAAGTTCTCTACTTATTTAACCTCTACAATAGGGAGGATTTGCGACATATTTGATTTTGTTTTGTATTAAATTCATACAGAATTTCACAGCCTTCCACAACAATTGTCCCAACTACACTGTATTCTAAAAAAGATACTCATTTCCTCTACACTACGGATATAAACCATTGAAAACCATTCGAACTAAACTAATTTTAAAGATCAATGCAATATCGAACTAGTCAACGCAATTTCTTTCTTAATTTGTTTTTTTTTTTTTTTTTTGTTGGCAATTGTTAAATGCATTTCACTGATAAGTGGGTGACAAACGAAATTAATGACGTACCAAAACCAACAATTGACCATGAAATTTCGACTATAAATACTGGCCGCTGCACCACGAACCGATCAATTGAATTTTAATCGAATTGTTGTTCAGGACGATCCCGTCAGTGGAAAACAACAAGCGATCAAATAGCAAGCGATCAGTGGATTTTTACTATTGAATTGATTTTCTGGATTTGTAATTGTGCAACTTTTAAAATAAACCAGGTGAGTGTGTAGCGAAATGGTTGGAGACAAAATTTCAATGGATCCTTTTGCAGAATGATCGGTCCAAGAATTAAAATTCCCAAATACACATCGGAGGCATTTGACAATGTCGAATATGAGCTCCGGATGACGTATACGCTGGAAACTGATCGCCGAGTCATGAGTTTCGTGGACGCCAGGTAAGGTCGAGATGGACGAGATGATCACAGCTTGAGTTGATTTCATTTTTATCGAAATAGATGGGGCATTGAGGTTACTGGCGGCATCGATCAATTTGAGCCGCTGACTATTGTAAATGTAACACCAACGGGCATGGCCAAACGTGCTGGCATGCGCATCGGTGATGAGATTACTCAGATTAATGATACGCCCGCACTGGAGTTGACTTTCAACGAGGCGTTGGAGATGTTTCGCAAGTCGAGCCGATTTGTGCGCGTCTATGTGCGTGGGTAGGTCATTTTACATTAAATTTTTTGTTTTACATTTTACATGTTACACTTCACTCTTTTACTCTGAGCCTGTGATATCGTTTTTTTTTCTAATTTTCATACAATTCCAGAGAGGCCGACGATGATGGCGAAGAAGACTGGACTTGTGATTACTGGTTCAAGCCACGTAAGTACCACACACAACTAACTACAATCATTAAAATGAAACTGAAACCTTTCGCCCACCGAAATCCCATTGCAGGCAAACCATGGAGGCGCGATTTCAATCCCATTCAATGGGTCTTCCCCTGGAACGATCGCCGCAAGCCGGTCTACCGTGAATCGAATTGTTTCATGGTGCCCAGCAAGGTTGAAGAGAAAATACGTGCGCGCCGTGCGGCCACCTCGGCTGTGAACAAGAACTTGAAAGAAGAATCGCTGCCACACACGAGATCATTGACGCCAACGCCTAGACCGAAAAATCAGCCCGGTCCAAACCTATTGGAGACCGTATTGAAGCCGAAAGGCATACCACCGAGGGACTACTAAGTCGATTGCCACACAAAACCAAAGTGTACATGATACTAGGCCCGATATGGTGCAACCACCAGGCTCTCTATCTATGCAGAAGGCAAACAATTCATCACCTGTTATGCGCTATAAAAACGTGTTGAATTTTTGAAAGCAAATGAAAAATACACACACTCAAGTACATTCGTATTTTTCATTTGGAACTGAGCTGCTGCTGCAACAAGGCCCGAATGCGCGGGCCAGAATCTTCCATTTAAAGATGTCATAGAGGAAACTCCTCCACCGCGGAGGAACATTCAAAAACATACGAAGGAAAGGCTGTCTACAAGTTTTAGTATATTTTTTTTTGTTAAGTTTTGCGTTGTACGCTTTAGCAAATATTAAGGTTGTAAGTGTCGTTGAGTAAGCGATAAGTTAAATGCCTTAAGTGAGCTGCATTGAAAATCACAGCACTTGTTATAAAGTTGGCCGAAAATAAACTTGCAAATCTTTATAAAAATGTAAACAAAAACGTTGAAATGCTTTTGATTCTTCGGGGTTTTTTATAGCAGACAAGGGCGAATGGATGCCAAATTTACGGCAATACTGTCAAGGCGCCTCCTCTGGCATTGCAATCAATCACCAATGCCAGTGTCACGTGTCATTAACAAATTCACAAATAGAAATAAATGCAGTTTTTTATTGTGTAAAAAGTTCTGGGGAAATTCACTCATCCAACGAGTGTGGGGGAGATAGAGAGCGAAGGGAAGGAGAGGATAGTACATAAGTTTATACAAATCACACCTTCGAAATTAGATTAGGTATATTTTATTAAATTCGCTTATGTTTTAGGTAATAAAATGCTGCAAACCAAAAAAAAAAAAGGTTGACGTTTTCAAAGTTTGTGGTTGTTTGTTTGTTTTTCTTCATTATCTTGTTGCAGATTTCAAGATTTTTACATTCAATATTTAACAGTTTGCTTAATAGGAGAAATTTTTTCATTTTTTTCTTTATTTTTTTCGTTTTTAGTTCATGGATTTTTTTTTTGTTATTTCATTTAGTTTCTTCTTTTTTTAATTGAATTAAACTTTTTCACAGTATTCCCCTACGATTCTGCTGCTGTTGTTGTGATATTTTGAATTCAGACGTTGACTTTGTTTTTCTTCTTTGAGACTTTAAGCGTTTGCCTGGTTGGATACTATTCACGATGAAGCAAAACAAAAATTGCTAAAATCGATAGAATGGCCCACTGTAAAGAAAAAATTTAAAATTTGTATTGTAAAGTCAAGAGATAGTATCTTTTATTTGAATTGAGTCTTACCTTAACTTTGGGGTATTCGTTCATAAATATCGTTATGATGCCCACATAGGGCAGGAAGCCTCTGGCCCGGCCAACAATGTCCTTTTTCGTTAGCCACAATTGTCCGGGTGCATAGAGACCCCGATCGTCGACATTGTTGTTGTCGCCTTTTGTTAGGAATTTCACCGAACCATCAGTCCTAAGGTTTGATAGAAAATTTATAAAATATAGAATTAAAAATAAATAACTTTTTTTAATTTCAAATTTTTAACTTAATTTTTTTGATTGTAAATTTAAAATAATTCTATTCATCTAGCGAATGTTAATTTGTCCACCTATTTATTAGGAGATAGGTAGTACCACGTAGTAGGAATTCTTTTGAATTTTTTTTTTTTCAGTGTACGCATTTTACAAACTGAAGTTAACGGAAGATATTTCGGAGTTAGGATTAAAGAGCTTCGAAATTAACGTAAAAGTTAACCCAGCTTGAAGCATAAGGAAAGGAGGAAATGAGGAAAGGAGGAAAGAAGGAAAGGAGGAAAAAAAAAAAGTGGAAAATTGGGAAAAATGTAAAAATAAAAAAAATAAAAAACAATTTTTTTTTTTAAATAAAAATGAGTGAAAAGAGGAAAAGAATTATTTTTTTTATAACACAAAGAACAAAAAAAAGACACACCCAAAAAAAATGTACTTCAACTTAAATTCGGCAATTTCTAATAAGGATTTTTGACCTCTGTAATGATTGCACTTTTTAATTAATTTAATGTTTTTTTTAAATCGAGTTTTTCCAACTTTTAAAACTAAAATTTTGTTCGAGGCCCCTAGTACGTATTTATGCTGATTAGTTTGATAATTTTTTTCTAACAAAATGTATAGGATTTGGAAGTTCTACTAGTTTTCAGAATTATGTGATTATCAAGGACGATTGTATGAATTTACTAAAAAAAAAATACGAAAAACACCAAAAATCTTTGACATTTAACAATTTGGCAAATCTTCAACTCCACCCTGCCACCTGTACTCACTTCTCATGCAATTTGATCACGCGATGTACTATCGGAATGTCTCTCCCCTCCACCTTGAAGACCACAATTTCGCCGACACGCACCGGTTCCTCCTTGTAGTTGGTGAGGAAGAGCAGATCGCCACGATGGAAAGCCGGTTCCATGCTCCCACTGAGCACCACAACAATTGGCGATTCACTGCCCGTGACCACCATCAGACCCTTCCAGATCATCAGCGCCGATGAGACGATCATGGCGAAGCTCAGGATTTGATACACAGACTGCAGAAAAGAAAGGAACCAGATTTCCGCAAACGCATCAGTGGCCGTTTGGTGAATTGCATACGTGTAACTGTAAATTTACCTGGCGTTTGTTCATTCTGTTAAAATCACGGAACATTTCGTCCAGCTGAAGAGTTTCGCTTAGCCCCATCTTAATGTCCGCACGCTTCTGCTAACTCCTAATGTAATTCACAGCAAATATATTTTGCTAAACTATGGAAATGGGTGGATTTGTTGTTTTTGTTGCCTATGCTTCCTTTTTTCATATAGTTTGTGCAAATTTTAGTTTTCTAAAGCCGCTTCCACGAAGGCGGAAAATGACAAACGCGGACGCTTTTGTACACGTCAGTTGATTTGACAGAGTGCCGCAGTGATGTTACATGTTTTGTTTCAACAACCACTGTAACGGGATGGAAAATTCCCTACTTTTACCAGCATCCATGAAAGTGTTTTTGTACAAAATTCACCACAATAATTGAGTAATTTCCCAATGCCTTTATTTAAAAATGAGCTTCTATTAGGAAACATCTACCCTGTTTGTAAAATTAGAAAAAAAACAAATAAAATGGACACTAAAATATTTGACAAACTTTTACAAAATGTCAGAGTGGGGAATAGTGCATTGAATTTTCACTATCACTGAATGGTAGTGGAACTGCCAAACTTCAAAAACTTGAAACACCTTTTTCGCAAAACTCGAGGAAGGATTAGTCGTTCATCCAATGCTTCACCTAGTTTTAATATATTGCAATAAAATTTTATATTTGCATTTTTATATTAGGTCGATTTATTTAAAGTGGGAAACCCCTCGGAAACGATTCAGCAGATGAGCAGTCAAAATATATGAAATTTGATAGTTCTTTTAAGCAACTGAACGTTTTCAAGGGGTTTCCCTCTTTAAACGAATACCCCTATTAATTTTAAAATTGATCAATATTTTCCATCTCAATTCTTCAGAGAACGAAAATTGTCCCTGTGGCTTAATTAATTTTGTAGCATCACATCACTGGCTACCCCCGAATATTTGACAGTTCAGAAGAAATGCTTTTTTGACCGCAAAACGTGAACGAAACTCCATTGGAACCTTTCAATGAAAGTAGAGAAAGGTTAAATTATCAAAGATTGAGGATAATTGGACAAAGCTGAGCTTAAGGTTTCAATGGGTGATAAATTGCTGGATACGACCCAGGTGATCAATGGAATCGCAGTGCTGCTGTCTTTCTTTGTGGGCTACAAATATGCACTAAAAAAACATGCGACAACTGAAGAAATCAAAAACTCCAAGAAGGAAGATCCTGCCCCTAGCAAGCCAGTCGAAGCCAAGACGGAGGAAAAAAAGGTGAGTTCTTTGTGATTAATTCTTCAATTTATACTTATACTATCTATAAATGTACGCCCTTCTTCAGATCATCTACAGCTTCATGGACAACTACAAAATGGTCTTGGTTGTGCGTAACGACTTGAAAATGGGTAAAGGCAAAATTGCAGCTCAGTGCGGCCATGGAGCGGTGGGAGCCTACCAGAAGGCTGTGGAGCGAACACCACGTTTAGTGAGCGCTTGGGAGAACTGCGGATGTGCGAAAATTGCACTGCGCGTTGACAGCGAACGGGAAATGATGGTGATCAAACGGGCAGCGGATGCGGCCAATTTGAATACATGCATCATACGCGATGCCGGACGCACACAGATCGAGGCCAACTCAAAGACTGTGCTGGCCATTGGACCGGCGGCGGTGGAAGATATCGACAAAATTACCGGGCACCTGAAATTACTGTAGGGCACAAACGAGACTAATTTAACAAACTACAAAATAACAGAAATAACTTATGAAAGAAAACAAAAATCAGCGGCATTTTTACAATTATTGTAAACAATTTACTAAAAAAAAAACTTTATTAAAATTAGATTTACTCAAACATGGAAGAAAATGTTGAAATCTTATAGAGCTCTGATTAAAGAAAAACTTAAAAAGAAAATACACTAAAATCTACTCAATTCCAAGGCTGCATTCACAAAAGGGTTAAGCTTTAAAAACGCAGCCAACCATCATCGTCGTTGTCATCTGGGGGCTGTGGCAGCTGTTGTTGTTGCAGCTGTTGTTGTTGCTGTTGTTGCTGCTGGTCCTCCTTGGTGGTAGCCCCCAAATTCATGTCGAAAGGCTCGTTAACTCCTTCCGGCTGCACTGAATCAACAACGGCCCCACTGTCGTCTACAGCCTCATTGTCCATTTCGTCGTTGTCATCATTGTAGACGATTTCGTTTTTCACCGTAACAATTTCCTCTTCGTCACTTTCCGAAATGGCCAGGTCATCATCGATGCCCATATTGTCGCTGTTATTGGGCATACCCAAAGGCATGGTGGGCCCACTGTCGCCATTATTGCCTGCAGCACCACCATCATCGTCGTCATTGGGCAGGAATTGTGACAGAGTTTGCGGGGCCGCATTCGAATTATTACTGCCAATGCGATTGTGCATTGTGAGGAAATCGGAGGGATCATAATTGGGATCCAGATCCATGGAGTCATCTAGAGTGGATAAAATGTACTTTTGATTTGGCTCTTGTTCACTGGGTGTGTGGAGGTGTGTTATGGAAATCAAAATTGTAAACTTCAAAACGGCAAGGGTATAGATTATGTTCAATGTTGAGGTGTAAAAACGAAAACCAACCAAAAAAAAAATCTCTTGATTTAATGGGATTTGAAGCGTTGTAAAGAAATGTACATATTCAAAGAAATTGAAAATAGAAACCTTGTTGCTGTTGAGTGTAGAATCCGACTCCACTCAACTGCACCATTGCTTCCGCAGCCTGTTGGCTATCATCTTCGCATGGCTGTCCCTCTGCGCGTTAAGGCATTCAATATAGACAGACACAATATATTTTAGAGGCAGGAATTGTTCAAGGTTTATGATGATGCAAGAAGTTATGGTTATGGCGTCGAATGGCGCAAAAGACACAAAACGTATTTTTTTCCCCTGCACATACAAACAACAGACAGTCAAAGTACAGAACAAGACACATACCAGCGGCCATTTGAGGCGGTTCGATTTTCATTTCCGTTTTGATCTGCGAGGCATCCATCATATCGATGCTGTCACTGCCACCGCCAGACGGCTGCATGCGTTCGCCCTGATCCAGAATGCTGGCTGCATTATTCTCATCCTCGGAGACCTCTTGGAACTCCTCATCGTCGGTGGAGCATTGCAGATCTGTGCAGAGGAGGTGGTCCGTCCGCAAGAAAATGAAACGAGTTGCAAATGTTTTAGGGTTAAATCAAATTTGGAAACTGAATTTCGATACTACAACAAGTTACTGTAGAGTAGTAAGCCAAAATATACAAACAAAAATAAATTGTAAAAAATTATTATGTATAAGAAGAGTCAAATGGGTAAAATAATAATGTCCAACAGTGGCCGAAAATGTTAAATTTCCAAAATAAAAATAAAAACAAAAGAATACAACAACTACGACTACAGATTTCGAATTTTCTACAGCTAATACCAAAAGTTATTAGAATTTTTTTCATTTTAGTAATTTTACTAAAAAAAAAAAACAAATAAAAGAAATTTGAATTTAAAAAAACCAAATACACAGGGTGAACACAAAAAGTCAGAAGAAGTATAGTAACTAGCAAAATTGTTTAGTTTAGAAATTTTTTTGTAAAGATTAATAGAAAATTTTTTGCGTATCTTTTGTTTGTTTGTGTGTTTGTGGGTTGCGGTGTGTGTGTTTGGTTGGCACTCACTTTTAGCGGTGGTTAGATTTGAATTAGTCTTACCTTCTTCCAGAAAGGAATTATGTGTGTTACTTATATTTGAGGCTAGGCTGTCCTTGCGGGGACGACCACGACCACGTTTAACAGCATTCGGATTAACTTTGACTAGAAAATAGAATTTGTGAACGCATTTTGGTTTTGTTTGCTTTTGTCCATTTTGTAAATAAATTTTTGTAGTTTGGAAATACAACATTTGAAAAAAAAAAATTAAATATTAAAACAAAAAAGACATTTTTGAAAACGAAAAAAAAAAAAACCAACAAAATGGTACAAAAAAATATAAAAGCAATTGCAGAAAAAAATTGAACTGGAATTTATGAATTATAACAAATAGGAAGTGACAAAAAAAGTATATATATATTTCCCATTAATATTATGTTTAATGGACGAAAAAATGGCGATTTGCATAGACGATTTCAGTGTCATTTGTGCTATGGTTTCAGTATTTTTGAATATACCTTTTAATAAATCACTGCTGAATTATTTGTATAATTTAATATTGACCGCCCTACATTTTTAGTTGTGAGAAGTTTAAGTGTTAGACAACCCTGTGGACACTGCGGACAGTTGTTGACTAACAATTCGAATATGAACTAAACTATGAACGTGTAATCGTTTTTAATTAATAAAGGTTCATCTCTCTATCTCCCTTTTTGGAGCTACAAGCGAAAGTATTACGAAAAATTGCATTCGGCGATGTCTTTACGCCTTAGAACTGAAACGATTATCGGTTTCGGTTCTCGGATTTAAAAATATATTTCGGTTCCATGAATTGAAACGGTTTTAGTTTCGGTTCCAGAAACGGTTCTTGGCGGTCCCTGATTCTATTACTTTAGCTAGAAGAACGTTCTCAGCCATTTTCGAAGCAAAACACTGTTCTATAATGAAAATCGAATTCCCTGATCGGTGAATACATTAAAATTTATTATAAATAGACAAAAAAAAATTCGAAAAGTGCCACATACAAATAAAATCAAAAAAAAAAAAATTTAATTTTTTATTAGATTTTAAAAAAATATGTAATTTTTTATATGTAGGGGATTGTTGGGTGAAATTCGACAGTGGCTAATTCGTGTCGGGACTTCAACTGAAATTTCATGCATTTAGATCTCATAATGGTATTTTCAGTCGGATTTATACCGGATATGAAAAGTATCTCAACAAAACGTGACATAACCATTTTTAAAAATTTGTGGCAAATTGAGAAAGCTCCTTTACCGCCTTCCTTTAGCTTCGTTGCCGTTATTGGTCTTTCCTTTTTTACATTAATTAACCAATACTGCCCAATTTGTGTACTACGAATGTTCTGCATGAATTTGGTTATGTCACATTTTGCTGTGTACC
Organism: Heteromyza rotundicornis; assembly: GCA_951394025.1. Lineage (NCBI taxonomy): Eukaryota > Metazoa > Arthropoda > Insecta > Diptera > Heleomyzidae > Heteromyza > Heteromyza rotundicornis. Next base: position 66,661,364 of record OX596012.1, read on the forward strand.
TTTTCGCGACTGTTGCGTTTTGAACTAGATTTTATTAAACTGTAGTGTTTCTTTTGGTTGAATCATGGCGGGTGGGATTATAGCTGTCACCAAGTACATCATGAAAAATAAAAAACAAATGTTTTTGTGGACACTTTGTCCATAAAGGAGTTGGGGAGTCCGGATTTATTTTTTGCAGAGTTCTATACCATTTCTATTGAATTCCCGTCACTTAACTCCGAATTTGTTAAAATTATTTTCCAAAAGTCGAAATCCGAGCCTCGGGTGGTACGTGCTGACTTAGGAGGCCCAAATTTTGTTTGTAAGTTCCCGAAATGAAACTATTTTAGGGTGATTATGGATTTGCATCGGAAAAAGGTAATTTTGGACCGCTCCAATATACTTATATTAGAAACTTTTATCTAGAAACAAAATCTGGCCCAATTGACTGGTAATTCCTTAGAGCCTATTTACACAGTCATTCCCATGCCGCATGGGCATGCCGTTTTTAGAATTTACACTGACATGGGCATGACGAAATTTGACAGTTTCTATATGAAAATGAAAATAAACGAAGCCTGGAGCTGCCACCTTTTACGTTTTTTGTATGGATTTTCGGTGCAAAATGTTCTATCCCGTTTTCACTACCGCAGTTCTTATTAGCTCTTTGTCAGATTTTTCGTCATGGAACTGATAGTGTAAATAGGCTCTTAAGTATGCAACATTTTTAAAACTATTTGTTCTAAATAAAATTTAAAAAAAAAAAAAAAAAAAAATTTTTTGTTGTTGAATTTTAGATTTTATTAAGCTAAAAATTAATTTTTTTAAATTAATTTATTTATAGAAAATTAAAAATTTTTTTTTAAATATTTTTTTTAAAACGGTGTGTTGCAAAAATACTTTTGAAAAAAATAAAATAAAAAAACTTTTTTTTGCTAAACAGAAAATTTTCTTCACTGTTTAGAATGAACAAAAATAGTAAAACCTTTCGTAGTAATCTCTAGAAATTTGTTTTTTTTCATAGTTTGGCATTTCCTTTGTGAATATTTAAATGGTTTTATTGAACAAGTTTTTACTATTTTGTATTGAAAGCGACCAAGATTTTTTTAATTATTTTTGAACATTTTTTGCGTGGCACTATTTTACTAAACTTTTTTCCATTCTTGGAAAAATTTATTTGTAAATCATTTTGCATTTAACTTTCTTATTTTGATGGGACACATTTCGATTTTACTAATGAATTCATTCGACTGAAACGGACATTGAGATTCTTGTAAAAACCCAAATATTCTCAAATATTAATAACTGCAAAGTTTATATAGAAATGCAAACTATGATAATCCATTCTATGTGAGCTTCAACATAATTACCTGATGATTCAAGAAATACAATGAGAGTTATTAGTAGAGGATGAAGTATATGTTATGCAAGTGCACCAATTAGAACCAATCATAAGCATTATTCAAAGAGAGCCACAAGTGTCGGAAACAAGTCTCCAATAGCAAGAGAAGGCCTTCGAAAGACTTCGATTGAAAAGTAGTAAGCTACTATAGGGGGGCAGCAAGTAGAAGGGTACACGTTTTAAATTAAGACAAGCTCCCATTTACCAAAAAAAAAAAACATCAACAAAATTAAAAGAAAAATAAACAACTGACCTTCCTCCACAGTGGTGTCACGCTGCTTGCGCGGTCGACCACGACCACGCTTAACATCGGGCGGTGGCGGAGCCATGTCAACAGCAGCCGCTGCAGCGGCAATTGGCCCGGCACTAATCGAAATTGCACCGCCAATGCCACGCTGCAAGGACGAAGAGCCGAAATGCGAACGCTCATTGCCTTCCACATCGATGAAATCGTTTTCGGGCGTACTCGAGCGGCTTGTGCGATGAAAGTCATAGTCCTGCTCATCGCCGGCCCAAGTGTCGTCGAGTTCGGCATCGGCGCGTGCGCGTTCTTGGACTTTACAAATGTTCTGCTCGAGCTGGGCGCAATGCTCGGAGAACTGTAGAAATTGTGAATTAGATTAGATAACTGTAAATAAAGTGGTTTATATAAACTGCATACCTCATCCAATTGACCGCGCGCATACTCCAGGATCACTTTGGCATTTTTAGTGAAACGCGACTCACTGCCATTATACTGCTCGCAATTGGCCGCAATGAGCTCAATGCTAGCCAAGAATTCGGCGCGTGAATGATAGCGATGAGCTGTTAACGAAATGCAGATTTAAAAATTTCCTGGACTCCCAATGGTCCTTCGTGTGCACTTACCTTCCACATTTTTGCCAATCGTTTCCAAGTCCATGGGTCTCTTGATTAGGGTATAATAGTCCTTGACCTGCTTCTTATTCACGGGCTTCAAGAAGGGCCAGCTCTCCTGCATGAGCTTGATTTTGCCATGCAACTGCTCGAATATGAACGACAAGGCCACTTGGTCGTCATCGTCCAGCAGCGGATTGATGGCCTTCTCCAGTCTCATCATTTTGTCCTCTTTCTCCGACAACAGTTGGAAGCAGCTCTGCAGCATACGCTGGGCAGCCATGGTGAATGAGCTACGTGCCCCATTGTAGAGCGTGGAGTTCTCCACAATTTGATTGAGATCCGCCAAAAATTCCTCTCGATTGTGATAGCGTCGCTGGCGTATATATTCCCGCATAGTCTGCAAGTCCATGGGCTTGGTCACAATGCGATAATAGTCCGGAACAAGCTGTGGAAGAGTAAAGGGTCAACCGTTGAGCTTTTCGTGCTGAAAGAAATTTGTAAAAAAATTACCTTGGCATTGACGGGAAACATGAATGGCGTTACGTCAGGCATGGCGCGCAGCTCGTTGAGGATCTCTTCGAGTATAGAGGACAGGACCACCACGGGATCGGTGCGTCGTCGATTTGCGGTCTTGTTGTGACGCTGCAAGTAGTCACAGTGCAGATCGCCTGCCATGCGTCGCTTCTTCTTGCCCACCGCCTCTTTGGGCACCTTCAGCAGCAATGTTCGCCGGCGCACGTCCTCGTGACGCTTCAGCACTTTGCTGCTCAGCGTCACTTTGGTGCCGTCCACATTGACGAGATCGTCATCTTCGCAATTGAGTTCCTTTTCGATTTCCTCCTCTTGCTCCTCAGTCACAGCCACGTTCATCGACGGCGATGGTCCCTGCATGCCCGTATAGAGTGGACATGCCTTATTCGTACGCATATGGCCTACCTGCCCGCAGGCGCCACACTTCAATTTCAAATCAGGCTTCAGTTTGAATTTCTTACGCGACGGACTGACTTCCTTGTGGCTCGTGTCGCGCTCTTTGTGCGATGAGCCGCCCGAAGTTTTCGGATCACCCAGCGAGGTGGGCATACCGCCCGGCTGCAGCTTCTGATTCTGGGCCAATTGCGCGAGCCGCTCGCGCTCCTGGTTGCGCTTGATGCGTCGCAACTGCTCCTGAATGCGTCGCTTTTCGCGCTTCATTTCCTCCTTCTGCTGCTCGTCGAGCGTGGCAAATTGCTTGATGAACTGCTCATCCTTGGTCGTGCGTATCTTGACGTATGCATCAATCACAGGCTGACGGCGCACAATCTCGACACGTGTATACTCCTTGCCCTCCTGATCCTTGAATGTGCGTATGATCTTGAGTATACGCCCCTGATTGGGATTTGCCACTGTCTGCTGTGAGTTATCGTCTTTTCCGTCTTTTGATTTGCCACCCTTTGAGTTGCTGCCCTCCTGCTCCTCCATGATTTTCTTGAGCAGTTCTTGACGCTCTTGCTCTTCACGCTCCATCGACAGCTGCGTAGAGGTTTTCTTATTTGACAACATATTCTCCAGATTTTTACCCAATTCCTCCAGATCCGATTCCTCGGAGGCGGACGACTCATCCTCGTCGGTGGATAGAACCTCGGAACTGGCCAGCACACGATTTTGCAAATCGAAAATGCGCTGACATTCCTCTTTGTAGCGTTCCTGGTGCTCGGCAATGGAGAAGCGATTGCCACGCGAGAATTTGTCCATGCCCTGCTCGCCGGCCTTGGCCTTCTCGGTGGAGAGTGTACGCACTACATCGATGACTTCCCAGCGCGACAACTTCTTGATCTCCTCTTCGGGCACTTTGAATTTGCGCAAAAGCTCCTTGGCCCGCTGGAGGGGCAAGCGACGCAAATCGGCATCGGTGCCGGTGACAGTGCGTTTGGGCTGCGATTCCTGTTCCTCTTTGGTTTGCTAACGAAACGAGACAAGAGGATTATTATGTAAATTTAATCGAAAATCAGGGACAAAAGCATCACTTTACCGTAGGCTTATTCGGTACGCGCACATAGGAGAAACCCTCACCACAACCGGTGGGATCAGCGGGACCAGTCAGTTGCAGCAAACACTTGCCGCGCATTGCTTGTATGTAGGCGCTGTAGTAGGATTAAATGTTCTATGTTAATTGAGGTCGGTTCTTCCAAAGTGAAATGAAATCACTTAAATGGGATTTTTTGGTCCCTTTGGCCACTTTCACTGAAATTCTGTAATTTCCACATGCAGCGGAAAAATCTTACCGTGTGGTATTCCAAGGGGCCACTTTAACCTCATCGTCCAACTTCAATTGGGCCTCTTCATCGTCGTCCTCTTGCGGAGCGAATAGGAATTTTTCACCATAGCCAGCATCCTTTCAAATGCAAACGTTAATTGCTTAATTTTATGTTCTGCACAATTTCGAAATAACCCACCTTCAATCGCTGTTCGGCCGCAATCATACTAAAGTAAGCACAACATTGCTCAGGCGACACCATTGCACGTATTTCCTCCTCCGAAGGCAAACGGAATTCCGGCTTGATCACCCACCAATTGGAGTCCATGCCCGTACGCTTGAAATCGGCACATTGCTTGAGGCGTTTGCGTATGCTGCTCTCGGAATGGGCGGGGAAGGCGCGCTTAATGTCATCCATGCGTATCCTACGCGGATTGTCGCGACTCTTCCAAAACAGGCGATAAATAAAGACCTGCGAAGCACAATGTAATGTAGTTCGATCGTAATTTCCTTACGTGATCACAATATGACATCACCTGCAGAAAATCGCGTGTAAAGTTATTCGCTCGCTTGGAATTCGGACCGGGCACTTCGTATAGAGGACACTCCTGACCCACCGTGAAAATGGCATTTATTTCACGTATCCAATAATTGTTGCGCGTGCGTATAACCAGGAAATCCGTGCCACTTATGTTGTGCGGATAGATGGGCGCACGATACATATTATTCTCTAAAGCTTGAATGCACTGCCCGGGATGTAGTATACCCAGAAAGGGACTTGTGTGTGCAAAGGCCACTTCACCGTATTTGTAATCCTGTGGGCCATTATCCTTGGCCGCCTTACGCTTATAGTAGTTTTTGATTTTTGAGCACATTCCAACCTGAAGCGGAGTATTTGCATTGAGTGTGATGACAATTGAAAGGGGGGAAATCATTTCTACTCACTTGATTCATGAGCGGTGGGTGCTCTTCGCAGAACTCAGCCAAAATGATATCGCCATCTTTGCCGCTCAAATCTTCGGGATTTCGCATAAAGAAGACATCACCGCCACCGGAAGCGATACGTTCCAGTTCACGTTGCTTGGCTTTTTTGGCAATTTGTTTCAGCAGCGGCAGCACTGAATGCGGCACCGATTGAGCCAGCGAACCATGTGAGAATTTTTTCAATGGTGGACGATGGAAAGCGCGCAGTTTCATCGGGCCCATGTGGGTCTACAAAGAAAAAGAAGAAAAGGAACATTTTATTATCTACCCTGCTCACGAAATGTGTAGATGGAATATGAAATCGGGACAAAATGGAAATGGGAATAGCTTCATGCTGACCGATTTCAATTCACTCACTCTTTAACCCACTTACCGGTACAAATGGCGAACGCAGTTCCACAACTGGCGTCGAATGCTGAATGAGGTTACCGCCACCGACTTTAAGGCGTAGCGTGGGTTCGGTCTTTGGCATATAGAATCTACGAAGACGAATGAGTGTTCATTATTAAAGCACAAATTAGACAGTTTTTGTTTACTTACGTATCATTGGAGATATTAAATGGATCGCGATCGGGACTCTTCGGTGGTGGCGGCGGTGTATCTTCGGCCAGCACATTTATGACACCAGCCTTGCCCAGCAAAATTTTCGACTTCTTGACGTGCGGATGTGGTATTTTGATTTTCGGAGGCGGTCCTGTGTTTTTATTGATTTTCGAAGGATCAATGTCATCGGGTATGCCCAGTATGATATTCTCGTCGTTCGGATCGAGTGTGAGCACTTTGGGTTTCGGCACCTTGGTCATTTGTTCGGCATCCCAAATAATCTCATCCTCCCACTTGCTGTAGATGAGCTCCTCATTCTCCACCGGGAATATACTGTACCAAGTGTCGTCTACCGCTTCGGCTGGCTTGCTGGCCACACTGGGAATGAGAATTGTATTTTCCCAATTGGTTTTGATACTAACAGTAAAAAGATTCAATATTTACATTTGATTTGCTTTTTGCTTGCTGGACGAGGAACTGCCACCGGTCATTTTGCCGCTCGCATTGCCCGATACGGGCATCGTTTTTCCCGGCTGGCTGAAGGCGCCTGCAGTGCGCGAGCCGCTCGAGGGCAACCAGCCCGCGGCATTCGTTTTGGAATTCAATTTTTGCAGCACTTTCGCTTTGATGTCGTTGCCATCCCAGACAACTTCATCCTCCCAATGCAATTGGGAGACCATCAAGAAGGCATCGTCGGCAATGTGTTCGTTCTTGATTTCCAACTCCTCTTCAACGGCAACCACCAAGGCTTGTTGCTTATTGCTCGAGGCATTGCCTTTCTGGGCCACGGCCGTTGGCTTGGTTTTGAAGCCATAATTGAAGCCCTCACCCGAGTCAGGCACCTCCAGCATATCGTACCAAATCTGGGCAGGGCCATAACGCCAGTCAGCCACCTTCGCTTTGTTATCGTTATTGTCGCCGTTTTCGGGGCCCTCTTGCTTTACATCTTCGTTGTTGGAAATGCTCAACAGTTTGTCTTCGTCGTCGGACATGCATTGCTCGGGTGTTGGCTCGGGTCCATAATGCAGGCCAAAGCCCTTTTTTCTAGGCTCTTCAGAGTCACTGGTGGAATCAGAGCCGGCATTGGGATTCTAGAGTGGACAAACATTTGTATTTTCAAATACTCGAAAGGAAAAGTTAATATTTACCTTGTGGTCCCGCGATGGTTTGCGCTTACGTCGACGCTTTTTGACATGACGCCATATCTGGGGCAAACTGGATGGCTTGCCGGGACCAAAAAGGCGGGAGAATCGCAGTACTTTATCCGGACGAAAGTCGGGAAACAACTCGCGTACATCCACATTGGCATACTTGGAAGGCAGCATATCCGCCAATGGCGTATCCAGCTTACGTTCAGAGGCTGAAAGGGAAATGAAAAGTTTTAAAAATTGCAACATTCATAAAATCCACGACAATCATACGTTTTTCTTGCTTCACATCCGAATCCATGCCACTGTCCGAGCTGCTTTGCTTGCCCAAAGCATCTACACTGCTTCCCGAGAGGCTACGCATAGGCGCACTGGGTGGCGGCATCAATTCCTTGTCATCTTTCAGCAAACCTTAATAAAAGCAAAACGAATTAAATCCATACATTCTACTTTGTTGTCTCCAAAAGGGTAGTTACTTGGTGCCGCCTCAACTTTAGACGCTGGTATGGCATCCTCCAGATCGTCTTCACTCGTAGCTTGCGGTGCTGGCGGCGGTGTACGCGGACAATCTTCTGACAGTTCAGTGATATCGGAGTAATCCACCGCATTATCGTCCTTGACAATTTCGCCGTCGTCTTCATCGTCACCATCGTTGCCATCATTGAAACCGGACTTTAAGGCATCAAAGTCACTCATGGGTTCCTTGTCTTTGGCATCAGTTTGGACAGTCACTTTTTCGGTTTCGATGACCTCGTTCAACATGGAGTTGAGACCCATCCTGCAAATTTAAATTCAGTTAGTAAAAAGAGGTTATGACCATCTCCCGACACGGCTTACTTGGATAAGGATCCGAGGTATTCCCGCAGTTCCGGATCGAACTCATTCTCTGCCTCCAGTTTTCCTTCGGAATCAATGTTCCCGAAAAGTATGTCCATGCCAAAACCGCCACCACCGCCGGAGCCGCTTCCATCATCATCGCTGTCACTGTCCATTGTATTTGTTGTTGCGGCACAGAATTCGCAAAATTAAAATTCGCTTTATCAATGGGAAAATGGTATTGTTTTCATTTGCACTCAATACAATTGCAGCAATTAATAACTTAATTGTTTTTTCCGCATATATCTAACAATTAAACTCGCCAATTTTCGGTATTTTTTTAATTTTTCACGAGATATTTTTTGTTGACGACTATTGAAAATTCACACACAACTCAAGTGTAGTGATGCATAAAATAAAATCCATTCTTGACATTACTATTCATCGTACCCATCGAATACTTGCATCCAAAAGTTATCGACACAAATATTTTATTTATCGATATCTTAAGGTGCACTTAGACCGCACGAACGCACGAACGAACATTCATTCAGTCAGTGTAAGAGTAAAAGCATAATAGTTGGCAACTCCATGGTTTGCTTATTTACATTTTCAAATAAAAAATGTTAAATTTCGGCATGCTCAGTCTAGCGTTAATTCTAAAAACTACATTCCCATTCAGCATTAACATGATAGTGTAAATTGGCTCTTCAAAATGTTCTGGCAAGCTCTGGCTTCCGGTGCTTGTTCGGGAACAAATATTCAGGCAATGTAAACTGTTGTGCGAACGGAATTTTGTTTGCGATTTGATTCGAATAGCCAATTGTGGTTCGTGGAAATCGTAGTAAATGTAATTGAAAATTGAGGAAATAAGACATGGACATGGAGATTTTCCAGGCGCCCTTATCGCAAAAGTATCGTAAGCGTCAATTTGGAAAAAAATTTCATTGGGACAAAAAATATACCATCCACCCATAGTTACCAAATAAATATCTCACAAAAAAAATATCTCACAGCAGTCAAAAATATCATAGCAATTAAAAAATCCCATACGAGTTCAAATTCTGACGAAAATCTCAGTTCTAACAAAACATCTCAGTATGAGATAAGTCTCACAAATCCACCGCTTCAATTAATTAATTTAATTGTGGAAATTTCCTTGAGCCTATTTTTTACAATTTACACTGACCTTGGTATGTGGGAATTTGACAGTTTTTATATGAAAATGTAAATAAACAAAGCATGGAGTTGCCACCTTTTATGTTTTTTGTATGGGTTTTCGGTGCAAAATTGTCTATCCCGTTTTCACTACCGCAGTTCTTATTAGATCTTTATCAGATTTTTCGTCATGGAAATGATAGTGTAAATAGGCTCCTTGAAATCCAAGAGAATTTTCGATGCAAAATATGCTTTCTCGTTATGAACTCGATAGTGTAAAGTGGCACTTAGAAACTATCGAATTTGATAGTTTTTATTTGACAGTGCCCATCACTATTACTGCGACGCTTTTTTTAATCAGCGGGCGGGCATTTGTTTTTAAAATTTCGAGAGGTAAAAGTAAATAAAATCGAAATGAGTAAATATGATTTGGCAAAACGGCTAAAGCATTTAGTTGACCGAGAATGCGTTCTGAAGCGGAAAGAGGTGCTGCTCACCAAAACAAGCGCCAAATACAGCGATAAAATGGGTAAGTTTCGGTCACCGGTCAGTACGTCATGCGGATGCGCCTTTCTGTTGTGGTTTGTTCTTTTGTTTATAATTTATAAATTATAGCCAAGCTCCAGGCAACTATCTACGACCAATGGAAGGAACTCAGTATCTGCCATAGACAAATTGGAAAATTGCAGCGCAGTAATTTAAAGCTCCAGAAATTCCTCGAAGATGAAGAGTTGCGTTTGCAGAAAGATAAGCAACACGTCTTAGAACTACGCCAGGAGGTGGAAGAACGAACGGCTGGACAGGTGGAGCAACGTAAACGTCTGCTCGAGCAAATGGACAGGTAAATTGGCTAAAGGGGGCTTCCAGCACTTGGCTTTACTACACAATTTGAAATTCACTTTCAGATTACGTTGCCTCAAGGAGTCGAGCAATACTTTCATCAATTTGAAGGCTCTGCCTGACCTAGTACAGGGTATCGCAATACGTGAAAAGGAGAATTCCAGTCAGTGGGTACCCTTTCAAATCAATCCAGCGCGCCACACACAACCAGAGGCGCAGAACCTTATCTGGGAGGCATCACAACAATTTGGAGTATTCAACGACGAGTGGCAGCATTTGATATGCGGTTGTTTTCATACTCAATGAGAATTTAAAATGTATTTTTTTCTACACTTTTTATTAAGTGAATAAATTAAATAACTTGTAATTTTGATTTGCCGTTATTAAAATAACATTATACGGTTATGTACTTCCGACATCCTAATCGGCGTATTGCGTTTATAAACCAGTTTTAAAATTGCGTTTCCCTCAAACTCAATAGAGGTAGTGTAAATATGTATCGTCGGCGTCGCGTGCTTCTCTTCCAGCTATCATTGCATTTTCTTAAATAAATACTTGTTATCATTAATTGCGCATGTTTGTAGCAAGTAATCAATACAATAAAATCAATGTGTGTTGAAATATTTAACCGCTATTTTGTTAACCTATTCCAGTAACCGCCTTAATAAACTGATTATGAATAATCACACCAATGTCTGATGTAGATATGCTAAAAGTCGAAATTCTTTTAATAGCTTTTGATAGGAAATTAAGTGCTGACAATTAAATGAAATTGAAATGCAACGAACCAGAAAATTGTATGTAGTTTATACACAGTTCTTTAAATGAATAAATATTCATTAAAAATTAAGAAACTTCACACAACAATAACTCAAAGTTCAAGACGCCAATGTGCAATGTGAGTTGCAAAGCTAAGCGGGGTAGCGTTCGCTGGAGAAAATGGAACTAATATGATCTATAGTTTTATAATTTCTTTCTGTCACGGTTTGGACTGGATGCATTTCATATTTACCATAAACATGAAAAAGATTTACATTCTATTGCTACTGCAAATTGCAATTCTTCTCTGTGATGCAAAAAGGGTTTTCAATTTTTGACAGATTAAATCCTCTAATTAAAAAGCGCTAGCTTGTCACTTTTTTTGATTAATTTACTGTGAAAACTTAGTTTTCGAGAACGTGAAATTTGCTCTATAAAACTATAATTAAAAGTGAATACGCCTATTCGATCTATAGTACATTTAAAGAAGAATTTCCTTGTTTTTTTTTTAATTAAAAAATAACTTTTACAATCGGCACTTAAATTATAAATCCTTCCACATTTTTTATCACCTCACCTCCAACTTGAGTATTTCATATTTCACTTGAAAATAGGGGAGCATCTGATAATAGGGTATAGCACCGACCGTGGCAAATATTGTTGCGTTCAATCTCAATGCGTACAATGTAGGTAATCGCCATTGCTCATTGTAGGTCCTCATAGGCGCGTAAATGTATTGTTAGCTTTTGTCTACAAACAACACACGACACATTTATATTGATAATTTCGTGCACTGACCAGAACAGCGTTGAAAGCTCCGCCGCTGATTTCGTTTTAATTTGTTTCCATTTCTGTTATTTTTATTAATATTCGAAACGTCTACAAAAGCACATCATCTTCGATTGCTACATTTCAGTTAATAAGTTCATTTCGCGGAGAAAACAATTCTAATCGTATATCTTGTAATTTGAAATGTTAACGGAACTTTTAATTTCAATATGTGCACTTGTATTTTTATACTTGTCATGGCGATATGCCGTGGCACGTCCAGCGGATTTTCCACCCGGTGGGTGCCATGAGTTGAAGGATTTACAGTGTTGCTATATAATATAACTAACCTTTGTGTTTCCATTCAACCACATTTTAAGGACCTCCCCGAATTCCACTGTTCGGTAGTTACTTGTTCATGATGATGGCCAATTTCAAATATCTGCATAAGGGCGTTTTGAAGTTTTCGAAATGGTATAAATCGGATATTGTTGGCTTTCACATGGGCACATTTCCGGTTGTGGCTGTTCACAGTGCCGACGGTGTACGAGAAGTTCTCAACAATTCCGATTTCGATGGTCGGGCAGCAGTCCCTTTGGCGGAAATGAGAGATCCCCGAGTGCAAATTTCAGGTAAGGTAGTAATTGTGTATTCGTAAATTCTAAAAAGGATATCTTGTGTTCAAAATGTTTCAAATCGTCTTTGAAGTCGTTTTTATAGAAAGACAAAATATATTCTTGGTGGTTCAGAGGTAAATTTGTGGTTGATTTGATAAACTTTTATAGTTGTGGAACAAATGGACTATATAAATAAATGCATATCTATACTAGAAGATAGTGACCATTATTGTGAACCTTTAAATAATCGCAACTTTCAACTAATGAAAGTACTTTTAATGAACGATAATGGTAATCAGTTGTGTTGTAGATAATTTTTATTTATAGTATTTATTAGTTATTGAACGGAATGGGGGACCGTCTAGCACAAATAAGAATCAATTGAGATTAGGCTTCTTCATTACAAGTTATTAAATACGTAAATACAGTTACATATTTTACAGAAACAATCATTAACTGGAATTTGTTGTTTCATGTGCAGTTTGCTTTTGTAAAATTAACCGACTGCCGGTGTGAATACCACTATTATTTCATGAATTTCCTACATCAGTAATACACCACTTCCGTATATGACAAAAAATGTATGTTTATGTTTATGTTTACGTATACGAGTTACTTTTAAATATTTGAGACTCAGTTTAGAGTCAAGATTAATGCAAGTACTTATACAGTTACACATTTGAAAAACATTTCATTGTTACAAGAATAAACAAAAGACGATTATCTTTGAGTAGCCTCATTGTTTGACCTCCTTCGTTAACGTTTGGGACGAGGGCCGCCGCACAGGGAAGTGGTTTTGAATTTAAAATTTGTCTCCGGCCGTTTTTAATTAAAATGTTGAGTGTTTTATTTTCTTTATTTCAAGACAAAATTTTTTACAAATTTAGATTAAAAATAAATAAAATAAAATTTAATATAAAAAAAATCGATGTCGACTTCGGCATATATTTTGGACACCGGATATCAATCGATCTCTACTAAGGCCATTACTGGTCTCTCAGTTTTTCCTTTAGCCTTTTCCTGAAATCAAAAACTTCATTTAAAAAACCTTTTCTTGAGTCTCAAAAAAAAGTTATTTTAAGAAATAATACAACTAATTATCACTTTTTATTCACCGCATAGGAATATTCTTCCAAGAGGGACCAATATGGAAAGAACAGCGTCGATTCATTTTGCGTTACCTGCGTGACTTCGGTTTCGGTCGTCGTTTCCAGGAGCTGGAGTCGATCATTCAAGAGGAAATATCCGATATGCTGGATTTAATTCGCAATGGACCGCGCTTCGAGCATGAGAAGCAAATAGTAAAACCGGGCGGGTACAGGATTCTCCTGCCGATGGTGTTTAGTCCGTTCTCGGTCAACAGTCTATTCTTTATCATGCACAATGAACGATATGCGCGTTCTGAACAGGACAATCTCATACAGTTGACTAAATATGGCATGCTGTTTCAGAGAGAAGCCGATGATTATGGCAAAATGTTGAGCATCCTGCCATGGATTAAGAATTACTTTCCCAACTGGAGCTCGTTCAATGCCCTCACGGAAGCCAATGTGTTTATGTACCAGTTCTTTGAGAATTTAGTCGATCGTCATATACAGACGTACGACGAGAACTGTGAGCGCAACTTTTTGGACTTGTACATTAAGGAGATGAGACGGGAACAAGCTGAGGGCAATACCGAGTCCACATTCAGTCGTGAACAGTTCATAATGAGCCTACTGGACTTCTCAATACCCGCCTTTACCGCTGTCAGTACACAGCTTTCGCTCTTGATTCAGTATTTCATGTTGTATCCCGAGGTGATCAGACGAATTCAGAATGAGATTGATGACGTTGTGGGCAGTGGTCGTCTGCCAACGTTGGAGGATCGCAAGAATATGCACTATACTGAGGCCACGATACGCGAGGGCATGCGAATCGAAACGCTGGTTCCGTCTGACCTACCGCATAAAGCTATGGTGGACACAGAATTGATGGGCTATAAAATACCAAAAGTACATTACTTAACCATTTAACTTAAATAAATATTTTATATTAATGTTTGTCCTATTAAAGGATACCATCGTCGTTCCCAGCTTATATGCATATCACATGGACAAGAAAACGTGGGGTGACCCCGAGAACTTTAGGCCTGAACGATTTCTAGACGAGGAGGGGAAACTGTGCTTGAAGAAAGATGTCTCTTTTCCCTTTGGCGCTGGTTCGTAATTTACGTACATAATGGGAAAATATAATAATGCCATTTTGTTGCAGGAAAACGATTGTGTGCCGGGGAAACCTTTGCCCGAAATATGCAATTCCTGATGACAAGTTCTCTTTGTCAGAATTTTAATTTTGTGTTGGGTCCCGGTGATAAGCTTCCCGATTTGTCAACAAATTTAAGTGGCTTGATTATTTCGCCTCGCGATTTTTGGGTACAGTTGGAGGAGAGACAATAAATTTAATATATGTAGAATATGTGTAGAATTTTAAAACTGTATGTAGTATATATTTATGCAAGTGGAATAAGAATAAAATAAATGTAATGAGCTCTTGAAAATCGTGGCGACAATATAAATTTTATAGCAGAGATAAAAAACTAAAAATATTAAAAATAAAAGTGGAAATGTATTTCGAAATTGGAGTGAAATATGGCCGAAATCATAAGTCTAAAGGCCCAGACGTAAAATCGGTGCGTAGAAAACAGCTGACTGAAGCTAACTTACCCGAACTCCATACAAACGATAACTCGAGCGTCTGCAAATGTAAACGTAAGCGCAGAAACCTGTTGAGATTTGATTTTTTGCGTACCATTGTGTCAGCTGTTTGCTTTGCTGCCACTGTGCAACAATTTTACTCAAACTAAAATAAACAATTAAAATTGTTAAAACTATTTATAAAACCAGTGACGGCATTTGACGCGTCTACAAATTCATTTGACGTTTTTGACGTCAAATTTTACTCGTCAAAAATTTTACGCGTCAAATTTGACGTCAACAATTAATTGTTAATGCATAATATTGTATTGTTGGCTAATTTAGATCGGTTCTTTTGTTGAAAATAAGTAATAATATAGCACAATTAAATATTTGACGTCAAATTTGAAGTCAACAAAAAAATTTGACGCGTAAATATAGACGAGTCTACCAATGCGTACCCATTTTACCCCTTTGACGTTTTTAAGCCGAAATGCCTTTTTTTAACGCGCAATTTCGCTTTTCTGCCAACATTTAGCAACACTGCTGGGAATTCTCCGAAAAATGGGGAATTCCCCACAATCTGCAACAATCTGCCAATTGTGGTGAAAACACACGCATCGATCGAAGAATAAAAAAAATCCGGTCGCCATATTGAATTTGTGCGGAGCGTCGCATCGTTTTGCCGAAGAACTTTCGGTTAATAATAATCTCGCGGAATTTTCTTTAAAATGGCTGAGAGTTCCTCTGTTGAATGGCAAAATCTTGGGTAAATAATAAAGCCAGTATATTTTCGAATTTTTCAACTTTTAATACATCCATTCTTATTTACTTGCAGGCCCTATGAAAAGGCAGAATATTTGGTAAGCTCGGGCCACCTTGCAGACTGCAGCTTTATTGTGGGCACTGATGACGATGTGGAAACATTTACGGCCCACAAATGGACTCTAACCTGTGCTTCCCCAGTTTTCGGCCGCATGTTCAACGGACAATTCAAAGAGTCGAAATCGTCAAGCGAAATTCGTTTGACTGATTGCAAACCAGCAGATTTCAAAGTTTTTTTGCTCTATCTTTATTGCAATGAAATAAATAAACTTCAAGTGTGTCCAGTCGAATCACTGCAAAGCCTCATTTACCTTGGAGAAAAGTACATGGTTTCAGCTCTTACCAGTGGTTGTATCAATTTAATGAAAAGCAAATTAAGTACACTTCCAAATAACGATTTACTGAAGGCTTTCGAATTCGCTCATTTCATCGATAATAAGGATCTGATTGGAGAAAGCTCAAAAGTAAGCCAAATGTCATAATAGGTTTGGAAATGTATTTAATTCATGTTATTTATTTATCGGTAGATTATAAAAGGGAAAGTACACTACAAAAATAAGCCAAAAAGCAATATTCAAAATAACTCTAGCTGTAAGTGCGGAACTGGACAATATTGTGGCAGTTACAGCCACAACTGTGTGTGCGGATCAGGACAATATTGTAAAATTCATAACAAGCAAGAACAAGTAGATATGGTTAAGAAATTTGTCTTAGTTCTATCTCAACATTTTTATTATTTTTATATTTACAGGTCCAAAAGGTAAAACATCCAATCATAGTACTAGTGGTTTAATTTATTAACGGATTTAATTATTTACTACTATTACACCATCCGACACAAGTTTACTTGCAAGAAAGTCGCCTATATATTCCTAAACCGATTCTTAAATTTAAAAAATAGTTTTTTTAAAAATCTCATGCATTTTTTTTTGATTTTTTTTTATCTTGGACTACGAAATATGAATACCTAATACTATTATTCCTTGCAGGACTGTATAACAGATTCTGCTAATTTTTTCGAGTTGAACTGTTGCACTTTTTACAAACTTTTGGAAGTTCTAAGTGGAGTGGCTTCAGAAGTTGTACGCTTCAATATGATTGAAGAATATGTAAAAGTGAATACTGTCGTCAAAAAAAATGCCTCTATCCCTAAAAAAAAAGCTAAAAAATGTGTACTAAGTGGTGGATCTGTTGCTGTAGGAAAACACGCGACAGCTAGTGTCAAAGAGTCTGAAAAAACTACAAATTTCAATAAAGTAATGTTGGACGAAATCATACAGTTAATAAATTTCCAGAAGATGTCTTTGAAGGAATTTCACAATGGTCCTGCAAAATCAACACTTTTTGACACAAACAAAAAATTCGACCTATTAACAGAAATATGCAAAGTCAACAACTTGTTTCAGTAAAATGATTATTGCTTCAATAAATTGAAAAGGATGCCTAACAATAGGCTCGAATTGAATTAAATGAAAAAAGATAACGTTAATATGTTGTAAACTATATTGTAGTTTGGTGAAAATACAAAGAGAAAGATAAATTGTTTTACAGCAACAATATGCAATTGCTTGCTGGCTCAGGTAAGTACGGTAGATAATTGCATCATTGAGACTTTCGTGTATGTACTCATTAGGTGGATTTCTTCTTCTTGGTCGGCGTCTCACTTTCTGTTTCACTATCATCCGAGCTCGAGCTTGAGCTACTCTCGCATTTGCGCTTCACGGCATTCTTTTTAACAAACTTCTCCGCATACGCCTTCAATTTGTCCGGCTGTGGACTGTATGCCCAATGAACAAGTTCCATGTGTATTGGCGTTGGCTCACCAGTTTCGCTATCGAATAGTTTCGCCTCATCCGCCTTGATTTTCTCCATTATTTTGGTAATATTTCTATTCCGAAGAATGTCCCACGATGTGGTGTCGTCGTCCTCGCCATACATTGTGCGGAGATGCTTGTAATTGCCTTTGGCCTTCGAACCACCATAAGCCTGGAGGAACTCTGCGGATAGTATTACATCTGATTCGGGTAATTTCTCAATAACAGAAAAAGCCAAATAGGCACGATTGTTTTTGATCATATTTTCTGTTTCGAACTTTTCAAGGAAGTCTTCCAGTATTTGCACACCCTCTTGAATGGATTTGATCTTATCTTCATTCTTTGTGCCCGATAATACGCGTTTCGAGCTACCGATGAGTCCTTTAATAGCGAGTTTTTGATAGTCGGGATCACGATCGTGGAGAATCCTTGAAAAAAAATGTGAAAACATTTGTGTTTGAGGTAAAAGTAGATAAAGTGTTTGTCTAAATGTGTCGCTTAGGAAAATAGCCCCAATCCATGAAACTTTTATGAAAAAAGAGTGTGATTTTCTATGGAAATTGTCTCTCTTTATGTGTTTAAAAGTGTAACACAGAATTAAGAAAAAAAAAAAGGTTTAAACTTCTGAGAATTAATATCTTCATCAGAGATGACAATTTATAGATTGTTACTAAGTGTAAGAAAGATTTCCGTATTCCTTGTAAAAATGTCCAATCCAAATGCTCTGACTGAGTTCGAAGCTACCATCGTTCATCAACACTCACCGAAGAGACATGAAGAGACATGCGACAGCATATGCTAAATATGTGACATGACATCATATCATGGCGAAGTAAAGTACGACCTTCGCCACTATAATTGAATAGATTTTCGTATAGATTTAAATTTACGTAGCTAATATTGAATAGAAATGGGGAATATATATAGACTCCAATAATTCGGCATATTTTTGCGAATTCTCAATGCATTATTAACAGAACAAGAAAACGACAGAAAGCCTCTCCACATATCTCCGTGTATGTGATAAGAGTGAGCGTGTTCGACAATCGTATTCAGTGTTCACATGCATGCATACATAAGTATCAAAATGAAAATGTGATCTCATGCCAATCGGAAAGGTATTTCTTATATATTCGATAGCAATTGCGAAAAAGCGAAAACAAAAGAACACAAATGAACGCATCTGTTTCAGAAACTTGAAAACATCTGAGAATTGCATTTCTCTCTTATAATGTTCTGATCACACTTACTTTAATGTAGCCTCGGCTGCTTGTTTATCTTTGAAGCCCAGACCGGGCACAGTCTCCACTTTGTCCTCCTTGTCGGTCTTGGCATTCTTATTGGCTGCACCGCCACCATTCTCTTCCAGCCACTTCTCAAAGGTGCCAATCGCCTCATTGATGTTCTTCACTTTCTCTTCTGCTTTAGTCACTGAGGAACACACACAAATGGTAATTCGTCCAATTCGATTAAATGCAATTTAATTGAGTTCAACATACTTGTAAGCACACGCTTGGCTCTGCCCAATAGCCCACGCACTGTCAACTTGCGATAGTTCATATCATGACTCTCCAGCAACTGCAGCGTTTCCACTGCCTTTGCCTTGTCCTTGAAACCAAATTTAGACTCTCCATTAGCAGCTTCGGACATGATGATGATTCCTCTTTCGTAGTAGTTGGTATTGTGTTTATTCCGTCCACAACGAATTGAAACCGCAGGCAAACTGATTTGAATTTACCGCCGCTCGATACACCAAAGTATTATACTTAATATTTGTATCGAAGCTTTTTGGAAGCACGTACTGCGCTGCCACTATTCCAAATTCGAAGAAGCTTGCAGGCAATGGTGAGAAGAGGGCAATACGCAGAGCTAAAACACAAAAGCTTACACAACCAAAAGCCGGTTGATCCCACTCCGGCAAACGACTATTTGTTGTGTTTTGGACATTAGATAAGTGCCACAATATAAAAATGATGTCATGGAAGCTTTGGCTGTGTTTGTTTTGAATTTTTCAAACAAAGAATTTGGGAAGCAAAACAAAATGAGAATAAACACAAACGAACAACTAATCCGACCATGAAATAAACTATTCACCCAAATATGCATTACTAATTGATGTACATATGTATTGTAAATATATAAAATTCATGAGATGTGGTATATTTCGTAAATTATTTAATTCGATGTTGACACATCCGACACTCTTGACTGTGAACGAAAACGACTTCATCAGAGCGGCACATTTTTTATGTTTTATAGAAATGCAACTTTATTAATTAAGAAAAAGTGTATTAGGGGTAATCACAAGGAATCACAACATCTGCTAGAGTGGTTGTATGTCATAAAGTTTAATTTTTGAATTAATTAATTCCTACCTTTTTCAAATAAAAATATGATGGTGTGTCCGCAAAATGTAACTTTTTCCAAATACGACTTTCGACTTATAAACCTTGTGAAACCCCTTAGTTTAGAAAAACGGTTGGTATGCATAATAATGTAAATATTCAAATAAAGATTCAATAGCAGTTTCGCTGAATCTGCAGAACGTCGTCCACCATAAAGTTCCTCAGATGACACAGGGCCTGAACAACGTCGTCGGCATTGCCTTTGGCATATTCGCCCAGCCAATGAGTTGGCAGTGCCTTGTTGCTCACTGTGGCCGAGGTTAGCGGCTTAACAGTCTTACGCCAGCCCACCTGCTGGAGTGCGGTGGTCGGTGAGCTGCCTTGCAAGCTTTCGATGTACTTAATGTACGCCTCCGAATGCAGCACGCGCTGAGGCCGCGGCGGCACCGTGATGAACATTGGCTCGGGTGGAGGCCCCAACACCTGCGTCTGATACTGCAACTGTGCGTTGTCTGAGCCGGCACCGCCGCCGCGCGGAGACACCGCATTGGTTGGCGTCGCCTGATTCTGCTGCATTGCCAGCGTCATTTGCTTGTGCTTGCGCGGCACAAAGTTCTTACCGCGCTCGCTGGGCGCTATAGCCTTGCCGCCCTTGCTCAAGTGCACCTCGCGCACATGCTTGATCAGGCGCAAGAGCGACGGAAACGCTTGCATGTTCTTCTTCATGCGAATGCAATTGCGCCAGAGGCATACGTGCTCGACCTCGGACGCCTGAGCAGCGGTACGTTGGATGTGACCCGAGCCGTCCTGTATGCAGTGCTCCATGCAGTCCACCGAGTCTTCGAATTGGAAATCGCATTTGTCCCACAGACACTCGAACGTTAGGCCGCTCTGTTGCTCACTGGGACCGGGGCTGGCGCAGTTGAGGCTCTCGTCGATTTCGCGACGTGCTGCCGCAGATTCCTCATTCTGCCGGCAGGCCCTGTCCTCCCAACTCTGTTTGACACTGGCCGGCAGATTCTTCCATTCGTTGCCGACCATGCGCGAGATATCGCCGAACGAAGCGTCGGGATTACTTTGGCAAATACCTGCAAAATAAAATTTTGGTTTAAGTCTTCGTAATGAGTCAAATTTCATGGGAACTCACCTTTCCGCACTTCGCTGGAGTAGAGAATGTAGCCGGTGAGGCTCTTCTTCGGCACCTTCATCTTAATTTTCGACGAAATGGGCGTGGACGATACCGACGGAGCGGGCGAGGAGATTGTGGCTATATCGGAATTCACCGAAGGCGGATTTCCATCGAGCGAATCCTCCAACAGGCCCAAGCTCTCGTTTAGGTCGGTGCCCTGCTTGATGTCCTTCGTGGGTTTAATGGGCGCCTTGAAATAGAATATCTCATCCTGGGTGACTGCGGCACTGTGTTGGAACTTGCGCAGCCCACCAACCGTGTTCAGCTTACGCAATGACTTCTTGAGCTCGTCGTATGCGGACTCGCAAATGTAGATATCGCTCTCGGGGAACTCGGTGGGGCGAGAGGAAATAAAATCAGAGTACTCCAGCACGGCACATCGACCCACAATGGCTATGATGGGAGTGACCTCTTCGACGGTGGAGAGTAGCAATTCCTGCCGGTAGAACTGTTTGCCGCCTATAGAGGGCATTATCTCGGTGGAGGTGAGCAGCCACGGTCCTTTGAAATAGGATTTGTTGCCGTTCTCCCAAATCTGCTGGATCTGGGCGATGGACTGCTTTCCCGTTTGAGTGGCCACGTAAACGAAGTCCCCGATTTTCACCACTCCACTGCAGATGGTATTGAATTGCTGATAGTAGACGCTGCTCGGCTCGGCATTGGCGGGCGCATCGCACGGCACATTTGGTTTCTCCTTCTCCACCATGGCTTCCTGCAGCTTCAGTTCCTCCAGCTCACCTTTGTGTTTCTCGATGCGCTCCTTGAAGACGGACATGACGCGCTTCAGCTCGAGCTGCTCATCGCGCGCCACAAACTTCACGGGGTCGTTCTCGCGCACGAATGGCCAGCTTTTGAACTTCTTGAAGCAGCGACCGCGCACGTTGTAGCGCGACTCGCACACGAAGACGTCCTTTTCGGCAAAGCCTTCTGGCTTCAGTTTCACATAGTCCTTGATGTGCATGATGTAGCACTTGCCGAGCACTTTGTCCATGGGAATCGTTTGGGCCACGCTGCTCTTGAAGACTTCCGTCTCGAGGAACTTTCGCGTTGTGACGTGGTAGGTTTCGTGCGGCCGCAAGAAAACGGCGCCATACATCATCTTGGCATTGTCGTCCTTGGTCGTCCACAGGCGCTCGATGTACGCAATGCTCGGTATTTTGTGTTCCGGCAGCTGGAAGTAGACGAAATCTCCAGGCGAGAACACCTTCTGATTGATGGTCACGCTCTCGCCCTGCATGGCGGCCGTGTCGAGCTCCTCCTTGTCCTCTTGATCCTGCTCCTCTTGCACCAACTTCTGCTGACGCATAGCCTCCACCTCGGACAAAAGTTTGGCAATCGTGTACGACAGGGCGGGAGAACTGAGGGTGTCCTTGCAGAGGTTGTCGCGCTGCTTAATAAAGTACGTCTGCAGTTCAATGGAATCCTGAAAGACATCCGAATCGGTGCGCGACAGTTTTCGCGCTCGCTCCAAGCAAGTGAAGATATCCTCCTGAAAGACATCGAGGCGCTTGTAAACTCCCTTGTCCAGGCGTCGCTTGATCAGGTCCAGCGAAATTCCGCGCACCTTGCTCGGGTGCGGGCCATTGGATTCCAGCATTTCGTCGTATTCTGGCAACTCGGCCAGTGAATCGGAGTAGCAGCGCGCCTCTTCGTCCTGGTGATTGTAGAGCGACGTGAACAGCGTTAGGAAGATCTCCTGCACAGCCAGGGATGCGTCTGGCGTGGCCTCGCTGCGCAAACTCTGCTTCAGCTGCATTGTCAACTGCTGCAACACCAGAGCGTCCTTGTAGATTTGCGAGTCTGGTTCGTTGTACTTGCAGGCGTTCTCCAGCATCAGCAGGAAGTCCGCGGCCAACTCTTCGACGCTTTCGTACGTGCTCTGCTTCAGCTTGTGGGCAATACGCTCCATGTCCATCGGTTCCTTAATTATGTCATAATATTCGGGGTATTCGCTCTTCGAGGGCAACTTCGTAAAGATGAGCGATAACTGGCGCTTGCCCTTCGGCTCCTGGTACTCCTTCAGAGTCTCGTAGAACTGCCACAGCTTGTCGATGATTGCGGTTTTCTTGCGCCCGCCCGCTTTCGGCAATTTCTGTAGAGGTTTCTTGATGTCGACCAGGCCCGGGAATTCTTTCAACTTCTCGTTCAAAGCGCGCTCGAGGTTATTGGCATCCTCGTATATTTCCGAGCCCTCCTCGTTGTATTGCCGGCAATTGGAGAACATGAGCCGGTAGTCGGCCACCACATCCTCCACCGTGGCATACTTGTCCGAGCGAATGTAGTGCTCAATTGTGTTCATATCGATGGGATTTTGTATGACGTCATAATAGTCCGGATAGACTTTGCGTGCCGGCTTCTCCATGAACAACTCGATCAGGCGACGCGGCCCGATTGTGTAGTCCACCAAGTACTTTTGGATGTTGAGAATCTTCTTTTTGATGGCCGCATTGATCGGAATGCGGCTGGTCTTCGGCGAATTGGCGCTACTCGGCGTAGTCGGAGCACTTGAGTTGGAATTGATGCGTGGGCGACCCTTCTTTTTCGCTTCACGCTGCACCACTGTTGTGAAGACACTGTCATCATTGTCGTCCTCCATGTCGTCCGTTTCCTGATCGATGGATTCCTCCACCAGCTTCATGTTCATTATTTTCAACATTTTGACTGCATCCTTGTGGGTGCGATGCGTCGCCGGGAAGGCCTTCTTTGCATTATCCAACATTAGGTAGAGATCGCCCGTTAGATCGCTGATGTTGGCATAGTCGCCTTTCTTCAGTTTCGTCTGTATCTGGCACATGGAGATGGGCCTTTTTATGAGCTCAAAGTACTCGGGATGAAAGCGTCGCACGGGCAGCTTCCAAAGCGAGGTGCCCAAGGGTGGTCCCGTGGCGCCCGGATGCTCCGACACACCCGCGGAATTGTACAGATGATCGAAAAGCGCCCACATTGGGCCCTCGCCCTTCTTGCTGGTCTCTTCGTCGTCCGAACTGTCGATCTCCTCCTTCAGAGCTGCAAAGGGGAAACAACAACTTATTGACCAAGTCTATATGCATTTTAATTATTATATGTATTCTCACCTGCAATTGCCGCACTTGTAAGGCTGCGTGCACGGCGACCGCTTTTTCCACACTTTCCCGCTTCAATTTCGATGCGCCTCTGGGTGAAAAGTCGTTTTAACGTTTTCGCATCCTTGTAGATTTGCGAACCGGGCTCGTTGAATTGGCAGGCATTCTTCGTCATCTGCAAGAGGTCGCGCTCCATTTCGACGAGACTGGAGTAGGCGTTCATCTGGATCTTGGTGGCAATGAGCCGCAAATCGATTGGATGCTCGATGACATCGTAATAGTCGGGATAGATCTTCTTGGAGGGGAGCAGCTGGAACATGCGGTGCAATGGACGGTCATTCATACCAGGATCCGTGGCGGTCATAACTGCCGCAAAGAGTTCTTCGTACAGGCTGGCATCTTCATCCGGTGCACGCACTGCATCAGCGTCCGCTTCCGTGGTGGTGGTTGTCAAACGCCTAGCATTGCGCGACAATCTCTTGCCCTTCGGCTCTTCGTCGAGCACTCCGTTCGCCTCCAGTATCTTGTGTCTATTCGTTTGTATGTGCAGCCACAAAGCGTGGGCGTCTTGGTGTTCGGCCGTGTCCGCTTTGTAGAAGGCCTTGGCGTTGTTCACCAGCAACTCAAAATCGTGCATTAAATCCTCCAGATCGTCGTACGAGTCGGTTTTGAGCTTCTGCTGGATCTTGAGAAGATCAATAGGATTGGCCACAACATCGTAGTAGGACGGTTCTTGGCGACGCTTCGGGGCTCTGATGAACGTGTCGCATAGCATCGCACCATCCTCTTTTTTTATATTACGTATAGAATCGTACAATTGCTGGCACAAAACGTGTGCGAAAAGAAGAGAAAAACGAGAGTTTGTAATAAATTAGATAATAATCAATCTATTCGCTTCTATCGTTATTCGTTTTATACCTACGATTTAAAAGGCTTAAGTTTAAAAGAGTGTGTTCTTGCATTCAAGTATGTAAGTCTAAAACTTTCCCTATTCCCAAATGGATGTAAGTCTAAAACTTTCCCTATTCCCAAATGGTTGTTGTCTTAGTTTATAGATTCTAGGTACTTTTTAAAGTACCTGGCACAATTCCGATGGGTCGGGGCGCCGCTTTTTTCGAGCACTGGCGGTAAGTACCGGCGACTGCTCCGGTGTCGAATCGTCCATCTGCAGGGGATCTTCATCTTGTTTGCTAGATATTGAACTTGCTCGTCGTTTGCGACTTAACATTTTTCACGATTCTTCACGACTTTTCCACAAAAATAAATTTTCACTCGACAAACTCAAAACTATAAAGTGGGACGCTTGCCTAGAGATGAGCGATAGTATCACACCATGATTGAATAGTCATTGGTAAATTTAGTAATCGATTATTTCAAATCATCGTGAATCGAAACATTTCCAGGGTTAAGTTATTAATATTTAAACAATTGATTAAAATTATTAAAATTATAATTTATTGATTAGCATCCTTTTTAAACAAGCACATGCAACATGGCGAACCTTAAATATCATCGGATCGCTCATCTCTAGGGTGATCAACGTTAAGGTGCATTTAGACTTTTGCAAATTCCAATCGCAAACAAAATTTGTGTTCGGACAACCGTCTGAATATTTGTTAGCGAACGAGCATTGGAAACTAGAGATTTATTAGTTTTTAAGTGTTTACACCGGATGATCTAAATGCAAGCCCGATTGGCCAAAGAACACAAATCGGGCGTTTACACCGTTGCACCTTGGGTTTACGATCTTTGACTTGTGCAAAATGATCCGGAGACCTCCGGCTTCCGATGCGTGCTTGGATATATTCAGGCAGTGTAAACGGTTGCGCGAACGGAATTTTGCTTGTAGAATTTCTTAAAACGCTTGTATATCCGTAACGGAGCGTCCTAGAACATGAAAACTATACTAACAAATTTCAAAAATTTAATATTTTTTTACTTTCTAAATTATTTTCTAACTTTATGAATACACTTTGTAGAGGGTCCAAACATCCACCGGAAGATAAATATCTGTCTCACCTTTCATTTACAAAAGAAACTAAGTGAATTGGAAACCTAGAAGCGCAGATATTTAGAGTTGACTATAGGATTTCTTAAAATCTTGTATCTCCGTAACGGAGCGTCCTAGAGGAGTTTGGACCCGCATAAAAATTCAAAAAAATTTTCATTTTTTTACTCACTAAATTATCTTCTAACTTTATGAATACACTTTGTAGGGGGTCCAAACATCCACCGGAAGATAAATATCTGTCTCACCTTTCATTTACAAAAGAAACTAAGTGAATTGGAAACCTAGAAGCGCAGATATTTAGAGTTGACTATAGGATTTCTTAAAACGCTTGTATCTCCGTAACGGAGCGTCCTAGAGGGTCCAAACTCAGCATAAAAATTCAAAAAAATTTTCATTTTTTTACTTTCTAAATTATCTTTTAACTTTATGAATACACCTTGTAGAGGGTCCAGACATCCACCGGAAGATAAATATCTGTTTCACCTTTCATTTACAAAATAAACTAAGTGAATTGGAAACCTAGAGGCGCAGATATTTCGAATTGACTATAGGATTTCTTAAAACGCTTGTATCTCCGTAACGGAACGTCCTAGAGTGTCCAAACTCAGCATAAAAATTGAAAAAAATTAATTTCATTTTTTTACTTTCTAAATTATCTTTTAACTTTATGAATACACTTTGTAGAGGGTCCAAACATCCACCGGAAGATAAATATCTGTCTCACCTTTCATTTAAAAAAGAAATTAAGTGAATTGGAAACCTAGAGGCGCAGATATTTAGAATTGACTATAGGATTTCTTAAAACGCTTGTATCTCCGTAACGGAACGTCCTAGAGGGTCCAAACTCAGCATAAAAATTGAAAAAAATTAATTTCATTTTTTTACTTTCTAAATTATCTTTTAACTTTATGAATACACTTTGTAGAGGGTCCAAACATCCACCGGAAGATAAATATCTGTCTCACCTTTCATTTACAAAAGAAACTAAGTGAATTGGAAACCTAGAAGCGCAGATATTTAGAGTTGACTATAGGATTTCTTAAAACGCTTGTATCTCCGTAACGGAGCGTCCTAGAGGGTCAAAACTCAGCATAAAAATTGAAAAAATTTTTCATTTTTTTACTTTCTAAATTATCTTTTAACTTTATGAATACACTTTGTAGAGGGTCCAAACATCCACCGGAAGATAAATATCTGTTTCACCTTTCATTTACAAAATAAACTAAGTGAATTGGAAACCTAGAGGCGCAGATATTTAGAGTTGACTATAGGATTTCTTAAAACGCTTGTATCTCCGTAACGGAGCGTCCTAGAGGGTCCAAACTCAGCATAAAAATTCAAAAAAATTTTAATTTTTTTACTTTCTAAATTATCTTTTAACTTTATGAATACACTTTGTAGAGGGTCCAGACATCCACCTGGAAGATAAATATCTGTCTCACCTTTCATTTAAAAAAGAAACTAAGTGAATTGGAAACCTAGAGGCGCAGATATTTAGAGTTGACTATAGGATTTCTTAAAACGCTTGTATCTCCGTAACGGAGCGTCCTAGAGGGTCCAAACTCAGCATAAAAATTGAAAAAATTTTTAATTTTTTTACTTTCTAAATTATCTTTTAACTTTATGAATACACTTTGTAGAGGGTCCAGACATCCACCGGAAGATAAATATCTGTCTCACCTTTCATTTACAAAAGAAACTAAGTGAATTGGAAACCTAGAGGCGCAGATATTTAGAGTTGACTATAGGATTTCTTAAAACGCTTGTATCTCCGTAACGGAGCGTCCTAGAGGGTCCAAACTCAGCATAAAAATTCAAAAAAATTTTCATTTTTTTACTTTCTAAATTATCTTCTAACTTTATGAATACACTTTGTAGAGGGTCCAGACATCCACCGGAAGATAAATATCTGTCTCACCTTTCATTTACAAAAGAAACTAAGTGAATTGGAAACCTAGAGGCGCAGATATTTAGAGTTGACTATAGGATTTCTTAAAACGCTTGTATCTCCGTAACGGAGCGTCCTAGAGGGTCCAAACTCAGCATAAAAATTGAAAAAATTTTTCATTTTTTTACTTTCTAAATTATCTTTTAACTTTATGAATACACTTTGTAGAGGGTCCAAACATCCACCGGAAGATAAATATCTGTTTCACCTTTCATTTACAAAATAAACTAAGTGAATTGGAGGGTCCAAACTCAGCATAAAAATTCAAAAAAATTTTCATTTTTTTACTTTCTAAATTATCTTTTAACTTTATGAATACACTTTGTAGAGGGTCCAGACATCCACCGGAAGATAAATATCTGTCTCACCTTTCATTTAAAAAAGAAACTAAGTGAATTGGAAACCTAGAGGCGCAGATATTTAGAGTTGACTATAGGATTTCTTAAAACGCTTGTATCTCCGTAACGGAGCGTCCTAGAGGGTCCAAACTCAGCATAAAAATTCAAAAAAATTTTTCATTTTTTTACTTTCTAAATTATCTTTTAACTTTATGAATACACTTTGTAGAGGGTCCAAACATCCACCGGAAGATAAATATCTGTTTCACCTTTCATTTACAAAATAAACTAAGCGAATTGGAAACCTAGAGGCGCAGATATTTAGAGTTGACTATAGGATTTCTTAAAACGCTTGTATCTCCGTAACGGAGCGTCCTAGAGGGTCCAAACTCAGCATAAAAATTGAAAAAATTTTTCATTTTTTTACTTTCTAAATTATCTTTTAACTTTATGAATACACTTTGTAGAGGGTCCAGACATCCACCGGAAGATAAATATCTGTTT
The DNA here is from genome assembly GCA_951394025.1 of Heteromyza rotundicornis. Lineage (NCBI taxonomy): Eukaryota > Metazoa > Arthropoda > Insecta > Diptera > Heleomyzidae > Heteromyza > Heteromyza rotundicornis. The sequence goes on from OX596012.1 coordinate 66,690,180, forward strand.
CACCTTTCATTTACAAAATAAACTAAGTGAATTGGAAACCTAGAGGCGCAGATATTTAGAGTTGACTATAGGATTTCTTAAAACGCTTGTATCTCCGTAACGGAGCGTCCTAGAGGGTCTAAACTCAGCATAAAAATTGAAAAAATTTTTCATTTTTTTACTTTCTAAATTATCTTTTAACTTTATGAATACACTTTGTAGAGGGTCCAAACATCCACCAGAAGATAAATATCTGTTTCACCTTTCATTTACAAAATAAACTAAGTGAATTGGAAACCTAGAGGCGCAGATATTTAGAGTTGACTATAGGATTTCTTAAAACGCTTGTATCTCCGTAACGGAGCGTCCTAGAGGGTCCAAACTCAGCATAAAAATTGAAAAAATTTTTCATTTTTTTACTTTCTAAATTATCTTTTAACTTTATGAATACACTTTGTAGAGGGTCCAGACATCCACCGGAAGATAAATATCTGTTTCACCTTTCATTTACAAAATAAACTAAGTGAATTGGAAACCTAGAGGCGCAGATATTTAGAGTTGACTATAGGATTTCTTAAAACGCTTGTATCTCCGTAACGGAGCGTCCTAGAGGGTCCAAACTCAGCATAAAAATTGAAAAAATTTTTCATTTTTTGACTTTCTAAATTATCTTTTAACTTTATGAATACACTTTGTAGAGGGTCCAGACATCCACCGGAAGATAAATATCTGTTTCACCTTTCATTTACAAAATAAACTAAGTGAATTGGAAACCTAGAGGCGCAGATATTTAGAGTTGACTATAGGATTTCTTAAAACGCTTGTATCTCCGTAACGGAGCGTCCTAGAGGGTCCAAACTCAGCAAAAAAATTCAAAAAAATTTTAATTTTTTTACTTTCTAAATTATTTTCTAACTTTATGAATACACTTTGTAGAGGGTCCAGACATCCACCGGAAGATAAATATCTGTCTCACATTTTATTTACAAAGGAAACAAAGTGAATTTGGAAACCTTGAAGCGCAGATATTTACAGTTGACTATAGGATTTCTTAAAACGCTTCGTAGAGGGTCCAAACCACAATAATTTTGAAAAAATTCAGCAATAATTTTTCTGGACGGATCTTACGGATTTTTTTTTACAGTAAAAATTAGAAAATCGGATTTTCGAGAAAAAAAATCTGGTAGCACTGTAGTGAGCACAGATACTTTTTATTTACACTAAATTTTTTAAGTGATGATGGTTTTAATAATGAAAATTCAATGAAAAGTCGAAAATTTTAAATAAATAACAATTGTTATTAAAATCTCACATATCGAGTCTTCAATATACACAAATCTGAACCTCATTGTTCCTCAAGAAATGCGGTGAAACACTAAAAAAGGCTGATTCTGTTTAGTTTTGGGCGTGCTAGACAATAGACATGCAAGGCGATGAAAGAAGGGAACAATAAAAGTGAAAATTGAGAAAAATTGCGAAAACAAAAGCACAAGATCAACAAATATGTCCAACGATGTGCATTTGGCCAGAGTGAGTAAAATACAGCGCAGCAGCACAAGCAACACCAAAGGCGGCGGAAATGAAATATTTAACAGTCGCCGTTGCGTTGGAGGGCGACCACCAGCAAAAGGCGTGCAGCAGGAAGTGCACCAAGATGCCAGACATATCCAATCAGACGAGGCTGATTTCCTATTTGGCAGCATTTCACCACGCGGAGGAGGAGGAACCCACCATCTGCTCGGTGGGGAACTGGAGTCGCCAGATCCGCAGCGGGATACCACCGAAAGCGACAATAACATCAGTTCGTGTTCCACGCTGGACATCGTCAACAAGGTAAGAATGAGCAATTTCTGTTTATATGGACAGAGTGCGCAGTGCGCAAGTGCCGAAAGAGGGACACGGGCGGCAAGTGCGAATTACGTGCATTCCACTGTACCCCTTCTTCGACTGGATTTGTGAAATTACAAAATTTGTGCTGCGACGTAATCGCGGACACCAAAATGATCTCGGAACACTTGCTGCCACGCAGTCTCAGCTGTAGCTGGTGCTGTGCCGAAGTGCAGCAGCCCAGAGAACGGCAGCAACACAAGGAGCGCAATATACGTCATAGCTGGGAGTACACACTGATGACACAGCCGCTGCCCTTGAGGCCAATTAAAGTCTCTTCATACTTCTAGACGAATTGGAACTTTTCGTATTAGCATTACTAATCATCGCAATGTCTTTGCTTCCAGGTGGAAAATCTGTCGCTGCAGCAGCTGGAGACGCAAGTACGCGAATTGTCGCAGCGCCTGCAACAGGCGGAAGAACAGCGCACATCGATGCAGCGCCAACTGGAAGAGTCGAACGCTGAGAAAGAGATGTGCTTTCATCGACTGGATATCGTTAGTGCTGCACACGAATGCCGAATAACGGAAATGCACTGCGTAATAGCGGAATTGAGCAAGAAATTGCGTGCCAAGCAGGAGAGCATGATCGTCGAAGAGCAGGAGCCGGAGGGAAGCGGTGGGTGGACAATTGTGTAGCCTGTCCGTTGGTTTCTTTATTGACTCTTTGTTTTTTAACAACACAGAAATCAGTTTCCAAGATGGTTCCGTGTATAATTCCGAGCTGAATCTAACGAATCCCGATGCCGATGCCGAGTGCCAGACGGATCCCTTGGATGCCGCTGCGGACTATTCGGCGTGCGAAGGCTATGTCACAAATGAAGACAATCTTTGCGCCGACGTCATGGATGACCTCAAGCTGAATGATAACGCCAATAAGGGTCAAGTAGAGGTGAGACAGTTGCGAATGTTTTGAATGGGAAGTGGCCATTTATTGAGCTGTTTTTTCAGGCACTGCAAGAAGAAGTTTTGCATTTGAGGGCTCAGATTGCTCTGTTGCAGTCGGAGATTGCCAACTCGGAGTTGCCTGTGGACCGAGCTGATGCCGTTGTGGAAGAGCTTCAGAGTGTGGAATTTTTCGGCGACGATGTGGAAGCAAATGAAAGCAATTGCTCCTTGGACCAGCTACACTTTGCACACAATCGCGAAGAGCAATTGAATGATTTGGATATGACGACGCAGCACGGTGAGATCAATGGGCAGCATCATCTATTTTGGACTCTTCTCATTTCTCATTCCGTTTCAGATTTTCAGACCAGTCCCCTGAAAGGCCCACCGATTCCTAAGATGGCTGAAAGAGTTAAACTTCGTTGCGCCAGCAAGACTGCTGCCGATAATGTCACAGCAACGGATTTGCTCAACAGCGAGGTGAGTCCACATGCATATTTCCGATTGGTTTCGATGCTCATGATGCTTTGTCATCCGCAGATTTGCAATGCCGACATTGTGGAGCATTTGGTGTCGAATCTGAAGCAAAACAACAGCAGCCTGATGGACAGCTTTCTAGAGCCGAGTCAATTGGACAACGAGCTCCAGCGTCTACAGCGCCGCGTGGAGCACATGAAGGCGCGCAACACTGTGCTCACACTGACGCTGGACGAATGCAAGGAACACTGCGAGCATTTGTATTTGCTGTGCGGCAAGTACGAGTCGAACGCCATCGCTCTGCAGTCGGCCGTGAATTGTAGTGACCGTGCCATCGAGGCATATGACGTCATGTTGGCTCTTCTGGAGAGCAAGTAAGTTTAGGGGAAATTGGATGACAGTGTAGATGCCTCTTGAACTCTCTTTATTTCTCTTAGATTGGCCTTGATGAAGGACAAGTCTATGGCAGCCGAGGAGAGCCGCAAAGCGGTGGAGTCTGTGGCTCGTCATTTACTGGACCGTCTTGAAAGCGAAAAGAACATCTGCGAAAACAGTCTAGGGCCTTGGCAAAATACGTATGAATGAAAAATTTGTTATTTTCGGCAAATGACTTTGTGAACTCCTTAATTTTCTCCACAGTTTTAGTATACCGGACAAGGCATGTGCTCCCTGGACGCCGGACGATGACAACCGCCTACGCTATCACGTGTCAAAACTAAAGGGACGCCGCTCGACCGTTCAGAACACCATTGTCAACCTGGAATCGCCGTTCAGTGATTTTTATGAGAAGACTCGCATCGCTCTTGAGAGTGGCGACAGCAAAGACCAGCGCCACCAGGAGAAGAGCACTAAACTGGATTTGGAAATGGCCGTTCTTATGCAAGAACTATTAAATTTGCGCGAAGAGAATATCGAACTCAAATCGAAGGCCGCCGAAGCGGAGCGCGAGCGAAAGTACGCCCTGGATCGCACGGGAATTCTGCAAGAGACCCTAAAGCAACTGCAGCTGCAACTGCAACTGACCACCGATTCCAATGCGCTCTTCAATCAGGACCACCAGAGTTTCTTCGAAAACCGTGTGTCATTCTCGGAGGCGGAGCATGCCGCCTTGACCGAGCAGCAGTTGGTCGAAGCGCTCACACGCGAATCTGAACTGAAAAGTCGCATACAGTCGCTAATCGCTTCGGTGTCGGCTTCGCAAAAAATGTCCGATGAAAAGTACGAGCAACTGCACAACAATGTACGGGAATTGCAGAAGTCGAACCTGTGAGTTGAGACAGTTAAACATAAACAGGCCAGTTCCAACTTGCGAGTGAAATTCAATTGTGTACAATGGAAAGAAACACTTGATTTTTGTAACCATCAAAGCCGAATTCGGTCGGATTCGTATTCACTTTCACCCCGATTTCAATCGAATTAAATTTCACTAGAATTCAAATTCACTTTCACTCGAATTCAAATTCACTTTCACTTGGATTCTGGAACTTGCCTGAAAAATCAACTTTTTCTTTTGCTAATATTTATCTCGACTGACCTTTGCAGAAGTCTGGCCCAGCTGCTCGAGCAGAATAAACGCAAATATCAGGCACGAATACGCAAGCTCGAACAGAAAATTATGGATATGAGCCTGGAGTTGGGTCGGCAAACGAGCAGTGGCATCGCCGCTGCCCAGCAAGCGCAACGGTTTAAGTGCAACAAGGGTGCGCCCACGAAGCAGCAACAGCTTCACGACAACGTTCCTGAGACCACACTTTAGAAAATAAGCGCAGAATCTCGCCCACATTCGATCGGCTTTCCGCTTCTGCCTCCCCCACCCCCTTACTTCCTTCTCAGCCATGCTAACTATTTCAATCTGTCTCTTCCTTGTCCCGCGATCGAGTGCGGGTGAAACACGCATTTGAACCACAGATGTGCCATCGACGTGCGCCAGGCGGTGGTAGACTGACTGCATTTGCCCCGCGCTAAATGTGCGAATCGAACCTTATCATTATTACCACTTAAGCAGTTACTTGTAATCATATTTATATTATTATATACGCAGCTTGTTAAAAATATATTATTAATGTACAAAATAACGCTGAAATAAACTAACTATAAACTAGACGCGATTAGGGTGTATCGTTCGAGTCGTGGCCATTGGTCTGCTCCTCGCCATTCGATTGCGGCTGCTGCTCGTTCTGAGCCCCCTCCACTACCTGCTCGGCTTCCGCTTCCAATTGCTTTAGGCGTTCGCGGCCAATGTGAAGCGTTTTCTCCAACTCGGCACACTGCTGTTCGATTTCGTAGTTCTTGGAGACGAGTAAGACCCAATTGGCCTCGAGAGTCTTGAGCTTTTCGCCCGCATTTGTTTGCGCCTGCTTGCGCTGCCAGTTGACGTCTTGGATTTGCTGCTTCAGACTTTGAAGTTTTGTTTGGGCTTTCGCCTGGAGGGCCGCAAATACCTCTAAATACGCTGCGAAAGAAAAAACATTTCAATAAAAACCAAACTCCCAAATTGTGTCGTTCATTACCTTTCCACGACTCGATGCCATAGTCGAGCATTATTTCGAGATTCATGGCACGCACCCACTGGTGCTCCAATTGGGCCATTGAATTCTCAATTGATTCCTGCCAGGCAGATACCTCCCCGAGCTTACCGGCCGCTGGTGGTGGCAATTCGTAGCGCTTCATGCTCAAAGTTTCCATTGGTTGCCGGCTTTGTATGCGCTCGAACTCGTGGGCCATTAATTTCGTCTCGAACGCACTGGCATTCAAGGGCGGCAGGTGGTCCAGATAGTTCTTTGTGGGCCTATAGCGTCGACACTCCTCCTCAACCATCGCTAAAGCCTAAACAATAAACAAAATAATGAATGAAAATTGTTTACCAACTAATGGCGTGTTACTCACCGATTCTCGAACGTCCCTATCATCATATCCATGGTCGATGTACGGCAAAGCGTCTACAATTACTTCACCAGCCATGTTGTTTATATGAATTCACAATTTGCAAAAAAAATGCAGAATATTTTGTAAGAAAAACAAGACAATGCACAATCCAGTCCACAATTCACAACCTATTTCACTTCATTGAATTTTCAGTGTTGCCAAATTGTGGGTAATTTCCGTTTTCGGGGAAAATTTTTAATGCAACTTAGTTGCGAAGTCTTATCGCAAACAAAATTCCGTTCGCACAACCGCTTACACTGCCTGAATATATGTTCCCGAACACTCATCGGAAGGCAGAGTTTGCCGGAACATTTTGAACGAGCCAATGATCGCGAACCCAAGTTCGCGAACCGAGCTTTTACACCGACCGAATGAATGGCGTTTTGTTCTTGAGTTCGTGTGGTCTAAATGCGCCTTCTGTTCATGCCACATGAAAATACCGTTTTCAGAATTTACACTGCCAGCCGAAATTTTCTGTTCGATTTGAAAAATTTTGTATTGAAATGTAAATAAACACAGCAAAATTAATGGAATGCCCTTTATGTTGCTTCGAAACCCCGTTTTATTAACCGCACAATCACTTATACAAATTTTTCACATTTTCAATAAACTTTATGGGGCTTTTCATGATTGTGTATTAATATTTAAATAAATAAATACATTTTGTTTCTAATGATATTTTTTCTGCAAAGCTGGCATCTCTATGTGTATCAATTTGGCTTTTCCCTTACCGTTTAGAGCGACCTCTTGTCACTGAAGCGGCAACTACATATCCGCCATTTTGAACTTCCGTCCGAGAGTTCCAGGCCGTTTCAGGTCAGCAACAGCAACGCGGCTAGCTGTCACTTGGGAACATATTCCGCCGCCGTTATCGTAACCTGAAAAGCGGCTGAAGGTCTGTTGTTTTTCTTAAAAGAGACGGTCACTATGAGCATAAACCAAATTGCACACAGATTCTTGTTTGTTTTTGAAAGCAAATACAATTGGGTAGAACGATTCTGAGCGAATACATTAGAAAACACGGGTTAATCGAATTCGATCATAATGCAACTCTGTCTGGTTTAACACAGAAACAACAACAATTGAATCAGAGTTCCGAGTCGTTTCGTGAATCCGTTGGGTCGCGCCGCTCTCTAAAGAGAACGCAGCCGACTATTTTCATCGGCTAGAACTCTGCTTCCGCTTCTTCTGTCTTTTTCAGTCCGCTATTGCTTTATGGTGGACGTCTCTGCAATTGCAGAAAGATTCTAATTAATTTTTTGGGATAGATTACCAAGTAAAATGGTAAGAAACGACTCCGTCGTGTAAAACAAAGTGCTCCGCACCCAGTGCAAGTGAAATTCGTGCCAATTTGATGTGAAAAGTACAGAGAAAGTGCGTCCGCAAGTGCGGCAGTGTTGGCACACGTGTTTCATTTGACTATTGACTTCGACTGCTGGCACCAAACCCATGTAACCACAATTTTACTTGCAGAGTCTAGCCAACACCAGACCTTTGGTCACCGTCTACTCGGACAAAAACGAGCAAATCAAGGACAAGAACATCTGTCTGCCTTCGGTATTCAAGGCACCCATCCGCCCCGATGTGGTCAACGAAGTGCACCAATTGATGCGTCGCAACAACCGTCAACCCTATGCCGTCAGCGAGCAAGCAGGTATGTGAACCAGTGGCTGACCACAACAATAACAAGACTCATGTTTTTGTTTATTCTACTTTCCTCCTTATAGGTCACCAAACCTCTGCTGAGTCATGGGGCACTGGTCGTGCCGTCGCTCGTATTCCTCGTGTCCGCGGTGGTGGTACTCATCGCTCCGGCCAGGGTGCTTTCGGCAACATGTGCCGTGGTGGTCGCATGTTCGCACCCACCAAGACCTTCCGTCGCTGGCATCGCAAGGTCAACGTGAACCAACGTCGTTATGCTTTGGTTTCCGCCATTGCCGCCTCAGGCGTGCCTGCCCTCGTCCAATCCAAGGGCCATATGATCGATGGTGTCTCCGAGTTCCCATTGGTTGTTTCCGACGAAGTGCAAAAGTTGCAGAAGACCAAGCAAGCGGTCGTCTTCCTCAGACGCATGAAGATCTGGGCTGATATCCAAAAGGTATGGACGATTTTTTAGGCATAGTAATAAAAACGAATTGAATTGGCAGTGCCGGCAAGCAGCACGCAGGCGTTAATGCATTGCTTGTGGTTGCTTGCACTTGTTCGTGGTACTGCTAGATGAAAATGCTTTCGATAGGCGTTCCGTTGGAGAGCTCTGCACGCTTTCCAATCGGGGTAATTGAAAGGGACAGTCCATTGCACGTACTTTTGACTACGAAGTAGAAATCAATGCACTATTTTGTTTAAATGCCATTTCCCCGTTATCATGATTTGTCGTATCTTTGCTTTAATTTGCTTTTCCCCTTCACTTTCGTAGGTATACAAGTCGCAGCGATTCCGCGCCGGTCGTGGTACAATGCGTGACCGTCGTCGCATCGCTCGTCGTGGTCCCCTGATTGTGTACTACAAGGACGAAGGTATGCGTCGTGCCTTCCGCAACATCCCCGGCATTGAGACAATGAGCGTCGACAAGATGAACTTGCTGAAGCTCGCCCCCGGCGGTCATGTTGGACGTTTCGTCATCTGGACCGAATCGGCGTTCGCTCGCTTGAACGAACTCTTCGGCTCATGGAAGAAACCATCGACCCTGAAGAAGGGCTACAATTTGCCACAGCCCAAGATGGCCAACACCGATCTGTCGCGTCTGCTCAAGTCCGAGGAGATCCGCAAGGTGCTCCGCGATCCACGCAAGAAGGTGTTCCGTCGCGTTCGTCGTCTCAATCCTCTGTCCAATGTGCGTCAACTCATCAAGTTGAATCCATACGCCGAGGTGCTGCGTCGTCGTGCCGCTTTGGCCGCGGAGAAGCGCACCGTCAACAAGGCGGTGACCGATGCCAAGAAGAAGAACGTTGAATTGGCCAAATCGCACTTTGCCGTTGTGGCCAACAAGGCCGCTGCCAACCGCAGCAAGATGTTGCAAAAGGCGCTCGCCGAAAGGAAGAAGAAGGCTGGCCCCAAGAAGGCAGTACCCGCACCCAAGAAGGCGGCACCGGCACCCAAGAAGTAAACACTGACGGTTACTCCAGAAGCGCGCGAGTTAAGGAATGATTTAACTGTTACTTTTTTTATGTAACTTATGTATGAATTTTATTCATAATATAAACTATAAAACTCTAAAAAAAACATAATTAAGATTAAAAAATTACTTTTCTATTTAAATATATAAACTGAGATGCATATATGAAATGAATGATGAAAGAGGAATGATCAAGGCCAGGAAACGGCCATCGGTTGATAAATCTAAATGAGAAGAATAGAATACGAAAGAGAAGCAGAGAAATGAGAAAGAGAAAGATTTTTGCACGCCTAAAAGTATGCTGCGCTGACATTTATATGAATCGGTGGCTGGCTGCTTGAAATCTCGTTAGGGTTGATAAGCGTTTCATCGATTCTTATCAGTTGCCTCCTATCGGGCTCCAAACCACCCCCTCTCAACGTGATCGTTCCACAATTCTCTACAGTAGCCAGCAGAGCACTCTCTCATGTTGACGCTCACCACTCGCGCAGCTGCTTCTACTTGCCCTAATTGAAATTTAATTGAAAACGAGCTGATCGCAAAATTCGCCCAACACTCCGCTGCATGTCGTTCGCGAGTGTGGCTCGATTCATTTTATTCCGTATTCCGTGATATTGCTGCCATTCGCAAAAAAGAATAAAGATCGCCAAGTGAATTGAAATTGCAATTTTTTGACATACAGACACAAGCAGAAACAGCTTAAATTAGTTTACAACAATCAAAGAAGTTTTTGGCTCCCTCTGTAGAGTGTTTTCTGCATTATCGAGCGTTTCTCATTTTGCATTCGCCGGTTTATGTTGTCTTCGCATAAAAAAACCAAAAAAAAAAAAAACAATCTTGAAAGCAAAACAATCGGAGAGAGATCATACGATATTTTCCATTCGCGTCGTCACAACTGTGTGTGCCTGATTACAAACAAAACGTCGCAGTTTCCAAAGGCTCTGGCTGCCACGATCATCGTAATCGCTAGAATTGACACAAAGTATCGGGAGCGCGATCGCAAAAAGTTTCCGGAAGTTCAAGACACTGCAACTTGTTGATCATTGAGGAGGAAAAGCGCTTTTCCACTGCCCAAACGGCATGCAATTGCAAGAATAGCCTTGATTATCACAATCAGTTACCATTTGGGCAAGTGAGTTGGTGCAGTCCATCTTCCACTGGCCGCAGTAAGCAGTCAGAGTTCGCGCCGTCTGCGGTCCAAAGTGCGTTTGCCAGCCCGCTCGTCAATCAGTTTCAGTTCCAATTGGGGCGATACGACGCCAAAGAATGACAAAAATGCTGGACTTCATGCTGAGCTTTGTCCAAAGTGCTCTGGAGATCTCAATGCTGGGTTGCGTTGAGGTGGCGTCGGTGGCGTTGATTGTGTACTACATCTATGCCAAAACGAGGTACATACATAATTTTTGGGCACTGCCAAGTTCAATACGCTCTTATTGACTGTAATGTCGTCGACGGCGCTTATTTTTAGACATGTTAATTTATTTATTTTTCGGTTTTTTATTTAGTATTTTAAGCCCTTTGCTACTTTGCATTGTTGTGATAAAAGTTACTCATTCATGTTCGGTAATGATGTTGACGCAGTGCGTCGTTTTCTGATTATATTTATGGGATTAGGATATGAGAATGTGTATTGAATCAAGGCTCCTTTGGCAATCTGCTGCAATTTTACAAATTCTAATTGGGAATGTCTGAGTGCATGAGTACATACTCCATTTTGTTGCTTTTATAGGACGCATGGAATCGTGCAAAATACATGGGAAATAGAAATAATTTTTTTTTGGTGTTAAATGAAAGGAGGGTGCTACACATGATTTACAAAGATACTGCGGTTGAAAGCAAAAAGGATATGAGGAATAAAGAAAGCATTACTTCCATTTGCAATGTTATGAAACAATTTTTACTGGGCAGTCTCAAAATCAATTCCAATATTCAGCAAGAAGAATGGATATTCACCATCCTCTTGAGGCAACCTTCGTAGTGTATATTCTACTATATTTAGAACCATTTCCAACAAAGAGACTCCAAGGTAAAATTTGCTTAAGATCGAACAAATCACTTATTTTAGAGAAGGGAAAATATCGACTTATCGAGATTAAGCTGCATTTTTGAGATTAGATTATTATGTAGATGTAGTAGAATAATCAAAGAATCTAATTGCATAATCGGGTTTCAAAAGTTTTATTATTTTGCTTTTCGTGGATCATAAATAGCTGCCAAAAATATAACTTAAACGAATGCGAAAAATGGAGCATTTAATCTAAATATCCAAGCCCTAATTAAACGAAGTAAAATAAACAATTAGCTGTAAGTATAAAGTTCAAAAGATTAGCACAAAGAACACTTGCTGGTCAAAAAAGAACCGACGATTAGCGAAAACCGATTAGCCCCAGAACAATAAAGCTCCTGTATGTATTGGGCCCATAAAGATTGGTCGATATGAGTCAACAAAGCGCGCAAATCGTACTTATCTATCTATATCAAATCTGATATTGTCCACAAGCCTATAATTGGCAATTAGCACCAAAATATGTATATAAAACAATTAGGATATTCTTTATCGTTTGACCATCTAAAACAACAATAAACAAAATACTCAACAAATATGCGCCGTGGACTTTGGACATTGTGCAAGGCTCATTGTGCCCATACTGGTGTGTAAGACCTACCAACCATTTTGGGAAGTATGCGTCTTAATAAATATGATTATTTTCGAAATGATGAAGCAACTCCCGGACTCTGTTCGAAGGAGGCAACAAACGATAGCACTATAGATGGGGAAATGTTTAATGTCTTTCTTTTGTTATTCTTTCTTTTCGTTATCTACAGAGCTCCCGCTATAATTGCTGGTCTATTTCCCAACTTAAATCTGAATATCAACTACCGTTCATCGCTGGTTAAATTCAACAATATGAGCAATGAACTTCTAATAACCCTGCGAAGTGGCACTGCTACGAAATCGGTAAGTAAACACGAACAAAATTTTAATTTGAACACTTGGCCTTATCTGGTGATTTGTGCTGTTTTAGAAAAAAAATATTTATAATATATATGGTATATGGTAGTTCAATTAAATAATAAATAAATGGCAACAGTCAACATATACACGCGATAGATAGTGTTGCTACCGAACCAACCACTTGATTTCATTACATCTTATCGCATAGGGTTCGGATGATTTTTGCAAATATTCTAAGTATGTATGTAAAATATTATTGATCACTTCAGTTGTATTGTGTGGTAGAAACAGCCAGACCAATTAATATTTATGTATTGACATGTTGGATTATTGTATTTCGAACGTAATTTGATTAAAGCAATGTGTGTCCCTTACGGTCACTGCTCATTTAATGTATTCGATACATTTGAATGCCGATGATTCATTACACTACTGTGTGCAGGTGGATGACATTCCACTCCAAAGTTCTTTTAAATAATAAACTAAAGATGTGTTATCTACTTACAAGTTATCAGCAATATTGGTTCTGTTTAACATTAGATTTCTGTGGCCGATCTATGGCGTTCGTGAGAGAGCAACTCATATCGAAATTTATGTTTTAATGGCTATTAAACTATAGGAAAAAAAATCTGGATTCGATAAGAGTTACTTGTTCACAATGGTCGTGATTCGGCGTACGAAGTATTCTTCTTGCTAATTTTTCAATAAAACTCAAAGCAAACTTTTGTGGTTTTGGTATTTAACATTTTTTTTGGCCCATATTCCATGACCGCAGTATCGTTTCGAATAACTCATATAGTTTGCAAAAATGCCACCAAATGCAACCGTGCTATGTACGAATGTTTGACGATTTTCTGCATTCACATTTTTTTTGTTTGGCTTGCGCACGTTTTTGTTGTTGTCTGCGGTTCGCAATGAAGATCATCACATAGAGTCGCCGAAGATTTTATATTTGTTTGCTGCATTCTTTTGTGTGGAAGCCCCGCCATAGCCTAGTCCCTTTTTCACAGTGAATTGGCAATATATTTACAACAATGATTGAACAAGTGTTTCGAGCGCCGCGTGGTTGGTTTGAGGTGTGTGTCGTGTGTGGTTCTACGGGAAGAGTCCCATTCATTAAGATGTTACGTCACGTAATGCATTATCTTCTCTTTGCAGGAAGGTAAACCATCTCAGAGCATGCTGGCCCACGGCTTGGGCACGCAGAATATGTTGGAGGTGACGCCACATGCCGGCCGGAAGCCGTTCAATTCACGCTTCGACTGGGGCGTCTATTTCCCATTTATTGCCCAGACATTGCGCTCGAAAAAGTTTTTGTATCCGCAGGTGTGTACTTCTGGTTTCATTATTTAATTCATTCTTTGGAACGCATTTGTTTCCCGTTTAGGTTTCGGGACTTGTGCATAAAGACCCTGTCTTGCAGCGTGCCATTAAGCAGGCGGCCGAGCAGATTCTGCGCGAACAACGTCTGTCAAAAGGGGACAAAGCCGACGAGCAACAGCAGCCCAGCGATGAATCCGTTGACGGTGAAGACTCGCACGACGGCGGCGAGAGTCGCGTCTACCAAGGCATCTTGAAGCGCCAGGAGCGACGTGCCTTGGACGTGCTCAAGGACATGCGCTCCACACTGAATAACTTCCTGCTGTCGTTGACGTCGTGGCTATTGTACAAGTTGCTGCCCTGCTTTCTGTCGGGCGTCGTGACGCACACACAACAAATTGAAATGCTAAAGGCTGCCTCGGAGCGAGCCCCGGGAATTCCCTTAATATTTCTTCCGCTGCACCGCAGCCATCTCGATTACATTATGGTTACGTTCATCCTGACAAACAATGATATTCGCAGCCCGCTTGTGGCGGCCGGCAATAATCTTCAGATTCCCGTGTTCGGAGGACTGCTACGCGGCCTGGGCGCCTTCTTTATCAAGCGCAAAATCGATCCGGTGGTGGGCAAGAAGGATATTTTGTATCGTGCCATCTTGCATCTGTACTTGCAGCAAGCTCTCAAGATGGGCCACAATGTGGAGTTTTTCATTGAGGGAGGACGCACGCGCACAGGCAAGCCTTGCATGCCGAAAGGTGGCATTTTATCGGTGATCGTGAATGCGTTCATGGATCGTAGTATACCGGATGCACTGCTTGTGCCGGTTTCGGTGAACTACGAACGTTTGGTGGATGGAAATTTCGTGCGTGAGCAAAAGGGAGAGAAAAAGGCGCCCGAGACATTTGGCAAGGCAATTTCGGGCATATGGAAGGTAAAAGTCGGGTTGGGGCGATCGCTGGGGTCTGCATAATAAAATTGTTCACATTTTTCCCCATCAGGCTCTCAATTCCAAATACGGTCTCATGCGCATTGACTTCAACGAACCCTACTCCATTCGAGAACTCGTCCAGTCGTACAACAAAATTGCCAAAGAAGAGGGTACCATGAAGGTATACAAGCCCAGGTAAACTCCACAGACGCAAGTTGTGAGTAGATTTAAATTTCTCCCAATTCTTTCGGCAGAACACTACAGCATAACATGTCCACATCTTCACTGTACGGCACTGATGTCATCTGCGAGGAGCACCGTACCCTCATCGAGAGCATTTCGCGCCAGGTGGTCTACGACTGTGCGGCTGCCACTTCGGTAATGTCCACCAATGCGCTGGCCTTCCTCATGCTGACGCGATATCGTGAAGGTGCGCACGACAAAGACATTGCTCTAGGCCTGGATGAATTGCGCAACACGCTGAAGGGTCGCAAGGACATGGCATTTTCGGGTGAATCCATGCACATTGTAAATTATGCCTCCGATTTGCTGGGAACAGGTAAGAACCGAGAAATGTCCAACTTAAATTTGAAATTGCTATTAATTCGCCTTTACAAGAACTTATAATGCGCACTCAGGACGAACGCGGTCAAGTCACTTTGCGTCCAGCTTCAGCTGTTGACCGCCTCATTGAGTTGGCCTATTATTCGAACATGTTGACGCCGCACTTTGCACTGCAGTCCATTTTGCTCACATCGTTTCACGCTCTCTTGCCCACACCGCCCGCTTCAGTGCCAGCTAATACTGATGTCAGTTAATGGACAGAGTTGTTAAAATAGTTTTAAAAAAATGTTCTATTTTCTGCAGAATACTGAGACCGAACTACCAGGCGTTTCGCGCAAGAAACTCATAGAGACCGCCCTCGAAAACTGCAATGTCTTCCGCTATGAATATATTCTAAGTAAACCCACACAAGTATTGGAGAATCTGCTTGAGGTCACCCTGGACGAGCTGCTTGTACGCAATCTGATTCGACTGGCTCAGGTGCTTATGCTGTGGAAATAACCACTGTCTTGCTCACGCATTAACTTAACAAACCATTGCAGGTAACACAGGAATCGGAGAGCATGCTGGAAGGTCGCAAGCTGGCGCGCACCATTGCCGACTCGCTGGGCGAGGCAGACGAATACAATGACTACGACGATGACGACTATGTTAATATCGAACAAGCAGAGCAACCGGATATCTTCCTGTCCACCGAAACAATGCCCGAGCAGCGTGCCCTGTGCGAGGTGCTGGCCCCCTTCAGTCACTCGTATTTGGCGGTGGCCAACTCACTCAACATTTTATACAAGAACTCCATGCTCGAAACAGAATTCATCAAATTTGTCATCAACGACTTGTCCAACAAAGTGAAAAGCGGATCGTGTCCATATGGTGGGTGGCCTTTAACCGCATATGATTGTTTTTATATATTAAACACCATTTTTTGTTGTTGTCATTTACAGCTGAGAGCATATCCACGGACTCTGTGCGAAATTGCCTCAAAGTACTGGAGAAATGGTCCGTTATCGAGATCTGCAATCAGCACGGCCTGCGCCTGCTATCGCTGGGCTCGCTCTACGAGGTCTCGAAAGAATCGCTGAAATCAGTTGTCCAACGAATAGCCGCAACTGTGCCCAACTATAAGAATGGTTATTTTTAAAATCACTTTTATTCTTTAATTCTAAACTTCAATTCATAAACTAGTTGTAACGATATGGCGATATGTGAAGTAGACTCATAGGTTCAAATATCATTAAATAAATAAAGCTTCATTAATTTGATATTATAACAAATGAGGAATAACGAAAAGTAACGAGCAAAAGAAGAACAAAAAATGCCAAAGGTTAACTCATTTTGCAACGTAACCAAATTTTTTTTTTGTTGGGAAAACTCTCCAAACAATTAATATATGTATATTGACTGAATAGCTTTTACATCTTTATATGAATTAATAAAATATCAACTTTTACTCCCTTTGTGAGTCATAACTATATATATATATATATATTTTGTAAAGATACTTTAATGAACTAAATTTGTGAAAAATTTGTAAAACAAAATATACTCAAGAAAAAACAAAAAAAAAACGCACTATGCTGTGGTATTATGTATTATTACTTCATATATGATGGGTTTAACTAATTCAATAATGTGTAGAGGTAAAAGAATTAGGGGTAATCTGGCCAAATATGATTTTATTTAAAAATTCTTGCAATTGTATTATTGCAAAAAAAACTTAGTTAAAAAAATGCGAAGCATTTGAACAAGTTTTTTTTTCGGCTGTCAGAAGGTGTTTTAAAGAGTTTTGGGAATGTTAAGAGTAGAGTGTCCTACAGTTTTGAACAAATGTTCTCAATAGTTAAAATTCGGCTTCATAAAAAGTAGAGAAAACTATACTATCTAAGCTAAAATACAAAACAACATTTGAAAGAACATCGGACATTGACAAAAATCCTATTTTCGGACCTTGTACAAAAGCCATATCTAAGCATTTCCAAAGAAACCCAGCAATAAAAAGAGAGCGTTTGGTATCAGTACCCCATTTTGACCCTCGTACCTTGCCAAAAATCCGTTTCTAAAGATTCAAATTGAATCCAGCAAACAAGAAAAATTTGGTCTCAGGAAGAAAAATTTCGCTACTCTTTTTGTCATTTGTATGAGAGCCCACCTTTGTTTTTGCCCTATTTGGCTGGTTCGTGAACTCAGTCTGAGTTTAAAGGAGAACCACTTCTTACAAATGCAAGTCGATATCTCTAAAATTGCGTGGACCGACAGACGGATATACTAACTTTGTCAAGTTTAATCCATAAGTACTTTCTGGGGGGTGTTTTGCTAATTTTGTAATTTAAGTAATTTTTCACTTAAGTACATTTGTTCTTATTTCCACAACTGAAATGAAGAAAAAAAACGGTTCACAATGTGATTTAGTTTTTTTTTGTTTAATAAAATTATAATTTTTTTTACGAAACGGCAGTAATAAAGATTAGACCTTTTATTGGTAATACTCGATTTTCTTTCACAAATATTTTTTTTGGAAATTATGTCAAAAAGGATACGAAATAAATTTAGATCAATCGGTCCACGGGAAGACTTGGTCCATTGTTCCTGGAAAATTCATCAATTTATATGGGCGATCAAAAAATCCTTTTGCAATATCGCTTCTTAATCGCGAAATTATCTTAAGTGGTACTTTTTTCGAAAACCTTTTTTTTTATTCCAAATGGTTCCTTAGCATGTGGTGCATCTTTCCACATACTTAGAGTATGTTAAATATACATGAAACAGTAAAAAATGGAAATTTTATCATATCTCATTGTTTTTAAACAAAATTCATCGGTAAAAAATGCAAAACACCGTCTCCTGAAAAATTTCAAAAACGACACATGATAAATTCGCGCACAACCACCTATGTCCGTTTTCATGAAAATCGAGTTTTTGGCATTTTGGATTCCTGAGAAGAAGCTGCATCAGACAGGCTATAGTAGTTTGTGGGAATTGTAATGAAAGTAATTGAAAAATGAGGAAATAAAAATCAATTTCCATACAAAACATACCAATTTGAAAACATGTTTTTCATTTTCTAGAGTTTTGAAAAAATGGATGGTTGTGCTTTAAGGTATCGATATAGTAGCCGAACAATTTCAAATCTTAATAAAAGTCGTAAAGTTTTTTTACTCGAAACGCGCAGTTGCTTAAAAGAACTGTCAAATTTCATATATTTTGACTGCTCATCTGCACAACTGAATGCTTTCCGAGGGGTCTCCCACTTCAAATGAATCGGCCTAATGTAATATATTTTTTGGGAGAAAGTTTTTTTTTCTTCTTTTCTATGTATTTTTTAGGTTTACTGTCACTTACAATAAAATGACTTCCTCTATATTTTCGCTGTAATATTTAGCACGTAGATGCATATTGCTTTATTTTACCCGTTTTGATTTTTGGATCACCAATTGATGAATTTTCGAGGTACGGTGTTTTTACGTAAACCGATGAACCTAATTTTTTTTGGTAATTATTTTTACATCACGTCTAACAGTTCTTTGGAGAGGTTCAAAAGAGGTTCACTCCATGAAAGATAAAATATTTTTTTCTTTTTTTTTCTCCAAATTTTTTTATTTTGAAAAAATATTTAACATGATTTCTAATATTCAATAGCGGTTTGCGAACCAAAAACGTAAAAAATAAAATCCGTAATCGCAAACGGGCGAATCGATTCGAATTAAAACGAACACCTGTCTTTCTCCGTATCCCGATGGAGGGGTAATTAAAATTCTTTTGCAATAATAGATTACGTGGTAAAGAATAACATTTTGTGTATTAAAACGACGAAACACAATTACAGAATATGCATCTAAATACGAACTTAGCAAATAAAATTTCTTACTAATAACTTCGAGGTTTAACAGAATTTGGCAAAATGCGTGGGTGCACTACAGTTGTCATTTAAGCAAATTTATCAAAATAAAATATACGTATACTTAAGAATATTAAGTGATTTGTAGTCGTTCCGATTCATAATCTCATTGCAATTTATATGATGAATAATTTTTATGAAAAACAACGAAATTTCGTGGAGGTGTTTTCGACACTGAATTGCATGTGATATGGATGGTGTATGAATGTGCAAAGTAAATTATAAAATATATTTTACAAATAAATGCACTGGACTTGTACGTCAGCAGTGCTTCCATGTTGACTGATATGACAGGGGGGTGAGGGAAGGCAACTACTATGACGAAAATATATATTTCTTTCCAGTTTGCTGTGAATGTCAATCTTTAACTGAGCTCGGTTCTGCGCCTCCGTTAGCTCCATCATTTTCTTCATCGTGGAAGCTGTCGTCCTCCTCAGTGACTATATTCGACGACGACGGTTTCAGAGCATCAACGATTATTTTGATGGCTTTCTTACTTTTCGACGAATTATTTTTCTGCAGTCTTTTTAACGGCTTTGTCTTCTTCGAGTTGGAGCTTTTGGTTTTGGTTTTACTTTTGCTTTTGGTTTTTGAACTTGCCGCCTCGAAATTATGCTGCAATTGCCAGAACAAAGTGTGTCAGTCATATTTGATGAAATTCGCCATTATTTGGGCAATGACTTACCTTCGTCTTGTCTTCCTTATATTTGCCACCTATTTCGCCTACGCATTTGCCAGCACCACAAAAGCAGGGTTTCTTTGAGCCTCCCAATAAATCATCCCAATGGTAATTGAATGTAAGTTCGGTGTTCTGTAAGAAATGACAAAAATATTAAAAAAAAATAATAAAAATTCACACTCTGATCAACCTACCACCGGAATGTCTTTGATAGCGAACAGTCCCACACGATTTAGACCATTCACCGACCACTTTTGGGTCTCACAATTCGGATCGCATGAATGATTCATAAAACGCGCCAAATTGCCCTTGGGCCCAGCGTCAATGATGTAGTCCTTCTCCACCGAGAAAAAGTAGAAATTCTCATCGCGATCGATTGACTTTTGCTTCATGCGCTCTTTGAACTCATCGTCGTTGATAACTTCGCCGACGTACTCGATCACAAAAGTGCCCGCACTAATGGGTTCGCCACTGACCAGCCCGAATCCACGCTCATTCATGTAGATCACCTCCAATCGCGGCGATATTCTCGATTCGAACATTTGATTCTGGCAGCGATTGCCGGCCGGGCACAACTTCGGATTGCATTCATGGTAGAGCACGCGATTCAGGCATTCGGTGTCCGGACCGCAGGGATTCTCGGCGTCCGGGCTACAATTGCATTTGTTGTCCGTTTCCATGTCGACGTGCAACTTCACCGGGAATACGGCGCGGTTGGCTTTGATTCTTACGTACGGCTGCGGATGGAGCTTATCTTTGCTGGAGTTCGAAAGCTGTTGCGTTTGTTTCTTCAGCTTGATAATTTCGTACATTTTCTTTGCCTCTTGGACGCCGCGCACATAGCTCTGATCCAAATCTGTGAATGGTTTTTCAGAAAAATTAGATAAAAAATACAATCAAGCAAAGCATAGCAAAAAAAAAAAATTGAGTCACTCACGAGTTTTGGATTTCGGCGGCTCTGAGCTATCACCTTCGAGATATAGATAAACACGACGTCGTGATATCCAGCCATGGTCGTGAGTGCCGAAAAATCTCACAACGAATTCAGACGGCTCGTGATGCCTACGCGTTATATTCTTGGGTACTTCCGTGGGCGGCAGTATGATTGCAGGCCACCAACGGAAGTGTGTGAACTTGGCCCAGACCATTTCGCCGTACAGTGGCAGACGTCCCGATTCGCACTCTTCGCAGATGTAGCCCTCGTCCGGGTCGATGGGAATGTTCAGGCAGGTGGCATGCACAGCCGTGGGACATGTCTCGCAGCACACAACTCGGCCACCGCTTACGCATATAAAGCACCAACTGACATTCAACCGGGAATTGTCGCTGCTGTGGCGCGGGCAAATAATATGGCCGACTGTGAGAATTTGCGAACCAGCCGGTATGCATGTGGAGTCCGTGTGATAGCTGGCCGGGCATTTTACACACTTGGTCAATTTGGAGTTGCGCAGATGCTGGAATTTTCGTTTCGGATCGTCCGAGACGCAGGTGTGACAGACGTGGCTCGGGCAGCGGAATGATTCGATACAATTTTTGGATTTGGTGATTTTCGCTTGTGGCCAGTATCTACAGCAAGCCGGATGGAAGGCCTTGCCACAGTTCGTCATGTTGCAGGTGACGATCTCTTCCGTCGACGCGTCGTTGCTATTGCAGACGACGCAAGTGGGACCCTTGTTTAACTCGCATTCTGCACACATGTAGCCGCCGACTGGCTCCGACGACTCAGCTGTGATGTGTGTGACACCTTCCGATTCAGCGGTGATATGAACAACGGCCGTCGCTGAATTAACCACGTTTGACGTTTCGGCAGTAATGTGAACCAATGGCTTGCTGTTCACTTCCATTGGAATGTCTTGCATCGATAGTGATGACGCTGCATTTTCACCATTTGCGCTAATTGAGCTTGTGAGGTCAACAATAGAATTGTTGTTGTAGGGCTTCGACCGCTTAATGGCTTTGTTGCTGCTGTGGTCTTTGAGCGGATTTCGGGCGCAGTAAATGTGAAACCATGATTGGCAGCCCTTCGAGCAACGCTCCACTTTGCCAGCTGACTGATAGCAATATTTACATACGGGATCTCTGGTTAGGCCCGTGAACAAGTACTTTGGCTCCAAATTGAAAATGTCATCAATGACCTCTTCTATGGGGCGATTTAGTGGCTTTTTCGGCTTCTCATCCAAGCGTATGATCCGCTTCTGGATAATACTCGAGTTGGGGTCGGCCGATATTGGTAGCTGCAGACTGTCACGTATTTTAATAGTTTTCAGCCTATTCGACAGACGCCTTAGGCCTGTACCTTCGACAATCTCCACACTACTGGAGCCGAGATAATTCTCATTATGGACTTCCGTTAGACTACGCTGCAGCTGGTTGTGATTGATCTGTTTTAGTGCCCAAATGTTGCGCACTGCCACTATGAGACTTTGTTCCAACTTGTCGTCTTCGTTCTGCTCCATGACAAAATCCCTCATCATTTTGAAAAACTTTCGGAATTCGTTGTCGTTGAACAGTTCATCGTCCTGTTGGTCGCGCAATGAAGAAGACGCCCTAGTCGAAACGGAATTCGTTGCTTCATAGTGACTGTCGTTGCTCTCGCTGCCTGCTGGCTCCAAAAGACCATGTAGTTCATAGTCCTGTGTGATTTTTCGCCGTTTGGTTGTTGCTGTCTTCTTCACGGGCGAATAAGCCGGACTAAAGGGTGACACTGAACGATCTCTTTTCGTCGAAACGGACAGCTGTTTGGCAAATATATTATCTGTGGAGTCGTATAGGCTGCCAATGTCCGAAGTGGAGCCCAGAGGAAAGGCCATCATCGATTGTCGTCTCTTTCGATGAAGATTTCTGAATTCTCTATTATAATAAAGATAGCAAATGAAATGTTTAACGAAAAATAATGTTTTTTTTTAATTTCTAGACATAATATTAATAAAACATTTTCAAAAAAAAAAGATAAACTTTTGTTTTAAAAAAATGTTTTTAAATAAATTTTTTATAAAATTTGCGTGCATCATATGACTTTCGAATTGGATTGATTTTCAAACCGCAATACGGAGTATTTAGGTAACCCCTCATAAAGTAAAAGTTAGCTGTAAAATACTGTTGCTCATTTAGAAAAACATGAACTCAATCCAAAATGGAACTGGGCGCCTCATTAACTGAATAGTGTAATGAACTTTAAATCTCCAACTCTCCGCGATCCTAGAACATGTAAATAAAATGTATTTGGCTTCTTCTCACTCACTTGGATTTCTCGTATATTTCATAGAATTTTTCCAATCGATCGCTATAGTCGACCGTTGCTATTTGATTCGCCTCCTTGACGGCTGCATGCCAAGACAGTTCCTTGTTCTGCTTGGGCATTAAGTATCTGTATTTGGGATTGGATTTACCCAGTTTCCTAATCTCTTCCACGCGCTCCAGATAGCTTTCCAAGCTGATGTACGACATGAGCTTGTCCTGCCTGACCCAGTTACGACGACCGTTATCGCCAAAGAAGCGCACGTGCACGACAACCACTTCTTCACTGTTGGGCTGTCGACTTTCCGCCTCCGTTGTGATGGTTTTGCCTTCGGGGTCGGGACAAACCATACACGGCCAGTAGCAGTACGAATAGATTTGACCCCAAAACAGATCACCCGTCGAGAAGGACATCCACTCGGGCTCATTGATGACGGAAGAACCTTTGGCACTGTCCGTACTTACGGCCGACGGCGATTTGGCGGATGCAGCGACAAGATCGACATCGCTAGCCTCTAGAACCGTATCATTGTCGATTTTTTCCAATTGTATGCGCAGTTCGGTTCTACCAATCTCACAGCTGGGCGGTGTCACGGCATTATTACTCAGTTCGACATCGTTCAGTTGGAGTATCTCTGGTTGACTTTCTACTAGCTGCTGTTGCTCGACGGGAGTTGAACATTGATCTCGGTCGCGATGTTCTTCAATTTGTACAATGGAATCACTGGCGTTTTCCAGAGGCGTCAGTTTTTCAACATTTTCAGAAACCTCTATTGGTTGTTCCAGTTGTGGTTGCGCTTTTTCGGTATCTGTCATTTCAGCTGCCGCAACGGCGTCTGCTGATTTTTTCAAAAGTGCATCACTATTTTCGCTTGTTTCCTGCTTGCTTTGCGTTTCACTTTTGTCGTTTACTTCTTTCTTATACACACGCACTGCTGCGGTTTTCGCTGGTGGGGTTTGTGGATTTTTCAAGCTGGAACGTGTGGGCCGCTTTATACTGCTTGAGGATTGAGTGGGTTCTGCGTGCCTTCCTTTAGGCGACTCTAAAATCTCTAATGCGGCGCTGACCGGAGAGATTGAACCATTTTTCAGCAGCAGCTTGTCGATAGGGCTCACATACGACTTGATTGAGGGCGACAAGACGTTGGAGTTGTTGAGCAGGCCTGTGGAGTTTGGTGTGCGCCGTAGGCAACCAAATACTTCGGTGGTAGCACTCAATACTAAAACTTCATCGCTTGCCTGAGAAATATCCGCGCTGCAGTTCCCGTGACGACGACGGCCACTCCGTGTTCTTTCCGATGAACCCGACTCCATATCAGTTTTGGATGAATGTGTTGGCGTTGTAAATCCAATGTACTTCGGGTTCAAGGTTGACGTCAAATTTGCCAGCAAGTCGCGAGTTCCTAAAAAATAAAATATTTTTTGTGTAGGCAAAAATTCAGAGACTACACAATTTCGACGTACTTCTTGGCGTTGAACTGAGTGTTGGCGACGGCGAGGGTGCAGAAGTTTCGTCCGAGGCATTCTTGGCATCTTCTTCGAGTGGCAATTTCACTGAATCGCCCGAGGAAACGAGCCGTTCTCCAGACGCGTCGTTGCTGCTTTTGTTGTTTGCATGGCGTGAGGAATTTCCATTTCGCCCTCCTCCCGACCTACCCACAGCACTGCTAACTTTTTGTCCATCCTTTTTTGCAAACGATTCTCCGCTGCTAGATTTAACTACAATTTCAAATCACACTTTATAATATTGGCCATTTCAATAAGAAATACGAATCTCACCATCACTGATTTGCATGCTGATTTGCGCGTGAATAATTTAAGCAAAAATGCGAAATGCGAAATATACCAAGCCAGCCACTGTTTCGACAAAACTAGCGCGCGCCAAAAAATTGCAGCTGTATGCTGTCAAATTTTCTGTTAGTGACAGTGCTGTCAACACGGTGATATTCATCCACAATTTAGAGGTTTTTTGTAGGGTATAAAATCCTCACGAGAGCAATTCCCTAGTAAATATCTCACAAACACAAAATTAAAAAAATCTTACGTGAGACAATATCTCACAGCATTTACTAATTCTCACAAAAAATATAACTGCAGTTCAAAATCTCACAAAAATTCTCACTCTGGCCAAAAAGTTGACCACACTGTTAATTATCGACAGGGATGATTTGCTCGTGACAAAGTGGAATTTTTAAGTACTATTTCATGTCGTTTCAAATGACCATCGTCAAAACGATAGCACAGTTACTCTATCAAGTTCTTAACGAAATATGTGACAAAGAGCAGATAAACTCTTGGTAGTGAAAACGAGATACAAAATTTGCATAGAAAATATACTTTGAGTATTTATATTTACACATACAATTTTTCAATTAAAAAATATTAAGGATATTTTTCCTTAATTTATTTTGTATGAACAGTGTAATGACAAATTATAATTTATGTTAAATGTCTTGATGGTGTAAACGGGCTTTACTGAAACTGACCCTAAATAATTTCATAAGAAAACTTTTGAAATTATTGTTGCATACTTTTGGTCACAAAAAAGCAGAGAGTGAGAAAATTTTAAGTCAACTGAAAGCGAGCGCAACGTTTCGTTATTATTTTTTAATATTTTGAGTATATAAATATATCGAAGTGAGAACAACTGCGGCTTTAACTACCATCCTAAGTCCAATATTTTTTTAAGTCGACTTAATTGAGCTAGAAATGCCATCGAATTCCTTTCCATCTACTGTTTATGTACATATATTTAGGTAAACCCTTGGAGTCTGTACTTATTTAAAAAAAAAGTTATTGAAAAAAAAAACAAATTCGCATATGTTAGAATGATCACGTAATGCATTTAAAATAATCACTTTAATGTAATTAAGAATGCGTTCACTTCTTATTTGGTTTTTTATACCCCCACACTCACTGTATATATATATATTCTGGGTATTACTATATTGCGGTGGCAGTTTTGAAGATATCGACCTGAAATTTTGGCAATCTGTTTTTTACTTATCGGACAAAAACTAGGGTTGACTCCTATTAAAGACAAAAAAAAGTAAAAATTTTCCAACTTTTTATTGTTGCGTTAGATTGAAAATGTTTGGAAACGTATTTTGACATGGTCCCAGGCTCCGAAACCATATATATAAGGGTCAAAATAAGGTCTAGAGAACACATTTTTTTTGGGTAGATTCGATTGGAAATTTTTAGAAACGGATTTTGGACATGGTCCACCTATACATATAACCACTTATAAATGGCTCAAAATGGGATCTTGAGACCAAATTTTGTTATGTTCGAGGTACTTCTAATTTCCTACTGTGGGGGAGTATTTCAGTTTCGGCATAGCTCTCTATTTTTTTTTAAAGGTTACATCCACTCAAGTTTTAATTGCAATTCTTCTTTAAAACATTTTTATGGATAATATTGATTTAATTTGTTTTGAAGATAAGTTTTGAAATTTTAAATACAACTTAACTCCATTTCATTCAATATATGAAGACCTTTGGTTTTGCAATAAAAGATTAAGTCGATATTAGCTCATAATATCTGTGACGACAAGCAAAAATCACATATTCTGTATGTGTATTTCTTAATTTACTCATTTAAACTTAATCTATGAACATATAATTCTTACAGAATAATTAAGCAATGGAGATCAAGAAATATATAAAAAAAAGTATTGTAACCCAAGTAAACATAGTCTTAGATAAAAAAAAATAAAAATCTCCAAAAATTTGAGAATGGGTTTTCTTCATAGAATGTCCATTAACATAATAATTTGAAAAGCAAATCATAAAAAATTCGATAAAATCTTTATGAATCTGACAATGAATCTGCTTTACTTAACGTAAAAGGCAAACAAATTCTGTGCACAATTTCCGAACAATAAACAAAGGCGTATAAGTTAATTGAGATTTCGAGTGGCCTCTACTCATTGATTTTTCACTTGCTAGGAAGAGCAATGAAAACACAAAATTTACATATTGTGAAAAGTTTACATAAATTTGAAAAATTTCGCGTGATAACTTGACTTGTTACAATTGAAACTTTACTGTTTACTATTTGACGGAATGCAATCGCGAATGTAATCAACAAATTTCCAGCTGAATTATAAAATCTATTAAATGAGCAGTGAGCCTCGAAATGATTCAATGAAATTGTGCATTTTTTGCATTTTTGTGTGTATTTTCGTAGCAATCATTAAAATAATTTCGAAAATATCTTGCCCAGCTCATCTTGCACATGGGACAAAATACTACAATACAATACAAAATCGCATGCATAGCCGCAGTGTCGCTGAACAATTTAAAGTTGAAATTTTAAACTTTCAAAAGTGGTATACTTGCGCATTCGTCGTACACATGCGTCTATTAGCAACAAGCGTTTAAACTTAAAAGTTTTTTTTATTTTTTTTATATTTTTTTTATTTAAGTGGTGGTGGTCAGATACCTACACTTTGCACAACCTTTTCATCATCGCAGCCATAACTAAATCGGTAGCGAAAAAGGTAGACATCGGACACACAGCAAGCACGGCGCACTCATCAACGCGCTTGCGTATATGAGTGACGTTTCTGCCTTTGCTTATGCAAAGAATTCGAATTCCATTCAAGGTCGGCGGTGTAAAAGAAAGCCGACCTTGAACAGAAAATGGTCGACGAACGATAAACGGTTTTTAGGTTTGCATAAGTCTATTGTCATTCAACAAATTGAATGGAATCGGGAATCGATAAAAGAAAAAAGATAAAGTAAGCAAAAGCTCACACACATATGAACAAAAAATAAACAAAACAATTAATTTTTTCGTTCAATTTGTTCAATTTGTTTATTTTATTAAATTTTGATGTTTGTTGTTTCTTTTTCTTTGCTGCAATGCAGACCGAATTAATTGGATCAACTTTTGATAAGAAACTATTTAAAGGTTTATTGTAGAGAGTTAATGAAGGAACGCTTAATTAATAAAAATTAAAAGAAGAATATACGATTTAATAATAAACAATTTTTTTGACTTAAATAAGAAATTAATCATTGAACTCTTACATACTTCATAGCTTTGTTAATTTATATTTAGTTACCCTTTTAAAGCATCTAAGAATCTAAAGTAATTCCATAGTTATGACCAAGTGGTTACGCCTGTGGTTCAGAATTGGGATCAGAAGACGAATCACACCTCACACCCCAGAAATATTTCCCACTTGCAGAATACGTTGGTCGTTCTGAATAGACGAACAAACCTGATAACGTGGACCGGTTCAGCTGAATTCAGTTCCTACGTTTATGTGGGGTTCTTTAAATGTATTGTATAAAATAATAAGTAATTTATGCTAATTACACGAAGTAAAAGCACAACGCACTTTAACAATTGACAGCGGCCAACAAAGTTTGCCATTTAAGTGTTTGGCCTGCTGCTAAGATAGGTTAAGTAAATCCATATTAATGAATGTAATTACTTGGAGGTAATTAACATTTCTCAACTACAGGTGGCCAAGGGGTTATCTGGAAAACGTCTAGCTATTGACAAGTGTTAAGAACCGGCGAATGTAGTAGTGTACACATTTTTATGGACAATCTGCAAGATTGTCAATCGCTTGGAAACACATCGCTATTAGAACATTCGATCTCATCTCGAAATGACCGTTAAGCGTGAAATGCTTTTAGGACAATTTGCCTTTGCATTGCAATTCGCTGCCGTTGTAATATTTGATTTATTTTGTTTGCACTGTTTTTACTACATGTCCGTCTCTTTTCTCGCCGAATCCCAACATCCATGACGCACGGATTTAGTAATCCGGATTACGCTGTGCGTAGCGATAGCGGGCAAACACGTCTTGACCATTCGCTTCAGCTGCATATTGAAATCACCCATGATATATGCGCATTTAAGTATATTCAAATTGTGGGTGTGTAGTCCTGAAAATGTATGAGAAATCCTTGGCTAAGATCATATTTATTTGATATGCTCACACAATCACAGCCACTCAAATAAATATGTGCAGTGGCACTCCAAACGCTCCAAAGAGTTGTAATTAAATCTCAGATACCCCGCACCGTACGAGATCTGCATAAATTAGCAAGAAAACCCATTAAACGACAAAATGAAACAATTCTTCGCTGTGGTGGTTATAAAGAGTCACCCGTTTTCGTACTCCAGTCAAAAATACTCACACGTACGAGTACTCCAGCGTGTATGTAAGAAATAGTAACATAAAAAAAAGTTAAGAAAAAAAATCGCTATATTTTTCGCGGTTATTTTGTGGCGCAGTTGTATTGCTGTTCGAGTGGCTCCTCTGTTCCATTTGCTTATCCGTCCGTCCGCCCGTCTGCCCGTGCGCCTGTTTGTGTGCCGTGTGCCGCTTGTGAGCCAAGTGAGCTGTTCAGCTGAGCTCAGTATCGAAACGTAGCTTGATCGTGTCACTTGGTTCGGTGCGAAGCCGTCGCAGTATTGTGTTGGAAGTTAAGGAATTACAAAATCATCTGGTTTTCAAGTGGTAGGAAATTATATGTAAAATTTTAGTGAATTACCAAAAATAAACGAAACGAAAAGAAAAGAAACAAATACAAATGAAAACGAAAATGCAAATAAAATAATCAAATAAAATAAGAGCGCTTATGTAGTGAAAACAAAAGACCCAAGACGCAAACTTGGTCTTTGTGCATACATACATACAAACCTACTACCGACGATTCATGCGATTATGCTGTGAGTGAGCAAATGTATTATTGGATTGCCCCGAAAAATACAACACCACACCACACCACAGAAACACTACGCAACATTACAAAATGTGTTAATTTTTCAATAAAATCCGATTCGTTTGTGTTAACGAATTGTGCAATCGTGAACTAAAAAAAAAAGCACAAAACGTACATATCTCAAGAAAATAGAAACATTATTTTTCGATTGTATTCGGGTGTCGTCTTCTTGGTCTTTTACTTAACTGCCATAACTTGCATCACTTGTGGCGGCCCTCCCGGTTTGCCACTGCCTCCCATCGATTCATGTTGATGCTGCCGTCGATGTACTGCCAATGTTGCTGCTTGCTCAACAATCCACAATAAGTGGGTATTTAGTTCGGGCATTGTGAATCCGCATGTGCGAGCGGCTTGCTGAGCTTCCTCCTCGAAAAGCGTTGGTCGCCGCTCGCCGAGTTGCCTGTGCCTCATCGGTGGTGATGGCAGTCTTTGTTGTCTCTCGTCTACAGGTTCCATGCTTGCGCTACATTTGTTGTTTTGTTATATAATATTTGCTGGTATCGTAATTCATATCGTTATTTGTTGCTGTGGCCGTTTTTGTTGTTGTTTGGTTGATTTTTTTCTTTTTTTGCAGTTGACTGACGTTTCTGCAATTTCTGTGTCAACTATTTATTAATATTGTCTATGAAACACATTTAATGGCCATTTAACCAAGTCCTTTTCAGTTACATGTACATATTTTTCAAATAATTACAAATTAAAATGAAATTAAATATGTGGCAACATAATGTGTTGTTTCGCAAATTATATTGTGGTAGGTTGGTAGTAGGCATGACTCAAGCAGAAGAGTTGCTGGACAGCTTCCACAATTATTTTGCAGTGTACAATTGCTTTTGACAATAACATGTTAATTGATTCTAAATGCTGAAAGAATTATTTTGGGCTAAAAAATTGGTTCTTTTTAAGATTAAAGCGAATTTTTCAATATTCAAAGTTGAGCATTTCAAATTTAATTTAGGGAAGTACCTGCCTATTAAAAACTCGATGGTTACCACAGCTTCGGCGTCAGACAGAAAGACAGACAGACGTAAAGACGGACGGAAAGACAGAATACAAAAAACAAACATATATATTTCGTCGTCGTTCTAACAAAAATTGCTTAGTCCAAATTTATAATTTTCAGATTTTTTTGTTTAAAGACGAAAATGCGCTCTAAAAATCCAAAAATGGTTAGACATCAATGTTTTTGGGCGAAGAAAATAGGACAAATGGACTTAGGTAGTTCCGATTGACAAAGATTTCGTTATGAAAATGAGAAACAATTAAACCAAGACTATTCGAATTTGAATGTTGTTGGACTCAATGCATAAAAAAACCATTTTGTAAAAACACACAAAACCTAGGTTCAGGAAAACCTAGAAAACCTAGGTCCAGGGACGAAGAAATCGGGACAAAAGGATAGAAAAACATTTTGCTTTTTTGAAGAAATTCCAAATCATTGGGCTAAAAATGGTCGGATCGGAATATTTTTGTGCTCATTGCATAGAAGAACCATTCTTTGATAATTCGAAAAAAAAGATTTTAAAGTCGAGGCCCAGGTACGTTGGTGGTTGAAATTTGACCGGCAGAAACAATATTTCAACTTCACGTACGTCAAAAGTAAAAAATTTTAAACTCTTTTCGTAAGGTTTTTCAGTGATTTGGCTAATTTGTTGTTGTTTCGAAGGACTAACGCTCATGAAATTTTATATTTTATCTCTCACATGAAGGACCCGACCACTATGTATGCTATTGCTTATACTTTTGGCTTTCAGAACTTTTACATTGATTACTGTCGACACTTAATCACATTGAATCTAGTTGGCTTTTTGCATTATGAAATATCTTGCATTTACCATTAGAATAAATAAATAAATAATGGCCTCATTATATCACGTTTTTAAGAACGTTTTTATTGCGTGATTTTTTTTAATTTTGTATAATAAAATGTTTTTAATGTTGTAATTACTGTGTAACGTATTTATTAATTCCATTCGCTATGCATTAATTATAATGTAGGATTCTTAAATTTGCGCTTTGAGAAAGTATTTAGAACTCGTTCGATAACTAACACAGACCTGCTGTTAATAAGACTAATTAGTGACTAATTAAGTAAATATTTATTAAGAAGGGCAAATCCTAAGTTCAATTTCGCAGGCATGTGTTAACTTATTTTAATCGAAATTGAGAAATTACCGATCGATTGATTGATAAGATCAAATGTCAAATTGTGTTCAATTATTTTGATTTCTCGCAAATAACTAAAATGGAATTTTACAAAATTACCAATCCATTAGTTGACACATTTAATTTGTAGTTTTGTAAAATTTGTAGCTTTAGCATATTCTAATTTACGATGGTACTTGAACCTCGCACCTGACTGCAAGTAATCTGTTATATGAATTTGTATACTTGTAGTGTCACTTGAAAAATTTGCATGTGAGTACAAGTTGGTACGGAATAATGATGGAAAGAAAAATAGAAGCGTCTTACACACAGTTTTAATGCACTTTTTCGTTTGGCCTAATAGGCACATTGTGAGAGCTGGTTAAGTACTATCTATGTTTAAAATTTAATTTGCAGAATGTGTGTTAGTGAGCGAATGACATGGCCTATAATATTGAGAAACGCTTTGCACTGCACATCGTTTTTTAAGGCTTTTTCCTTCTTTCTTAGTTTTAATAGTTTTATGTGCGGTTACAGCAACCATGTTTAATTGTAAAGTTAACGAGCACACTTTGGTAAACAGCAGTGAACCAACAAAAGAGTGTTTGTCTTACCAATACGACTTCGCTTGAAACGCGCTCTGTCATCGCAAAAGTAAATATAAATAAAATATTGCATTAATACACTGTGAGGTGTGTTTTTTTTTTGTTTGAAGTTTTTTTTTTCTTTGAGTTTTTGTTGTTGGCTTTTTTCGCTGTTTTTGTTGACTGCTCTGTGGTTTTTTAGTGTTTTTTTTTTGGTAGTTCGTTTCGTGGTGGTGGTTCGTACTCAAAATGTTGCACATTGCTTACATATACATATACGATCAATCTAGTAGCTCCGACCGAACGAACCTGTTGGCAACCTTGGATTTTTTTTCGGTTCGTTATTTCGGCGGCGATTCAGCTAAATTGTGGATATGCAATTGCTTGTGTGAATCTTTTAACTGGAAATGCACGTGTGTGAAGCAATTGTACACTGGCGAAAATGATGTTATTAGGCACAGACATGTCAACGTAAATGTGAAATAATGAAATGTCACAGGGTTCGCTACAGTGTACATACGTACCCATTGGGTCGGTTTGGTGATTAGTGATTGATGGGCATAAAAACTTAAGTAATTGAATATCAATTGTATTGAAATTCAATCTCTCGTTAAGGTCTCCGCTTCAGCTTGGAAGTGTGAGTGAGCTAAAAAATTTGTAATTACAAAATAGAGTTTTTAACACTTTGTACTAACTTTGCGGTCAAGGAACTGTGTTCAGCAATCGTAAAAATATTACTTGGAAAAGATGTAAAATAAAATTCTAAGTTTCTAAAAGTTTCCAATTTGATGACTTGTGGGCGGACAGGCATTATTATTTTGTTTTATTGTGTTTTATATTACCTTGAAATGTACTAGTAAACGACTAACTGTACACAGATCAGTAATTAGGCAAATTGAACGAGTCGACTTGTTTTAATTCCCACAGAAATTATACATTTAATTTCAATTCAGTTTTATCGGCCCTACTGATTTTTAATTATTTTAATAGCTCAGAGAAATTACAAAAACAAATAAAAATAATGAAGTTGTAAGCGTGCAGATATCCATAGTTACAGATATTTAAATTTCATGTAAATTTCCATAAAGACCAGAAAAGGGTTCTGTGGCGTACGCCATTTGATAACTTAATTTATGTTAATCAATTTTGTATGCAAGATTCTTTGTGTTTTTCCAGATAGTCTACGAATTTGTTAATTTATGTAGCTATTCTTAAACCGGAGTGAGGAGAACACACATATTAGCATTACTGGCGTACGTACCGCTGCGTACAAAACAATAAGCAACAACAAAAGAAAAAGCACACATCAAAATGACTGCCGTAGAAGTACGAAATGGTTATAAATATTATGGAAGCAAGTCCAAACCGAAGATCATACTCAATTGCCTGAATATGAACGTGATGCGCGGCTCAATGTGAGTAGAATACGCAATTAGCCAATGCGAGCTGAATTCTAAATATCTTCCTTGTCTCGTATCAAATCAAAGTTATGGACTGCTGGGAGCCTCAGGCTGTGGTAAGACAACGCTGCTCTCGTGCATAGTGGGACAGCGGCAGCTGAACAGCGGAGATGTCTCTGTATTGGGTTTGAAGCCAGGGGCGCCTGGTAGCGGCATACCCGGAAATCGTATAGGTTATATGCCACAGGTGGGTCATGATATAGTTTCCATTGCATTATAATATTACTCTTACTATTCGATTACGATTGATTCGCTAGGAAATTGCTCTCGTGGCCGAAATGACTGTCAAGGAAACGGTCTACTATTTTGGACGCATTTATGGCCTGACCGATGAAAAGATAAGGGAAAAATTCAAAATACTGCGTGACCTTTTACAACTGCCGCCCGCAAAGCAATTGGTCAAGAAGTGCAGTGGCGGTCAGCAGCGGCGCGTTTCATTTGCGTGCGCCATGATTCACGATCCCGAACTGTTGATTCTAGACGAGCCAACGGTGGGCTTGGATCCCATGCTGCGTGAGAAGTATGTATTAAAAGCACATGTTTTTGCCCCCTCCATTTTGTTAGATGATCTTTATTCGAACTACTTGTAGAATCTGGGATTTTCTTGTAGAATCCACTAGAAATAGTAAAATGGCTGTGATTATTACAACGCATTATATTGAAGAAGCCAAACAAGCCAATTGCGTAAGTTGAAGTCGCCTAAATGCACTTCATTGTCTGATCTATTTTGTATTCCGTAGATTGGCCTGATGCGTAATGGCATACTGTTGGCTGAGGACACTCCGGCCAACATAATGCTGAAATTCGAGTGCAATTCCATTGAAGATGCTTTTCTTATATTAAGTCAAAAACAGGGCGATACCGATGTGATCCAAGCGACGAATGTTAGGAGCACACAACACACGCCTGCTGCTGTGATGAATTCGGTGGAGGTAATCGACACGAGTATGAGTGTCGAGAAGCCCCCACTAAAATTCGTCGACGAGAACGACAATAAAACGCAATGCACTGACTTGGATGAATCGGAAAATCGTAAGAAAATATTCTTCACCACGCGGGGACGCATCAAAGCGTTGATGACCAAGAATTTCGTGCAGCTCTTTCGTCAACCTTCGTAAGTGTAGCATAGAATCGATATAAATTATTCGAACTGATTACATGTGATTTTATTGTGAACATTTCAGTGGCATCATCTTCATGTTAATGTTTCCGCTCATTCAACTGTCCTGCTTCTACTTGGCCATAGGAAAGACGCCGACAAATCTGAAAATTGGTGTGGTCAACAGCGAAATCTCGGACTTTAGCACGTGCTTCGATGCCAACTTGAAGACCGTGTATAACACCAATGACACCTGCCAATTCAATAAAATATCCTGTCGATATATAACGGAACTGGGCAATGGCATAGCCGAACAGGTAAGGCGTTTCTGTGTGTATTGAAGGGACTTAAGTAATCTTTAATATGTTTAGGTGTATTACAATACCATCGAAGAAGCTCATAGGGCGGCCAAAAAAACAGACATCTTAGGCTATCTCCATTTTCCACATAACTTTTCCGAATCGATGAAGGCTGTAATGGAAGATGGACGCTATGCTGATGACAGTGCGTTTGTAAATGCTGAACTTACTGTGCGCATCGATATGACAGGTATAAGCGTATAACTCAATGAAATTCCATTGGTATTTATTTTATTATATTCTTCTTTCAAGATCAACAAATCGCTTTCTTTATCGAGCGCAAGCTACGCGATAGTTTCGGTGTCTTTATGAAAAGCGTTCTAGCGGACTGCAATCTGCCCACTTCCCTCGCAAACATTCCCATACAGTTTCAGCAACCGGTGCATGGTTCTTTCGATATTGAGTTTCAGCAATATGTGGCTCCTGGTGTGGTAATGACGTAAGTGCTTCAACTTGAATCTGACACAGAGCCGAATTTCCTAAACAATCTGTGGAATTTAATTCCAGTATGGTCTTCTTCTTGGCCACTCTAATGACCGCTGCCGTATTCATATCCGAGCGTTCGGATGGTGTCTGGGATCGTACATTGGTTGCTGGCGTGTCGGCCACTGAAATGCTGTGGGCTCACCTCTTGACCCAACTAATCATAATGGCCTTCCAGTCATTCGAAGTTATTATGTACATTGGCTTAGTGTTTGACACGTACAACAAGGGTGATACAGCCACGCTAATTGGCCTCTTAACACTAACTGCATTTTGTGGAATGTTATTCGGTAACTACGTAAAAGCCTTTTGACTCTGACAAAACTAATATTTAATTGTATATTTTCGTGTTTCATCATTTAATAGGCTTGCTCATATCTGTGTACTGCAAATCGCATACAGAGGCGAATTTCGTAGCCACCGGGGCATTTTATCCAATGATTATACTCTGCGGTGAGAAGGCTTATATACAACATTCCCAATGACTTCTTTTGACAATTTCTTATATTGTGCAGGTCTCTTGTGGCCACTGGAGGGAATGCCGAAAACGCTACAGGACATTGTCGTGTTTTTCCCATTCACAATACCCTCAATATCGGCCCGCAACATTATTGAGAAGGGTTGGTCCATCACGAATGGACAGGTGTATAATGGCTTCATTGTGATGACAGCGTGGATTGTGATTTTCTTCACGCTTTGCATTGTGGGCATCAAGAGGAAAGCCTAGCTTGTCCAGCTCGCGCGGTTTTGCTGTATACAAAGACGTTTAAGTTATCACTAGCATTTAATTTAATTGGAACGCTCGCATATTCATATACTTTATCATTTGTGAATTTATTTCCTCATTGGCTCATTACGTTCTTCTATTTATAAAAATATTTCATTCAAGCGGAGATAAGATGTAAGTTCCGAATAAGAAGAAGACATGGCGTATCAAGTTTTCTTCTCTGTACTGTTTTTGATTATAGTTACTTCAATGTGTCGCTAACGGCCTGGCCTGGCCATCCATCCAACGGTTATATTATAGTTCATGCATTTTAATATCTTTAGTTAAGGTTTGATGACAATTGCGTAGTATTGATAAAGTAACAAAAAGGGATTTCGAAGGTCAAAAATATTTACAATTTCAAACAAATATTTATGTATATATATATATACAAGGCTACTGTTTCATATCATGCACGCACATATATTACAATAGCGTTATTTATAGATTAGCAACATTCTAGTATCGAATGTGGACAACCTAAGCTTATTTTAAATTAATGAAGAATTGTGAAATTTTTTTTGTAACACTGTAAACCAAATAATTATATTTTGAAATATATTATTTTATATTATTCTTGTTCATTAAAAATGGGTTTCTTTTCGTATTTATAGTTTTCGTATCAAAGGTATTTGCAAATTTTTTAAATCTTGCTAAACTGTTAAAGGTAACATGACACATTGTGATTTATGCTTAAAATGCTGCCAGATTTATCATAAATTCCACGAAATATTACATTTCAAGTGAGAAAATAGCTCACAACAATGAAAAATCCCACAACAAATCTCATAGCAAAATAAAAAATCTCACTCAAGTTAAAATTCTCACAAAAATCTCACTTCTTACGAGCCATTACAAAATTTCAATATGAGATAAATCTCACAAATCTGAAAACAGTGCCGTGGAGGGAATGGTATTATCAACCAGCCAATTCTAGAGCGATTTTAATATTTATTTTTTTTAAATGTTCGCCTTGTCGTCAGGAATCGATTAGGCTCCCGAATTTCTGATTCCGATCACAAGGATTAAACACAAGGATTAAAGCACTCAGTATGTCCAACGGCGGCTACGCTATCAGCAGTACTCCTGCATTCAAGTTCTTTCTGTGAGAGATAACATTTCCGGGACCACATTTACTTAAATAAATTTAAAATGCTGGCAACACTGCTCACAATTCATATTTTCAGTATGAATTATCATTGTTAAATATGTCAATAATTAATTGTCGAAATCACAAATTTCGGGGCTTAATTACTTTTAAAAAATTATTGTTAAAATCGGTCAGAATTGGCTGGTCGATAATACAGGGACCGACCCACCGTTATTTCGTTGAATTTTTTTCAGTGTAAATGCAGTCCAGATTTCCCTTATAAATTGAAATTACTCTCAATTGGGCAATACTGGTCTAAAAAAGCAATCAAATCAAATTAAAAATTTGAGTACTGAGTACCGAATACTTTTAGAAGTCGATGAGTATTTCTAAGGCAATATCGAATATACAATACAATCGAATAAGTGTTGACCAAATTAATTATAATTATAATTTTTAATAAATTAAATTTCCTAGAATAAAATTTAACTGGTGAATCCATGGACCAACAACTTGGACTTGTGGAGAAAATCGTGCACGAGGTGAAATCGCAAGGCGTGTTTGACGATTTCCGCAAGGATTCCATGTCGGACGTTGATACTAAACCTGCCTATCAAAATTTACGACAGCGGGTCGACAATTCTGTGAACAAGTTTCTGCAAGAACAGCGTTGGACGCCGGAAACGAACAAGAACCAGTTGCGAGAGCGTCTCAGGAGGCACATTGCCGAGTTAGTATTTGGTGGATAGTAAATTTGGTGGATGCAAGCAAGCTAAATATTTTCTAAACTTCTTTTAGGTCTGGTTTCTTGGATGTTGGCGTTGAACGAATAGTGGATCAGGTGGTAAATCCCAAGATTGGCAGCGTTTTCCAGCCCCGAATCGAAGAGATTGCTTATAAATGCCTGGGCATACCGCTGCCGCCAATCAAATATGAGCCGCCACCACCGCCAATGATGCAGCAATTGCATCCACTACCGCCGCTGCCTTTGAACGGATCAGCGCTAAAAGTGGAGACAACCAGCAGCTTTTTGCTGGACCTGGAACAAGTAAGTCCCGATTCGGACAAGGCCACAGTGAAATCGGAATGCAAAGAAGAAGATCCCGAATCGCTCGATATGGATATGGATATTGAGGAAAAGCCCGATGAGGACGACGAGTCGCCACCCTTCGAGCCATTGGTGAAATGTGACAGTCCTGAGTTTAAACAAGAGCCCGTGGATAACGAAACGCCTAATACGGATGTCGAGATCAATGCGATTGAGTCACATATGCCGCATGATCCCATACTACCGCCTGGCGTAGAATTGGATACTGAAACGCAAGATACGTCCATATCCGCCAACACTGTCGAACCGGACTCTGAAAAGGAGACAAGTCGTTCGCTGGACGCTGTTGGTGTATTATCGCAAGAGTCGCAGCTGTCACAGGTGTCCAGCGACAGCCGGATCTCAACGGCATCGCACGACTTCACCGAAAACGGAAACGGTGTGGCGACGAAGAGTCAGTCACCGAAAGACGCAGCCGTCAACATATCCGAGGAAGCACAAATGCCCAAGTTCAATGAAAACTCCAGTGAGGTTGTCAACGGAGGCGGCCAGAATGCTTCGGAGCTGCATTTCGATATCAAAAAAGATGAAATCAAATTCGAAGGTATGTCTTGGATTTTCCGTAAGATGACTTCTCTTTGAAGTGACCACAACTACGTCACAATTTCAGGTACAGAGAGAAAGAGCAATTTACTGCCCACGGATGACGTGGGCCAGACGCACGATGTTGCTTCTAGTGAAGCAAAAGAAGACATTAAAGAACCCAACAACTCGTTCCAGTTTGCCAACGCCACGGGGGCTGACAGCAGTTTCGGTTCTTCTTTGGAAGACACTTGCTCGGCGCAATTGTACATTGCTGAAAAAACCCTGGACGAACCCAAAACCCAGTCAGAACCGAAATCTTCGGCACCAGTCACTCCTCCCAACGAGAGCACCACTGCAGTCAGTTTGCCAGCACCACCACCGTCGCAACAGCGACACTCATCCTCCTCCTCGTCGCGACACAAGAAACATTCAAAGGATAAGCGGCGACGATCACACGAAAAGGACAGACCTAAGTCGAAGGAAAGCAGAGATAGGCACCGCAGCAGTAGCAAGCATTCGACCAGCAACAGTTCGAAACACTCGAGCTCAGCCCACAAGAGCAGTGATGCAGCAAGCAAAAGTGAAAAATCCACGGTGAAGCATTTGACGTCTTCATCCTCATCGTCCAGCCGCTCGGAAGGCTCCAAGCGGGAACGCTCTGAACGTTCAGAGGCCGACAAAGAAAAAAGGCACACCACATCATCGTCCTCCGCCAGCAAAGAGCTCTCGGTCACCTTTAAGAAAGATGAGCGCAAATCGTCCATTCCCAACGATGACCACAACGAAACGAAGAACAAAATGAATTGGCGAAAATCGACAGACTCCAACGATGAGGACAAATGTCCGGGCAGTGGTGCGGGTACGGGCTCATTACCTCTGAAATCACCCCAATCCACGACGACGGCGAGTAATGCTGCAACGAATACGAATAAGACCTCCTCCAAGTCAAGAAGTTCCACCACCGAATCGAAATTGCAAAATGGTAAACTTCGTATAAAATCCAATTGTTGTGATTTAAATTTTTCCTTCAATTTGTCCACAGATTCCCACGAAAAGGAAATGCCAAATGCGAGCCAGTCGATGGCACAACATCGCAACAAAGTGGTGCTCTTGAACGATATACTGCAAAACCCGACCACCGACTTCATTGACCTCGAAGCGCATACCTTGCATTCGAATCACGTACAGGTTCAGATCGTATCCACAGTGGCCGCAGATGCTACAATCCCACATCCTAAATCAGATGCTAGCACTGGCTCTGACCAAGAGCTTTTATTCTTCGATGAACTCAAAGGAAATGAGTTTACCGACCGCCTAAAGCTGCTCGAAGCTGCCATGGATGGCTGTCGCAATGCGGTCAATAGTTTGCGCTTTGGTCGCCTGGACCAAAGTGCCGCAGTCGATCTGTACGACGAAATGGCCAAAGGAAAAGAGCAGCTCCTGCCGCCAGGCACTAAGCGATCAGTAAAGTGCCCAACCCAGGCGACGTTGCACGTCGATTGTATTCAGTATTCTGCGACGAACGCAGGCGAACAAATTGATTTCGAGGCGGAAATCGACAAGACGCCGCGCAAACGTCTCCGGAACACCGAGACCAAACCATCGCCCACCCCCTCCGACAACAGTGTCAATTCGAAAGAGAACGAAATCTTTGACAAGAATTCCGGTAAGTTTCGCCCCTTCGCTTGGCCGAGGAGCTTTCGTATTATTTAATGTCATATTTTGATTGCATTTCCATTGATATCATTTTACTTTGAATAGCGCAAATGCATTCATGAAATGCATTTGTGCGTCTGTGTGTGTGCGTAACATTTGTTAATTGTTATCTACTCTACATCCCTTTTAGATGTCCATTCAAAACTAAAATAATACCATCCGAGTCATAAGCATGTTCAATTAAACTAGTTTTAGGAGAAAGCATTTAGTATAAGTGAAAATGAATCGTGCTGGGTAAGAATACGATTGCGATTGCCAACTCAACTCGCCTTCATGCTCGTTTCGCTTACTCTACATCTTATCTCTATCTTCCTATCTTCCTACATCACAGTGCTCTTATTGTACACCAATCAAATTCATAACTATCCATTTACAGTAGATGCGAAGAGTCGCCGCACGAATGCTTCAAATAAATACAACCAACAGCAGCGATACACAAGCGAAGATCTCTACAAGCCCAGGCCCATACTGAGTCAGCGATCACGGCGACGCGGTGTGGACACCGTCATTTAATGGAATTTGCAATATTTAAGATTTTAAGATTTTGTTTTGCTTTTATTGTCGCTTGAAAAAAATAAAAATTGTTTAACAAAAAATAATTATTGTTTTATTGCATTGGGGGTGGTTTTACTTTTCACTAACTAACATAATAAATAATTTATTTTCCGCTTGATAAAATCTGAAGTTTAACTAATCAAACTAATTAACTAATTAGATTTTCTGACATTGAATTTTTGTGTGTGTTTTCAACGTGCTTAGGTAGAAAAGCTGTATTACAATATTAAGCAATCAAAAACCAGTTTAATGCAATTTTCGCCATTCGCGCTTCTTCAGTTGAATCGGTTTGATGGTTTGATGCAAGGAATGAATAACCTTAAAGTATGTATTCATGGTTTCAACATTTTCCAACCGATTTGAGTTCTTAGCAGTTCCATCGGGCTACTTGATGAATTTAAAAACCAATAAGATAACAAACCAATTGCAGTAGACCTACTCATGAGATATTTGGAGACACATCGATATTTTCCTATATAGAGTTAGGTTGGGTCCATCAAAAGTGGCCCGATCGCCAAACTTCACTGACAGCGTTTTTAGGTCTGAGGGGAATAGAAAATGTGGGCGTATCAAATATTTATTTTTTTGGTCCCCTCGGCCAAAACTGTACACTCGGCCAAAAATAAATAATAGAGAAACAATAAATTTATAACTTTGTGAACAGACACTGGTCTGAAATAGGGATTTGTATAAAAATTCGTGTGGAATTTTTTTTTTGCACTCTAATGTTTTCTAAAATTAGAGGAATTTAGAAGTACCTCAAACATAAAAAATTTGGTACAATACCCCATTTTAAGTCATTTATAGCCTCGGACCATGTCCAAAATCCGTTTCTAAAAATTTCCAATCGACCAAAAAAAAAAATCGGAACGTCGGACCATGTCAAAAATACGTTTCTAAACATTTCCAATCGAATGCAGCAATAAAAAAGACTTGAAAAATGTTTACCTTTTTTTTCGGTGTATGGGAGCCACGCCCAGTTTTCATCGATTTGGCTGATTCTCGAACTTGGTTTCAGTATTCATGAGAAAAACATGTACCCAAAGTTTCAAGTCGATATCTCCAAAACTGCGACCGCTATCGTGCGGACGGACAGACAGACGGACATCGCTAAATCGACTC
This sequence comes from Heteromyza rotundicornis, assembly GCA_951394025.1. NCBI lineage: Eukaryota > Metazoa > Arthropoda > Insecta > Diptera > Heleomyzidae > Heteromyza > Heteromyza rotundicornis. The sequence goes on from OX596012.1 coordinate 66,732,790, forward strand.
AGGATGTGATACTGATCAAGAATATATATACTTTTCCATACCGGACACGCCTCCTTCTGGGCGTTACAAACGTTGTGTCAAAGTCAGTATACCCTGCCACAGTGAGTGTGGGGATATAAAAAGATAATAAGAGTATTCATTTTTAAGTGGGAAACCCCTAGACGCGCAGTTGCTTAAAAGAACTGTCAAATTTCATATATTTTGACTGCTTATCTGCACAACTGAATTGTTTCCGAGGGGTTTCCCCTCGGAATCGCCCTAGTATTTGAAAAGTATGTGCGGCAGCTTTCATACAAAAAATAAATAGTTTGTGTGTAGTTTCGTCGTAGTATATTTGAAGAAAATTAAGTACACATGTGAGGGAATCGTTGTTTTTATATTTTAGTTTGGTCCACAATTCTCCCTGTCATTGGTATTGTAAATAATTTAAAACAAGGACTAACAGCAGAAAAATAATTTGTTTCTATTTTTTTTTTCCAAAGTCCATTGCTAAGCAATTTAAAAAATAGGATTCCTAAAACAAAAACCAACTTTTTCAATGGATTTTTTCATTGGATATATGAGAACACTTTAATAATAGTTTTTATCAATTTTGGAACCATTTTCTTTTTTAACTTTGTCCATCTAGAATTTTGGAATTTATAAATTTTTAGCTTTAAAAAGTTTCACTTTGCCAGAGTTTATTTGCAAACAATTAAATTGAAGAACTTTTTTTCCTATTTTTGTTGAAGGTCCAAGTGAGTGAGTGAAGTATACCATTGGTCAGCTGTACAAAAACCATAATTCCATCTACACCACAGAGTTCTCAGACCCTCCGATCCCACTACATAGAAACAGCGTGATTCACTTTTGACATAAAACAGTTTGTATTTTTTGTTTTTATATTACAATGTTGTAATTTTAATGATAACAATAAATGTAAGGTTTTAGAGCATACATTAAAGATAATATAATTTAAATAATAACAATTTCAATATAATCTTAACCGGTTTGCCTCAACGTTAACGTCAACGCTACGTCCAACGCTTCTGGATTTTAAAATTTTTAATTTTTGAAGTTGTAGCATTAGGTTTTTATAAAACTAAAGCATGTAGTAGTAGGTAATGTTGTAATTAAATTACATATTGAACCTTCTTCATTCGTTTTCCAAAAAAATGTTGGTTGTGTTGTACAATCAATTCACACACAATTTTCATATATTTGCAATGATAAAAATATTTATATATTACATGAAATTTATTAATCCTCTCTCTATGTGTGTTTGTGTTATTTGCCTGCGCGTAGGATGTGTGTGTGTGTGTGTGTGTGTGTGTGTTTGCATCGCATCGCATAGCATCGAAACGAATTGAATTAGATTTCATTGTAGCTTTCGTACATCTTTCCAAAGAGGCGTGTGGAATTTGTTTGTCTGTTTTTGTGCACAACTATTTGTTTTTTTTCTTGCCGGAACAGTGTGTTGTATATATATGGTGTGTTTGGTTGTGTAAGAAGTGTAGCTTGACATTATTCCGCGAATTCAATTGTTTTAATGCATGTGCTGCTGTTGCAGCCAACGAAAACACATCACATGCGGCGCTGCTACCTCACTTCAACTAAGCGCGCTTTAGAATTATGGACTCGAGAATCCTCGATCGTAGGGGCTCTTGACGTCCGTGTGCCTCGTGTGCAGATTCAGTGTGGGCGCCGTCACACTACTCGAAAGCTCACAGACGCTCTTAATCGCCCCGGAGGGCGAGGGCGAGTGTGGTGTTTCCTTGATTGTTGGCTGTGTTGCTTCGTCAGACGCGGCTGCGTCATTCGACGATGATGGCAGCACATAGGCGGTGTTTTGCGAATTCCCGAAAGCCGCATCGGCTACAATGGAGGCTGGTATGAGCGCTGAGGTGTCGCGCGGCTGAAGCATATTCTTGCCCGTAATTGACGATTTATACTGATCGCGGTCAATGCCACAAAGATAAAACTTGAAGAATTCGTACGTGGACCAGCAGATGGCATTGGCCGGCATCGAGTAGAGCACGCGTGCTGTCAGCCCCTTGAAGAAGCCACGACCCCCAGCCACATGGTAGATCTGAAGAAGAACACAAACAAATTTAATTTTCAATCATGGAGCAAAATGTGCGTGCCGCTCACCTGTCGAATTGCTTCCGCCATGCCCTTAGTGAATCCAGTCTCCTGAGTATTCAATAATGTTTTCACAACATCCAGCGGCGTTGTTATAGCAGCCGCACATGCTCCCGCAGCACCGCCAGCCACAACATGCACGGGCGGATTGTACTTCCTTTCGTGGTTTAGCTAAATGAGAGGCAACAACGACGTTGATAAAGGAGGTGATTGTAAATGAATGCAATAGGCCATACCATGTTCTGGAAAAATTCGTAAGTGGCAAAATGTATTGTCTGATTTGGTATGTTCATGACCAACTGTGTGGAGTACGAGCGATAAAAGGCTTTGAGGCCTTCGTTCTTGTAAACGCCATTCAGGCACGCCATCACCGACTTGTACGGCGAATTGTACATCTGCATACGTTGTTTTATCACTTCAGCGGGATTGGAGACGGCGTCGTGTATGAGCGTCGCAATAACACCGGATACCACTAATAGTGCGTGCGGAGTTGGGGGGAAAGGAATGAGAAAAGAAATAAAATAAGTAATTAATTGCGAGAAAAAAAATCGATGAAAACGAAAGAAAAATTAAGGGGACTCACTGTAGTTGACATGATTATGAGTGGTGACCTTCGTCAAGAGCTCCTTTGTCATTTCATAGGAACCGAAGTAGAGCGCATGAGCAGGTCCGGCGCCCGCCACAACAGCAGTTAGACCGCGAATTGGCCTGCAAGTGGTCACACATAATCAAAATAGTTATTATATTTATTTCTACTGTATAATGTTTGTTGTCAAAGGGCAATACATACCTCATTAGACCCTCCTTCCTTATCATGTTCTGAAATGTTGTAGTGATGTCTGAAGTTGCCCGTGATAAGCTCTGCATTCGCGTCTAGAAGATGTAAAAATAAAAAAGAACTCAATAAAATAATATTTACTTTTATATATGGAATTTTTTATTATTTCACAATAACAAGAACAAAGTAAATACTGCATTTAATAATAAAATTAAAAAAAAAAACTGAAATCGGAATGTAAATATTGGGCTGATGATATCATCTGCCACACTGTTCCAGGGATACGTTTTGCACAATCATTCACAGATAAAATCTGTAAGCTTTATAGTTGTTGTTGTTTTTGTAGTCTACAAAACCAGATTCAATTTCATTTCATTTGAAGCCCCGCACAAAATCGAAATTAAGTACGTGTAAACAAATGCCTTGACTTTGGAAACGTTTCCAACTAACCCGACTAACTATTGAGTACTTTGTTGATAAGGCACGGCAAGTTCTAAATTAATTTAATTATTTCTGGGAAATGGGTGAATGAACTAAAATTATTTCCAAGAACATGACAAAGGCGTTCAATAGTGCATTCGGAAATAGTATATACTTTTCGGTGGAATAGATATGTAACCACTTGTGCATTGATGCAAATGGAAATATGTATGTCAATATAGTTGTACTGTGCAGGGCGCAGGTTTATAGTTACTTACTTATTAGATTTGGATAACATTTTCAAAGCACAAAGACTTTATTCGATAAATTTAATATTGAAATTAAATAGCGAATCAAATCAATTGTAAGCGATCATCTGACTTCTCAAAGTAAGAAGAAAATGTTTGTTTGGTGAAATTTGTTACAATTGAACATTTTCATTGCAAACATGTATGCTTTTATATAGATTCAAAAATGAGACACTTTCGCTGCTGAGCTATTGTAAATTTGGACTTGTGAATCGTTGAAAATCATTAGTTCAGAAAAAGGTAAAATTAAAACTTTGGAGAAACAATATTTTTTTAGTTCGATTTAATGAAAACGAATTTGAGAAACTTTGCTTTCATTTGTTAGGGAAAATTTAAATCGTAATACAATTTCCAAAAATTCGTCGGCAAATCGATTGCGAACTCGCCATATCTGGAAGCATGGCCGCAGCCATAGTGGGGATAAAAAAAGTAAAAAAACCGCCACCGGACAGCTAATATCGACTGGTGATTTTTTTTTCATGAGGTGGCCACCCGAAACTGTTCTATAACCAGTGCCAATAGTTTAATTTTAAGGCTTATTTTACCAAATTAAAGATATTAACTATTCATTCATACAAGATTTCCCTTTCAGATTTTCAATTTAGCTCGATGTGGAATATCCTATCGGGAAATCAAGCTTTACAAATGCACTACTTACACAAATATACATTGCATATCCTAGGGTGATAGCGCTAGTTTAATGCTGTATGTGAAGCATTTAGTATGCGAAAAAAAAATTAGATTTTCTGTAGGAACTTAAAATGAAATTTAAATTTCTTTTGGTAAATGTTATTCATGCATTATCCTAATGTTGTGATTGCAAATTGCTCTTTTGGGAGACTACTCATACGTTTACATTATTTACGTTTACATAATTTGATGTACTATTTGGTGTACTCTAGACTTGAAAGAACGACTTCAACATTTTTACCCATCCATTTTTTTTATAAGTTTTTCAGGAAAATTTCATTAAAAAATTAATTTCTAGCAAAAAATATTATGAACGCTCAGAATTCTCCAAAATGATTTTTTTTGTAGTCAAAGCCGTACTTTATAAACGAACACAATTTTGAGAATTTTCAAATGAACTTTGTTTTTATCGACATGAATGATAGGGACGCAGTTGCTCGGAGGAGGTCCCATGCTCGAATCCAGAAAAAGGTTAACAAAGTTTTTTTCGATATTTGAAATATAATCAGAATGCCCCACCTGTCCAAAGTTAATATTCAAAAAATTAAGTATCATATAAAAGTCATATTTTTGACAATTATTTCGGGCAATAATTTTTCGGACTCCAATTAGAGACATAGCTGCTACATTTTAACGTGCTATTAACAGGCAGAAACCCACGCAATATAAAGCAATAGTCTATTTCGAGCAAAACGAGAGCCTTAAAATATCCCAATCGATAAGAAACATATTTTATGACATATATGTACCACGACATTTCTGATTTTCATTTAACTTTTATTATTAATATTCTTTTTGATTATTTGTGCTTTTCTTTTGTACTTTGTAGGCCTCATTTTGAGGCAATCGGTATGACGTTTGAGTATCACTTGATAAAGTGCTATTTACAAGGGTACACCCCACCGAGTTCAAAGTATTCTTAAATGAAAGAAAAAGTTTTCTGTAATGAGCGATAAAAAAATTCGCATAAAAAATCCTCGGATTTTAGCTCTCCTATAAAATTTACTTTCCTGACTTACTTCTTCATAATCATTCTTTCAACGCAAAAAAATGTATTATTGGTGAAATCACTTCAAACATTTTAAAACTCCAAACTACTGTTTTTCCTTAGTCATTATGATTATTACTAAATACTTGGTAGGTGTGTGTGTCTTTCGAAACGTTATATATTAAAATTGTGGAACAATGGAACATATATGTACGTGACATGCAATTGAATGAAACGCAAATGAGTAAATAATATTGCTGAACAACTTTTTAGTTGTACAGAAAAAAATATTTACCATAAACGGTATCTTAATTAGAAAATAGATGGAAAATTCTTCAACAAGTTTTGCCAGTATAGATACTGCTTGGCTTAATACTTATTGAAATGGAATACAAAATAGAGACACGACTTTTCGAGACTGTAATTAAGTCAAACGGGGCCTGCCTGAAGAAGTGTTAAATTAAATGATTTCAGAAAATGAAAAACCACCCACAACTTTGTATTTGCGTTCAATTTAATTAAATGATTTCAACAAGTTCTTGTTCGAATAGCGTATATCTTTCGTTGAAATCTTCGAAGTGGCTGGCGATATTACATTATATAACTGTATTTATATAGGAAAGATAATTACGCGAAGGCAGCAAGTCATGCTACCAACAAAAACAACAACACCAACAAAAACACCAGCAATTTTTTCAACTTGCTCATACTTTCGTACATACGATATAGTAGCTATAACGAGTGGTGTACCGACAACTATGTACAAAAAAAAACACAAAATACGAAACGCTTCAAAATTAAATCAATCCATGCGTATGGGCATGAGACGGTGTGAGGTAAGCGGCTCGGCTCACTCGGCCCAAGCAGAATAATTGATTGGGGTCTGTTGTGGAGCAGGCGATATCATGGAATTATTTTGCGATTTACCTATTGACAGCGAAATAATTATGGTTGTCGTATTCGTTATTCGTGCGACTCTTCCATTTGCCTTTCATAGTCAAATAGTATATAAACACCCCCCGCGATTTGCAGTGAGCAATTTTTTATCTTAGAGGCGAGAACGAAGAAATATCGAATATATGTCATATATGTGTGTACATCATGTCATGATCGAACCAAATAAACAATTTCAATTTGTAATTAGACGTGCCACAGTCATTTTCATAATTAGAATTGAACTTGTGAATCCCATAAAGCCTTTGCAGGCTTACTCGTATATGTAAATTTTTGCAATTGAAATTTTGAAAATAGCCTCACTCTTAAAATTCCTAATCTAATCAGGTCCTCACGTATAGCCACGATAAACAAAATAAATTAACGTGCTGCGATAAGATTTTAGCACTGACATATCGCAATACTGCCTACATCATCAACACAACGTGAATTTCTCGAGATGATTTAGATGACGCCTGGGTGTAGTGAAGTGGTTCATGGATGTCTATATACATATTCCGGACGGACACTGGAAGAGGCTAAGAAAACACACTTCCTTTTCACAGCCTTTTTCCGTGTTGTGCTAAATGCCAATGTCGTGACACACAAAAAGCGTGATGAGAAAATGAGAAAAAAGACACAACAATAAAACACAAAATGAAAAGGAAAGAATTACATCACGACGCAATGTGAGGTTAGAATGGCATAGAGCCTATCCGCTTACAGCTGAGTCCATTTCATGCCCTATTCTGACTTACTTTGACTGAGTCCAACGGGTACATGATGCAGTGCTCCAACACGCCCGCAATCGCACCGGCCGTCATGTTGATGCTCAAGCTGGTCGTTGGCAGCGACTCGTAATCGTCGACATTCATGGCAGCAGCTACTTTCTTTGACTTCGGTTGAGAATATTCTAACTTCCGCCGTCGTCCGATCTGGTGTTCGTCGGTTCACTCCTCCCGTCGTTGCAGGCAGGTGGTGGCCGCTGTGCAGGTTGCGATACAGACTCTGCTGCGTTCAACACTTTGTGGCAATCGGTATCTGCGAAATGTCAGTGGTGTCGCTGCGTTGTCGCAGTTTCTTTTTCTTCGACTGCGTGTTGTCTTTTCGTATATCTTCTGCTTGCACTGGTTCGACTTTGAAGGTATTATTGATAACAGCACACTTGCCTCATCAATCACACAGTTCTGATGAAATTCGCCGTTTGCAACTAATTTAAATGGGTATTTAATTTTAATCCGGAAGGAGAAGAACTTTGACCGACTTCTTTAGGTGTTGGCCGACTGCAGCGTAGTAGTTATAAGAAGTGAATTCGCGATTTGCATCTCACTCGTCGCTTTCACACGTCTGAATTTTGTAGTAGTGCACAAACAGTCCGCTGCGATTGCAAATTGGAATTTAATATTTAAAGAATTCACTCAAATATGTGGTATTGTGGTTGCTCGCGGGCGTTTTATGTAGAAATTCTAATTCCATGTGAGTGTGAAGAGAAATGTCAGAAAACCTATAGAGATGCATAAAACTACATTTTCTACACGATACTTAACGCATGAAGTACTCATCGAGTACTTGCTTCCAATAGTACTATGTTTTGTATGAAAATTGTAGGAAAAGTTGTATAAAAGTTGTGAAAATAATACCGTTTGAACAGACAATTTGAGATTAGTAAAGTTCAGCAATTACATACTAAAAATGATTAGTGGTAAGGGGCGAGTACGTAGTACCAAGTAGCGTATATCGGGTACCATTTATGCATCACTTGATATGCTGTCAAATATTCTAGTGAAAAGTTAGCAAAGTTGCAAACAATGTTGCTTTAGGAAAAATATGTTCTGCAGGTAAAAAAAATTGTATTAGGAAGTCTTTATATACAGGGTGTCTCGAAATAAAATGATTTGATTCCTCTGCTCGAGAAACAAAATGACGACCCGCAGGAATAGGAAATCGATCCGGTTACTGGCGAGAATTTACCGACGAAATTATGTCGGATTTCAGAGGTGTCCTCACACTTTAAGCCACAAATATTGAGCTACTGCAGCTGGAAGGCCGTCCTTGTACGTTTTCGAAAAGTACTTGAATAGCAAATGAAAAATAGTCAAACTAAGTTCCACCTTAACTTCAGTACTGTACTAAGTTGACAGATAATACACTGAATTGACAGCTACTGAGCTGGTACTAAGGTATAACAGCTACTATATTTGGCTACTATATTGGCTACAGATGTTGGCGCGTTCAATAACTTTCTTAATCTCGTTGGGATCCTGGAGCTAGGGTACATAAAAAATGGGCATTACTTTGTATTTCAGTATTTTGTACAAAATTATTGGAGTCTTCGTTGAATAGTGCGACTAATAGCTTAAAGATATTAAATACTTTTTCAAAAAAATTAAACAAGACTTTCGTTTATTATGGTTTGGTTAATATTTACAGGATTCCAGGTGGAAAAATACTCTTTTCTTTGTATTATTCATAGATGGAAAAGAAAGGTAATTTTTGCAAATGTACTCAAGCTCTTATTTATATCTTTTATATAATTATCGATTTTCTTATCTAATGGCTGTTTTTTCCACGTAAAAATACGTTTTTTGCCAGGAAATTTATAAAGAAATATTATATATTATACATTTAATAAAATATGATAATTGATCCCTAAAATCGACTAATAAGAATGTGCATTTGCACCTCAAAAATTAGAGCACCATTTTACAAAGAACTGGATGTTGGTTAACCCAGATCATGTCATCTGTTGGACAGTGTAATTTAAACACACTCTATCATACTTACTGCTAGTGCCAAAAAAAATGTTATTCATAAATTCCAATGCTTTTGCGTTGAGAACACCTCCTTTTTTATTTTTTAAATTGAAAGTTTCACTTAAAATTAAATGTTCTAGAAACATCCTATTGCCAACAACGACTACAAACTTCAAATATTTAGTACCGAAATTAGAAGGTAAACAGAAGAACATGTTGAACACCATAAACTAATTGCTTAAACAAATTGTGCAAAAAAAATTGTGATTGCATGGAGGACAACACTCTAGGAGGACAACACTTTCCTATACAAATGAGGTATTTCAGTTGAGAGTTCCACAATTTCCTCCGGTACCCTGAATTTTGCCGTTATATATATTCACTCTTTTTTTTCTTAATGAAAATGAAACTAAAAATGCTTTATAAATGCAATTATGGCGAGATTTGCTTCAAAACTTAAATGGAATAAGATTATCTCAAAATTATTGTCTCTTCATCTTCATATACGTACAAGTATATCGTAAATGCGATTTTGTGTATGGAAATCGATTTGCTATTCCGCTAAGCTCAAGATCTACAGGCGATCTACAATCCCTTGTTGAACCACACTTCAACCAGTTCTGGGTTCTGCTTGTGGATTGCCTCCTTTACTTCCGGTTCGAGGCTATCCACTTTGACGACGGCACGTTGACTGAAGCAGGCACAGCCCAGGGGCGTAGCGAAGATCAACACAAATCCACAGAACAGCGTTTGAATGGGGGCACTGGCCTTCGGGAAGCGTTTCAAGAAGCCGCGCTTCTCCAATGCATCGATGAGCATGGGTGTAAGCGCCATACCAGGCGTGGCCATTGCAATACGACTAGCCACAACAGCGGTGATACCAACAGCAGCGGCCTTTTTGGAAATGCCCATTTCGTTGTTCTTGTCATCGAGTAGCGTCACGCCATTCTTCAGCTCCTGCATACGCATCATGGGCACATTAATGCAATTGGCAGCACAAACTGCGGCCAACGGCACCAGTCTTCCGATGAGAGGGTTCAAGTTCTGAAAATAGTCAAAAGTCACTTATCACTTTTACAACCCTCGACGATCGTTTAAAATATGCGGACTTGCCTTCACTATTCTGTTTAGCGTAAGCGCTGTAGTCAAAGCGCCACCAGTTGCCAGAATATACGAGGTGATGAGTTGTCTGAAAATAATATTATTCTTTTATTTTTTTCACCAGATGATAAACAAAATCATTATCAATTCAATGCCCTGCGTCCATTAATCAGTTCCATTTGAATTAAATTAAATTGAATTAAGCACGCGCAGCAAATGACGACTTACTCTTTGGAGAGTGGAGTGGAACCAGATCGGTTGGTGTAGTTGACGACAGCGTTGAATGTTTGATTGACCCACTGCCAGAAGACCACAGCCGGAGTGGTCTTGTAGAACGAAAGCATGCCTGTGAAAATGGAATACAGGCGAACATTTTAAACAAGCTTATGCAATAGAGAGCAGCACACACATTTGAAGAGTCAGCAGACAATGAACTTGAATTTTGTTTACTTCACGGACGCAAGCAATCGAGAAATACACACACGAACTTTTAAATGGAAAAGCACCATTTTATGTGACAGTTACGTTGCCATCTAGGCTTAGAGTTGATGTCTCCCTTAGAAGATTATTTGAAAAAGTTCCGAAAATACTTTAATCTTTTCGAATTTAAATGTTAGCAACAAAGGTCAAGTTCAAGCGCAAGCCCAGACCAACGAGGACACTTATAAAGTTCCACGACGAAACAGATACTTACAGCCTGTGATAAGTGTGTTCATCGGCACTTGTGCCGACATCCTGCCAATGATTAACGATTTCTCGCCCGTTTCCGGATGGAAGGCCGAGTCGTAGAGGTACTTAGCCCGCCAAAGGTCCTCTACACTTTTGCACTCCGACACATCCTGGCCCGCACGATAGTTATGCACAATGCGCCGCGCCCTTTCCAGTTCATCGCTGGAAGCTAGTAGATTCAGTGGGTTTGTGAGCATGAAGAAATGCTTTGCCCGATTGAGATATGTGCTCTGCTCATATTTGGGCTGATCAATGTCGATTTTTGGTAGCGCGGTCATGTCTCTTTCGTCGATGTTACCTTGAAAAAGAAAGGAAGTCAAAACTTTTAAATTTGATAACTTGTCGAAAATTTAAAATTGTTTCCAACCAAGGGTGGTGCCCAATTGAAACTGTCTTGTGCTTTTCGATTATTTCCCGTACACCATAATATACAAGTGTATACACAATAATTTTGCTTTCATTGATTTTCTCTTGTTTGGTCATTAATCTTTCTCAGCTGTTATCAGCTCGTTAAAAAACAGTTTGTTTGTATGGAACGCTTCTTATCTAATAATTGCTTAGAAACATTGACCCGAGAGGTCTGTCCGTCCGTCCGTCCGTACGCTAAAATTGAATTAACGATTTACTCGCCTGTCAACTGTGAGTACTTTTGGAGAGAAATTCGCGTTTAGCTGAGTGGGAAATTAAACAATTAACGCTTCCAATCGCAGGAATTCAAGATACGATACGGCATTTATGAACGTGCCAATTGTTGACACAAACGCCAGCCGAGAATTAATTCTTATCGCTCAAAAATCACTTGTTACATAACCGCCCACCGATAATGGAAAATCTATAAAAACATTTCCAACGAAAAGTTTCCATTTTCAAATATTTAATACGCGAAATGTGAAAAACCTTCACCGAGGCCAATGAAAGTACTTACACTTATTGGCGATTTAATCAAAATTTTCGAACTGGAATTATGCCTTGGCTTGTGAATATGTCTACCGCGCACTGAAAGCAATTATGCTTTGCACTGTTGTTGTTGTTTTTGTGGGCTCCAACTCTCGCTCGACTTGGCTAGAAAACACTTACTACCGGTTTGGCAGTGAACTGACAACTAATCATACGTAAAATTCGAACAGCACTCGAGGGTTTCCAAAAGCAAAAAAAAAAAACAGTGGAGAAGAAGAAAAAGCTCTGGCGCTCTTTACTGCGCCGAGAATTTTACTGCTTGTGCGTGTTGAGTGTGTGTGTGTTTATTTGGAACAAAACTTAAATATTCCATAAGCAAAAAAAAAGTTCGTTGTTCGGATGGACATTAAGCTAAAACCGTTTAAGAATAGAATTTAGAAAATTCGTACTTCGAATAAAAATTGAGAATTCAATGAATTTGTAGAAAATTATTTTAAAAATTAATTTTTGCCACTGAAGGGTTTAAGGGCCAATTTCACAGTGCTTAATTGCGACTTAAATGAAGAAAATCAGCCATTTAAATTACAAATTACGAAAAACGTCTATTGTGAATGAAAACTAAATTAAACCCAACTTAAGTGTGCAACGTGAAATTGGCCTTAAGCACCGACAAAATATTCTATTTAAGTAGTCCAATACAACTGTGCAAAGCAAGTTGTCATATCTCTTCCCGAGAGAATAGAAAAAATAAGACAATGTTGGTCTAATGGGTCCAGAGAAACTGTCGACACTGATCGACAGTACTTTTGTTATGATAACACATGGCTGTTCCTTATCTATTGTGCCACGCGAAATTCAGATATAATCATGAAATTTTTTCAGGACGCTCCACTTCACCTTATCGCCAAAAAATGCTTTAGTTTTAGTACTATAACTTTTTAAAAGCATTGTCTCGCTTTAAAAAATATTTTTCAGACAATTGCCAGTTCTACAACTTTGTGTAACCTCATTTGTTGCTGTCTCTGTTAGTTTTTAAGATACGAGAGCTCAAGCGTAAAAAGATTTTTAATTTGTTTCAAAAGAAATATGACCAAAATTGAACTAAATACGGTCGAAAAGTCTCACCTTAAAAAAGAGTACCTAACAGCTCACTGACTAGTCCAAAACCACACTCGAACCATTCAACAAACAAATGGTTTATCATATTGACGTCATTCAGAGAAAAGTGACTAAGTCCAAGCTAGCTTGTACCACAATTTGGACAGGAATGAAAGAGCGGATTCCCTGGTTCGGTAGATAAGATATCGATGGTCATACGTTGATACCTAGTAACAGAATTTTTTTCTTTGAGTTTTCTACGTCAATAAATGTACGACCATCGATATGGTAAACCCGTTCTAAATCTGGACAACGATTTAGCTGACTTGACAGATAATGAGTCTGGGGCAAAACAGAATCTGGAACAAATGCACCTTTTCTCGAATACGAAGTGCCTGTGCGGACAACCGGACAGAGACAAAACAAGAAAACTTACACTCTTAAATAACAGATTACCATCATAGCGCATCTTATAGTTGCTCTCTAGAATGAAGAAGAACCGTAGACGATGGATCAACTTCTATTAAAAGAAAAAGTACACACGTGCAGTCACTTCAACAGGATCGAGCCAACTCCATCAATTGACCACCACTGAAATGCCAACCTAAAATCAAATGATTGATAAGTGCAAGCTTTAATGATTGACTTTTATTAAACTAACATAACATCAACAGTAAACATTATACAATATCTTCTTTTTTGTTTTGTTTTTGTAGTAGGTATATTAAGTTTTACATAAAATTTAATATTAATTCAGTAAAAGTAACGTGGAAACGTGAAACTAAATGTTAGCAAGTAAATTGGTTTATAAATTTGTTTGTATTTGTATTTGAATTAATTTCATTTCTTGTATTCCTTACGTTGAACGTCATTACTTTTCTGTTCTTTTAGTTTGGTTAAATTTTGGTTTATTTCAATCATTAACGTTTTCACTATGTTGTTTATTCACTTATTTGTTTGTTTGTTTGTTTGTTTATTTATATATATTTTGTTATGTGCTATATCATTCGAACTATGATAAATATATGTATGCATGTATGTATTTATGTAGGTATGTATGTTAGTATGTATGTACTTGTATATAATAAATAATTTATAATTTACAAAACATTTATTATTATTAATTTCTATATAATTGAATCGGAGAATTGACCTCTTTTCTTCTAACTGCTGCTGCGCTCCGCTTCTGAATGCTGAAGTTTCTGATGTAAGGAAGAACCGTGTTCTTGGAATTATAGATAAAACATTTCTGTCGATTGATGGGATACTGGAGAGTTTTCATTAGATTCGATTATAACTATTAGTATAACTATGTAAATTGGAAAAAAAATATGGAGTGAGTGTTGCATTTCTTATGTAGTAGGTGTGGGCCCGTTCATTGCATTGTTACTTTGAATGAAGTCCTTCGCTAAATTGGCTCAAATATTTTATTCGAGTTGATTTCGTTGCACACGTAGACTGCATTCACAATTTACAGTCTTTAAAGTTGAACCACTTTAGCACTCAAGGGGTAACACTGTACATACTACAGCTCTTCTAAAATATAATTTCACTCAACTTAATGTTAACAAAACAAAAACGTTTTAAATATGTTTACACGGTAATATAGTTTTAGTTTTAACATAATTATTGTTATGGCATAATATACACGTATTACTAAGATATTTTGCAGTGGTTATAAACAGTTTCCACATTTTCCAGTGTGTCTGTCCTCCATGTTGTAGCCTTTCTTCTTCTTCTTCTACGTTTTCGTCTTCGATTTTTTACTTGAAATATTTTATATGCTTTTTATTAACGAATTTAAGTGTATAGTATAAGTACAAGAGTGGAGTGGAGTGGGAAAAAGATCAAACACAGCTAAGATGAAATTTCCAAATTATAACATTTTGGATCAAAGCCTCAATTGTTAATTGTTTAAAATATGTTTCTCTCAAAGGAATTGCTTAAAATGTTTCATTGGACAAATTGACATTGTTTTTTTTTCTTTACACAAATATATATGTACATAAAAATTGACTACGGGCTTTAATATTTTTTTTATAAATAATGTTTGTATTTTACAAATTAGAATATTTAAAATTAAATAAAAGTTAACAATTCAAATGAAAGGCAATGCAATGCTTTTAACAATTGTGTGAGAGTGTGAAATTGAAGCAATGAATAACACTAAAATACTAGTTGTTAATCGATAACACTACCATTTGCTTTTTATTTAAAAAATGTTTAAAAACAAAAATTCGTTGCGTATTATGTTAATAAAATGTTTTCATAATTATTTTTCAACCGAAACCTTGTTGCCTTTTTATTTTCTTTTTTTGTATTCATTCTTTTTGCAAAACTCTTCAATATATTGTAAATCAAAAAAGTTTAAAACGAGACAATCTTTAAAGCCGTTTCCTCACAAAAGTTAACTACGAATCAATTAATTAATTAATTAATAACTTTTAAAATTTGTCTATGTTGTATGGTTAGCATATTTTTGGTTTTTGGTTTCTTGTTTTTGTTTGTTTTGTTTTGTTTTGTTTTTGATCCTCCAACTAATTGTGTGATATTAAATGTAATAATTATTTAATTCGACCTATCTACATTTTAGTGTTGCAATTATCGTTTTCCATTGTTCCGTGCGATGTAAAAATGTAAAATGCTGTAATATGGTATGGGGTGTTGAGTATTTACTGTCTAATATACTATCTTTCAATGTGCTGATCGGCCACCTGAATGCGGCCAATTGTCCTTGTCTATTAACGCAATGATTATTCACTTTGAAAGCGCCTTCCATCATGCGCTTTCCACCTTCGTCGTCTTACTTGAACTTGAACGTGAACATGACCAATGATGCAGAATGCGGGTGTTCTAATCTAGTCGAAATAAACTCAAAAAATTCCAAACAAATCATACATTGTGTCCCATGCGGCTTTCTGGTGAGTAGTTTTAGGGCAGGCTCCTTCAATGCCAACTTAAAACTCGCCTGAAAGATTTTTGAAAACATTTAGTTCGAAATCTGACTGAAAGCATGAAAAAGATTTCGGATTACTCACTAGCACATTCTGGTGGGTTCATGTAGCCGAATACGTTCAGTTCGTAGAGTGACGCTAGTGTGATGAAGAAGATATACCAAATCATCAGTATGATGCCCAGGCGCTTATCCAACTTCCAGCCATTCAAATGTGTGGACAGCAATAGAAAGACGACCGTTGAGAAGAGCGACAGTGTGGAGTATGCCAAACCTGTAAGGCTAAATGGTTTAGTAACATACTAAGGCGAAGCCAATCTACAAGATCGGCTTAGAGTGCCGAAATTCCAAAAGTTTAAATTTTTATAAGACTCAAAAGTGTTTGGAAGGCAAGAGCAAGAGAAGAAATGCTTTAAAGCTACTTGCGTAGCTGTTGACAATTAGTTTAGTAGTTCCTCGGTACATACCCTTCGATATTACATTGACGTGCGAGCCGGGCTTGATAATAGCCGTTTGTATAAACCACGGAAGACCTAAGCACACTAGTATATCAAAGACATTCGAGCCAATTGCATTTGAGACGGCCATGTCGCCATATCCCTCTTTGATAACGGCTATTGAGCTTAGGGCATCGGGCACAGAAACGCCAGCAGCAACAAATGTCAATCCCATAACGGTATCGGGTATACCCAGTGTCGAGCCAATGACTGTGATCATCCAAACCATGAAGTACGAGTAGAACGAAATCCATACCATCGAGATCACAAACGTGAAGGGATACCAGTTGCGGAACTTCTCTGTCCGGCAGTCGGGCATGGTTTTCTGGCTGAGAAAGTGTATGGGGTAGACGATATACCAGGCGATCAGTGCTGGAAGTCCGCCCTCCGTCGGCTTTTCCAACGGGTTGGGGCGTGCCTCTTTGGTCTTCTCGCTTGATTTGTAATATTCAATGCCGGCTGGCTGTGGCTTGCCCACCATCGGTTTGTTGTTACTATCTGTGGCGCTATCGGCTTGTGTAACGACCGCCTCTGGCTGGTCCGGATTGTAGGCCATATTCTCTTGGCCTTGGCCTGCGGTAAACTGATTCATGCCCCAATCGTCGGCGGCCGGTGGTTGGCTGGTTCTAGCACTGACGCCCACGGGATTAGCCGGCTGTTCTCCCCAGGCTGCA
Source organism: Heteromyza rotundicornis (assembly GCA_951394025.1). Lineage (NCBI taxonomy): Eukaryota > Metazoa > Arthropoda > Insecta > Diptera > Heleomyzidae > Heteromyza > Heteromyza rotundicornis. Next base: position 66,749,730 of record OX596012.1, read on the forward strand.
TTTGGATCCCAACTGGCATTGGGATCAGTGTAGCTTTGGTAATCAGTTGTTGGTGGCTGTTGTTGCTGCTGGGCTCCTGACGTAACTGCCGCTGGGTCAGCTTGCGACAGGCTGGTCTGCTGCTGAGTACCCTGGGTGTACGAGCTGTCCGGAATGTTTTTGTATGTCACGAGCGAGGATTGTTCTTCCTTGGTGGGAAGCTTAAATGGAAGATTAAGTGACATGGCCCATCGCTCCAGTTCGGTGTTGAAATGTAAGGCGATACAGTAGACGACGTAGAAGAGAAGCATCACCACCGATTCGAACTGGACATCGAATACAAGGTTGAGATAAATTAGAAATTTCACCAAATTTACAGTTACTTACGCAGGATATCACATCATTGAAGATAATAATCAACATCACAAGTATCGAAACGCAGTAGAAGAAGCAGTCGCGCACCAGGGGCCACCAATTCAACTGGCAGACCGTACCCGAGCACAGGGCACACACCGATATCACGAACATAATGTTGAAGACGGCCGATCCGATGACTCCGCTGATGCCAATGTCATCCTTGGCAAAGAACACGCCAATGACCACGGTGGCCAATTCTGGAGCTGAGCTACCAGCTGCCATAAATGTGGCGCCCGCCACATCGGGTGACAGTTTCAACTCTAATGGAAACGACAAAAAATTACTTCTCAGAATACCCAAACGATAAGCATCGTACCTTCACACAGCCTATCCAAACTGGCCACAAAATACTCGTCACACACAATTGCCAAACCGAAGAATGTGTATATAGCCACAAGGACGTGTATTACCAAGCCGCCATGCTGTCTGCCCCATTTACCCATCAGCGGTTCGGGAAATTGCTCAATGGCTGGCGGTGTGCAGTTGTCTCGTCGTGGCCGCCAAGTGGGCACAACTCCATGTTTGGCGGGCAAATGCGTTGGCTCTGTGGATACATACTCCATCTAGAATTTACGAAATTTTAACACTTTCTCAGGTAGAAATAATTCAATTAAATACTTCGGTTGTCATATCGCCTTCGGTTGTCGTTTCCCTTTCACCGGACTTGTCCATTTGATCGGATGTGAGGTCCCCGTCTTCACCTTCTTCCTGCAAATTTCCAGTGTCCAACTTTTCATCGCTTTTGGCTGAGTATACAGTAACGCAGTAGTATATTAGAAACAGCAATGCCATATTCCACATACGAGAGCGACGAGTTCTCCGCCGAACAATCTAAAAAAATCAATCATTGGTGCAGAGCACATTTTTTTAATTAAGTTTTTTTTTTTACAGTGTACCTAAAGACAATAGTAAAGACAATGGTTTCAAAGATTGTTTTTCTGATATTCTCGCTTTTATTCTATTTGCAAAGCCGTACAACTTATAAACTACGAATGGCAGAAAGTAGATAGGGAAGGGATTAAGCCGCATTAAAAAGTGGCTGAGTGGAAAAAGGTACTTGCATCAACTGCTACTAACTATTCATAATAATATTTTAGTAAATCAGCAATGAGCTTATTTGCAGCAGAATTGTACGGAGTGCAGGAATGAGATTCAAGGGATTTCGGAATTAAATATTTCCGACTGTCATAACTGAATTGGTTGAATGAGCTTCTATGGCAGCCATTTAGTTAGTTGTGATGGGTCTTAATCAGAAATTACTTTGTATAGTGAAAAGAAGCCGCATTAAGGCACATCAGACAAGTTAGTCATCTTCCCATGCGGCCACAGACCGAAGACTATGAAGTGGATGTAACATGATCCAGTTAATGTGCGTCACAAATGCACATTTGCATCCAGTGCCAGTCAACTCGGCTGCGGTTTATTGAATTTTGCTTGTCAGGAAAACACTTTTGCGCTTTTGTGCGAGAAAGCTCAATTATGGCAATCTCATTACAGACGACGGTGTGATGTGTGTGTGTGGTGCTGCTGATAAATTGATTGCGACTTGAATGAATCGAAACTATTCTTAGTGGAGTGCATTCTCCAAAGGAATTTCCTACATACATACTTATGCATACATTGGTCCAGCAGTGGGGTGTGAGAGTTGGGCAAAGGGAAGTCTATTGGTATCAAGAATAGCAACATGACATCATATGTTAACTGTTTGTCACCATGCGCCGCTGCACAATCAGTTTATATTTCATCTTTTTTTTTTTTTTTGACTTTTATTGAATTCTACTTTGTTGACAGTTTATTTTCGTGATAACACTTGGTCGGTCGGTAGGTCGTCTGATTGCTCTCATTTTGCATATGTAGTATGTGGATTGTGTATTCACCACACAAACAGAAAACACAAATCAATTGCCAAAAACACCAGCAAAAAGGTGGATGGGCTGATTCGATGGTGTATGCCAAGAATTACAAGGCGGCAGCAAAAGTCACCACGGTCCGAGGGGCAGAGGGCTTCCATTCACACACACACACACACACACACACACAAGCACACGCACACACTGCCGCGCACAATATCGATTTACAATTTTCTGAGGGCAAGTGGTTGTTGGAGTGGGGCGGGATGCAAAGGAATGGTGGTTTCAGTGCGGTGCGGTGGCTGCTGCTAATGCAAGAAAAATCATTTTTCCTCTTTGGATTTGTGTCACCAGCGAGCGAACTACTCGAACGCAAAGCGACGACAACAATGACGACAGTTGTTGGGCCCTCTGCCCATACCATTCATTCACTGGCCGATGAGGAAAGGCTTACATCATATTTGCCACAATAGTTTGTAGACAAAAGGGACAACTAAATCAAACAAGAAAAAAGCTTAACTAAAAAATACGATTTTCCGCTATCGTAGCTGCTGTGTGTCCTTTTGTTTTGCGAAAATTGCCCAACAATTGCTCAAGAGCCGAGGAAATACAATTGTTGTGTGTGTGTGTGTGTGTGTGTGGTGGTGTGTCTGCCATTGTAGGCACAGTCCATAGACAAATTTGTATATCCTTTTCACTCAAAGGCGGAAATAAAACAAGAAATTTTCGAAATTGCATGGGGTCACACTTGGCATTTACCATTTTGCAGCAGGTGTATGTAATTTAGATTCCTTTGGTGTGGTTCAGCACGCTCAGAGCTGGCTGGCGTTAATTTCACTTAATTTCAATCAATTGCAGTTGTAATTTCGCTTGAAATTATGCACTACTTCACTCGATTACAAATTTTCCCCAACGTATTACAGTGGGTGTTGCGGAAAATAGATACAGAATAAAAGCGTTGCGTAGGAAAACCGAAAATTTTTCACTTTTTCTCCGCGACTGTAGCAGGGCAACTTTACGAGTTTACTACACTTCTTAAAACATTTGGCGTCTTCATGTTGTGTCCACCACCGTTTCCGGCCTTAAAGTACACTTTTCTCAGCGATTACGACCATTATTCTATAAACTTGTGATTATTTAATTTTGTGCAATCACGAAAGACATTCGAATATCAATTTGTGGCAGCAGCGGCAGCAGCGTTCTTTGTTCTTTCCTCGATTTGCAGCAACGAATGAAGACACCAGCTAGTCGCAGGCACACACGATGGAGGACTTTTAAGTTTTGTGTTGGTTAGCTGGTGCGATTCTCAGAGCGAACTGTTGTATATGCTGGAATCAAAAAGCAATGCAAGATTCAAAGTATCCATCCATCGGTGGTGGGTTGTTTTTCCAATTCACCACACCCCAACCGTTACGCACGGTAAGCTTGTGAGTACTAATAAACACCGTTGAGTGTGCTCGTATTTCGTATTGGCTTTGCGAGCGCATAATTTGAGTGTGGCAACGCCACAAACGGAGAGGTGAAGTTTGTGTAGCAAAATCAAAGAAAAATGTATTTAACCCATTCTGGGCCCTTGGTGCAATTTTGACTGACAATTTTATTATTGCATGTAACAAGTTTCGAAATACCCTCGAACACTAACAAGGGGATTAAACAAATTATCTCTGCGCCTTAGCGTCAGATTTGTAAATTCCACTCAATGGTATTCATGGAAAACCACAAAACCAAATTGACATCATAAATTAAAATTATTTCCACCCTTCTTCACCTTTTACACCGCAACCATAAGCTGATGATGAAACCACTTTTGCCAACGGTGCGCTGCTCTCGGCTTGGCATAATTTTGGTTTGATGCCCGACTCGGCACAAGCAAAAAAAAAAAGAACCTCGAAACCAAAAGAAGGGGCGAGAACGCAACCGTCAACAAGATTATTTCGCATCAAATAAATTGATTCCTGCTAAAAGTCAAACATTTTCTATGCGCACAATATCACAAGCACACACGCACACACAAACAATGAGATGAAAAATTTCCAAAATTTGTCCACAATAAGTTCTTTATTGAGTGAGATCTCAAAAGGATTGTCATGGCGAAACCTAAGAACGTCCTAAATAACAGAAATTGTGGCAAGAAGAATACAAGAACCGAAAAAGGAAACAAAAAGAAAACATTACACTATAGAATAGACACTCGCATAGGAATGCACATCTGTGGAGTGGTGGTTGACACCTTTCCCAATAGAAATCAGCCACATAAATAATGAAGCCTGGGCACAATTACGACATCGGGCATTGTTCCTCACATTGCATCTCGATCGGCATTGCATCGCTTTCAATGCGACCACAACGAATTTATTTGTAAAAGATATCGGTGCCAGCCTTGTTTACATCCTTCAAGTATCCCTTGCAGGATCATCATTACGAGCAGGGAGCAGCAGTGCGTTTGTAGACTTTTTGTCGCCTGGAAATTGAGCGTTCCTAATCAATTATTAAACGGATTTTTTTAATTAGTTTATTTTAATCGTATTGGAGTTTATCAATTGAAATAGTTGGCTGGCAGAGAAGATATTATTACATTCGATGGAGGTAGACATCGCGTGGAACGAATGTCACGCGTTAGTGTGCTACTTAAGATATTTCTTAAAATACATTCACTTTTGATATAACTTCCATGACAAACTTTATAACACTGTCCGACACAAATTAAAGAAAAAAGCATAAAAAAAAAAAAATCATAGGGGTTTTCACGAGGCCCTGTGTAACGGAGTAAAAAAGTAAAGTGTAATATTTTGCATTTATTTTTTCAAGGCATTTTGTTGTCAGAAAATTTTTTTACTTTTTTCTTTTCTCTTTTACTCCGTTACAGAGGGCCTCGTGAAAACCCCTCATGTCTTTTCTTACTTAAAAAAAATCAAATGGTTTTATGAAAAAATTTCTTTAAACTCGGCAAAAAAATTAAAAATAAATAAAATAGTTTCTTTAGTAAAAAATTCAGAATAGTTTCCAGAACTAGAAAACACATATGACCAGTTTTCTGTAATTTTACGAACCTTTATCGATATTTTACAGAATTAAATGGAAGAGGAATATCAAAATTTGGAATCGATAGCTCAGTAACTCGAACAGTCATCGTGTGAAATGGCATAGTGACAGACAGGCATACTAAATCGACTCAGGAGGTGAGGTGATCTAGAATATACACTCTTCTATAACTACACCCAAAAAAAAATCGGTAAATCTAACCGAAAAAGAGGTTTAAAAACCTCCAACCCTTCAATGTTGTACATTTAATCGATGAAAGATGGTAAATTGAAAAAATTTTATTTTAACAATTTTTTTGGTGTTAATAAATTTAGGTTTTTCATACATTTTGAAAAGTTGTTTGTTAACAACTTTTTTAATTGAATTTTGCCGACGTTTCTTTTCTGCGTTCCCTGGCTCTTTTTCGACGCTGTAAACGATATGGCCAAACCAACAGACCCTTGAATCCATGATACAGAAATCAATAATTTATATTTCCGGAGGACGTGATTTTATTTTTTTTGGCGCTTAGTGCAAAAAGGACGATCTAAAAGAAGCTCTAATGCCATCGCCGCAAGTTTATTATATTTTTTCGTAGTGAGCAGTCATCAATCTAAATTTCAACACATTGAAGGGGTAGCGAATCTGCACTAGTCACATGTAAATAAAGCTTTTGAACCATAAAACATTACATCCTGTATATCGTCGGCAGTACCACGAACTGGAGTAGCTCACGAAATTTAAATTCCATGAACTGCCGTATCTCCTATACATTTTGCCATGAGTCTCGTCAGTTCGTGATACTACACAGAGATAACTGTTTGCAGGAATTGTGTATTATAGTCATAACATTGATCCATGAATTAAAAAAACATAATTCAAAATTTTTAGTAATGATCACTGATTAGGATTTTATACTCAGTCGTGATTACGTAATTACGTCTAAAATCAATTTAATTATGATTTTTTATTAATGGATCAATATTGTGAGCAGAATAAACAATTCCTGCCAACAATTCTCTCCGTGTACCAACGAGTCAGATGCGTTAGTTTGCGATACTGCCGACGCTATACATTAAGGAATTAGTAAAGTGTCCAATTTTGGCCAATGAGGCTCTGGTGCTAAATTCTGGAAGATTGCTCCACAGGAATCCAGTAAATGTCCCGGATTTCCTTCATCCTCATTGCAGATTATGCATGAGTCGTCGTTTAAAAAATTAGTTTTTCGTACTCATTATTTCGAACATTCCTTAAAGCACAATCATGCAATCACAGAATCGTGTTAGAATTGCCTCCTTCAAAAGCCCCTTTAGATAACAAAAATAAATATTTTGAAAGGGTTTATTCCATGACGGGCGTTACATTTGTACGGTTTAAATTGCGACTTATTTGCAAACATGTTGTGCTCTATGAAATATTATTTTCCAATGACGTCTTTTTTGTGTCTCTTTCCTCCAGTGGAGACCCCAATGGCAGTTTAATCGCGTGAAAGGAAGGAAAATATGAGCGAGTTCTAAAATTTAAGTCCTGGAATACTTTTGGAAAATTGAAAAAAATTTAAACAACTTCAATTCATTGCAATTGTCGTAACATCCTTCCATTTGACGAACTTGAGCATCAGCACCATTGTTTTTCCCAAAATAATTTTATTACATGAACAAAAATTAATAAAATAATTGCATGCCCCCAAAAGTATGCTGAATACTCGCAGTGGTGATGCATTTTTCAATTTGAATTCGGAGCAAATAAGGGGATAAGTCCTTAAGCAGAAATAAAATTAATTAGATTTAAAATGCTAATATGGTATAGTGGTCATTTCCAGGTACTGGGTTTCTAATACGGTAAACAAGTGCGATACTAAATTTTCGTTTCATTTTTAATGTTTAACACGGACTCGTAGTGGGGCACAAAAGACCAACGGTCGCAGTGCAGTCCCCCTTTATTATTATTATTATTATTATTATTATTATAAATGTTTAAGACTACTTGTAACTTTTCAAATGTAAGGGAAAATACATAAAACCAACAATCCTTGTCATCATTTATACGTTGAAATTTTCAGCTGATTTGTTTTGTTTTTTTTTCATTTCTGAGGAATAATAGAATATTGGACTTGTCACTATTTGATCTGATGCCTTCAATTTCTATTTACCACATTTGAAATACAATTTATATTATAACATTTTTACAATATTTCATGCGAATACCTATTAATATATTTCGTGTTTGAAGATGCCATTGTGTCTGCCGTTTCCACAGAATCGCTTTGAGACACATTTTCCACAATGAAATGAAAAATTTGCTCTCGATCGTGTACTTCAAAAATTGAATTGTAACCTGCTCAAATTGATTGCCATAAACTCCCTCCCAACCATCGAGCAGCAGTGAGCAATTTTTTATTCCTCAATAATTAGCCGAATTGTCTGCTATTTGTCTGTTTTGAAGGTGTCAACAGGTATACATATTCGTCATTGTGACGATGGTCGGCAACTTCTGACGTTGGGTGTGTCGCAAAACATCTTATGGCAACATCAGACACGCCGATTCGAAAAGGATAATGTGGCAAAGTCCTTACAATCAAGTGTCAATGCAGGATTCACTTCAAACGAGCGCCGACAGTGCATTGTTTTTAGGTTTTTGGGTGTTTGCACAGGGAACACTTGACAGAAAGGCAAATACGGTCATATACATTTTTCTGCAATATTTTACAACTTCGTTTTAATGTTGCTTATTTTCCATTTTTTTTTAAATTTATAGCCTGCAATTGAATTTTATTTAGAATTTTTCATTTATTTATTAGCTCGTATAATCTTAGAGTAGTTCAAAGTATATTTTCCTCACCACTTCATATTCGATACTTTGTTTTGTTAAAACATACTTCAGTATCTTACAAAGTTAATTACAAAAATGAACCCCACATGACGAGACAATCAGTGGATATATTATAGAATTGCAAGTACTTCAAATCACTTTTATGCAATTCTCATCAATCAAATTTATTACACATTTTTTTCCGTATAAAAACCCAAAAAAGTAACATAATTTTTGTTTTTAATAAAAACCGCACGAGCGTAACCATTGAACAAAGGGATGCACTCTTAGGTAAGCAGCCAAGCATCAATCAAAAGCGATTGTGACATGAAGATCGAATATTCTACAAAAAAAAAATGTGTCAGAAAAAGTACAGTAAACAATTGCGAATTTCCGTGCCTTAATAGTCACACAATTGCGACCACATCTCATAAAATATTTATCAAAGCAGTGACAATTTTTACAAAAAAATCTAAAAAACATATTCATTATTGTTGTATCTAATTGTGGCTGCATACAAGTAAAGACTATTAAAAGTGGAATACAAGAAGAAAATTATGGCGCAATTTTTAATGACAGCGAATTGAATGAAGAACCGGTGGCCAGTATATCCTGCCCGATTTCACTCCACTGAATCTGTAATAAACAAATACCAGACGAATGGTAGCCAGTACAAAGTCTAGGAATTTTCTTTTACTTTGTTCCTTTCTCCATTTGTGAAGAACTCAAATTCTATAGCATCTCTACGTTGAGCTACTTAACTTTGCCGCATGACATTCATCATTCATTCATGATGGATTTCATCAATATCTGCTCGGCCCCATTGTTAGGTAAACATGAATTTATCGGTTATTATTTGCACTTTTCCATCATAATTACTCCGTAGGAGTCACCACAGGAGCAAAGATCTGGCTTGGCTTCATTTCCATTCAAAGATGTACGGTCTGAGACAATTGCACTTTCTCCTCACAGTACTCATAGCTCATGACAATGAAGTAAGTTCAACTAAGGAACAACTGTGTCCTACTGCTGCCTGGCCATTCATTGTACACTGAATAAGTGTGAAAAGGCTTTGACGATTTTCGAAATTCCTTAATTCCATAGGAAATTTCGATTTGCATTTGACTTTGTCGAATGCTTGTGACCCCAAAAACCACTTATGTGTGCCTCATTTCATTCAATACCAGACAAGACAGATCAAAATGTACCGGGGCTTTGTTCAAATTTAGGCAGAATCTTGTCGAAAATATGCATCACAGAGAGATTTACTTGCAGTGGGATATTCACTTTTTGTGTGTGTCTCAAAATCTGTCATAATCCTTAAAGCGTGTTACATGGCAAATTGAATAAAGTTGAAACTATTAAGATCACGGGCGGAAAAGTATGCCAAGACGTTCGGTTGGCTGTTACACACACGCACACTGTGGAACAAATTGGTAAGTACAATAGACTAAGACTATGAATACACCAAATAATATAATACCGCCAAAAGTAAAATTATTCATATGCAAATTGAAGAAATAATTTTTATGATGTTTCTCTCGAATTTGCCCCATCAAGTTAAATCCGTTAAAACACTGATCTAGGATCATTACAACTTGAAAAGCTTCTTCCGAAAAATATACTTACTTTTGAGCTAGTTTCTAAGTAAGTAAGTGATTAATAAATCCCTTTACTGCGATTAAAACTGGATTTGTTCCACTGTGTAGTGGTTTTTATTTTCGAGAATTCCGATCATTGCTACTGTAATCTACTTTTGCGAATTGGAAGTCTTTCAAACCAAAATAACTCAGTTAATCTGCCATTCATTGAGAATCGTTTGCCAAAATCAGGTAAGACGGCAGAAACAAAACCGGAAAAGGTAACTGTTTGTTGTCCACTCTCAAACGCTCCATTGTAATGAGTTAAGCGTTCACACATAATAGAACGATTACATGCGGTCCATCACTTGGCAATGTATTAAATATTCAAATTGAAAACCTCCGCTGGATACTGGATGCTGGCCGAAACTAGTTGAACTATTTTTGCGAATGTGTGAATGAATGAACCAAAATACAAGCGGATTATTGACATGATCGGATTTGGGTTTTTCGGTTAAGTGTATTTTAAACAAGAAATTGTGAAAAAAATGGGGATTTAAATTGGCTTACCTTCGATTGGCTTGTGAGTGATTCAGGACTTATCAAAGGATTTGTTTAACGTAACTTGAAGCAAGGCAATAAATAATCAAATAAAATCGAATATCCGTTTCTGTACAGAAACGGAAATTAACCCACTACTAGCGAATAATTTACTATAATCACATATCAATATTAAGTATTAAAATTCGAAAATAATATCCATAATATCATCAAGCTAGAAGCAATTCATTCCATCTATAAGAGGCGGGGCTTGCAGCGCCATTTGCTTCACTATGCGCATCAAGCATCTGCACACATACACAGAAACGCTCTCATGCATAGTGTGAATAGAGGCTTCAGATGCGTGACCCTTACGCCTCAAAGCAACCCTGCCATTGTAAAGCCGTATATATGGGTACAAAACAGGCCAACACAAGGGCTGGCAGCACTCAAGATTCGCTTTTATTCGATTTGAGTATAACCAAAAAAAAAAAAGCCATGCATTTCGCACAGATGCACCCTCGCTCGCTCGCTCGTCCTTGTGCACAAATGATATTCTCTTCGAATCATCACGAGCCACATTTTTATTGTATCTAAGCGGATCATGCCGCTGGATCACTTGAGTGCGCGCCAAAACATCCGCCGCGCCGCGTATAAGATACCACGAATCATCAAAGTACTTGTGACTATTTTTCTCATTGTTTCTGGATGTGATTTCTAAAGTTAGGCACTACAGAAGAACATTTTCACTCTCAATTGTTTGGTCGCCTTTGTTCGTTTGCGTTGACAATGCTGTGTTCCACCAAAAACTCAGAGGGGTTGTTTTTCCCATTGCTTTTCGGAAATTATTGGGTTTTTAATGGGCCCATCTATCGGTCGCGGCAACCGCGACGACGGCCGTCCACATCTCTCTTCTTTGTGTGGTGTGTGCCACGGGGTAAACATTAATCGATATCTGTCCACATAGTTTGTAGCGCTGGCATTGTTACCAGTTACATTCGCTGTGTGGTGTCTTTTGTGGACTTCTCCCTCGAAATGAGCATCCCGTGCGACCGCGTGTCTACATCGTACAATACCTTTTGGAACGGCCCATATCAACGGCGTTGGTTTTCGTCGAGTGCGCTCATTTGAAAAACTAATTTGATTTATGTTTTGCGTAAAAGTGCGGTTTCCTTCTTCTAATTTTTTTTGTTGTGGTTCTTTTTTTTGTGGTCTTCCACAACTTGACACAACTTTTTCCCCAGCTGCAATTGTGATATCCTTAAAACGCCCTTATAGAGCCTTTAGTTGGATATTAAAAGTTAACAGCTTAAAACGAATGCTTTATGGGAAGTAGAAGAATAAAACCGTTTCAGATTAATAGTCCCTGTTATTTACTATTAAAAATTCTAAGATAATTTAGATTAAGTAAAATGGGATTTGAATATGAAGCACTCATACCATAAAGAGGGGTATATTTTGTTGTTAAATTTCTTTTACCCCATTAATGGCGCCCAGTGAAAATAGTCACTTTCAACGCCAAATAATTTTAATTATTTTTTTTTAAGTAGATACATGCTATAAATTTTAAAAGTAACATATTGCTTGTTTTGAGATATCTAAAGGCTTCCATTAGAAGAAAATAAAAATTAGAGAGTGGACTATCTTCGGCTATACCGAAGCTGAAATACCCCCACACTGTAGGAAGAAGTGCCTCGAACATAAAAAAATGTGGTCTCAAGACCCTATTTTGAGCCGATTATAGGTGGTTTTGGAGCCCGGTCCATGTCCAAAATCCATTTCTAAAAATTTCCAACCAAATCCACCAAAAAAAAAAAAGAATTGGTCTCAAGACCCCATTTAGACCCTTATATATGTGGCTTCGGAACCTCGGACCATGTCAAAAATACGTTTCTAAACATTTCCAATCGGATACAACAATAAAAAAGACTTGAAAAATGTTTACCTTTTTTTCGGTGTATGGGAGCCACGCCCAGTTTTCATCCGATTTGGCTGATTCAGTATTCTCAGTATTCATGAGAAAAACATGTACCCAAAGTTTCAAGTCGATATCTCCAAAACTGCGACCGCTATCGTGCGGACGGACAGACGGACGGACGGACAGACAGACGGACATCGCTAAATCGACTCAGGTGGTGATGCTGATCAAGAATATATATACTTTTCCATACCGGACACGCCTCCTTATGGGCGTGTCCGGTGAGGAAAAGTGAGTGTGGGGGTATAAATATGTTGACACTATTATTTGCTCTTGTAAAGTTAGATGCTTCACATATTCAGAAATTTCACGTGAAGCTTCAAAGGAAATGGGAGTTTTGAAACTTCGAATGAATTGGAACATCCTAAAAATTAACAGATTCTGTAAAAATAAAAATTTTAAAATTACTAAGATTTTTTTTCAAATACATAAAATATTTTTAATTTGGAGAGATAGACACGACTACTTCAATGAGAAAATTAAAAATGGCGGCCTCAAATAGGGCTGCTGAAATTTCTTAATTAAATATTATTTATAGTCAAAGTTTCGCCAGCTCACTGCCAACAAAAATTTTAAAATTCCATTACTCCGTCCTTGGTAGACTGTTTTAACTGATTCGGAGAGCTGTACATGAGAAGGTTTAAAATGTCGAATCATTTAATATTTACGAAATTTTATATAGGGGGTTTTTGGGTTTTATGGACCCATTCAATCCCAGGTCTACTAAAGACAAAACGGTAAATTCGAAATTTTTTACTAAAAATGCCATGCTTCAACCGAGTTTACTGAAGTTTTGGGGGGTTTATGGTCGGGAGTTCACGGGAGGAGCTATGAGGAAGGCATGCTTTGGCTGGAAATTGGAATTGGAAGGTTCACGTGAAGGTACCCTAGGTCTATTAGTACCACACCAGGTTTTTAAGGTGTTTAAGTTATACATACATATATGCTTTTTTTGAAGAAATTTCTATATTTAAGTATAACCAATTTATTTTTATAGAGGGCTTATCCCCTCGGAATTGTTATTCACAAATGTATTTCAACTTTTATATGTAGTACAGTAATTAATAGGGTGCGGGTTCTTATGCAAAAGCATATTTGTTTAGCGTAATGCTAAAACTAAACTAATTAAATATCTTTACGAATCAGAAAATGTTCTTTAAAATTTTATCGATTTGCATTATTTTGCATATTTGGTCATTTTCAAAAATTTGTTAATTCATTAGTATGACTTTACATTTCTATTGCAGGATTAAAATTTTTTATTTCCGATGCATATTTTTAAATTTTTAATGCATATTTTCACTTTTTAAATGCATATTTTATGTGTATATTTTTGGTTTTTTAATGCATGGGAATCCACACCCTAGTAATTAACATCAAAGAATAAAATTTCTCTGTAATACTAATATCAAATGCAATGCCTGCTGTTTTATTTCGTACTTTGAGCTGGTTGAGCTGAAAGATGGATCTTGTTTCTCACTTTTATAATATTACTTTATTTTATTTTATAATGTATTATTAAATTTTGAAAACGGTGGCTAAATGTAAACTGTGTGTATGTTTTATATTTTCTGAAAATTCTATTGATTGTGCTTTATTATACTACTTACCAAGGGAGATTCCAAATTTGCCGGCTGCCAGTGTTTTAATGATCATGCATCTAGGAATCTCTTTTATTTACTCTAATTATTTTCATAGATTTCGCGATTCCAGCAGGTACTCATAGCGTTTTTTTACTGCGATAATAAAATATTTTCTTGAATGAACCAAGGAATTCAGTCTGCAACTGGGCCAACGATTAATTACCCTGCAACTTCCTTTCTTCGTTTTATGGCCTGTCCATTGTTTTCCCGAAAAAACCCCGACCGTGATTGAATACTGCCTGGATGTATCATGCATGAGATTATGACCAAGTACAGAGAACGGCGTCATTAGTTTAATACGTGGAATTCCCCGGGATTCGCATCAATCCTTGTCCGAGCCTACGAGCACCTAAGAGTGGTTTTATTGCACTTGAAATGCAGCAGTGAAAGTACGTACCCCTAATAAAACCGACACGCAATGCGATCAGCGTTCGAAATCTGCATTTATGAATGAATCTCCAGATGAATGAATGAATGAGCTGTTTATGGCATTTAACAGGTAGCAATGCATCATTAGCGTTGCTGAAACAAAAGACGTGCTCTAAATCCTAATGATTTCCTTTGTTATATTTGGCTTGACACAGTAGGCTTACCATAGTCTCAGAACGCCATAGTCGGCTGGAGATGTATGAGAGGTGCTAATCGCATGTAGAGTTGGCTGTTAGTAAATAAGTTTAATGGTGGAATAGTAAAAAAATCGTCAGTAAAATCTGAATTTCAGCGATCTGTTAGGTAAGCAGCAGAATACGGTAGCTATTCTAATCCCAGCGATTTCATCAATCCCTGGATTAAAAAAAGTTAAGTCCCAACTTTCCAGAATTGTAAGGAATTAAATACTTAATCAGGGTAGGGTGTTCACAATTATTATCCATACTTATTAATCGCGGAGAGGATTTTCGATGATTAAAAATTCCGTTTTCTTTCTCAGAGGTAAACGCCATTTTGAAAAAGTTAAAAGAATTTATTTTTGGTGAGGAGTTGGTTTGGCCTGAAAATAATACTTTTAACAACAAAATAAATTTAAAAAGATTCAAATGTGTACATAAAATATTCTATTTTGATAAATAAAAATATATACACTGAAAGAATTAGTGTATTTTCTGCCAACCTTTAATTATTTTTGGATTGAACGCATTTGAATGCGTCTTAACTGAAATTCGTTAAAAATAAATTTGAAAAAATCACTTCGTTTTCGAATCTTTTTTTACAAATACACTTCGTTATAAACTGCCCAACTGATTATTTTACTGAAATTCCCTTGCTAAAAATATTCAGCGGTGAATGATACTCATAAATTTGAGCCTTGTGTCAGTTTATGAGCAATTCCAAACTCCTTTTTCCGAAAGCTAATCACGAATTGTCTTAGTATCAATAGAATGGATTTACTAAATTATTACGTTTCATGCTTATACTAGGGGATTAGTTTAATATGAGAAACCCCTCGGAAACGGTGCAGATATGCAGTCAAAACATATGAAATTTAACAGTTATTTTAAGCAACAATGAATCCCCTCACTGTATTATTTAAACTGTTTACTTTCTTTCAGCGATTTGTAATTTTATTTTTGAGTGAAATGCATTTGAATGCAATTTCTTATGTTTTTAAACCAGTCTTCTAGAGTTTATTCAATATTTAAAATTAAATATTAGATTTTCGAAGGTACATCGTCTGAAATTCAGTTACTAACTACACCTACTTAAGTGCCCCCATTGTCATCTATTTGAAGTATATCTTCAATTAAATTGAAATAGTCACAGTGCCTAAGAAGAACAACCATTTTTAATACCAAAGCAGTCACAAATTTTACTTGGCATCTTCGCGCCTCAACAGTCCACAACAACCCCCAAAAACAATTCCCACTTAATTCAATAATAAATTGAAAAACTCTACAAACCCCTCGGTGTTCACAAACCATCTACAAACCCGCAAAATCAAGGGCGCGCATTTAACATCGTTACAAAACTTTCGTGGCAGGGGGACTGGGACGACACACTGGCTCTGACTGAGTCTCTACGCCGAGATGACAACTTGCTCAAATTGCGTATAAGGGGGTTTGTCGGGAGGTAAGCGTAAAATTCATAATCATGAATGCTTTTGGCTTTTGCCTAAAATGTTTTTTTTTTCGTGTTTGCTCCTCAGTAGTTTCAGTTTCAGTTTCAGTACAGATTACGCGCAAAAAGTTCTCAGATGCGACGGACGGACAGACAGACAGATAGATAGATAGCACATACCCTGCCCGGATGAAATATAACTCAGCGCTGTGCTATTCCATGCCACAAAAAGACCAACTCTCCGAATTAAAATGAAAGTCAAGGAAGATGCCATTTCGAGAGGCGATTACGACACATTTGGAGATGCGGCACGAGGGGATTAGTACATTATGTACTCATTGTTCAGCGGAAAATGGGTATACAAGCGATTTCGCGATGTTGTGCGTCTGCCTGTGAGTGTGAGTGTGTATGTGTGAAGCAGAGGCCATTGTGGAAAATACACCCCTAAACGCTGTGCGCGGATTGACGAAAGGACAGACAGACAGCAAGCAGGGATTTCTCGAATCAATGAATGAAGCAGGATGAATCGGGATTTAAGGGTGGAGTGTGCGTGACTGTGTGTGTGTGTGTGTGAGTATGGATGTAGGTAGGTAACGAAAAGAAAAGTAGGTAGGCAAAGTCCTGCTGAGGGTGCTCTTAATGAGGATGTTTAAATTGAGCGCACTGTGCTGCGATGAGCTCAGTTCCCGTTTGGATCTTGAAGTGAACACAGTGTAACTTTTCTGTCTTGAAGTGATTTTATTTCGATTCATTATAATTTTTGTGTATATCGAAACGACCAAGTACTTTAGTACCTTTGAAAACCCACCGCAAAAAAAAAACAAAAGTGAGAGTGAATATCGGCCAAGAAATGTCCGCAATCAATATGCATCCAGCACAAACATATTCGCGTCTCTTCCGGCCATGGGATAACATGAGTGGCAGTAGCAGCAGCAACTCCGTCAATCATTGCAACAACGAACAACCCATCAATAGGGTCATGGTCAAGACCGAATGCCGCAGCCCGGAGGTGGCAAATATCAAAACTGAGCGCCGCGTCTATACGACCAGCAACGACAGCGATCGCGAATGTGTCTCCAACAGCAGCAGTAGCTGCAGCAAATCCAGCTATGATGACGGCCTAAACAATAGCCTGATGAGTCCACATGCTCCAGCAATGCATTCACCCATGCACCTGCCGGGCGGTCCAGGATCGCCGATGGCACACATTCATGCCAACTCGAATGCATTCACCACACCACGCCTGTACGGAACACTTGAACAGCAGATGCACATGATGGCCGCCGGCATGCCGCCATCCAACGAACAACTGTATTATGCGGCAGCAGCGGCGGCTGCTGTCAACGGCATGGCAGCTCCTCCGAATGCCAGCGCCTTCGGCATGGATCCCTACTCCTACGGCCTCATGGAACAAGAGTATGCCCGTGTAATGGCCGAAGATGCCCAACTCAAGGCCATCAATGCGCGCAAACAGCGACCAAAGAAGTTCAAGTGCCCCCACTGCGATGTGGCGTTCTCCAACAATGGCCAGCTCAAGGGACACATCAGAATACATACCGGTAAGTTTTGCAAAGAGTGGAAACCGTTATAAAAACATCGGAAAACTCCTCTTTACAACGTCTCCGAAATCCTCTTATGAACTTCTTCTAAATTTCAACTTCTTCCTTCTTTACAGGCGAGCGACCATTCAAATGCGACGTCGAAACTTGCGGAAAGACATTCACCCGAAATGAGGAGCTTACGCGCCACAAGCGTATCCACACCGGCCTTCGCCCGTATCCGTGCACGGCTTGTGGCAAGAAATTCGGCCGTCGCGATCACCTGAAGAAGCATATGAAGACCCACATGCCACAGGAGCGTCAATTGGGCCCAGCAATCTTAGTACCTATGTATCCCTACTTGTACGGATACTAAACAGACAACAAGTTCATCATCGTGATCATGAGCTCACTGATCATCATCATCGGGATGTCAAACGAAACGCGCTTGCACGCTTAAAACCGCAAAAGACCAATAATGCTGCCGCCAATTAACGAAAACTACTCTCAACCCTGTACCTGGCACAGAACGCACTGTTCTCTACTCCCTGCTAATATGCAAATATGAAAATGTTTATTTTTTAACGAATATTTACATTTTATACACAGGAACGTGTGTCTTTGAACAGAAAAAGAAAAGCAAAAAGAAACAAAACCAACAAAAACTCCATATGTCTGCCCGTCGTCAGACAACCTGTAAATAAACCTACGCATGTGTAAATAACCATTGAAGTGATCCTTTTTATATTTTAAGCTTAAGGATATATTTTAATATTACAAAAGTTTTTGTACTTATTTTAGTGAAATATACAATATTTACAAATGAAAAAATTAACATTCATATCTTTTCTTGAAGAAATTTGGAGAGAAAACTAAATTATGTGGGCTGTTTGATTCATATTTTATCATTCATCTTTTGCCAAAATCTTTAATTTTTGTGTTAAACATTCTGTTAAAATTTCAGTTAGCTTTAATTCACAAAGTCAGGCCAATTTAGAAAAATCATAATACTGACTGGTATTTATTGTATTTTTAGTTCCTTATTAGGCGCAGCTTGGGTTAGAATAGAAAATAAAAGATGCAATCAATTCCTCAGTCAGCGGTAAATCGCTCATGGAGCCGCCTGTTCAGTGATATTGTCCGAAATAAATATTTCAATTAAAAATAGAAAGCAAAACAATTTAACTTGAGAATAAATTTAAATATTTATTAGTAAATTTGAACAGACTCAACAACACTAAGTACTAAGAGTGTTCGTTTTGAGCGTGCAATAATTGCCTTATCACCGGAAGCAGGCATTGAGTTCAATACTTACACTTGCACCAAAAACCGTGAACAGAAACAACAGAGAGAGATTAAGAAACCAATACATTCGCAACAGAAGTCGGGGAGTCCCATATATTTAATACTTCTATATTGCTAGTATATTCAAATTCAATGCACTGGCAATGCAGTCCAGATATGTATATTGTTATCTGACCAAGACAGCCGATTATGTATTTGTCAAAATCGACATTTAAATTTAATGAAAATCACAGGAGCGGATGAATAATTTTTTGTCAATTTAAAAAATATCTGAAATACAAAATTTAAATTGAAATTGAATTTCCATTGAAATATTTCTGTGACTGCGAAATAATTTAAAACAATGTCGCACCGATGTTTTTTGAGTGATAAAAAACATATCAATTGAAGATTATCGTTTTGCATTCGTAAGTAGATGCATATATTTTCAAATCCGGCCCTGAAGTCATTTGACAATTGTTTATATGTGTAAGTAGTCAAATATACACAGATACTGATCATACAAAACCTGAGCATGCGGACAATTTTTATTTGAATAAACTTGTCTGAATTGAATTCGGAGTTCAAGCACATTGCGCAGATAGGTTGCTAGCAATATAGAAGTATTAAAAATATGGGGAGTCCCAAGGATCAGGAACGGCACAGAAAGTTGCGGAGAAACAGTCTCTCCAACTTCTAGATCTCTGCAACATCTGCATATATATCCAATATCGGACAATAAAATAGTGTCCAGTGATAACACCGATTGTTGGATACTTTACTATGTTTCTGTTGTTGAAACTCCGCAGCTTTAGTGGCGCCAGATCCGCGTTGTAATTATATTTTCTAGTCAACATCATTTGTAATCGTTTCACTGTGAAAGAATCGATAATAACAAATTTTCATTTATCCTTTCATTAATTACGTCCAAAATGTTGGAGAATCAATTAATCAGATTTTCAAAATATTTATAGTGTTGAAAATTTCAGATTTTTTTGAGCTGAAAATAATTTATTTATTGGTTCAACCTAATTTTTTTCCGAAAAAGTACAAAAACAAACTAAAAGTTCAGTTTTAGTAGAAATGCTGTAATACAACAAAAACAAGCGAAGATCAGTCTAAAGCTAAGGTCTCACGATTGCCGTAATGTGCCTTACAAGCCGCAATTTTTTTGTAGCTGCCAGAATATAATCATAAACTTCGATTTTTTGATTTGCGTATAATTTCGGCGCATCGCGGCAATCGTGTGACCTTACCTTAATGTAGTTTTCCCATTCGACGTTGTTATGAAATGGAATAATTCTTTCTAACATTATGATTATTTCTCACTTATAGATTATAGAGTTGCTTGGATTAGGAATTGCATAAGAGTGCTGACAATATGTGGCGATGATCCGAAACAGCTATCCACTCTGCCAAACTGAGCTTTTTACTCATTGTTGTCCAAAATAATTTTTTTTTTTTAAATTAGCTTGATTCGGCATTTTTTTACAGCTGTTATAGTCTGGAACACACTGATGCATTCATTTTATTCAATAATTTTGACGACCATTTGGAAATAATTTTTGGAGCTGATAACTTCTTAAAAACTTATTGTCCCTCGTAATTAGGTTTTATTTCAACTATTTAAAAAGCGATGTCATAATTGAAAATACATTCCTTAACCTAGAAAATTAGGTAACTGCAAATAGTTTTCAGGTCATATACAGGAAAATGCCAATACCATTTTCGAAGATTGTCCTGTTCGATTCTTGTGTTGCAAAAAATATTTAGATTCTAACCCTTGCCTGTAGACTGACTCTTCTTTTTCTCTACTTTTTCTCTAATTGTTAGGATTTTGCATGGTAATGAGAGACAATGCCATGCATTTTCCCCGACAAAGGGTTACGTTTCCCCTGCATCATCATGCGGTGGAACATCAAAAGAAGCAAGTTGCAATCGAGCACCGACATTAATCATGCATTTGCAATTCAGTAATGGGTCGTGTTAAAATTCAAAGTCATTTCAGCAAAGTCAATGCCAAAACCATTCATTCAGAATCAGTTGTCCGCAGAATATGCCAAACGGTTAATTTTTGAACGCCTACGCATTTAATGTGCTTAAAATATTAAATGGAATCACAAAACGATTTTTGTGGACATTTTCCTCTATCGCAGTCCTATAGTTCGAGAAGCCAACGGATAGTTGGATTTTCTCACAGTCTCAGTTCAATTGTACCAACTTCACGTCCCTTTGCCATTACTCACTTGACATTTCACGTCATTCATAGGCCCCTGAAATGTGTAACAATAGTGGGCCTTCTTGTCAATGTACATTGCATGGCAGACACTCGGTCTGGGCCAACAATTGAAATTTGGTCAAAATGCGAGAAGTTTTTTTTTTCGTGAACAATTGGCACTATAGACTCTTGTAAATGCAACACAAACTGGGCAAAGGGAATATTTCTGTTATTTTCACTTCACTCTCAACTGAGCTGTGGAACAAAAGGATGGTCTCGCTTGATAGGGGCGTGCAGGTATCACCTACCTGTTACGGTTGCCTGAATGGTGAGAAGATTTCCAGACAGAGCGTCGTCGTCGTCGTTGTCGTTGTCGTCTAACACTGCCACTGCTGATCCCTAATTGTGCAGTTGATTTTTCTCACCGGGAGATCGATCGACAGGACAATGCAAATACGCATATTTCAAACGTCGTAATACCAAAGTGGAACGACACCAGATTATTGTCATTGTTGTCGCATATACGTACACGTAATTGTTGCATTGAAAAGTGTTATTGATTTAATTTCCCCAAAAAAAAAGTCTAAAATTTATTGATCATCATTTGTCACAAGTTGTGTACTCTTTATCACATTTAACTGAAGCGTATCGAAATTTAAATTGGTTTATCGATCAAAATCAAAAAATAGTACATCTCTTCTGCTTGAAGTACATAAATAAGGACACAAAAATACATAAGCAGGTGCAAACTGCAATCAATAATGTTTCTTTTTTCATAAAGTACCCAACTCCTACTTTCTTACAAACATTTATAGATTCGATTATTATGTATTTTAAAATCTTTCCCCTCAACTCCAACTTTTATGAAAAATAAAAAATTCGTCTGCCTTCTTCCTTGCCCGAGGCTATCTCCTTGGTCTGTCTGATATTTCTAATCTCAAGACTAAAATAGAAATTTCCATTTTTTTACCTAAGCCTGCGTTTTGTGAAAAACACATGAGTGAAAAACCACGCAATTTGTGGAAATTCAAAAACTTGTTGATCAATCTGATAATCATTGCACTAATGATAGGACCAGCCATTATCTATGCCTCACCATATGAAGATGATTACGCCAGAGCCAGAGGACATGTGTCGAAGATTTACGCTTAGTAGCTGGTAATATGCTCTGGCAAAGCAGACCATATCTGCGTGCCGTTGTGCAAGAACCCTACAACATGGCGTCAGATTAATGTGGAAATGTGGAAATCACACAATATTCATGTGTGCGTGTGCGTGTGTGTGTAGTGTTTGTACAAGGCTGGCTCATTACGCCAGAGACGAGGAGCAAAGAAAGAAATATGGAATGTCTCTAAAGACCATGTTTATCTCGTTGTCCAGATTAGAGACAATCAACTTATTAAGAGTGTTTACCGAGATAAATACATCGTTTAGTGGTCTTCGGGACATACCCACATAAAGGCATGGCCGGAATAAAACCGCGGATTAGAATGACACAAAAAAAATACCCAGGATTCAGAAAATGCTTAAGCCTAAGCAGGTAAGACGGCATTAGCGGTGAGGTAAGCCGAATAAGTTGAAGCGTGAGGTTGGGCACGACAGAGGGACATTTTTAGATTACAACAAAAAATTTTAATATAGTTTATGCAATTCTTAGGCAAGTAAGTTTCCTAAATTAATTCCTATTACTAGCAAAAATTTGTACCTGTACTTTCGCATTTCGGTCTTTTGTTCATAAAACACGCAAGTGTTTTTATTGCCAATAATTTTTTATGGCTGTTTTTACCTGTTTTTACACACCACGTAACCCATTTTCAGTCATTAAACTTGCAAAGGTACAAGCAAATTATGAGACTATTCTCAGTACAGTTGTTTCTAGATAAATACAACATTTTTTTTTATTGGCAGAATGAACAATTGCCTTTACTCGATTTTTTAAGCAATTGTTTATTGTCTTATTCATAAAAAACTATGTGTTCGACGCGAACAAGGCTTGACTTGAGAAGAGTCACTCAGAGGTAGAAGTAGATTTTGAATGCAGGAACCAAATTAAATGAAAGGGTTAAGGAGTCGCCTAAGGCTTCTCTTAAAATGCATGGAGAGCGGCCCAACGATCAACTTTAAAGTCTTTGTTTGCGTAGTGAACTTTGGTAATTTGACAAATTTTATTACTACAGAAGAAGTTTTTGCTATGGAGACCAGTGCAGCGGAAAACTCAATTCTGCAACCGATACACAGCGATCGATAATTATTATAATATAGCAAATAGACAAGACTACAAAACGTCCCGACAAGTAAGGCCTAGGTTGAACTTGAAAATAATAGCTAATGCTATCCCTGGACTGAAAATCTCTTAGCATACTGACGAGGGGACCACAGATATGTATATGTAGGAGCTGCTGTGACGAGGATGAACTGGAAAGTGTAGAACATTTTCTTTTCCACTGTCCCGCTCCCGATTCTTCTTGAAGTCATTCTTGAAGTGGTGCAATTTCAATTTGAGATTGTCAATTTTATTTTAAAGTTGACTACTTTAGTTTGACGTATTTCCACTTAATTTTACCGTTATTTTAATGAAGGTTTTTTTTCTGTGTGTAAGGCCTAGACTGAACTTAAAAAGAACAGCGGAACTGCGAAAGATCCTAAAAAAGTTTCATAAAAGTGTATTTTCGAATTCAAAGTGTTTGCTGGGTGAATCAAATTAAATTTAGCACATTCAAATATATTTTAAATTATTTTTTATTATTGCTTATGAATTTCTTAGTCAATGAATACAAAACAATACAATTTCGCAGGAATATCTGTCCGTCACCAAAGAAAAAAAGGAACAGTGACTTAAAGCGAAAAAAAGTAAACCTGCGCCACACAAGACGTCATCAAAACAAAATACAACAAATATTACAAGTTCTTTTCAGAAATTTAAAATTGATTCTTCGATCCAATTCATTTATTGTAAATTAAAAAGAAATGTTAAAATTCGGTTTGTTTTCAGGAGAAAGCATTTCTTGCAACCGCAAACATTAGTTGTGTGTGTGTGTATTTTGTGTTTCTCTTTTCTTGTTTCTGAACACAAAAAAAAAAATGGGCCAGACAGAGTGGCTGCTCTGAATAGACATTAGCCAATAAATTTCCCAATTAAAAGGACTTGACACTTTAGCTATGCAAGTCAACGTAGATGAAATTATATAAAAACACAGCACAGTGAGCGGTTTGTACAATAGGGGTTGATATCGGCCGATGAACGAGACACACTTTGCACGAGACGGACTCGCACTGTGAAAGGTAGCATTTGACTCGGTGCGTTACAATTCTCCATCTTTTTTTTTGCAGTTCAATGTTTTTTTCTTTCTATTTCCCTGCCATTGATTCAATTGCCATTCAATATATTTGTGTAATTGCAAAACGCTTCTTGGTATATTATGAGATCTTTTGGAACACAACCAAGATCGATTTGAGGAAACGTTTCAATTTCTGGTTACTTCGTCTTGTGTGGCAGGGCCACAGTAATTACCTATTTTGTTGTTTGCGAATTTCGGGTGAGACGACCACCCTACGATCCTTGTTTACGCTCATTGTGGCTCATCAATGGGAAACGAATGAATGAGACACTGTTCACCGTTGTCAATGTAAGAACGAAAATAATGTCTTCATTTGGATTTGCAATGGGAACTAGAAGGTGGTTCATTGATATTAAATATTAATGCAATAACTTTCATGCTGAAAAATATTTTAAAACTTTCGATTCACCTATTAGTTATCCAATCGTTTGTCCAAAGATATTTCAAAATAAATATAAAATATGCACCTCAGTGTCAATACCCAAGTTGTGGTGCAAATTACCAAATTTCTTCACTAATATATGCCAGATGCCACCCATAGCCTATTACTGTCCAGTTAATCGTTTATGCAATGATCAATTTAATTTTTAATTCTGAACGCAAACCCAAAAACAAACACCATCCAGAGGCAAACAATTAATTTACCTTCACATCTACAACGAACCTCGAAACAGTGGGAGGTGGCCACAATTTACGGAAACGGAAGTGATACATTTACCGCTGCGGTCAACAATGCAAATGCCAATTCTCCCCCAAACAGTTCGATGGCAGTGATGTCCCGTGAAGATTCCCATCAATGTTGGCAAACAATTTAGCTCATGATGACATAATTTGTTCAAACCGAAATGGTCTAGCACATGATCGACTGGATCGTTGTTGTTTGGCCAAGGAGGCCATAAACGTATAATAATTGTATAATAGGGCCATAGGAAGTCTCTTCTTCCGCATGCAACAATGAGGCAAGGGCTCCGAAGAAGGAAGTGTTTGGTGAATTGAATGTTGAAATTAGTTTTTTTTCCTCTTCTTTTCCTTTTTGTGTTGGGTGAATAAGGAATAATGCAAGTAATTGATTCGTTTGCAAAATGTCTTATTTGTGACATAATGACAGGATGTTTTTTTTATGGGTAGTCAACATGTGAGTTCTGCGGTCCAAAAAGGCAAATCAATTAGTTTCCTATGAATCGCCTTCCGAGTCACAATAAGTAATTTGAGGGAAATGTAAAATGTGAGCAAATTGTTGTGACACTTTCTTGTAAACATCGAACGGTGCAATTCATCAATCTTTTTGTGCTTTCTTTTTTGGAGTATTTTTTATTTTCAAATCGAATCGTTTCCAAGGAATGGGAAATGACTGCATAGCGTGTGCTATTGATTCCCAAAGGACAATTTCATTTCGAATACAAACGAATTGTGTTCGCTAATTAAGGAAAGAAACTGTTGTGATCTTAAGTATTTTTTAAAGCTGACAACGTTCCTTTGAACCATTACTGACGACTTTATACGAAATTCCTATAAACGTTTTTCGAATTGCACATTTGATTCTTTTGTTCTTTATTTTCGATAATGAGTCTATACTAAATCCTATACTAGTACTATATTTCCACCGGTCTTTGCGTAAATATATTGGAATGCCAGGCCGATGCAACGAATCGAAAATGAAGAAGACTACGAAGATGACATCTTTGATTAGATAAAGAAAAATATTCACAAGATAAGATACGAAATCGATAAGACAACCAAACTTTCGCATTCTGATGATTGCGACAACCACGTTTCAGAACGAAAGAAGTATTTCTCACGATTGCACCTCTGTGGTTATGGCCAAGATTCAGAGCAATTTCATTACGGCCACATTTGCCATTTCCTGTGTAGCTTCTGTACTTTGCCTTGTCAGTTTGTCGACGAAGAATTGGTTAAATGCCAATGCCGTACTCTCCGCTCGTCTAACCAGCCACATAAGTTATGGACTCTTTTCGGGTACTTTGGAGCGTCAACAGTTAGCAGCAACTCTGCCATTTGACATTGTCGGTAAGTTCTCAAATTGCATATGACTCACAATGAGACTGAGTGGAAATCAATTTTATACAAACAGTTGTTTGCGACTTCACCAATGCGGCCTGTATTTACAGTTGTCAAAAGAATGGCGGCTTGCGTCAGGACGAGCTACAACGCATCCTGGCTGGTTCAGAACTGGAACCGTGCGAACAGGCCAGATATCGTACGAGTTCAAGGCAGTCAACAGGTAGGTGGTACACATTATAGTAAATTTTGTACAGAAAAGAATATGTTCGCGATAGCTAATATGGTGTCGAATGTGTTTCGATAGTGTTCGGAACAAACATCAAACCTCAACGACCGAAAAATTTCGTTCAATATCGACATACGTAAACATTTTCCAGGTTAATTTCATCTAAGTCAAGTCTAATTTTCTATTTATTCATTTCTCTTAGGGGAGTATATTTGAAGAAAGGAGAGTAGATTTAATTTTTGCGTAGAGTAGTAGAAATTCTGTCAGGGTAGTAGATTTAGATATGCGTTTCTGCGTAGAGTATTAGAAATTATACGAGAGTAGTAGAAATTTATGCCGGGGAAGCAGATTTGTTGAAAGAGTAGTAGTTTTGCATTGTATGAAACTCTCATAATATTTTGAGGAGTAGATTTCTTACAATAGTAGTAGAACATATCTTGAGGGAAGTCGAAAAATCTACTACTGTAGTAAGGGAGTAGAAATTTAAAAATCGTCGCGAGAGTAGTAGATCTACTCTAAAGTTTTCCATTTTTCCTTTTTCAAGACAATTTGGGGTCATGTCTTCTTTGTCGCTTATGATTCCTCGAAACTATGATCAATTCTTAAATTTGTGTTACATACCGATTTTATCCACTTGTTGTTCCTTATATATTTTTCATTATTATTTTCGTATTCAGCGTGGCAAAATACATAAGAAT
The DNA here is from genome assembly GCA_951394025.1 of Heteromyza rotundicornis. NCBI lineage: Eukaryota > Metazoa > Arthropoda > Insecta > Diptera > Heleomyzidae > Heteromyza > Heteromyza rotundicornis. Next base: position 66,776,925 of record OX596012.1, read on the forward strand.
TTGTATATCAAGTTTAGTTATAACACACAAAAAGTTCAGTTTTGTCAATATGTGTAATATTTGTTATTTATTTTTTACATTTTTCGTATCAAACCGAAATTTTCGGCGGAAATATCGAAATTTCGGCCGAAAACGAAATTTGGCAGAAAACGATATTTTATTTTTCGGCCGAAACACGGCCGAAACAGCTTTTTTTGGCCGAAAAGCTGAAAAACCGAATTTCGGTCGGTCTCTAGATATTGTGCTTGTCTGCGCAGGGTATTTTAGCTTCGGTCAGACCGAATATAATTCTCTTAATAGTTTTATTTTGTTCTCTCAAATTTAATGTCTTTGAACTTTTTCTTAAACAGATGATACTGAGTCAACGACATCGGTGCAAGGTCCCCATTATTTGCCCGCTGTGTGGTGGATGTTTACGGTGCTGTTTGTCGTGCTCGCAACCGTTTTCTCACTGATCGCCAGTGGATTTGGCCTTTTGAATTTATATTACAATCCCGTTGAGCGAATTTTCAATGTGTTTGGCCTGTACATTTGGAATTCGGGTGCTGCCGCTTGCTCACTGCTGGCAGTGGTGATTTGGGCCTCACTATTCGAAGTGCATCTGAAGCACAACATTGCCATCACCGATACTCTTCGAAATGATTTGACTTTCTCATCGGAGGGCCTGGCCGTTATTGGCTATTCGTGTTACTCTTTATTGGCGGCCCTACTCTTGGACGTGCTTAACATTGCCTTACTAATGCGGCGACATTTTATGCTGAGAACAGATGCACCTCCAACTATTACAATGGATCAAACGGATGTGCCTCTGGAGTTTTATTGAAATCAAACGAATTTTTTTTGGTTCAAATAAGTTCAATTTTTATTATAAAGAAATATGTAATTATATAAAAGTAGTTTGAAAGTTCAATACCATTGATAGGGTAATAGAGGATCCCTTCCTTAGCTTAATGTAAATACTTGTTGAGGCCTAAACATATGTAAAAATACCTTGGAATACGAATTTTAAGTATATAGTTGTAAGTAAGTATATAAAGGATTACTTTTGATTTCATTCAACTTCAGTTCAACTTTGATTTTCGAATTTCTGGCAAAGATTTAGCATTGGATCAGTGTGAGCGCCTGTTTCAGCGGAAATAGGTAGAAATGGGCATGAAGCTCCTTCAATAGATTTCATTTTGATTCTGTGAAATTCCAGGAGGAGATTCGGGTAATTGGATTCGAGTATTAACTTCTGTAATGAGATTCATGAGGTTGTAGTTTTCTTTCTTTCCCTTTCAGTTCACTTCAATAAAGCATTATGGCGCTCTGATTCTTCTCTTCACTGGGCGGTTCCAGGCGTTGTTGATCGCGTCGCTCCCAGCTCCTGGCATACAGAAGAACGGCAATATTGAGCAGGACGACCAGCGTGGACGCTATCACCATGTAAAAGCTATAGCCCAAATAGGCCAGTCCTGTACTATACCAGTTACGTCGGTGGTCTTCCACTGTGAGCAGGTTCTGTCCCAGGTACTGATAGAATTGCACCAGCCAACAGATGAACGCAACGACTTGGGCTGCCGCCGAAGAAATATTCGAGGCGAAAAGGAGTACCATAGTGCCGCGATGTTTGGCTGCCGAAGCGGCTTTCAACACTGAAGCGATTGCTGCAATTGCACAGCCCAAAAGACCGCAACCAGTGCCTAGAGCGGTTATCAGCCAAAGCCAGAAGTTCATGGAATCGGGCTCCGTCGTTATGAATGTGTACACTGCAAAAGGGAATTTAAAAAACTCAAACCTTTCCACATAAGAGTGCTAATATGATTTAACTAACCATTAACCGGATGATTACGCACACCGAAGCCGGAGTTGAGTTCCTTATTGCCGTAGAACAAACCATAGTTAATCTCGCCTTTGGATTCCTAGTATCGGAAAAGAAGGAAATAAGCTTCTACGAAGAGTACAATCGAATATCAAATACCGTTGAATTCAACCGACGCGCATACGCTCCTATCCATTGATTTGTCGTTAGACTGGCCAAGAGCAGTCCAATGGCAATGCAACTTCCGAAAAATGTAGAGAAGATAAGTGCCCTCGTCCGTATCCGTATAGGCATGATTGTGGCAGCTCCTTGCCGCTTTGAGGCCCAGTAATTTACCAAATTTGAAGTTTCAGGCAGTGAGATTGAATCGCTGCAATGAAAATGCGGAGGTAAATGAGAAATGAACAGGAAAAACAACGAAAAACTTAAGCAACAAACTTGTTTTTGTTGTTGGTCGCTATTTGCATTGTTGTTGTTGTCGTTGGGCGCTGATGACAAATTTCTCTTATCGCCTGCCCGTTGTCCGTTGTTCACACGAAATGCGAAATTTTTGTAGCGAAGGCGGCAGGGGGGTTCGGCTTATTCACCGATGCAATGGCCAGGCAGCTATATTTCCAATTATATATATTCAGTAATTTATTTTTCCTCGCCTTTGTTTGGCTCCTGTTAAATTTCCATTGTTTCAGACGAACACCTATTTTTTTTTTGCAAGGGCTTGCTGAATTCTTGTACAAAAGAAAAGTGGGTTTTGAATCATCTATGTTTTTTTTTAGTGTTTTTTGAAAATATTTTTAAGTTCTAGCTAATATTATTCTATTTACCTTTTTATTGTTGTTTTCGCTTTCTTTCCCTTAATCTGCTGACTGATCGTTCGTGGTTCGTGAAATTTTTCTTTCTTTCCCCCCTTTCATGCGATTGTTTGTTTCATTGTGCATATCAGTGATGTAAGACTTGATGGTTCTTTACATTATATCAATCGACAGTGAGTACCCACAACATTTTACAAACGTCTTTTCAAAAAAATCATTCAAAAGAAATTACAAAAAGACAGTTTTTTTAATTGAAACATCTAATAGTTTTACTATATCATAACTCGTATTAGAAATGGTTCGTTTTTCCAAAGTCATATCCAAAAACCAGTGTGTCGATAATTTAACATTTTCCATCACTAGAAGGTAATAATCGATCGTGTTGGAGTTTTTAAAGGTACCCAATACCTTTTGCGATACTCGTTCGAAAAATTACTGCGATATGCGAACGCATCATAAGCATAATTGCCAACAAACGGCTGCGATTTATTAGGGCGATTCAGTTGTGCAGATGAGCAGTCAAAATATATAAAATTTGACAGTTCATTTAAGCAACTGTGCGTTTTCGAGGGGTTCCCACTTAAAATGAATACCCTTATTATTTCAAAATATATGATTTTGATGTCATATTTAAATACAACTTCAAATTATAAGGCATCACATTTTTAATCTGGCAACGATATTTGAAATTTTTTTAAAATTCTTAAATTCTTTCTCATGTGTACGTAAGTTTTGTTTACGTAAACAATAAACAATCTGCAGATAGACTTGTGTTAGCATTTATTTATTTACTTTTTGGATTTCATGGAGTTTAATACATTTCCATTTGACACTACTTTTGGCCAAATCCTCAAATAACCTCGAATTTAAAAAAAAAATGCAAAATTTTGCTTTTGGAAATAACAAAGTAGGCTTTGCTTTTCAATGGATAATTATTTCGCAAATAAAAAGCGGGCAGAGCGCCGCCGTTCCTGTTGTTGTTGTTGCACTTGCTGCTGTTGTTGCCCGTTTAAGACAATTTCGCGGAGAGGGCTCGATATATGGTAGACTTACTTGGGGTGCTACTAATGTAATATGTAATTTTGTCGGACTGTGTCATGTAAAATTCAAATGTTAAACGCATGTTCATAAAAATAAAAATGTAACCAAAATATATTTTTAAAAAAAATTTTAGGTACAATTTTTCCATTTTTTTGTGAAATTATCGGGAAAAATACGGCTTTTCGTTAGATTTCTTGAAAATAGGGATTTTTTAAAAAAATTTGTCAGAACTCGCGCTTTGTTTTTATCGGCATGAGTGATATTGATCGGAAAGATGCAATTCGAATTTTTTTAGGTTTGCGTTTTGGATAAATTCGAAATATTTGTGCTTGAATGGCAGTGTTGCATTTTTAAAATGATAAATTGAACGGAAGTGCAGCTTTTGAAATGACCACTTCCACATCGCTAATTAAAATTATTTTAATGACAAAAGCAAAATGTCAAATTTCAGTAAAGAAATATTTGATATCGCCCGAGATATGCTGGAACAGAAAATACGGACGGAGCTAAGGGCAGACATGGAGTTCAGGAAAGAACTGAAGGAGGAGCTGAGGACGGAGGTGGAGTCCGAAATCCGCCAGCGGTTCCTGGAGACGCCGCCACTGGGTGTCGCTGACAATCGGGGTCCAAATCGGCGCAGCGTAGCTCAAAACCACATATCAGCTAAATGCCACATATCGGCGTATTAGCAAATTGTACATGAATTCATTACATTACAAGAATCATTTATGTATGGAAAAAGGAAATAACAAATAACAATGAAATAATAAAATAATAACTTAAGAACTATGCTTCGCTTTTACATGGGCTGCCAAACTTTTTTTCACCGAATACGATAACGTGTATAAATTGCATTGGTGGCGAATTCGCAAATGTATGCAATTGTGATGCTCGTCACGTCCAAATTTCGTTGTGAATCCTTTATCGCAAATTTCCTAATGTCATTTTTTTAAATTATCTACACAATATTCTTTTCAGAAATCGCTTACGCCTGATTTACTATCAATGTCGTCAACACAGTTTTCGAACTCTTTACTCCAATACAGTCCATTGTAGTACCGCGAAGGTGAATTTAAGTGTGGCACCCAACTCATCAACGGGTCCTATTGCGAGGTATCGTTTGCGAAGAGGGCTGAGCTGATGCACCATATGCGAAAGGAACATGAGAAGGTAGAAATAAATATTGACCCCAAGTGCTACTACTTATGTAAAATTTGCGATAAAGGATTCACAACGAAATTTGGACGTGACGAGCATCACAATTGCATACATTTGCGAATTCGCCACCAATGCAATTTATACACGTTATCGTATTCAGTGAAAAAAAGTTTGGCAGCCCATGTAAAAGCGAAGCATAGTTCTTAAGTTATTATTTTATTATTTCATTGTTATTTGTTATTTCCTTTTTCCATACATAAATGATTCTTGTAATGTAATGAATTCATGTACAATTTGCTAATACGCCGATATGTGGTTTTGAGCTACGCTGCGCCGATTTGGACCCCGATTGTCAGCGACACCCAGTGGCGGCGTCTGCAGGAGTGCCAAAATGCTGCTCTTCGTACCTCGACAGGTTGTCATCTCATGTCAGATGAGGACCACCTGCACGAGGAGACGAAGGTGATGAAGGTGAGGGAACACAACGTCATGTTGTCAAAACAGTTCCTCCTGGCTTGCCACCAGGAACACCACCCGAATAACGCATTACTTGGTGCCCCTGCGACGTCCCGTAACATAAGGGGAGGACTGGCGGATTACCGCGAGGAAATCAACCGGTTTACCAATTGCACCCCCTTCGACAGGGCAGCTTGCATATCGGGGCTCAAAGCGGTGCACGTAGAGGCGGTGGAGGCAAGACTACCGCCCATTGCAGATGGGGAAATGGTGCTACCCCGCGAGACCAGGTGCACTCTTGCACAGTTGAGGTCCGGATGGAGCAGGTATCTGAACAGCTACATGTCCCGGCTAAACCCAGACATTGCGAACACATGTCCCGATTGTGGACATTCGCCTCACATAGTTGAGCACCTGTGCAGATGCCCGTCCCATCCCACGGACTTAACTGTGCTTGAGGTATGGACCGCACCTGGTGACGTGGCGATGCTCCTCAACCTCAAAATGACAGACACGACGGACGACGAAGACATGTAAAATAGTTAGGGAAATTTTTTTTTTAATAAGCCCAAAAAATGTCTTGGAAGTGCATCTTTAAGTGTCCTGCAGAAAAAGGAGTATCCCTTTTCACTTTCCCGGGAAATCCGGCTCAAAAAATCCGCTGGGTTGAAAATTTGAAAATAGGCCATGATGGAGGAAACCTTCGTGTTTGTGCAAAACACTTTGCTAGGGATGTACTTCGAGCGAATGGATCTCGAGTTCTGCCAGGCGGGAATCCGACCTTACTCTTAGGTTAATAAATACAATCGTAAAATAGATATTCCAAGTTTTTAATCGGCGATGTAATTGTTTCCTATAGGATATGAAGGATTGCCGAAATATCCAAAAATGGTTATCGATGAAGAGGAGGATCGAGCAGAATTGCAGGTTACGAAGGAGGATACTCCCCTTCTCTCACATAGTAAATCAAACTATTTGTAAAACTCAATTTTTTTTTTGAAAATTAATTTTTCTTTAATTACATTTGCAGTGCTTGTAAAAGTGAACTAAATTTCCAAGTTGACAAACATTGCAATTATTTCTTGATTTCTAAAAAAAATATTTGCAATGTTTTCATACAGCCAATGAACAAAATGATATCACAAATGTCGAACACATTTAGTTCACTTTTATTTTATTTGAATTCTTTTTAAGCGAGATTTGCACAAATGCCGATCTTCTGTTTATCTCACGCACAACCGCTGCCGCCGAAATCAACACTCGAATGTCAAAACAGAAGATTTTTTTTTGTATGCCGCGTCACTGCGGCGTAGAAATGTAACTGATAATTTTTAACTGCCAATATGAAGCAATGTGTTCGACATATGTGATATCATTTTGTTCATTGGCTGTATGAAAACATTGCAAATATTTTTTTTAGAGCTGTAGATGTATGTTTCAGGTCTTTCCACCTATTCGATTTAGAGTATCCCTTGGCATGTTGCCAATTTTGGTCTTTTATTGAAGACTTTTATAAAATTAAAACGTCTAAAAAAACCATAAGTCTTCAAAAGCATTTATTTTAACGGAACTTTTGAAATAATTATAAAAAGTAATATGCATGTGCATTCCATATACGTATGTATAGCCACAAATCTATTATAATTCAAATACCTACACATATTTTTGTATTTTTTGCATATACATATTCTTTGTACTTACAATTGCATCTTAATATAAATTATTACTTACTTACTTATAAAGTTCAATTCGAATTGAATAAACATTTTTGAATTCCAAATATATATCAGTTTTTTAATTGTATTTATATTTTTAGGTAAACCAAAAATATGCCACCATGAACTATTTACGTAATGAACAGGTTCATTGGTGATAAGAAATGGTTTATTCGAAATCAATGAATGAATTCATTGGCACCATGAATTATTTACATTCACATAATGAACAGATTCATGGGAGAAAGGAAATTGCTCATTCAAAATCAATGAATGCTTTCATTAGCTCAATGAATGCGTTTCTTAATATCTATGTATAGATCATGGCCCTAAAATTTTTTTGTAAGAATCTTTCATTTGCAGTATGAATTGTTTACATTGACCGAATGAATATTTTCTTATTTTGTATGTACAACATCATATATTTTATGAATGCGTTCCTTGATTCAATGAAAGATTTCATTGAGAATATTAGCTTGATCTTTAAAAAATCCATGAAAATATTCATTGTCCCAATGAACAAAGATTCATTGAACCAATGAACGCAAACTTTGGAGCAAAATCGATGATTTATTCATTGGGACAATGATTTTTTTAATTGATTTTTGTTACTTTTTTGGTTCAGTGTTACACGACGATGTGAACATACCAATGGATCAGTGCTCTAATTGTATTAATAAAAATGAAAGCTTGGAAGCTGCCAATGTGCGTATTGCGGCGTTGGAGGCTGAACTTAAAATGAGGGAAGCTCAACTGAAGCTGTTCGAAGGATACGAAGTCCGTCCCCAGGAAGATGTACGCCCAGGAAAAAATTCGGCAATCGTTAAGTTGCAATCAGAGCAAATAGAATCCTACTCGGTATTGGAGTTGCAAACAATTTTGAAGTTTGACTTCGTTGATGTGTACGCTGACATGGCATACAACAGTCGTAACGACATCTTAGATGGGCTCCATGACCTAGGTAATTTTATTAAATTCTCATAAACATTTCCAACATTATAACTTCCTAATAAGGGGGCGACACTCGTTTGCCCATTATCGCCAGGCAGGTACTGTTCGTGGTTGCGACTGGCGTTCGGGGAAATTGGTCACATTTACTGGGTTATTTCAACACAAGCCGTTATGTGTCAGCTTTGGTTTTGACAAGAATTGTGGAGTACATGATCCGAATTGCGACGGAAATGAATTTAATTGTCAGGGCGGTCATATGTGACCAAGTAAGTGCAAACGATACCGCCTATAAAAACCTGATGGTGAAAGATTCAGATCCGGCATACATGATGTGCAAAGAAAAACGGATTTACTTAATGTTCGACCATGGAGTAAGAAATTTGCTCCTCGCCCTAATTAAGGGTTCCCTCAGCAGTCCCTTAGGTGTCATTACCGTCGAAGCCCCGGTGAAGCTTATACAGCTTAATGCAAAGGACCCGTTTCAGCTATTCCCAAAAATCAGTAGTAAGTTCTGGAGTAGTACAAGCACCAGCATTTTACAGGTACTTCATTCATAACAGCTTCATGTAATGATTTCTTTTCATTACATAAACAATTATTTAACTTCCAGGCACATGAGATGGAAATTTTCATTGGTGGACTTGGTGAGTTGTTAGATGGAACCTCGAAGGTAACTATTTAATCGATTTCAAAAAAATGTTACCCTGACGCAAATACTTTACAAATATTAATATGTATTTATTGCTATTGTAGGCATTCGAACGGGACGTTGGATTTGAACGATGCGCGATGGAACAATTTCCAAAGCGACGTAACATTTCTCGAAAGCATTCGTGCGACGCCGGCTGTCCAATGTATCGCGGGTATGATAAATTTCCTTAAATCATTATATGCGCTGAGGAACGACTGGAGGGAATCGAATCCTGATTTTCCCGCGTTAAATTTGTCGAGATTCAACTTATATAGTTTGGAGCAATTCCTCTCGGAAGTGCATCGTACAACGGCTCCTTATTGTACAGTAAATCGGATCCGACAGTTAGCGGCACAGTACAACAACAATATAAACATTCAGAGATAACTACACAAACAAAACAATAAAAATATATGTCAACACAGAGTTGCATTGACTGAAACTAATAGTACACAATGAAAGAATTTATTTTTACGTTTTTTTACGTCAAATTTTACAAGTCAAACATTTTACGCGTTAAATTTTACGTCAAAAATTAATAAAACTTTACGGTAAATTTGAAATTCCTTGAAAAAAATGTGTATGTAACGGTTTCAATGATTCATATATATAAGGTCAATGCGCTTACTTGACACTTGGACATAAAAATATACGTTATTTTCTCTCATCCCGTTCTTTAACAGTTAATCGCTGTGCTGGTTATTGCATGTGATAATTGTACATGAACATATAACATGAGATATTTGCTTGTGACAAATAGTGCTGTACAAATTGTATGTACATACTTTGATTGGAAAATTTTACTTATCGTTACTTATCGAAATCGTTGAAATATTTCTATGCAGTTATATGATTTTGCGTATAGAAAATAAGTCGTTTTCAATCAATGCATCGAGACTATTTTTGTATATGTATATACAAATTAAATAGGAAGTTTCACAATGTCCTTTGTACATTTCAGAGCAAAGTGGAACTACAAATATTTTTTAATAACAGAATTACCTGAACGATTAAAATATTTACACTTAATTTTTTTATTTATAATCAAAATTTATGTATATTGCAAATTTGAAATCGATTCAACCGAGTAACCGGTAAATCAATAAGTAATTTTTAAGAACCAAGTGCTTGGTACCCACACATTATGCTTCACTAACAGAGTAAAAAGTTCCAAACACGTGCAGTTCAACGCGTCCGAAAATTTATTTTGAAAACTTTTCTAAATATTTAATTAAATAAATATAAGAATATCAGAAAAGTGGGAAAATGTCTATACGTGAGAAGCTATTGATGAAGAAGATCAAGAAACGCGAGAAAGTAAAGAAGGAACTGGCATTGAAGAAAGGAAAGAAACGTGTTGTGGAAGGTGAGTGCGGAAACTGGCATGCAAATCACACATTCAAAATTGACAAATTTCTTACATTTAATTGTTTTAGATGATGTGGATGCGGATTTCCAGGAAGTGCCCATCACAGCAAACAAGAAATCGAAGAAACCCCAAAAGAAGCAACCAAAAATGGAAGTGGTGAACTCCGACTCGGAATCGGACGGAGACGACGACTCCTCCGAAGAACAACTGGATAATGTAGAAGAGGATGGTAAGAGAAATTCCAGGCAATTGTATTGCATATTTTGTAAGCTGATGATTTAAAGGCGAATTTGAAATTTCCAAACAGCAAGTTAAGGCTGCAGAAGAAATTTTGTGAAATTATTTAACATTTTTGAACTGATTTTGATAGAAATGTGGTTTCTATTGTAAAATGTTCCAATTCATTTTACCATTTATGTGTCATCCTTTACAGATTCCGTTGAAGAGAACAGTGACATGTCAGACGAAGAAGAGGAGGCAGTGCCTGCCAAAAAGGCCAAGAAGCCAGTTCAAAAGCAACCGAAATCTAACGGCACCACCGAACCGAACTTCGAGCCTGCCTCCGCCGAAGCGGCTCTGGCTGCACGTGATCCCAACAATCGTTCGTTTGCCTCGCTCCAGGGTGCCGTGTCGGAGGCCACGCTGAAGGCCATATCGGAAATGGGTTTCGAGGATATGACCGAAATACAAGCGAAATCGCTGCCACCTCTGCTGCAGGGACGTGATTTGGTGGGGGCTGCCCAGACTGGCTCAGGCAAAACGCTGGCCTTCCTTGTGCCGGCCGTGGAGCTCATCTACAAGCTGCGTTTTATGCCGCGCAACGGTACTGGTGTCATCATTATTTCGCCCACGCGCGAGCTGTCCATGCAAACATTTGGTGTGCTCAAGGAGCTGATGGCACATCACCATCACACGTACGGCCTTGTGATGGGCGGTTCCAATCGTCAGGTGGAGAGCGAGAAGCTGGGCAAGGGTGTTAATATTCTGGTGGCCACTCCCGGACGTTTGCTCGACCACTTGCAGAATTCGCCCGATTTCCTGTACAAGAATCTGCAGTGTCTGGTTATTGACGAAGTGGATCGTATTTTGGAAATCGGTTTCGAGGAGGAGCTGAAGCAGATTGTCAACTTGCTGCCAAGTGAGTGTGGTGCTTAAGTCATGTTTCGGAAATCATTTCTAATTTTTGTACTTTTCACACAGAACGCCGCCAGACTATGCTCTTCTCAGCAACGCAGACGGACAAAATCGATGCTCTCTCCAAGCTGGCCCTGAAAAAGGAACCCATCTACGTGGGCGTGGATGACAACAAAGAAACGGCCACTGTCAGTGGCCTGGAGCAGGGTTACATTGTGTGCCCGTCCGAGAAGCGTATGTTGGTGCTGTTCACGTTCCTCAAGAAGAATCGCAAGAAGAAGGTGATGGTCTTCTTCTCGTCGTGCATGTCTGTCAAATACCACCATGAACTCTTCAATTACATTGATTTGCCCGTGACCTCGATACATGTAAGTTTTGCATCTTCGAAAAAGCTCAAATGAATTATGAAAATGAACTTTTTGGTTTCTGATTATTTGCAGGGTAAACAAAAGCAAACTAAACGCACCACCACTTTCTTCCAATTCTGCAATGCCTCAGAGGGCATTTTATTGTGCACAGATGTGGCGGCGCGTGGCTTGGACATTCCTCAAGTCGATTGGATTGTTCAGTTCGATCCACCAGATGATCCCAAGGTATGTGTGTAGTTTTTCTTGTAATCGGTTTAAGATTTTAATGGCAATTGCTATGATTTCAGGAATACATTCATCGCGTTGGTCGTACTGCTCGTGGTACGGGCAGCTCGGGCCATGCTTTGCTTATGCTGCGACCCCAAGAGCTTGGATTTTTGCGTTATCTAAAGGCAGCCAAAGTACCGCTGAATGAATTCGAATTTTCGTGGAATAAAATTGCTGATATTCAGCTGCAGGTGAGAAGAGAAGTCTTTTATTTATAGTGTTACCTTTGTGTAGCGTCATTAGATTGCCTGTTTCCGAAAAAGACATACAAATTTGTGCAAAAAGCCATGAAAATGTAATATTTTTCCTAAAAAAAAAAAAAACACTGGAAAAAAATGGCAAATGCAAGTTGAGAAATCAGAACTTAACCTCAAAATTCGAAAATTTGCATTTTCATACACACATAGGATTTTTTCAATTTTCAAAATTCTTTTTTTTTACAAAGAAAAGACAATTTGCATTTACAAATATAAATTTTTTACAACTAAAATATAAATTTTAAAAAATGTGTTTTTTGAAAAATTTTTAAGTTATTTTGTTTGTCGAACAGAGTTGCATTTGGCGATTTTATTTTTGAGGTTGTCGTTTCCAAGATATATAAAATAAGCGCAGAAAAACATACCACGGATTCTGGTTGTGCACCCCGGTTTATCCCAGGAATAGTGTATATATGACAATTACAACAAAACCCCTTAACCTTGGTTTAATGACATTTCCCACATTACCCCATTTTCACATTGTTTGGCGTAATTTTTTGAAACTTGTAGTACAGAACTCTGAGTGGTTTTTGTAGGCTTATCGTTTCTATCATGTGTGAAGACACAAGGGGAAATTTGTGGCATAGTGTAAGCAGTGTTACCATATTTTTTCACCAAAATCTGTAATCTCCAGAAAAAAAAATCTTTTTTTCCAGAAAAAATTAGTAAATATTGTATACATACAGTAACGGCCAGTTAATTAGGTTCAGCCTACTTTAATAATTTTTATTGGCTTTCGAAATTTTAAGAATTTGAACTTGGGTACCACTGAAAAAGTCTATTGAATACCGTTCTAATGAGTACGAGGAAATCATATTTAAAAAATGTATCTACTTTTCGACAGGAGAATATAAATTTATAAAAGGAAACGCACTTGCCAGCAATAAAAATGTGAAATGCAAAAATAAGATTAAACCCAATTTTTTAGTTTTCAAACCGCCAATCTCGTACTTTTCTGTTTCAGGTGACTTTTTTTTCTTAATAAATTTCACAATGGTAGAATAAAAATTTACATCTTGTGTTCCAAGATCTTCAGTTACGCAAAAAAAAAAATATTTTATCGGGATATGAATACATTTTATGAAAAGACAGAGTATAATTGTTGGGTAAAAATCTGTTAAATTTCTAAAAAAAAACTTTAGTTTATGGGATAAAATCTTAAAATCTGACAGAGCTCAAAAAATCTGTAAAAAAATATATATCTGTAAATATGGTAACACTGAGTGTAAGCATTAGAGAACGATTTTATGTGCAAAATAATATAATTTTAAGCATAATGTTTGGGGTCAAAAAACATCGATTGGTACACATTTTAAAAAGAGTACAAAGCATAGAAATAGAAGTTATATTGAATATTCTTTGGTGATGCGTTATTTTTTAGTGCATTATGACACTTGTGGTGGACAAGTATTCTCAAATTTTGAAAAATGTTGCTCAACTCAACATTCATAATTTAATCTAATTATTTTCAAGCTTGTCATAAACCAAAAAATGCAGCCTCAGCATTAATAAAGTCATCAACCTAAAAATGCAAACACTGCAAACATGCATAACATCACAATTCCCGATAATACAGACAAGACAAAACAAACAAACATATTCGCAGAATGTAAAGGGCCCAGAATGCAAAATATGTAGTAAAGTTGATTCTGACTAATTGCAGAGTTGTCAACCGCGAGCCACTGAAGCTCTAACATTGCCATGAGCGTGCGGCCGAATTAGGAATTTCCCTTTCATAGAATACATAACAAAGCCTGCAATAGTCCCGAGTGTAATTTGAGAGCTAATTTAAAATTGTGTTGTTTTTCTTCTTCTTCTTTCAGTTGGAGAAACTCATTTCGAAGAATTACTTCCTCAGTCAATCGGCCAAGGAGGCATTCAAATCCTATGTGCGCGCCTACGATTCGCATCAGCTGAAGGCGATCTTCGATGTGAACACATTGGACTTGCAGGCCGTGGCCAAGAGTTTCGGCTTCCTAGTGCCGCCAGTTGTCGACCTGAAGGTCGGCGCGAAACGTCAGCGTCCCGAGAGACGCGTGGGCGGCGGCGGTTTCGGCTACTACAATAAAATGAACGAGGACAATTCCAAGCCGCGCGTATTCAAGCAAATCAATCGGGATCAGTTGAAGAAGAACAAGAACTTCATGAGATGAGTTCGGATGTAGGCTAGCCTTAAATTAATTAAATTTTTCTTAATTTAAAACATTTTATTCGATGAATGACTAGGTTTGTAAAATACATAAAAAAAGAAAATAAATGTTTGTAGTTTATGTGGTTTGTGTGGCTTAAATTGAAATTAAATTACTTTTGATTGAAAATTTCCAATGAACGTGGGTGGGCTGCAGCGACAGCGAATGAGGTCAACTGAAAGGCTGGACTTTTCGTTTGATTGTTTGCGTCTTAATTCGATAAGTGCTTTTACAGTGCATTAGAAGTTGGGAAATGAGTAACAAAGTGAAATTGTTTACTGAAGAAAAACAAGACAATTTGCGTTTATCATTTCATTCCTTATATAAAAACCGAACATCCGCCATCGATTCGGTACTGGCGACGCCCACATCACTTTGTAAATGTACTGCCATATTTGTAAGTATTTATCGATTTTTGTGAACACAAATTAAACGCCGTAACATTTCATTTTATTACTATTTGACTGCAAAAATAAAATAAAACAACAACAAAAAATTGGTTTTTATTTGCTCAGTTCATGTGAAAAGCATCTCGCATCTCACAAAAGTTTTAATTTGCGCTTGAGTAAGAAAAATTAGGCATTTGCCCAATTTGGCAGTTTATTGATTCGCACCCAAAATGTGCGCTGTTGCCGCGCATCATATGTCGCACACGGCCAGGCCAGATTGCACCCACGCCACATTCGTTTCTCCCAAGTGGTGGTGTGACAATGTCCAAATAACGTATGTTTTTAAAAGCGGAGATGATTCACAATTGCTTCTTTATGCGAATTTGGAAAAAGTGAACCAAATTAAGTTCATGTTTTGTCTACTTGAATTGTATAACTGTAGATTGAAAAACAAACTTTCAAATGTTAATAATTTGCAAGAAAACTAATTAAAAATACAAATTTTACACTCTCTCTTTCAAGCTGGACACTGGGTTGTGTGGAATATTTGAAGTATCAAGTCAAAAATGGAAATATTAAACCCACTACAAATACATGTATCCGCATCTACCAAATAGGGCATACAAATAGCATAGCCAATCTCCATTCCAACAGCCCGCGGTAGCTACTTAATTTATGTGTTTACATTTATAAAAATGATGTGTCTCTCTCCTTACTTCCTTCTGTTGTTTCATGTTTTCAATTAAATTCCTATCAGTCACACAAAACAGCACATAGCCACAAATTACAACAACAAGTAGAAACAAAATGCAATTAAATTTGTAATAAAGTCGATTAAACTCCTACTACCAACAACGAAAGCAGCCAACGAATGAATGAAAAACCTTCTGTAATAATTAATTCGCCTTGTCTCATGTGTATGTGTGTGTGTACTGCTGAGTGGGAGCATTCAGCAAATTTGACTTGACTCAACTCAAGATTCGAATTGAAATCGAACAAAGTGCGCCGGATGAAGCTTGTTCCATAAATAATGTCGAATTGAAATTGAAGTTAACATTTTGGCAAAAGCTCGAGCGGCAAAGGCACTTGCTTGCCCCAGCCACGATCACGGCTTAAAATAGCCAGTTGGAGCCAAGTATTAAAACATTTGAACACGTTTAAGCACAGTTTTTGGTAGCAGCAGCGACAATTTGCTGCAATTCAGATTGGCATGAAAACTTGAGGCTGACATCGATTCAAAAAGCGCCTGACCACAAATTGTATGCATGCGCCTACGCAAATGTTGTGGTGATGAAAAAAAACAACACATTAAAATAAAAAAAAAAACAACAACAAATAAAATCATGAATGGTCACTAAATGGTCGCTTTTGGTTTTACTAGCAAATAAACCAAATTCATTCCATTCATAAATTTGTTTAGAGGCAAAAACAACTGCCAAGCGTAGTTACAAATTTACATATAGAAGGGATGCCAAGTCTCACAACTTTTTTAAACGATAAAACCACACAAGCTTCAATGAAATATAAAATTAACTATTTCATCATTTAAGAGGTAGACGAGTTGACTACGAAGTCCTACACATTTTTTGTGTAATTTGTATTAATTTTGCAAACCATTGGCATCTCTGCCTCACAGCCACGCCTGCGAAGCTTTACAAAATTCGTGAATGAATTGCATTGAGAGCAACTTGTCCGAAAACGAAATGAGTTTTGGCTCGTGCTTTGCTATTTCTGTTGCTGTTGTTGCCTGATCTGGTACCCAAATGCACACAATCGACCCACCTGCTTCCATTCGCAATTAATTCGTTTCACAACAAACATCACTGCCGAGTTTCTATTTGGATTTTACATAATAACGCGTTTTATTTTACCAACAAATGAGAATAACAACAACAACAACAACAGGCACATGAAAGACAAAAGATCAAGTGGGTGTTAAGCCACGCTCCACACTCCACAACCTTTTCTTAGCGCGTTTCAATCAGATGTCGTCGTCATCGAAAAAGTGCATCGTGCATCGGCAACTATAAATCAATGGCAGAGCAGCGCAGCGCAGCGACTACATCATCATCACCTGCGGAGGGGCACCTACGCTTTTATTTGTGCGTTTTTTCTTTTTCCACATAGCATTGACTGCATTTTCCATTTTGTGTTTCTTTTGGGTCTACTCCTCTGTAAATTTGTAAATGCAAGTTGACTGTTTTTTTTGTTTGGTTTGCATGCCATCACTAGAAACCAGATGGTAGTAGTTGGAAGTGTGCCTCTTTGACGGTGGCTTTTCTGTGGGCTTTCAATACTTTCGTTAAGCAGATTGGCATCTATTCTTGTTTTAGTTTAGTGCTAATGCCACGCACTGCATTCGATTTTATTGTAGGAAAAATATCAAATTTATGTCTCAATCAAGTTTGATTGCAGTTGATCGGATGGGTGGCCTTTGATAAGACTTCGTTTGAATTTCAAATTATGCATAACCTGAATGTTCATAGAGACATTTGTGTGGGGTCCATTGTGATCTCATAGCCATGTTAAAAATCTTATTTTTTTCTTTTTTTAATTCATGTACTTTACAAAATCTAACCTAAAAATCAAATAAATTTAACCAAAAAATCCATTTAATTTTTCCTTAAAATTTACAACATGACGACTTCGGTCAAAAAGTCCCAACCCAAGTCAACCTCCTCGGGTCATATACGTGTTTGATTTATGCCAAATGTCCAACAGAATTTGTCCGAAACCGATGCTTTTTTTGCATAATATTTGCATTAAACTAAAGTTTAGAAAATAAACGAGAGAACAAGCAGAAAATAAATCAAACGTGCAACTGAAAAATATTCCACACCAAAGTGGCACCGCTAACAACTAAACGTAAAAGGCTGATCCAAGGACTGTGCATGCGAAGTGTGAAAATTGTTTTACTGGCAACATTAACAACAACAACAACAACTTAAAATTGGCAACAGAGAAAAAAAAACGTTTGAAAGGCGCATAATTGTAGATGGTTTGGATGTGGTCGCAATGTGCTTCCCTTTTTTGGTAGCTCCTCCAAATTGTGTGTATGTGAATGTGTGTGTGTGCTGCCACATTTTTTATTTCGTTTTGCAAGTGGAAGTGGCACAATTGAATTGCATTTAAATATTTTACTTTGTAACCGCTGCGAAGTTGTATTAAGTTGGATTGAGTCAAGCTGTAGCTGGAACCGATGATCGTACCAAATATGTGCTGCCAAAGACATGATCCCAAAGCGTGGGTATGCATTTATTTATTTATTTATTTTTTTTTGGTTTAAATATATTTCTTCTGTTTTGTCTTGCCCACTTTTGTGTGATTTGGTCAACACAACGTCAAGTGAAAAATAATAACTCACGCTTAGCGCCTTTGACTAAATTTGTAAGTGTGCTCCATGTACCAAGTGTAAAAGACTGTGGTGTGTCAGACTACGTCAGCTTCACCCCACACAGTCGTGGAATTTTTGCAGAAATCTGCAATGGCAACAAAAATTCAACACAAGCGCCTGCGCCTAGTCAGTCAGCGACCATATGTTGCATGTCTATAGATTTATGGCTTATTGACTTTTGGCAGAAGAAAAATTTTTGGGGTAATTCATGCCTTCTTTGACAGACTTGTTGAGGGTTTTTATTTATTACGAAACTAATTAGGGGCCAGAGGAGGTTTGTAAAAGCGGTAAATTTTTGTGAGAAAATCCATGAAAAATCTACTTTGAAAAACTAAAAGACTTTAAAGGCAAAGTAGGAAGCTTTAAAGACATTCGCCTATATTCACTCGGGTGACAGTTCATTATTACACCTCATTCTCACGTTGTGATTCTTAGTCAGCCTCACCTAATTCCACAACTCTTAATTGCCTAAGACTATTTTATTCCATTCCGTTAAAGCCCCCAAAATCCATTTGAATGTTCCTCAGCCACCGAAATGCCATGAAACACTTTTCAAATGTTAATCCCGAGAGAAAGCCCATGCTTATGCGTACAAACTCATGTGTAGGCCTACACATTTTCACAACATTTTATGATGCTTTGAAGTAAAATGACAGCCAAGTGTTATTAACCACTTCTAGACAAAGACTATCGAAATAAAGCCACAATCATATCGGTGAGCGCGCAAAGGAGTGTGGGAGTTGGGGGAAGCACTGAAAGCTGGAATAAAAAACCTACATGATCTTTAATAATCGTACGTGCGACAGCGAGTGGCACACATCACAAATATCATTTGGATACTGTGAAAATATCAAAGGGAAAATCACGTCGAAATATTTGATTTGGATTACACCTCATGGAATCGCCATCAAAGTCACAACAACTTGCCCATGCAATGCAATAATAAACTTTCACGTTTCAATTTCATGTGCGTTTTCAGAGTGAATCTGGAAACCGCATATGTTCGCACCATACGTAGAGCATTCAATGGAATTCCTTCATGCGGGTGTTTATGGTAAAAAATGGCCAAACTACGTCAGGTAGTGTCGCCAATCAAGTGACCACATTGAAAAGTAAAAGTTGATCACTCGTTTTGGCATAATGAGTGGAAAAATGTAGGGGAAAAAAATACAATTGCCAAGCACATATAAAAATATTATCCGACAACCGATTTTCCCACATACATTGCCGTCAATTGAGCCATTTTTCAAGTCAACCAATTTTCCGTTTCGTCAAATTTGCATTTTGTCCTCACAACGTTAACACCTCTTCCTTGAACAATTTCCAAAATTGCCTTTCAGGTAAGTAAATGCAAATCTCTTCTATGGTGGCTAACTCAATCAGTGGAGTTTTCCTTTAACGAGGCGAGGACTTCGGTTTGCATTTTGTACATATTCCAATTTGAATATTGATTTATTCGCTTTGAGAAATAACTTTACCCACAATCAGCGATATTTTTTATTTTTCTGGTTTGTGCTGATGCTTTTCGCTGACAACTCGTTTTGTTTTGGGGCTTGATCAATTTGAATTGGCTTTTGGCAAGATCGGCAGCGCACAGCGCAGCAACAGCCGGAGATCATGTTAAAAATCGATTTAATTTGTGTGGTCGTCCTACGCGCTTTCAAATGTGGTTTAATTTTATTTTGTTAACAATTTATTTAAATGAAACGAAACGTGGCGATGGATTACAGAATTGGCAGTTGAAAACATAATTTCTTGGCTAAATCTGCAAATGACAGTTTCTGAGGTGGAGAATTTTTCATTGAAATTCCATGAAATAGATGTGGTCGTCCAACTCACTTGCCCAAATGGTAACTGATTGTGATAATCAAGGCTATTCTTGCAATTGCATGCTGTTTTGGCAGTGTAAAGGCGTTTTTCGTCCCTTTAGCAAAGGATATATTGCGCTTATTTACCGTGGTTTTTGTACTGAACTATTTAAAATCCATATCATAATTTCTGAAAATTTTACAGTTTGGTCTTCTTTCATAAAAGAACCACTCTAATTTTCATTAAAATATTTGCAAATGTATTTTAGAGTCCTTCTTTCAGGCTTTAAGTTTTCGGTGATTCCCCTAATTTAGCAATCTTCAATTTCACAGAAAAAAAAATTGATCATTCTTCTGGGTCAGTCTCACAGTCATCATTTAGACGTTTTGCCATAGTAAATGAATGGAATTTAACGTATTTAGGGAATTATCCCTGTTAGGATTCAATGATCAACAGAAATTATCCATTTTGAAGCAACCGTTCCCGGTAAAACTGATCCCACTGTAAGCTTATTCCATCAAACCGACATACATTTTTGACAGGGTTTGGCGTTTTCTACGATCGTAGTATATTAACTAGGACCTTTCGAAAAATGTTCAATGTCAGTCCGCTTCAGCTAAAATCGTTTAAGATTTGTGGCTGTTTGTGTTATTATTATGTTAATTATTGAACATCCCAACATTTTAATACAATTTTAAGTTTTTATGTTAACTTTTTGTTCCTAAAAATAAATTTGGTATAGGGAAAGTTTTGTATCCTCATCATTACAATATATAAAATCCCATCTTCCAGAAGCCACCTAGAGAGCTGTAATTTTACATAATATCACTGCTGATATGGCTAACTGTCGTAACTGGAAGTATCACAAACTGATGTAACTTATGGAAAATGAATAGGAGAAACAGTAGATCGTGGAATTGATATTTTGTCAGTTACGACAATTAGTCACAGCAGCGATGATAAGTCATACGCTTAAGACATTTATTTGCTTGTTTTATTTTATTTATTTACTAGTTTTTAAATAAAGTTATAATTTTACTACGTAAAATTGTATTTTACTGCACTTTTCTTTTCATATACTACGAAATAAGACTGGCAGAGTTGGAACCCTGGTCGTGATCTGGTGCAATCGTTCTTTCCATCTGGTCATTTCGCTTACACTCATGCAAAACCCTGCCAAAGAGCTATGCCACGAAAGAGACAACGCTTTTGTAGAGCTAAAAACAAAACCCACACGGAAAACAAAATGCAATCCAAAATCCAAAACGATCTCGATGAATGCTTGAAAGCGAAATTTTCTGCTGTATCTTTTCAGTTTTATTCTTGAAGTCTTTGCGTTCGGTTCACTTAATTGAAAAACGTGCGTTGGTTGAGTTTTTAAAATTACTTATTTATTTTTTGTAACTTAGTATTTTGGAGATATTGAGAGCAAAGTGAAAAATTGCAATACAAACCATGTCATGAAGTGGATTTGAATGCAGTTTTAAGGAATTGAAAGTGATTTGAAGAAGAACGATTGAAAAGGACGCACACAAATGAACTGAACCAATTGTGATTTTGTGGATTTTTGTGGATTTTAGAATTTCTATTTTACTTCTCCTTGCTGATTTCAATAAACAATAACTGATCACATTACGTAGCCAACGCCTTACAGTTTCAATGTTTATTTTAAGTAAATTTTTAATGAAATTTGCATTGAAATTCACAAAACTACTTGAAAAAAAAGGCAATTTATTTGACATTTTTCTTTCATCTTTCATCTGTCTGTCTGACGGATGAAGCGATAAAAGAGAAGATCAGTTAAAGGCAGGGAGGCAGCGCTAAACTCGGATGAGAGTCGAAATACGATCAACTGGATTCAAATAGCTTTCAATTCCAACAAAAACACACAAAATACATATAGAAAAAAAGAAAGAAATCAACAAGCGAACGAACAACAATTCTCAAGAATTTTAGATTTCGTTTTTCGAATTCTCCTTCTTCTGCTCTGCCCTTTTGGTTATTGCGTATTTCGTCAAGCATTCACATTCGTTTGTATTGTATTTTGTTACTTTGCTTTTTGGTATTCGAAATCGCGTATTGAATGTTAAAATCGCATTTTTGTTATTCTTGATCCGCTTCACTCTTGGGCGGAGTTGACTTCCAATTCAATATTTGATTTGTATAAATTCAAACTAATATTTCCAACCTTTTTTTTTTGTTTGCTTTAGTGAATAGGAAAAACGTGCCTAAAGTCTAAAATATTATACATATCGTTGGCGTTTAAGTATCGAAAATTCATACATAAAATTGTGCAATAAATTGTATTTCTAAAATAATAAATAAAAGAATTCAAATTGTTTCCAAAACAATCACCAAGTAACAGAGTGAAATCTCGTTAAACGATTACAACAAAGTGAAATTACTTTACATCATTTTTTGCAATACCAGAAAGGAGGATTATTTAATAAATTCTTTTCAAAATGAGTGTATGTGAAAACAACAACAATATGCAATCGCAGCAGCAACAACAACAAAGCACACAGAGCATAGCCGATTACTTGGCCCAGCTACTGAAGGATCGGAAACAATTGGCTGCATTTCCAAATGTCTTCAATCACGTCGAACGTTTGCTGGACGAAGGTAAATAACTAATTGCATTCATTGTATAGAAAAGATTCTGTATAACTCGTTAGTTGGGAGAAATTTATATGAAATGGGAAAAGATGGGAAAAGTAATTAGGAACTATAGAAAGTTTATTAAAGTCGTTGTTACCCTAATGGGGAATTCTCTATTGCTGAAAGACTTATTACAGTTTTTTTGTAAGGTCTGAGTTGGCTGTAGCTTTGTTTTTGTCTCTGTTCGGGTTCCAAGGATAAAAACTAGATTGCCTTAATTACTTCAACGTCAACCAAACCAGAATTAAACTCAGGACCCTATTTTAACCCCTTTTATATGTAGACTTGGAACTTCGGACATTGTACGAAATCCATTTCTTTTTAAACTTTTTAATTGAAACACGTAAACAAATTCGCTTTCAAGGCCCCATTTGGACCTATTTGTAGGTGGTTTTTACACCTCAGGCCATTTCTTAACATTTTAAATGAAATATTTTAAAATCACTTAGAAAAAAACGTATTTTGCTACCTGTAAGCGGTCCGTTTATTGTTCCAGTAAAAATTTCACTAGAATTATCTTGAAAAGGGTCCAATAACGTTGTAAAATTAAGGCTTGAGATATTTTTTACGATATAGCGCAGTATCAAAGGAGTTTAGCGTCTTAAGGGTAAATTTCAGAACCTTAAAAAAACATCTCAGTGAAATTCTAGATCAACATTATCATATCATCGTAAAAGCGATATGTCTGGAAGCTGCTTTTCTAAGTCGGTGATTTTTATGTCGCTCAATTGTGCCCAAATTTCTTTATAGTTTATGGGCTGTATGTATAAATCGAGTGATCACTCCTTTCAGTAATGAACTCTAGAGCAAACTACTTTTTTTTGTACGTCATTTGACATTTTATGCATACGGGCCAATATGTTCCATCTTCTTTCTGTAACACCTATTTTCGAAGCATCCTAGTCTGTCTTCTGTCCTTATTACGTAAGACGAAAGTGGACGTAATCGTCTGGTAACCGATTTTCCGTAAAACTACTTCTCAAAAGCCCAAACTCGACACTCATTTTCGACGGCAGACGTATTTCTACACTAGTTGATGGAAGGATTTTCACTCAGTTTCGTGTTACATAATAAGAACGTTAGTCTGCATAGTTCGTACTAAAGACTAGCAATCCAAGCGAAAAAAAGTTAGGACCTATTTCTCAAAAATACAATTCTCATAATTAGATTGTGATGTTACTAAAGATATTATCTTCATTTAAAAATAATCAAAAATTGAGTTTCTTATGAAGACGCCCTAATTTTCTGAAGGACCGAAAGCCAGTCCGCTGCAATGTGGTTGAAAACCTGTTGTCAAATTTCATTGAATGCCTTGTTATACACATCATTATCTATCAAATTGAAGATTACACTAGCAAGGAAGTTTTGAAATTATACGAATCTACTTATTCTAAGCAATGTTAGCAATGTGAATTACATCATATGAATTACTTACAAATAACCACAATTTCTTTTAATTTATTATGACAGATAATATTTTATGTATTTAATTTCCATTATCACATAGCTATTTATTGCTAATTGATTTCATAAGCGATATTATTAAAGCCTCAGCAATTATATTTGTGATGGAATAATTTTCCACACAACTGCTTAATTAGAATCTTGTTGAACAAAAAAAAAAAGAAAAAGAAAGAAATAAAAGAAGAAAAACAAACCTAAAACGAGAATCAATAAAAACAAACAATCAAAGATGTTGAAGAATTCCATGAGTTCGAATTTTGTTGCAAGTTGATGCACAATACATGCCAGTTAGCGTTGATGTTTGTAGGGAATCTCGTTTTCACATTGAACTTTAAATTAACGCTGAAGCGTGTTCTACGACGCTGAAGTGAGTATAACAGCATCTTCGACTATGTATCGTTAAGCCAGTCAGTTCATTCCACCTTCCTGCCTGCATCGGCCTGGTCTGGTCTGCCACATTCACTTGTCCAGTTATTGCACTTTTTGTTGATTCTTCCCTCTTTCATGCACATGTTTGCAGTTGTTGGTGTTGGCAGTTTGTATCTGCTTTTCGTTTATCTCCAGTTTCAGCCTCAGCCTCAGCTTCGGCCCATAATTCCCGCTACACAGCCCCGAACATGGCATGGGGTAAAGTACTTTTTTGTGTGGCTGTATTTGTTGTTGGTTTTTTTTTTTGTAAAAATTTTACTCGCTCATGAAACTGAATACGTGAAATTCTTCGCGAGGCGGTTACGACGATAGATATGAGCACAGAACGATCTTGCGTTTGTCTCGTTGCGTGTACTTTTTGGATTCTGTTCTGGCATCTCATCGATGTTCTTTTGTATCTTTTTTTTGTCGTACTGCTGCGTGCCTTTGCTTCCCAACTGGGTTCGTTGGTTCGTTCGTACATTGAATGTATTTTCATTTCATTTGGTTTTTTTTTTGTTCTCGTTCTGTTTACATATGGTGAATGTACTTTTGGCCGCTGTGATGGTGGTGGTGGTTGGTTGGTTCGTAAGGAAAGTACTTTTGATGCTCGTTCCACGTTGTTTTGTTCATTCTACGTTCCATGGTGTATCGCCTGTGCGGATATACTCGTATGTTTTTGTTTTATCACAATTTTTCCATCGACTTTTCCTCTTTGTCTGCGTGGTGCTGCATTGCAGATCTGGCCACAACAAGGTTGTAAATACTCGTATGCCCGTTTTGCTTGCCTATAAGATACGCCTGCGCGTCAATGACTTTCGAAAAAAGGCCGCAGACTCGTTGGAGTGTTTTTTTTTATTTTGTTTGTCTTAGTGATTTTCGCCAAATGAAGAGAATTATTTCATACAATTTCGTTTCACAATTGCAAAATGGTACTTAAGATGTTTTAAAAACGTCTCCTCCCGCATGTGTCTCTTCTTGTATTGATTCGATGGGATTTTATTTGAAAACATTTTGAAGTTGAACGCTCTGTTTGTGGGTCAAAGCTACTGAACGCTGAAAAGATGAGAAATGTTTGTTTTTCTCCCTAATTGTATGATAATTTTTTAATATCATTCGAGAAAAGTCATATTATTAGGGTTACCACAAAACTCTGTGGCTCAACCTAACCAAACCTAACCGACTAATGTCGAATGATGATGCCAAAATTCTCATTTTAAATTCGAAATTATGAACTTAAATTCTGAATATTTTATAATTTTATAGCTTCTTTGGTCTCTTCTGATTCATAGTCTCATACAAAAAGACTTGAAGATTAGAGCCTCAGTTATAGCCTCTCTGCCATTAAACATTTCCATAAAAGAATCCACATTTGATTCACAAATGACATCTCAGAGGAAAAAGGCTATGCATTTCATTGCCTTTTTCCTCTGAGTGTGTCAAATTTGAAAGTCTCTCCTTGATTTGATCTCTGTTTCGCACACTTTATCATTTATTTTTTATTTTTTGCAAAGTTACGGAATTGACCGTTTTCCAATGTTGCTCCGTAAGTAGGTAAACATCAGTCTCAACCTCAACTTCAACCTCAACTTCATTGAAAGGCGTATGCAGAAATAAACACTTCATTGAATTGGGCAAAAACAAAAAAAAACCATCAACACTTTAGAAACGTGCGGCGCCAACTTTTTACACATCAAAACAACTCGAAAAGTAGGCGTGACCAAACGTACTAGTTAGCAAGGCAATGTTTGGAAGCATCATATACCCTCGCAAACTACCTGCAGCACAGACATACATTCCATACACATAAGGATGCTTTTCGTTATTTCAAACATCTGGAGAGCATCTGAACGAAATATTCTCAAAATATATGCTAAATATGATGTTTAACAGACACTGAGCATTTCTTATGTATGCATATTGATTTCAATTCACATATTGGACGCACATTATCGGTTGTTTTAAAACCAGAAATAGTTATGCTCTGAAAAAATTAATGGGAAAAACGAGTTTGTTTGTTTTTTTCTTAACTATTCGATTTGAAATTATTTAATTTAATTTAACCGCAAAGACGGCGACATATTCATACAAAAACAACAAGAAAAAAAACACAGAAATAACTTCAAACTAGCTCTACTCGGTTTACTTGGCTTACCATTGGGGCGGCGCACATGCCACATGCCAGATACACGATACGACCTCCGCACAGCTGATAAACAGAAAGTATGCATGCAGATAGACACCGAAAACGGTGCAAAACAAATGAAGAAATAATACGAGATACAAAACACACACACACACACACTCACACAATGACACCAACAAGCTCTAGTTACGTTTTTAATGGGTTAAGAAGCAAAAAGGGAAATTAAAATTAACCCAATAAATTCACAAAAGTAGCGAAATCGCAGTTTTAAGCACCCGCCTTGAGTGTATTTTTGGCACTCAGCTGAAGTTTTGGAAATTACTGTTTGCTTTTGTTTTTGGCAAATAACTTCGATTTCTTAAGCTTGGTGGCATTAACTCCCCTGCGCCGCCACCGCCAAAAGCCACTTTGGTCAACTTTGTTTTTATATTTATTGTGTACCCACTGCTTCTTCTACTTCCACTTCGCTGTTGGCATTGTCAATTGTGGCTAGTTTTTTTTCTTCTTCTTCTTTCCAAATTTTATTTATATATTTATAGTTCATGGCAACCGGAAAAAGTAACTTGTGGCTTCAAAGCAGTTGAACTTTCTCTTTTCAATTGTTTTGCGTGGCTTTTGGCTTCACGTTTTTTCGTTGAGAAGGAATTAGTAGAATAATAATTGAGATAGATGGACTTACCAATCGTCAGCACAACAAGAAACAGTAGTACTTAACTAGTTAGTTTGTTAGACGATGAAAGGAAATGTCTTTAACGGAAGTTTCACACGGTTGAAGAGATAATTATTTGCCAACTCAGTCTTACCTAAAGTCAGATGAGTAGCACATCTGACTCACAAGCGGTGTTTTAAGTTTAACTCCAGCTCCGGGAAACAGAGAACGTTTTTTGTTCTCTCACCACCTCTCGTCAAGCAGTGGCTAACTGAGGAGAGTATAATTTGCCATGAAGATGCTTTACTTGCCTTCGGAGCTGGCACTAAACTGTTGGCCGAACTTCTAGCTGCAATTTCTCACAGCTACAACTTCGTTTCTGTAATTCTCATGCACGAAATCGTTCCTGCGGGATAATACTCTAAGGCTATACGTATTCCCTCAAACTTATAAGAGACAAAGCGAACACTCTTAAATGATTTCGGTAAATCTAAACTCAGCATCGAGCAGTCTTCTCCAAGTATGTCCTGGTCTGCACCTTCCCCTCTGTTCTAGGGGGTTCCAGTCGATGGTCGATATCGGCAGTGGGTTGCCTCACTGCATGACCAATCCACATCCATTTTCTCTGAGTATTTCTCTAAGGTTAGGTTAGGTTAGAAAGGCCACATAGACCAATATGGTCTCCAGTGTTACTACGACGCTCTGTGTTACTCGAAGCTAGCAGTTCTTTCTTTATGGTCTTCTTCCACTCCGAAGGTTTTGGTCTGCAGCGTGAAGTGTTTCAGTTGAGAAAGTTGCAGAGTAGCGAGTTAAAGAAGGGGTTTCCCAGTATCCTGAGCTTAGTTCTAGCTCGAGCTGAACAAAAACAGAAAAGGTGTTCAAATGCCTCTTCCTCTTTCGGTTCATTGCAGTTCCGACACCAGTTATTTGACACCATATCCATCCTCAAGGCGTGATGGCTAATAAGACAGTGCCCCGTTACAACTCCTACTGACAGTCTGCATTCTTCCCGTCTTAGAGATACAACGTAGCTCCATTGTTTTTTATTGTAGTGAGCAAAACATCTATTAGCAGGGCTAACCATGAGCTTCTTTGATAACAAATTTTTTTTTTGAAAAAAAATACTTTTAACAGAACAAATTCTATTATACGGGCTTCGGTAATTTTTTTTACTTACATTTTAAACGTCTCCCTACTTTATTTTGACTAGTCTTCCTCAATACTACTAACCCAGTTAGGCATTTGTTGTTAGGTCATAATAAAATTTTTAAATGCTTTATTTTTCAGTTAATTTTTTTACTTCACACTTCTTCTGTCTCTGTTTAGTTGCTTGTGTTTTACTACAGCTGGCACTGAAACCTAATTAAGTTACGTTGTACATTTTCAAGTTAACCTTTCTATCATTTATATGCACCACACTCGGAGAGTGTCTAATTTTTTGGCATTGCTGACATAAATTTTTAAATTGTGACGTGACATGACTCACGCTCAAGTATTTGAATCTTTTATTGTCGTTCGAGTCTCATCTAATGCGACCAGCCATGAATTTTTAAACACAATTTTATCTCGCAAAATAAACGAAAATTTTGTCAAAAGAATGCAAAAAGTATATAAAATATCTCAAATAACCAAAAAAAAAAATGAAAATGTTATAAAAAAAACCCGAGCTCATAGTGTGAAACGAACTGAAATGCGAAAAAGACAGCAAGATACGGTGGATAAATACCCACAACTCTCTACTCGTATTTCGATGCTTTATTAGAAATTTAAAAAACAACAACAAAAAACACTAAAAATCTAAAAAAAAAAAGACGTTTGTGTTATTCTATAAGGTAGGGTAGACTGAGATAAGCGATTTGAAAGTTACTTAAGCATACCTTCCGTGTATTTATGGCTATGTGTGCGCTCTTTAAGCTCTAAGAAACCACGTTGATAAAAGTGCTAATTTCTGTTCGTAGTACTTAACGTTGGCGAATTAACAATGCGCAGAGTGCTCAACTGTATTTAAATGCAGCTTAAAATGTTAACCATTTGAACTTTTTTTTCTTCTTTTTGTCAAGACAGTCTCGCCAATCAGTGGGCTTGTGTGTGGTGTTTGTCTACTTTTATCGTTTTGTGTGCTTGCTTTTGTTACGTACTTGCTTACCAACAATAGCATAAACAGAACAAACTGATATGCTAAATCGTATTTGAAGTATAACTAACAGCAGCGTGATATGGTTAGTTGATTTCATAAACGTCATCATGATTGTGTTTGCGTTAACAGATCACGATCTTTTGGGTTAGGAAGAAGATTTTTTTACAATAAAATTTTAAAAAAAATTTAAAAAAAATGAATTTTTTTATATAAAATTTAATAAAAATTTAATAAAAATTGAATTAAAATTTTTTATTATGAATAACGTAAGTGTACCGAATTCCGTCATAGTGCCTAATTCCGGCCACTTTACTTATTTGCCTTTATTTACAATTTATCCATCGAAAATTAAATTTCAAATTATTTCTTATGGTAGACCACGCCTTTGTACATCATTCTGCAAAAAAACATTGACAGATTTGTTTTTGATTTCATTACAAGAATTTTCGTTGTCACGAAACGATCGTTTTGAGTGGATTTCAATGTGCAAAATGCTAAAAAGTAGAAAAATTTAAAATCAAGTTTTCCACAAGAAAAAAAAGGAAACTGTTAGTTTTTTTTTATGTAGTGCATACGTGTATTATTGAGCTCACAAAAATACAATACTTTAAGTTGTAAACATAAAATACAATAAATTATTAACAAAATAGAAGTGGCCGGAATTGGGTACCACTAAAAAGTGAAGTGTTCCGAATTCCGTCCAGTGGCCGGAACTTCGGTGTTTTCAAGCTTGTCACAATAATGTTTCTAAACAATATATTTTACTCAATATGATTTTTTTTCTTTTTTTATTTGATTGTTTACACATTCATGTACACAAGGACCTAAATCCGTCATAGGCTATGTGTTACAGATTTTATGCAATCAGCTTTTCAATTCTAACATACTTATGCAAATTTCCTAAGAAAAGGCAGTTTTGACTCTGTGAAAATTTAATTGTAAATTCGATTTTGATTGATCTTTTACATGAAAATGCTTAAAAATTTAAGTTCTTTATGCCTTTCATTTAGTTTTTTAAATCGGTAATATAAAGTTAGATAACTTTTAGACAAAATAAAAGTGACCGAATCCGGCCAGTGGCCGGTACTTCGAATTTATAACTTCATTTATTTCTTGTCCATTATTTTTTTAAGGGTTTTAACTAATTGATTCCAAAAATAATTTGGAAAAAGTGGGCGCAACAACAAGAAAACTCTCAATTGTGGCGGAGGGTGCAGCTGTGTCAGATTTGGCTTAAATGTACTTGAGGGCCCATTCGATTTTTGCCCTTCTTTTATTTTTGTATTATGTATTTTGAGGTCCTAAAACCGAATCTGCAAACATATTTGGTCGGAAAAATCTACTTTCCGAGATATAAAGTTTAAAAGTTACGATTTCTCTCATATAAAGTGTTCAATTTGTTCTTCATTTTCCTGTATAATTGGTGACTTTTGAAAAGGTGTCTTCACTAATTTTGGGCACTATTATATGTTGGTACTTTTTAAACATCACAACAATATCACAACTATTTTAATAAAGTCACATGTTGTTGTTGTTGTAATATTTCAATGCTTATTGTAGCTTTGTTGTAATGTTTCGGTGCTTATTGCAGCTTTGTTGTTGTAATGTTTCCAATGACCATTCCAATGATACCAATATAGATTCAATAAAATTTGACTAAGAGCCACTGTACATGGAAAAGAATATGCAAAATACTTCTGCGAGTCACTGCATGATTTTTAAAAATCAAATAAATAAACCAAATGTTTAATAATGAATTATTTTTTATTTATTTATTTATTTTTAATATTATAGTTTAAAAAAATAAATTATTTTGCAAATCAATAGCATTTTGTAACCTAATTTGTCTTTGAAAATCTGGTTGGCCGGAATTAGGAGCGCAGGTGGCCGGAATTTGGAACAACTGAAATCAGTGGCCGGAATTGGGAGCATTTTTTTTGTTTCGCTCGCAAGAGTTAAAATTATTTATTTTCATTAGAAACCTCAACCATTTGGAAAAAACACTTATATTTAATAAAAGTTAATACCCGAGACTATGTGATAAAAATATTCGTTCCTGATTTTGAATGTTTTAAATGGATCTTCCAGAGCATTTAATTTGGCCTGGCGACTAGTGTCCGGAATTCGGTACACTTACGTTATGGAAATATTTTTTTTTTATCGCCATACCTACCACAGAAATGTCTCAATTCAATTTTATATTTTCAAACCACCATAAGTTCACATATCCAACCGCATACCGCACAGAAAGACCTCCACCGTTGCACATAAATAACTTTTGAAAAAAAATTATCTCTCTTTCCACATTTTAATACATATTTTTTGATAAAAACATAAAATCCACTTTAGATATAAAAAAAAAAAAAATACATTCAACACGAATAGGTACACGAAAAATGCGGTCCCATGTTTGCACCTCGCTTAGTATCTAAAATATTCACACATACACTAAAAACACCCACGCATTCTTCTAAAATCCCCCCCGAGAAAATAAAAACTAAATAAAAACCGAACGATATTTCGAATGTAGAACGACGACACATAGACGACACACGAAGATGATAGCTGAAAATGTGTGTTTGTTCGTTTTTGTAATATAAAAACATTCATAAAAATATACATTTAGTTAGGACGATCCTCTAGCCAGCAGAGTAGAGTCTCTTCGCTGCGCCATTTGAATAACAAAATTTCGTCTAATCCGAATGATGCTGTTGCCCGCCCCACACCACATCATACCAACTCAATGTTCGTTCGTTTGGCGTTCTTCGGGGCCACCATGCGATACTCGAAATGACTCGTGCTCGGTATTTGCCGGCCGTATTTGTTTTTGTGAAAAACCTGAGCGAACAACAGCCGCATACGATCGTACACCCAAGATCGTAAAATACACAAAATTGTGAAAATTTATTTCCACACACAAACACACACACAAACACACATACACACACACATATGTATGCTCACAAATGTGTTTATGTTTAAATTTAGAAAATTGGAAAAAATCTTACGACTTGTTCATGTTTTTCATTTGAATTTTCTTAAGGGAAAAACAAAATTGATAGATAAAATCAAATGAAATCATTCAAATTCGATGTGAAAATTTTAGGGGGAAAATTTTTGGTAAATAAATCATGCGATTAACCCAAATTCTAATTTCCTGTTTGTATATTTTTGGGTCATCGTCAATACTCATTACCGCCTCACACAATCAATTCCACTTAATATGGCCAACAAATACTTAACCTAAAATAAAATAATAAAAATAAATTGAAAAAAAGAGGGAAAATAAAAACTTTTAAATTCTATATTTAAATGGCTTCCTCCCGCTTCACACACCCACACAATCCCCTACAAAACTTTTCGAGCTGAATAACATTTATTTCAATTTAACTGCATGACTAATTTCATCGATGAGGCGCAAAAGCCAAATGTTCGATCAATTGAACGAACGAGCGAACGAGTGAACGAACACCGCCCCGAAAATCGGGAAAAATCGTATTGAACGCACCGCACAACAACGCAATACACAACAACTACAGCGGCATCGATCAATGCCCTTTTTCGTTAATTTTATAAATATAAATTCAATTGAGAATTTGTTACCGCCGATTTGTGATTTGTGCCCAATTGTTTACTGAACACCGAACGAACGAACGAACGACTGACTGCCTTCCTCTTTCCAAGCCCTCGGCTACTGTACTGTGTGTGCTTCACGATCATGCACTCAACACACTACACGCAACAGTAGCTGGTTTTGTGCTGCTGCCATTTGTTTGGCGTTTTGCGCTTGATTAGTCTTCGATGAGTTTATGGTAGCCATAAAGTTGTGCCCTTTTTTTCTTCGCCGATTCGTTTATAGCCTTTGTTTATTGTATGTAGAAATTTAACTATTTTATTTATTTAACTAACAAAGTACAATTCAAGTTTAATTGTCGGGAAAGTCATTTAGAAGTCGCATACACCACCCTCTACGACTGATCGGGTGGGTATCCAACTTTAAATCTCAAAGCGAATACTACTCTCTGTAAAGCGTATACGCTTACAAATAAGGCACAAAAGATTTAAATTGAATTGAAATGAAATGAAATGGAAAAAAAAGTAATCAGTCAGTCGCTCTGTTTAGTAAACGCCAAAGTGTTGCGGTGAAGTACTTCCCTCACATATGTACATGTAAAAATTTATGATCACATTACTTATTGCAATTTTCTGTTTAGCCTTTCAATATTGGCCACCATCCAAACTGAAGTCTATATAAAACTTGCCTAAAGTCCGCCTGAACAAAATTGTTTACAAATTGTTGTATTGTTGCTGTCAATAATGCATGTGCCGTGCCGCCTGATGATCATTTTGACGTTACTCACAATGATCATGTTGTTGTTGTCGACGACGACGACGACGACGATGATGATGGTGACGATGATCGTTCATGGCGTTGACATTTTCCTATGATGATGGGCGTGGTGGCTGTTGAGTATCGTTCATTTTGATTTTTCATTGCCTTCTTTGAAATTTAATTAAATTTTCGAAAATCGCTGATGCTTTGCAAATTGTTTTTTGTTGTTGTTCTTGTTGTTGTATTCCCCTTCTGTGATTTGCAATTGCCGCCCAATAATTGCTTATTTCGAACTGCGGATCATTGCACAGCATTTATGGTTGGCAGATTAAGGGAACAGAGCGTGGAATTAAACATTTTTCATCTTCTAATTTTTCGAATACATTCCATTTGGAATTCTTCAGCGTTCTCGCCTAATTACAATTTGTATTTCTTGTTCAAAAATTCAAATTTTGAAACTTAAAAATTACGTCACATTGTACTGAGCTATTGTGGTACATACCCCCTACCATGCAGCCAAAGAGTGTAATTAAAACATTTTCAAATGAAACACAAAAATGGTTGGTACATGCAACCAAAAACTAAATGCAACCAGCCCACAGTAACGCATTTGTTGCTTGCGGCAATACCCGCATAAATAGGCCTCTGTACCCACACTCGGCAGACAGACATCTGTACGCAGCCGTCTAACGATTTGTGGAAGAGTGCAGCAGCAGCGCCGCACCCCTTCACCCTTCCAGCAGACGCAATTACACAATTGCATTAATTCGTATCATTTTCAATGTTTTCTTTGTTTTAATTGCTATGAAAGTGCAAACGTACACACCACCAGTCTTACAACTGTACAATTTAACAAAACTTATAAGTGGGAAAGTTTGTAAAGTTCAAACTTACCCACTTATTGCCCATCGATGTGAGTTTTTAGCCTTCGATCGTGTGTAATTTGAGCGCCATCTGGTGTTTTCTGAAGTAGCTTGAGTGTAAGTTGTTGCTGCTCGAAGTTTTCAAGTGAATCGATTTTATTGTTTTCCAGTTTGTGCGTATCTCTTTTAGTATGCCAGGCACGCGTTAGTCGTGCGTCTGTTTCGCTTTTGACTTTTAATCGGAATGGATCAGTTTCCGTTTACCCTCTTTTTTTTTGTGTCGGGCCAATATGAGTTTTTAATTGTATTCCCTCCACATTGGAGTTCGAGTTCGCTAAATGATTTCTTGTTAAATGTTTGCTCTGTGGGTAGAGAAATGTGGAAAATTGCATGGCTTTCGAATGGAATGGGCAGAGCACCGTGTGTGTGTGAAATGCGGGCTTAAATTCTCAATTGGAAAATCAGTTTTATCAGATCTGCTGATCAAATTTAAGGAAAAGTAAAATTTTAGTTCAAATAAAAAATAATTCAAATAAAATAAGGGGGCCCAGCTGTTGGACATGCCCAGTGTCAGTTTTGAACAGTGTCACTTTTAACATGTTCCGTGGTTCGTAGCGTCAAAGTTTCTTCTCATTGGATGCTTACTTTTAGTGAAGCATTGAGATGAACTCATTCGTTGCTTATAGCCTCGCGGAAACGAGAGAGACCCACTTAAAAAACTATTTTTTTCATATCAGCGGAGCTGCCCAGGTGTTGGACACAGGATCTGCCCAGATGTTGAACATTGGATATAGCGCAATTTTAACATCCAACCAAACCACAAACCTTTTTCCAAAATACATCTCCCCGATTCTTCTCTGAGGAATTCAAAGACATCCCTAAAATCTAATCGTAGGACCGAAAATCCGATTTTCAAGGGGTGCACCCTATTGCAATTTAATTTAATTTTATTTATTCCCAGCTTTAGTTCCATTGAAAGTAGGTACATAATTTAATAGACTTTTAACTTCAATTTCGAATTTTGACAGAGGTGAGTTTTAGGTGTCCAACATGTGGGCAGACATTTTTGGGAATAGTTCTTTAGTGTCCTCACCAATTTGACTGTTTTAAGGAATTTGAAAATCTTGCATAATATGTATAATAGTGAGCTGTTTTCCTTAGTTTTCAACTTTTTATAATATAAACAAAAAAATGTCCAACCTTCTTAAAAATTAATTCTTTTAAAACTAAATTCTCCATACTTTTTAATTTTATTGTTTTCATTTCAAAACCGCTTCCATTGCTCACAACTATTTCTCCGAGTGTCCCATAGAATCAATCACAATCACAGACTGACTGAGTAACAGTAGCACGAACGTTGCCACAGAAATGTAAACACTAAAAATCTGAAGAAGGCAGTGGTGATGACAACAGAACACGATATGACAGCCCCAAGAAATATGCGCCGAAAAACACACACGAAACACTTTGAATGCTTTGTCAATCAACGCACGAGGATGGTCGTGTTAGTGCTATAAAAATACTCCTATAATATATACAAAGTATGCGTCATTATAGTGTAAAAGGAGGGAAAAAAAACAACAACGATCGAATGAATGAAGAATACAAAAATAATTCAAAGAAAAAACCAAAACAACAACAACAACAAAAGGCACATACAATTGTAGCAAACAAGAATAGCTAATCTACTATAAACATGCCGACCACAAATCCCCTGCAGTGGGGCACACATGACTCTTGGTTAGAAATGTGCCACAATAATCTACTCGGAACTCAACGCAACTCATCTCACTCGCAAGATGATGTTGTGATCAGATCAGTGGAGAGGCAAACCGAATTTACGTACGTGCCGCTTTGAAATAAACAAGATCAGTGTCACAGACACACCATTTGACAGTCCCACAGTTTAAGCTTTATTTGCCAAAGCGCAACTCGCCGAAACAATGGGTAAAAATAAATCGAAAATCAAGTAAACGCAAATCAAGTCGAAAATTTAATTCAATTTTCAATTGAGAAAAATCTCAATATCTTTGGCGATTGCATGCCGCCACTGTCTGCGAGTACGAGCAATGGCAACACTGACAGGCGATCGACAGAGTCACGTTGACTTTTTCATGCGCACAACACCATACACCGGTCGTCGTACCACACGGCAGACACAGTTGCCAATGCGGGCAAAATGAATGTGTTTCGAATGGCGTTTGTGTGACTAGTCTGCCTGCCTGCCTGCCATTTGCTCAAGTCCATTCCGAGTATTGTTGTCTGTCCGTTCCTAAGTCCGTCCGTCCGCCTGCCTGCCTGCCTGCCTGTTGCTGAATTGAGTAATACCGATAAGCCGTGTGTGTGTGTGTGTGCTTTGTCTCCACTACATATTGTGGGGCGTACGCACCACCCGTTTTAGTTTTGCGCTATTTTAGCAAATATGTCTGCTGTCAATGCGTTTTCTTTGATGTCGTTCGACTATTTCGGTGAAAAGATTTCGGAATTGTTGGAAATTCTTTACGAAATGTAACTGGATTAAGGTGTAATTGCGTAGTCTAATATCAGATGGCGTTATTTTTATTGTTGTTGTTGTTTTTGTTTTACAAGAGTCAAAGTACGCGTTTATCGTTTTTAGGTTAAATTTAACATCAGCCGGGTTTGGTTTTTCGTCATCACGTTGTTTTTTATTATTTATTTATTCTCTTTGTTATTTTTTTTTTTATTTTTCTTTGAAATCTGTTGTTTTTGTTAAAGTATGTACTTATGCGTTTTACTTTATTTATGTCTTTGGTAGTCTCTTGGCGCAGTGTTATTTTTTCACTTTATTTTTATTTTTATTTTTTTGTCTGTCTGTTTTTTTTTCTGTGTGTCTGCCTGAAGTGGGGCTTTCAGCTAATAAACTGTTTTACTCTGACAATGAATTGCCTTGGGGGAGTAGTAGCTATTGAAATGAGTTGGTTCCTGATAGGAGTTTGGGTTAATTTAAAATGAATTATGTAATACTTGAATGCAATTCAGTAACACAAAGCATGGTTGCATGTACAAATTAGCTTTGGTAATGGATTCTAGATTTCTATTTATGTAATAAAATTTAATGATTCTTTCCATGAAGCCTTTTGTATTTTGTGTGTTAAAAATATCGGCTGAAGTCAATGAATATGGTTTCTGTAAGTACATACATAAGTAACGTTACGAACGTCATATCTTTAGTCAGTTTCCTTCTTTGGTTTTTTTTTGGTATTTACCATGTCCCGCATTTCTACATACATACTTGATGACTCTCAACATTTGAAAGTGAAAATTTGTTACCACTTCGAAAGGCATATAATTATGACTCTGAAATTATACACTCTCAATCCAAATGCTTCACGCACTGTTTGAAAAAAGGAAAATAGGGGACCCTTTTCTTTTATTCCTGCTTTAAATGCAGTTCCATTTCCATTATCATTCATTCCTCTATTCTGCCTTCGCTATTTTTATAGTTTTTTTTTCCTGAGCCCACATTAACGTTAGCTTATTTGTTCCTTCCTCCAGCACTGCATGATCTTAACTCAAGTAACAACAAAAAACAAACCGCCAGAGATTTTTAAAAGTATTTAAATAAATATACCTCAAGGAAGTAGACGAAAAAGCCATAGAATCATAACAAAAAAAGGTCATAACCCCTGAATGGAATTGTTATTGTTGGTGTAGTTATTTCCATTTTGGTGATAGAGGAGAGAAAAGGCACATTACCAGTTGATCGTGGCCTTTCAAATGTTGCTCATTCAACATTGAACGTTGAGCAGACTTTAGGATTTTTTTTCGTTTTTTCTAAATTTCGATTTAGCTGGAAGACATTGAAATTGTTTGAACAGGCTCAGTTCAATTCCGTTGTACCGCACCTGTTGAAAACACGCACAACAGTCGACCAGTTAGTCAGTCTCTCTGCATTGAAACTGTTGATTTTTGAAGTTTGTATGCAAAGCAGATAAGAATGTGTATTGTACTTATGAGCTTGTCTTTACCTTTGCCTTTGTACTCTTTAACTTATTGTTAGTTTTTTTTGTTTGTATAGCAACAAGTAGAAGGAGGGCAGGTATTTTAAGAATAGTTTCTATTTGAAAATATAGCGTCGAGTGTGAGAAATATTTTGGATAATTTTATTTCTATTCAAGAATGTTCATTGAATTGTATAATTAATGGCAATCTTAGCCCTGCGATGAAGTGACTATCTTCAACGCTACACAATTAGACTATTTAAAGACCAATTTCCTACCAGTTCTCTTCAGGTATAATTATCCTAATCTGGAACCAAAAAACATACCCACGACTTCGACAAAAAAATAGTTCGTTGAACCAGATCAGAACTTTTTCCACCGGCTTGGAACTACATTTATTTGACAAATATGAATATGGCAACTACAGGTTGACCAGATAAGAACGATAGGAAAATAAATTTAAATAAAAGTGTGAGATATCAAATTGATTCTGGCTTTATTTTGAAGCTAAATTCATGCCCATTGTGTATGGAATAGCTTGGCCGCCTCGGCATCGCTGGAAGTGCTTCAAGCGGTCGGTCCAATTTATGATGACCTGGTCCAAAATGTGCGGCATTATTCCGGCAATACCGTCTCGAATGTTAACCTCGAGCTGGGCTAAAGTTGTTGGCTTGTTAGAGTAGACTAAGGAATTAACGTAGCCCCA
Source organism: Heteromyza rotundicornis (assembly GCA_951394025.1). Taxonomy (NCBI): domain Eukaryota; kingdom Metazoa; phylum Arthropoda; class Insecta; order Diptera; family Heleomyzidae; genus Heteromyza; species Heteromyza rotundicornis. The sequence goes on from OX596012.1 coordinate 66,816,049, forward strand.
GAGAAAATAATCGAAGGATATCAAGTCGAATGATCGCTGCGGCCAATCGTTCATCAATTGGCCGCAGCGATCAATTGGCCGCTGTGAGATGACCCAGTCGTCATTGGCTTTAGCGACGTTTTGTTAAAACCACAGCTTGAATAAATCGATGTTTTCGAGCTCTGGCCACAGAAAATAGGTTAACATCGCTCTATACCGAGGACCATTGACTGTAACGGTGTCTCCTTCCTCATTTCGAAAGATATAAAGTGCCGTGCCATACAGTCAATATTTGTGGACTTTGATGTGGTACTGATGCTTGGTCGAATACTTATTGATTGTGATCGCTCCAATAACATCAATTTTGCTTATTAGTAAAGTCGCTGAGCCAAAAATGGTTCTCCTCCGAGAGGTTTTTTTGGTGCAATATTCGGATTTAGTTACAATCGAACCGGATTTTTGATAATATTTTTTTTATAATTTCCAAACGTTCGACAAGCGTGAAACGATGCATGATGAAATGCCAAACCTTACTAAATATTTTGACAGCTGGATGTCATTGGTAACTTCGAAAGCTTCTGAAAAATAACAATTGGAAAAACTATCTGGTCACCCATTAGATTATTTCAAAACCATCACCCGACATTCTTGCATTTACTAACAAAATATTAATAAACAAAATATGCATTCCCACAGACACACATACAGAAAGACAGACGGGCAGATCTGGACAAATTTAGTTATTATTAAATAAAGTAGTTTTAAATAATTTTGCAATTTGTATCATTTGCACGCCTGACTTATTACCGAGAAAGTTCAGTTCTAAGCGAAACCCGAGTAGATATTATCACAGTCTTAATTCATTCATTCATCCATTCCTGAAAAATTTCCATAATTTTGTATGCCTTAAATGGCTTACTCTGCCCTATTCTCTGAACTCTAATCGAAAAATACTTGGAAACTGTGTTTTTGTTTTATTTCCGCTCTCTGCACTATTGGCATTTTTTCAGCTGCATGCATATTGGCTATAAACATTTAAATCGTAAACATCATTTGGGAGAAAACAGGTCATGTTAACGTACTTTTTTTTTTCGAAAACAAGCTGCTAAACATCAAAATTCCGAATTCGTAGGAAATAAAAAGTGTGTTTTCAAAAATCTAAAATTAGTCTTCTCTCGTACAAATACCGGAAATTTAATATTGAAAAACTTATGAGTGAAATATGGCCGAAATTATTTATAAGGCCCGAGAGTTGTTGTAAACACAGGCCAAAACTGAATGTGGCAGAAACATGGAAAATATGGACGAAGGCTGAAAAAAAACTACAAGCGGCCATAAATGTTATTCTGTAGAAATAATTTTGCATTTGCATTATTAAAATTATTCATTTGAAATTCTAGTGCTGTCTGTTGCTGTAAACAAATTTATGGGAAGTGAAAGTTGTCACAACCATTTCTAGATCGCCTGTCAACATTAAAGTTTTTAATGTTTTTAATCGTACATTGCCCATATTTGCCCTCATCAGCTATTAATTTAATAAATAATGCAGTTAATAGGCGACTTGAATCTCTTGAAAGTGCATGTGTGTGAGTGTGCTTGTGTCTGCACCTTAATAATTTGCTTTACAAAAAGGGAACTGGCCGACTGAAGTTGGCGTCATTTATGCCATTAACAGGCGCCAAAATGTCCGCCGCCTTTAAACAGAGAAATACTCGTACAATTTATGTATTTATTTTGCTATTTTAAGAAGAAGAAATATTCATTTTTTTTTAAATTTTTATTAAGTAAACAAAGCTGCACGTATATTTTTTTATATAAAAAATTTAATTTCTTTTTGAAAATGAAAATGATTTGAATTTAAAATGGCCAAATGATATGAATGACTTGGTACTTGTTGCCTCCTGTCTTTCAGAGAAATAAATAAATTTGAAAGTGTGAATTCAGCTAGAGAGCACACTTAAAACTACTTCAATGGCGTCCACTACACTGAAGTGCCCACTGTACGTACTACGTGCTTCCCCAAATTGAAAAAAAAAAATTCATAGCAATGACATAAATCATGAAAAGTGCATACACTTTACATTCGCCTGGCTCTCACTGATATTTCCAACGCCTCCTCCCTGCACCACTTCATCACCTGAGCTTTCATTTATTTCGTAGACGAAATCTAATTTTGGTATACAAATTCAAAAGCGGAAATACGCAACTTTTGTGTAATTATTTATTTGTTGTTAACCATTCGACATGTTTCTATTCGTGACATTCTGTGGTGTGTCTTGTCGTGTCTCCAAAACTTAAACGCAATAATTTGTTTACGAAATGGAAAGTTCGTATGACTTTGTATGTTCAGTGCTTGTGCGTGTGTGTTTCTGCCTACACTGACACTGAAATGACAATAACAAATTATTAAACATAAATTATGTATAATAAATCCCATGCATGTCCACCTACTTAGGTCTTACCGTCTTCAAGTGGCTTGATTCAAGGCTTGTCTATAATTTTCCGAAAGTAAAAAAAGATTTTTTCTTTAAATCACGCAAGTACTGAAAATAACGCATGAGCTAAGAGACAGACCTTTACCTTAAACACTGAACATGTTGGCCCGGTTTCGAAACAAAAGCGACTTTAAAATTCTTAACACCTTTTTTGTTTCAACAGCGCCGCGATGTCAAGCGCCTACGACATATTTTTACTGGTGATGGTCAATCGGTGCAGCACACTTTCAAAATGAGAAGTTCATTCGTAATAAAAGTGTAGGTTCCGCTCAAGTTTCTATGCCAAAAACCGGAAAGCCCACGAAAATGTATTTTCGAAAAAATCGAAATTGATATTTTGTTGTTGTTGTTGTTATGGTTCCACTTGAAATGAAGTACAAGTGATATTTCAAGTTTCATACATTCGGATACGTTATACTTTTTAGTTAAGGTACTTTAAAGAATTATTGTTATTATTGTTGTTGTTGTTGTTGTTGTGGCGTTCATGGCACGAGTCTTAAAATTTCAGTTTGAAATATTTCTTGAATTGATATGGTGTGACTCAAGTAGAGTGTGGGTTTTTCTCTTAAAGATTGCTATAAGTTCAATGCCAAAGGTTTTGCAATTATTTGGTACTCACTTGTGAATCGAATCGGTTACTCGGTATAAATGCAAATCTACTCTTTTAATCAACTACCAGTTTATTTACTCTACATTGTGAATACCTTAGAAATTTCTAATTTTATACCCTAAACTTTCATTAACTTTTTCGATTAATGTTCCGGTCCATTTTAATTTGGTTCCTGTTCCATTCCCGTTCTCTTTCCAAGTTTTTTTTTCTTAGGTTCCACGGTCCATTTTTATTATACCCTACACCTCATTTTGTTTCCATTTACTTTCCATATTTGTTCCATTTTTATTTGGCTCTAATCCATTCTCACTTTGTTCCAATTTCACTTCCCTTCTGTTCCGTTCCCGACCTAACTTGCAACTAAATACAAAAGAACAATGTCAAAATTAGTAATCGAATACCAAGCAAATTGGGTAACCATTTCATATCGGTAGTAGGCGTTCCTCTCGTTGTATTGTCGATACCTAATATAAATTTGTAATCGTTTTTAGTATTTACTCCATTATTTATAAGGATTTTAAGCCTGGATAATGTCTTAAAACCCAAAAATGAAACCTCGAATTTAAGTCTTGATTCTTGAAATCTTGTATGATGAACTTAAACATTCAGCTGCAATGCTCCTAAAACCTCTTACCTTAGCAATCAAGTTTTTTTTTCTTTGTACAAAATTTCAATTCTTAATCCCTTCCCATACATACGTATTCCGATTGCCATTAATTGTCATTCTTTTCTCTTATCTTTTACAGGTGAGTGTTTTATCAGCGATAAATTCAAAACCAAACAGAACAACAATTAAATTGATAACGTCCGTCAATCATGTACACAGCCATAGAGCTCTAAAAGACATTAACGGCACCGGTGGCTGTCGCAGTGATTGGCTGAGTATATAAAATCGGTATTATAGTCTCGGTTTACGACACAACCATCGGGTGTTTGTTTGTTTGTGCAGTTATCAAGTACTTATAATTTATCAAGTAGTAGTAGTTACTGTGTGTGCGCCCTCCTACTTTTCTGGTACGTGCTCGTTTTATTGGTGCAATAAAAAAAGAAAAACTGCAGTAATTATTACAAAATCAACATTTGAGTGTGTGTGGGAATATAATGGCGTCTTTGGAGACGATCGGAATATTGTATTGGCAATTGCGGGCCAACGAGTACGAGTACGAGACTCACATTGTATCGCTTTATAGTTTCATAGTCGAACGGATCATCATGGCACAGACGACGACAACGATGACGACGTACGTATTTGAATGTGCACATTTCCACTAAGGGAGTGGCTTCCTTTTGACAAAATCAAATTAGCGCAGAGGTTGTGGAATATGTAAAATATATCTGACAGACTCACAGCTGGATAGTTATTCATAATATTATTTAAGTACATTGTTTACCAGATAAGCTAGGCGAAAATTCATCATCAAATTGCCTTAATTTACTCTGCCAAATTGCCACTTTTCCTTCGGTTTGACTCACCGGTTTGCACATTCAGTGACCAAAATCGAAAATCCTACATTGCCCAGTCCATGTCTCAATAGTTTTGTGTGTAAGTTAGTTGCCTGGTTTTATTTTCATTTCATTTTTGTATATAAACAATTTATTTATTTTGTTTTTTTTTTTTTGGTTGCCTTTACATTTTTGGCCAGGCATTTTGTAGCGTTTTAGTGTTACGTGGGGGCATTTCAAAATGACGCTCATGGGAACTGATTGATTTTCGCTTCACTTGCAGTTGAGTTTTGTCCAAAGCACATAGTGTATGTATACATAATATGTAGTAGCTATGTATTCACAAGTTATGTGTGCCTGTGCAGGCACATTGAAATGACAATTTGAATTGATTTTTGGCAATGACAAGTTGCCACATTACATTAACTGCTGCGGGGATGTTTGGCAAAAAAAAAATGTGTTTTTATTTTTGCAGCACTTTGGTGGCGTTTGCCTTCGAAAATTATGTTTGGGTTGGTTTTTGGTGTTGCTGTTGTTGTGGTTTGCTTTTAGTTTCTGAGCGAGTTTTCCCACTAGCAGTGGCTCTCGCATTTATGTCAGTTTATATTTATAATGTTTGGATTTTTTTTATAATAAATTAACCTGAACTGTTGGGAAAAAGGACAAAAATTTATGGATTAAAAACAAAATTTATTATTAAAAATTTTACATTTCGTTGAATTTAATTTTATTATTCCTTTGCAGACCCAACTACAGAGGGAAGGTTTTTCAATTAAAAGTTTTGCTTTCTCTATTTAAATTTTTGGGTAGATTTTTTTATTATAAAAAAGGAACCTCCAATGGAAGGATTTAATGTCAAAAAAACCCCTGTTCATTAAATATAACAATAATCTCAGTTTAAATACAATTAGCTTAATTTAACTTATTTTTATTTAACATTTCCTGAAACTTTATTGATATATAATTCGCAGAATTAATGTTAATTAACTTTGAAACAGAAAAAAGCATGTGTGTATATTAATCACACACATGTAAACTCAAAATTCATATGAAATCATACAAATGCAACTATGCAAAAGTCAAGGTGGCCACCTCAAAATTAAACCCAAACTCTCATTATAAACACCGCACATTGCATAAGCATATGCTTTAAGCCATTAAGCACTGAAATAAGTGCAACCTAATTGACTGCAAAAGCCAAACCGCGCACTAATTTTGCACTTAATGTCGTTGTATTTCCTTCTGGGCAAAAGCGAATGGACAATTTGGCTAATGATTTGGTTTTTTGTTGGTACTACAATTTTTAAGACACCTTAAGTAAATAAAGTCTTTTAAGAACGAATGCGAAATGTCAATATTAAAAGAATGACTCAAGTGGCTTTTTGCATGCTTACTTTAATTTTGGCAATGTCCAGACAGGTTATTGTTATTATTATTTTCCATTATTGTGATTAATAATTTTTAAATTTCTTAGTGCAACAAAATGGGTAGCACATATATTTCGTTTTGACATTGCATGTTTTGAGTCAAACAATCTGAGAGTCTGACTCAGTTAAGAGCACAACCTCGAAGGGGATTTATTTTAAAAAAGTATGTATTTTTTTTAAATTCTTATGCAATTGCTTTAACAAACAATTCCCTTACCAAACAAACGAAACAAAGTGAAAAAAAAATCGCCGCCATGGATTAATGTCAACAATAATTTGTTTCAAATTACCCACATACAAAGTGGTAAATGTTGTTGGTTTTTTTAAAGTTTTTTTTAAAGTTTTTTCTTTTCTTTTTTGAACTTTTTTTTATTGTTTTAACAATCTCACATATTCAATCACCTACTCATATGCAAAGTTGTTCCATTTTTTGTCGCCCAAAATAGCAAAAAAAAAAACTTAGATATTTGATGCAGCCACGCCGCATTTACTCCCACCCAGTGACTAGTGGATATGTGTTGTGTACTGTTGTTTCTTGCTGCATAATTACCTTCATTTTATAGTTTTTTTTTCTCAATTTTATTTTAACATTTTTTCCCCCATTTGTTTCCCTCTTCTCTAAGCCCACATTAAGTTAATTTTGAAATAGAAAACAGCAACACAACAGCAGCAATAAAAAAATTAAAAAAAAAACGAAAAGGAGAAATAATAATTGTCGCGTCACTTTAATGTCGTCTACTACATGCTGTCTTTGAGTTTGTGTTTGTTTTGCTGCTGGTCTTAAGCCAAAAGTATAATTTTGTACAAAATCATCATGGCGCAAAATTTTTTTTCGCAACAACTTTCGTTTTTTTTCTTTTTAAAGCTATTGTAGAGGAAATGGCAATGATTGTGTGAAATGATTAAAAGTATGAAGCATTTCTTTTGGATCTTCACAGTCAATACTTTCCATTTTTCTGACAAATGATTTTTTGGTGTTGTGTTGTTTGGGAAGAGATCAATTTGTCTTGAGTGTTTGTACTTTTTACTTTACTTTTAAGCTTTTAGAATTTATGTTACACAAAATTGTTTAAAAAATTCCGATTTTATTTATTCTTTTTTACTGAAGAAAGAAAGATTCAAATTTAAACCTAAATTTGCATGTGGCTCTCTTTAACACTTTCTCACTGAATGTGAAGGCCTTTTCCGGGCCCCTTGTTGCAGTACTGAGGGAAATTAAATTATTTATGAGAATCCACACTGGCGTGACCGAGACTTTGTTAACACAGTTGGTTAGTTCATTCGTTCCTCGGTTGGGTTGTCTTTGTCGCCGACAGCAATGAGAAATGAGAAATGAGAGTGAAAATGAAATGAAAATTATGCGAATAACAATACAAAAAAAAAAAGACTGAAAAAGTGGGACAAAAGTCAGACCCAATCCTCTTTTCCAGCGTGTTATTAATTTCTTTTGCATTGTATTCGTTACGTTTCTTCACTTGTTTTTTTTTTTGCAAACATAGTTTTTCTTTTATGAGTTGCTCTTCGCATAGAAACGATTATACAGGCTTACAAATTTTCAAAGGTTGGCAGTATGAATGGCAAGCAAAAAAAAAACGTACTGAAGCTGATTATGCGCATATACGATAACAATAAAAACGCATTAGCATTGGAATTACCAGAGTATTACCATTAGCGGTGTATATACTTGTACATGGGAATCTTCAAAAGCACATCAGTGCTTTGAAGATTCTACTTTTGACTGGGAAAAAAAACGGTATTAAATGGGTTGAAAACAAATGAATGCCTTAAAAGTCTAATTGCGCACATATTCCATTAATCTATTTATTCTAATGAATTATAATGAATGGATGACAACAAGAAACGGTTTGCATATTAACTTTTTTAATTCGAATTTGCTTTGTTTATTCTTGCGACTTTGTTTGTTCTTGTCTAATTAATAATTTACCCATTAAAAGTTCCTTCCCCTGAATAAATATTTTGAATATTTTCACTCACAAATACATCATAAATATTTAACTTTAATAGCATCATCATCATCACACATTGCCTTTCAAAGGTACTTAAATATTTTGTTCATTTGTAAATTTAAGTATTTTGTCATTTAAACTTATTAGTCAGATTAGAATCGATGATGAATTCGACTTGTCAATCAAGTGTAATCTGTTAAACCTTTTATACTCGTTTAGCTACTTAATATTGTGTTTCTTTTTTGTTGCAGCAATCAGATAGCCAGGAAATTCTACAATTTCTAATAATAACGAAATTATTTCATAAAGTGCATCTTTTAACTGGCCAATAATCTTTCAGATCAAATTTATTTGCAAAAATCGTGTTTGAGCATTTGCATATGTTGCAATCACAGCAAGTCATTCAAGTTGAAGAAAATTCAAGAAAAATTATGGGTACAATGCAACCTTACCAATATTTAATAAAAAATAAAAACTTGTTGGACTACTAATCCAAACCAGATAATATTTTGTCCACATTTTCTTCAAGAAAGAAAAATGTCTGTTCCTGAAAAAACGCAAAGGATAATAAAATATTGGATTTCCAGACTCTACAAAAGGCAGGCAAATGCAGAACTGGAAACTTATCCAAAAGTAATTCCACAACAAATCTTTACTAAGTGGAAATTCAGATTTACATAGGAAACACAGGAGACAGATTTTTCTTGTTTGGAAAAATATTTAGACTAATTTTACACAGGGTGTCCCGCCTTTCAGTGCAAATACTGTTACACCTTTTATCCATCGACTGAAAAAAAGGTGTCAATACGTTTTTAGTCATAGCAACTGCAGCGAGAAGGCTGTTCTTGAGCGTGTGAGAAAAGTAATTTAAAAACAAAGAAAAAATTCTGAAATGCGAAAAAATCTTCAATATAAATAGTAGGTATTAATTTACCATTCAAAACCAAAAATCGGTTTTTTTTACACCACTTTTTTATTAAACCAATTTGTTTTTTATTTTTTTTTATATATTTTATTTTTTTTTGTTTATTTTTTTTAATTAAAAAAAAATTTTTTTTTTATATATTTTTAATTCTTTATTTAGTTTTATTCCTGTGGACATTTTTTACAAATACCTCTTTATCATATTTTCTGTCCTATCAATGGTTCTTCCTATAATTGCAATTTTGAATATTCGCGTTGAAATTCATTCTTGAAATGCTACAAATTGATCTGAGTGGAAATTTTACTATGAAAAAAACACAGGTTAATGATATAGAAATGACAAACTGTTTTTGAGGGTGTTTCATGGTAGAACTAACATAAAACTAGAGATTATGCATTTAATTGTTTTTTAATATAGCCTCAATAGAGAACAATACTTTCGTTGAATGATTCGATGTACGAAAAATGTTTAAAAAGTTGACAAGAGAAAACAAAATTTACTGTTTTTAATTTCGACAATTTTTCGACCGAGACACTTTTTTTTTTAAGCTAAAACCGAAATCTCGTTAGAGATAATTTTATTAATTTCTTAGTAATATTTTTTTAATTTTGAGGAAGTTTACTTAACTACTTTCTTCTACAATTTTCCCTTAATATATTTTTATACTTACTTTAAGTATAAAATATTACCAGTTCGTTGTACTGTAAAACAAAGCCACTCTTTGTTTAAATATCTAAAAAAAATAAAATATTTGTCTCTTGCAAGCCAACTATTTTGCTTTCTTGATTTATTTCATCTTTACAATTCAGTTAGTAACTTCTCCATAAATATTCATCAAGCATAATTTAGCATTTCACTGTCAATTGTATTTGCGTACAGAAACTACCTTTTTGTGAGCTCCCTTCAATAATAACTCCAAAAAGACACAAATTACTATTTACCCAGACCCGAAATTAAAAATAGCTTTTTAATATTTATGCCAACCAATTCCCATGAAATGCCAGCTAATGACATCATGCCAAAAAAAAAAAAAAGAAAAGAAAAAAAAACCAACAAAACCTAAACTTAAAGGTTATGCAAAACCGTCAACAAATCTTTTTTTTTTTTTTGACCAAATCCCCATTTCCATGCCATGACAATTGTTTTTGTAAATAAATGCGATATACATGGTGGCCAGACAGAACGAGTTTCTTTACAGAAAGCCTCTATCAAATAACAGCGCCAGCAACAACAAACACAACATTAACAATAAACCACAATAAACACACATAAGTACCACAACAAATGTGCAATTTAAATGCTTGAATTGTTGTCAAAACGGAAAAATCTCAAGTCATAATAAATTTTGTAGAAATTATTGATAGAAAAAAAAATACATATATAAACTATGGCACCTTCCACAACGCCACACCACCACCACACCTTCTTATTGTTTGGTGGGGGTGCACATCTATTTATTTGACTACTAATTTGCTGAATTGTTATTGTTATTTTAATGTGCATCTTATCATGAAATGGTTTGTATTGTGTGTGTGTTCGTGTTTGAATTTGGAATTTAATGCGAATTTCCTCTCGTCTAAATCAATTAAATAAATAAACACACGAAATTTTACGCACGCCTTGGATTTCGTAAACTTTGTCGGCTGCCATAGCTTTCGGGTGTTGATTTAATAACTTTTATTTATTAAAAAATGTTTTTTTTTATTTTAAAAAATATATCCAAGAATTCCTACAGCTGGCACATTTAGGCGTATAATAAAAATAAATAATAATACAAAATTCAGCACCAAAACTGAATGATTTCAGCCTAAGGCTTCATTTTCTTGAGTTCCACCACCTTCTTCAACGTGTACCTCTTTGGCGTCACTTTAGGCCTCATTCATTCACATTGGGCTTTGCTCAAAAGTCGTAAACGTGTTTCTACTCTGTTTTGATTACTTTTTTCTTAGCCGTTTGTTAAAACGTTAACTGTTCAACGTTTTTTTTTATGGTTTTTTTTGTTGGTTATTTTATTTATTTTTTTGACAAATTTCGCCTCACTTTAACCTAAATTTGTTTCTTCTTTTATTGACTACATTGTTGCGCACAAAACTGGTTTGGTCGTCAATTTATTGTTGTCTTCACTTGTATATTCTATATTGTTCTTTTGGACTTTTTACAGTTTTAACGGACATCCTGATTATCATCGTTATATAATCGTTGATTTTAATTGTTTTATAAATTTTATATATTTATACCCCCACACTCACTGTGGCAGGGTATACTAACTTTGTCACAACGTTTGTAACGCCCATAAGGAGGCGTGTCCGGTATGGAAAAGTATATATATTCTTGATCAGTATCACCTCCTGAGTCGATTTAGCGATGTCCGTCTGTCTGTCCGTCCGTCTGTCCGTCTGTCCGTCTGTCGGTCTGTCCGTCTGTCCGTCTGTCCGTCCGCACGATAGCGGTCGCAGTTTTGGAGATATCGACTTGAAACTTTTTTTACATGTTTTTCTCGTGAATACTGAGATCAAGTTCGAGAATCAGCCAAATCGGACAAAAACTGGGCGTGGCTCCCATACACCGAAAAAAAAGGTAAACATTTTTCAAGTCTTTTTTATTGTTGTATTCGATTGGAAATGTTTAGAAACGTATTTTTGACATGGTCCGAGGTTCCGAAGCCACATATATAAGGTCTAAATGGGGTCTTGAGACCAATTTTTTTTTTTTGGTGGATTTAATTGGAAATTTTTAGAAATGGATTTTGGACATGGTCCGAGGTTCCGAAGCCACATATATAAGGGTCTAAATGGGGTCTTGAGACCAATTTTTTTTTTTTTTGGATTTATTTGGAAATTTTTAGAAATGGATTTTGGACATGGTCAGGGCTCCAAAACCACCTATAATTGGCTCAAAATAGGGTCTTGAGACCACATTTTTTTATGATCGAGGTACTTCTTCCTACTGTGTGGGGGTATTTCAACTTCGGTATAGCCGAAGATAGTCCACTCTCTAGTTTTTTTTTCAAAGTGATTCTTCATTTGAAATTTTTGAATTATTTTCAGTAAAAATAAAAGCAAAATTACGTGTGTAGAACAAAGAAGCACACACGTTTTATCCATTCGATTCTGTTCAGCCCTTCTGTATTAAATACCTTCCAGCATATATTTCTTGAATTGGTTTTGCTGATCAAAACTTGTAGCGTTAGTTAGTCTTTCTCTACCTTGATTTTATTTGGGAGCTTCAATTGATTTGCTAACTATGTCTCCACTGTGCGTACATAATCAATCCAGTCACATTTGCCTTATTGTGAATTTCGAATTTCCAAAAATGTTTTTCTCCATAACCGAAATATTACAACTCAACACTCAGGGGATGTTCCCTTTACATTCAAATTATTGTGTAGATTCGAGAAAGAGTGATAGGTTAGTGAGGAGGAGGAAAGAGTGGAAGGTCGGAAAACCACTCGCATGAAGATTGATCCAAATTTGGATTGTGCGACTGAAGAACGAACTATCATGGTAACGCGTGGTGCGTTGAAACTTCGTCGCAACAAAAAATGGGCGAGCTTCTACGGATAAACGAGTAGTACTTGCGAATACTCGGACTGATTGAATTAGTCTTTATATATCAGAGGAAATAACGGTATAATAGCGGCACACATCCCACGCTACTACGATTCGTTAAGGAGTCAATAAGACTGGATACACTACTGTCACCAAAAAACTTAGTCACGCATCACTGGACACAATTGAAGAGCTCGAGATATGAAGTTCCTGCCTTTTCAGAACAGATATGGCTCATATGGAAATACGACTTTTCTGATAGATTTCGGTATCAAAATGATTTCCGGGATCCAATAGAGGAGGCTCTTTTTAAAGACATATCGATTCCCGAAGCCCCTGAATATACAGGGTTTAGTCAGGCAAAATTATTCTAGCCTTCGATTATCACAACAGTAGAAGCTTCTACGTCCTTCAAGTGATATCATTTTGTGCTTTTCGCACACATAGTAGTTACTAAGCTGCTCAGTAAGCGCCTTCGAAGTGAAAATTGATCAATTAATGCTTTTCTATGTATATAGTAATGTGATCGGACACGATTCATCAACAGTCCAATCCATTGTGAAATACTGATTTGATCTCCAATCTATTTACTTATGAACCCAACAAAAATCAATGCCACTCCATATTATATTTTTTTGTTTTAAATTTTTATTTCGCATAATAAATATTTAACTATGAAATAAAAAATTATGCGACTGTATAATTGCAATCCGCCGGACAGATGCTATCGTCAGCGCTAAGCTCACAATCAGAATCAACAATATTGCGGCCATAAACATTAAAGAGACAGACCATAATTGAAAAGCAAAAGCATAAGCGAACAAAAAATGGTAACTACTTAAAGTGTTCATATTTGTCCCAAAAATCAATCAGCATTTAACAAATTCAAGGTTTACGAGCCACAATATCTCATAACTTCAGCATAAATCGTTTTCTATTACCAAAAACAGCCACAGCCGCACTGAAAGTTGACACTTGAAGAGAAATACAACAGCAACAATATACTTAACTACAAAAGCCATATACAATTGTCTACAATTTTTGTTTAACTAATAATCCATAGAAAATATATTGCTGAACAAAAAAAACGTTTAAAGTAGCAGCGAGTCACATTGTTTAAACGCCAATTTAAAAGACGACAGCAATTTGTCACTGTTGGAGGTTAAAAGCGCGTCTGGCAGTTGCTGTGAGGGGGGGGGGGGTCTGTATGAAGGTGTAAGAAGGCTTGCGGCAGTTGGGCCATAAACCGAATGCAGCTAAGATGGCTGGCGACACTTGTTATTGTTTGTGCTCGTTCATTCACAAAATCCACCAACGACTTTAACAGGCTCGTTAATTTGTGTAGATTTACAATCAAGCACGGAGTGGTGTGAGGAGGCCACATTTGACAGGTCTCGGAACACCTACGCCGCTCGATTGTTTCAAATCCCAAAACTAAGTTAATTTTGTATGAATGAGTTGCATTCATAAATAAGGTGCGCATGTATGTGGTATATGTTTGAAGGAAATTCGTGATGTAATGCCTGTTGAAATCCAATCAATTATTCTCAGTTTAGCAGCGTAAAAGTGTGCGCATAGGTGGGTAGAATACAGCATAAGTAGGCCTTTGTCTCAGTTTATCACTGATTAATGAGACTTTGACGCGCATTTATGACGCGGGGAATTTATGAATTATTAAAATACAAATAAATGTAATCTCATAACAGTATTAAAGGCAAATCTTTAATTATATTTGTTTTCACAGATTTTAATCTGTTATCACTTGACTGGCGAAGCATTATCAAGACGATGTGTTTCATTTGTGTTGTTGTTGTTTTTTCGTTTTCAAATGCCCTCAGAGGCTCTTCACATTTTTGCAATTAACTCATGCATATAATTTAGACATTTAGACGCTCTGTTTCTTGAGTCATTTCGCCCATGAATAGAATTACTCACTTGGATTACACAAGCAATTGGAAAGTATCGTTAAATTTGTGTTCAGCATTCACACAGAACGCCCAGAACGGCCTCTGTGTGTTTTTCGTTTGAAATTCAGCTAATATATAATTCGAAAATTTCTTTCTTTCGAACGAGCAGACCATAAGAAATATGACTGCACTCATCTCATCAGCATCAACATCAGCATCAGCCTCAGCCTCATCATCGTCATCAGCTTCGTTTGCCTAATTTGCTTATTCAGCACTCAGGCCACAGGCAATGGACACGTTCACGAATTCATAATTTTCAATATGCTATGGAAAATGTCACGAGAATGTATAATTTCACAGATTTTTCACAGTGCGACGCAGTTTTGTGTGGCCACACAACAACAACAACAACAACAACGTCGACAAGAACCACACAACGATGTGAACATGGTCGCATTTTCCATCACATTTTTGTTTTCTTTTGATGAAAACACACGTTCAACGTAATAAATTTCCAAATTTAAAGCTTTGCCACTAATTAAATTCTTTTTGGCAAAACTCAAGAAAAAAAAGTAAAAAAAAAAATAGAAAAAAAATCCAAATGGAAATGAAAATGGAAATGAAAACGAAACACTTTATAAACGTTTCGCTGTTGGCTGGCTGGTTGGCTGGCCATTGGTTTGAAAATACTTTTGATTTCACGCTTCTTTTGCAATATGTCTTGCCACAACGGTGATTGGATTAAATTAGAGTCGACTGCTTCTGCTTCTTCTTCGCCAATTTTCTCACAACTTTGTATTATTTAATGTTTCAAAATTAGTTACAATCTTGTTCATTGTTTTTTTCTTCTCTCTAAAATTACCTAATTTTAAGCAGCTGTAATTTTTCTCACACTTTTTTTTTCTTGTTTTGCCTGTCTAACACACAAACCAACTTTAGTTTTGTACTCGTAATAATTTAGTTTAATTGGTAAAACAACAAAATGTAAACAAACTCATAATTAATGATAACATGACTTTATTATTATACTAAATTTTATAGATTTTTTTGTTTTGGTTCTGCTTTGTTCTGTCTCCGAATTCATAAATAAGTGGGTCAAAAATATAATTTATGAATGACATTCTCGTAAAAACCAAGTGTTTGCCATTTTTTTTTGTACCAACTTCATTATTACATTTGTTTTTTGTTATTATATTCTCTGGTTATGAATTTGGCTATCATTTTGTTTGTTTGTAAATTATATGGCATTAATATTAGTCAAATTATATTTAACCTTTTTTTTTTTTAAATAAATTAAGATACAAAAAAATAATGAAGTCATCACTTATGAAAATGTTCATAAAATTTCATTTTACGAGATGAGTTTATAAATTGATATGTAATCCGATCAGATAAATCAAATGAAATGTGAAAAAAATGCCCTGGATCAGTGAAAAGTCAAACTGGAATCCATAAATCAATTCAAAACATATAAAATTCTAGAGAAGAAAAAATAATTAAATATTTTCTGAGCCATTTTGTGATTATTGATGAAAGATCCATCGCTTTTCGAGCCGGCATTTGGCTGATTATTGTGCTACTTTTCTTACAATGTGCGACTCTTCTTCCTAGTGAATAGGCGATTTTATGGCGATTTTATGGCGATTATTAGTTTTTACTCTAAAACATTTTTTTTCGCGACTATTAAATCATCTTTTGAACCCTGTGAAGATTAAAATATGAATACACTCCATTCGAAATCTTGAATTCATCAGTTGGTTGGTTCAAATAATGTTCAAAATGTCTCGCATTATGCTCTTCTCGGTGCATTGTCGAAGATTCTTCCGGACGATTCGCTGGCTAGGAACAGTTTCTCCTGAATGTTAGAATTTCCACACTCAGAAAGCGAGCGCGTTTGCGTTTAGATAAACCGTATGACTGAATCATAAAAGCAACTTCCTCGATTTAATACGCTGTTTGGGTACATTCCAAAAACGTATGAACAAAAAACTTCAGACGATGCCATCGTCAGGTAAAATGATAGCCACCGTGTTCTGGTATTCAAAGGAGACCAATTGGAAAAGGGAAAAACGATTACAGATTGGATGACGTATTTAAGACAAAACCACTACATTTGGCAAAGAAAAAAAGTGCTCTTTTATCACGATAACGCATCAGCTCATTCATCTGTAATTGTATCGCGAAATTGCTCGCCAAATTGCTTGGTTACGAAGAAATGGCTTGGCGGAAAGTAGTTCGCATCGAACGAGGAAGCCATCATTGAAACAGAAACCTATTTCTCTAAAACCGATTAATCTTGTTGAAGGGCTTGAACAAGTTTGAGCACACCCAGTGAAATACTTACCTCGTTTGAGGAAAAATTGTAATTATTGGAGATATTTTCCTCAAGTTTGAGAATTAGACAAAACGGACAAAAACCTATGCAAAATTAGCCAAAACTACAAAAAAAAAGGAAGCGAATTTTTTTTTTATTTTAAATTAAATTTTTTTAAATACTAATACTTCGAAATAAAGTTGAAAACAATCTAGTATTTAAAATAATCGATCTGTAGCCCAGCTATTCACTGCTATTAACGTCTCACCTTAAAATCATGGACGCGCATACAAATAGAAATATTCTCTTTTACATGAAATGTATTTCAAAATATTCTATCGGCCAGTTGTCATCACTTCAGCCTTCAATGAAATATTTCTGTATTGAGTACATGACATGAAACATGCCCAAAGCCCTTTATGTGGACCACATGCAAAATTCGAAATAGAAAAAAATGCAACAAAATTGTGTTGGCAAAGTGCATAGAAACGGCAACAAAATTTGACAATTTATTGACAGCCATAAGCGAAGCAAAGCTTTCATAATTTTTAATATCCCCATTGCAAGCAAGTGCAATCCCTTGAGCGAATGCAAATGTCCACTATTGATGCATTTGCGGATGTGGAAATTTGTTTTAAATTTAAATTTAGTTATTGGCATGAGTTTTTTTTTTTAAAAGCGAAAATATTGAAAAATTTTTTTATTGCACTGAAAAATGATTAAAATGTTTTATTTAAAAGCAAAATTTGTTTAGAATCATTTCAAAGTGCCAATAGCCGATTGCCGAATGCACAATTTCAATATTGAAGCGTTCCTTATGCCAAATATAAATGAAATGTTTCGACCAGGTGCTTCATATTGTTGGTGGATTACAAAAACATATTGCTGAATATTTCATTGAATGTTTACAATTTAGAAATTTCAGCGCTAAAAATCTTTCTTTGTGTGGCTAACGTCACCGTGAACAGGCGATTAAAATCTAAAAATACAATCCTTTGTGCTCCATCAGCAAGACAACAAAACTTCATCACATAATAGCCTTGAATAGAAACTTATTTTGAGTTTTTTTTCTATAATTTAATTTTTGTTTTTTTTTTTGTTTAATCAATCTTACAATTAGCAGTTGGAGAGATAAAAGCATAACTTAAGAAACACCTACCACCACTTTGGAGCTCTACACTCGCACGCTATATTTGAAGAAATAATATTTTCAAAAAGACAAAAAAAAAACAAGCAAAAATGTTAAATCACACGCCACACATCATAGTTGAAACAACCAGCGCAAAAAAACTTAGAGAAAAAAATAAATAAAAAATTATATTAAAAAATAACACTCATTCATTTGCCTACACACAAACACGCACTACCAAATTCGGACTGCAGTCCAAATAGGGCAGCAAGCCTTCAATCGAGGCGCTCGTACCTCGTACAGAAAAAAACGTACACATTCCCGCAGTAAAAACCACAAACAACAAACTAAACTTGACTGCATTAAGAAAGCCTCCGCAAAAATCTAAAAAAAAAAATAATATTAATTTGTAAATTAAAAGGAAAAATAGATAATAAAAGCGAAACAACAACAACAACAGAGACAGCGAAAAAAGATTCGATTCGAGACATGTCATCATTTCAATGGCACTTTTGCCTCAACCGGCAGCAGCATACGAATGGCCAAACTGCTACCATAAAAGTCGATACAAAAACTTCATTTGAAATTAGTAAACCAAAAAAAAGAAGAAGAAAAAAAAAACTAAAATAAAGTGAACAAAAAAAAAAAACGATTAATGAATGAGTTTCAGTTGTTGTTGTTGTTTGCTGTTTTTGTCATGTTTTTGTCTTGTTTGAACAAATCTCCACATTTCGCTCGTGTTCGATGTAAGAATGAAAAAAGAAAAAAAACAACGTCAAGACAAGTGACACCCACTTCTCCCAAGCAATATACGCCCACAGCAAATAATTTCTATTTGAGTTCGACCGACGTAAGTTGCCCTAAAATGGCGCTGAACAAGTTCATAAATTTTAGTTGCCAACAAATTCGTATAATTTTTCAATAACCTTTTTGTTTTTCTATTTTGCCGCCACTTAATTATAAAGTAATGCATTCCCAGTAATTAAAATAATCGAATGAGCAGCAACGGCATTAGCCAACGTCAACATTGACAAACAATCACTATAATTTTCGCTTCATAAATGGTGTAAATATTTTGCCGCTTTCATTTTTCATCAGAAGACTTGTTACTCGGACAGATGTCGCTACGCGGCCACAATGGCAGTCATCGGCGATGGTGACTAATCCAATATTGCTTGGCTCAAAATTGCCCATGAATGGTCTGGAAATAAGACGCCGCAAGTATTGAGTATTATGACTATTACGATCATCTGTATTATTTGTTGGTTAAATTGCAATTGACAGCTGTTACTTATGTTGGTTCGATTTTTGTTTAGTCAAAAATATATTCTAGAATTTGTTGAGTTTATACTAAGCTCATAGATTTTTTGTTCTAATTTTTCTAAATCATTTTTTGTTTGGAAGGAATTTGCTAGTAGAATCATTTTTACATTAGGGCTTAGCTTTCTCCTCTTACTTTCCTCTTATTTTTCTTTTTGTCAGTTTGTAGTTTTACTTAACGAAAGAGATTTTTATGTGGTCACCATGTTAATTATGTGCTATTTTGTACTAACTATTCCAAATGTTTTTTTGTTTTTTTTTGCAATGTGGCATTTATTCCGCACTTATTCCTTAAGTTGGGTTGAGTTTTGTTTTCTTGAATTTTTCCTTAGGGATGGACACAGTTCTTAAAAAAAAATTTATTTCCAGCGCCCTCAAGGGACCAGAATGCTACAGCATAAATAAGATATATTTTAAGTTAGGTTAAGGTGGGACCATTGTAATACCATTGGATCAAATTTTACGATCTAATATTAGTCGAAACCAATTGAAGGGATTTGAATGGAAGAAGGCTGTATGTGACGAAATTATTATTTCCAGTAAATCAGCTTTAAAGTTTTTCATTCAAACGCACAACCAAAAATGATTTCTCTGAAAAGGTTGTTGGAGGCAATAAATTATTGCAACTCAAATGTGAAATGACTATTTTATCAATCAGACAATTCGTTTTTCAGTTTCTGCATTTAATAAATTCAAATCATGAATGTAGCACATACCACCAAAAAATGTACTTCAGAACTTCCAAATCTTTGAATACATAGTGAATGCCTTAATTTGGGTCGAATTCAGGGCTCATCTCTTGCCCTAACATCTTCAATTTTGTAATGAAACCCATTTTGAAATGTATGTTACATACCGCCTTCATCCACCCCTTTAATTTAAATTTCATATGAAGTAATGTAATTCTAATGTAATTCTAATTGCTTAAATATCGCAAAGACTGTGCATCAAGAAAAGCAATGAAATCGACCAAAAACGGAGTAGACACCATACGAATACTTCCTTATATTCCTTACAGCATCTTTTTTACAAGTCGTTGGCGAAGACCTCGTGCCGCGGCCCATATTGCGGCCTATTATATCATTGATCAAGATTCAAGTAGCTTGCTACAGTCTAGAATCGAAACCACAAGGAAAGGTAATAGTATTAAAATGTCGGAATTTAATAGTATTACGGAGTGGGTTATATGTTTACTCAAGATACGAAGTTCGTGATTTTCGGTTTTTTTAAACAGTAAACACCGCTTTAGTAACCATTTTACTTACACTGAGAAAAAAAAAATCAAAATGAAACATTGTCAAAACGTACCGATCCGTTGTCAATTTCCAACCAAATTGGAATGATAGGATTTTGAAACTGCCCATTGATGAATTGAGACTGAAACGTTGTTGTTTCACGACTGAAATTGTAATGTTTTGTGACTGAAATGTTAATGATTTGAGACGGCTACGTTTTCGTTCCACAACCTTTTTTTAAATCAAATTTTATTGAAAAATATGTTATTTATTTTTTATGAATTATGCATTCTATGGAAAAAAATTTTTTTAAAAATTTTGCCCATTCGATTAATAGTTTTGCATTCAAATCCAATTACAATTCATCCTGTGGAATTGGGATTATATCTAAAAAAGTACAATCGTACACAAAAAATCAACATTCAAATATTGACACTGTTTCACATGCTATTTTAGAACTGAGCAGTGTTGATTTTTCCAAAGCGATACCCATTTCAAATCATAACCATGCAGTTCTGGATTTTTTCCCTCAGACATTTTCAAAAAACCCTATTTTCGAATGTCTTAGGAGAAGGTAACACATTTTTTTTGTTCAGTCGCGTTCCACTCCCTAACAAATGTAGGAACGATTATCTCTCAAAGTATTAGAAATATTGAGGTTTCGCTCAAGAATCATCTAAGAGTATGTCAGCTTTTAGTTGCAATTGTATCCTTATTTGTATATTAAGGAGATGGTTTACAATGGTGTAAATTCGATCAGGATGTTGTAGAAAAATATCAAAACATGAATCTGAATATTTTTGTTTTAAATACTACATTAATTTCATTTGATATACCGTAAACTCTGTTTGATAAATCTAATTAATTAGACTGGTTTTTTTTTCATTTACCCCAAGCCATGTTAAAAATGATGCAATTCATTCAAAATGACACCCCAAAGTATATTAAACAAATTCGCAAATGACACCATTCCAAGCACCTGAAATGCATTTTAATGCGCCACAATCACCAGCACAATCATCGGCACTTTATAAATACAGCAACACACTGAGTGTCATTCCGCATGCAATGGCAATTTGCAAACAAAAGCCAAACACAAAACAGCCAGAAATCGACTATTAACAAATTATGCAAATATTATTTGTCGAATGGCAAACAGAAAAAACAAACAACAAAAAAAAAGTAGAGTTATAATAAAAAAAAAAAAACACACACTAGAATTTAGATAAAGAAATGCATTATGCTGCCAAAGTAAATAAATAAAAAATGGTAAATATGCATTAGAATAAAGTTGAAAAATGTTATTCATCTCAGTAAAGTGAAGTGTGTCACCTGCAATTGTGCAAGTTGTAGGTGAGACAAACGGAGGTCAGACTGTGATGTTGACTTATTGCAGGGCATTAAAATTAATTGAAAGTTTTTAAAGTTTTCGTGTCGTTTTGTTGTTTATTTATAAGCGACTATAAATGCAAAACACATGAGTAACCTTTTGGCTAGGAATTCCATTTTGATTCAATCATTCAATTGGTAAGAGTCAATTTGCTTCAATTGAATACTTTGCAGATCACTTTTATAATTAAATCAATTTGATGTGACTCAATTATGACATGAAAAGGGGTTTCAGTTTCAGTTTCATTTGGCATTTGTTTTTTTTTTCCTTTCTGTTCTTTAAATTAATATTCTTGGAAAATAATTTAATCCTAACTAATAGCCTTCGAGTAAATTTGACTTAAGCCATTAGTTAGGCAAGTGTGCTTTGAGATTATTACAAAAGTTTTATGAAAATTCTCACGATTCTAGTGCTTAATACGCACATGCATTGGTCATTAATAAAATGCTGCTTGTGTGTGCTCAATTTAATGCTATTTAAATGACAAATCACACCCGTTTACACTGCAGTTCTACCAATTAAAGTGCGGTAGCAGTAATCATCGTTGTCGCTGCAAATGATCGCCATTTGTCTGCGCAGCAAACGATCGTAATCGTATTTTTTTTTTCTTCTTTAAATTTAATAATTTTTTAATTTTCCTCACACACACACACTTTCAAAGACTGCCTGCACATCATCACCACACGCCATAATTGATGGATGCGGTCGTAAAGAGGCGTTTATGGCATTTCAAACACATCGCCACAGACATGAGTTGAGCGGAGCTTAACGTTAAGCGCTGCGCTCATGCGCAGACAGACTACTCAAAAGGAAAAACTAAAGAATTAACTAAAATAGCAAAAACGTGCAGAAGTCGTCATCGTTGGATTTTATAAGCAAAGCAAAGAAACAAACCAGAAAAAAAAAATTACATCAAAATTTACACATAAAAACGTGCAAATTCAATTGCCCTCACTCCTCCAAGTGTCAAAGGTTCACACTACTGAATTTTGATATGTCAATTGAGTTGTTGTTGTTTGGCTAATTTTATTTTTTATTTAATAATTATATAATTTTTTTTAATAATTAATTACTTACTTAATTTATTATTTGTTTCCTCTTTGCAGAAATTGCCCGTGTGCGTGCCTCCTTATTTCAAATTAATGGCGTGAAGAAGGAACCAATGATGCTGCCCGAACCCGAAGGCGTTGCCATTGCATTAAATGAGAAAGTCTATGTGCCAGTGCGAGAACATCCAGATGTAAGTTACTATACTCACTTGAAATTAAAACTATTTTCTAGTATGAAAAAACATTGACATTGCCCAGATTTTAAAAGAAATATTTCGTGTCTGAAGTATGTTTTTGGGTAGGGCACAGTGTGGTGGGCTCTTGTGTCTGTTGAGGCAATTTAAAATTCGGAAATTGTTTATTTTTAGTTATGAAGTGGTGTGGAGAACAGAATCTAACATTCCAATCCATTGGAATTTGTGTCGTTAAGGATTTCAAGAATTTACACTGAACCAAATTTTATTCCAAATTAAAAATAAATTTAGTTTATTTGCGACAAATATAATTCTCTTGTGGGAAATGAGATTTAGCTTTCATGCGAAACAATATACTTTTCCATCGACTGTCTTTTGTTTGCGGTAAACGATATTTCAGTTTAATTCTTTGAGTATATTTCCGTTTCCGATTGGCTTGTCAGAATAACTCTTACTTTTGCACTTAAATCATTTAAATAATGAATCTAAAATGTATTCAGCGGAAGTGTTTAGTGTCACGCTGTCATATTTTACAAAAATTTCATTCGTTCTTCTTAGAATCTGTGAATCATTTGTGAAATTAGTTGAAGCTATGAGCTATTTATTTTATAATCAAACTACAAAAAAAAGCTCAGTTTTAAAGTAAAGATGGCCCAAGCCAGCAAGCTAGCAACTAAGTAAACTTTCTTACCTTTTTTTCGACAAAAGTCTTCACAGAGCCAAGCCATTCGTTTTCAAAGTCTATTAAATATTTTGCTGAATTCTACTTAAATTTTGAGGGAGCTCCATGAGACATAAGAGGTAATAAAAATCCAATTTGATTTTAATGATCTTCTTCAAGTGGGCAACGTTCTTCACTTAATGATCGCAATTCCACCCAGTGCATTCATTTCGATAAATGAAAATCATTTCAGAAAAGTAAAATAAATAGAAGAAAGAAAAAAAAAATGCAAATTATATTTGTTTTAACATTAAAAACTGGGATTTCTGAACGGTTTCCGCTAATTAAAATTGACAACGTCGCAAATGGCGGACTGAGGCACGGACGGACAGTCAACGTTGTTCATTCGGTGTTCAATGAGTTTCTGGTACACCGGAAATCATTTTAAGGTGTGCCTCGAGTATTGTTTCTTTTTTTCTATTTGTTGTTGTTGTTGCTGTTGTTATTGTTGTAGCTGAAACTAAAAATCTTCTACACACTGTATTAGGCGCTGTGCATTACAGGCCACAAGTTATGCAATGCGTTTTTACGCCATCCAAAAACGAAACACAATCCACTGTGACGGCGGCAGCAGCGTCAAAAAAAGATTTAGAAAAAAATGTAAAAAAAAAATGCTTGCAACTATAAGAGCACAAGTATTTTTTGTTTCTATTTTCTACTTGAAACCGTTTGCATGCTGAAAAAATATGGGTGACTCGAAGTTAACTGAAGCGTTTAGGGAAGTTGTCGTTGAGGCGATTTCGAAATTGTTTACCTTTTTCGCGTTTGAACATCTTGAAATTGTACTACAACGATTAGAATCGTTGAAGAAACTAAATGCCTGCCCAAGTGCTAATTGCTCTCAATAGTTTAAGACTATATAATTCGTAAGTAAACAGAAATTTAAATCTATTTGATTATTGAGGAAATCGCTTTATATAGTCGAACTATATTTAGATCATGTAGTCACTAATTTAATGGATCGATTAGTAATGCCTTTACCAGCATTAGTGCTTGTGTAATAAGCGTGCAGTAATAGTAAGTACTGTGATCAATCAATATTAATCGAATTAAATTATTTATTATATTTTTATGTAAATCTGCTAATTGTACTCATGATTAATAGGACTTTTAACACAATTTTAACAAAAATTCTTACTGATTATTTCAAGTTTGGTCAACATTTCTCAGTTCTTCTAGAAGAAAGTCTGAGAATTCGTTTCAATATTTGCAAACACACACAGACACATTCTGAAATTTCTACTCGTACCCTTCACTGTTCGATGAATCATCATCATCATCATCGCTTGCACCACATCACAATCTCGTTGCATTGCCTAATAAGATTCGCTATCAATTTCGCGAATCGCTCTAGAAAATTAAATTCTAAATCGTTTACATTACAAACAAGCAAACAAATAAAGAAACGAACACGTTCAAGTAGCTTTTGAAGACCATATGCGAAATGAAATTTCGAAATGATTTCAATCATAATTGAAATCAGAAAAATACACAAAAAAAAAACAAAACTAAAATTAAATGAGAAAAGAAGAGAAGAGAAGCAACGAATCGTTTATTTTTCCTAACATCAAATGTGAAAAGTTTAACAATTAAGTTTTGTGTATATTTTTCTGCGTTTTGTAAAATCCCCCCCACCCAAAAATTAAAAAAAAAACATTCTTTACAATTACATTTCGTTTCGTTTCGCTTTGCTTACCCCGAGCACAGATAAAGATACATATGCGCTCACTCTCGTACACTTACTGGCTATTAATTTAATTCTTTGCGCTTATAATTGATGTCAGTGAAATGCAAAAGTGTCATAACGATCTGCCTAATTATCATTTTATCAAATGATTTATCTCTACCCGCCCACCGTTCGAGTGTGTGATCATTAAAGTTAAATATGGAATCGTTACACACACAAATACACAAATACACACCTTTTGCATTCATAACCAGAGTTTAGTCATATGTTAAATGATGTTTTATCATTTTTTTTAGAATTTTATTTTGAGTATCTTTTATACGAAATTTTAAGTAATGATTCAAATCACCTTTTGGATATTTTCATTTTTATTTCAAAGATTAAAATTGAATTGTGTCTTGTGTTTCGCCTCCATTTTGAATTGATGAAAATCGAAAATCTGCTTTATTTCTTCATTTTATATTCCACTTTTGTGTGTATTTTTCTCTCTAGTATTTGTGCGAGTTTTATTTTCAAACAAATCATTTCAAATGATTCACATTAAATTTTTAATAATAGCGTTCAGTTTGTTTATTGTTTTCCCCTACGCTACAGCATGTGTGTG
This sequence comes from Heteromyza rotundicornis, assembly GCA_951394025.1. Classification (NCBI taxonomy): domain Eukaryota; kingdom Metazoa; phylum Arthropoda; class Insecta; order Diptera; family Heleomyzidae; genus Heteromyza; species Heteromyza rotundicornis. The sequence goes on from OX596012.1 coordinate 66,841,993, forward strand.
TTTATTTCATTTGGTGTTTTATGATTCCTCGGTTAAGAGGCTCCTTGTCCTAATTTATCATTTAATCCAGTGGCTTTTAAGAAAAAGTCACACTTTTTCTTTGTGACGAATTTTCACCTTTTTTTTTTTTACTTTTTAAACTTATGAATATCATTAATTTTAATTTAAAAAAAATAACTTTAAAATTTATTAAGAATTGAAAAATACAAGAATGAAGAGGTTAGAGCACTCTCAGTAACATTGACAAGTGATGTGTTTTTTTGACAGTTCAAAAACACGTGATCCTCTCCCGAAAGAGCAACTTGTTCAGCCTTAAATTCTTGAGCCATGCTGTCCATTACCCACGTAACGCAGTGTTAGGGATTAAAAGGGATAATGAAATGTCTACATACATTACGTTACATAAGGGAAGGAGGGAGCTACGTGGTTTATGGACAACTCCTAATATGCCTTTTTTTTTATTTATAAAAAAAAATTTTTTTAATTGGTTAATAACAATTTCATTTTTATAATTAAAATTGATAAAATTGAAAAAAAAAAAAACATTTTACTTAATTATAAATATTCACAATTTCAACTGAACACACACTCGCACACAGTTTATCAAACGTCAACAACTATCACATGTATTAATTACGACCCAATTTTCGTTTTTCAGCATAAACTTCCATTTTTTATGTCGATGGCTCTTCTGTTTGTGCAAATGTATTTTTTTTTTCGTTTGTTAATACATATTTGCCTTCTGCAGCAATTCATGCATTTGACACACATCAATTCCGCTTCCACTCCGCCAAAACACGGAGTGGTGTGGGCACTTACTTGATGCGGGTGGGGGGGCGGTTGGGTTGTGGACGATTGACTAACGCCACACATGACAGCTGTTAAAATACTTTAATAATGGCGCTTCTAATTGCAAATGACATTTTGAGTCAGTTTGGAGCCACTTTATGTTCAAATGCACAGTGCGCCTCAATACAGAACAACAACAAAATAGTATTTTCCTCACTTCTTTTCCATATTTCGTTTGCTTTCAATTTCGAATTGGTGCATAATTTTTAGCATATCATCACTACTTTCGGTTAGAAAGAATTCCATTCCATTAGATTTTCCACAGCTGAGAAACATCAAATTTGTTTAAAGTTTTTTTTTTTTTTTCGTTGTCTTCTTCGTTTGGAATTTTTTTCGCGCGAACTGAAACGCATTTAATTTGTTGTTTGCGTGCTGGAATTTCAGAAGTTGTGTGTAGTATTTTTTAAAATTTAATTTTTTTTTTCTCTTGATATTCTGTTCACAATTCGAATGCGAAATGGCAAACATGTGGCAGCTGGACTGTGCTGGACCGGTTCGTTTGGCGGTTCGCATGACTTGAAATATTTCTCACATTCAAATTTGATGTCTTGCGGGAGTCAGTGTGAGGGAAAATAACATACAAATCTGTATCTGTGCATCTCTAGTTGAGTGGCTTCTTAGCAAGAAATTCTTTAATTAACTTTACAAGCCACGAAATCAATGTATAAATTCATAGAGTAACTAGATTTTGTGTACTGTGAAATTTTGTGCTGAAATGAGAAGTTTGTGTTATTGTCTGTCAGCTCTTGAATTCATTTTATGCTTGGTTCAAAGTTGACTTCACACCATTTCAAAAACAATTGAAGTCCACAAGTGAACAGTAAACATTTTATATTCAATTATTTTAAAGTAGAAATAACTCAGGCGAGGTTGTGCTGGCAATTTGTCGTCTTAGAACACATCACGAATTGGAATTTTTTGCTTTAAACAAATGACTACTCAACACTTACCGAAGCATGACCGATTGTTCAAGTGTGGACTTAAATATCTTAATTAAAAATGTTATATAAAAAAAATTGCTTTGAGAGTGAAGCGCTCAAATGCAATATGCAAAATCAACACGATTGCCATTTCCGATGTATGTCAAATAATGCTGTCACTTCACAACGTTGCCAATCGTTTCATTGATATTAAATCTGAGATGTCCCAACGGTTCAATATACAAATTTGTAACCTCCCACAAGCATAGATTTTCTAGTCGTTGTCATTTTAAAAAGCACTTAACTCCACAAAAAAACTACCCCTATTAGAGAATATAAATATATTTTGTTTATGAATACTTCACGTTAATTTACTATTATGAGTTTTTCTCTGCGGTGGCCGCCATTAAATGGAACATTTTCTTGTTTTAGTATTTAGTCAAGGAATTTTTCTTTTAAAATCCCAACAATTCTAATTTACTATTGTGCCATTAACATGTCTCAAATGTGTTCCGCACTGTGCATTTTACGTATTTAAACATTCACACTGAACGCATTAGTCATAACGAAAATTGCAATTACGTACGTGCAATTAAATGTGGTGGGCTAAGTAATTTAATATGTTTTATTTGCTGTGCTCATGTGCTCATGCACTCATTTGTTTTTAGTTTATTGGCCAATGGCTTAATGCAAATGCATTAAATAAAATCGCCATTTTGCATTTTTTTGTTTTTCACATCCTAAACGTTTACTTGCGCTGATTAAGGCTGTCAATTTGTGATTTATTTTTTCCCGTATTAGCATTTAGCATTTAGCCTCTCATCCTCAGTTGATCGTCGGCCACATCAATGGAAGTTTTCTATTTCTGTTGCGGTTTGATTTTGATTTGGTTTTCTTCTTCTTCTTTTACTTATTTTCTATTTAGTTTTTCATCTTGACCGCCAGTTCAAACAGTTTTGCAGCTCTAAGTGGCAACACTGACACACAGTGGTTTTCTGTTCAAGTGTATTTATTGAAAGTGCGCGCGCGGCTGCTTTTAAGTGAAAATTATGGAATTTTTTTCTTTTAATTGAACACATTCCTTGGCGCAATTCATGAATCACAATTTCTGTTTGTTGTTGTTGCTTTTGTGGTTTTCCTGTGAAATTAGAATTTCATTTAATTGCAGATCCTCATGCAAAGTGAGGGTGAGAGTGGCGTATGAATAGATTAATTAACCACACGTGCAGGGTTGTCAATCTACTCCTATCGGATCTACTACTCTCACGTTGCTTTTTAAATGTATACTCCTAAAGAAAATTTGTCTACCCCCTTCAAGGTATTTTCCACTGTTATTGCAGGAAATCTACTCCTCAAAATTTTCTACCTAGTATCCTACCTTGATAAGAATTTCTACTGCTGTACGGAGGAAATCATATCTACTCCCCTTTCTTGAAATATATTCCCCTAAAATCAAGTTTCTACTACTTTCCTAGTGGAAAAAAATGAGAACCCTGCAATGAATGGTTAATAAATTATATTCTAAAAAATTGTTTGTCCCCCGCGTTGACTCATAATGACAGACCTCCTGTGTAATTCGATAAAGGAGTCAGAGAACTTAGACGTGTAAGGAGGTATCGAAACCACTGAAACCCAACGCTCTTCATATAAGATCATTCGTATTACACAAGGATCACGTGGGAAAGACTGCAAACTTTGAATTAACAGAGTGATAACATTATGTTAGCTGCCACTTTAACCTAACTTGGAAAGCAGCAGACCTCTATAAGAGAAGTGGGGTCACTCTTTGCCATATCATGACTTAAACTTTCATTCACTTAACAAACTTCGCAATTGATAGCCATTCCGTTAAACTCTACTGAAACACGCCCACTTTCATAATTGATTGTTTTTACTCACAAAATAAAACGAATTTCCCTTTTGCTTTTTTCGCTGACAGCGCAATAGTTCGCTCTTATCTACGCCACTTGATAAGCTTCTTGAATGGTTTTCGATTTGTCAATGCAGTTTTTGTTTAACCAAAGTATCTACCATTTTCCCATGTACAGTAGGTGGGTTTGGAGTCAACCTTATCTGTAATTAATGTTTTGCTTTCTTGGGCAATTTCTGCTACTGCTACTGCTACTGCCACTTGAAGCTATTTTTTTTTGTTTATCAATTAATGCTTCTTTTGTGTGTAGTAGGTCTGCTATTTTGAGTGTCTCGCGGTGTGTGTGTGCATTTGTATTGTTATCAGCTTGTACAATCTGAAGCATTTGTTTGCTCTTCGAAATGCGGAGAGTACCTATTTTGTAAACACACCAACAACAACAACAATAATAAAAAAAAAACAAAATAAATGAAGAAAATTAGTTTGTTGAACAAATTTCGAGTGCTTCTGTAAACATGAAATATTGATTTATTACTTGTGAAGATATTTTTGAATGATTTCAAGATATCTGCAATTTGTTGTTTCAAGTGGCAATATTAAAAGGAGTAGGTGTGGGTATTGGGGGTATTGTGGGTTGGTTTCATGTTAATAGAGTAAAGGAACTAAAATGTTTGAGAATTAAAATTATAATTGAATTGGAATGCCTTAATTTACGATATTGATATACGATATGGCCAACAAATTATTTCTTATTTAATTTAATTAAATTTATATAATTATTTAAGCACTCTGCAATACTTGAAAAAACATAATTGCATTTTACATTTGCTTTATTCTTTAATAAGTTTTTTTTTTAATTTAAAATTGTTTGTCTCTGCGCTACTGATACACACTCAGTCACGCATTCAGCTCACCCTCCTCTTGTCTGTGTCATTGCAAATTTTGTATGTTTGTTTATTTAGTTTTCAACCGAAAAAGCTGACAATCATGACATCAAATGTTTGATTATAAATTATGATTATCTGCAATTTGTAGTTTTTATTATGTTGCAGCCAATTAGGCACACATTATTTATGTCTATTCGCTGAAATTAAATTATTCGCTGGTTAATTTTTTTCTTTTTTTGTTAATTTCATTTAATTTGCGGTTTGCATTTCGGTATTTTAATCTGCATATAATGAAATGATGAATTGGGTATTTCGCTCGCAGGAATTCAAAATGCAATTTAATCAAATTGGTTGATCATTTGGAAATAATTTTGATTTGGCTTTGAATTGCTTTCCAATTGATGAATGACAATAGGCAACCAACCTACGCTTGATAAATGATAAATCGATTATGACTAAATGCAATTAAGTGGATTATTGGAGTATTACATTTCATGCTGAATATTTTATTCATTGTGTAAAGACCTTAGCCGATAAGTGTTTTAATTTGTTATGCTAATCTTTCTAGTTAATCAATGCTTGCCGCTGGCAAATGCATCGAATTTTTTGTTTTGTTTTTTTTTAAATTATTTGTTTTGATTTCGGTTTCGCCTCAAATCTGTTGTGAGTAGTAGTAGTGCGTCATTGTTTTGATGTTTAATTTATTTGCAAATTTTGTATCTTAAATTTTTATAGTATTTTATAGATAACATATTTGTATGAACACACACGCCCATTTGTGGTGGGTTGGTATTTGAGTGGAAAATGTTGTGCCTTTTTTTCTTTGGATTTTCATAAATTTTTTTTTACTTATTTAAGTGAATTTTCTTATTTTGTGTTTGTTTTTGCTGCTGTGGTTGTCTGTCTGTCTACACAATAGCTTCACAAGCGTAAGAATAAAACAAAATGCATAAAGGAAGTTCGGTTCATTGCGTTGAGCAATATGTATACAATTTTGTTTATATTTACTTTTGTGTCATTTCTGCCAGAGGAAATTAATTTCGCTTCAATTACTAGCTGAATCGGAATGTAAATTGAGCACACAGCACAATTATCTTGGAAAGACAAATATTTGTTTAAGATATGGTATACCCAGAATCACAAAGAATTCACACATTTTTAATTTTTAAAGAAGTTAATTGTAAGAAATTAATTTTTTAATGAAGATCGCCTTGAACGTTTAACCGTAAGCATGTGGACTTTTTTGAACTTAAGAAAAACTCTTTAAAGACTTTATCTAATTACAGACAGGGGTCCAGTTTTGCTACAATCAGATTGGAAATATTGTCGTGAATTGGGGAATGAAACTGTAACGAAATAGAATAGAAACAAAATGGAATATCGAAAAAATTCGATAAAATATAGAAAAATCATCGATAACAGATGGAAAAATTATCGATAAAATATAGAAAAATCATCGATAAAATATGGAAAAATCATCGATAAATTATCAAAAAGTCATCCATAAAACATCGATAACTAATAGAAAAAATATCGATAAAAGATCGAAAAACTATCGAAAAAATTGTCGATAAAATTATTGAAAAAGAAATGTTTCTACTACTTTAAAAATATTTACCTCTATTGCAAGAAATCTACTATTCCACCTCGTTTCCTTTTCGAGTAATAGGACATCAACAAAGCCAACGCGCCATCGTCTGCGATTCCTTGGGCTTACCTTAATAGCCTTCCTGTTCATTCCAATATGGTTTGCTTCTCGATCTACGGTTCTTGTCCACACTTCACGCACTTTACCTGGCGAGCTTTCCCTTAAATCTATGGGGTTTCACTTCATGGATTTCCTAGCGATGCTGCCATAGTTTTTACGGAGAGTCTGTTCTATTCAAGTGGATTTCTGCCCTATGATCCATATATCAAGCGGTACAATAAGGAGTAACTCTTCGTTCGAAATCGTGTTAGGCCGGAAAACACGGAGCATACTTCGTTGACAATACCTGCTTCCTAATTAGAATGTATTTTACTACCAGTTGTCCAAATCTACTCTCCTAAAATGCAATTTTTACTTCTTTCGACACAGCTCCAAATCAGGGTTATTTACTGTTAATTTACAAAATTGTTTATGTAACCAAGCTCATTCAAAGGTGCAACCTGAAAAGATAATAACAATATTTTATACTTGGTAATTTGAGAAAAATTATGATTAAACAAATTTCGGTTACCAATCAAGTTGGAAAAAAATGTGCGACTGTGAAAAATTTAAAATAATGTGTCTGAAAAAAAACATGTTTCCACGCATTTTCTCGAAATTTTCATGTTTTTTTTTTTATTGTTGGTCATGTGAAACAGTTTAAAGCAACACTAAATATTTGCAAGGTTTCAAACTCCACGCCAAACTCAATCTGGCGGCGGCACACTTCTTGCGTACCAAATCATTCATGCGTGGCGGCTGCTGCAAATGCATTTAATTGTGCGCATGCCCAGGCTTAGCATTTATGCATTTAGGCATTTAACATGTTTTTGTTTTAGCCTAACTGCTTACAATGTATTACGCCTTTACACAACACACATTTGAATTTTCGAACATTTTGCCAGCAATTAAAAATAATTTGCATTCTTTGAGTAAGTCTGTCTGGCACACACCAGACTAGGCCCCACCGAACACAATGAAAGTCTTCAAGTTTTGCAAGTTGCATGTACAATCATTAAGTGGGCGTGGTCGTTTTGTATTTATTATCTAACTTGTGACAAGTTAATAAAAATTCACCGAAAATGCTGTAAGTGCTGTAAGCCACGAGAAACGTAGTTCCATATTACATTGTGAGTTTCGATTCTTTGTTAATTTGTTTTTTTTTTTTTACAGAAATGATCTCATGCATTTGGTAATTTTCAATTTCCAATTGCCTCCTTTTAATTAAAAGCCGATAAAAGTTTATTTCATGAAATGCAATCACTTTAGAGACTTAATTAGGCTTTGCACAGAGCCGCCAATCTTACAGTGTCTTTGTGCACAGAAAACAGAAAAACTATGTAACCTAACGCATATCCACTTCAGTCATTTGGTAAAACACATGCGTCTGTCTATTGGTCATGTGTTCGTGCACCATATGCGTCGTTCAGTTTCTGATATGTATGTTTAAACGCAAAACTAAACTTTTTAACGCCAATACAGCATTATTTTCCTCTTCTCACTCGCTGCATAGATCGCCTTCGATTCCAGGCGGGCTTGCACCTCGACCAGCCACTGCCACCGCCACCGCCATCGCCACCACTACTACAAATTACTCTTTAGCCTATAGATAGTGTATTTTAGATACTATAACGTATATATCGTTTAAATTGATTTGATCTTTCTCGCTCTCGTTTGCTTGGATCAGTTGAGTTGCATTGAGTTGAGTTGAGTTTGCTTGGATTGACTTTGGCTCGGTTGATTTTTAATGATCGCCGCTGGGGCTGTGTTGTTTCGGTTTTTGTTGTTGCTGTTGTTGTTGTTGTTGTTGTTTTAATAATAGTTGTTGTTGTTGTCCGTCATTCATCCGATCACATCATACACCACAGACTGGGTCGCCATTTAAATCATTGTGGGTGGCATAATGTAATTTTCCGTCATGCTTCTAAACTAGATCCAAAACACTCAACACAGTCTCCATTGCATAGTTTAATTACTTGTGTTGATTTATTCTAATGTGTAGCAATTATCGTTGTTGTTGTTGTTGTTCGTTGTATTATAAATTTGTAGCTCATTGTAGATTTTTCGATTATACATACTCATGAACACAAGGTATTGTTTACATATTCACATTTTGTCTGGAACAACCACATCTCAAATGTCAAATAACGAAGATCTTTCAGAAATTAACAATATCATTTGACATTTACCAATTGATAGTATAGGATTTATGAATAGTGGGGAAGGCGAAAGAGATGTTCTGATGTTCTGTTATATATGAGAAAATAAATGGAAGATTGAACGCATCCTGAATCTGATCCACAGTGGCTCTATGCTATACAGTGGTGGCGTTTGCAAATAATAATAATTTATTTTATTTTTTCCCCCAAATATTTCTCAGATAAATTATTAGCAATTCACTAGTGGTGGACTTACTTGATTCTCAACGCCCCCCTTAAGCAAATTTTTTTATTCAAAATTATAACAATTTAATGACAACAACTAGCTGCCATTTGGCATAATTTATTGCCGCCTTACAGTATTTAAGTGCCGTTTCTTAACAATAATGCATTTACACGCCATTTGATTGATTGGCCATAAGTTGAGCTCAAATTTTTTAACAAGCTGTGCCAGGCAATTGAACAACAGAACCATTTAACCATTAGATGTAACCACGCTCATGGTCCGATGAGACCAATCACGTACAGGCGGACGGTCGTTGCACACATGTAAGCTGGGGAATTTGAAATTTGTCCGGGGAGCAGTGCAAATTGTGGCAATGCCTCCTCACTGTCATAGGTTAATCGTCAGGCATTTATGCGCGCTCGTCTTCGATCAGAAATGGTTGCAACTTGCAACTTGCAAGCCTGCATTGACATGCAATGATTTGTTTTGTTTGCCTCGCGTTGATTTTTACTTTTTTTTAATTTTATTTTTCTTTAATTTTTATTTCAATTTATGGTATTTTTTCCGCTTCTACGAATACAGTATTTGCTGATGATTGGTTTATCGTGCCAATTTGAGGCGTGTCGCCGCGGGCCATATTCGGTTTAATTCTGTTTGTGTGATTTCTGTTCCCCGTGTAATTACGGAAAAGGCTAGTTCGATTCTGATTGTGAGGCAATTGGTTAGGTTTTTCTTCCATTTTTTTCTTTCCTTTTTTTAAGAATGCATAATGGGTTTTTTTTTGTTGGCACTGCGCGAAAAGTTATTTGCAAATAATAATTTTGACTTTGAAAAATGGTTGGCTGTTGTTGTTTCCACTTGTGACAGGTTAATTTGACAGTTTAGCTTTAATGTCAACAAAGAAGCCTTGAATGAATTTCATGGAATGCTGCGCGCATTGATTGGCCACCACCACCACTACCAGATAAACATATGCACATAAGTGCAATTGTTGAATGTCATGACGAATTAAATATGGAAGTTATGGTTTCTTTTTTAAATCTACTCGATTTTATATTTATTTACCATAAAATATATTAATCTTTTATTTTTTTCTTCTCTTTGCAGTTCAACTTTGTTGGTCGGATTTTGGGTCCACGCGGCATGACCGCCAAGCAATTAGAACAAGAGACTGGTTGTAAAATTATGGTTAGGGGCAAAGGTTCAATGAGAGACAAAAAGAAGGTAAGTCAGAGCATGTATACTAGATCAAATTTATTTTCTATTATAAAAATTGTGAAACGAAACGCGAATTTTTTAAAATAATTTTTTGAATTTAAATTGAATTTGAAATGTGTTTGTTTCCTACATAATTTGTATTCTTTGAGGCGAAACTTATATGTTCTAAACGGCAACTTTTCATTAATGGTGCATTTAATAACGAGACACACACACACAGATCAACTAACAAACACCTTACTGCAGTGATGAATTCTTTCATGCCTTCAGTTGAATAAAAATTAAAATTAAAATTTGAAATGTGAATATTTTTTAAATTAGTCAAAAATTGTTTTCAAGCCAATTGTCAAAAACCACACACACACACAGGTTGCAATTGAAATTAGTCAGAAGAAAAATAAGAAATAAATTGCCAACATGCTAACAGTGCCAAAGTAATAAAATATATTTTTAATTTTCCTACATTAATCTGAGCAATTTTCGTGCTGCTGCCACCATACATACAATGTCGTTGAGTTGTATTTCAACGTTTGCGCTGACATTTTGTTTTTCGTTTGTTTTTAATTCTTTTTTTTTAATTCTTTTTTTAATTTAATTTTTTTTATTGCTCTTTTTTTTGTTGTTGTCTTTTTAATGTATGTATTTCTCGGTGATTTATCATCGCTTTAAGACAATTTCATATTTTCATATCACTCCTCCTCCTCCCGCCTCCTTTTGGGATTTCTTTCCGAAAATCCTTCACTCAATTTTTGAATTTTAATTAAAAATTTTTCTGTATTTGTGCATACGAATTTGTCATCTGTGAAAATGACTTGGCAACACCTAAACATGTTGAAGTGAATTCCCTTTTATTTTTTTTTCTTTAAAATGTTTTTTCTGTTTCTTTTAGTAGTTCATGTTCTTCTCTCTTGAGAATGTCATTTCTATGCATTGCCATTTATTTTGATAGCAACAACATTGTTTTCACATTTTGGCACACAATGCGTAGGTGTTGCGACTACACCTTTTGAGTGTTGCATTTCGGACATTTTTTATTTAATTTGAATGTTTGTTGAAAAATTTGGCACATTTTTTCGTATTCATGTCACATTGTGGCAATCGTGGCTCAGTAATTCCTCACGATCTAAAGGAATCTGAAGGTTTAACGAGACAAATTTGAGACTGTATAATTTTCCATGAACCAGTTTCCCCTATTTGTCTTTCGGACTCGGCATTATACTCTCATATACATGCAGTGGTGGTTATGTAATTGGGGACAGACTCATTAGACAAACGTAAAATTGTGAAATAAATTGCCAAGATCATAAATGTATACAAAATATCGGGACTGGATACGCGAAATGAACACCAAATAGTAAATTTTACAAGAGTTTTTTTTTTTAAAGTTAACTGTCGCTTATGATAAAATTCTTTAAGTGAACTGTCGCTTACGTTAATATTGAACACTCTCCTCTTCAGCTTCAATATTCATCACATATATGGGTATTGTTTTATTTTATTCATTTCCATTAAAAAATAAATCGTTTTCAAAAAAATGTCGCTTACGTTAATTTCGCTCAAGATGTCGGATCCAATATGGCGCAGTAGGTGTTGGGTATATATAAGTTGGCTTTGACTGCCTGTTTTTACTTAAATTATCCATCTGTCCTCCTACATCAAATCTCAGCGGCAGTTGGCGCTGACATTGTAATATTAATTTAAAGCTAAGCAATTACTAGAAAATTCGTAATATGATACTCCTGCGCAGATCTAGGGCGTACTGTTTTTTTTTATACTTCATCAAACGAATTCTTATTAATAGCATCTCTAAATTTATGCCATTAACGGTACCCACGGTTTTTAATTGTCTTGTGTACTTCCGTTCATTCAATTTCCGGTTGAATTTGGCGCGCCAACACCAGAAAAAAAAACTGAACAACTCATAAGCAGAATATGGCTTCTACCGCTACAAAGAGCTGATTACGGCGCAAAGGCAAGACAGTGGTGGTGTGTTTTGAAGTTGGTTTGTATTTAAACGAAACCTTCATTGATAGACGCTTTTTACCTGTTGCACATTTGGCCACATTTCATTTTGTCACTTTTCTTCTCGCATAAATGCACGAATGCAGTGAAAGTTATTGGCAACAGTGCAAAAGTGTCAATTTGCAACAGTAAAACTGTATGGCGGACGCAACAACGAAAGCAAACAAAAGCGAAACCGTTGAGGCTTTGAAGTGGCCCGCGCTCGCGTTGGTGTTAGGAAATTGTGTCTGTTTGCCAAAAGTGACAAACAGGCTGAGTAATTCACATAAGAAGCTATTTAAAAACATACCTTTGGTGATCTAATATTAATACATATACTTTGAGCTGTATCATGGTATTTGCCTTCTTCGTACTATGCCATACACTTGCAAATTCTACAAAGTAGTTCAATCAACAAATGACGTCAACATCAAATTTTAATGAATTTCATTTCCCTCGAGACATTTTTCAACTCAAAATTTCAAGTTTAATTGGAATGAAATCTTTTGATTCCCTATAAAAATCATTTGAACATTAATATTTTTGGACTTTAATTTTTATAGAAAAAAATCTCAGTTGACAGCTTATTTCCGTGCCAAATATAAATTGCAGTAGTTTTAATAGCCACCACGTCGACTGGGAAACATTCGTTAGAAACAAGATGAGTGCCATAATTTTGGTTCGTTGGTAATAAAAATGTGCTCTTTCAAAACGAGAAAATATAACGGCGACATTTCAGTTGAACGGAAAAAAAATATACACAAAAAAAACAAAAGAATTTTCTGTAAAATTCGAAAGCTTTGCATTGTGATTATATTTTAAATGGTCCGGCCGCCACCACCCACGCCACGCCTGTATCACCACTTTTCGGCTACAAATGCTGAATCAACATGAGCGATTCATTTATTGTGAGCTGTTCACTGATTTTGTGGCATAACGGACACATAAAATGTGTGAAAAATATTTTTTTAATACCCCTAGTACATGCAACATGTTGTTTTCGCCCATGTTGCCAACTACAGACTCAAATATTTATTTTTAAAAAAAATGAAGAGGAAACTATAAAAAGACTCAAAACAATGAGGAGGAGCACATTAGGCGGAGCGTTCGAATGGCTCGTGACAGCGGACACAAGAAGTGCAATTAGCCATTAAAAATTATTATTATTATCATTAAGTATTTTCTTTGCCAGTGCAGACGTATCTTTTTCCGTTTTGCAGTCAACCCCACGCCACATCTTAGTTGGCCTGTTGTTGTAGGTGAATGCATTCGAGTGGCCTAAATTCGCCAAAATTAACATTTTCTTCACATTTCCATTTTCTTTTCGTTTTTTTTTGCTGTCAGCTGCGGTTCGTTTACTTTTGACAGTTCTGCATTTTGACAGTCGGGCGGAAACTCTTTATAGTTTGCTGGACTTTATTTTTGATATTTGTCCACTTAGAAGTGTGCTGCAAAAAGAAAGAAAAGAAATCGTATTTATACTTTCTGCGTTGTCTTCCCATCATTTGTGACAGTTCCTGTCAGTTTTGGTATTTTGATCATAATTGATTGGAAGCAACGGGCTTAAAGGTGGAACTTGGGGTCTTTAAGAAATATTTATGTATGTACTAATTTCATTATTCATTAGACAAATCTACAAATGAATATATTTTAAAAAAAATTAAATAACTTCAATACACTCAAAAAAATTTTTAAAGAAAATATTTTTAAAAAATCTACATATTCCTTTATTTTTAAAGAAGACTATTTTGAGTATTTAATTATTTGGTCAAGTTCTATCTTGTATTTGCTTCACTGTCGTACTTTTAAGAAATGTTTCACAAAATTTTAACTTAACCTCAAATTCTTTTACCAAAAAGTTATTCTCAAAAATAATAAAAATTCTTTTAATTTTCGTACTTAAAAAAGAAATGAAAAATTTCTTCCAATTCAAACAATTTCATTTTATTACAATTTCGTGCACTTTAACGTTCCCCGTTCACAATTAAAATAAAAATAAAAATAAAAATCTTTTAATTACCGCAAAATACTTATATCAAAAAAAATGCTTGCATTACAGGAAGATGCAAATCGAGGCAAGCCCAACTGGGAGCATTTGTCGGATGAACTGCACGTTCTGATCACCGTCGAAGATACAGAAAATCGCGCCAAAGTCAAACTGGCGCAGGCCGTGGGCGAAGTGCAGAGGCTACTTGTGCCGGTAAGTGTGCCGCGAGCCGTTGTGCCGTGAACAAATCATTAAACTAATTAATACAACTTTACAAAAATAAAATAATAATTTTAAAAAAAAACGTTTTTATATGCCTACATATAAATATTTCCTTTTTAAAATTTTTTAATTAATGCTGCTATTAAATGAACGTTTTCCTTACGAGGAAAACATAAAAAAAAAACAAATTTACAACTTGGAACAGAAACCAAAACAAATCAATTAAAACAAAAAGTAATTTTATAAACAAGAAAAATGCTAAAATAAATAATTTGTATTAATATTTAATTGAAATGTGTATGAGTGAGGATGGAACGATCGAGGAAGAGTGTTGTTGCATTGAAATCTAATCAAACTGCATTTGATACTCATGACAATTGTGAAGCCAAGGAACTCAAACAGAACAGAAGTGGAACCAGAGTCAGAAGTAAATATATTTGCAATGGAGCCATTCACAATAAGGGAATTCACAAAAGTCTCATGTGAATTCCCTAAAGGACTCACTCATAATTCACAATGAATTGTTTCTGTTGCAAATATACTTGAATTCTGTTTGACTTTCTGTTCTGTTTCTGAAAGTTTCTTTTCCAACTCATTCGATCGCTCCATCCTTGTTCGTACCACACCCATTTCGTATCTAATAATTATGTGCGCTCTCCAAAATAATTTATAATTTTCAAAACACAAACTGAATAACCAAAACAATTAATTTACAAAATATATATTGTTTTTTTTTATATTAATTTTCTTTAATGTATAATTAAAAACCATACATTAAACAATGTACTAACAGCAAGCCGAAGGCGAAGATGAACTTAAAAAACGTCAACTTATGGAATTAGCTATAATTAACGGCACTTATAGGGACACAACAGCGAAATCTGTCGCTGCAGGTATGTCTTTGATCTTTGATTCTTTTAAATTTGAATTCAATTGAAATACAAATACAAAAAAATATGCTCTGTTCTCTCAACTAATCTAAAGTTTCCTTCATATCAATTAAAAACATAAATAATTCGTTAATAAATTAATTCTGTCTAACAGTTGAAAAACCAAATTAATTTAAAACAAAATACAATCATTTTTTTTTTGCAATCATCCTTTAATGAAAATATTTCATACAAACTCTACAACAATTTTCCTTGTTTCTTTTTCTTTTATTTTCTCTCTCTATGTCTCTTATATTCTTTAGCCTGCGAAGAGGAATGGCGTCGCGCTATGGCCGCTTCGGCTGACAATCGCCTATTGACCGCCCAATTACCTGCAGGCCTTCAACAATTGCGCGCTCCAACGGCCGCCCCGCTGGGCGCCCCCTTGATTCTGTCGCAACGCATGACCGTGCCCACGACTGCGGCGAGTATATTGTCGGGCCAGGGTCAGCCCAATGCCTTCGACAATCCCGCACATGGCATGATCTTTGCACCCTACGGCGATTATACGAATTATGCAGCCCTGGCTGGAAATCCATTGCTGACCACGGAATACGATCATAGCGGTGGGTTGTTTGCTAGATAAAATATTAAAAAAAAAAAAATATTACAAAAAATAAACTTTCTTCAATTAATATTCTTTATTAAAAAAAAAAAATAATAAAATGAAGAGGGATGATAATATAAATCTTAACCATTAAAAAAAAATAGTTATTAGAGATGAACGTAAAAAAATCATAATCTTTTTAGGCTTTAAATGCGAGCAATAATATTTTTCATCATTTATTGACAGCACACACACACATCCAAAACATCATACTCTCTCAAATGCAATATTTACATAAACTTACTTAATTATACATTTTTTTTTAAAGTAATTTGAATTTGGTATTAAAAATATGTTTTCTTTTTTAAATTAAAATTTTTGGAATTAGGTGTATGTTTTTTTTTTGTTTTTGTACAACTGTGTTGTTGTAATTTGGCAAACATTACAGTTTGCCAAATCGAATTTAATGCTTTTAGATTTTAACCAACAAGAAAGGGTTTTTAATAATTCACACAAGAAGTTCGCAAAGTACACATGCCAATCTAATCAGAATTTTTTTAAATATTTTTTTTTTAATATTAATTTTTTTTTTTACGAAAAACAACCAAAAAATATTCTGCAATAGAAATGTTTTGAAAAGAACTCACCGAAGTATTATTTTGAAATGCATTTCAACTGAAATTGTTTTTGTTTTCATTTTGTTTTTCATGCATTTAATTTATTGTTAATTTGATTCTTAATTTTTATTTTAATTTTAATTTATTTTAAATTTTTGTTAATAATTTATTTGTTGTTTGTTTTTTTTTTACATTTTTTTTACACATAACCTTAACCACTTACCGCTAGTGCCATTGGAAAGAAACATTTATTGTATATAAAAAATTAATATAATTCTGTGAAGAAACTCAATTCATTTTACTCACGTTTTACCACTTATATAACCATTACCCATAAACGAAGGCTAGAAAGGTATTTAAAATAGTATTTATACTATTTTAAAACTATTTCATCTACCTTTTTAGCTTCCTTTATGGGTTACTTAGTCGCAATACCAAAAAATCTCAATCAATCAAAGGACCGTTTTCCACTTAAAAGTAATACATGTCAAAATTGTAATTTTCAGGCAACGGTCAATATTACTTTCTACACATACCGTCCAAGAACAATCATCACCGTTATGATGAATATTCATACTGAAATAAAAGACAAAACCGAATATATACAGAAACAAAACAAAAAAAGAAAGAAAAACGAAAAAACCAAAGATTTTTTGTCATTTGAGACTTACTTTGTGTTGTCTGTCCACTGCATCAAATCATCTTATACACAAACAAAATTTAACGGAAGTCTTCTCCGGGTTGGCTCCAGAGTTTCTTCCACACATTTCCATGCAAGCGCCCCTCGAACGCTTGTCATGATGGGCTGGACATTTGCGCGCACAAGAAACTATGTGCCATCACATCAAATTCCACCTCTCCAGTCTCCATATAAATATACATAGTCTACAGGTACCATCCTTGTCTAGATCTTCTACTTGTTTTTTTTTTGTTTTTTTAACAAGGGCCCTAACCCACAAAACATTCATGTTGCCATTTAGACTTAACACTCATCACCATCATTGGACAAATAACTTTTATGTATATACAATTTTTTCTTGAATAGGGTTTGCCTTAACAATTTTGACATGTATTCTTTGCTAGGCTATGAGACCCATTAGTGGGTTTAAATTAGACAAATATTTGTTTAATATTCCCTGCATTTTTCGTTCTTAAGATAATAATAAATTCACGTGCCATAAGAAGAACTTAAGGAATTGGTTTTGGAAGGAAAAATATCTCAAAAGGTAGTGTCAAAAGGAACAGAAACATAACAGAAAGATAAGCAGAATTCAATACATTTGCAATATAACCCGTTCATCCAGAACTCTGTTGCAAATGTATTGGAATCTGTTACTCTTTCTGTTCCCGAGTGACTAAATAGAATTAGAGCCAGGATTGTTGAATCTGATTAAACCTTATTCCCAATATCACAGACTCACACTAGGATTACACAGTTAGGATTGCTTGAAGACGGATATTAATAAGAATTGAAAAAGGCATACAATTTTGTTTAGATGCCATGTATTGTTTCGGGACACCAAAAACCAATACAAATTAATTTAATCGAAAAATCAGTCTGCTATCAAATTTTACACAACGCCAAACGTTTTTGCTTATAAAAGTACACATGTAAGCGCTACAATTGTCTTTTAAAACAAATCTAAAAACGCCATTGTCAGTGAATATTGAAGTTAGCATAGACACAAACCACTTTCTCCTGTCCGCAATCAGGGGAGGCTTTTTTAAACATTTGATCGATCAAACGTGTTCAATGATAGGAAAACTGAATAGGGAAAACTTCGAATTGAAATGCAAATTACGATAACCCTTGATCGTTTCGTTTCCCTCTATACCCTTGTGACTCGGTACCCAAAAGATACATAGCTTACGCTTGGTAGCCAGTTTGTCCATCGCTACTCTACACTGAAGGACATTTTGGGATGATGACCAGTGCAATGTTAGTCCTTTTATGGCCGCTTGACTGTCTATATATGACTTGATCGCTTACGGATGCAATGATTCAGCTCCTGGGGTGGACTCTTAACTGTGTAATCGTAAAATTTTTAGGCTTACTAGTTTCCAAAAAAAAAAACATTAAAAATACGAAGAATATTAGTCAAATACTTACAAACGAACTTAGCACTCACTCAAACCACACATTCATTTACATACATCATCTGTTCACCCTTTGCAGAATTATATTCTAATTTTATTACATAAATACAAAGCTTTTTTTTATTAATTAATTTTTTAACTTAACAGCAGCAAGATAATATTTTTTTTACAAATAATATTAATAACTAAAAGTCATGCAAATCACCGCTTATTAAACAAAAAAGGCTTTAACAAATATATTTCTTAAACAAAATTTTAACTAATCAAAAAAAGAAAATCACAATAAAATATAAAATAAACTAAAACTGAATAACGAAGCTTAACCCACAAAAATCAAACCTACTTCTTATGAAAACGTTGATTTATTATAATTAATTTTTATGTTTCTTTTTGTTTCCTCCCATTTGATTTTGTTAAAACAATTTTTGCAGTTGGTCGATATTTGCATGCCGGCTCCGTCTTTTGAACTTTAATTTCAAAATAGCATTAGTTTAATTTAAAAAAAAAACGTAAATTTAAATTCGTAACTCGTAATTCGTAATACGCAAGCAGCAAATAGTTTTTATATCCTTAATTTATAAACTTTTTACTTGTGGAAAAAACAAAAAATACAAGTAAATTGAATGAACACAGCAATAAACACAAATACTCAAATATAAGCAAAATGATATACAAGTTTTAAAATAATTTTTAAAAACAATTATTGCTCGAAAGTTAAACAAACATACATAAAAAAAATAAAAAAAAAAAGAAGAACAAAAAGCTACAAATATTTACAAAATGAATTTAGTTTTTAACGGAAAAGTTACATGAACAACTTTTAGTAGAGTGTTATTCGTATATGTTTTAAGTGTAAAATATTTTAAATTAAATTAAATTTTTTAGTTTTCGTTTTTTTTTTTCAGCTAGTCTCTAAGCCGTGTTTTTTTTTCTGTTTACCGAAATAAGTGATTTTTAACAGATTTCATTTGGTTTCCTTTTATACTTTTTAAATATTATTTAAAGTTTATAGTTAAATAGTTTTTAGGTTAGTTTTGAAGAGCTTCTATTTTCTATTTTCAACAAAAAAAAAATGAGTATATTCTAGTTTACAACTACGACAAGAGAAAAAACAATGAGTAAGAATCAAACCATGAGTATTTTGAAAAACTTTCAATGCATTAAGGGAATAATATGAATATTTTTTTTCGCCATTACACAAATGTTTGAAAGTTCTTTCACGCGGTGTTGGGCTTTCGCTTCTAGTTTGTTAGTATTTACAATTTTGTTATAGTTTTTTAAGTTTTCATTTATTGGTTAAGCGCACTGCATACAAAGAGAAGAAAAAATAGAAAAGAGAGAAGTTACATTTGCCCTTTTTTTTCACTTTTTAAAATATATAAAAGAAATGTATAAAAGTATGCAGCGTGGCTGAATTCCTTACTTCCTAGGTTCGTTAATAATAATATATTGTATTCTGTAAAGAAAAATTATTTTGCAAACCCTTTGTACCGTCATATTTTTTCCAACCAGTGCCATTTTAGTGCTTAAATTTTGTCTTTGCCTAGCAAAACTTTGCAATTAGTCAACTCAGTCAAGATGATCAATTACACCAAAACCCAGTGAAGGAAGAAATGCTTTTGAAAAGAAAATTATTTACAATTTAAACTAATTAGAAATTAGTTTGTTTAATCGACTATAAAATGCGTCGAATCGAAATGGTGCTTATTCTAAAAAAAATAATAATTATTTTAAATGAAAATCCTGTTAACTAAATAGTTAGTATAGCAGCGTTTGCTTGTTTTTTGTATGTTTTTTTTTTACAGAAGTTTGATAAAGTTTATTTGGTACAGAAAGGAATAGCATGTCCTGTATAATTTACAAGCTCACCGAGTTCCGTCCAAGTAGTTAAGTGCACTAGTCAGATGGAGAAAGAAGAAGAACACAAAGAAGTATTTTTACCGTACAGACTTTAATTCTTCAAACAACAGTCCTTTTGTCAGTTTCATAAAAGTTTCAAGGGGAGCTTAATTAGTTTCATGGGCCCTCGAGCTTTTCTTTTCACTCCTTCCGCATATTATTTCAAGAAAAGTGGGGAAACACTAAATGGGGACCATATTGCGTAACACAAAAGTGAATGACAGTAACCGTTTGAAAACTGGGGTGTGTGCGCGTAAGTCGATAGTCGATACTTGTCGAATGTGTTTAATTACTGTTTGGCACACTACACACAGCTGCACTCACTGTAGTGTTACGTAATAAGGACTTAACTTGAATAAAATTAGGCTTAGCTTTTCAAGATGCTTTCTCGAACACATACAAACCCCCTCCCCCTCCAAAAAACATCACTTCTGCTGTAGATCTGTAGCATTTAGTGTTTAGGCTTAGTTCTTCGTTTGTTTTTTTTTGTACATAAAAAATAGTTAATTTTAGTTAATTTAAATTCTGGTTAAAAATCACTTATTGCGTAAATTTCATTGAATGACTTTTTCCAAAATAAAAAATTAACTTAATCAGAAGATTTTAAAAATATCTAAATAGTAAAAACTAAAACTAAAACCAATACATATACGATTCATTCCAAAGAAGTAAATAATTTAAAATATAAACAATTATCAATTCATTGGCATAAGTTTAACTTAAAAGAAGTAAATCGCATCCAAATATTTTAGTCTGTCCAATTAGTTTCTGCGCCGTTTTTTCTTTATTTTTTTCTTTTAGTTTTCGTTTTTTTTTATTAATTTTTTTTTTGTTGTTTTTTCATTTTTTTTTTTTTAATAATTTAGTTGATTGTATTGTTAAAGTTATTTGACTCAAATGTAGGCAATATATTATTATTATATTCATATTTTGTAAACAATTTTTTATCTCTATACAATAAAACTTATCATTAATCGCATATAAATGTATTCTAGTAGGAGCCTTAAAGCAGAGACGTTTGGCTAACAGAGATCATCCATATCAGAGAGCTACGGTTGGGGTCCCGGCTAAGCCTGCTTTCATTGAAATTAATTAGATGAAAATAAAATTAAAAACAAAAAAGAAACAAAAACAAAAAGCAAAAGCAAATATTCAATATGTTAATTTAAAAAAAAAATATATAAGAAAAGAAAGAAATTAAAGCAATCTCGTTGATTTTAAGTTAAATAAAATTTATTTAAATTGTTACAAGCAAAAAAACAAAAAAAAAAAGGAGAAAAAATATTGTGTTTTTAAATTTAACTTATTTAATTTTTTATTTTATAAAAAAAAAATTGCGAACAAACTTTAAACTTTTCACTTTAGTAAATAGTTTAAATTATTTTTTTTTTTTCGATTACTGTAAAAATTGTAAAATGCCTGCAAAGCTGAGACCCCGAATCGTGCGTAGCTTGAAAACTGATAGAAGCTCTGATTTCCGATTTGTTACTTGCAAATGACTTAAATACTTTTCAAATTTTTCAGCTCAACAGGTTAGTTGTGTTTTATAAAAACTCTATATACACTATTTTACTTATATAAAAAATTATATATTTAATGAAGTAAAGCAAAACAGGAAAAATGTAATTTTAAGGTTGAATTTCTTGAAATTGCATTTTGCATATTTGTTTTATTTTAAATTTTTAAATTTAAATTTTAAATTAGCATAAGCAACATATTTCTTCTTGAATTTAAAAAAAATTAAAGTTTTAAAACTTTGAAAAAATTTATTGTACATTTTTCTATACAAAAAAAGAAAAGAAATTGTTTCACTGTTGACTTGTGCCTTTGCGACGTGTTTAATAAGAATTACGGGAATCTGTTAAAATCGATAGAATTATTTAAAAGAAAATAAAAAAGAAAATAAAAACAAACTGTACAAGGGCTTGAATTAGAATCGGAATGTTACACTGTGGTTATTAATGAAAATTTTATTTGTTTAAAATTGAATGTCTTGACAAGAGGACTTAAGTGTTCCTTAGGCAATTACATTTTTCACAATTAATAATACAATTTTCTGTTTAATATGATTACAGTGGCACAATTTGATTTATACATTTTTTTTTGGTATATATAAATTTCAGCCTTCCTTACTGTATTTGTAATTCTATACACTCTAAATGTTAAAATTAGTTTTACATAGAATTTCGTGTGTAATTTTATTTTAATTTCTTGTAAGTTTTAATGAATTTACAAAGTACACACACACACACACACCTTTTGTATTTTAATTTACATGAACAAGTTTTTCTTTTAGATCTTAAATTTTAAGCTTAAATATTATATACAGGAAATGAACATTTATATAAATTTTGTATACATAAAAAATAAAGATCAATGATTTACTTAAAATCGAAATTTTCAATTTTTTTTCATTTATAAAAAAACAAAAAAAAAAATTTAACAATAAATTAAATACTCCCAAATAAAAAATTAAATAAATTCCCACTCTAAATAGTACTAAAAAAAAATCCAATAAACTTTCAACTAAAATTAACCAAATTAACTCATTGATCACTACTTTTAGTATATATCATAAATTTAATAATTAACTTCAACCAAATAATTAATACTTATTAACCATTAAAGAATTTGTAAATTTCTATTTAATACTTACATTTAATTCAAACTTACTACTAAATTCATAATTGTGCTATTCTATATTCTATCACTGGCACTGTTACCGCTGTTAAACGTGGGGGGAATGTGGGGAAATGCCCACTAATGGATGAATCACAAATGGAGGGGATGCTAAAAATCAAAATCAATAATATGTTTGCCTGCCAATCGTCGCTGGAGTTACTGTAATTTGTGATTTACATTCAAATTAAGCACAAATCTATATTAATTAATCTTTAACAACTTCATCGATTAAACAATTTACTACTCCAACGTAATGTCTTAACAATTTAGTCTAGTATTATTTGTAATCTAAGGCATACTTATTCTTTAATTAAAATGGTTGTGGTATTTAAAATATTTATATATATAATATATATATATTTTCTATTTAAAAAAATAAAAACAAAATATTAATTCATGTAATGCTAATTTATATTTGATAAGTTCAACAAGAATGGCATTTGCATTGCTTTTTCTATATAATCTGTTCCTCAAATCGAAACATAACGTTGCACCCACACACACCCACAGACATTCATACACATTCACATCAAACTCACTGCTAATTATGAATATATATCGTGTATATTAAACATATGAATGAGATACTCTTCACCAACTAGACACACCCACTAAATCAATTAACTTAAAACTAAAATGAAAAAAAAACATTTTTTTAATTTAAATTAAAAAATTTTAAATTACAGAAATACAAAACCGTAAATAATCTCAAGCAATTTCAAAAACTTTTTAATTTAATTTTTCATAAAATATTTTTCAATTAACTTAAGCATTTAACTAATTAAATGTAAAAAATTAAATGTGCTCAAAATACAAAAAAGATTTTCTCTAATCACACACTTTTGGCAAACAACTTTCTCTACACTTAGAACTTCCGCACACACACAATTGATTTACCCAATTAATTAATTAATTGATTTTTTTGTTGTTGTCTTAATTACACACACTCTGCCAATTATTTCTAATCTCTCTTAAAACATATCAATAAGTAAATGTTTCATAGTAAATTATTAATAAAAGCAACAACAAAATTTTAAATATACTTTATATATATATTTAAAAAAAATAAACCAAAAAGAAAATTTATAATTTATTTGCTAAAATAAACACTAACCAAAGGCCAAGTTAACTAAAATAATTTCATGTTTTGTAAATTACTTTTTTTAAACAAAAAAAAAAAAATTTAAAATATCCAATCTAAAAAATAAATACATTTATTAATCTATATTAATAATATTAAAAATAATATTTTAATTTAATCAATAATTTCCTACATTTTTGCACAAAATGCTAATCGAAGAAATATGAATGTTAATTTTAATTTATTTCAATTTATTTCTTTTATATCTCGTACCTAAACTCTCTGGAATATAAGAATTATTAATGTTTAATTGTCTTTAATGTGTATTTTTTGTGGTGTTTCTAATCTATTTTGGTTAGTCAATGTCTTGTATTCAATTGTTACTAAATGTAATTAATTACCGATTAATAACCGATCTACTCCAAATGACAATTAAGCTTTTCAAATAATTTTTATGTTTCTGTTTTACCCCCACATACCTACATAGAATATGCATTTTCTCGATAAAGAAAGTTACTAAAATGTAATCGACAATGAATGAAACTCATGCATGAACTGCACTCAATTCTCATATAAATTTGTATGTAAATTCGAAATTTCCATTTAAAAATTGGCTTTTAGGGACAAATATTTAAGGAGTCAAGTGGGGTCTTTAATTTTGAGAAATAACTGATTTAAAAAAAAATCCGTATAAAAAAATTTCATAAAAAGTATTGTTTTTGTGGCTCAAAGGTTTATCCTTTACAAATGTCCTTCGACAGGATTGTAATCACTTGAGTCGACTAAATTTAAACTCAATTGATTGTGATCTACACTATTGTGAATGGCCTTCAATCAGCTGATTGCATTTCTAATCAAGAAAAAATATAAAATACAAATGCTCTGCAATGCTTTACGTTCACTGATACTCTCGTCAATTCAGCAATACTGCGTAAATATAACTGACTACATAACCATGCACTTAAATGTCCACTTTGATTTTCATTGTACGAGCGGATAACAGAAACCTGCTCCAGAAAAGGCTTGGAGTCTCAAATTGTAGGGCAAAAATACAGAAAAAACCAACACAGTCGCCACCGAAAGGGATTTCAAAAAAATGTACAATGAACTAAAAAAAAACATATTTTTTCCTCTTCAAGGGTCTTAATACCACCATACCAACCAATACTGTTTGTTTTTTTTTTATTGTAATTAAAGCGTATTTTATTATTATTTTGAAAGGAACAAAAAAGGGGGTCTTATACCTTAAAGCCACCGAGGGCAACGAATAATTTACATTTTCTTGTATTATCTGAATACTGGCGGGCTACTTTGTACGAAAGGCAATGCGATGCGAAAGTCATAGTTGTACGCTTTTGTACATTTCTTGGATTTGACTTTCCTGCAATCTCTTTCGCAACGCAATACAGAGTAAACTATTGTACTTTTCTCATACCACAAATATGGATTTTCAAGCCACCTCCATTACGTTTTATCGTCAAAGGAACTATTTCAGGAAAGGCATCAATGGTAGTGACATTCTTTCCTTGAAGTGACTATGAGCATGCCAATTGACGACTACATTGACAAAAGCATTCCATTCGTTAAATCGATGGCATGTAGCAGTTTTCTAGAAAACTTTCACGACTGTTAATGGTCAAACTGTGGGCAACAAAAGTTTGCTTTAACATCCACCACAGTAAACCAATTCACCGTAGGTTGAAGTCCTATCGATGGCCTTTGGGCCGATCGACACTCATAATTGGGGGAGGGGTTTTCACACTGAATTAAACGTCAATGCACTGTTACTTTTTTATTTGTCTGTAAAAGCCAATAGCCATTGCAGTTAGTAACTATGGCACACATTCATAGGTAAATTATGTTCCCATTCAATCAGTCAAAATAAGTAGTAACTGAAGTTGAGTAGGAACTTTATTGGACTATGAATATGCGCCTGTCTCTTTAAATGCCAATTCTTATTAAAAACAATACCTACAAAAAGTGAATTCAGCTCAAATCATGAAGAAGGCCAAGAATTATTTTAACTGTCACAATGACAAAGAGACTTGAATCCTCCTCTTTCAACAGTTTGAGTTATTCAACTGAGTACACCCTTCACGGATAGTCTGACTTCACTTTTTGGTTGTAATTTTTAGCTTTTTATGTATTTAAACTTAATATCAAATATGTACTAACATTAACCATTAAACATTATTTTTGTTTTTTCTTTTTCTCTCTACTTTTTTTACATGCTAACACATCCGGTGCCATGGTAGACGAAATAACAAATCTTTAGAAGCGATTGATTGCAATTATGACTTGATGCTACTATATTTTTTTTTACCATATATTTATATACTTTATATACTTATATATAAAACAAAAAAACACCAAATCAATAATCAGAGCTAACCCAACAACACCAACATGAAATTGTAACATATTTCAAAAACGTTCAATGTGCAACTTGTGTGTGTGGATAAAAGGACAATGAAAAAGCATTAATACTTTAACTACCAACTGAATAACAACCAACTACCATCACTCAAACCACCACCGCTACTAGTTGTCCAATCTTGGCAGACCTACCTACCTACCCCAACCACCACCAACTCATCACTTTGCCTCCAGCCATAGCATAAATCAAAAGCTACTGAAATTTAAATCTAAACTAAAAACAAACAAAATGAAATATAAAATTGTGTGCCCGCAACTGGATTATGTGGACGACGTGACGTCTTAAAGGAATTTGCCAACTGTTTGAATTGGAATTTCCAAGTATCCAAAATTCGCCGAACAAATTTCTGCAACGAGTCTCGTTTATGGTGGAATCTCACTGAATCACTGAATATTTTTTCATTTTATTTTTATTATTTTTTTTTTTTTTTTGCTAAATACGAAACAAATGTTAATCTAAAAGTACACAAATTTATGAAATTTTTGCAACTTTTTATATTTGCATTAAAAATGTAAGTAAAAAAACTTGATTGATTGATTGATTTTTGTTGTTTGAAATAAATTTCATATTTTTCTAGCCTAGCAAAATATAATAATCATAATTATTATTATTGATAAATAATATTAACATTATTCTCTGTGTGTAATACTTAACTCGACTCTTTTGTCTTTTAAAACAAATCATTGATTGAACTTTTAGCAATTCGTATTGATTGTGTTTTTTTTTCTCTTGGAAAGTATTTTTTATTTTGCTTTATATTTAACATTTAAGTTGATAAAAAAAAAACAATTGGAAACTTGTAATAACAATTATATTGTAAAACAACAACCGCCATATTTAGCTGTTAAAATGAAAAAATTAAGGAAAAAAAAAACGATTAGGTTTTGTATAATTTAAATATTTTGTATAAATAAATTCTTTTTATAAAAAATAATATTATTAAAATTCAAATTTCATTGAACGGAGAATACTTATTTAATCGAAAATAAATGGTCTTTGCGATTACTATAGTCGCATAAAATATTGTATTAATACCATAAAGATTCTATTTATGTAAAACGAATGTAAGTGCAAAAGCGGTAGGGAAATCAATGTGACTAATTTGTGTATGTATTACATAAAGCGAAAACACTGCCTGAACAGCGAAGATTCGTTCGTGGTTTTGAACAATGTAAACGCACCCTAAGCCTAAAACTTTTGTCGTACGTGATACAAAAAATGTAATCACACGGTTTTCAGTCGATTTCGCACTCACTTTCGTTTTATCTTATAAGGAGATATGTATTACGCAATGCAGTCGATAGCGACCTACACTGTTGTGTATAACTCGATCGATTTAAAGTGGGGCTGTTCACAAACGATACGTATTACGTAGCATATTTCGAATGTAACCATCTGAAAACCAGTTCTCTATTCACTATCGTTTTACATAATAAGGCCTTTAATATCGTAATCGTGACTACTACTGTACACCATCCTCTGATAAATTTAATTCCTTATAAGAGGACTAAGGACTCAAAATCGTGTTACATAATAAGGGCTTGAAAATCGTAATAGTGAAGAGGACTAAGAATAATGTAATTTCCTCTGCTTCAAGTGATGTATTGGACATACGTGATCGAGTAATCGTGATTTTGAAATATCTTTTAAATGGTTATCCTGAATATTTTTATTTGAATGCTCCAGCAAGGATTCCACGATTCGACCCAAGATTTCTTTTGACCAATTTTGGCTTCCGAAGCTTTGCCAAACATATGAGAGTGCGTTTGTAAATGTAATATTACATTAAGAAGCGATTATTTTTTATTAAAACAGAAATCAACTGAAGCGTACCTTATAGCTGAGCAGTACGATTTATGTACAAAAAAAAGCAAAAACACCCGCACAATGTTTTACACAAAAAATGCGTTTTGCAATCGCCATGTTGCATTTATGAATGCACTCTCATCTTCTCGCCTCAAATTGCAATTTATTTTCGATTAATGCTAAGAATTCTCCGACCTGCATCATATCATACATACGTAATCAAAATATCATAAATGTTTTTTTTTAATTTAAAACAATTTCTGCATTGAATAAAAATGGAAAATATAAAAGATGTTGGTAAAATGAATAAAAAAAAATGAAAGAATTATTTTGCATTTAACTTGGGTACAAAATTTTTTAAATGAAAAGTGGAGCGAAAACAACATTTACAATTTATTTCTTAACGAAATTGTTTTGAATTTAAGAAATTTTTTGTCATCATCATCATAACTCATTTATAAATTCATCGAATGCATATATAAAAAAAACAATACTATGAATAAGCGAAGAAAAAAATTGTGCCTTTAGTATATATTTATTATGTAACATTTAAAATATACGAAAAACAAAAATAAGAAAACAAAAAATTTATAAATTATAAACCATCATACAATGGAAAATTGCAAATATGAATATTGTGGCAAAAATGGATTTATTTATTCTCTTTTTTTTCGTATGCTTATATTTAATTTTAAAATTTTACTATAAAAAAAAACAAATCAAATATGAAACATACTCATCATGTGCAATTAAACAAATATCTATCTTACTTGAAAATATCATTAAAAAAAATTAATTCATTTCTTTTTTTTTAGTACCAATTTTAAGTAAAACAAAATCAATTTTTACAAAACAATCCTAGTTTTTAAGTAACTGTAAAATGAAAAAAAAAAAAACTGGCTTCTTAATTTCGCAAAAAATACATTTGTTTGCCTCACTGTTGTTTTCTTTTGTTTCTAATATTTTGTTTTTATAAGTAGTTGAAGGCCGAGCAAATTCTTAGAGGTATCAACTATTCTTGCAATTCTTTACTTTCAAATTAATGTTGTATCGTTTTAACCATATTAATTTTTAATAATTAATAAAAAATCAATAAATAATAAAATACAATTTTTTGAATAAACGTCACTGTATCAAAACAAAACAAACAATTACCTATTAATAAATGTTTATTAAAAATAAATAATGCATTTTTGTTAAGGATTTTGAATAACGAAATTGGAAAGGGTAAGATTCATGATTCGTTTATTTAATAATCCGAAAACCAGGTCCTTCAAAAGAGGAGAAAATCCAGTGAAAATTGAAGTGGGAAATACGAGTATATATTTTATTCAATGTTTGTACTTCGAATTTATTAAGAAAAAAATCATTGATAAACGTTAGATTTTTGCGTTCACTGAGAGATTCCTGAGCCACTTGATCCCGAAGCCACTGAAATGCAAGGATGCTGCAGAAATCTGTGGAATTCGCTTTAGCCCACTGTAAGGAGATTTCGGCTTTTTTTTCGACATTTTTCATTTCAAGCAGTGCTCAACCGATTTCGCTTACATTTTGTATGGAGTTTCTGAAAATTTGCGCTCTACACACTGTCACACACTTAAATTTTTAAATCTCCGAATATAGACAATTTTCGCTCAATAAATTTTCCTATAGAAAAATTTCTGTCGATAAATTTTTCCATACAAAATGTTCGGTCAATAAATTGTTCCCTAAAAAATGTTCAATCGATAAATTGTTCCAGAAAAAAAAAATCGGTCTGTAAATTTTTCCAGCAAAAATATTCGGTCGATAAATTGTTCCAGAAAAAATATTCGGCCGATAATTTTTTTGCGAAAAAAACTTTCTGTCGGTACATTTTTCCCGAACAAATTTTCTCTCGATACAATTTTCCATACAAAATGTTCCGTCAACACCATGTCCGACATTTTACCATAACAAATGTTCGGCGCGGAATGATCTCTTTTTATACATACAAAAATGAGAAACACTGGAAATAGTGCTCGGACACATCTAAGTGCCCCTTAGACACATCTAATAAATAAATTGTTGTTAAATTTTATTTTTGTTTGTAGATGTGTGTGCTTGGGGCATCAGCAGACTTTGATCTGGCCCTGAATTCATTATTTTTATACCCCCACACTCACTGTGGCAG
Organism: Heteromyza rotundicornis; assembly: GCA_951394025.1. Lineage (NCBI taxonomy): Eukaryota > Metazoa > Arthropoda > Insecta > Diptera > Heleomyzidae > Heteromyza > Heteromyza rotundicornis. The sequence goes on from OX596012.1 coordinate 66,872,266, forward strand.
GGTATACTCACTTTGTCACAACGTTTGTAACGCCCATAAGGAGGCGTGTCCGGTATGGAAAAGTATATATATTCTTGATCAGCATCACCTCCTGAGTCGATTTAGCGATGTCCGTCTGTCTGTCCGTCTGTCCGTCCGCACGATAGAGGTCGCAGTTTTGGAAATATCGACTTGAAACTTTGGGTACATGTTTTTCTCGTGAATACTGAGATCAAGTTCGAGAATCAGCCAAATCGGACAAAAACTGGGCGTGGCTCCCATACACCGAAAAAAAAGGTAAAAATTGTTCAAGTCTTTTTTATTGTTGTATTCGATTGGAAATGTTTAGAAACGTATTTTTGACATGGTCCGAGGTTCCGAAGCCACATATATAAGGGTCTGAATGGGGTCTTGAGACCAAAATTTTTTTTTTGGTGGATTTGATTGGAAATTTTGTGAAATGGATTTTGGACATGTTCCTGGCTCCAAAACCACCTATAATTGGGTCAAAATAGGGTCTTGAGACCACATTTTTTTATATTCGAGGTACTTCTTCCTACAGTGTGGGGGTATTTCAGCTTCGGTATAGCCGAAGATAGTCCACTCTCTAGTTTTTATCCACAATAGCACTATTGTCTACCAGTTTCGGAAATAGAATAGGTTGGTACTTAGATTTGGATTTCGATGCAGATAATATTGAATTTACTTGCTATTACCATTATGTTGTAATCAATACCGTCTATTGTCAGTTAAGTGAAAACAGGTTGGCATTTCGCCGTCAATTTCACGAACTGATGTAAAATATGTATATAAGGTGGCATCACCGTTTTAAAGCAAATTTCTTTGCATATGACACCGAACAACAAATTCAGCAATTGGGTAAGTTGTTGTAAGATATTTTTCTAAATTGGTTTTACTCAGATTTTCCCCTGGCTGTACTAAGCGGAATTTACTCAATTACCAAAAGCACGTGCATTGCTGTTACAGAGCGCATGTGTCGCTCTTCTGCTGCACGTTGGTATGTTAACATTTGCAATATATTTAACAGAAGCTGTAACCGTTTTATCCTCAAGGACCATCAACAATATCGTAAATATTCGCCAGTGTGACATTGAAACTTGATACATCAAGAATGCTACGAAATTTAGAGTCAAAAATGGAATTTTTATATTCAAAATTTGTTACTTAACATTGTCAATAAACGTTTTTTTTAACCGGATAGTACTTATTAGTAAATACCTTTGACGCTTAACTGAAATAATACAGTAAAGAGCTTATACAGTTGAACTGCAGAAATTTTTCCATAATATGATTGTCTCTTTCGCTTTAAATTAAAAGTTGTCGGCGGTGTAATGGCCTCTGCGTTTGTTTGTTTGTTGACCTGACCGTATTAATTTGACTTGTTGCGTTTATTCCCACAAGGACAATGTACGCGAATGCTTCATGTCAACAAACGCAAATGAATTTATGCAAATACACACATAGTTGGTATGCATAGTTGACGTCATCAGGTTAAGAGGATTAAAATTACAATCGACCACAATGTCAACCATAAGCTTCAAGCTAAATTTTCCACCAAAATTCCTACTCAAATTGTTGACCCACATGAGGCATGTTTGTGTGTTTATCTTAAAGGACACAAATCAAAGCGCATGGCTTACACATACGTGGCCTATATATACGCAGCGAAACTGGTCATAGTCATCACACGATGTCATATAACTAATGAACTCTCGCATGATTACAAACGAATTGATGTATGTATCTCGACTGTTAATGTCTATTTTAGTGTAGGATAAAACCGAGCTAGGGAGGTTGCCTGTTACTAGGAGATTTGTGTGATGTTTGTGAAAGCATTATACGCAAGGAAGGAAGGAAACATGAAAACAGGCGCATATACATACTATATGCTAGACAGTGTCCATTGTGTATTAATGGTGTCTTTTTTTTGTAAATACTTTTAGTCTTCTTAATCACTGACGCCAGTCTGAAAATAAGTTTACTTTGATGACAAACGATGGTAGATAAATCAAAGGCAAATACTTGATTTATTAACACTGAATAGTTTTTTTTTCGCTGCAGGACAAACAAATTTACCCAAAATTGTTTGAATTTATATCATATCATATCAATTCCTTTCTCTCTCTTGTATTCTCTCATCACTCATTAATTGTTGACCTGCCATCCAAAAGGGTTGACATTTTTCGAATGTCTACTGCCATTGTTAGTGAACATGATGGACATGCGAGCGCTGCAACTACAAATTGAATTTTCAATGAACACCAATGGTGGGAAACCAATTGCCTTTTATGCTGCTGACATTGTGCAGCGTTGTCGGGCAATGAGAATGAAAACAAATTGGGGCTCAGTGGATGCGTTGTTAGTTAGGTGACATTTTTTTGCAAACGCGAAATGGAATTAAATTTTCTCTGAAATAGCAAAACATTGTATTGACTGTGTTTTTTGAATATGAATTATGTTTGTGGATATCTAGGGGATTTAGTGAATATTTTTAAATTCAATTTAATTAAATCAAATTCACAAACGAATCAATTCATGCTAAAAGTAGTTTAGTTCTAAAAACAACTTGTTGGGAAATCGAATAAAAACTTGAGTTGTTGCCTATAATTGAGACAGAGGCCACACGTCGATTGACACGTTAAACGAAAAAAACGATATGGTCGTCTAAAGTGAAAAGGGGGTAAGTTAATAATAGTTTATAATATCTTTTGGAACTCAAAGTATGAAAGTATTCAAATAAAAGAGTTTAGTTTAGCATAAATTAATTTAAATATTAAATCAACAAGTGTAAATATATTTTTAATCATTAAAAGGTGATGTAATATTTGATATTGCATCCAATTATTGACAGTCGAGGGCGTTTCCATAATTATAGAACAAATATTAATTACGAATGTTACCATTAATTACAAGAGTATGGTTTTAATTATATGATTTTATCGATCAAACCACACAAATGCCAATGAAAGCTTCTCAATGAACGTGTAATTATTTATAAATACATATGTATGTATGTTGTAAGCAGGTATAAAGTAATATCTGAGTCGATGCGTACATGCAATTCGTCGGTGTGGTAAACATTTTAACAATGTGGATTATTTCAAGTCTAGGTCCTTGCCTCGCCGTGAAATTCACCAACTTTTTGATGACACTTACTACTTGTTTGCTGGGTTCAAACAGATTTTTATACCCTACACCTCATGAGGTATGGGTATATTCACTTTGGTCTGATGTTTGTAACACCAAGAAGGAGGCGTGTCCGGTATGGAAAAGTATATATATTCTTGATCAGCGTCACCTCCTGAGTTGATTTAGCCCTATCCGTCTGTCCGTCTGTCCGTCCTCTTTTCTTGTAAACACGATTGCAGGAGCTAGAAGAAAGCTAGGGATCCCAAATTTTGGATTCATCCTTTTTAGCAACTCCTTCTAGTGGTATTGAAAATGGGCGGAATCGGTCGACTGCCACGCCTACCTCCCATATAAGTGAAAATCGTATTTTTACCGAAATTTTAAGATTTCATCAAAACAGTATGAAATTTTGTATAGGGGGGTTTTTGGGGTCGCTGATTTCGAATTTGATGTCGCATTTTCAAAATTCAAGATGGCGGATCCAATATGGCCCAGTAGGTGTAGGGTATATACAAGTCGGCTTTCCCGAATGAAATATACTCACTTGTTTTTACTAATTTTAATTGAAATTCATTAACGCTAAAAGATACCATAAGTACATAATGAATTTAAATTTTGAATGAAACGATACGTAGGCACTTAGCCCCAATTTCACAGTGTGAAGATAATGAGTCGATGTTAGAACGAATTGGTCATATACTCCCCTTAATCTAAATTTTTAAACTTAAAAACAAAATTTTTTAGGAAAAATCTTTAAATTTATTTTACAAAAAAAAACGTTTTGCTTTTGTTGATTTAAATTTTAGCTTTTATTTTTTTTTTCAATACTAGTGAATTTTATAAAACCCCCCTTCCCCCAAATATTTTCGTGGGTACGTCCCTGAAATACAGCACTAGGGGTGGAGCCAATTTTGGAGCAGTTTCAATCACAATTGAAGTACTCCTAGACAAGTCCGACTTCATACAAGGATGTTTCAGGAAACTCCTGACAGCGGTTTTTCTAAAATTTTTGTTAATGACTAGAAAACCGTAAAATAATCTAATTCCATTTCTTACTGTTTCTGGGCACATAATTGTTATATTGGTAAAATTTTGTTTCCATTAAAGGCTATGCCTTCAAGGACACTTCGTAACCAATTTAAGATACATTGACACTGTCTTTTAATTAAATTTCAAAGCAACCCATTCGAAATTCCTATTGTCCTTTTTATTTCATTTCACCCGACTTAATGTCGTATTGTGCTTAATTGGTAAATTGACGATGTTGGCAACAGGTAAGGGAATCACGATGACGGCAGAGGAATTCACAAAGGGAAAGAATTTATATAGGCAAATTAAAATTTAATGAATAAATTTAAAGAAATTTGAAAAATTGAGAAACATCAGATCGAAAAAAATGTGAAGTTTTAATTTATATTCCACTTTCCTTAGAATCATATCGAATAACCTTCACTTTTTTTTTTTATTATTTTATTGAAAGCACATTTCATTTCATTGAATTATTTTAATAAACCCATAAAGAGCGAGGAGGGAGGAGCACGGAGAACGCTTTCAATCGAAGTAAATAATAATATTTTCTAAGAATAACTTTTTTTTGCTATAGGTACCTATGATAATCCATGAAAGCCGCCATCTAACCAAGGCTCATTGCCACTCAATGGCTCTTTGGGGTTTTTCAAGTGAACTGAATTTTCCGCCTGAAGTTTTGTATTTCAGTGCAATTAAAAGTTTATGAGAAGTTCGGCGAAATTAAGGTCGGCAGTTGAAGCCATTACAGACTTATTGCTTTGCACCATTAAACAGTATTAATTATGTCTCGCTTAAGTTTGAGTTTGGGGCTTTGCAATTGAGAGACGGTAATTTTTGTTGTTGTTACTGAAGTTTTTGTTAAATATTATCAGTGTAATGGCAGGCTCTTTAAAATTTCAATTATTGTTAGCTAAATTATGAAAATTATATTTTCTAATTAGAATTTCGCTGTTGTTATCATCAAATTGGAAGTCCATGAAATTTAATCAATTGCAATTCGGCCACAATAAATCACACAATAATAATCAACATTTGCCAGATTGTGTGCGTGGCCGAGTGGGCCAATGTGTATGTGATTGCATCAAATTTGCATTCGGTCAGCTGTCACATTTCCGTTGAATTGTATTATTTGCAAAATGTGTTTATATGAAGAATGTCCTCGTGTCATCGCCAGCCTTTTGTTCTCATTTCCATTCAATCATTTGAGGTTGGGGAAATTGCAATTTAAGAGATGCTAATAAGCAACAGTAGGTATTGCACGGAAAGCTACTGAGCTGCCTCGGCAACGTTTGACTTGAACATTAATAGCAGCAGTTTAAGCAGAATAGTGCCTACAGGGCCCCTCTTCCGTAAGCGAAGTAGAGGAGCAACAATTAAAAGTTAATTAAATGCAAATTTCCTCCATTCCTGTTAATAGAATTTTTTGCATGTACCTAGTTGCTGATGGCCCACATCTGCGCCGTTTCTGCGGTATTGTTGCGGCTCTTTGAGTGCATTTTTTTATGAGTATAATTTCATTACATTGTTTTGTATTAATTGCTCTTTTTCCTTCCATGCGGTTCATATTTAACTTCTGAGGGCGTACGAACTAAATTGAATTTATACAGAATTCACTTAATTGTCAAATAGGAAATATAATTTACTTGTTCATAATCGAATTTCAGTTTGCAGTGAATGCATAAAATGCATAAAATGTTTGAATATTTTGTCATTTTTCCATCATTTTAAATTTCAACTATATCAAACGTTCCCCAAGATTACTTATTTACATTCACAATCATTTTCAATTACAAAAATAAATAGAAAAGAAAAAAAAAACTCAATAAATACAGAACTTCAACAAACTTTGACCCAATAAGAGCAAATGGCAACACAAATGTTTACCATTCCTCTTGGATTCCCGGAAATTCAATTCTGTTTTGTTACATTGAATTTGTGTAGGTATTGACTGTTTTCTCTATATCGACCAATTTACTAAATTCGTATTACATTAAAGTGAAAAGTTTTCCAGAGCACACAAACGGTGCATAAGTCATGGCAGTCTAAAAACGATTCTTTCGGAGAAAAGTTTGAAAAATACGCGAATATGTACACATTTACTTTAATTAAATGTAAAGGGATGCGGTTAACTCTGTGTTTCTTAAGAACGAAAATTCAGAAAAAATACAACCTTGCAATCACTTTTACTTTAAGAAATGTGGAATTGGTTACTTATTTCTCAAGAAAAAAATCAGTATTATCCTTGTTTCCGATTAAAATATTGCATTTTCTGCAATTGCAAAAGGCATTGAAAAGCTTTCCTGTTACTAAGTAACACTAGAAACTGATCTATAAGTAATTTCCGAAGGAAACTTTCTTACATGCATTTTCTATGCAATTTTATATTTTCTTAACACTACGGACCAGTGTAGACTTTTCGGCGAATGAGACAAAGACATTTCACAAAACTCGTGCAATGTAAGGTGTCCGAGAAGTAAAGGGAAGTATTCAGAAGTGCTTCCGGATAAATTAAATTCAGTTGAAATATTTTTAGTATACATTTTTATAGAACAACATTTTTTATAGTATAAAACTATAGTTGCTAAACGACAAAGTGTTATTACCTGAAGCGACACTGTGATTTCAGCTTAAAAGTGAACAACTCTTCGGATGTGTTAACAGCAAAATGAAAAAAATAACGTAAACTTGAATGGCCTCAATCATGATTTGGTATTAAAATGTGATAAATGTCACTCATACGCCCAGTTGGGCTTTCTTGACAATTTGATCCACAAGTGACTTCAGCTCTTGTTTCTATAAATTCATCATGCAATTTTTTTTATTGGAAATATATTTAATCATAATTTAGCTGAAGACAGAAGATGTGGACGAGTTCTAATCGCAAAAGTATCCTAGCCGCCAATTTGAGATACAAATTTTATTGGTAAGCAAATATATATCTATTTGCCAGGAAATTCTCTTCAAAATCTTAGAGATCGGAGATTTACCATTACGAAACATATTCATCATAAGCGTCTGTCTGTCTAGCTTTCTGTCTCTTCATCTGGCAGTCTGAGACAAATGTTTATAATAAAAACGCATTAAAAATATACCACAAAACTAACCGAAACCCCCCAAAGGTATGCTTTCACTTTTGATGAAATATATTCATATTTCACGAACCAGTATGAACATTCTTTCAAGCATAAGGTGTATCCTTACAGAACAAGAAGCCATCACAAGTGGCAGGGCGATGAATGTTATTTCATTTCATATTTGGCCACAAAGGTTACAGGTTGTTTCCTAAAGTTCAAATTGAGTTAGGGACTTGTTAACACTCAAAACATTTTCAAATAATAATAAAAAAAAATAAAATACAATAATGTAGACTAGCCAGGGGGGCTTTGTTGCTGTGTGTAATACACACTATGCATCATGTCAACTGAAAGAAAATGGAAGAATGTTATTGAAAAATCCGATGTTCTTATATTTGTTTTTCATTTGAATCGCATATTAAATAAGTTGTACTTGTATGTAAGAACATTTTGGTTATTTTCCAAATTGATTTTACTTTTTCAAAAATACATATTTGTAGATTGCAGATGAAAAAAAGTTTCACTTGTATTGTTGTTACAAATGAGGCACGTCTGCACTTTGATGCTGTCAACACTTTAAAGTTTCAATAGAGAATTTTATGAGGGAAAAGTTTTTGGTTTTTAATGGAATATTGGAAAGTGTCACAACTTTCTTTGGGCATAAATATTCTTCTAAATTCGTTTTAATTCAATTTTTAAATAACTTTTGTAATAAAATTTTGTATGCCAAAAAAACATTGCCTCACTTTATACTTGTTGTAATTTTTACATAAGACATTTCAAATATTTTCGTTCTTAAATATGAACACATGCTCAATTAACTTTTCTCAGAGAACGTAGTCGCAACCAAAACAAATAAACATAATTTATTATCACTTGTGGCGAGTATGACAATTTTTGTTAATTTTTGCAAGGACACATGCACGAAGGAGTGTATAGAAATGATTGCATTAATTCTTAAAGTGTTGAGAAGGATTTCATGATGTGTTGGCATATAGAAAATTTAATTTACTTGTTTACTGAAACAATTTACATATTCATGTGTGACCCAACGATGCGGACAGGCTGTGACAGGAGGAATAATTATTTGCTTGGCTTTTTTCGCAATGTTCAAGTTAAATACTTCTACCATATAGTACATATGTTTTACCATCATTTGTATGTATTCTTATGGTACAAAACGTGTTTTCCTGCTTATTCTAAAAATATACATATACAATGGTGAAGGTTCAGAAAACATTTTTATGGAAATTTATACATACATACATACATACATATCAGAAACATTTCTTCGTCTTCGAGTGACCAAAAAGTTCGATTTTTCCACATGAACTTCTATTTTTGTTACTCTCTGGAAAAGTTTTCATTGCGTTACGTTGCGAATTACTTCAAGTGCTTGTACAATTCAATGCTTATGCTCTGATTGAGTTGAAAAATGATCAAGTTGAAACATGAGAAATGTCATAATGAAATGATGTCAGTAATTGAACCAGAAATAGAATTTTAAATGATTTCTTTTAAGAGTACTTCGTGGAAGCTGGCAAAAGCTAACAGTGAATAGCAAATATTATTTAAAAGTTACTTTTCAAAGCAGCTCTTTATGCGAAAATACGCTTGCGAATTGGCTGTTGAAGTCAAATGTTGAAGGAAATTATGAATAAATGAGTGCCAATGTGTTAGGAAAGTTGAGATTCTGGTAAATGATAATTGGTCAGAGAAACTTTGTTTGCAGCACTTATTATACAAGGAAATAGTGATTAGAAAATGCACAGTTTGTGTGGAATAGAAGGTTACTCATACGCACCGTAATACCATATCAGAATTTATTTTAGTTACATCAACTAAGACCTTTAAAAAGTTACAAATTCGTTCAAAATAATGAATATAAAAGCACAAAAATAATTAATTTAAATACTTTAATTAACAAAAGAACAAAAATTTGTTTGGAAAAAAAAAGTTTCCTTACTCCATTTCACTTTCGTTGAAAATATCAACTTTGTGCTCACAACTCTGCAGCGAATATCACGTTTCCACATTGCGTCATGACATTAAGGCAATGCCTCACCACAGTGATGATGACTAGCAGCCAAATTAAATTCTATGAACGCCATTGCCAAGCAACAAGGCAAAATTGTCGATAGAATCTTGCTACTGCAATGATGGCTTGAAGCAACTGCAGGTGGACTATGGTCCACCTGAAGCGGATGTTGCTCAAATTCAATCAGCACAAAATTGGCCCACTAATGGCATTTTTGCACATTGTCTACTGGTACAAAAGGAGCGTGTGGCTGTGGCAATGTAACGCTTTTTAGAAATGGAAACATTTGTGAATTTTTTTTAGGGAAATTCGAATTTTTATACCCCCACACTCACTGTGGCAGGGTATACTAACTTTGTCACAACGTTTGTAACGCCCTTAAGGAGGCGTGTCCGGTATAGAAAAGTATATATATTCTTGATCAGTATCACCTCCTGAGTCGATTTAGCGATGTCCGTCTGTCTGTCCGTCCGTCTGTCCGTCTGTCCGTCTGTCCGTCTGTCCGTCCGCACGATAGCGGTCGCAGTTTTGGAGATATCGACTTGAAACTTTTTTTACATGTTTTTCTCGTGAATACTGAGATCAAGTTCGAGAATCAGCCAAATCGGACAAAAACTGGGCGTGGCTCCCATACACCGAAAAAAAAGGTAAAAATTTTTTATTGTTGTATTTGATTGGAAATGTTTAGAAACGTATTTTTGACATGGTCCGAGGTTTCGAAGCCACATATATAAGGGTCTAAATGGGGTCTTGAGACCAACTTTTTTTTTTTTGTGGATTTAATTGGAAATTTTTAGAAATGGATTTTGGACATGGTCCGGGCTCCAAAACCACCTATAATTGGCTCAAAATAGGATCTTGAGACCACATTTTTATATGTTCGAGGTACTTCTTCCTACTGTGTGGGGGTATTTCAACTTCGGTATAGCCGAAGATAGTCCACTCTCTAGTTTTTTTTAAATTTGTTTAGTCACGAATTTTGACAAGGCATTTTTTTAAATTAATGGAAACCAGTAATATTTTTGGATATTTATTAATTAGTTAATGGAACTTTCGAACCAAAAAAATCACAAAAGACCTATTATGGATTCAACATTTTAAAATTCGAAATACTTTTGGATTTTACTCCGTTGGACAGTGTTATCAAACATTTGTCTTTGCCACTTCAACCGAAATTGCAAATTGGACTCTCAGTTTTTATTGGCAGTAAATGTGGCAAGTGTGACAATTTGTTGGTTTCAAAATGTCGAACAATTATCGTAATCGTTCAACCGCATGAATATTTATTTAGGAATATTTTTGTGGTGCGAATCATTTTAAAAAGGAGAGTGCAGTAGCTGAACTAATTTGCTTTAAATTGTTTTGTTATGTGAAAGCAATGACCACAATTCTCATTACATAAATATTATTTTATGTGCAAATATTTGAGAAATGATAAGAATATTAGGACTATTGCATATTTGGCATTTAGTCTGATACGGTGCAGTACACACGTGTACGAATGCTGAATGCTTAAATTATTTCTTTGGAAAATGAAAAAACACCCTTGAGCACTTTTCAGAAACAATCAAAAGTGGAAATGTTTCCTTTGAACCAACACTATCGTAGCCATACAGTATTTTATTAGAATCTGTCTGTTAATTTTTAACATACCTAAAGGCGCTTCATTCATGAATTTAACTCTGCTGCTGTATGGAGCATGCGCCATGCAGAAGGCTCCAATAGCAACAGATCTTTACAGAGTTTGTTGGGAAATGTTAAAATATTTTTCAGTAAGTATCAAATAAAACATAACAGCATCAACGATAAACGCTCAGTTCGGTTGGGTATAGTGAAGTGCAAGGACCTCGGGCGTAGTTTGGTCTGCTATTTAAACGATAACGAACGTGTGCCGTAAACACTTGTTGCCGTTCAAAAGTAAATTTTTCGAAATTCGTAGCAAAAAAAAACCCACGCATCAAATCGAATTAATTAAGTTCCAACGTAAAAACACCCAAACGTGATTACCCAAAACTCAATTAACACCAATTATTGCACAGATTTTTTTTGGTCCTCCTACGCCATGAAGCTTTTACATTTGCGGAATATTGTGAACTTTTCCAATTCCTTGAGTCCTCAATTGCGTTTCGAACTACACTTAATTTGTTTACTTTTCGTTGGGAGTTCGTGTGTCAATTCACAGGCAGACACCGAATCGTCGCTATTATCCGCCGCATCAACGCTACCCACAACGACACTACTTCCGGTTGTGAACTGTGGCAACACACAGAAAATGGTAGACGAATGCTTTAAGGATTTGCCGCCACATTTAATGGAATTTCTGCAGACAACAAAAATCGTTATCAACAAGGAGGAAATAGCATCGAAGTGCACGTAAGATGGATGACTGTGCGAGTGTGTGTGTGTGTGGGTGTGGGTGTGATTTGGTGTGTCATTTGCTGAAAACAAATTGGCTGTGAAATGGTGTAATTGAACGCTCAGCTCTTAAACGACAAATGAACTGTACTGTAATGGCCAACGTCGTTTGTAGTATAATATGAAAGGAAAGAGGAGTCTTGTTTATAGAAGAACGAAAACTTTGTGAAACAATAAAACTCCGTACTGTACTCGGTGGTTTATTAAAATTATAAATCTCCACCTTGAGCTCGTTTACACACTTAATTACTTGGCTGATTGCGGCAGCTGTGGCCACTACGGCTGATTTCAGATTAATTACCATCATTTGTCTGCTGATGACCGTCATCAATAACCACAACAGCAGCGTAGCGGATAAATTTTGCGAAATGCAATCAGGATTTCTTCTATTAAATAAACTCATTTGTACAAGTAATTATGAAGCGAAGAATCAATAACAAAAGCTAGGTGTACAAGACAGGAGAATACGTGAACTTTTCCTGGTAGCAGTTGCAAGTAACAATGTAGTCGCACCAACTGTCGAATACAAAAAAAATTGTTTGACGTTGGCATTACAAAATTAATGGGAATTTCGCAGACTGAAACTTGATGCGTATCAGAATTGTTGCCCAATTTTTACTTTGATTTGAGCAACGATTCCGAAAAATACCCTCCTGTCGACCAAAACAATATAAAAGGAATTGTTCAGCCCTACATTCCACATTTCTCTATATTTGAACTCCAAAGGAACGAACATTTCATTGGATTGCAAGGGTATACTTTTTGTAGTCTTAAATAAGCACCCATATAAGCCACAGTCTCTTCCTCTTGACTTTGACATGTACATATCTAAAACAACTTTAACGTCCTTCAACATGCCCCGAAAACGAAGTTATACAGGTACCATCTTTAAATTGTGCTTAGAATAGCCAGAAAAAATACTGACTTTAAAAAAAAATTTTTGAAAAAAAATGAAATACTTGATTTCGTGTTCGAGTAACCGGGTCTTCAATTAAACTACATACAATCTACTTTATTCAAAAAATTAAGTAAAACGATAAAAGAAATCGTTAAACGTTCAAGAAATTGTTCTTTAAATAATTTGCCAAATATTTTTCTTGCAAGCTACACCAAAAACCATATTGAATTAACACTTGTTTAACACTTTTTTTAACACTTTTTGTAGTTAATATTTTTCAACACAATATCTTAGACCGTTTTTAACATGAAGCAATGATTCTTAAGTGTTGATTAAAAAGGATTTTTGAAATTGCTGTTACCTGCAAGGTTTTCAAAACAATTTAACCTGAATCATGTTGAAAAAAAAACATGAACTTTTCTCTGAGTGTAGGTAATAATACGACCAGTGGGTTCAACTTCTGCTTTAGTACATTTTTTGCTTCGTTCAAAGTTTGGCCGCCACTGAACTAAAGCTACATATTTCTGCGGCGCTCACCAGGATATTATTTGTAAACAAATACTAGTCAAGTAAAACCTACGTACAAAATGGCTTTTAAAACTATTTTTTTTTAGCTTTTGAAATATAATTACAATTTTTATATTAACCCTTTTTCAAAGTTATTAAAGGGGTTTTTTACTTTTATAACAATAGAGCAATATTAATAAAAAACTACTATATGTATTTTTAAAAATTAAATTCAATTGTGTCGGACTTCGTAATGAATTTAACATCATTAGTAACATTATTTTATAGTTGAATTTTTTATTTCATAAATTGATTGTATCAGTGGCTGTAAAGTGCACACCATAGTCTAGCTTAAACCAAATATTATTTCTGAAAAAATTTATCATTTCATAACTTTTAATATATTTTATTCTCATTTTACAAAAACTCCCCTCTTTATTACCAAGCACATGCAATCAGTAAACATACATTTTTAGATAATAAAAACGATTCAAAATGTCATTTTGCATATTTATACCCCCACACTCACTGTGGCAGGGTATACTCACTTTGTCACAACGTTTGTAACGCCCATAAGGAGGCGTGTCCGGTATGGAAAAGTATATATATTCTTGATCAGTATCACCTCCTGAGTCGATTTAGCGATGTCCGTCTGTCTGTCCGTCTGTCCGTCTGTCCGTCTGTCCGTCTGTCCGTCTGTCCGTCTGTCCGTCTGTCCGTCTGTCCGTCTGTCCGTCTGTCCGTCTGTCCGTCTGTCCGTCTGTCCGTCCGCATGATAGCGGTCGCAGTTTTGGAGATATCGACTTGAAACTTTGGGTACATGTTTTTCTCGTGAATACTGAGATCAAGTTCGAGAATCAGCCAAATCGGACAAAAACTGGGCGTGGCTCCCATACACCGAAAAAAAATGTAAAAATTTTTTATTGTTGTATTCGATTGGAAATGTTTAGAAACGTATTTTTGACATGGTCCGAGGTTCCGAAGCCACATATATAAGGGTCTAAATGGGGTCTTGAGACCAATTTTTTTTTTTTTTTGTGGATTTAATTGGAAATTTTTAGAAATGGATTTTGGACATGGTCCGGGCTCCAAAACCACCTATAATTAGCTCAAAATAGGGTCTTGAGACCACAATTTTATATGTTCGAGGTACTTCTTCCTACTGTGTGGGGGTATTTCAACTTCGGTATAGCCGAAGATAGTCCACTCTCTAGTTTTTCCTATTTTAAAAACACTGACAAAAAAACTATCACAATAAATTGCGGGAAATTAAAAAACTTTTTCGGAGTAAAATTTTGTCAACCAAATGCTAAATAGATACGTGTTTGTGTTTCTACCAAATTGTTTTATTTCTAGCGTGTTCATATGTCAATTTTAATATGAAACAATGAAACAAAGCACAAAAATGTGTTCTCTATTTGCATAACATTTGTATAGTTTAAGGTACGCTGAATCAGTGGGGTGCTTTTTGAAGCTGCAATAAAATTGAATTGTGTAATGAAAAATAATACAAAATTGTATGTACAATTCAATTCAATTTTATTTTGTGAGTAAACTATTCTTTGGTCGGTACCAGCTGTTGCCATGGTGCAGCTACCAACGTCAACTGTCTCGCTGACGTAAAATGTGTAAACATTTTTAAAGTTTCAGGCAATAACAATTGGAATGCACATCTATTTGTGAAAACTATTTTAAGTCATAAATCGGAATCCTTTGAATGTGGCGTTTATTATGTATTTCCTAGTAGTGGAATATTCATCCATTTCTTAAGTACATTCTCATAGTTCAAAATGTATTGGAGAAACTAAGTAGTTTTTTAACAAAAGTGTTTGCCCCTCTCGCTGAAATCTTGAAATCCCTCGGCCCTCTAGACGATTCACTATAACATTTCTTTGTTCTTGTATGCCATTTAACAAAACATTAAGCTTGTCATTTGCTTTATTTAATCCAGCTTAAAACTTATTGAAAAACACACATGCACAATACATCAACGTCTTCCGAGAATAGCTTGATTAAGAATCACGAAATAGGATACTCTACACGTGTAAGGCTAAAATAGAACAGTTGAATTTTCTTTTAAATACAAATGAAAAATTAAGTTGAAGGTCATAAGGACGACAAGAATCTTTGAATGTGTTTAACAGCACAAAAACGAGGCCGGTGTTTTTGTTGATGTTCGCATTGCAATAATGAAATGCTTTAATCTTTCCTTTTCAGAGTTTTTGACCGTGGTATGAAGTGCTTTGACGATTATACGGCACGTTGTGTCTCAAATAGGAAAATTAGTCTTTTTAAAAATAACGTCGAAGGAGCGAGAAAGTTTTTCATAAAGTTTTGTGGAGATCCAGAATTTCAGAAAGGTAAGGAAACGAGAATAAAAAGAGGAAATAAAAAACAACAACCAACACAAAAAAGGTACAAAAAAAGAAAAAAATAGTTTGAATTTTATTAAATAAAATTGATTTCCATTGAATATTACTCATACGCCATGTATAACACAATGCGACAAATGGCATATACTGAATTAATATCTGAATTAATATGAAAACGTTTAAAATATATGTTAACCAATACATTTTTATAATATTTCAATTTAAATTTAAGGGAAATAATTGGTTTTTGCTAAAAAAAGATACATTGCCATACACGGCGTATGAGTAATAAAATCGCATAACTGAATTTTGCACATCTACCAGAATATATGGGAGTATTTCTTGGTACTGAAGTTGCGTCGAATGGTGTAATAGATACTCTGCCCTTCTTCCAATCTCTGAAACAACATATCACGAGGGATTTATGTCCTTTATCGAACCACAAAAAGAGGATGTTATGCGATGTTGACGTTATCGTCCTTAGTACGGGAAAATGAACTAGTTTAAGGGTATTCACATCGAGTATCAAAGTATCAAAAAGGCAGGTCTCATAATTTCTTGAATAACGAAGTATCAAACTAATCAAACCGTTGTAAATACCACTAATATCTTGAACTATTTTTCCAAATTTAATCCATTTCCATGCCAAAATTTAAAATAAAAAACTACTTTATTTCATGAATTATCAAATAAACGAATGTAAATAAAATAGTGTTTGCATTTCAGATGCGAGATAAGCGTGTTTTTCATCCAAATTTCCCATGTATATTGCAGCAATAAACTCTGCAATGTACATATACTTTACACATACACATTTTGGCTTCATATTTATCTCTTCCTTGAATCCCACATGAACCAATTTTATATGTTTGTAGAATCTTAAAAGCAATGCTTGAAACACGCACACCCACTCACTTCCTGCAGTGTTTACCAGTTATATCTCTTCGGTACTGTTACTTCCACATTCATTAATTACCGCCATTTGAAAGGCACTTTGCGCATGGTTAGTGTCCCATTTAGTTTGGCCACATTTTCTACTTTCCGCATTCCACTTTCTACGTTCCGCAGTTTATCCAACCGACTACTAAGCCACCATAATTTCATTTTGTCACACGTGCAGATTACTTGCGGCACAAGGACTGCTTCTCGCACATTCAAGAGGACTGGATGCGTTGCACGAAGAACTTTCAGAACATACTCAGCGAAGAGCTGCATGTGGAAAGGACAAATGTGACCAACAAGTTCATGGAGTTCTGTTGGTGAGTTCTGATAATTTTTGACATTTAAGCTGTTATGGTAATTCATGCTGAGGCAGGCGTTGTTGTGCTTAATTATGCACCCAACTTTAAATTCTTCTTTATCGGTCGCTCTCTCTCTCTCTATCACACAGCGCCCGCTATGCATATGAGAATTGCATCTACAACAGTGCACGCTACAAGTGCTACAAGCACTCGGCCAAGTTTGCACGCGACACCGCCAAGATGCTGTCCGATGAGAAACATTTCAGCAATTGTCGACAATATGAAACGGCCCTGTGCAATGCCGGATGTGCGGTGAGGCCTTTGCTAATGAGCGTGCTGGCGTTGCTGCTGCTCAAGATGAAGTTGTTAATTGAGTTTGTGTTGCCGCAACCATAAGTAAATCAGTGTCACATTGTACTTGTACGTAGAATAAGAAGAACATAGAATACATAACATGTTGGAAATTAGTTTAGTTCGAAGTAAGTAGCTCATTTTCAGCAGACTGTCACTGGTGCAGTAAGCACAACATATCGTGTGTGTGTGAGTTTGCTACTGTCAACATGTTTTACTTTGTAAGCCTTTTGTTACTTATTCCATCATTAACTGTCAACTGTAGTAGTAGTAAACCTACTCTAATTTGCATTTCTCGCAAAGAATTGAATTGAATTTTGCATTTACATTTTTCAATATGAATTTTAAGAAAAAGAAAACAAAAACTGTTTGCATTGAAATTTAAAGATGCGCAATAAATAAAAGATGTCCCACCACACAAATGTGTTTATATGAAATGAATTTGATTAATTGGGGACATTTCATCATCAGCAGCAGTAAATATCGGGCACAACAACCATTGTGGCAATGCTGTGGCACGTGTTGTGGTTTTTGTTGTTATTAAAAATCAATAATTTATGACATATGAAGGGTATGTGAGGCCACACGATTTCTACGAACTACACAACAAACCACAAGGTAGAAAACTTTTACGCATAGTAATTCCATTTCAGTGTTGTTATCCTTTTTGTGTTTGCCATTATGCGGTTGGAACATCTCCTAAGTGTGTTAGGAAGTATGCGCATGAGGTTGTAAGTTATGTCGGTGATAACGGATTTGAATTTGTATTTCCCAAACCATACACTTTAATCTGGAACTTTCGAATGTATGTGAATACATTTGTCAATGCTTGTAAGTTCATAAGTAAAATAATATGTAAGGGTAGTCATATACAGAATCATAAGCAATAATTTGTCTTAAATTATTATTTGGGACTGAATTATTTGCATGTAATAAACCAACATGGTGTCCGAATATGCCTTCCGCAGGACGATTGCCTTTCTTAACTGTTCATGATAATCGCAAGTGAAATGAAACAAATACAAATACAAATACCAAATCGATGAATGAAAGTATTTTTTTTTTTCAATATGGATATGAAATTCGAATCCGTATCTCACATGCGTATTTGTACTGATTTTTTTTTTGCGATCAAAATTTGAAGTAATAATTTCAGATTGAATGCGAATGCTTCACGGGTGCGGAGCTCCGCCATATGCCTAGTTCAAAATAACTTTCGTTGGATGATATGAAAATCATATTTAAATTATGCAATATTCAACATATGAGAATATCAATACCGAACAACATCATAACCAACAGCTATTCTGGAAATCAGTGCATTGCATTTCTGGAATTATTGAATATATGTAGATGGAAAAATAAATATAAATTGGTTTTCTTATGAAGACCAAAAAAAATAATATTTCGAACAAATTAATTTCAAAGTTTTTCATGTCGTATTTATGGCTTCAGTTTTATTTAATAAACAATATTTAAATTTGGGAGAAATTATGAAGAAGAGATGAACACCCTTTACAAACGAGTACGATAACTTTTTCGGTACACTTTGAGCTTTCCTATAAACCTTGAACACCGTATGTGCAGGAAAAGCGAGATAAGTGGGCTGAATGGCATATGGGGCGTATGAGTAACTTGATTTACAAAAATGGCCAGACACTTGCAATTTATTCTTGCCCTGCTTTTAGATCATATAGAATCTTATAGGTGACAACTTTTATCAAATAGTAAAGTATATCATATAACCAAAATATTTCTTAAAATCCCTTCAGCATACAAATTTACTCTCTACATATTGACACTCTTCTTTTTATTTTATTTTAATTAAATCACATTACAATTTACAATTTCTCAATTATTTCTCGGTTTATTTAAGTTCCGATTAAAGCACGTGTATGGTAAACACATTCTATGACACGAAACATTGTAAATTCCTCGAAATATACTTAAGGTAAGCGCACACTATGTCAAATGCGTGTCAAAATGTTCTACTAGCTGCACGCAAAACAATTACCAATGCAAATAATTGCAACCATGCTCCTTACGACACGGGTGATAAGAATCCCTTATAATGCCTTTGTCATCCAGCCACTGATTGCATTGCAGGCGGTTAGCTTGTAATTGCGAAATTTCTGCTTGAGGAATTCCCCAGATAGTTCCTCGTGATGGCCTAGTATTTAATTGAAAGTACTTGAGCTTTGATGAAAGCATAACACAAAGTACATACATATTTGCCAAGGAGCACCGAAATGGTTTTTTTTAGTGCAGATTATGTGGTAGAGTGAAAAAAAGGAATAGAAAAAATATTTCAATGAAAAACTTCTCACTCTGAAAAGGTTGTCTTTGGATCTTTTATATTTCTTTGTCAACTTGTTGCTCAAGACAATAGAAAAATGAAAGTGAAGATAACCAACCTGTAGAGGGAAAAGTATAAGTGAACAAAAAAATTTAACTGAAGTCATTGATGTAGGGTATCTTGTTGGAGAGAATTGCCTAAAATGTTTCTTTGATGCTTTTCTTTAAAGCTTAATGACTGCTAAAAGTTAAGAAAGAATACAATTTTTATTTTCATCCCATAAAAAGACCTTTATTGTGAGCTGAAATTAATTATAACCACAAGGGGCAATTAACGTTACAGCATGTATGATGAAGCCTTCAAGGTGCAAATAAAATATATACATAAACATATATGTATTTGTAATAACGATGCTGCTGAGCTACTGGCGAAATATGCACGTGCATTTACTTTGTGTCATTGCTGCTTAAATCGGGATTTATGGTTAAAATTTTCATTTTAAAAAAATGTTTACAATGTGTAAGTAATTTAATGTAAGTAACTTTTCCCACTTAGTTAAATTGGCCGAAAAATGGTATGGTTGCTTTAATATTAAATTGAATTAATTTATAAAATGTGAGAATTTAGGGTTACAAGAGCTAGGTACTCTTTTTTATTGAAGCATTTACAATTATTTACAATATTAATTCAATGTTTTCAAAATTCACTGAATTCAATGTCATTGAGTTGTATAGCCCAAAATCCAGTGTGTTAGGCACTGTGGACATGTTGTCTTCTGTATGGATAATGTATTAGTTTCGTTTGAGACGTAAGGAATTCAGAGGTCTAAGATCTTTCTAGCAAGAATGTTTGGGTGAAACATGAGCGTCTGCTTGCACTTCGAGGTAAGTTTAGTCTTTTACTGTATTCGAATCACTGTGGATCTTAGTGTTTTTGTTTGGCAATTTTTCAAAAGATTTTCAAAACAAATTTTTTTGGTTTTTCAGCTTACTAAAAAATGTTGGCCTGTGTAATAACTACATTTTTTACATACCATATTTTACATACCAAATGAAACTTTTTAATATGTAAATTCAATTAAAAGAGTTACAGAAAACTTATATTTGCGCGCGTATTGATTATAATTCTGTAAAATTATATCAATGCACAATTTAATTAATATTTCAGAAGTGTTGTTGAATTTCTGAAGAATCATTAACAGAAGATTTTTCAGCGGGAAAATGGATGATTAAATAATGAAATGCCAAAAAGGTTGAAAAGTTAATTGGATAATACTGGAATATGTTTACCATGAAGCAACTCTTCAACTTAATAGTATGCTGGTTCATGGCAACGAACCAAGGCATAAATGAAAATGCAAGTAAGACTTGTACTATTAAAGACTTCACCTTAACACGGGTCGTTATCCATACAACAAAAATTTATTGGAAAAATCCACCATTTCAAAGATTACCTCAAAAGAGTTTCAGTGCAAAAAAAATGTTTACAATAGGCAAAGTTTCATGGAGTTCAGAAAAAAGTTCGGAAATTAGATAATTTTTTAACCATGATTTTCTCTAACCGATTAAAGTGTCCTTGAAAGGTATTGATAGACCTTTAAAATAGTTTTAAGGCTTTTATTATAAACAATTTGAAAAGTGCTGAAATTTATTTAAAACTGCATTTCGAATACTTTCTTGGTGTTACTTTATGTAATTTTAACCTTTTTCACTGTAACTTTTTTGATAATGGATTAAACTTAATACATCACAGGCGAAAGTTTAATGGATTTTTAAACTCTTGCAGGATAAGAAATAAAAATTGAAATGCAGGATGTTTTAAATATTGTAAATGACTTTTCCAGTTGAAGGAAGTATCGCCGGTACCCTGAAAAATAAAGTACTCGTCGATACCTTTCCAATGATATATCGCTTTAGTCGATCGGCCTAAATGGATTTTTCTTCATTTGAAAAATCCATTTAGGCGGTTTTTTGCGCATGTAAACATTTTTTTCATCTTAATTGGAAAATGTAGCTTATCACCGAATTTTCTCTCACCATTCTTTCATAATCATTGCCATGCTCACCTTAATACGCTACCGCAGTCTTCAGCCAAAGTCCTTCGCATGTCGCTGAGCCTGTAAAAGTTACCACAGATACTTTGATGTCATCTGTGTGGGATTTCATTCAGCATGACAAATGATTGAAGAGCCCCTCTTATGGCCTACGTGAATTTTATGTTTGCACATTTACTTGTGCTCTCGGCTGTCTAATTAATTTGGCGTAAGAAGTTAAACATTTTTGAACTTAAAATAAACCGAAACTTTCAACTTGAAAACCTGCTGTCCCATGTCTACTTCAGACTTAAGTTGAGGTAAAATTGGGGCAGCTGTCTGGAAATATTCGCATATCGTGTGCGAGCACCCTTTCGCAGAATCAACAATTAATTCTGCCATTTCAAGCGCGCACAAAAACGGAACAGGAGCGGGAAAATATTTTCGACATTTTGACTGAAGAACACGTTGAAGTGGCGGTGAAAGTGTTGAGGGAGTGTTGAGAGAGAGTGCAATTAATTAAAGACTATTTCAATTTAAATTAAAAACTCTTTTATGGTATTTTAGAAATTTATTTAATTTTTTTTTCAAAAATGTCATTGAACTTTTCTCTGTACAAAGTTGGTTCAGTATGGTTTCCGACTACTTTAGACGACAGGCTACTTAAATCATTTGTATTTATTGACAGAGCCCCAAAAGAAGAAGATACACTCGTTGTCAATTTTTACACCCCAGGGCAAGCGACCTTACTTTCATGCTTCTTCGCTAAGCCGATAAAACATAAAGGTTGCTGTAGCCATCTTGAATATTTCCGTACCGCATGGAGTCTCGCATTATTTATGCCCAAAAGTGTCTTTGCATATTTTATAAGACCGAGTGGGGGGGTTGTAGAGGCTCAGAGGTGGCTGTCATTTGAAATGTTTGTATGCGTATTTCAATGTACATAAAGCTGAGACAAGAACAGCAACAAATTGAATTTTTTGCATTGGAAACTGCCAGCTTAAAATGATTTTATTCCACGAGAAGTAGGTGCAAAAGTTAAGTTGACCAGATTATCAGCTTTATTAATAAACATTTTAAATTTCAAAGAATTTCCCTCCTTCGGTGGCTGTCGAAATTTATTAGACAATTTTAATTTGTTTTTTGTCATTTTTTTAGACTTAATTCACATTCTCCAGAAATGTAATTTTATATCCCAAAAAGATAATTTTTTTCTGATTTTAAAAGAAATGTACTTTTAAGAGAAATGTCCAATTGTCAGTTGCAAGAGTTTAATTTGCCTTGAATGATTTCTCATTCTGGCACTTGAATACGATATTTAACAGTGAATACGGTATTTAACTGTGAATATGCATGCGTCAACATAAATGAAATGAAAATTTCAAGAAAGTGTTACGAACGCTTACGAAGCAATTAAAAAATACCGGGAAAATACACCAAAAAGTATCGATAATCTAGACGGGATTGGCACAAGACAAAAAATAAAATTCTCAGAAAAATTCAGGAGCTTTTTACTTAAAATTTTCTATGGTTCTTAGAATCAATTGCAATGTTGCGTTTGACATGATCCCAAGGTATTACCGATAAAGTCACTACAAGCAAAAGTTAGTGGAGTTTTATGATTTCTGCAGTAGTGCAGAAAACAGAACCAATTAAAAATGTTTTTTTTCTTTGTGTGGATAGACAATATGAATCAGATACACGGAAACAGACCAATGCAGTGAAGGCTGAATTAAGAAACTAATAAGCAGTAGATCAAAGGCGACTTATATACACCCTCCACACAATGGGAGCTTCAAAACAATTCTTCTTGTATCTTCACAACTCCCTGAGGCTTGGTATTAACAACACAGCACACCTAAGCTTGTAAACCATTTTGAGAAATATTTCACTTGTATGGGAGGCAGGTGTGGTAGCTGGTCAATTCCATTCACTTGCAATACGAGATCCTGCTGGAACGTAAGAAAGGTAACCGAAAATTTTGATCTTCTCTCACTTTTAGTTCCTTTAATCGTCCTTTTCAACCACAACAACAGCCAAACGAAGCGACGCAAAAAACTGAATCAACTGAGAAGATGACACTGGTTAAACTTACGATGTTACAAACTTCCGAACAAAGGGACTACCCTTACCTCATAAGGTGTGGGGTAATCTTTCCTCTTATATAAAATGATTTGTGAGTATGTGGATTTGTATGTTTGTTCCCTAATAACTTAAGAAATACTTGACCGATCTTATACAAATATTGGGTAATTTAATTGAACTCGGCATAGGATTTTCATGGCAAATATTATTCGGAATGTTTAACAGATATCGCTGATATTTTGTATGTGGAATTGGGTGATGATTGGGGCAGAGAGACCCACTATGAAAATGTACAGGAGATCGACGATATTTGCGTTGGTTTGTGAATGGGCCGAGGTATGACTGTGAAAATGTATCAAGTAAAAAAATCCTTCACATAGCCTTTATACAATGACATGAAAATACCAAATTATTGCGAACGAAGCCATGGGGTATAATCTAGTAAATCATAAATAAAAACCAAACAACAACCAAAACAGATTTTCCTTACTGAAAAGCAAATTGGAAGGAAGACAAGTAAATCGAAAAATACCTATGCCCCATTGTCTTATTTCTGTATATTGAATTTCAATGTAGAATTTTCGTTATTAATTAGTTTCATACGACACATTGCACTGCTAAAGGCCTACTATCTACTCTGGCATCTGTAGAAATTCAACTTCTGACACAAACAAGTACACACACATATATACGCATACCAATACTTCGCTTCACAGAGTTTCATGTAACCCTTTTCCACACAATGATATTAGGCACATCGATTTTTCACACAACAAAAGCACCTGTTGCAAAGCAACATTGAAAGCATTAGAAAGTATTACGAAAAATGATATGCTAATGCGTAAAAGCAAAATGTAAAAGCATGGATAGCATACTCCCTTGAATTTCCGTTTATATTTTTACTAACATTTATTTCAAAATTGGATTTATTTCGTAAAAGCAAAATGTTAAAGGATGGACCGAACATTCCTTTGAATTTCAGTTTACATTTTTGCTGACATTTACTTCAGAATTGGATTTATTTCCGAAGAAGTCTTCAGAAGTCTTGTAATAGTTTAATGCATTCACATACTGATTTATACTCTACGAAGTTAGCATATCATGAAAGTAAAATAACCAATTTCAATAGCATTGACGAATGGACTGAGAGAAGATTAGTTTACTCTCCGAATGTGACAAATCTGATTTGAATTGCTCAACAATGTATCAACACTTCCTGGAGACTGCATTGCCTTTCACATACAGCACATGCCTTTGCAGGGTTTTTTCGTATGGATATTGGAAAATGCTACTTTCAGTGCGTTTTCACGGAACTCAGTTTATCCACACTCCGGATATTCACGTGCTGTATGCATGAAAAATTGAATAATCCAAAATTCTTTGGAAATTGAAAAGGAAACCATTTGGAAAGGAAAATTTCAGGCAGGTTTAAATTCATAAAGAGATGAACTGCCGTTTATAGGATATGTTTGTAAATATTGACAGTTTATTTACGAATTGTTTTTTGTTTACTAATTTTTAGAGGAAATTTCGATTTCAATGTTTTTCAAGTCAACATTCGCATGTGTGGAAATTTTTTGGTATGCGAAAAAATAAATTACTTCATGATAATATGGCGCGTGCGCGCTATTGAACTGGATGGATGTTAAATTGATGGCATATCGTGAATAAAGCCAATTTGTTTACATAAAAATATTATGTTATTGGTTGCGTTGCGTTGGAAGTTTAAGCAAAAAAAATATTTTTTTTTTCATTTTGCCGCCATCAGCTGAAAGCCATACACTGCGATAAATTGAAAACATAACAAGTGAGTAAGTCTCAGTCAGGCAAATTCGACTTGTATGTACTCTACTCCTAGTAGAACCGTAAACAGTCGAATAAGCGGAACGAAAGAAAAACACCGGATACAAAATGTTTATGACAAACCACCTTATGGTGGTTTCGCCGCCATCTTGGATTCGCCATATTCAACTTTAAAATTTCTACACTCTAAAATATTTGTTGAAAATTGGTATTGAAACTATAGCAAATTTTTGCTGAATTTTCGGCTGTTGGGTAAATTTTGTGACTTTTCTGCTTATTTCATACAAAAAATCAGGAATAGCCTAATTATAGATACAAATTAATGTAAAACTAAAATATGCAAACAAAAATACTTAACTTTCAATACAAATGTTGAAAAAATGTGTTGAAATAAAACACTTGCCTAATTCTCTCCACACGAAAAAGTATAAGCAAATCATTTATGTAAAAAAATGCTTATTTCTAGACTTAAACGAACACAGTTTCTCTCAGTTCTCTCACCAGCTCTCAGTTGTCAGTTTTGATGTCAACTTTCCTGCGACACAGTCGGTGCGGCTCAGTCGGTTTCCTTTTTTTTTATAAATAGTTATTTATTTGTTAACTGTTGAGGTATCTATAAAATGTATAAGTGCATCCGTAGTAATGAAACGCATACAAGTGTTCTGTAAATTTATGTGAATTTATTGCATATAATTCGAAAACAATTTATAATCATGTGCTCAAACACTTTTCCCATTACAAAAGAAATAAGTTGCCCAATGCACACGTGCGCATTTCTGGTGGTTCAAATTAGATTTAAGTATTTCGTCAAGATTGAAATGAAAGCATGTGAAATTCTAATACTCAAAGTGAAATAAAATAAAACAAAACAAACCAAAAGTCAAAGCGTTTTAATTCCATATTTGTAGTTTAGTTACAAGGGAAGGGGGAAGAAAAATAGCTATTTTGCAAATTTCTTAAATTTACACATTTCTTTGCCCAATGTGTCTCTCGCTCACTGGGCAAAGAAATGTGTAAAATGCGAGCGCATAAATGTAAAAAAGCACGTATGTGACTTTAAGCATTTTCAGTTCGAAATGTGTTGCCGACGATAGTAGCAGTAAAATTCAACAGAAATCGTTTAGAGTGTACATCAAATTGGAAATAAGCGACTACAAAAATTCTTTTACACCAAGTCAAACTCCAGCGTCAGGCAGCCCATAGCCTCGCAAGGCCGAAAATAATCATATTATTCACACAGAAACGGTCGGCAATTCAAACGCACGCGAAAGCTTTTTGATCAAAGCATGCTTTAACTGCTGTCAGACTCTGCTTGACCGTATCCAAGCACATAACATTTTTGTGTGCGTGCGTTCGGTTTTGCCTAGTGGTGTCCAAAAGCAGGCAATTACATTTTTCGCCTATGTTTCAGATCATAAAGCGAAATCTCAACTGAGGCTGAATGATTTCGCTCGTGCATGTACTTATATCGGTGTGAAAGCATGAAAAGTGGTGGCCGTAGCTTAGAAAGTAGAACATATGACTTACGATCTCGAGGGTCGAGTTCAATTCCAGTCTGGGGAGAAAAAAAAAATGCCCGCAGGGCTTCACTTTCCTTTAGGAAATGACACTAAACTGTCCCCCCTTCAACTCACTGAAACGATTTCGTGTCTACGAATTAAAGAAACGAAGTCGTCGCGTGAGATGTTACAGCTAGAAGTTCGGCCAAGATCCCACGAGGGTCATAGTGCCACGTATTTTGTACTTTATTTATTTAAGCACTGCAGAAGGGCTGCACTCAAACACCCTTTTGAACTGCACTGATCTAATGGATATAGGGTAATTAGTCCGTAAATGGATGTAGGGTAATTGACTGAATTCCCTTTCCAGCTGGATTTGCAGCATTCAGTGCTTCAGTTTTAATATGCAAAATGGTAGAAAACAATTTTTACGCTAAGAACTAAAACAAAAGCAGCAGATGAAAATCAAAATTAAAATATGTACATGGAAAACAATTTTCTATAGGACAGCTGAAAGGTCATGCGTTAGCATCATGAGTAAAAACTACAAACAATTTTTTTGTTCCTCTAGAAACCGAGCAAAACAAAGCAAAAAACTTCAGCAAATTAAGCTGCCACACAAGACAAAAAGTGTTTGCTGCACCAAATATGTAACACAAATGGCTTACTAAAAGTGATAGCAAAAAAAAATTTACTTTTGATAAAATGTATTAGACCAAATAAAAACTTTTCGACACATAATATTTTTCAGAAACTTTTTTCATAGGTCGGCTTACGGAACATGTATACATCCAATGAATAAAATATTTGTTAATATTACCTCGAAATTTGGTAATAAAAAAAATATATAAGATCCCTTGCCTATAATATTTCATAATCATTGTATAATCGAATTGAATATTCCACTTTTAATGCATTTAACTGTCAATTGCGTATTTAATTTCGTTAAATGTCTTCTCTGTTCTCATCATTATAAGCAAGCGTTTGTTCGATGCGTTATGGTACAACACAGTGCTGGTTCACATTACATGCTCATAAAGCAAATTAGCAGCAAAAGGCAAATTGCCTTTTAAAACGAGAAGAATAGGAAAATATCAGGTGTAGTTATGGGAAGAAAGTGGAACTCTACAAAAAGGAAATTGAAATAAATTGCAATAGAATGCCTTCACTTAAATTCGCAGAAAATCTTTTATTTTGTTCTCATTTTTCATTCATTCAACTGTACGTTGATGGAGGAAGACAATACATGAGGCTGTACAATATTAAGTGAATGTGACACACTTTTCAAGAAATTATAGGTGAATATAGGATACTAATCGTAGTGAAATTCAACAAATTTAATAAGTTTTTTTCTTTAAAGTTAACAATTAGTCAGCTTATAGCGAAAATTTCCAAATAACTTCATATGAAAAAATGTTACGTATACGCTCAGGTGTACGCCATATCAATTGACTATGCCAATGTATTCACTTCATTTCTTCTGAGCGCCTTCATTTGCTTTAGACAATTTCTTTGCTAACTTAAACACACACACACACTTATTAAGAGAGTAATACTATTACCAGGCAACAAAGCATTTTAAAATTGAATTCTCATGTAGGCAGAAATATATTTTTAGATTTTTCTGCTATATATTTTTTGCGAAATTTAAACTTTAGTTTCATTCAGTTCCACTACTGGGAATGCTGGCATTATTAAAAAAAAAACTCCTACGCCCACTTTGATACTATTCGCAACTCTCCTTTGCAGTTGTTGTCTCATTCTGTGTAAAAAAAAAAAAAATAGCCAATCGGTATGGCATAGGGCTCCATATTACGGTATCTGAATTTGTTCTTTTTGTTGAGGCCACGGTTGTTTGACTTTAAATTGTAAATACAATGACAGCTGCTTGTTGCAACATTTACCAGGAAAAGTATTAAAGTCGTGCGGACAGCTAAAATGTAAGTATCTACTCCCTTAAAGAGTGCAGAAAAGTAAATGAGAGTGAACGTAATTCAGATTGCTTTGCTAATGGAAATTTGTGTAAATCGGTGTTTGGCATAAGATAATTGTTTATTTCGCAAACCGTCTAAATGAAAAATTATCCACTACATACACTCTAAACGATTTCTGTTGAATTTTACTGCTACTATCGTCGGCAACACATTTCGAACTGAAAATGCTTAAAGTCACATACGTGCTTTTTTACATTTATGCGCTCGCATTTTACACATTTCTTTGCCCAGTGAGCGAGAGACACATTGGGCAAAGAAATGTGTAAATTTAAGAAATTTGCAAAATAGCTATTTTTCTTCCCCCTTCCCTTGTAACTAAACTACAAATATGGAATTAAAACGCTTTGACTTTTGGTTTGTTTTGTTTTATTTTATTTCACTTTGAGTATTAGAATTTCACATGCTTTCATTTCAATCTTGACGAAATACTTAAATCTAATTTGAACCACCAGAAATGCGCACGTGTGCATTGGGCAACTTATTTCTTTTGTAATGGGAAAAGTGTTTGAGCACATGATTATAAATTGTTTTCGAATTATATGCAATAAATTCACATAAATTTACAGAACACTTGTATGCGTTTCATTACTACGGATGCACTTATACATTTTATAGATACCTCAACAGTTAACAAATAAATAACTATTTATAAAAAAAAAGGAAACCGACTGAGCCGCACCGACTGTGTCGCAGGAAAGTTGACATCAAAACTGACAACTGAGAGCTGGTGAGAGAACTGAGAGAAACTGTGTTCGTTTAAGTCTAGAAATAAGCATTTTTTTACATAAATGATTTGCTTATACTTTTTCGTGTGGAGAGAATTAGGCAAGTGTTTTATTTCAACACATTTTTTCAACATTTGTATTGAAAGTTAAGTATTTTTGTTTGCATATTTTAGTTTTACATTAATTTGTATCTATAATTAGGCTATTCCTGATTTTTTGTATGAAATAAGCAGAAAAGTCACAAAATTTACCCAACAGCCGAAAATTCAGCAAAAATTTGCTATAGTTTCAATACCAATTTTCAACAAATATTTTAGAGTGTACTACAAAAAACTGAAATAAGCACTTAACTCTGTAGCAACTAAAACAATGTTGCCAGACCTTTAATCAAAATCA
This sequence comes from Heteromyza rotundicornis, assembly GCA_951394025.1. NCBI lineage: Eukaryota > Metazoa > Arthropoda > Insecta > Diptera > Heleomyzidae > Heteromyza > Heteromyza rotundicornis. Next base: position 66,902,150 of record OX596012.1, read on the forward strand.
CCCCAAATTTATATTAATTTAATGTAACTCAAACCATTTTCGACATGAACGTTGGTTACGATGTCTTGCCGGTAAGGTTGCTATTATGCATATTTGTTGTGAAACAAAAAACTGCCAACGAAATTCTTCGCAAAACGAAATAAATCCCCTTCCTCATGCGATTGAAATTTCTCCGCATACTGGGGAACTCCCCACAATCTGGCATCATTTAAAATCAATTTTGGTAGGACTTCATGTCTGAAACGGTCCTGTGGTGATGCGTTCTGCTGCCTGCTGTGTATTACGTTCACCATCAATCGAGTAGCATAATGAATAGCAAATTGAATGGTTTTTTTATAGATTTTTTTATTAAATGTGTTGCATGCACACGTGCTACTTGTGAATTTAATATGATTTAGGAACATAGGAAAAATTTTATTCATTTCAACTTTGATTCACCGAATTATCTTAAACGTTTAATAAAAATATCGAAAGTCATTTGATAAATATTTCAATTACACAGTTAAAAACTCAAATATTTGTACCCACCTCAATTGTGAAATCAATGCGTCAGCTGACAAGGGAGTCCTTATTGTCAGTCACACAAAGTCGTTTGTTAGTCTGTGTGTCATTTGAATATTAATTAATTATGTGGAAATGTTTTGTGTCCACACGACACGTGTCCCACCTCTTTTTTTTATACCCCCACACTCACTGTGGCAGGGTATACTCACTTTGTCACAACGTTTGTAACGCCCATAAGGAGGCGTGTCCGGTATGGAAAAGTATATATATTCTTGATCAGTATCACCTCCTGAGTCGATTTAGCGATGTTCGTCTGTCCGTCTGTCCGTCTGTCCGTCTGTCCGTCCGCACGATAGCGGTCGCAGTTTTGGAGATATCGACTTGAAACTTTGGGTACATGTTTTTCTCGTGAATACTGAGATCAAGTTCGAGAATCAGCCAAATCGGACAAAAACTGGGCGTGGCTCCCATACACCGAAAAAAAAGGTAAACATTTTTTATTGTTGTATTCGATTGGAAATGTTTAGAAACGTATTTTTGACATGGTCCGAGGTTCCGAAGCCACATATATAAGGGTCTAAATGGGGTCTTGAGACCAATTTTTTTTTTTTTTGTGGATTTAATTGGAAATTTTTAGAAATGGATTTTGGACATGGTCCGGGCTCCAAAATCACCTATAATTGGCTCAAAATAGGGTCTTGAGACCACATTTTTATATGTTCGAGGACAAAAACTGGGCGTGGCTCCCATACACCGAAAAAAAAGGTAAAAACTTTTTATTGTTGTATTCGATTGGAAATGTTTAGAAACGTATTTTTGACATGGTCCGAGGTTCCGAAGCCACATATATAAGGGTCTAAATGGGGTCTTGAGACCAATTTTTTTTTTTTTTTTGTGGATTTAATTGGAAATTTTTAGAAATGGATTTTGGACATGGTCCGGGCTCCAAAATCACCTATAATTGGCTCAAAAATAGGGTCTTGAGACCACATTTTTATATGTTCGAGGTACTTCTTCCTACTGTGTGGGGGGGCTATTTCAACTTCGGTATAGCCGAAGATAGTCCACTCTCTAGTTTTGTTTGCATTTCACATGTCAGTGTTTTTGAATGTTTGAAAGGAAATCAAACAATGTCAAAGGATCCTCTTATTGAACTTCAGAGCTTCAGTTGACTGTCATTGAGGTTCTCCAAAAGTAATGTGAAATAGCCAGTCTAGATAATAAAAAAATAATTGTTAGGGCAAATAAATGTATGCATGTATACATTTTTTCGAAGTAAATTTTTTAGTGGAAATCAATAAAATAAAGCCATAAGCACATGCGTACTAAATATTAAAGCTGAAATGATGCCGGTTCTTGCAATTGTAATATTGTGAGAACACAAATTTCCAGTGTCCTATTGCGTCTGTTGATGTCGAGAGAGCAAATATTTAACAGACATGATTGTGCATTGCAATCAAATTTTCCTGATAATTCAAAAAACTTTGAACTACATGTGAAATGAATGCTTGCGGTTGCGGCTTGTGGTTTGATTCAGTGACATACAAATGACATTTCAAGTTAAATAAAAAAATGTTTCTTTGATGATAATTTGAAAGAAAAATAAGTTCAGGTAAAATTATCCAGAAAGCGATTAGCCTTTTTAATAAAAAAAATTTTATAATTTTAATTCAAAGAATTTTTCATTTAATTAAAGAGTAAAGGCGTACGGTATCTGTACGTGCAATGGTATTATTATGTTTTATATTTGTCCTTATTAATTAAGTTCTCCAGATGTTTAATTTAAAATGTTGCGGTCATTATAATATTTTTTTTATTTTATCAAAAATTGCTTCGATAAATAACTAATAGCTTAAGCCTTAAAAATTAGTCTTTAAATGGAAATGGATTAGCAGTTTCTTAAGGAAATAATCTACCAAATGTGAATGACATTTTCAGTTTAATTTAATTAAATTTTTTTTGCCCATTCATTTCTGAAAATAATTTTCCATTTGCTGCCTATTTTATCATAAGGAAATTTTGTAGGTACTTCCTTCCCACATGCGATAGGATAATTAATATTGATGAGCAAAACGTATTGATCTTTGGGTAAGTAAAATACTTTGAAAAGTTTAACATTTGCCAAACTAACTTATGCTGTAAGCAAATCTAATTGAACATTAAGACCTTAGTAAGGGTGAGAAAATCATTAAATTTGTAATTTAAACAAAAATATTGGCAAATTTTGACTTAGCACAACAATTGCCTAAATACTGAAGAAAATATTTAACATTTCCGACTGAGTTAATTGCTATCATAGTAGAAGGTTCATTTGTCAATATGTCGTATTGCTTTGCCCTCAATTAAATGCTCCATTTGATTTTTGTGTTTATCCATTTTTATTTCTACTCACTTTTACTTTTACTCGCAAAATGCGGTTGGTTATTTTCTTGACCTTGGCATAAAAACCATTTCCGCTTTCTGTGGCCACATCAAACCATTGTCTAGGCGGCACGTGCTTCTGGAAAGGAAACTCATTTGTTTTTAGTGGCCTCTTGGAGAAAAGGAATAAATTCCAATGGCCCGGAGAAACATAATATTTGAGGCTGCTTAAGACTTGCATTGAATTCGGTTGCTTAAGAAGAGCGTGTGGATGGCAGCTACGACCGTGTCGTGTGCCCAAAATGGTCACAAAACAGCAAATATATAGCGTAGAAAGTACTCAAATGCTGATAAAGTGTAGAATAAGATATTCTTGCATTTTTATTCAGGCGACCTTGTGGTTAAAATGTTTACAAATTGTGTTCGCGTGTACAGCTAATATGATGTCAATTGTGTTTCAACCAAGCATCAAACTTAAAAGAACCTACAAAGATAGCAAGACTACCGAGTTCATTAACGACATACGCGACTGTACCGTGTCTTTCCGGCTGTCTGTCTGTCTTTTTTTATGTCTGAGGCAACTCTTTTTTTTCTTATAATTGCATGGGTTCGGTCTCGAGCGAAGCTGTGCACATAATCTAGTATTTAAATATTTACACAAGTATGCACAATTTATAATTATTTTGCATTAGCTTTTAAGTGCCACAAATTCAAAGTAAACATGAAAATTGCAGTTGGCGGAAAGCATCTAAGATTTGTGAATTATTAAAATTTAAAATTTTCCGACACTCTCAAGTTGTATTTAACTCTCAATTTCCTAGAGAGTTGTACTATTCGAAAAGCTCAGCTGAGAGAGCTTTTTGTGTTACCATAAGTGGTTGCAGTTACAGCTAGTCAACACAGCTAGTAAAAGCTTTTTAAATATGCTATAAAAGATAAAGTTATGGCAAACAAATTTTCCAATGGTGTAAAGATGAAGTGGCGTATACGAAAAGCTCTTTGGTAATATAAGACGAAAGTTCAGAAGAAGGAGTTTGCAAATTGAGTTTTTCTCGTTGTGTAGTTTTATGGAAGTTTATTCATTTAAATTTTAAAAACATTTTATTGTTACTGATGCCAAACAAACTGTGAAATCCAGGACTTTACCTAACCTAACTTTTCAAGATCGTCAAGAATTTGAATACTGGATTTTATTAATATTCGCTCAATGGTCCAAAATTCTTAAATTTTTTTGGCAATCTTTGGTAATGCATGTATTAGTACATCAAGGATCGTTTGATATGACTAAATAACCACTCAAATTTAGATTTATTTGTATTTAAAAAAATCGATCAGAGTTATTGTGGAAAATTTCGACTTCGTAGATCCTTGGACAGTAGTGTTCTATGATAATTCGATAAAAGCACTTGACAAAAGAAAAGATAAAACTCAGGTTGGCTTTACAAAAAAATAGTGTTTGTCCGCACCGTTTGTAAAGCCCAAAAAGAGGCGTGGCAGAAATAGAAAAGTATAGATACTACTGATTGGAATCACCTCATCTCGATCGTCTCCGAAATTCGATATTCCTCTTCTTTGGAAGATGATTTGGTCAACATCAGATAAAAACCAACGCCTACCTCCCACACAAAGTGGCGAGTTGGAAGTGTTTTTTTATTTTGAAAGAACTGATTTCGGGAACGATGTGGAACACACTGGGAAATGGAACGGATATGTATGGAATAGTACGGGAATGAAGTGAAAATGAACCAAATCAAAATTATATTGGAATAAACTGGGCAATATGAAGAAAACGAAAAAAATTAAATGAAACGGGTACGGTATGTGAATGGAATTGGGACAACATGAAAATGAACCGGAATAACATGGAATTGGAAAAATTGGTCGCTTCTTAACACATGTAAAAACTAATTTAAATAATAATCGAAAAGATATAAATTATCTAAAGATTATTAATTTTAAGATAAGTTTTTTAGAATAATATCTGAGGACCTTCATGGGTGGTTTTCCTAGATTCAATACTTGGGTCAATGTCAGACGTGCTTTGTTACCCTCTAGCCCTATATGTACTTATTGATTCACTGTCTAGGTTCCATTCAATTGAGTGTCCAATTCTTCTATATATTTTTGATTCACAGTTTAAAATGAATTCAATCAGCTCTTTGTAGAGATCGAAATAGACCAAAGGATAAAAAGTGATAATTATTAAAGAAAATCATTGCAACGAAAAAAGCATAAAGCATTTCTGGCTATGGAAAATCAAACAATTGAAAAATATGAGAGCATACAAAAGAGAAGCTACCACATTTAAGTGAAATGGCCATAAAACAATTCCAAAAAGAACTACCTCAACATGCAGTAATCGAAGCGATTGCCACCGACCAAAAAAAAAAAAGCCGATAACAAATAAAACGCTTGGCATTTTATCGGAGATTTTTGTGTGATTTGCAATCAAAAATTCAAGACGCACTACAAATCAGAAGCTAAACTGATTTCTTAGCCTTTGGCAGTAAGGAAAGCAGCAAGAAGCAGCACATGAGCGCGATCTGCACTCGAGATATGTTTACTCGATAGCAGTGTGTGAGAAGTGACTGCTGCTTTCGATACCGGAGCAAGCGGCTGCAATGCATTGCGATGCGCTTGGCACATGCTGCACAAGAGCCTCAAGGATATTTTCGTGATTCTCGTGATTCTTTGACAAGAAGCAGCATAAGTGACTTATGTATATGTGTGTGTGTGTGTGTAAAGTGTCGAACGAGCGTTATGGCACGGAAGAACACTGCCACTTGAGTACTCTTATGACGTAAACATGCACTTACTCTTCTTTCTTTCCTTTTTTTTGACAATTTGTCATGCACGAAGTTTAAACTATTGCATATTCTAGTGCGCCGTATATGACACTCTCAAGAAAGTATGGAAATTATAAATTTTTAAAGAATTTTGTGACAAAAAAAAAACAAAAAATTAGGTCAAATTCAGATACTTCCTTGATGTAAACTAACAACAACAAACGACAAAAAATAGCAAATGTCTTGAAAAGTAAAAACTGAAATCATCTCACAACTGGTACGGTCTTCTCTATGGGCGAAAAGCAATTAGCGATAAGATCGCCTCATTATCCAGGCCCCAAAGCAAATCGAAAGTACAAGTGGTGTGAGGGGTATGTATGTGGGGAGTGTGGAGCAAAAACACTGTTGATTCTTTAAAAGGGAGTGTGTGTGGGGGCGCTGGAGGTCGTTTAGTGTTAAGACGAAGATTTTCTCAACCGCAAGCGTTTTCTTAGCTGAAAGCATAAACAATTTCTTGTCGAAGAGCTTAAGCAAACTTTTGTCATTTAGATGCAATCTTGCACAGTTTGCAAAGTGCTGTGAATGCAACGTGCTGCATGCAGTATTAATATGCTTTTTTTCACCTAGTGACATGTTTTGATCGTAGCGTTGATAAGGCCATTCTAGGCAATTCTTAAGGTGCCGAAGTCAATGAGTTGAAAAGTGAAAACAAAAAAAAAAAAACAATTTAAAATTTGTTATTTGCAATTGAAATTGACCAAGGACTGCGTTCCGAGTAGATCTGAAGAAAGTTAAAGCTACTTTTTGAATGAAAAAAACTCCCTTTGTCATCTCCTTAAATCCAGGAAATACACAAAATGGAAACGATATACACGCATTAATATTAATCACATTACTTAAGGCAAACGTATGTGTGAGCATAGAGTAGCTAGATTGTGTCTGTGTGTGTTCTTAAATCTAATTATCATAAAATAAAGTAAACGAAATTCCGCAATGGCAAAAGCACCGCAAACGTTGCAATCTTGCAACTAACTTTAAGATATGCGCCAAAAATCACAACCCACAAAAGCCCCCTTACCGCCTGCCAACACAAACGCAAACAAGCAACAACAAAAAAAAGGCGCAACGTAACGCGCATTTCGCTGATGAGGGTAATTAAAAACTTTGCGGCTGCTTCGTTGTCATCATCATCGTCTTTGCGGCACGCAGCGAATAAATAATATTAAACGAAATGAATGCACACAAGTGGGCGTGGCCAAATGCACTGTTTCAGTTGTTAGTAGGGTTTTTTTTTTGTTGAACTTTTGTTGTCGCCCTGCCACAGATCAACGTTTTCCCAGCCAACGTCGCACCGGGGCCAATGCAAAATGCAAAAACTTTGACAACAAATTCTGATTACGCAGGCTGCATTTGCAGCATGGGAATAACGCCCCGACCAAGAGAACTGTCGCCACCAACCAACAACACCACCACCACCACCCTCACCAAACAACAAGTCACTTAAGTTGCTTGCTGCAACACGACAAGCAAAACAACAACAATTACTGCAAAAACAAATAAGCAAATATTATTTACACGCAAAAAATTGCTGAAATGCTCATAAAATTTTTGGAAATTTTCATATTTTTACTTATAAATCCGAACTTAACGGCTTCTTGCCGAAACATTTGTGTGAGTGTGTCTCCTGGCTCATGTCGCATATGCATTAGCTAGGAAAATTATAGTCTATGCGGCTGTGTTTGTGCTCGAAATAGTTGAACGCGTATTTTTGTGTTTGTTTAATTGTAAAATTACATATGAATTGTTTGTAATTGTGGAGGGGGCGCACATGTTTTCCAGTCGAGTCAATTGTCATGTTCTGTGTTCTGTGGCAATTGAACAGTTCGAAATGCGTAGTCATGGCTTTCGTAAAGTCTTTTTCGTTGTTGCATATGCAGCGAGGAAGCATTTGGAATTTCTGTTCTGCTCAAATGGATTTTAATCGTCAAATGTAAATTCATAATTGATTACTTCATTGGTAATGTAAATTGTTCAATCAGCGCATTAGCAAGGACTGGAACCGAAAGGAATATTGGTTCTGATTCTCGGATTTTAACAATATCCGTTTCGCAGACTTTTTTTCGGTTTCGGATACATATACTGAAAAAAAGTTTAAGTTTGAAAATAAAAGTAAAAAAGACACAAAAGTTGACAACAAAAAGAAACTAAATTTTCCACTTCAAGGAGCAAAATTTAACTTATTTCTGGTTTCTACGATCGCTTCAGTGAACAAGGGAAGATATTTGGTTGTTCAGTTCACTTTTCAAAACTTTTTTGGGACTGCTGTAATCCCACCTGCCATGAATCACCCAAAAAAGGAATGGATGTAATTCCAACTGCATCAGTCAGCCAAAAAAATAGTATGTACGTAGCTTGTAACTGCGGTAATCCCACCTGTCATGATCCACATAAAAAAGCCCTTATGGACGCACTTAAGAGTAGCCCTTGGCACGTTTCACCCAACCAATCCGCAAATGACGCATGCGTGACGTAATTCAACATATAACATTTTTTATGAAAATGGCGTGAAAATTTTATTAAAATTTACACTGGGTCAAAAAAGTTTACGTACACCCCTTTCTGTGGAGTGGCTCACTGACACTATTTTTATTATCAATATTGATATCAATGGAAAGGTCTATTCAATAACTTTCGAATGAGTATCTTGGACACCTTAATCCGTATTGTACACTTCGAAAAAAAACCAGTAAGAAAAAGTTTCCCGGCATAATATTCTTGTTTATACATAAAAATCTTGGAAGCTAGTGAGGAGAGAGGGTAATGCCTTTAATATAGTTCATTTGCATGTTTGTATAAAGTTTTTTCTTCGATTTGAAAGTCTGTTTGTCAATTCTAGTAAAAAGTGGGGATAGCAATGGATCCAATTGTGCTATCACTTTCTTTTACCTCCAAGTACATTCTTCCATTATTTCTCGACATTTTATTCGATCCCTTGGAATATTTAATGCACAAGACGTTCTGCTAACTGAAATACAAAATTAATATTAATTAATTTCCTGTTCAAGTGTTCGTAGATAGTGCCAAGTTCAGAAGTCATTGTTCTCGAATACGCTCGCCAGGGATCATTAACCGCAAATCCCCCTACGGTTTGGAACGCCTTCAATTTCTAGCACTTAAATTCATATTTTTTCTTCTTCCTTCGAAATTAATGCTTTGCATAAATCTCTTCATGCATCTTTGCAAATACAAAAGGGCCACATGCCAAAAAATAAATTAAAATAAAAACACAAAAGTACACCATTTCCTTCATTTTGCCAACAATGCATGCATATATGAAATGGTGGGGGGAGGGGGGGGAGGAGAAACGGTACTATAACTTATCGTGCACATTTTTGCGCTTTCTTGATTAACATTGAAAAAAGTTGTAAAAAAAACGTACGTAGCAAACATATTTTTGAGGTATGAACAAGGTACAATTATGAGGACCATGTACAGAAGAGCAAATCGTAACGTTTTCATTTTAAGTGGAATTTGTACAAATGTGAAGAGATTTTAGTGCACTTGGCTCCACTGTAGTGCAGTTGCTTTGTGGGAAAATTGAAAAATGAAAAAGAAATTGAAGCCTGTGTCACTGCACTCATCACATGAGGTGTTTCCACAAAGCGGAACCCATTCTGCTTCGTGCTTAGAGCCGCATGATGCTAGTGAAGTGCTTTCAAAAAGGTCGTTTTGTCGTTTTTAGTTTCTTTTCGTTTACAATTTGTTTTTTGGGCAAAAATTACGGAAAAAAGATTTTATTAAAAAAAAAAAAGAGAAACGAGCATTGAGTGCACAGTGCACAGTGAAAATGAAATGAAATTTTCCTCAAGAATCGCAAGAATTGCAATGGGGGTCTACATTGTGCCTCACCAGAACAACAACAGCAACGACAACGAACAACAACAAAAACAGCCGCAATGACGACCAGCCCTACACAGTGCTGCTCCCTTGCAAGCTTACATGCCCTCGAATGCCAAGTGATGCCACCTGCGTGGGCTGTACTTGCTGTGGAGAAGGGATGGGGTGATGGGGGGGGGGATGGAAAGGCACAAATTATGTTTGAAATATTTTTTCGGTTGTCGTTTTATTTTTGTTGTTTTTATTTTTATTTTTACTTTAATTTTTTTTACCTTTTTTCGGTGAATGTAAACAAATCAGAAATTCAAGTGCATTTTCACTACACTTTATGGTGCATTCACATTTCCAATGAGCGCTCTCACCGCAACGCATTGCATGTGATTTGTGTGGGTGTGATGCATGAGCGGCAGTGGGGGGGCTATGGATGTGATGCGGATTTTTGCAATTTGTCGTTGAGTTGCTGTAATTTTTTTTTTTTTCGGTAAGCATTTCCATTTGCTTTGCTGATAATTTCCCTGTGAAAAATGCAATTTTCATAGATTTCTGGAGGTGGAGTAGTTTTTGTTGTTTTTGGTGGGGTATAAAAAAAGTCAAATTGCGCAATGTTGCACTTTTTAGTAATTTACGCCTAAAAGTGCTTTTTTTTTGCGGAGTTTTTTTTTTAAAAGCTTTTATTTTTAATTTCTTAATTAGATGCTTTTGTGGGGTTTGGCTACTTTTTTTTCAACTTTGTATTGGATGCATTTTTATTGAAATAAAAAGTCAATGTTAGGGGTTGCATTGACTCAGGTGGGGTGAAGCTAGAATTTATATTTAATTAAATGCTTGCTGAAAGTAACTGAAAGTGTAAAAATATCGTATCGAATGACACCCAAGGACTTTACACAGTACAATAATATAAAAAAACCTTTTAATTTCATACTAATTGGTATTTAAAAAAAACCAGACATTTCTTCCTTTACATTTTCACACAAAAATAGTAAACACAAAAATACTATCCTTTTTCGTCACTGCCTGCCTGCACAGGAAACCGGAAACATTAAGCGACAATAACAAACATCAAACGCTTCCTGCGTTACACAAACCGAGGGCGACAAAAATAATGTATTGTCAACTACGATTTCCTTAAAAGTATCATTATCATTGGCATATTTATGAGGCTAAAAACTGATGCTAAACGCAGGACAGCGCTTTTGTTACGCTTTGATTTGTCGCAAGCGTTTTTATGACCCCTCAACAAATACAAAAGAACACGAAAAGTTTTTGAAGTTAATATAAAAAAGCAGACGAAACAGAAAATACAACTGAGAACGTGTTGCAAGGCTGCCAACATTTCGAAGAAATTGAAATGAATAAGACGAAGTAAAGGAAAAATAGAAGAAGCAGAAGAAGCCAACCATAGCCAACTACAAGATTAGACTCTAATGCCAAGGGAGGCGAGTAAAGCGTATAGTTGGCGCCACTTTTGAACATATTTCAGTTTGCTGCTGCTGCGACATTTGCGTCAAAAAGGTTTTTTATTGCAATTTGACAGATTTCATTTGGTAGTAGCATTGTGGCTTGGTATTGAGTTGGTTGGGGTTCAGAGGCGTATGATGAATATTTTTATGTTAATTTTTCCAAAGCATGTGCTTGGTGGCTAAATGTAGTGGGTGGAAAGTAAATTTGATTATTTTAATGGTTAAAAGCAGGTTGAGAGACTAATAAATACTTTTGGGACGTAAGAGAATTGTCTACTGTCCGAGTGGCGCTGAAATACCCTGCACGATACGATACGATAATTATTAATTATACGATAAATTTATATTAATTCTTCGGTATTTTTTCGATAATTTCTCGAAAATGTTTCGATAGTTTCTATTCTGAATTCGTTCCATTTCCATTTTGTTCCTGACCACGTTTTTTTCGTTCCGATTACATTTCCATACCGTTCCTGTTCCATTTCCAAGTTTGTTCCATTTCCAACTTGCTCCGGTTCATTTTCATTTCGTTCCGGTTCCCTTCCGCACTGTTCCCACTCGGTCCCCGACATCTTTTCCAATAAAATTTAAAAATACACATATTTTGCCAATAGCTGGGATCCCACGATTGCCCCAATGTGAATTCAATTAAGCCAACCAACCAGAGAAGCCGATACAACAACAATATTAGCCGAACTGATTGCCGCATAGGGGCAATCGTGGGATCCTAGCTTATGCGTGTCCGTTTTCAATAGCTTCCAAAACGAAATAAAATGAAGAGAGCTAAGTAACGGACAGACACAGGGACATGGTTTATTCGACTCAGCAAGAGATGCAGATACAAAATATATAAACTTTTCTATACCTGCCACGCCTCCTTTTGAACGTTACAAACGGTGTGACAAAACATTAGGACATTTGTGTGATGCGTCTTAAGTTTGCATAGTACAACCAACCCTGTACCGAAAACTACTCGAATTTTGCATTGAAATTGCCTCGTCCGGACTTAATTTCTACGAGTAGATATCTACCAGGCTGTACCTTATTAGGTATGGGATACACTATGCCAAACTTTAGTGTGAAATGCACTGCCTTTACCTATTAACTATGGTGTATACAATATCTCTTGAAATTAGGAAACCAAGTGTTATACGGCAGATACACTGATGAAATAAATCTATTGAAACTACAGACAGAAGGAACAGATAGATTGGGTAAGGATGAACAAACTTTGTACAAAATATAAGTCCTGATGCGGTAATTACTTGAAGCAGTCAGCATTACAAGTATTCGGGTGTACTAATGTCGTGCCTATGTTGTGAATCATAATTTATGAACCTGTTATTTAACAAACATTTTCTGATACAACCTTACCTTAATGGCTTAAAGACTACCAAAGAAACACTGGCGGAGATCAACTGAAATGAACCCAATCTCACCTGTGACATTCATTGTGACATTTTCCACCCTCACTTTCACGATAGTTCATTTAAACTTTCTGTACAATAATTTACTGCATCAAATTGCCTACTAAATACACTGTTAATTGCTGTGATTAAGTGTGTGTGGGGGGAGTGTGTGAAGAAAGCCCTGCACGTACACATACCAAATGCTCATGGATATTATACACCCAACCCCACTACATGGTATATCTAATTCGCATTTTCCCCCCAATTAAATATGAATACGAAAAGCGGCCGCACTGACACTCGATAAATCCACAAGAGCCATAAAAATGAAAATACTTCAACTGTATGAACAGTAAAAGTTCAACTGGGCTTCTTGCAAATTTCTTTGCAATAAATTAACAGGGCATAAATCATTTAGCGGCAAACATGATGAACGAACGAAAAAAAAGGAGTAGGTACATACCAAAGGCAAGGAAGCTACAATATAGAGTAGTTAAATAAACTATAATAGTATGACCAAATACTGCCAAAAATCCAAGAAATGAGAAGGCCGCACATGATGGAACGTGCTCGGACTGTATTGCCTGGCCGAAAGTTTTTCTACTTTGTTAGCCTTTCTGTGCCCAACTCTGCTCCCGATACTTGAGCTCGTGTCAAGTGTAACGAAAACTCCTAATCAGCAGTTAATTCTTATCTTTAATTAAGAGCACGTTCAACGCTGTACGCTGCTGTCCACGAGGACTCGCTACTTTGACTTGGAATCTACTCCAGTGGCAGTGCATTCGTATCCCTTTCGGTTGCTCAGCTCTGCTCAGTATCCTTTCATTTGTTTTATGGCAATAACATTACTTATGTAACACCCAGGAAGCGGTAGCGTGTAGCATCGGATCAAGAAGAAGAAGAAGAAGAAGAAGCAGAATTGAATTAGAAGATGGCGAATCTGTGGAGTTTAACACTTTTGTTTGCCTTTTCCCCCGATTCGTGTCCTTGTGTTGAGAAGGGGAAGACAAAAGATCTTTCGAATGGCATTTCTTCATTGTACTGGGTGCTATGGTTGTTGTAGTTGTTGTAGTTGTTGTTGTACTTGAATGGAACATTGTTGTTGGAAATTAAGCAATTCTTTGAAGTTGAACTTACTTTGTGTAAATTAAAAATTAAACTTGTTTTTGTAATTAAAAGCGGATTCTTTTTACGTATTTAGTTTGGCTGTGAACAAAGGCAACTTAAGAATACCAATTAAAACCGTAATCAACAAAAGCGCGGGTTGATTTTCCTCCGAAATTTTAATGGTCTTTTAACATTTTGGTGACGAACTGAAGGAGAATTCTCATCAAATTAGGTTGTTTGTTCAGGATATATTTGCAAATGATTAGTGTGAAGGACTGTTGGTCTGCTCAACGAGTGAAAGATACAAATGGAAATGAAAACAAGCGAAAAAAACATTCTTGCCTTCAAGATTTATACAAAAAAGATGTGTCTAGGACTAATTAAAGCATCAAGTAAGTTCACTAAACAACTTGGTTGACATAATTAAGAAAATTTCAGTCCTAAATTCACGCATAGCAATTAATGCAATTCACCATTCGTAACAAGAAGATCAACAATAGCAACAGTTGCAATTCACTTTACCAGCCATTAACACACTAAAGTAGTTGCCATCAAGATATCTCCATGGCAATCATAAACACAGCCCATAATCAACGTCACTGTCACCAACACCGTCACCGTCTTCCAACGCTACCAGTCAACACCTAACACCAACTCCTCGTCAGTTATCCGCTCTAATTCAGGTGTATGTCAGTGGGCGCGTATGTATCGCAACGTTTTGTGATACGCTTGGCCACCTAAACGCATACATGTGCGCGTCCACACAGACACTTGACGAAATGCACCCATTGCTTTGTTTTGCAAATTATCTGTGAAATTTTAGGCCAAACTCACTGGGAAACTGCTGCACTTGGCTAGCGCCAGCGTCAGTTGGCCAAACGTCATTGGCAGTTGCGGTTGTTGTCTGCTGCAGGAAGTACTTACTCGCCTTGTGTTGATTGCTTTTCTTTATTAAGTTCAAAAAGTGTTTAAAGTGTGTGGTGGCGGTATATCAGAGCTGTGCCATTTTCGGAAGTAATCGAAAAAAAAATAGACAATGTCACGGTGATTATCAAGCTGAACATGAAAACTACATTGACAATTCCTGTTACCTTCGATTTAGATTGTGACAGTTTCAATGAATTGTCATTCTTTTTGTTGTCACTCATTTCTAGCATAAGATTACTAGTCCGGTCCGACTAATAGTCTTAGTCTTAGCACATACGAGTACGATACCTTCGACAATTTTTCGGTAATTTAACGATAATTTCCATTTCTACTTGAGTTCCATTCCATTAAAAAATGTTATTCCATTTCCATGTTGTCCCGTTTCATTTCCATTTCATTCCACTTCGACCTCCATTCCGTTCCCGTTCCATTTCTAAGTTTGTTCCAATTCTACATTGTTCTGGCCCCTTTCTATTTCGCGAAGTTCAATTCCCATTCCATTCCCGACATAATTTCCAGGCAAATAAAAAAACGGTTAAGTGCTTCTCAAGATAAACGAAAATAAAGAGATTTGGCAACCATTTTGTATGGAAGGTGGGCGTGATTTTTATTCGATATTGCCCACTTCCAATACCGTCCACATAGAAACAAAAATATAAGCTGGAGTCAATTGCTCAATAACTACGGCAGAAATAACAGACGCACTGACAGACACACGGACATCGCTAGATCGACTCAAGAGGTTTTGCTGCCCAAGAATGTATACTTTTCTACGTACCACACCTCACGGACAAAAAGGTCAAATCTATTCACAACGTATAGACAATGTCTAGTAGACATTGGCCGCAATACAAAACACTTCCTTCGTTTTCAGCTAATCGACAAAATTTATTTGAATTGAAAAAACAATTTTCGTAAGCAACTAGCAAAATGCTGATTTTGTTTGCAGCTATAACGCCTCACACACACACACACACACATATAGACTATTTCATTGACTATCAAACACTTGATTTATTATTGCAAAATTCCGTACACTCCTCGTAGACGCTGAAACGGAAATCAATTATCATAAAATTGCAAATCAAAGAACGAAGAATACTACGCCAAAGGATGTCCTTAGGGAATTTACAATACCAACAACATTTGCAGCATCATTTCCAGCAACAACAATTACAACAACAGCAACTAGCACAGCCGCATTATCAACAGCAGCAGCATCAACATCCGCTGTTGGCAGCAGCTTCCGGAAATAATTATGCGTAAGTTACGATTGAAAGGGGGGTAAGAAAAAGAGAGAGAAGAGAGACAGAAAGCTAAAAATTTACGAGCTTCATTATGCTTGACAATATTTTAAAAAGGCTAAGCAGTTTTTGTTCTTCCACTGTGTGCTGTTGTGCTGTATAGCCTAGTTTTGGAAGGAATTTATACTTTTGCCTAAGTTGGCTACCAACTTCCGTCTGGATTTAACTTTTGTTCGCATTTGTTTTTTTTGTTTTGTTTTCTCCTTTGCAGCTATGGCAAGCAGAGACCCCACCACCATCATCATCACCTCTATCATCCCGCCAACCCTTTTCGCCCTTTGGCCGGCGCTAGCACGAATGCCAATGAGTACTACACCGGCAGCGGTCATTCCGGATATGGGTAAATTATAATCGTCATAATGGCCGCAGTATTTTAATTATTAAATGCCATTTCCGCTTTCTTATTGCCTCTCCGGCCTCGTTTGCGAACAAAAAAATCCATTCAGTGCGGAGCAGTCCGGCGGCTATGATTACCCCCAGCCGGCACAGCAACCGGCGCACGTGCCCAGCGGCGGCAGTTATTCGTATCATGCACCCGCCGGCACTGGCTATGGTCCACCGCCACCGCCACCGTCGCTGCCCAGCATCGACAAAAAGAAACAAACCGGTGGCTCTACCTCAACACTGACCGCCCTCACGCTACTCTCGTTCTTTTTCTTTGTGAATTTGCTGCAGGGCTGCCTCAAGGAGCACGCCGAGGCCATGAATCCCACCGTCATGGTAATGACGACCGGTGTGGGTGTGCGCAGTCGTTTCAACAAATTAGCAGAAATGAACTCACGCGAGCAGAGCAGCACATCGCCCGCCTCCACGTTCTCGTCGGGCGCTAATATTCTAGTGCAGACGGGCGATGTGGTGGCGGCATCGGTGGGGCCCGTAACGCCCGCACCCGCAGTTACATTGCAGTCACCCTATAGTGGGGGTGCAGTCAATATTGGATATACGCATAATAAGCCCTCAGCTCCGCCGCAATACCATTACAATAACAACAACAATAATAACTACAACAATAACAATCAGGCACCAGTTTTTACGGGCATTAATCGTGATCCTCATCCCGAGTTTTACGATTCAATGCACTCAGCATATCCTAATCGCACTTTAGAGTCGGCTTCGCACGACAATCGTCACAATTACCAACAGCAGCAGCAGCAACATCATCATTATCAGCCCCATCATCATCAACAGCAGAATCCGGAATACCCGTCGACACAGCAGCAGCAATCGCCTGCTGCAGACGGCTATCCCTGGTCTTATAGTGGCGGTGGTGGTGCTGCTTCATCTTCTTCTTCTTCTTCGGCCTCATCGCACTCCTCCTCTAAGCCCTCCTCATATAATAAGCCAGGTGGCTCCAATTCCCCAGCCTCATCGTCCTCATCATCCTGGTCTTCGGCATCGGTGCCTGCTCATATCGGCGGAAGTAATTACTTCGATGATGATGACCGTTATGGCGAATCGTACTATACGCGCATTAATTGAATTTTTTTGCCCACCATCGCCAACACATTTGTTAAGTTAAGTGGCGTGGCGTGACGGTGCTTTGGCTATTGCCTGTTTGCCTATTGCAGTCCACTACATACTATTACGTACTCGATGTTGCTGCAGAAGTTTTGTTGTTGTTGTTTACTGTTGCGAATTTTGCATAATTTGACGCTGATTTAATGTTTGTTGGAGTTTAGTTGCAGTTGCATCAATTTCTTTTATTTTTTTATTTTAATAAAATTTCAGTTTTAATTACATTTTTTTGGATTTTTTTAAGTTGAAAAGGGTCATTGAGATTGAATCATCTATACTCTGCACACTAGTGTCTATAAACCAGTTCAAGTTCCAATGGATCATTTTTTAAAGTTGAAATGGTAATTATCGAAAAAATATCGATAAATTATAGAAAAAATATCGATAAATTATAGAAAAAATATCGATAAATTATCGAAGAAAAAATCGATACCCTATCGAAAAAACATTGATAAATTATCGAAAAAAATATCGACAAAATATCGAAAAAATTTCGAAGAATAAACGATAAAATATCGAAAAATTATCTATGAAATATAGAAAAATAGAAATTATCGATACATTATCGAAAAATTATTGATCAAATATCGAAGAATTATCGATAAATTATAGAAAAATGTTCGGTAAAATTTCGAAAACTATCGATAAATATCGAAAAATTTTCGATAAAAATACAGGGTTTTGTTAGTTTAGGTTAGACCTAACATAATTTTCTTACTAGTTATTTCCTAATATTTAAAGTAGGGAAAGAATAGTGACAAATACATTACATCTTTAGTATTTTCAATGTAAAAATTATGTTATATTTAATTAATCAACAAATAGAACCTACAGCATATCTTTAAAAAAGGAAACACAATCCGAACAACCCTACAATGTGCAATGTGGTTAGCACAAAGTGGCAAATACCATTTTCAACTAATAAAGAATTTTCATAGGAGTTGCGCAACATTCGCTGGAATACTGCAACTGAAGTAAAAGTAAACCAGCTAAATCCTAATGAAAATAAATGTTAATTTGTTTAAAACAAATTATATGTCGACCGGAATAAGTAAGCGCAACAATGGATTGCTGAAAGCAAAGTAGAATTTCAAGCAACACAAAACACAACACATTCACATGTCCGTGTGTGAGTGTGCATTTTGTGTGGTAATTCTTGTTGCTGGTGTTGTTGTGGAAGATTTCTTCTTCCACTGGTTGACCAGCAAATGACCATGAGCTTTAGAGGGTTTCCATTTAACATGGTTTTTTGTTGCCAACATTTTGCTTTCATTTACTAAATCATATAGAATTTCTTTTTCCCTTTCAAAGGAAGTGCCAAAAAATTTAAAGTTTAGCCCAAATATACGAGTTGCCACTATTTTCTGGCCCCGTAAACTCAAAAGTATAACACCGAAAATCATCCACGGATTATAGCAGTGTGCATTGCCATGAAATGCCCAAAATAATGCCCAAGTTTATGAGAATTTGTGTGCTGTGTCGTTTTGGTGTTTTGCAGCAGCCCAAAAAACTTAAAAACTAGAGAATATTATGAAATAGTAGTAACAATTGCAGGCAGGCAAAAATACTATTTTGCTACGCAAGTTTTTGCATTAAAAATGTTAAATACATTTTTTTGTGAGCAAGCAAACAAACAAAGTTTACGTAATACGTATACGTTTACGCAAAAAGGACAAGCAGCTGAGAGCAAAAAGATAAGACTTGGGACGCGCTAGAGTATAGCTGAGTGTGTTGAATCCTTAAAATAATTATGTGAAATGTTTATCGTGTTGAGATGCCAAAACAACTGCAACAAAGTTGCACAGTTGGCCACGCTGTTGGCGATAAAACGTGTTTGCAACAAAAAAAAAATGAAATGCGAGGATAGAAGAAAGTAGTAAAAAACTTCCATTAAGGTAATTTAAATGAGAAAATCCATTTAACCAAGTTTCATGCACTAGTTTCAATTTAGTGTGCGGTAGAAAAGACATTAGGCAGGCCACACAAGGAGCTGCTGGAGGTACCTACAACTCTTAATTGAGAAATTAAATTTTTAAAAATGTGTAAAAAAAATGAAATGCAAAAGTAGCAGCAAAGATAAGCTCAAGTGCATACACAATGGCATATATTTCGCACGCAATTTCAATTTGAGTTCGACTCTGCCAGCATAAATTTGATTAAATGTCACTTGCATCACGGCATACCGAATTGCACATCAAAGTGTGTCAACAGTTGGCACCTCATTTGCAATTATATGATAGTGAAAAAAAAGGAAATAAAATTCCACAAGAAACTCTTCACTGCAATTGTCGACATACTCATACATGCGTATGTTCTTCTGTCAACAATCAATAAAATAAAATAAAAAAAAAAATTTAAAAAACGTAAAGCTCATTGGCATGACAATATCGCCACTCAAAGGAATAATTTAAAATTCCCTTTTTTCCCCGTCAGGGCTCGGGCCAACTTGTGCCAGGATTCATGCACTTTTGCCACTGCATTTTTGGTACTGCACGCTTGCCTTTGTGTAACTGTCACACGCACACTCGTGCCGCATCTGCATAAGTGCATGTATATGGCTGCACTCTCGAGTGTGTTGGTCTCATCCGCAAGGATGTGTGCATTTAATATTGGGATTAATGCTGAAGCTGGAGCTTGATTTAAGATGGCAAAGCGTTTTTCATCTTTATATTTTTTTGGTGTGTCTGTGTGTGTGTGTGTATGTTTCTCTAATTTATATATACTTAAACAAATCCAAAAATTTATTAGACATTGATGTAGTGTTCTTTTTGAATAGAGATTTCTGTGTGCTTCAAAGGGTTGAAGTATTTTAAAGCAGGAAATGTTCCCAAGGAAGCCATGTGAAAAGCTTTGAAGAGTAAAATAAAAGTTATAATTTAGTTATGAATAGAGTCCCTAAAGCCTAACATAGTGTTGCATTCAGATAGCATCTAAAGAGTTGACATTTTTTTTAATTTTCCTTTTTTAAGTTCATTAGTTTGTGGAAAGTTGGATATTAACTGTTAAAGGGTTTCAACACTTTGACTAAATATGGAAAATGTTTATAAGTGCTGATAATTTTGCTTTTTTCGGGCCAGAAGTATTCTATTTACCGGGAACACAAGATAAACTGTGTAAATATGTATTTACCGGTTTTCTGTCATTTTTCAACTAACTGTTTAATCTAAGCGCGCAAAATTGTCTACGCTACGTCCTTAAACAATTTTACTTAAATTTCACCTTATAGAGCGCCCAGTGAACTTAGAGAGCTGTAATTTCACCAATATGACCTACTCCAGCAGGGATTTTCGTGGCAATTCAATAAAATTGGCATGGCCGATATAGTATGCGCAAAGCGATATCGATACCTTAAAGCACAACCATCCTATGTCAAATTTTTCAAAACTCTAGAAAATGAAAAACAAGTTTTCAAATTGGTATGTTTTGTATGGAAATGGATTTTAATTTCCTCATTTTTCCGTTACTTTCATTACGATTTCCTGACGGAGCTTCTTCTCAGGAATCCAAAAATGACAAAAACTCGATTTTCATGAATACGGACTTTAAGGTATCGATATATATTTTGTGAAAGCATGACTAGAGATTCTGGATCAGTGCTTTTTATTTCAAAAGTGGGAGTGACAGCTCATTATATGGTCGTGACAGTTATAGTTTGGTTCAAGGGAGTCCCTGTGGAGTCCAAAGGGGTTTCGATAAGGGGTTCATGTCTTATTTTGCATTTCATGGTCATGATCGCCGAAGAATATTGAAGGAAATATTTTCAAAAAGTTATCTTATTGGAATTGGAAGGCAATTTAGATAAACTTTAGATTGGACATTACAATTGGACCAGACTATAACTCACTTATGTAAGTGTTAAGTGTTACGAAAAAGTAGACTCAGCACCTCTTCGAAGTCTCTATAAAACTGACAGGAAATAAAAAAAAAATAAAAAAAATAAAAACCAAAACCAAAAAAAAATTTAATGCATTTAAATGCATTTAATTTAAAAAAAAAACGATAGCAAAATTTTGTTATCGTGTTTTTTTTAATAAACTAGGTTAGTATTTTTTCTCGAGTTGACAGCACTGATATTCCATATATTTTTTATTTTAAACTGTGAAACATTGCATACTGTTAGGCTGAGATATTATTAAAATACTTGAAAAGGTGAGTGGATGAAGGCGGTATGTAAGAAAGATTCTTTGATTGACTTTTGACAGAAAGGAACTAGCAAAGTTCATATTTTGTATAGAATTTCGCCTAAATTTCAATATTGATATTAGAGTAAAAGATGATTCAGATGAGAATTTAAAAACTTATCATTTTTTTGTTACATACAATCTTCAGTCACTCACCCCTTCATTTTAATATTTCAAAGAAAAGTGCACTAAAAATGAAGAGTGAAGTTGAAAATTCAATTTCACTTAAGACTTATTGTCCCCATAAAACAAATGTAATTACACAAACCACACACACACGCATTACAGTGCAACATTATTCACGTTGGTGGGATGATGATAATCATTGCCACAATCATCACCACAATCATTGCTAACAGTAAGCGTAGAGCGTAGAGCAGCTATTAAATTTTTTTTCTTACCGAGTTGATGCAGCGATTATGTTGCATTTGCTAATTGTTTTACGTTTTATGTAGAGCAGTAGTGAAACGCCCTGAACGTTGGCACTATGCACTAATGCAAGGATTAAGCATGGGAACAGCAAGTGTTGATGGTATTAAAATTTATATATATAATTTCTAAAATAAAATGTAATTGGAAATGAATTAAATTTCCTTTAATTTGATTTTAAGTAATTTATTTTTATAAATACTTTCGTATTAAATTATCTTTTTTCAACTAAGATGTAGATAATATCTTGTCTTAACGCCTTTTGGTGCGAAAGCTTGTAAGCCTTGCATTGTCTTGAAACCTTTAGCAATTTTAGTTTTAGCAACCCGAGAGACTACTTAGCTGTGTCATAAAAAAAGGAAACAAAAAGAAAGTAAAGGAAAGTATAAAAAAAATGAAATAAACTCAACTGGGATTAAGAATTTTGCGTGTGTTTATTTTTGTTGCTTTTGTGGTGTGGTTCCTTATTTTTTTTTTTGCAACAGTCGAAATTACAAAACTTATTTATTTCTGCTTGAGTTAAATAGAAAATTTCATGCCACCACCCCGATGTAGTCCTGCAACTCCACTCCACTCAACGTGCTCGCAACAATATCCTCAGAGACATAATAAAGTCTGCCTGTGAAATGCCACAACAACAGCAGCAACAACAACAACGTCAACAGCAGCAACAAGCCCAGTTCTATGCGAGATATGAGATATGCAAGAAAATTAATAGTCCCACATTTTTTTGTTTGTTTATCATGCTTCTGTGAAAACAAAGTGCGAAATACTTTCGTGATATAATCGGATTAGACTTTGCAAAATCTTAAGCGTTTGCCTTGCCAGATACGAGCCGGAGGTGGAGAAGACTGTGTAAAGGGTTCTTAACTCATCAGCGGCTGGGTTGTAGAAACGCACAAAGGTGGCAAGAGTGAAGTGCCTTGGCAAGAGCGAAAGATGCTCAAGTGCAGCTGTTAATTGGAATTTTTGTACTAAGTATTATTATTTTATTTTGGAATAGCGTAGAGTATACAAGAAATTGTATTTCTTGACAAAGCAATTAATACTTAAAGGCTACTATTGTCACAATTTAACATTTGCTAATATTTGTTTGCATTCCAAACAAATTCCAAATAAAAATATACGAAACATGTTTGCAGCCAACACACACCAGCCAGTCCAGAGTCAAGTTGTCCTTCGTTCGTTTGCTTGGCTAAACAGAACTCATAAATAACTTCAGTTCCAGTTTGGCTGCAATGAATGCCTCATAAATGTCACAGCATATTGTGCCATAATTGTGTCACAAAATTTAAGAAAAAAAACTATTATTCTCCCACACAAATCTTTTTTAAAAATATGGGTTAAAAAATGATAAATGGCACTTTATGTTCAATACATCAAATTACACTGAGGAACAAAATTTCAATGGATTTATTAAATTGAATTTTCAATAAAAAAAACAAGTAGTCAAAGACGACTTATATATATACACCCCCTGTATGATCAATAGTTGTTCCTACAAATTCGAGATTGTAATCATACAAAAATTCATTCTTGAAATGCTACAAAATTAAGTCCAAACAAGTGAGTAAGTTTCAATCGGGCAAGCCGACTTATATATACCCTACATCTACTGGGCCATATTGGATGCGACATCTTGAATTTTGAAAATGGGACACCAAATTTAAAATCAGCGACCCCAAAAACCCCCCTGTACAAAATTTCATACTGTTTTGGTGAAATCTTAAAATTTCGGTAAAAACACGATTTTCACATATATGGGAGGTAGGCGTGGCAGTTGACCGATTTCGCCCATTTGCAACAGCAACTCCTTCTAGGGCCTAAAAAGGATAAATCCAAAATTTGGGATCCTTAGCATTCTTCTAGCTCCTGCAATCGTGTTTACAAGACAAGAGGACGGACAGACGGATAGGGCTAAATAAACTCAGGAGGTGACGCTGATCAAGAATATATATACTTTTCCATACCCGACACTTCTCCTTCAAAGTGAATATACCTCATGAGGTGTAGGGTATAAAAAGTTGAAATTTTTGTATGGAAAAATTAGAGTCATGTTGACATAATCGGATTAATAGGAAAACTATTGATCGTAGAGAAAAAAATAACGAAGAGATATTTTGTAGAGAATTTTAGAAGGAACAAAACTGCATAATTCATAAAATATTAACACTTTTTAAAAAAATAAAAAATTAGATTTATTAAAAAAGGTTGTGAAAAAAAAAAGAATTTTTTATATTTGATGAGCAGTTAACACTATTTATGTCAGTCGCTTTTAAGTAACTCTTTTCGTTATTCAATTTCTTTTTCAAAACGCCTAAGGACGGCTTAGTAGCTACACTAGTTCAATATTTATGGCTTAAAACGTAATGACACCTCCGAGTGCCATTTTTCGACATACTTTCATCTGTAGACCGTAAATGGGGACAGATGGACCCATCCCCCTACCACACAATTTTTTTCTTGTTTTGACCCCAAGAATCACCTCCTTCATTATTTTTACTGAAGCGCGGGACACACTGTATATGGGAAGAACTTATTTTGTGTGGGAATTTGGATTGGCAAAACTGATGCCCGCATAGACTAAAATCAAAGATACAGCAATTTGCATCCTAAAAGTATGCAATAATATAATTGAATGGAGCATAGGGAAAGAATTAGTTCAGGCTATATTCACAAAGTTCCATGTCCTTTTTCATGGAAATTGATTTTATAGTGTTTTTGTATTTCTGAGAAGAAGCTGTATCTAATAGACCAATGTGGTTGATACATAAAGATACATTTCCAAACGGAACATATCAATTTGAAAACCAGTTTTAAAATTTTCAACTGTTTTGAAAAATTGGACATAGCACAAATGTGCTTCAAGATATCGAAGACCACATTTATTTTTAAAATTTTATATTTCAATTCAATGAAAATGACGAAATAATGAATGTCTTTATTTGTGGTGAAAGTTCACATTTAATTAGATATGAAATTCCACAGAAATACAACTATTTCCATAAGAAGACAGCAACTGCAACTGCAACAGTTTAATCCAAAGGGGATATTTCAAATAATGAATTTTCCTTTTCAAAACATTAGAGTCGGGTTTATTTTCTTCGAAATAAACTTTACAAATCCATTGTGGACTTGTTCTCACACATATTTCCAAACCGAAAGCAAGTTTATGATTATTTTCCACACCAGCACCGCAATGGCCGCAACGAGGAGAGCTGCAAGGCAACCACACCACATCACATTGTACGGAAGCGGAAGTGTTTCACACCCCAATTGCCGCAAAGAAAGGCGTGCGGCAGTCAGCAGCATGGCACTTTCCCGGCACATCAACTGAAATGAAAATAAATATGAGCCGCGCGCGACGCAGAAAACTATTTGAAAAGAAGAGAGAATGCCACAATGGAGCTCAAATGGAAAAAATAAATTCGTTTCGTTTCGTTTTAGTTCTTAGTTTTTATTTTATAATTTTTTTTTTGTTAAAGAAACTATTTTTTACAACATTTTTACGAAATACAGGCAAACGACTTGCAGTGCTGGCATGTGTATGTGCTGCCACCGCGACGAACAACAACAATGAGTAAGTAGAAAAACTACACCAACCACGAACCATAATAACAAATGTAAAATTGCGGAAAAGTGCATGAAAATGAAAATTCTTTGCAAATAGTTTTGTGTGCGAGTGTCTCAGTGTGTCTGTGTGCAGGGGTCGTGAACTCTAGTCAAACACACACACACACACATAGACAACCACCCTCACACATATGCCGTGCATGGTTGGTTCTTCCGGTTTGAAAAGGGCATATGCCGCGGTTTTGCCACGACATAAATTCGCATTTGACCCGTATTTTGGCAGTGGAACGAATCTAGAATTCGTTGTTGTTGCTCAGTGTTGAATGCCTCATCCGGTTCTTCTTCTTCCTGCTCATCTTGTTGGTCAACAGTAAATCACACACTGGGTCAACGTGGTGGCCTTTAATTCAGCAGGACAGGCGAGGTGATTTTGTTTTTTTGTTTTAAGAGGCCTTGTGAAAATTTTCTAAAAATAATTAGAGAAAAATTAAAAGAGAAAAACATGCAATTACTTGTAAATAATCAAATGCACGATATTAATTTCATTTGCGCGCGCGACATTTACCAAAATAAGCCATTATTGCGGTTTGTCGCACAACGTCAGCGACACTTTTCAGCCCAGCAAATGCTAACCGCAGAAATCCAATGTAAAAATATGTAAATAAATCTGATTATGAGCATAATTTCAATTTTGGACATTTCCAGTGTGCGCCGCTCACATGCAGAGCCCCCATGAGAAGAAGCATTTGCATATACGGTAAACTTGGCACTGGCAGAATGGCACCATGCACGCTCCATTTATGATATTTTCAAAAATAACACACACAAAAAAAAAGCAGCAACAAAATGTATAACTTACAAACACACAAGCGCAAAAAGTGACCGCAACAGTCAGCGACAGGATATCGCCCGCAAAATGACCCACACAGCGCACAGTGCCACCGAGAAAAGGGAAAATTGTTGCTAGTCAACAAGGAAAGCCAGCAGCAGAAGCAGAAATTCCCCGGGAAATGTGGATTGTACAAATTGAAATTGAAATTGAAAATGGCTACCGAAATGACAGCAGCAAACTGTACAACAATAGTACCAACAAGAATAACAACATCCGGCCAACTTTCCACTGTCACCGCATTTGACATTATTTTAAAATTAAGTCATAAATTGCAACACGCAACACACAGTGTCAGTGTGGCATTAATGCAAACACCATTTTGTCATGTTGCCCCCATACACCAGCCTCCCTCACTTCGCGCCTTTGGCATGCATTGGCCTCTATTATTATTAAAATGTGCTGACGGAAATCTCAGCGGAATTTCGGGCTCATTTTCACAGCCTTTTGGCCACTAATCAACAGCGAAATGTGCCCAAAATGGCTGACGGCCTAACGGTGTCAACGCGTTGCACTTATACATGTGTGTGTGTGTGTGCGTGTGCAGCAGGATTCCTAAGTGCATTCGTGTTAAATGCGTGCATGTTTATATCGAAGTGTGTGTGTGTGTGTGATGGCTGGTGTGTTTGCTTGTCATATCAAATTTGAACTATATGAAAACACACAAATAGTTTTCACACTATCAAAGGCATCATCATCACACAATTGCGTGCAGAACCCGGGAAACAATTTTCATCACAGGGAAAACAATTCAAATGCAATGTAATTTGAAAGTATGGTAATGCTCAAGTGATGAGGGAAAAAACATCGGCTCAAGCGAAATTATATATTGTGAAAATATTTGCAAATTTAATTGGGTCAAAAGCAAAATGGCACGTAAACCCATTATCTCATTTTATCTCATATTTAGTTTATTCGAAACATAAGAGAGATGAGAAAATTACACTAGACCAATTTATGTTAACCAAAATGATAATGGCGAAATAGTTCAGCTGCTCTAAAGATTTGGGCCAAGTTTTCCTCTAATAACACAACCTCAAGTCACAAAATCTCTTGCCTAATTAATGACATTTATTTACGCTCTAAGGTACTTAATTAAATTTGACCATATGCTGCACTTAAACGGGTAAGAGGAAAAGCTAGATGCAAATTATTGCACTCAGATGCATAGTGGAGCCAAAGTCAATTTCAATTTGAAGCGGCCAAAAACCGCAACGCAAACAACATCATTGTCATAATTACAGGCAAATAATGTTCACACTTTGGGCTGGTGATTAATGGAAATTGTGGCAATGCGAACTGTTGCCTGTTTCACATCATCAATTGTGGGTGCACATAAATGCTTCGAGGGCATCTTGTGCGTATCATTTAAATATTCGAAAATAATTCGATGGTAATTCGAAAATAATTCGAATATTTACAGAACTTTTTTATGACTGTATTTATGACTTAAAACATGATGACACCTTGGACTGCCATTTTTCGACACATTGTCATCTATAAATCTTAGCTAGGGTTAGATGGGCCTCAACCTCTCATTATTTGAACTGAACAGTCAGGCTCGAAGTAATCTTCTACACCGAGAGAATAAAATAACAGTTTCGCCGTTAAAAACCATCCGACAGCCGAAAAACTGCTAAATTGACAGCGAAAACTGTTCAATTAAAAGCGCTAACTGATCATTGTAACAGTTTTCGCTGTCAATTTAACAGTTCTTCGACTATCGGATGGTTTTTAACAGTTTTCCTAACAGTTTTTTCTCTCGGTGTATATACTCGTATATAAAACAAACTCGTGAAATGTGAACGGAACGCCCGATTTGGCTGGAAAAGTATGAAAGTCATGAAAAACAGGCAAATTCTTTGCATACTTTCTGGGGTCGTCATAATTTATATTTATGGTCAGGGAGTTTACCCTTCTCCCTTCCCTCGCAGGGTCTGCGGGAGAGTACTTCAACTTCATGTACGAGCAATGCATGGCGTAGTACTATAAGCTCGCTAAATATATTTCTATAGACGAAACCTTACCCCCCTTCACTGTGCAAAATAAAAATTAAACCAAATCAGAATAATAATAAAAATTAAGTGTAAGTATAGGAAAAAGTGTATTACTTTGTCTAAAGAACTCTGCAAAAACTCAATCTCAATATGTCGAAATAGTTTCTCCATTGAATGCACAAACAAGCGCGAAACGTTTGTGGAGGTCTTCCATTATACTTTTTTTCTGTTTATTTATTTTAAATCAAATAAATGGTTTTTATGTTCTTCTTATTCTGTTATTAGATGGTTTTTTTTTGCAAATCCCACTTTGCAAATCGCCTGTCAAAGAGCGGGAACAGCAACAGCAACAACAACTGGTAGATGAAAACATTATAGTAGGGAAAACTGAACCGAAAGAAGAAGAAGAAGAAGATCAATAGAACAATCAGCAAGAATATGGAAACAGCACAGATCGCTGCCGTCAAGTGACTTACTGCAGCAGGCCGCTTTTTTGGCCTCCACGTTGGCGGATCGTTTCTCCACGACATCGTCGACATCTCTACACGACGCGTCGCGCTTCAGTCGCTACAAGTGTGTGCCGCCGGGTGAACGTGTTCGCAATATACGCTCTCTTCACTGTTCAGTGCCAGTCTTTTGAATTCCTCTATCAAGTGTGATTGATGTGGAATTAATATTTTTATTAATTAATTGTGCATAGTAAAGATCAGCGGCTAGAAAATAAGAAAATATTTTTTAAATTAACAATTTGTTTTGTTTTATTTTTTTTGTGTTTTTTTATTTGTTTTAATTTGGTGACATCATCTTCAATGGGCGTAAACTTGTGAATACTTGTATGCAAATGAATGCATTTGTGATTTTGTGATTTGCGGTTTGTTTATAAGCAAATATAAACATAACTGACAATTAGTCATAGGAGTAAGCAATTGGAAATAGTCAACAAAGGAAATTGTAAGTATGCAAAAGAATAACAATTTTGTTAGTCACTCAGTGTTGTGGTTAAGCTTGGATCTTAAGTGAGTGTTCAGTGTGCTAGGTTGAGGCAAATACAGTCGAACTTCCATATGATGAACCAGAAAATCACTTCATTATATAGAAACTTCATTATATAGAAGTTCACTATGGAGAAGCTCGACTGTAGTTCAATACCACTTTCTTTTGTCGCATTCATTGCTTGATAAACCTTAGTCATTCTATCGTATTGCTATGGACCCATTGTGGCCTATGAGAGGCTAACAGCCGCCACCCTAACCTAACATAACCTATCAAAGGATTAATAATATTTTATTTCGTATATTGTCTGTGCAAGCTTCATGAAAAAAATTCACTAAAATTTGTATTTACAAAAAAACATTTTTTATATTTTTTTGTGTAATAACTCGGCGTAGTGGAAGTTCCGTCGCGTGAGCCTTCGTGTGAACTACCACCTGAACCCCCTCTCCGAAAGTAGTCGATGTACCCTCGCGTGAGCCTTCATGTGAACCTTCCTATGAGGCCCCCCGTGAAACCCCGACAGTAGTTGAAGTACCATCTACTACTGTCTTTCCCGTAATTTTCCCGTGAGCTTCTCGACCATAAATAACATCGAATTCGAAATCAGCGACCCCAAACACCCCTCCATACCAAGTTTAGTAAATATCACGTGAGATTTAGGAATTTCGGTGGCCATATTGGTTCAGTCATGTTTGGATCCGTTCTTTTATACTTTCTCTTAGTTCTCTTAGTTTCTCGTAACCACCTCTCCGAGTACCAAATGCCAGCGAAATCAGTATACCAGGACAGGAGTTAAGGCATTTCTCGTAAATCATTACAATATTACAGTTTTATTTTTGATGGGCGTGGCAGTCGCTTCTTTAGTGACTCTTAAGATGTCACCGAAGTATATAAAAAACATTTTGCAGAACTCTAGGTGTATAAGTTGGGGTTGTGCATTGATGGGTCAGTCACGAAACACCACCAATCACATATCGGGACAAACTATTTTATATATGTACGTATAGATAATAGTTTGACCCAAGTTCTTCATAAAAAATATGAAAAATATTTTCGAAAATTTGTGCCTTCATTATGAAGAAGTTCTTTCGAGAATGTCCCTTTCGAAAATGGCTTCAAACGAGTTGCTAATTTGAAATTTATCTATTCAACCGCCAATCATAAATTTCCATTAAACAAATTTTATGATCATTCACAATTCAAAGAAAAATGTTCTGTTTTATTGCATACATATCCATACATATGTACAACTGTATATACAACAATTAATACTGGAAGCACCAGTTTTATTATAAACACGCTCTGCACAACACAAAAAACTCTGGAAAATCACACAAGAAAAAAAAAATGTAACAAATAAAAGAAAATAGTAAAGCGAAAAAAAATTAAATAATAAAATATAAAACAAAACATAAACCCACACACACACACAAACACATGGAGCGTTAAAGAACACGCATCCGTCAATGTCAGCTGGCGACATGCCAAAATCCGAAGTGAACCCAAATAAAATAAGAAATACCAAGTATTTGCCTTTAACATCGGCGTGCATAGAAGAGCGTAGATGTGCGATCGTGGCAAGTATCAAGTGCCGCCTCCAACATCAACAGCAGCGGATGTTGTCGTTGTCTTTTTGGCCATCGTCGTTGTCGTCGTCATCATCGTCGTCGCACGCCGCAATTTTTTAATTTATTTTCGAGAAAAGCGTTTTTTTTTAATTTTTTAATGGAATTTTACAAGCACACAAACGCTGCAGATTCATAGATAAAAGAGACTTCGGCGCCAATCGCTGATCGTTTCCAACTGCGCTTATTTCGTTTCATTTTATTTTATTTTATTTTATTTTATTTTATTTTATTTTATTTTATTTTATTTTATTTTATTTATTTTTTCTATTTAAATTCATTGTGTATTTTTTCAAGAGCGTCTAAATTTAGTTAATTTTATTTCTCATGTTTTTGTATTAAATTATTTTCACATAAATTCATTTACTTCAAGTTTATCAATAAATTGGTTCGTATACAATATGCATTAATATATATATTTGTCCAGGTCTGTCTGTCTGTCTGTCTTTCTGTCTGTCTGTCTGTCCCTAACGCTAACCGATTCAAAATTTACAACTCCACTTAAAAAATTTTTTTAAGTTGTTAACCTTTTTTTTTTTTAATGTTAGCTATTCTGGTGGTTTGTCCACACGACGCTGCGGTCGTGAGAAGGAACCAACAGAGCCACTTACAAATATATCCACACATATATTTTTTCTTATAAATGTTAGCCGCCCTGGTGAGGTATCGAACCCACAACGCTGCGATTGTAAGTAAGATGAAGTAGCGAACTAAGCGCCTTCTCACCAGAGCCACTAATGCTCATACAATGCCTTTACCTAATATCGATTAACTTCATCAAGCCGCATGCAAAACGCTTTCATGTATATACACACACAAAAAAATCATTTCACATATAAAAAAATAGCTTCGACCTAAAG
Source organism: Heteromyza rotundicornis (assembly GCA_951394025.1). NCBI lineage: Eukaryota > Metazoa > Arthropoda > Insecta > Diptera > Heleomyzidae > Heteromyza > Heteromyza rotundicornis. The sequence goes on from OX596012.1 coordinate 66,933,967, forward strand.
CTGCCATCTTTAAGAAAATAACACTGCCACAAGACTATTCTTGCCACCTATCACTATTTTCACCTATTACGGTGGTGTATTAGATTTTCATATTACACTTTCATAATACACTTTCCTATACACTGCATATATTCCCAGTACAACATTAAGGTCCGCACACATCAACGCGAAGTACCGCAACCGCAGCGAAACTTACTCAAAAATGTTTCTTGCAAAAGCGAAAATATATTTGCTTAAGGTGAGAAATTTCATAAAAACAAATAAAAATGTGAATCATTTATAAATTAAAATTCCCGAAAAAAAATACTACAAAATGAACACCTTTCTTAGAAGTCACTAAAGAAATTGTAAAAAGGGAAATCAAAACTTAAAAAAATTTATTTCTTGGAAAGCTGATTTTTGCTACAATAAAAGATTCAGATTCGGTTTTAGTACGTCAAAATACATAATACGAAAATAAAAATTGAAAAAATCCAATGAATAAAACACTTTGCAATAAAAATGATCGACAATCGGAAATAATGTTTAGCCGTAACAGGTGAAAACATTGTTAGGTGGCAACGCTAGCCTTTTGGTAATATTATTTCCTTAAAGGTGGCAATGGTAAATCAAAGCTATATTTTTGTGTGTATATACACATTCACCATACAGCTTGATGAACTACATCGCCATTAGCTCAATTTATTTTATAGCTGGCTGTGGTCAGTTGGGTAGAGCTTCCGCTTTGTCTGCGGCAGTCTTGGGTTCAAGCCCGTCACCGGTCGTATTTTTTTTTTGAATCCATTGCTTGATATTCTTTTTTTTTTTTTAATCTTTTTTTTTAATTCTTTTTTAATGGAACAGTTCAACTTTACACAATTACATCATCAAACAAAATTTATTTCTATTCTTTACAAAATTTAATAAAAAATTACATATTTCACAAATTTCTATAAAAAAAAATTACATTTAAATTTTGAAAACATAGAAAATATTTTTGCATCTAAAATATATTTAGTAAACATTTAATTTTTTAAAATTAGTGTGTTTTTTTCCCGTGCATGGCACGGGCAAATTTACTAGTTTCGTAAGATCTGGCGTTGATTCTTATGAAAAACTGAAATACCAGCACGAGGGCACTTGTATCAATATCATTGAGAATTCTGGCAAAAGTACCCTACTGTATCTATAAAACATTTAATTCGCTGTGATTTTAAAGAATTTTAATTATTTTTTTAAAAGAAAAGTATTGAATTGAATGAAAAATACAAATGATCAATAAATAATAAAAATAAAGAAATTTTCCAGATTTCATTCCCATTTCTCTTTATATTACACTCCACAGTTTCCTTTACGTTCAAATTCTTTCCATTCATTCTTCCCAATGACCTCTATAAATCAATCATATTGCACTATCCCACCCCCCTGCAAGTTTTCTATATATTCCATTTAAACATTGATCTGTTCATCAATCCATTGCCGATTATCTCATATAGAGAATGATATCATCATTCAGCTACAGTGCCCGACATTACATACAGAAAATAATTATTATTAAAAATATGTTCCCCATTGAAGAACTTCTTCGCCATGTACTTCTATTGCGCACGCTACATTTAGTAAACAATTTTGATTTAGTAGGAGTCACAGAGCAAATACTTTATTATTTTGCTACATTTGTAAATGTAATCATTGACAAAAGTACAAACATTGTCTAACAAGTGAGTAATTATTTAAAATTTTAAACTTTATTATTTTACTCTGTTACACATGAAAACCCTTAGTATTTTAATTAAGATCCAAAATTTTAGCTTTCAGATAAATTAGTTGGTATAAAAAAAATAAGAATTGTCCGGTGGGAAAAGTGGTTAAGTTCATTTTCCAAAAGATTACAAAAACTACAAAAAAAAAGGGTAAAAAAAAAATCAATAAAAACAGATAATCGAAAATACTGAAATTAATTTAAAGGAAATTTATTTTCTGTTTTGAAGTCCGTTTAAGAGTTATATTTTTAAAAACTTGTTTTTTTTTAAATTTTTTGTTCTCCTTTTTTTTTTTTTTTTTCTTTTTTTCCTTTTTTTTTGTCCTTTTTTTCTTTTAGGGTATCACCTTTATACCAAATTTGGGCCCTGTAGATTGAAGAATACGAAAGTTATTCCATTCTGAACTAAAGAAAGCTCCATTCCTCTTCCCTTTACCCCAATACCCTCTAGGGGAATTTTTTTTTCTCCTTTTTTTTGTTTTCTTTTTTCCCATTTTTTCCCTTTTTATCCCTTTTTCCTTTTTTTTGTCCTTTTTTCCTTTTAGGGTATACAAACCCATTTGTCAATACAAACCCACCTACCAAATTTTATCATTGTAGCTTGAAGGAAATCTGAAAGGGGCTTCAACCCCGTTTCCTTAAACATGGAATAACTGCTTAAGTAAATTAAAAAATAATTTTTGATAACACTGTTCAACAGCCAAAATTATGACGTGCTGGAGAAAAACTGAAGACGCCATCGTGTTCAGCATAGCTTAATTATATAAGATCATCTATCAAATCTGTTGACATTTTTTGAATGGTCAATTTTATTCAACTTTGTAATTTATTGAAGTAAACGTAAACAGTATTAAAATATTACCAAAAATCATTTTAAAACACATCTTAATTTTAACGACAAAAAATCAAATATATTTTTTCTGCACTACCCTCCTTTTTCCTTGAGTTTATGTATAAACATGACACACTTTATTTTTCTAAAAAACCCGATGATCTCTTTGAAATACATATCTATTTCCTGTCAACAATGTCCAACACAAAAGTTGAATAACCAAGCTGACCTTTAAAAACACAAAAGCGTTATTACCTGCATTTTAATATTTAAAATTTAATTTATTTCACATTTTAAACAGCTGCTGCTCTTTCATCCTTGTCCGCGGAAGTCAATATCCTTTTACAAATGCACAAAAGCGCACACAAATGCATGTATTTGCCAAATTACCTTTTCGAGTATAATCTACGCCTCGTGCAAACCAAAAATTACACGAATATTTATTTAAACTCATTAAATTGCGGGCAATTAACAATTGCGCCTCTTGCAAAATTTTTCGTATTTTTGTGCATTTCGTGAAAAGACAGAAAAAAAACTCTTTTTATAGCAAACAGGAACGGCAAGCGATACAACATTCGCAGATCACACATCATTTAAGGTGACGTCAATGAAAATCGAAATTCGGTTTTTGGCTTTTGCGTTTTTAGACTAATTTTGGTTGCCTTTGTTTAATGGCGATTTTCGAATTTCAGTAGATTTAGATTTAAATGGAAATCATTTAAAGGAACTCAGTGCAGATGTGTGTGAATGTGTGCATGTGTGCATGTGTTTGTGAACTTGAACTGCCTTGGAGTGTGCTACGAATGTGTTATTTTAAGTAGAAACTAATTAGAAAATAGAAATTGGCCAATATTGATTACAATTAATTTAGAATGTTTCAATTTAAATGGTATGGAACGGAAATAGAAATAGAAAGAGAGACAGAGATAGAAATAAAGATTTGTAATTGTAATTTTGTGTATGACTTTATTTTGGTGGAATTTTCGAAGTACACTTGGAATTTAACCCATGATATATTTACAAAAAACATTTTATTTTATAATAAAAAAAAATTCCTTCTATTGCAGGTTATGATATTTGGGCCCTGAAGGCTCCCTGAAGCTATCAACTTAATCAGTAATTTGGCAATTTTGAATCATATAATTTTGCTGAGTGTAATTTTCCATAAACGTCCTCCATTTCGCTTGGCTATTTGGAGACGATGTCACGGAGAATCAGTAGCTGTGCCACAGTCTTTGGAGTCGTAACGTAACGGTTAGTTTTCCAATCACAACACAATGCATTCTCGTACGACTATTCAAATGAACAACAAGAAAACAGAAAATGTTTATACTAAAATCTGCTTATTTTTCTAGTGTCTGTGATAAACATTTCAACAGGTAGAAGCTGTTTGCAATAAAAACCGATTTTCGTGGGAAAATAATAAAAATCAAAAGTCTACGAAAGCCGAGGCGGAAAAATCCCCACAGACGTTAGAGAAAATTTTGTATAGAATATCAGAGGGAAGGAAGGAGTAGGAGGAGGCACTCCGAGCTGGGAGAGAGTAATAATATACAACACATATACACTGCAAAGACAGACAGACGAAAATACACAGGCAGTGGAAAATTCACAAAACAAACAGCGGTAATGATCTTCTAAAAATATTAGAAGTGAGAATAGAAATCGCACACGGACAGACAGCCAGACGGACGGACGCAGGGGAGCGATTTACCATACGAAATTGAACTGAAAAGTGAAGAGCTCTTTGAAATATGTTCAATTTGTTGCGACGCTCCAAGAACAAAAAGTCGAAAAATAAATGCGCCGAAGATACCGCAGATGATGCCGAAGCGTTAAACTCTTCCTCAGCAAATCAGCAACACTATGGGACAAGAACAACAGCCGGAGGAGTCACCGAACGATATCGGCAATTCAGCGAGTTAGAGAGCGAGGTAGGGCTGCCAACGATTGGAGCAGCCATCAAAGCGACACTGTCTAACACTAGAGCGCCCATAGAAGAGTTAGAGGATCTGCGAGATCTCGACGAAGATGATGAAGATGAAAAACAAGCGACCGCGTACGGACAATTCAACAACACGAACGACGACAGAATCTATTTTGATAGATGTACGGATCGTCTGTGGGAAAAGGAAAAAGTAAATTTAGCAAAAACAGCTGCCAACTTCACGGCAGTCGTACCAGCGGCAGTGGCGATCACCGCTCGCACTAAAAATTCAAAATCTAATTCAGCCATTAAGCCAAACAAAAAAGCAGCATTCGCATTTAGCCAACAAGATGTAGACAGCATAAATAAACTGGTGGCTGTGGCCGCGCTCGATGCTGGCGATGGCGACGGACGCGAATCTAGTCAAAACGAACTAGCTGAGTGGCAGGGGCACGTTTCACCGATTGGCAATCGCAAAATAATTGACAAAACCATTAAACGAAGCGAATCCGAAATCGAACAATTCAAATACTCAGCCATCTCACCAACATCAACGGCATCGACAACATCGACAGCAGCAAGATCATCGAAATCGAACCAGTTCAATACTGAGGATGCTGAGAGATCTGTCTGCGACCCAACTACGAACGGTAACAACAACAGCAGAAGCACTGCGGATACGGTAATTAACGAAGTCAGATATCGAAATTTAGGTAATTCGCAGCAGTCGGTGAAAAAGAAAAGTTCCGAAGCGAAACGACAATCGAGGTTATCGCTGACATCGCTGGGTTTGAATTTGACCAGTGGTAAAAGTAAAAGTGCCGCCGAGACCACAACGACCGATGTGCCCAGCAGTAGACCGGTGGTGGTGAAAAGGTCTGACCTCGAGAGACAATCCATCCGAAGATCATTCTTTCACAACAACAAATCGAAGAGTATCGATAGCGATCAGGCCGTTATCGAATGCAACGAATCGAAAAGTCGACCGAATTCAAATTTGTTTTACAGAGAGACGGGCGAAGTGGACAGAAAATTGAATCCCCTACAAAAGAGCAGAGAATTTCTAAGCGAAATATTTATGGCGCGTGGACGTAATCACAATCGTAATCGAAATCAGCCACAACAGCCACATCAACAGATACAGCAGCAGCACGAACCGCAGCAGTCGCATACGACGAAAGCTCCGCAAGAACCTTGCAAATATGCAGCTGTCAGCTCGGACAGCCATATCCATCATAACAACAATAATCGCAACGAACCCGCAACAGCAGCAATCGCAATGAACGTTAATCAGCATGGTAATGCTAATAACGTTACGAACTGGTCGCAGCACTCAACACACCTTGAGACGATCTCCGACCCCTCGAGTGTATCCACAAATAGTTATCAAATGACGACGTCTAATAATAGCCCCAAGAATTTCAGCCACCAAATCGAAGTGGCTAAGGAGGAGCACCAACAGCAGCAGCAGCAAAAGCGCAGTAATTCAGCAGAGCATGCGAGAGGCGAGAGAGGCAACAGCAGCGTAAGATCACTCTCCGAGGGACCCACTCAGAGTGCTGGAGTAAGATCCGCCAAAGAGACAATGTGCGAAAATGAAGATGATGATCGGCAGCAGGAACCACAGCAACAGCCGTCAGTGCCGCTGAATAACGCTGACGATGATGTGCGATGTTTTATTCACGCGCCAAGCATCGAGCGGAACGGAGTAATCACGGCAGATATCACGACTACGGCAAATAACGAGGAAGAGGATCAACAACGAGAAGATCAAGAAGTCGCCGATCATCACAACAAGCACGGAAATCAAATAAGAACAGGTGAACACGAAACGTTAATCGACGGTGCAGGAAATCGCGAATCGGGCAATGCAAAACGTCAATTGAACGAATTGACGGAATGTGATCGCGACAGTTTGTTGCACAGTGCCAACGTGAAGAGCAACGAACGAGACGCGTGTGAGTGGTCGCCGTTGTCGGCGTTGACCTCCTCGTCCGCCGTATTAATGGGGCAGACGAACGCCAAGCCCGAAACGCCATCGAGTACGCGCTCGAGTACGCCGCGCGAATTCCGTGTATCGATAATACCGGAAGCAGAGGCGAGTGAAGGTGGTGGTGGTGTCGATAAACCCACAGTGATTGTGCCCAAAATAACGGTAGTGGATTACAGTGACGGTGATGGTAGTGGTTCGTCGGGCGACGGTAGCCCGGTGGAACAAGAGGTTTTCTATGACTTCGAAAATGGAAAGCACAATAAACGCGACAGTGATAGTGGCGTGAATATAACGGCAATTGAGGAATTCGATGACATCGTCGAAGAACATGAAAACGACGATGGCATCGAAGATGATGATGATGAAGTCTTTCAAGATCTAATTCCGGCCACGGTACAGCAAAACAAATGGCCCCTGTCGCACGCCCAAATGCGCCACAGTCATGCCAAATTAGAGAATGTACCCGAACAAGAAGAGGAAGACGAAGAAGAAGCGATGGAGGAGGAGGAGGATGAAGAAGAGGAGGAAAACAACGATGCAGGCAATGCCGATGAACGCCACTTTGACAATGAACTTGAGCGCAACCACTTCGACAGCCCTGAGCGCAATCCGCTGAAGAGCACCAATACAAGCGATTCCAATTTGAGTACAAGTTTTCCCGATTCGGGTATAGGCGATTCGCAGACATCGTCGTTGTCGCCAACAGCCAAACACCTACTTGGCGGCGGAGGCGTTGGCTTTTTTGCCAACGGCGAAACAACAACTTCATCTATGCGTTCGGCAAACGCTGCCGCGCACCGTTTGCCCTTCGTGCGCGACGGAAATTCCACTGACTGCGACGAGACGCTGATGCAGTGTGACGATCTCGAATTTGTGGCCGAAGTGGAGGCCGCCAATCCAAATGAACGTCTGGTTTGCATCGAGAGCATAAGTTTGCCGGACGTGGTGGTCGAGTCAACGACCGGCAATTCATTGGGGTCGAATAGTTCTGGCTCCTCTGCTGCTGCTGCTGCTGCTGCTGCAGCTGATCATCAAATTATCAATATTAATGGTGCCACCGGCAATACTATGGGCAATGTGCATTTCATACCCATTCACGTGGAGGGCGACAAGCGTCGCAGTGTGGATGACAGTGTCATTGGTAGTGGCGGTAAGTCCTTTGCCCACATGAATGGACATCATCACTCGAAGCCGACCATTGAGATTATCGAGGATGCCAGTGAAACGCACGCGAACCGATCGAATGGATTCAAGATCGATGATGGCACTGCGGACAAATTGAAGTAATGTATTTTTTTCCTTCGTATATATACGCTCACTAACCAACTCAGCTAATGCCAAAGTGATGATGTAATTAATGCAAGGAACTTTTTTGATGATGAGACTTATGCGAGTGTGTGCTTAATGTGTATAGTTTTTCATAGTCGCATGAAGATCTCCAAAGATTTTCAAGATTTTGTACATTAGTTAACGATGATAGATCGTCGCTAGAATTTAGTTGTGATGTTAAAACGCTTCTTAACGATAACATGCCGTCTCACGAGTGGTTGGGGTCACGCAATGAATATGAGCTTTGGCTTATTTTATGTTGATTCTTCATATATTTCGGCTATAGCAATTAACGTTCACGAGCTTCTTGTAAATGTACCAACTAATTGGATAAATTTTCTGTAATGTTTTACTTTTTCGCTTTTTTCAAATCGACATAAATTGTGTCTATGCAAAATTCCAAGTGGGTGCAGCATTGGATGCTTCAGGAAGGTAGACAGATATTTGCACATACCAAGCTTGGGATTTTATATGCAGGGTAAAACATAGTGATGGCCTTAGCTCAGTGAGTAGGTAGAAAACTCGACTTACAATCGGGGGATGTCGAGTTCAAATCCAGCCTGGGACAAAAACAAAAGAGGTTTTTTTCCGCATGGCTTCATGTCAACCAATGTCAAACTTACAAGAATTTGAATTTGCCATGAAGATACTTGCCGTTCGTAACCGACACTAAACTCTAGGGCCCCATGCAACTCACAGAAACAAAGACGTCTCTGTGAGTAGTTGTAGCTAGAAATTATGTTTTAAAATATGTTAAAACTTCTAAATGCGATTCTTCGTTATCATTTCGTCTCTAGATCCGAACTGGGGTCACATTGACCCCAACCTTCAATTACAATTTCTCTTTTTTTTCGACGCAACGAATCATTTCCCTTCTTTTTGACATAGAAATAGGGGAAACCCCGTATTATAAAATAATTTCAAGTTTCTTTCAATTTAGAATCAAATTTATTTAATTTGTTTCTTTGACTAGTAAAATACCCATGTCATCGCACGATTTTGAACCCTTTTTGTATCCAATATTAACTGCCAAGCCCATACTATAAACTGCCTCACCCTCTTTCAGTATTAAAAACCCTGATCAAATCAGCCCGCTCGTTTGCAATGATTTCACATAGTATTTATGTGCTTTCTAGGTCCACTAGTGGCTTCAGGAATGCCTATTAGATCTGCCATACACATTTTTTTAAACTGTACCATTTATTAAAATCAAAAACCCGGGTCGAGTTTATGAAGCCATGGCATATATATGACATTACTGCTCTCTAGGTTCACTGCTGGCTTTTAGAAGATGATGACAGACAGACATTCAGACAGATGAGATTTCTTCATAGTTGATGATGATAATTTAAGTCACTAAATTCCCACTTTATCTAATTTCTGTCGAAATTCCTTTATGTGTGAAAGACTCAATTGCACATAAAACCCAAATAAAAATAATATTTAGCAGGAATCCACTAACCACAAATTACTCAAATGAATTAGTGAACAAAAACAAATCTAGTATAGATGTGCTAAAATAAAATCATTTCGTCATTTCATGAATGTGCGCAAAATAATATTGAAAATTCCCACGCCTGTTGGCTCGTGTCTACACAGAAATTTTTGCAACGGACATTAGTAGCGGCCAAAAACCGAAAAATTCACCCACCAAATGCAATTTGAATTTGGAAATAACTCAAAACATTGCTCTAGTTTTTCCGGTTATTTCATAAATATTCTTGTGCGTAGTATAAATTTTGGATTTGGTTTGAGAGGGGCAGTAGCAAATTTCATTCATGTGGACAATGGCATCGTATCAAAGGCAGACGCAAGGCATATTGGTGATACTAAGCCGTGGCAAAATGGCGTTGTGGCCTAAATAGATTTTAAAATAAACTTTCTTTTTTGTTTTTTTTTTGCAATCAAACGATTTTCAAATAACCAGCTGGCCTATGGAAGGCATTTGTTCTCTGCTTTCACGAAAATTAAAAAAATGTTTTTAATCTTTAAAAAAAATCCTTTCAACATTTTCGCTCCAAATTCAATTGATTCGCTTTAACATTGAATTCGAATTTCAATAATTTACCTTTTCGTAATCGCATGTAGATATTTCCGTTAACATTGTATATAAATTTAAGAGCACATGTAATTAATTTCGCTGTCAGCCACTTTGAATTTATTGAGATGTTTGTTGAAATCACCTAGAAGGCAAGCCCAACTGACCCAACTCTCCCGAAATCCACACGAGCTTCTTGAAAATTTGTTTAAATTCATGAATTCCTAATCGAAAAAAGAACAACGTGAATTTCCACTACATTTTGTATATATTTCGCGTGCCATTTTGAAACACACGAAAGTGTTGTAGTTGTGCTGCTCAATTTTTTTCGTTTTTTCTCATTTTTATTATAAACATAAATGTATAAATGTATCTTATAATAAAAATAGCCTCGCACACAATACGATCACCGATCAGAGTTAATTGTAGTATTTAAAAGTGAATTTTTAACAAACAAAAAATGTTACACAAAAACAACGAATATTTAAAATCGAAAAAACAAAAAAATTATACTTTAAAAAAATTAAATTAATATTTTAATTTTTTTTTATACTATATTAAAAATGAGTTTTTACACCCCAAACCGAATGTTAGTGCTCCTTTTCCGCTGGGAGTCTCGCTTTGATGTCGGCATTGTATTTTTAGACTTTATTTCGTTCACCAGAAGCGTTTTTGTGATTCATGTCGTCTTTTTTTTTGTAAACATATTTTGTCTCTTCAAACGAATTTCGAATGATGGAATACTGAAGTGTCTGATAAAATGTTCACATTTGAATATAATTTAAAGTGTAGGTAGTGTAGGTATTTTTTTTATTTTTTTTGTCAAAATGAAATAAATATTTTTGTTATAAAAAAAATTAAACCAAATTTTCTGAGAATTTAGTCTAACACTTGCGACAATTTGGGGAATCTCATTATTAGTATGGACAAAGGCTTTAAAATCGAATGAGCTTCAAGTGATTCAGATGTTATACAAGTAGTTTAATAATCCAGAAGTTCGTCGACCGTTGTGATTAGTTAAGATGAAAGGGAATCATTAATATATTGTTTAGACAATTTAAAACTTTCAGAATATTTCTGGCATGCGTGTAAAGGTATATGGGGGACTCTAGTATGTTTTGCTATTCTACAAAAAATGACAAACGTATTTTTTTTAAATAACCGATTTATTTAATTTTTGTCTCTAAAACAGCCTGACGTCTTGTTATGACTGTTTTGCTGTGTGCAATACATAGCAAGTACAATTGTTTTCATAGCCAAAAAATCTAAAATTTTACATTTCGTGGCAAAAAAAAAAGAAGAGAATTATCTTCGGTCAGACAGAAGCTAAAATACTCTAGGAGTGCGATACCTTCGACAATTTTCATTTCAATGTTTCATGTGCATTTTGTTCCGATGATTTCCATATTGTTTCTGTTCCTGTTCCTGTTCCACTTCCACTTCCACTTCCACTTCCGATTCAAGGTGGTTCCGATTGTCAACACGTCGGGATCAATCTGGCCTTCTTGCGATGCTAACCAACACATTTTGTGATTTCACAAATTAGAATTACTCTTAGAACAGGTGTTATCACTTGACACTATTATATTGGCAGTCACTGCTCACGTCTTGACATCTAAGACCTATGCAGAAGTTGCAGAAACCCGGAAGTTGAGGAGACTGTTTATATGTAATTTCCTAGCGCAAAGACATTTCAGAGACTATGGTCACAATTTCCTTGGTTTGATTAGTCTTAAATCAATTTCGAAATTCATTAGAATGTCAATATAGTACATTTACGGTTAGATAATCTGTATACAATGGGCCCGGGAATAACCTAACCTAACCTAGTGACATTCCCATTCGGTTCCTCAAATCCTTTCCAATCGATTTAAAACACGATTTAAGAGTTTTCAATATAAACGAAAATAAATAAATTTGGTGGCGATTTAGTATGGGAGGTGGGCGTTCATCCAATATTGCCTATTAGAGTACATATTTAGGGTTTGACTCCTTTGAGAGTAACCATGTTAACTACACCCAGAGAAAAAACAACCTAAAATCAAAAATAACCACCTTAAAACAAGTAGAAACGTTAAAGAAAGTCTGGTAAAGTTGGAAATTTTAGAAACAACTACGAACAAACTTGTTTTCAATTTAAAACTTAAATGAAAAAAAAACAAACTTATTTCAAAGTTGTTTTCCGATTATTTCAAAAATTTTCCAATTTATATTTAGTTTGCCAGACCTTGATTTAAAATCGTTCAACTTTGTTTCAACCTTGACAACAGTTGTTTTAAGTATTTTTCACTTCATTTCAACTTTGCAACTTTGTTTCAACGTTGACAATAGTTATTTTAAGTATTTTTCTCTTTATTTGAAAGTGGTTTCCATTAAGTTGAAAAAATGAAGGAGTAAATACGATCGTACTTGAATTTACTATGTTTTTTTTCCCTGAGTATAGACTCCTTTTAATTTAATATGAGTAATTTTAGATTGATTGTTCGTTCGGCGATAGTTTGCTCGTTTATCTTCAGATTAGGGCAAAGATTAATTGACGACATTTGTATTCGGTAACTTTGATTTTCCATGGAGAATGAATTGCCTTATCCGGGTGAAAAAAATGTGGCTCATGTGTAAATACTAGCGACGTACCGAAATGTTATCCATTTTTTATAAAAAGTTTCTAGCAATTTATAAGGGATCTCTGAATGAATATTGTGGGAACAATAATATTTTTGTGTAATTTTGAATTTTTAAGAGAGTAATTTTTGTTGTTTAGTTAAAATTAATTTAGTTTAGTTTAATTTCAATAAAATGTAAAATTACTAACAAGAAATTGTAAAGCAAATTAAACAGAAAAAATCTATTTAGAATTTAACACAAAATGTAGTTTACTTTATTTTACTTACATTACTTGAATTAATGACTGTACAGCGTACTTAACAGCTGAGTATTTTTAAACAATACCAATTTTTTAGTACCAAAACCAAGTTTATACGCAATCAACACAAACTTAAATTTATTAAATTTAAAAATTATTTCAGTTTTGCCTTATAAACGGTTTTGTACAAAAATTGGTGTTTAAATTTACCTTCAAATGTGTAAAAAATTGTAAATTTTTTGTAATCGAATTCTGAATTTGGCTTTTAGACGCGAATTGGTGGATCAAAAGTCGCGCTTCAACTTCCAACTGGAAGCGGCTCAGAAGAATGTGCACAATTTGCAAACGAAAGTCGAAGAGATGCAGGGAAAGATTGATACCATGGAACAGGAGTTGTCAGCGAAGGCGTGGAATGTGGAAAGTGTGTATTTGGTTTACTTTTGTATAAATGCGACTTTAAATGTTTATATGATGCACAGGATTGCAAGGCGAACTGAATGCGGCACACAAGGACGATGATTTTGTGCGGAAAAAGCTGAAATTACTGGAAGATGAGAAGACAAATCTGCGGCATAAATACAGTGAAAATGAGGATGAATTCAAGAACAAATATGGTAAGTGAATTGAATGAAAGTAAATTTTCAAATTTCATATAAACTCTCCCCTCACCCCGCCCACAAACAGAGGAACTCGAAATGCAGTACAAAGAATTGGATGAGAAATACAAGCAAACCCAGAGTCTAGCCAGTAATCTGCAAACGCAACTAGCAGCTGCCCAAAGTGAAGCCGAAGCATGGCGCGACGAAGTGGACAAGATACGCACCGAATTGGAAGATCAAATTCGCATACTGAGAAATGCGCTGGAGAACTCGGAGGCCGAACGAAAGATATGCGAGGATAAATGGCAAAAGGAATTCGAGATGTTGAGAACTCAAAATTTAGGTTGGTGTGAATGGTAATGGAAATATTACTGAAGTATTTTTATAATTGCATTTGATCCTTTAATACAGATCGCGAAGAAACCCTCATGACCGATTGCGAATGGCAGATGCGCCAAATGCAGAAATCCTGCAAGGAAAAGTACGACAAATCGGAACATGGCCGCAATGAGGCCTTGGAGAAGGCCGAAATGTTGGAGAATGAGCTGGAGGAGCGCCAGCAAGAGCTGGACGATTTGAAAGTGTACGCAGCGCAGGTTAATTCATTACGTGGCGTCGTCTCCGAGCAAGAGCTCTCAATCGAGTCATTGATGACACAAATTGAGAACATGAAGGCAGAACTGAAAGCGGCCAATGAGAATCTCGAAGAGCAGATCGAGGCTGTGAAGATGATTAAATATCAGTGCGACAAGTAAGAAGGATAACAACTATTCAAGGACATTGAAAGTAAATTAAATTAATTATTGACCCTTAACAGTGCCCTCTACGATAAGGAGCGTCAAGTGATCTATCGCATCGATGAGGTGCGGAATGAAGCTGCCGCCTTTTGGGAAAATAAACTTTAGTAAGTATTGTTATTTTATTAATTATGTTAATTAAATGAATTAATTAAAATGTATGCTTCTTTTCAACAGCACAGAGATGACAAGACTGAAAAATGAGCTCGAATCCGTTTATGTGGATGAGCGACGCGAGGCTCTCGATAAGTTGCAAGCGGAGCATATCGAAGAGTTGCGCGCCCTAACTACACGTTACACCGCCAATGAGGAGGAATTGCGTATCGAGGTTAGTACTTATCGATACTATATGTGTACGATTTTCTGTTAAATTTCAATATTTCTTTCGTTTCAGTTGGCCGATCTACAAGAACGCTTTGATAGCAAGAATGAAGAATTCCTCGAACTGCGCGAAAAGTCTGATAACGCCCTGCTGCAAACTCGAATGCATCTCGATAAAGCTGATCGTGAATATCAGAATGCCATGTTCAGGGAGGAGGAGCGACGAGAAATTTTAGAAGGTAAATTGATAGTTCGAGGTAGCTACCTAGCGCTTTTAAATGACCTTGGAAGGTTTTTTTTTTTGTGTAAGCGTTTCTTTTTAAGAATTGATTTGTTTTCGAACAGCGCAACATTTTATATAAAAAAATGTAGGTCACACAGGAGGTCAATAGGTGATAAAAATAGCCGGAAATTAATACATTTATTCCATTAATCGAAACGGTTCCGGCTTCGGTTCTGGATCCGGTTCTTGGTAGTTTGTCCCTGACTGAATCAGATTTTCGAAACAAATTTTCTGTAACATTTCGATTACATTTCGATAGCTTTTATGATACTATTTTAATAACTTTTCCGATAACATATCGATAATTTTTTAATAAATTTTCGATAAACATTACATTTTTAACAATTTTTTCCATTAATTTTGGATAGCATTTCCGGATTTGTTCGATAACTTTTTAGTAATTTTATCGATAAATGTGGATAGCTGCTCTCATAGTACCGTTTCCTTTCCAATTGTGTGCCGTTTACGTTCCGATTCCGTTCATAAAATGTCAAAAAACTACTTGAAGATGTTCGGTCAAGATAAACAATCATAAAGAAAATTTAAATGTATTCGCGGTTCTCATTCGTTACAATAGCAATTCAGTGTAACTAAAATGTACTCCCCCTTTACTTTTCAGAGTCCCTGCGTAAAGAATTCGAAGATGAAAAACTTGAAATGGAGGAGAAATTCCGCGAACGTTTGGGTCAGGTGAAAGATGAATTTGCCAAAGAGCTGCAACTGTCCTCGCAGGAGATGGCCGAGCAGCATAAAAAGAATTTCGGTAATTATCATTGAATGTGAGCTGAGCTAATTGAATGAGATTAACCTAAAATCCCACCCATTGTTTTAGAACAACAAAAAGCCAGATTGCAAGCGGAAAAGGATGAAGCACTGCAAGATCTGGCAGATCGCCATCGGAAGAAGTTGGCAGCAGCCGAATATCAAATCAGGTGGGTTGAATAAAAACTGAATCTGTCTTATGGAAGACTAACAAATTGTGTAGTTTTCAAAAAAGTATGAAAAAATAGTATGATAAAGTACTAAAAATGTTCCAAAAAAATTATAGAACTTTCCATGTTATCTGTTAACAATTTATTGGTAGTTAGGAAATGCTTGTTGTTGTTGTTTTTGTATTTAATATCATACATGATTGGCATACATTTAATTTAATAACCAAAAAAATCACATTATGTAAAATTTTTCTTATTTTTTACTGTTCCATCACGTCATCACATCCTTCTTTTTTTGTATATATGTTCATGTCCAACCTTTCATTGTTCATCATTTCATTGTTCGATCATCGAAATTAACGTACACTTCTTTCAAATATGTTATCTCTCAACAGCATCTCGTATCAAAGTCCTGCAGCTGATAAGAACGCATCGTTAATTATCACTGCGTTATGTGTGCTTGCAAAGGGGGCGTGTCCATTCATACCGTCATTATATGTGCTTTATATGACCATGTCGCCATTGATATCGTTGGCATGTTTACTGTTGAATATTATGGCAATCGTTTATATCAAATATCGTCATTTGTTGCATAAGAATTGAAATGTTTTCTAAATATAAAATGACTATTTTTTTTTAGAAAATCTAAGTACCGTAGAAGTAGAAACCGTGCATTACACTTTTCCTATTAACATTCTAAATGAAATAAATTCGATTTCCCCAGTTCATTCCCTATCTCCTTCACTATGCCTCATTTCAATATATTTTTATCTTAAGCATTTTGTATATGTAAGCAATTAAGTTTAATTAAGTCTTATGAACGCCACCTGAAAGCCTTTACAGCCTTTACAACTTGTATACCTTAAGAATTTCTTCCACAATCCTTTGATTCTCTACTATTTTTACAATTTGATTTTAATACCTTTTACTTTCTCATTCTAATTCTAATTTTGCAACCGAAACTCTTCTTTCCCCTCCACACAAATCCACAAATCTTTCAAATGCAAATAAAAAAAAAACCAAAAACCTTCAACTAATAACCAACTCACCTCAGAGATATTGAACTTCGACATCAGCGTGATCTCACGGATCTGAAAGCGGCCTACGATGCAGAGAAGGCTGCACTGGACAAGCGCGACATTAGCAATGCCAATGAAATTGAACAGCTCCACAGGAAGTGTCGGTGTCTGACGAATTTGTGAGTAGAATCAAAATAATAATTTAGAAAAAAAACAAATACATTCTAAGCTTTCAATTGGTGTACAACGAGCAATATTGTTTGGCAATCTATTGGCATGTTTTTATTAAAAATTTTATACCGCCTTAGAGTTGGATGTTGTAGCAGATCGCATGTCTATCAGAGAGAATAGAAGAAAAATAAAGGAAATTATGATAAAAAAGAAATAGGGAATTAGTCAAAATTTGTGTTTATTTTTTATAATTTTTATATTCTCATGCAAATTTCTATTCATTCATTAATCTCCCCTTTTGTTTTATTTTCCCCAGATTCGAGGAGATGCGCATGCGTTACGAGCGTCGCGATCCCCGTGCCGAAGATTTACGCGAAATTAACGAGCTGCGCAGTCGCTGTGAATCCCAAGAGCGTGACCTGTACGTGTTGACCGATCGACTGCGCGAAATGCAAATTCAAATGGCCGAAATGCAGCAAAATGGCGAAAATCAATCAACGAAGAAATCTGGTGGCAGCAAAGCGATTAAGAAGCCGCCTCCGAAAACGATACCAACCAATTGTGATGTCATCTATGAGGAGAACGAAGAACGCGTGGAGGAGGATGAGGAGGATGAGGAAGAAGAAGAAGAAGAAGAGGACGACGAAGAAGAAGAAGACAATGCCACTGAAGAGAAGCCCCAATTGAATGGCAAGGATATTAATATTAATCTTGATCTAATCAAAGAGGACGAAAGTCACATGATCAGTGCCGTTTGAGGGCATCACGCGTTGCCTCCTCACACACACACACACATCACAGAGAAGACGTTTTTTTGCACTACCGTTTCCTGTTTCCTAGTCGAATGCACTAACTCCCGGCGTATTAAGATATTTACACAACACACTGTTTTATTTGAATTATATAATTTTTGAAATTATTTTTGTTAACTAGCTTTGTAGTTTCATTTCAATTTTGGCACCAAAAATTTATGAATTTTTTCATTCAATTATTTAATTTGTTTTTAAATTTTTATTTATTTTTTTTAAGAATTTTTTTTTGTTTAATATTGAAAACGATTTAGTACTTTAAAGCGAAATTATCATTATAACCTATACAAAAAGAAATATTTAAAAGGAAATTATAAAAAAAAAATTGTAAAATTAAAAGAAAACTGATTTTGAAATAAATGTAAATAATTTATAACTTTCTAAAATATCTGGACGTTTTTTCAATGTAACTAGTGAGCAGTAAGTACCAGTAAGCTTTTTTTCAAATTAATATTATTACCGTTCAACGAAATTTTGGATATTACAATTCGATAACCGGTTCTGCTTTCTTAGTAAAGTAAGTAATCGGTTCTGTTTATGCTCAAATTGGTACCATATCTACGAGAATCACCAAACTTCATATCAAATTTAAGAGAATTGTGTCTACATTTTAAGAGCACACTCAACATTCTTTTATTTCGCACAAAGAATCGAGACAATTAAATTTACGAGCTTGGCAAAAATGTGAATAAAAAAAATTATTACGACTGACAAGTGCGGAGCAATGTACTTTGGAGTAATAGCGCTTTTGTTGCCATATTAAAGTATGGCAATTAAAAAATTATTCTTGAAATTTATTTCAATGTATGAATGGTCCATTGAGAGAGCTTCAAATTGTACTTTAGTTATATTATTTACAATATATGACCAAGGTTAATATTTTACTATAAGGCAGTCGGCAGTCTTTAATGATTCCCCCCCGTAAATACTAAAAAAAAAAGTGCGTATGGCATGCGTGAGACATGAGTTTTGTGAAACAAATTTTATTTAAGAGTAGTTCAGTGGTTAAAAAGAGAAATTTTTGAAATACATTCCACCGCTCATATTGTCTCCAATAAAGACTGATTTGTTTATTTTTTTTTGTGTGTACTACAGGAACCGGTAGTTGTGGACTCAATTGGTGTAGAGTGACCAGATATTCAAATCATAGAGGCTGTTTCGGTATTTCAAGTTGTAATGTTTGTCGGTGTCTGTTCTCGAAGATTGTTTGGCAAGATACACTAAAAGCTTTATGTTTGATTTTGGTGTCTTCTAAATATAGCGTTGTAAATATAGTTCGAGCGTTGAAACGTTTCGACAACTTGTTTTTAAGATAGACTGTCAAAAGGTTAAGTCAAAAACCAAGAGTCTAGACTACGTATTGTTCCACTTACGAATCTCGTATTTAAAACTACTTTTTCAATTTAAGGTTTAAGGATTAATACGGTTGGAATCACCTTAGCTTTCTTATAACCAGCAACAATTTGTGAATATCTCTGGTAACATAAAAAATGTTCTCTTTATTTTAAAATGATTCTCCAATTCTCCAATTGATTGCAGCTTTTGGAGCTCCAGAGCAAAATGAGTATATTGAATGAAGCCATCTTCGAAACAAAAACTGGCTAAATTCATGCTGCATGCGGGGTGGGCTATTTCACGACAAGAAGAATTCTTATTAGAAGCAGACACTGGAGTGTCGGTGAATGTCTACTAGAGGCATCACCCCAGCGCGAAAATAAGAAGCTCAAAATGAATACCATCAGTCGGATATAATTGCTAGTGTATGAATGAAGTATAATTTTTAAAAAAAGTATGAAACTACTTTCGAAGGAGCATTCGGTGGCGAACAAAAGATTACCTGTCGAAGCGTTTACACTGACCGAATGAACCGTAGTTCTTTCGAACGCACGCAAATTTAGTTACGAAGTAAAATCGCAAGCTAAATTGCATTCGCACAACGGTTTACACTGGCTGAATATTTGTTCCCGAACAAGCATCGAAAGCCACAGTTTGCCCGAACATTGGAGCTCGAAACAAAAGTTGCGTTTGTTCGTGCGGTCTAAGTGCTTTAGAAGTAATCATTCGATGAGGCAATTGCCGAAAACAAAGTATCCGATGAGTACTTTTTGGCCCATCACTACTCGCGTAAAGTCCAATGTAACGGGAAAATATTCCAAAATCTAAAATCTTAAAGAAGTCAATAATTTTTATTTGTCGCGTAATTTTTCTATAAATGAGACCACCATGCGAATGGAAAATCTACGAGTGGTAGTGCAGTTGCACAGTTGCGGTAGCATTGATGAAAATGAAAAAAAATCGCTATGTCCAATGAAGACGAATGTAGACTTAATTGATTTCCGAACCGTTCAAATTAATTGGATAAATGCGGACACGTCCTTGTCGCAACACCGAATGACCTTCGACTATGTTAGCCATGCAACCGAGAAATGCCTGATGGCCGAAATGGATGAGTTAATGGACGAGTTGATAATGCAGCGGCGCTGTTGTTGTCTAGTGCGTTTCGCTGCAGGCCGCGAGTCCCACTTGACATTCCTGTACAACTTACTTGTGACCGAAGTCGATAAAAGACTGCAACAACTGCAAGCCAGTGTCCACTTTGTGCAGGTGAACTTCAGAGATATACTAACAGAGGCTGCAATCACTTTGCCACCTGATGAATCTATGAAGGTGGAGACATCTTCACGTTCACGTCGTTTCGACAACCAAGGCCGCAAATCGGCTGCTAAATATCAATTCAAAAATATGAAAAGTATGCATGAGCTGCTACTATGGTTGCTAAATGACTACCGTCTCAAATCGTCCAATACCGTTGGCCACGAGGCTCTCGAGTTCCATTTTTCCTTGCTGGATGCCAATCAGCGCATGTTCAAAGTCAAGTTCTCTCTCTACAACGTATACCTGAATAAGATGGATGCGCAGGCTCGTGAAAATTGGCAGAAGTACATGGAACATCTGGGCGATGGTGGCCAACTTGAGTTCGTCCATTCGCCGCTCACTACTTGCTTGAGCGACTATTTGGAGTCGACCACCGGTGGACGTACTTTGCTTCTTTTCGATGTGCCAATCGATGGAAAGAGGTCAACGGACACGGTGGACCTGATGCAATTGGCTAACGCCGTGGTCAAAAATCGGGACAAGAAAGTATTCAATGTTTTTGGTAAACTTTTTCGCAAATTCAATGTGGGTAGCGAAACATATGAGCGATTTTTTGAGTAATGCAGAAGACCATTTCTTTTACAGCGTTCCTCCACCATGTCTTCGGATTTCTCAGATTCGGCGAATTATAGTGATGCCGAGATTACCAGGACCAGATCATCATCTAATTCCTCTGGCTGTGGAACAACAACACCGCGAGCGGTGGCCTTCACCATTCCCTTGGTCGAATCTAAAGGAGAATACGGCAAACGTTCACGACTCGCACTCGACGCCTACTCGAAGAAGGACTTCAATCAGCTCAGCGTATGGTACAGCCGAATCGACGAGATCTACCACACTGCCCAGGAATCTCTGGTGGATTATTACGAGCATGGCTACGACTCTAAAATCGTGAAAATGTCCAAAGACATTCAGGTCATGTCACGAACCATTGATCACGGCAATCATTTGACTGTTGAAAATCAGGTGCCCGATTTGGATGTTATCAACGAGGAGAACATCCAGGAATTGTACAGAGCGTATACAGGCTCACTCGATGCATTCCATTCATTGGCAGAGCAAATTGAAGGCTCCGTTTATGTGGATATTCTGCGTGTTTATTTGGAAACGAAGAGCTTTGAACTCTCACAACACACGGTGAAAGTTAAAATCAAACAATTGGAAAGTTGCAAGCGCCTTCTGATGACCAATATAAATGAAGAGCTCAACACGTTGCACTCGAAGCTGTACAAGGAGACCGAACACGAAAGTGGCGTCAACTCCTCAAAGATAGAATGAAACTAAATTTGATAACGATTTCCTTCAAGTAGTTGAACTACGATTTTGTTCTTAATTTCTTTATTTTATGTATTAATCGCTGTATTCAATTTGTTTTCTTTTTTGAAAGTTTGACTTTTCTTGAATTTGTATTAACTATTTATGTTTGCTTACAATTAATTATAACCTAAATGCTTCAAATGACGTTGACCATCGATTGGTTATCCATTCACGAGTACATTTTATATTCATTGTACATTTTACATTTCATATTCATTGACTCAATTAGTCTAATAAAAAAAATTATCTCGAAATATTGGCCGACTTTATTCTGACCATGATTCTGACGATACTTGGAACATTTTTCGTTTATTTTATCGAAAATTTTTCGATATTTCAGCGATGATTTTTTGATATTTCGTCGATAAATTGTCTATATTTCACTGATAATTGGTCAAATTTTATCGATAATTTTTCAATATAATTATTATAATAATTTTTCTAGATACACTGAAAATTTTTCATAATTTTTCTATAATTTTTCCACAATTATCGATAATTTTTCGATATCTTATAGATAATTTTTCCATACCGGTAATTTTTCGATATTTTATCGAGGATTTCTCCATAATTATTAGGGACGGAGCACCCGCATGACACCCGCATCATAGTTTCAAATTTGAAATTGGATTTTGGGGTCACGGATCGATATGCCCAATTTCAATTTTGATATAATTTTTTGCGGATGCTCCGTCACATCCCTAATAATTATACATAATTTTTCAATATTTATCTAAAGTTTTTCCATAAAAATCGAAAATTTTTCTATATTTATCGATAATTTTTTCATAAAAGTCAAAAGTTTTTCGAAATTTTTCAAAAATGTCCATCTTTACTTCATGCCCGATTCATTTCGAAATTTTGTTCCAATTCCATTTCATTTCAGGTCCATTCCCATTTCGTTACCGACATAATTTTCAAATATTTCTCAAGTTATGTATACACGAATATGAACATCAAAACAAATTCCAAAATGGGAATTGTCAAAAAACACCGCACTTGTCAAAGTTACTCACAGTGCGCTAACCTTTTCATTTAGACTCGTCTCTAATCACAACTAGTTTTTTCCGCCTGGGCATGTTAGGACTGGCAAACAGGTTTTTTTTCATGCATTGTCTACCTCGAAATATTCCAGTTTTGCACTGCTTTTCGTTTTCGTGTATTTCGAGTTGGTGTTTGTTGCAGATTCGAAGAACGACCGACAGAGAACTCCGTTTGGATGCTGGAGTTCAAGTGTTTTTCATGTGTTTCGTTGAGCCTGAGTATTTTTTTCTTGTTTTGGTTGGGTTTGTTTTTATTTTAGTTGTTTTTTTCCCTCTCGTCTTTGCAATCGAATCGGACTTCGAAAAGTATATTGGTGTACTCGGCAGCTCTCACTCTCTCTCAAAGGGTGTATTTTCTGTGAGTACGCAATCAATTCTCTTTGCTTGGCTCTGCGCAGCCTTGCATTTGAACGAAGAGAGTGTGGACTTTGAGTTTTCAATGGTGAGTTGGTTTTTTTTTTGGGTGGTTGATGTGTTGATGTTGTTGATTTTCCGTTTCCGTTTCTTGTTTTTTTTTTGGTGTTGTTTTTGTTTGGCAATTCGAATACAACTTCGAATTTATTTCGTACTTTGCTGTGGTTATTGTTGTTGCGATGGTGGTGTGTTGAAGATGTTGCTTCGAATGTGCTGCCGTTAGTTCGGTTTTGAGAATCCACGAGTGAGGACGCGTTGCGCTTGAAAATTTCGACGCCGTGTGTGTTCCCCCCCCAAGAAAAGTAAAATAAAAGGCCAAAGCAATTCTTTGCACAGAAATTGTGATTTTAGTGATTGTGGCGAAGCATCAGTGAAAGGTGCAGCAGCCTCCAAGAAGTGTTGTTTGTTGTGCGAAAAGAAGGAGTTGCTCTTCGACTTAAATATTGGAATGTGATTTGAATTGATTTGTTGCCGCAAGAAAACAAAATTCAAAGGATCAAACATTTCGAAATGCTTCCTTTGAATTTGCCCTGAAATCGAATTTATTTGTGTTTTTTTGAATTGTATGAAAAGTTTAGAAAAAGTGCGAGATTCAAAGTGATTTGAAGAATTTGACGAATTCCAGGAATTGCCCACTGCAGACTTGTTCCTAGTAAAAGGTCGGCCTAGAGGTCAAAGTTAGTAACAAAACCAAATAAGTTAACTTACGAAAAAAACAAGTGATTTTGCATAGTAAAGTGGCCATTTAAGGCAATTGTGCGGAAAAGTTAAAGTAAAAAAATTAATACAAAAAAACGGGCAACAACAACCGCTCTAACGACAACATTTATCTCTTGGAATATACAACAACAACGACTACAATCAGAACCTGTTCTGTGCGCATTTCTTTCGCATTTTCTATCATCATCAACGTTATCCGCATCTGCCCAGCATCTTCACCTTCTGCCGCTCTTCGTGCAATGGCCAAAATGTAAGTGTTTTAAGAATTCTATTTCCACACAAATTTTATTATTCTTTTTGTACGCTCTCTGCTACCTTTTTCCCACATTTTCTTCATCTTTGCCATTACTCGTATTCGTACGTACGTACGTTTTGCCTGTTTTGCCCATTTCCTTTTCGCTTACATTCTCACATTAAGTCCTTGTGAAAGCCGAAATCCTTTAGTCTGTGAATTCTCCTGTATTTTTTCGGTAATTCCCACTGTACACGATATTTAAGGATATATTTAAGCTGTTTTATTGATTGCACACCCAAGCCCAGTTGGTAGAATCTGCTACAGCATTTCAATGTTCTGTGCTGCTGTTGTTTGTATTTTTCTTATTGCTACTTTTGCTGTTGTTGTTGTTGTCTTGCGTTGCTTTCGGGGATGAAATGAAAACCTTGCTGTGATTTCTTGGATTTCGTTATCACCGAATGTGAGTTTGATTGTATAAATGGCAAACGGATTTGCTGACAATTGTCGTCCGTAGAAATCAAATCATTTTGGGTTTCCTTAATTGCAAAGCTGACTAAAATTTGGCAAAGTAAGTGAACTCGTATAACTACTTGGAAATAAATTGCCTCAAGTGTATGTTACTACTTACAAGTTATATATGACGTTGTTTTCAGCTAAAGACGATATGATCCACAGAAACTAATTTTTAAATTGAGGTAATCTCCTTCGGGTTGGGCTGTGAGGGTGTAGGATTCTCTTGTATAAATAATACGGTTTTAAGATTCGTACGATTTTTGTGTAGGCGCAGTTTTTTTTTCAGTAGCTGCCAAATTTCGGATAGGATTTTGATTTGAAATACTTTTAATACTTCTGCTGACGAGCAACACGACCTGCAGTTATCAATATTTGTAATTTCAACAATTTAACTATTAAAATTAGTAAATAAAGGTTAACAAATATATTAGGGAGATTCATTTAAAGTGGGAAACCCCTCGGAAATGATTCAGTTGTGCATATGAGCAGTCAAAACATATGAAATTTGACAGTTTGAAGCAACTGCGCATTTTCGAGGGGTTTCCCCACTTTAAATGAATGCCCTTATTGATCTTCCAAAAGCTATGATTCTATACTCAAAAATACAGAAATTCAAAATTTTTTTTTTAAATATAGAAAATTTAACATAAACATATTCCGGAAACCTTAAAACAATATTTCCGAAATTGTGTCTTAGCGCCGATTTTTAAATAGTCCGTTAGGTAACCCTTTCAAAGAAATTTTTTGAAGAACAAATTTTGTATTTGTACTACAAAATGTAATTTATCAACTTTATATACAGGGTTTAACACTCGAGATGGTCCAGAAACTAGAAATCGATTGGGTCCCCAAAAATATGAAAATAACTTTGTATGCATTTTTGACCAATTTTCATTTTTAAAAATTCGTAAATTTTTGATACTGGGAAAATTTGTATTAATTATTAGGTTTTTATGGATAGTTTCTTAGCCATAGCTTCATTCGTTCTTTTTACAGTCACAATTGTGTTTTAAAGTGGAATTTTCTGTATTTTGGACACTCAATTTTGACTTCAAAAATTTCTTTTCTCCTACTATCACCGTATTAACACTATTTTGGTTTCAAATGGAATTGTTGCCTGTAAAGTTTCCTTTATTTCGATTAAAAAAAATGTAAATTGAAACAAATTTAACAAACTGCATTGTTTTTATTTTCTAATTGTATACCAATTGTTTTTTTACACTAAGGCCCATGTCCTTTTTCTGCAGTTAAGATGAAAGTGAAAGTAACCCGGTTTGACGCTCACTACAGAAGTGCAGTCACACTTCTTTTGGCACGGTTTTGCATTCATTTTCGTATTATTAAATCTAATATTTGTCCATCTTTGTCTGTCCTTCTTTCTGTCTCTGGCAAACGTTTTATTTTTGCTCGGTTGTGGGCACATGAAAGCATAAGCAAAATGTTAATATCATTAAGTTAGGTATTGGTCCAGACTTCGTATGTCCATATATAAAATTTGGATACACAGAGTACTTCTTTCCGTAGACGGTCTTTGATAGAATCAATTTAGACCAATTGAGAAATAAAGTCTTGAGGTACGAGCACTAGCTCAAATCCCTTAACTTGTAATGATTTGAAGAGATTCCAAACGGTCAACTGAAGTTTAGTATTACCATATGACCAATTAAGTGTATATGGACCTGTCGCAACAACGATTACTAAATGTATTTTAACTTATTGTTGAAACCACTTGATTGCCCATAACCAAAAGCCATTTTCCGTTCCATTCGAAGCAAATATAAAGGAGTGTAGAGTCAAAACAGGTAAACACTTGAAATTATCTCGAAGACATCTCACATTAGCTACTTTAAACTACAAATCTCTAGACGGAAACACTCCGAATTAGATACGTATCACGAAAAAAATAACTGCAAACTTCGAGTATAAAAGAGAGTCGTGGTGGCACTGGGGATCTTTTTGGTCTAACTCTGAGCTGCCACTACAACCAAACTTAGCTCCTTTATTAAATATAAGGGTCAAAATACAAGAGACAATAAATTTGCATTTGTTTTGTGGTGCTGCATTAAAGTCTCTACTTGATCAACACACTCGACTGCTGCTAAAAAAAATAACATGGTTGAAGAATTTCCGCTATTCTGAATATAATTTCCAGATCAGTTTCGAGTGGAAATCACAGGCAAGTGTTCGCAAAGAATGACAAATATGTGAAATGAACTCGCCACCAATTACAAATAACAATACTTAAGTTGGCAACAGCGAACGGAGCGAGCCACTAAGCAGCGTACAGCAAAATAGACGCGCAAGAATGTTGCCAGAACACAACGCCTTTTAAAGAATTAACGAATGCAGCAGGAAAGCCAACTATTTATCTTGCAGATAAATGCAGTTTGGCACTCACAGTGTAATCCACATAATCCCCCCGAACAAAGAAGGCCAACTTACAACGAAATGCAGCATAGAAACTAAAACCAAAGAATTGCTGGTAATACAACCTGCAGCAAAAAATAAAACAAGATTAAAAAAAATGCAACAAAAAAAAAATGCGAGCAACTTTTAAAGTAATTTCTGTAATTTCCATTGCTGCAGCAAAAATTTAATAAAAACCAAAAAAGAAGTGGGTAAATAACTACAACAACAGCAACAATAAAAAAAACAGCGAGTGAGCGAAAAACTAACAAAGTCTACAGCAGTTGCAGTTAAACCAACAACAGGAACAAACAGTGCAACAAGAAGCCCAGCGAATGCCAACGAAAGAAGATGAAGAAGAAAGAATGGAAGGTCTCAGCCTCAGAAGAGTGGTGGTGGTGGTTTAGTGATGCCAGGACTGAAACTGAGACTGAGAGTGGGCATGATGCACATACACAGCATCAGCATAGGCACCAGCAGCAACAACATCATCCAATGACCTTATGCAACTGCAACTAACAACGAGACATTGGTGCTGGCGAACGAGTCCAGTTAAACCGGTCGCTTGATAGAGGGCAGGCAGGCAGGCAGGCGGCAACGGGCTACCGAGGGGCAATTGGGCCAAAAGCATAAAATCAGTCAAGAGAGCCAGCCCCAAGAAGACATTAAAAGCGACGCGCGGCGACAAAAGCCACGACAGCAAAGGCAAACGATGTCCGCCAGAGTCAGGAGTTGCCTGGCTTTTAAAAAGGGCCACGGGAGCAGGCAAAACACAAAACTGCAGCAAAATAAAATAAAGTAAAGTAAAGAAACAAAAACAACAACAACAACAAGAGCCAAGCGAAACAAGCTTAAAGCGAAAATATGCGGTTGGTGCGGTTCGGCCGAGTTGCCTGGCTAGCACTGGTTGGGAATGTTGGTTAAGCAAAGTGCAGTGCAACATTTCGGACGATCAGCAGCGCAATGATGCTGACGACGACGATGATGATGATGATGATGCACTCTCAATAATGCTGTTGCAACATGAAGCATTTTACCATTTCGACTGGCATCCGCACAAAAGTTTTCATCCAAAATGCAATTAAGCTCTCATTGATGACCAGAGTTGTTGTTGTTCTTCTTCTCGTTGTTGTTGTTGTCTGCTATTGCAATTGCGCTTTGAAACTGCAACTGCTGGCGAGTCACGTGAATCGGTCTCTCAGCTTCGTTGTTGGCATGCATTTCCCCCCTCCCCCCCCCAAAGCCTTTGTTGTTGCTGTTGTAATTTTGTGGCTAAGCTGTTAAGAAAATTGCATTAAGGATTACTTTGGAGTAGCTGCAGAGTAACAATTGTGCTCCAGCAGTTGCTTAACGTTATTAATAAAGTTACTGCTGATGATGCCGTTGCTGCAACATTTTACTTACTCCGACTCTCTGCTGGGTGGTTTGCGACTTATGTGTGCATGTTGTGGCTGCAATTGATGTGGTCGTCGGTCTTCGTTGTGGTTGTATAATTTCTACTATAAATAATTATGGAAATGTAATAAATTTTGGGAAAATTAACTTGATTGCGGCCCGTTGGGCTTCGGCATGGCACTGGGATTATACACTGTTTACAATCTGAGGGCTAGATTAGCCCTAATTAGAAACTCCACATGCGGTGGTATTTGCGGTGGGAAGGGTGAAGAGAGCAAGAGGCAGTTCACAGAAGAATGTTTTCAGAGAAGAAATCATTTTGGTAGTATCCTACGTGCCAAAGAAAACTTAATTTTAGTCAGTAAAATCTTCGAATTGTATGTGAAACTTGCCTTCAATTAAATATGCATTCGCCTTAACGAACATTAATTTTCTTTCTTTCCTACTCATAAGTTTCTGAAATTAATTTTTTTTTATTGAAAAGTTACTCTTCCGGCGGATGCATGTATACGCTCTGGAAAAACCTATACAATCAAGTGACTTAAAGAAGAACAAAATGGAAAAAAAATGCAAGAAAAATCCTTCAATTGCAAAAAAAAAAGAACGTTACGCAAAGCCAACAAAGAAAACCTGAAGCGAATTTGCAGCCGTTGCCACAACCGCAGACAGACTTTTGTAGCCACAAATGCAACCGAAATGAAAACTCCTCAACGCACAGTCTGGTGCACGTAGAACACGTTCAATTCAGTAGCCGAATCCGAAATAGCAGAACAGACGTCGCAGCAGCAGCAGCAGGAGGAGGAGGAGGAGGAGGAGCGACAAACGGCACAAATGTCGTATGTCAAATGCGAAATGCAGCAAACCGCGAAGGAGTGTTTAAGGATCCCCAAACGGTTGAAGAGGTGCACAAAGTGCAACACTGGCACAACACACACACACACACACAAGTACACTGTGGTGGCTTGGCAAAAACCCAACAAACCGTGAAGTAAATAAATACTGCGTCGCTGCAAATAAAATGCAATTTAAGTACGAATAAAAAATTTTGAAAAACGTGCAAAAAAATTAACAACAAAAAAAAAAATGAAAGCAAAAATATTTGTTGGTGTTGGCTTTAAATTGCACAGAATAATACGGGGAAAGCGAATACAATTCGAATGTAGTCGAATGTACAACCGACAATTGCATTACGAATGAAATTCACAAAATATACAAAATACACAAATGCAAATACGAAAAAGGAAAAAGTGCAACCATTGAAATGAAACGCAACGAGACAGAAATAAAAACAAAAAACAAAAAATACAAAATACAAAAAAAAAAAAGAAAAAACACAAAAAGGCCCTACCAAGACAGACGATACGGAACAATAATTAAGGAAAACCTACTACTACTTCTACTACTACTTTTGTTTACGCTACTACTCCCTTAGTACTAAAGAACAAAACTAACTACCTGCCTACCTACCTACTCACTTTCTGCCTGCGAAGTACAAACGAAAAATAACAACACCAGCAAAAAGTCAAGCAAAAACGAAAGAGCAGCAGTTTCCTTTTTTTCGCAATCAGCATGCAAATTTGTTTGACTCGATTTCACTGCAAAAAGGATGCATTACAGTTGTCAGTGTTGCCAACTTGCTGTATGTGTATGTGTATGTGTGTGTGCTGTGTGTTTTGTGTGCATTTCTTTTGCCAATTGCAATTACAATTTCAGTGCCACTGTGAAGAAGGGTAGAAATTATTACAAAAGCCTGGGTACAATTTGCTTTTTGTTGCGCTTTTTAGCTTCTTGTTTTCGTTGATTCTTGCTTTTTTTCTTCTTTTTTTTTTGTGTTGCCCTCAGTTTGGCTTGCATTGTCACAATATTATGGCAGAAAGTTGGCTTATAATCAAAGCAATTATTGTGCAGTTGGCTTCAGTTTGTTTGGTGGTTGGCGGTTATGTTGTAGGGCTGTTACTTTAATAGGTTAAGTACCGAATTCTATGTTGATTGGATTTTTAAACTGTTTAATACTTCAGTTGGGTTGATTGCTAGAAGGTTGTAAAATACCATAAATGGATCCATAGACTTTCTATTTAGTGTTATAGTGATTGTCCTGGATCGTAGATGCCCTGATCTCGATCTAAACAGGGAATGTAGAGGCGAACTTCCGTCTAATAAATTTGCACGGAACCAGAAAATCACTTCATTATATAGAAACTTCAATTTATAGAAGTTCGACTGTATTTGAAGTTCTGTGTTGAAAAATGTTAAAAGTAAGTTTTTTCTTTTAAATAGAGTTAGTAATGCTTAGGCAAACAACTGTATTCCTTAATCACACACTTTTTTCATCACAATGCTTTCTCTATCTCGGTTGAAAATAATTTTTGTTATTTATTTTAATCCGCAATTTTATACAAATCCAGAAATGTACTAAAATGACAGACAAGTTTTTTTTGTCCAATTGTCTATGGTTTACAAATTTTTTAAGCGGCAAAATAATCTTCAGCGTTTAGAATGAACAAAAAATCTCTTTATCGATTTTGCTCTGATAGAACCTAATGGAATGATTGCGGTTGAGATCCATCCGAACCCCTTTATATCTTGTACCACGTTTACATATACACGATTTTCTCCATTATCTTCAAGGTTCTTGTTATTATCTCGTACCATACAAAAAATCTTGTAAATTGTGCGATCTTCGAAAATCTCGATTTATTTGTGCGAATTTTCCTGTACAACTCACATTTTTTCTTTCACCAACATGAAAGGAAATAAGAGAGAAAAACAAGAAAAGCAAAAAAAAACTAGAGAGTGGACTATCTTCGGCTATACCGAAGCTGAAATACCCCCACACAGTAGGAAGAAGTACCTCGAACATATAAAAATGTGGTCTCAAGACCCTATTTTGAGCCAATTATAGGTGGTTTTGGAGCCCGGACCATGTCCAAAATCCATTTCTAAACATTTCCAATCAAATCCACCGAAAAAAAAAAATTGGTCTCAAGACCCCATTTAGACCCTTATATATGTGGCTTCGGAACCTCGGACCATGTCAAAAATACGTTTCTAAACATTTCCAATCGAATACAACAATAAAAAATTTTTACCTTTTTTTTCGGTGTATGGGAGCCACGCCCAGTTTTTGTCCGATTTGGCTGATTCTCGAACTTGATCTCAGTATTCACGAGAAAAACATGTACCCAAAGTTTCAAGTCGATATCTCCAAAACTGCGACCGCTATCGTGCGGACGGACAGACGGACAGACGGACAGACGGACAGACGGACAGACGGACAGACGGACAGACGGACAGACAGACGGACATCGCGAAATCGACTCAGGAGGTGATACTGATCAAGAATATATATACTTTTCCATACCGGACACGCCTCCTTATGGGCGTTACAAACGTTGTGACAAAGTGAGTATACCCTGCCACAGTGAGTGTGGGGGTATAAAAATCATAATTGATCTCTTTACCTGACAATTGCCTGTCAAACTTAGAGTATAAACGGTTAGATAGATTACGACAATCTCATTGAGATAATCTCTATAGACGTATGTAGGTAAATATAAAGGCGAAATTTTGTTAAAAATGGCTAAGATAGATGAAAGATAGATGAAAGAAAGTTAGTATGTATTTTGGAGACATCACACAGTACAACAAATTCAGAAAAGTTGCATAGCGACAAGACTTGACTTGATCATACCAATACCTTAAAGCGCAATCTTTCTATGTCCTTTTTCATGAAAGTAGATTTCTGGTGTTTTGGGATTCCCGAGAAGAAGACTGATACAGTATGATTGCGCTTTGAGGTATCGATATCTAAGAAAAATTCTCTGCGGTTTTTGACTAATTAGTTGGCTACCCAGAGCGTTTAAATGAGCTTGCCAGTTCTTGTATTTGAACTCCTAATTTTTTGGCCAATATATCATCGACAATTAGCGATAGCGTCTAACAATTTCCAGCATCAGAATAAGTGATTTTTTTCGAAAAGTTTTTGTTGAAAAAATTTTTAGTTTTTCTCTGAGCTAAAATTTTAGGCGAATACAGTGAAGCTTCAAATCAGAAAAGTTATTGCCAAAAAAAAACTGATAAAAAAAAGTATTTCCATAAATTTCAACTAACGTTGAAAACCCACAAATAAATCCTCCACAATTGACATAAACTAGAATTAAAAATTATCAAATAATAAATAAAAATAAATCGCCTGTAAAATGTTTTATTCAAAAGGTGAACATTTTCAACTAACCAAATACAATAAATTAAATAGTTTAACCCACGAAGTGATTGCCACACAACCACAATACACAAATATTTTACATGAAAAATTAATTTAAATTACAATTTAAATAATTTATGTTGCTGCATAGGCAAAAAAAAAAACCAAATAGAGCAGCTTTGTAAGCAAAAAAAACTACAACTCTGTTGTAAATTAAAAGCAAAATTTATTTCATAAATGAAGTAAAAAAAAAAACACATAAAAATGTACAAAATAAAATATACACAATAAAGTACATGGAAATCACTGAATTATATGAAAAATATGCTAAATTAGGCAATTATGAAATCTATGAGTGCAATTATAGATAAAAATCATACAGGTGACAAATAACGTAAGTGTACCGAATTCCGTCATAGTGCCTAATTCCGGCCACTTTAGTTATTTGCCGATATTTACATTTTATACATCGAAAATTAAATTTCAAATTATTTCTTATGGTAGACCACGCCTTTGCATATCATTCTGCAAAAAAACATTGACAGATTTGTTTTTGATTTCATTACAAGAATTTTCGTTGTCACGAAACGATTGTTTTGAGTGGATTTCAATGTGGAAAATGCTAAAAAGTAGAAAAATTTAAAATCAAGTTTTCCACAAGAAAAAAAAGGAAACTGTTAGTTTTTTTTTATGTAGTGCATACGTGTATTATTGAGCTCACAAAAATACAATACTTTAAGTTGTAAACATAAAATACAATAAATTATTAACAAAATAGAAGTGGCCGGAATTGGGTACCACTAAAAAGTGAAGTGTTCCGAATTCCGTCCAGTGGCCGGAACTTCGGTGTTTTCAAGCTTGTCACAATAATGTTTCTAAACAATATATTTTACTCAATATGATTTTTTTTCTTTTTTTATTTGATTGTTTACACATTCATGTACACAAGGACCTAAATCCGTCATAGGCTATGTGTTACAGATTTTATGCAATCAGCTTTTCAATTCTAACATACTTATGTAAATTTCCTAAGAAAAGGCAGTTTTGACTCTGTGAAAATTAAATTGTAAATTCGATTTTAATTGATCTTTTACATGAAAAAGCTTAAAAATTTAAGTTCTTTATGCCTTTCATTTAGTTTTTTAAATCGGTAATATAAAGTTAGATAACTTTTAGACAAAATAAAAGTGACCGAAATTGGGTTGCACTACAAAGTGAAAATGAAGTGCTCCGGAATCCGGCCGGTACTTCGAATTTATAACTTCATCTATTTTTTGTCCATTATTTTTGTATGGGTTTTAACTAATTGATTCCAAAAATAATTTGGAAAAAGTGGGCGCAACAACAAGAAAACTCTCAATTGTGGCGGAGTGTGCAGCTGTGTCAGATTTGGCTTAAATGTACTTGAGGGCCCATTCGATTTTTGCCCTTCTTTTATTTTTGTATTATGTATTTTGACGTCCTAAAACCGAATCTGCAAACATATTTGGTCGGAAAAATCTACTTTCCGAGATATAAAGTTTAAAAGTTACGATTTCTCTCATATAAAGTGTTCAATTTGTTCTTCATTTTCCTGTATAATTGGTAACTTTTGAAAAGGTGTCTTCACTAATTTTGGACACAATTTTTTTTTGGTACTTTTTAAACATCACAACAATATCACAACTATTTTAATACAGTTACATGTTGTTGTTGTTGTAATATTTCAATGCTTACTGTAGCTTTGTTGTAATGTTTCGGTGCTTATTGCAGCTTTGTTGTTGTAATGTTTCCAATGACCATTCCAATGATACCAATATAGATTCAATAAAATTTGACTAAGAGCCACTGTACATGGAAAAGAATATGCAAAATACTTCTGCGAGTCACTGCATGATTTTTAAAAATCAAATAAATTAACCAAAGGTTTAATAATGAATTATTTTTTATTTATTTATTTTTAATATTATAGTTTAAAAAAATAAATTATTTTGCAAATCAATAGCATTTTGTAACCTAATTTGTCTTTGAAAATCTGGTTGGCCGGAATTAGGAGCGCAGGTGGCCGGAATTTGGAACAAGTGAAATCAGTGGCCGGAATTGGGAGCATTTTTTTTGTTTCGCTCGCAAGAGTTAAAATTATTTATTTTCATTAGAAACCTCAACCATTTGGAAAAAACACTTATATTTAATAAAAGTTAATACCCGAGACTATGTGATAAAAATATTCGTTCCTGTTTTTGAATATTTTAAATGGATCTTCCAGAGGATTTAAGTTGGCCTGGCGATCAGTGTCCGGAATTAGGTACACTTACGTTATTAGATTTTAATTGAAAATAAATTATGCAAAAAAAAGAAGCCATGCCGAAATTAATGACTATTAAATCGTTGTCACACACACACACACACACAAGTGTCTCTCACTTGAATGTAAACAAAATGATTCATCATTCATTCGACAAAATAGAATGTGACCATGGTATGTGAGCGCCATTTCAGGCGATTAATCGGCCTGTCAAAAAATATTCACAAAAAATTAGGAATACAAAAGCGAAGCGATACCATGCGATGCGATATGAGACGCTTGACTGCCAGACAGAAATGTGGAAATACTGAAACACAAAAAAAAAACTTTTGCTAATTGTCACGTTGTATATGACAAATGATATAAGAATATTAAACAAACGTAGCCTCTCCACACTAATCTGTCTGTAATAATTGACATTTAGATGTCAAGAAAAAATCACTCACCTGCCTTGTGTGGAAGTGTCACAACAAATGAATTGAGCCGACAAAGGTACAGAAAGGGGCTTGTGTGAAAATGTTTAATTAGTAAATAGACAAAAAAATGTGTAACTATTTTAATTATGACATTCTTTGCATACATGCATAGTTGCATACTCAGTCAACCTGAACTAAATTGTTAACTGCTTCCTGTTGAAGGTAATACCAAAGGGCCACAGACAACCCGGGGCTGTTAACATGGTTATGGTCTGGACAGTTTTTTTTTTATAACTAAGTATGTATATTAATTCATATAATTATGATAATTTTCATTAAAGAAATGTGTGTGTGTGTGTGTGCTTGTGGGACTTAATTATGTATAATCCAAGAGAGAAAAGCCACAACAAGAATTATAAATGCCAGCACATGCTACGACAGGCCTCTTACAAGCAATTCCCTAACGAAAGAAGAAGAACAAAAAAACACTGAAAAAAACATTTAGATATTTCGATTTTTAATATGCCGACACGCATTCCGGCTGACGTTCAAACAATCGCAAGAAAAAAAAAAGGATGTTTGGCCATGTATCTGAAATTTTTGGTTGAGACAAATTAATGCCAGCGTATGTTGTGTTGCTCTTGTTATTTGTTGCTTGTTCTTCCTGGGGTATAATTAATAACATGTTATGGTTATGGTTTTGGTTAAAAATGTTTCTTATACTTTCTGTTGTATTTTTTCCATGTATGCTTTAAGGCAAATACAAGGGACAAGGAACAAGAAAAACACTTGATATGAAAAGGGTTAAAATGCCGCCAACCGCCAACCGCCAACAACCATTGCACTTATGCAACAGCATATGTTATGCATTTCTCTTCAGAGGCATCTCAATTTCGTAGCATTTCAATAAATACATGTATGCCAGCGTTTAATTAGCGCACAATTATTCAAAAGACTTGGAATTTGTGGTGGTGACTGCGGTGGCAAAAGATTATGGTTGAAAAGTTGGAACATGTCAACAGTTGGCAATCAGTTGTGCTGACATGTTAAATAACGTAAGTGTACCGAATTCCGGACACTGGTCGCCAGGCCAAATTAAATGCTATGGAAGATCCATTTAAAACATTCAAAATCAGGAACGAATATTTTTATCACATAGTCTCGGGTATTAACTTTTATTAAATATAAGTGTTTTTTCCAAATGGTTGAGGTTTCTAATGAAAATAAATAATTTTAACTCTTGCGAGCGAAACAAAAAAAATGCTCCCAATTCCGGCCACTTATTTCAGTTGTTCCGAATTCCGGCCACCTGCGCTCCTAATTCCGGCCAACCAGATTTTCAAAGACAAATTAGGTTACAAAATGCTATTGATTTGCAAAATAATTAATTTTTTAAACTATAATACTAAAAATAATTAAATAAATAAAAAATAATTCATTATTAAACATTTGGTTTATTTATTTGGTTTTTAAAAATCATGCAGTGACTCGCAGAAGTATTTTGCATATTCTTTTATATGTACAGTGAACAGAATCCATATTGGTATCATTGGAAAGGTCATTGGAAACATTACAACAAAGCTACAATAAGCATTGAAATATTACAACAACAACAACATGTCACTGTATTAAAATAGTTGTGATATTGTTGTGATGTTTAAAAAGTACCAACAAATAATAGTGCCCAAAATTAGTGAAGACACCTTTTCAAAAGTCACCAATTATACAGGAAAATGAAGAACAAATTGAACACTTTATATGAGAGAAATCGTAACTTTTAAACTTTATATCTCGGAAAGTAGATTTTTCCGACCAAATATGTTTGCAGATTCGGTTTTAGGACGTCAAAATACATAATACAAAAGTAAAAGAGGGGCAAAAATCGAATGGGCCCTCAAGTACATTTAAGCCTAATCTGACACAGCTGCATCCTCCGCCACAATTGAGAGTTTTCTTGTTGTTGCGTCCACTTTTCCCAAATTGTTTTTGGAATCAATTAGTTAAAACCCATAAAAAAATAATGGACAAGAAATAGATGAAGTTATAAATTCGAAGTACCGGCCACTGGCCGGATTC
The DNA here is from genome assembly GCA_951394025.1 of Heteromyza rotundicornis. NCBI lineage: Eukaryota > Metazoa > Arthropoda > Insecta > Diptera > Heleomyzidae > Heteromyza > Heteromyza rotundicornis. The sequence continues at coordinate 66,971,299 of OX596012.1, forward strand.
CGGAGCTCTCCATTTTCACATTTTAGTGCAACCCAATTTCGGTCACTTTTATTTTGTCTATAAGTTATTAAACTTTATATTTACGATTAAAAAAACTATATGAAAGGCATAAAGAACTTAAATTTTGAAGCTTCTTCATGTAAAAGATCAATTAAAAACGCTATTGTAACTAAGTTTTATCATAGTATAAACTGCATATTCTTAAGAAATTTACATAAGTATGTTAGAATTGAAAAGCTGATTGCATAAAATCTGTAACGGATTTAGGTCCTTGTGTACATGAATGTGTAAACAATCAAATAAAAAAAGAAATAAATTCATATTGAGTAAAATATATTGTTTAGAAACATTAATGTGAAAAGCTTGAAAACACCGAAGTTCCGGCCACTGGACGGAATTCGGAACACTTCACTTTTTAGTGGTACCCAATTCCGGCCACTTCTATTTTGTTAATAATTTATTGTATTTTATGTTTACAACTTAAAGTATTGTATTTTTGTGAGCTCAATAATACACGTATGCACTACATAAAAAAAAACTAACAGTTTCCTTTTTTTTCTTGTGGAAAACTTGATTTTAAATTTTTCTACTTTTTAGCATTTTGCACATTGAAATTCACTCAAAACGATAGTTTCGTGACAACGAAAATTCTTGTAATGATATCAAAAACAAATCTGTCAATGTTTTTTTGCAGAATGATGTGCAAAGGCGTGGTCTACCATAAGAAATAATTTGAAATTTCATTTTCGATGGATAAATGGTAAATAAAGGCAAATAAGTAAAGTGGCCGGAATTAGGCACTATGACGGAATTCGGTACACTTACGTTAGTTGCGTTGCATTTGAAGAGCGAACATGTGCAGACGATATTTCAAGCAAAAGAGATTTGTCTTTGTGAATGGCTGAGATTAAAAGTGTTTCTAAGATATGATATGGTTACACTGATCTGTGTAAAATTATTCTCACATGTCTGGAAAAAAATTCTATATTTAAAAAAAAAACAGAAACACTATGGAATGTAATTGGCTGTAAGTAGTTTAAAAATGGCATACATTTACTATACATGCTTACTTTCGACAACTTTAGAATTGCCGGAATTTGATATTAAATTTTGAAAAAGATTTGGAATTTGAATAAAAATTTAAATCCAACAATTCCTCCAACGGAGTGTTGAGGCAATCGTGGGACGTTAGCTTCACGCGCTATTCCCTTTAAATGTTTTCACTATTAAGGTATCCCCATATCATTCTGGCCTTCCTTTCACGCTCAAGAACCAGAGTTTGCAGTATCATTGGACAGAACGAACTTACGAATATTTGCCCGAATAATGACTCGTTCATTGGAAGGCATGCCCAGAGGATTGAACTTGTCAATCAAGGAAATGCAGAGATCTTGATGGTGAAGAGTCAAAATTTCATTACCTTTGCGAATGTCCGGCGCTGGCAAACCAACGTTCTAGGGCACTCGATTGGTACTTTTGTGTTGCAAGTGACCGGGTATACTAACATATAGTGACTTTTGTTATGATGCTGTTAAACAGACGATATATTGTAACCAAAGGGAACGATATGGACGTCAATATATTGAATTCACCTAACACGTAACACGAAAGTGAAAGAAATCGTCTGAAAACCCGTCTTTAGTGACACAGCTGACGCACAGTTTCCGCTCACTTCCGTGTTCCATAATAATGGGCTAAGGGCGAATTTTACAGTGAGTTAAATGGCCAATATCGGCAATTAAAATTTTCGTCTATTGTGAATGCAAATCACTCTTAAATGATGACTGCGACCCTGGCCCTAGTCTCAAAGAAATATTGTTCTGCTGCCACCAGATAAAAGATCGATCAGTTAATTACCTTTCGTGTTGGTCTATGGGTTATAGTAGATATCTCTTAAATGTATCTAGTAAATTACGATTTTAGAGTGGAAATCCAAGAAAATATTTTATTCCTAGGCTCTACCAAATGATGATTTCATACTTCACACTCTAATATTTCATAAAGCAAGCAATTCTGATTACTGACAGTTGTGATGATGATGATGACGAAGCCCACGACACTATCACAAAACAAATATCTCCTGCATATCATTATTATTATTTATTTATTTTTATCTATAATATTTGTGTGAATTTTAACACCCCGTACATCGTACACCGTACACCGTATACCGTAAACAGCACACAAAACTACAAAAACCCAATCAATTCCTTAAGCCTATAAGCATTTATTGCAGGAAGAAAATAAACACAGAAATGAACATTTATGCGTGCATGTGTTCGAGCATAAACGATGATACTTAATTTGTTACTGTTGCACTCTATGCAACAACAACAACAACAACAACAGCAGCACCATTACTCGATACAGCAACACTGAAAAGACAAACAAACAAAGTATTTATGATTATTGACATGACTGTGAAAAAGATGTATATATACTGTACGGGGCTGTCTTCAGTGAATTGGGAAAAAGGTGGTGCCCCATGACAGCAGCGCCATCTATACTGCTGCACAGTTCCTAGTAACGATGTGTGAAAGAGTCAAATGTAAACACTGCAAACGACAACAAGCACACCATAATAAAATGAAATAAAATCAACAAAACGACTGAACCGAAATCGTACCACTAACCCCACCGAAACTGATGAAACCCATCATAATTCTGTGTGCTGTGTGTGTGCGTCCGTAGTGTTTGAAAACTAATCAAATGAAATTCCAAACAACAAGTAATCGAAGTACAAACTTGTGAAATTGATAAGCGTGGAAAATGTAACGAGAAGTTGTACAGAGAAGCAGCACAGCACATCACATCACATCACACTCATGGCAAGAAAGACAAATTTATGACATGTTCGTGCACAAATGCTCGAACGGACGGACAACGTAAAGGGTCAATGCAATTATAAAAAGCAAGTGCGATAGTGTGGCGTAGTTGTTGCGTCCATGGGGTGTTTTTTTTACGAGAGGCAATTAAAAAATGTTAAACAATTTTCATTAGAAAAGAAAATAACGACGAAGAAAATAAATAAACAAGTATTAATATGCTTACTGCCAAGCATAGAGCTTGAACTACAAATTTTACGAGCTATGCGCCTGCAAGTATGCATTTTATTTGGCTGGAGAAATGTTATACGTTTAAATAAATAAATACAATCAACACAAAATGCCATAAATGTCTAAATTACAATTTTGTGTTGGAGTGGCTAGTATCTTTCGAAAATGAAGTTATTAAATATTTGAACGTTCATTGCCATTCCATTAAGATTTATGACTCGTTTCGTTTGGGCTTGACAAGTCCATGCAACTCCTCAACTGCGTACATTCTTTGATATTAAATATTTATCGCAAGCAGTTTGATTGTAAAACTAAATAATTGAAATTACATTTTCATAAGATTTTATATTTCCATATTGATCATGTAAGCATGCAAGTGAGTATTTATATTTGTCATGTTACTCCTTTTTTTTGATTTAATTTTATTTTATTTGCCTTAAGCGGCCAACTATTTTAAATGAAAATATATATTTTTTAAAATAAACATTTTCAAAAGTTTCATGCCCCAGAACATCATCTGTTCGCTGCTGTGCCAATTATTTTTTTATTTATATACAAGTACATGCGTACTGTTGTCATTGGAAGTTGGAGTTCTGTAGAAATGTTGGTCCCTTTTTTGTTTGCCTTGCACTTTCGTTATATTTTTGTTCGATTATTCAGTATTTGGTTGCATTCTTCAATATGGGGAAAATGAAAAGAAAATACAACAGCGCACCGTACAAGTGTGCCATTTTTTTTTCTCAAAGTAAATAGTTACACTGAAAGTTTATTTTATTTGAATATGAATGATACGAATTCGAGGAAATTTAATGATATTTTGAGCATTTTTTGCGTACTTTTATGAAAATTACTTTGAATAAAAATACAGAGTTAACTTCAGAGTATCAATAGGGGTCTTAACGATGCCCTGTGTAACGGAGTAAAAGAGTAAAGTGTAAAATAAAAAAATTTTCTGACAAAAAGAAATTCAAAATTTTACTCTTTACTTTTTTACTCCATTACACAAGGCCTCGTGAAAACCCCTATGGAGATTTTCTTATACTACTTTTCTTTGCACCTTTGCACATAATATTTAGTAATTTTCCAACATAATCTGTCTCCTCATATGTTCCACACACCATATTTCCACCCATATTTCGTCCCATATTTTCTTTCTTCTAAGTCCCCTTAGTATTACTAACTGACATATTTTCCCATGAGTTACTTCAGTTCGTAATACTGCCGACTGGACAGTGACGTCAGTTTTTGAAACGAGCAACGATATATCATTGCGTAGGTTCCCCCACGGTGGAGTAAACCAGGTGAGGCAAGCAGAAATAATGCTCTCACTTCAATTCCTGTCATCTCTATGATTTTCTTTGCCTTTGTTTTCAATGACGTTCTTTCCAATTCAAAAATCAGTTATCAGCGTTGCCTTAGTCAGCATAATACTAATTTTTCAGAACATTTCCAATCAAATATACTTAAAACGGTAGCCCTGAATCATTTCAATTCCTTTTTCAATGACGAACGGCATTGCTACTTGCCTCACCTGGTTTACTACACCGTGGGTTCCCCATATTAGCCAGCATATTTACCGCAAATTGGGGTTCGCAATATGTGATAAAGAACTCAAAAGAAAGCTTTCTTGCTCAATCCGACTGGCGTTACATTGAAAACGATAGATATCTCAAATTGAGGGAGTCTGTTGTGTGGAAAAGCGGTCCATCTCTGCTGTAGATTTAAAAATTCTGGGAAGAACAATTTTAAATAGACAATTTGCATACCCTAGAAGGGTATAGTTAATGGGTGGAATCCATCAATATTTTCGAAAGTGTTCAAAAGCAATGACGGACACAAACGAAGCAATGCTTATTATTTACCATCATTCAGAACAGTGTAGCTACTTCAAAGGAAACTCTGCAAAATTCAATATATCGCGTATTTATTTCTGCTATTGTATATGTCATTGTTGTGGTCCACTGTCCTTCAGCTCGAAACAAAATAAAATGTATAATTCAATTGAATTTTTATATAAAGATACTTATGACATACGAAAGGGAAAAATAGCCTTCATCCGACTAACAGAGGCAAAACAAAAAACCAGAACATATTAAAAAAACTATTTACATAAAAAATATGGGAAAAATGCAAAACATTATCAATAACATTTACAAAATTATCGCTAAAAGGTATAATTTGCATTTGTGAAAGGCAAAAATAACGGCTAAACTAAACAAGGGGAAACAATTTTCATATTAATTTTTATAACTTTCATTGTTGACAGCAGCAGCAACGACGACGGCGACAAATAAAGCATGGAAAAAAGGATGTTTACTTTATGAGAGTGTTTACTTGGTATAGTTATGTACGCGTAGTAGAATTTGCTATATTTATTTTTCATATATATTATTTTTCGTACGCTTTAGGGTAGTTCTGCGACAATTTGCTAATTTACTGTAGAACTGGACACAGACATGAGTGGGGGGTAAAATGTGTATAGACTTATGTCAGGCGCGCTGATTGAAATGTACAAGAGTTTAACTCGAGTCAAGTTGCATGGTCAGACTCACTTATAATTTAATTTTCTAATGTCAACAAGAAAGCAAAATGTGCACTTGATAGTCAGTAGTGAAGAATGAAAAAAACCCCAATGGTGTAGAGTTGAATGGTGAGTGGTGCTTGAATAATTTAAGTGACTGTAATTTGTGTTTTTACTTTTTAAAGTATTTACTGTGACTTATTGCCGTAAAAGTGCAAGTTTTCATTCAGTACCACACTTGCAAATTGTGCTTTTGACAATTTAATCTCCAGGCGACACTTGAAGCGTTGTCAGTACTTTGGCTTTAAATTTATGCGTTTTTAATTTACCCCTTTTTCAACTCAGTTGCGTAAAAAGTATTTTTTTTAATATTATTTTTTTTCTTTTTGTTGTGAAAATGTTGCCACTTTTATAAATATCACACCCTTGTGTGCAGTTATATAGAAAAAAAAGGGGGAAAATTGCGTTTTTTTATTGGAGCTCGTCCTTTTTTGTTTTTCCCAAGTAGTTACTTTTTATTTATTCAAACACTTTTGTACTTTGTGTGTGCTTCTTGCACACTTTTTGTCCACATTGTTTTTTCTTTACTTTTCGCTCTTTAAAATGATTTTGACTGACAGTGGAAAGACTCTCCACGTTTTTTTCCTGCTTGTATTCGCGCTCGTGCATTCGTGAGTGTCCATGTGACACTGTCATGTCACCTGACGTATTTTATTACTTATGCAGCAGAGGCTTCACTTTTTTTTTTAACCATGCTCCTTGTGACACTCCCGTTGGCCAAAGTAGTGTCAAAAAGAAAAACGGAAAAACAATATATTTGCTGACAGTGAAGTTGTTGTGGAGAAACGTTGAGTGGAGGATAACCTATGAACACCTACAGTGGATACAATAAAGAAATTAAAAACAAAAAAATTTAGCTTTTTCCAGTCGTCAGCATTGTGCCAGAAACTGTCCTCTTTAATTTATAACATGTTGGTGGCGCTAATAGTGGCATCAATGTCGTCATTGTTGTGTATGTCATTTTTAGCAGTGATTGCAAAACTGACCTACAACAGTGTAACTACACTTCCTTGGATTTATTGCAACATTTCTTTTTTTTTTTGCATAATTTTAGGAGGGCAGCAAATATTAAATGCCAAAATTTCAAGGCGATAGCTCAATTATTAAGACGTCTTTAAAGGACCGCCTGTCTTTAAGAACGATTTTTACACACCACGTCATAATTATTACACTATTGACTTCAAATATTGACACTTTTTGGTTTTTTGGCCCCAAAAAGTATGCAAGAAATTTTGAAATAATTTTTTTTACTTACCCTGGTTTTTGTGTCACACGAAAGTGTTCATAGCCTCTGGAAAGTATGTTGTACATGGCTTTGCACTCACTTATGTGTTACATAATAAGGGTTTCAGGCGATGAAGTCCACTCTTATTTTACGTAATAAAGATATTATTTTGCCTCAAAATTCCACAATCTGACTTTTCACAAATTTTTATTAACCTCTTCCCTATTAACGACACCATTTCGATGGACGACACTATACTACACGTCGTAAATTTTTTACGGACATCAAACGTTCTTTTGCAATTGACAATACGACACATCATTGTTTCAAGTAATATCTTCCCTTAATAAAATGGTCGTAGATAGATGTTAGGTTAGTAAAGGTTTGAAGTCACGATTGAGCCATTGTAAGCTCTTTACTGAGAACTCTGTTTACTTCCGTTATTTCTTTAAGCATACATCATGTTTCGACTGCACTGATTTAAAGTTCGATGCTAAGCTACACTTGAGAAACTAAGACCACAAAGTGCTTTTGAAAAAATAATTTTAATTTTTAAGCCCATGAATATGACACCGAACATGATCTGCTCGAGAAGCCAGCCACACAAAAATTCCAAAAAAAAAACTTTCAACATACTCAAGTGCTGAACAATCTCCAAAAGAAACCCAACAAGAAAAAAAAAAGCTGACATGAAGCTTCACAGTTTCTAATTGAAGCGTTTTTTCCAACGAAACCGATACAATAATCGAAAAAGCAAACCTTTAAGAAAACCAACTTCCAGTAAAAGAAACCAAAACTCAAGTGAAAATAGTTTTCGAAAATTAATTTTAAAGACAGTGTAGCCACTGCAGCATCGCACTCCAGATCGAAGTTTGTTTTGTAAACTTATTTGGGTATAAATAAAGCATTCAATGTAAATACTCGAGCGAGGACAAAGTAAACACAAACTGCATGTAGGCAGCCAACAAATGCAACAACAAGGGGAAGCACAAAAAAAATTATATTGCAACGTCACTCACAACATGTTGGAAGGTAAGCCATGCCAACAACAGCCCAGTAAAAATGAAGCAGTTCCTCCGGTTCAATAGTGCCACAAATTCCATAAAACTTTAAATTGAAGCTGTGAGTTGTTGGGCAAGAGGCTGTGATTTATATGTATGCTGCCACTACCATTACCAGCCTCAAACTCTCAGCGGTCCTTTCTTTCAAAATACAAATTAACAGCATAGAACTGTCCCTGGCTGCAATGTGCCAATGTTGGTCCAAAGAAAGAGTTGCATTTTTGCACTTTGTTGATGAACACAAAAAAAAAAAAAACACCGCCAACAACAGCAACTTCAAAAAGTATATAGTAGCAGAAATAGTATCACTTGAAAATTGCTTTCAAACTTGCTCAATTTTGTTTGTCTTAAGTTGTTGTTGTTGTTCTTGTTGTTGCTGGTGTAGTCGGAGTTTGTTATTAGTGTTAGCCCGACAGCTGGGAAAATGTAGTTTCTGTTGGCGGTTTGGTTATTTTTTTTTGGTGTAACTAAAGTTTTGTAGAGTAACAACGACGTCTTCAGCAACATTTCGTTTCATCAGTTTTTAGTTTTCCGTTAACTGCTGTGGTTTTTGTAAATTCTCTGTTGGTAGAAGTAGCCGAGTAGCAACTTTGTGCGGAAATTAATTACAAAATCGTGAGGTCAATCGTCTTTCGATGATAATCGAGTGGAAGTTGCTGGTAGCCGAAGGTAGGGTTGGGGGGGTGCTTAGTTGCTTTGAACTTTTGCCAAAGTTGTACATCTTTGAGACTTCGGAAGAGTTCAGTTTCTCCCAGGAAGTTTACGGTATTTTGTTGTGTGTTAATTTGCATTGTTGTTTTTTGGTCTGTTTGTTGTCTTGTGGGTTAGATGCTTCATTTGCATAATTTCGTTGCAAGTTGGTTTTTTTTTTGTTGCTGTTCATTTAAAAATTTCAAACAACCGTTGCATTGAGCAAATAACTGCTTGTGGGCTAAGTGCGGGTGGGTGCTTTTCTGTCGAAAGGAGTCATTGGGGGCAGATCAATTTCAATTAGACATTGTATGGTTTGTGGGGACTGCAACAACTTTATTAAGTGGCGAAAAAAACTTATTGATTGAGATTCTCTGATTCACAATGTTTTCCCTCTCAAGATTGTCAAGCAATGGCAATCTTTCGAAAGTATAATTTGCCATGAATACTTAATATTCACCGTACGGACTCGGCAATAAACTGTAGGGGTACTACAGTTGTGCCAAGTAGATCGATCAAAGGTATGGTAGTTTCCCAATCTACGACTCAAAATTCACCTACTCATTCCCTGACATTCTATACCCGTGCGATTGACGTATCACGTGCGATCGTCTAATTACCAAACGTCTAAACAGGAAGCCACACATTAAAGCAAATAAAACCACAAGTTGAAAAAATTAATACTTAAAACTTTAATAAAAGAAATGAAAAGAAAAGAAGAAGGAAATCAACGCAAACTACTGCACAGCCCACATTAAAAATAAATGGATTTTGTGATTAACCTTTGGGAGAAGAGCACAAACAGAAACGAGAAACCAGAAACCTCAATGCAGCCCCAGCAAATAACAAAACGTAAAAAGCTTATTCAATTATGAATGAGATTAAAATTACAGTTAACTCGGCTAAGAGCTTAGAGCGAGCCATGTAGCATGAATATGTGACGCAGATAAGCAAAACGTACAAGAAACAGAAGACCAAGTATGTACGCAACTCCAACGGAATTGCTTTGGTAATTGCATTCATGAAGAAATTGAAATTGAACTTGGAATTAAGCGAAACAGAAGGCATCATGGCATCACACAGACTGCGCCACCATCAGTGAGCAAAGAAATTCCACAGACAATAGTGAAAGAAAATTTCATTTAATTCACCTTCCTTCGAATTAGAAATTGAAATGCCCGATCGAAGCAAGAGGAGAGTTGAGTTGAGTTGAATTGAGTAAGCGGGCCACACAAAAGACTACGAAAATGCCTATAAGGAGTTGCTGATGATTGTAATGATGACGACGATGAAGGCGTTCATGATGATGATGATGATGAACTATTGTTCTTTGACATCTCTGCGATGACAATGAGGTGAAAAGAAGAAGACGAAGAAAAAATAATGCCGACTAAGGTGAAACGAAATTATGCCACACACACACACACAAAAGGCATTAAAATCAAGTGAGGAGTGGCAATTTGAATACGCTTCAAGTGCGTATTCAATACTCTATAGCTGCTATACATAGATGTACTCGTGGAGCTCAACATAATAATAGGCCAATAGATGTGGTAATGTCAAATGTAGGCTTGACTTTGAGAAAAAAAAAACGTTCCTAACAAAACAATACACGTTCTTACAAATGTAAATACATTTGTGGGTGATGCGGCATGTGGGTGGTGACAATTGTTATAGAAACGCTGTATATCGGGGAGAGGAAGTGTCATAAGGTGTAACGTGCAAAAGGCAAGACAATAGACAGGCAGCACTCATGGAATAGAGGAAATTCGTATTCGTATTCAATTCCTTGTGTAAGAGTGCCGCGGCAACATTTTCCACTTCCTTATCAAAAGCAGCACATTTCGAATGCGTATCCACGCAAGCCCTTAAGGTGCAGTTAAGTTCAACTCAAGCGAGAGAAGGTGACTTTCTAAGGTAGCTGCTGTTTGTTGTTGTTTCTGCTTTTATTGCTGGTAGTGGGTAGCACTTAAGCAATTCTAATTTCCATTTTGTGCTGTTGAAAGTGGCAGGAACAAACAAACAAACAAACAAATAAACTGGCAGCAGCCAGTCAGATAGATGAATGCCTATATCCTTCAGCCGTGTGGGTGTGTGCTCCAATTCGTAATTTCAAGTGAAATGTGTTGAAACAATGAATGGTAAATTACAATCACACACACATACACATACGCACGTATACATACTGCACATTTTGCGTTTTTTTTTATTGTATTGTTCAGGTAACCCAGCAACATATATTAAAAAAAAAAATGCTCAATGCAAAGGTTTTGCCTGGCATTAAATGTGGCTTATAGCACGTGGGCTTCAGCGGGATGTGCGTGTTGGGATTAAGGATATAGTATATATGTATGAGTGAGTTGTTTTCGCTGCTACCAAGTCTCTTGCGTACCATTCAACATGTGTGTGTGTGTGTGTGTATATGGTGAGTGTCTAGGCGCGTTCGCTTTGGCATATATTTCACGGCAGACCTTTTGTCTGAATTTTTCGGTTTTCAATTTAAAAAGCGCGTAGACTACGTGGTCTCGTTTTGGTTAATACGGAGTGAGCATATGGGGCTGTCGAGGATATGCCATTTAATTAAAGCCTAAAGTCGGGTTTGTTTGTTTGCTTTGGTTGGTTTTGAATTGAGTCCATGACGTCATGGAATATGTTCCCTTTGTTATTTTATAAATTGTATATTTAAATTAAGATTAACATTTATAATTAATTTTCATATGATTGGTTGGGATTAATCGTTTCAGACACAAAGTCATTTTGAAATCCTTTTTGAATACATGCTGTGAAAAGGTCATACAAAGACTGGCCGCTTTTAAGCTCTTAGACATAAAATTGATAAAATATAAAATGCACATGGTATTATTAAATATTAAAGCAAAGGGACACCTCTTCTTAAAATATATGCAGTGAGTAACAAAGCAATGGTTGAAATGAAAGTAAACTTATTTTCAAAAATAAAAAGAAAAATGTAATATGATCCGAGTACCCGGATAAACGACATGGTGTCAACCTCTTGACTTTAACTTTGAAAACGTAAAAAAACTCGATCTAAAAGCAAAGTAACCGTGCTGAAACAAAACACTATATAATACTTTTAATACGTGTTTTTAAGTAACCGGTCACTCGGATAAACAATCAGTTCCTATCTTTTCATTTGAAAAACATAAAGAAACGCCTTTAAAAGCTAATCAAACTAATTTTCCGAAAATCGGGTACTATTTTGCTTGAATTTCATGTTCAAGTAACCGGTTACTCAGATAAACTGTGAGTACCCTATTGACTTTGACTTTAAAGACATAAACAAATTTGATGTTAAAGTATTACCAGGTAGCCATTTCATGCCAAAATAACTTTAAACCAAGTTAAAAGTTTAAAAAAAACGGGTACCTACTTTAAAAAAAATTAAAAAATTGTATTACTAACGCAATGTCTTTTTTTTTTTGAAGGTTTTAATGCGGTTGCAGTGTGCAAACAGTCTATATTTTCATGATACTTTTAAAAATTAACACGGATCGGTGTCCCAAATTTCTCTAAGGACGTCTATCCCATTCCAAAATTTTCCAAAATAGACCCTATATAGAACAGTGTAGCCCGACTATACCGTTCTTAGAATTGCCAAGACAACCTAATTGTGTTAAAACTAATATGTATTAAGAAAACTTTGTTCCAACAAAAAAAAAACTGTTCACACACTCCACTCCACTCAGCTCAAGTAATTTAGCAATCTTAACCCAACTTAGAGTAATGAAGAAAGAAACAACAAAAGCATACTTCCTCTTCTTAAAAGCAATCCTTTTGGTCCTATTCATATACACACACACACACACACAACATTAAACGAGGACCTTATGAATGTCCAGTCACAAAATGAAATCACACAACAAGCATGTAAACTAAAACATAAACAGCCATTGCACACACGCACACACAGAAACAACCGACAATCCCATTCAACTGAGTCCACTAAACAGGCAACAGGAGCCAAACGGAGGAGGCTACAAAATGATAACAAAACTTACCATCATTCTGCTGCACAAGACACCGTACAAAATACGACAACCCTGGCAAATCCACTACTTATTTTACTTTGCTTTCTGTGGATATATATTGTAGTAACTATGTGTGTTCTGCTCGCAACATGACGTTCACTTAATTGCGGCAAATGGACATTCGCTGTTGTTGTATGACAGTTGTGCCGACAGACATAGACACACACACACACACACACACACACGCACATATAGGGACTAACCGTTATTATACTTACATGTGTTGGCGTGTATGTGGTGAGTTTTCATGTACCTCTTTTTTGTGGCTTTTTTCCCTTTTGCTTGGGCTCCACATTTCATCTAATAATAATGTTGTTTTTGTAATAGCGGCTGTCTTCAATGTTCGAATGTTCGGCTAAAGGATTTTTCTTCGTGAAGTATCCATCCTTAGAAGGAAATGTTTCCCCTTCTACCTTTTCTTTTCATAGTTTTTAAGTACGTTGTACGTTGGTCATGTCGTACGGTCATGTTCGAGCATATTTAATTTGGCACTTGCCATGTGGTATGTCATTTTAATGACAAGCTATTAGTGTCCGAGAGATTGTGAAAATTAGAGCAATTTTTTGTTATACAGAGTAGGTCGCAAGGGAATCAGTCAGGATAAACTAGGTTCGAGAAAATAGAATTCTACATAATTAAAAAAAAGGTTGAATCTTTTAAAATCGGGACTAGAACGTCCATTGCACAGTGGCCAAAGAGTTAAAGCCTTAAAGCATACTAGGATTTATTTTTTCCTTTTCCATTGAGATTTTGCTACCATAAAACCATTTCCACCACGCACATAAGCCGCACACGTTTCCATTTTACCATTTTATGAAATATAAAATTGTTAACTAGTTTTGAATGTGTGTGTGTGTGTGTGCGCGCGTCATAAAATAATTTCCCCAACGGTGTTGCAAAACCACAGAAAAATAATAAAAAAAAAACGAATGTAAAACTACATTGAAACCAATTTGTACCAATTTTAAAACATTTGCAAAAAAACTTTTTCTCAACTTGCCGTTGGTATTATTTTAATAAATTCTCACATGAGGTTAGACAGTGGCTTGGTTTGGCAAATGCATGCAGTCCATATAATATTGCATGCCAAGCTAAACGCCAACAGGCTTCAAGTGTGTATTGGAGTTACCATAGAAAACGATAAAAGAGCTAAGCAATTTTCCTAAATAAACGCAGAAATTGAAAAAGTACTCCACCTAAAGTGTGTACGGTGTAAGGCAAGGCAAGGCAAGCAGTTGGCCAAATAATTTCACCACATTTTAATTGCCAAAGAAATTCCAATGAAAATCCACAGAATGTGAGTGTGCGCCATAAATCTGGCATCATTTCCTTTCGTTTCATTTGGCGTTAAATTGACATTAAAAATTGCTTTAATCGCTTTCGGTTGTCGTGGTTTATGCGTTCATTTGTCCGTCATCCTTCTAACCATTGAGTGAGCTGTGGAACATTGCAAATGCAAATTTATGCCAAGCATATGCGTTTTTCAATATTCTCCCACAGTGCACAGATAGCTGTGATGCTGAATCGGTGATGCCAGATGGCGGTAAATTTCAAAAGTTATTGTTAACATGGATAAACAATTGCAAAGGCGAGAAAAATCGCACATTTTATAGCAACAAGTTAAAGTTTTTTCGTTAAGTCTCTTAGTAGTTCTTCATGAAATGGCACAGCTTCACTCATAGCACTTTGAGAGTAGGTTTAGACAGGGGTTCTACAAAGGATTTGGATGGGTAGATAATAAAGTATACGAGTATTGCAGGACGTACAGTTTAATGCCGACTTCAAGCTGCTCCTGACTCTCGCTTGACAAGAGGTGTCAGTTCTTACAGACAAATTAAGGTTGATTTCGATAGCCTACAATTGCGACTCGCAAGTCATAAATGCACCACAACCTCAGTAAGTTTCTTGGGAAAATATTCTAGAAATTGACAAATATGAGAGTGTGATGCTATGAAATAAACAAACTGCATCTGGCATCCCTGCTACTTATGATGTTGGACATCGTCCAGCGGCCGTTGGTCATCTTTTTGTTTGCATTTTTTGGTTATTAGTATTTTTATTTGTTTGATTTTTATGAGCATGTGGTAAAACGACACTGATTAGCGATTTGCATAAAGAATGCATAAATATCGCTTTTGGCAGTTGGCCACGCCGCTTCTCCTTCTCTTCTGTGGGAATGTTGACATTTTTATTGCCTGAGAAAATATAAATTCGGTGGATGCATAAAATTAAGTTCTTATCAGGCAAAAGAATTGTTAGTTTGTTTGGTTTTGTGGTAGACAAAGTTGTAATAAATCGGTGGAATAATAAGAATGTATTTTAGGAAAATTTATGTATTGGCTTGTCTTTGAAATGATGAAGAGGTTAAAATATAACAAAAATACAATTTATGAAGTCAAAAATTGGCATACCCCTGCATTTCTGAAGAGATGGCTTTTTGATCTCTGCAGAAAGACTTAGTAGAATCCATTACTTTGTTAAATAAAACTGGAAACTCATCCAAAAGTCATTTCAAAAGGAAACTTTCCTTAAGTATTTCTTAAGCACATTTTGCATGGAATTGTATCTTTTCTTAAAAAGTGTAAACCCAGCTTGAAGCTATGATGAATTTCGGTATCTTCCTTTAATTCCATTTCTAAATCTCCTTAAGAATGCAGTCTTTATGGAAAGTTAAAACCACAAAATTAAAATTATATCCTTAGAAAGTCAGTGAATACGTACGCACACAAACTTTCTGGGGGAATTTAAAAAGAACATCGTAAAAATCCTGCAAAAAGTCCAAAAAAAAACCCCCAACTTAAGCAGAAAATCTCTTAAATAATTTCTATTCGGAGCAAAGAAACGAACCACAACTGCGTATGGTTTGCCTCATATTCTGACAAGCTGAGAGCGCTGCGCTAAAACTTAGCCCATAAAAATGTAAGACAAAAAGTCCCAGCAATGAGTCAGTCAAGTAGAGCAGTTGGGAATAGCAGCCATAAAGCGAAACAAGACGCCTTCTAATTGCAAGACAGTCCCAGGCAAAAGTGAAAAATTAAAACTCCTTTAAAATGGAAAAGAAAATGGTTGGGGGAAAAAAGTAACTAGAAGAAAAACATGAGCTAGGAAAAAATGTAATTTCTTCCACCGCAAAATCACCATGAATAATTCCTGCCTCGAATCAGGCAATTGCAGAAGGTGTTGCTGACCTCCTCTGTTGCCCCAACTGCTGCACGTCGTAGCAAATGTGAATCAAGAAAATTAATAATGAAAAATAAAAAATAAAAATAATAATAGGAATTGCTTCCGTGAAGCCACTATCATTCATTCTTAGCAAAAAAAAAAAAAAGAAAAAAAAAAATACAGAATAAATCCAATTTTTTTATACGACTGCTAATGATGCTTCTATGCTTTTACTGCCATTACAATTAGTAGCAACAGCAGCGTCAGTTATTGTTGTTGCAATGGCAGTTGTTCTGCGATATTGTCCCGTTAGCAAGTGGTGTCTGCAGTTTTCCTTAAGTTCTATTGCTCTGAGAAGTAACATATTTTGTCTGGATGCAGCATGTGCTAAGTCGATATCTCAGCTTAGTTTTATTTTTCTCTACTCTACTGTGTGTGTGTGGTGGTAACATTATTTTCATCATCATTATCGTCGACAGCCGTACTGCACTGGTCGATGTGGCAAGTCATCGTCGTCGTCGACGAAGAAGAAGACGAGACTACCAACACCATTCAACTCGACAACATCGTCCAGTGTAATCGCACAACGCATCTGCTTAATGGCATTAGCATCAATGTTCGTTGCATTTTCAGCATTTGCGGTGCAACGTTCCGACATTGTGGCCGCTCCGTCCGTTGGCTGTGGCATCAGTGTCAGCGCATATCACATTATCTCTCTCTTCATCATTGTGGCATTGGTGTTTTGCGGCAGCGGCATTATTCAGTGCTGCTGCTGTTGAGTTGCTTTGGCAGCTCTTTAAATCCAGTATGAATTACTTGAAGTGCTTTGGCTGGCTTTTCGTTTGTCTTATTGCAAGTGTGTGTATTGCTTTACTTACTACTTACTACTTTTTTCAGGTTTTTTTTTTCTCCCAATCCTTAGCTACTTTGGAGCTATTCTTTTCGTATTCCTGTCTGTGTGCGAGTGTATCTACTTGTTTGGCTATCTTAATGTATTTCGTGTGATTTCGTTCTGCTTCTGGATTTGATTTTGAATTTTTATTCATTTATCTTGTATCTTCTACAGCTGATCTTTTTCAGTTAAAAGTTCATTTCTGACTTTTGGACTTGCCAGTGCGGTTATTAGACTTAATCTTAATCTTAATAGCTCCACGATCCACGAGCTGTATAATTTTAAAAGAGCTTTCTGCAATATAATCTTCTTACTTAGTTTAGAGAATCTCATTTGAATGATGTGATAATAATGTTGCCACACGGTTTTAATTGCTGATTACTATTCAAGAAATATATTCTTAAATCGAAATTTATAAATCCTTCCCACAGAAGGCAGGGGCTATTTTAACGTTTGGATGCTTTCCAATTTGATTTTCTTACAGTCAATAAAAGTTATTTAAGGAAACTGGGCACACTGTCCACAATCTTACGAGCGTGTAATTTGCCGTGAAAAAAACTTCACTTGCTGCCCGGAACAGTCACTAAAATGCAGGGTTTAGACTTCTCACTCTACTCCTAACATTAATTTTTAAATTTGTACTACTCCGGTAATAAAATTGCTATTCCCCTCAAGGTATTTTCTACTAATATTGTAAGAAGTCTACTCCTCAAAATTTTATGTGAGTTTCATACGATGTATAACTACTACTATTTCTACAAATCCACTATCTTGACAAAAATGTCTACTACTGTCGTAGAATTTCTACTACACTACGCCAGAAATTATATCTACTGCCCTTTCTTCAAATCTACTCCCATAAAATCGAATTTCTACTACTTTCGTCGTGACAAAAAGTGAAAACCCTGATAGGCCCCCCTGCAACTCACAGAAGCGATTTCGGGTCTATGAATTTCAGAAACGAGGATCGTAGTGTCAATTGTCTATTTATCCACATTAGCGTAGTCCAAAAAAGATTTGTTATGAGAAATAAAAAAAAAAAATGTGGAGGAGTTGGGGGCTCAGCAACAAAAAAACTGCTTACACGGATTTATTCCCGTAATAACTCCCAATTTTGAAAAATAATTTTCAAAAAATTCAATATTTTTTATTCAGTTTGCATGGGAAAAATCTGAGGGTCCCAATTTTTTTAGTGAATTTTTTCTAATAAATGGACATTTTGTAGAATTATTTTGGATTGCCAGCGACATATGTATCTAAATTTGTCTTAAGATTAATTATTTTCCATAAAAAAACAAGTTGACATGGCATTGTAAAATGTGTTAGAATTTGAGGTTAGCGACCCCAAAATCACTGCAAATACACCTATTGCAATTCTATGGATTTCCATGTCAAACTGTCACTACTTCATGTTGATAGTATTTCTTCAAAGTAACCGTCTGGTACTAAAAAGCCTTGAAGATAAGTGACACCTGCTGATTGGCATAGTTGAGACCTCTTCTAGCCTCTTCTAATATTGCAATTGAATACTTCTTAGCCATCAATCTACACACTTTAATTGGCTGTAATTCTGACAACTAGGCATACTGTCTGCTTGTATGTCTGTCTGTTTGTCTTTCTGACTATCTGTCTGTATGTCTGCATGTCACTCTTTCTATCTGAGTGTTCCACTTCCCACATAATCCCATATTAACTTCGATTTAAAGTTTTTTTTAGTAATTATAAATTTTGTTTTAAAATAAATACACAAATATAAATCAAGTGAATGACATTTATGCAAAGCTTTTTTGGTTTTTTATTTTGCTTTGTCATTTTCTTATCGGACATCTCAACAGGTGGCAATAATTACTCAGTTTGTATGGAATTAAAAAGGCAGCAGCAGCAGCAAGTGTTGCAGACTCTTGCCTTTCGTTCGTTTCGCTTGTGGCACTTAAGCCTTGTTGAGTTGAGTTGAGTTTACTTTATTTTTTACGTAAATCATGATATTTTTGTATTTTATAATTAAAGCCCCCAGAGCAGCCTCCATGTGACATTTAACATTTTATTGAAAGTTGTGTGAAGTGACGTTTAACAGGGAATTTAAAATCTTAAAAAGAAAAATCAACATATTACAACACTTGAAAATGTCAAAGTGTTACGAATTTGATATGCTGTAATGGAGTGTTTTTTTTTTTTTTTTTTAAAAAAATGTTCATAAAAATTATCAAAATTTTACACTTTCATGTATTAAACGAAATCCTTTTCTCTCTCTTTTCTACTTTCAGGTAAGCTTTAATGGATTTCAATTCATCCCATACTATCCAATTTCATATGTAAGTGTAGTAAATTTTTCATATCACACACAACTGCAATCAATCAACAATTGACATCTTTTGAAATGTCACCATCAGAAATATGACAAACAAATGCCAACTTGTCTAGTGTTGAAAAACAACAACAATTTTGCAAAAATATGATTGCCAGCACTTTACATTTTACATTGATGACAGAGAGTTGACATGAGTTTATAGAGGCGCCTAAAAACAGATCATGTTTCTATACAAACAATGTACACAGAAAAAAAAAAAAAATTAAAAACAAAACATTTTAGAATGTGTAGAAAACTCCTGGGCACATCCATATATGGCATAGGGAGCCACAACATATTTTCTATGGCAACACTTTCGCGTACATGCAAATAAAAGTCCACGCTTTTAGGCTATTTGAACGGGTTGCAAACATTAGAAATAAAAAAAAATGAATTCAACAAAATAAATTGTTGAAAACATGTTGGGAGAAAAATGAGGTCAGCAGACAGCATAGACGCGAACAATTTGTATAAAAAAACGGTTTATTAGAAGTGGATTTGTTTCAAATGGTTAAAATGCATTGAAAATAGACAAAAGTAAACCAAAGCACAACCTGGCGCGCCACCCCAACCAACACAGGCACCCCCAAGTCGGCTTTAAACCCGTTGTGCTTCATACAGCCACAACCAACGGAGTAACCAGAGTTTATTCAACTGTTTTTTTTAGAGTGCCCCGCAACACTGTCTTCATTTGGACAAAATCTACATAATAAAAAGTAACTAAAAATTTACGCGGTTTTTTTTTTCGTTCTCTCTTTTGTTTTTATAAATAAAAAAAAATAAACTAAAAACATTAACCCCTCACGGTGCAGGAAGGCGCATAGAAAAAAGTGAAAATGTATAAACTTTTGTTCTAGCTGGGTAAGTGTACGACTGAGTCAAGCAGCAACCAACCCCTCATCAACTCAGTCATACTCGTACAGAATATTCACTATTTCAATGTGACTCAATGGATTTAAAAGTGTAGCTTGAAATGTACCTTGAAAAAAAAGAAAGAAAACACGCGCCTGTGTTGAATATAGAAGAAATTGTGTCAAAAATATGCGCTTTCAAAACTGTATCTGCAACATTTAGTTTTGGCCTTAAATGTTACTTTTTTAAAGGTACTTTTTTATACTTTTTTTTGTACTTTTTTAATACTTATTTGTACCTACCTTTTTTTTTTTTGTTTTTTTTTTGTACTGTAGCGAAAGTACTAACTCTTTTTTGTTGTTAATTTCTATGTTATTTGTGGTATGTTTTTTTTTTATCATGAAAGGTGCTTTCTGTTTAATTGTGCCACATTTTTACATTTTTGCCGAGTGCTTTCAGTTGAATAAGCACCAAATAGTGAAGAAGCAATTAGTGGAAATGAATTGAAATATTCCCATTGAAGGGATAAAAATGTTCAATTCTAAATTCTAATTCAGCGAAAAGTGTCGAAACAATATTAAATAAATGAAAAATACTTTTTAGGCTCAAATTGTAAATTGAATATATTTTGAAGTGTTTCCAATTGAATACAACGTGGCACACTATAGCTATGATGAAAATGAAGTACTTTAACTATTAAAACTTTTCAAGCGTTCTTTTCAAGCGCCCAAAACGTAACCCATTACCCATGAAGGAAGTATGTATTGTGGTTTATGGCTTGATTGTTGTTGTTTCGCTTATTTTTTTTTTTAGTTTCGCCTCTATTTTTGGCCAATTTAAACCGCAATTTTATAGCAATTTAGGCATTTGGCCTTTTGCACGCGAGCTGGTAATTTTCTGTTTAGAATTTGAACGGCAAAGTGTAAACTTCGGCGAAAAAGTGTAGTTTAATTTGGCTTAAAGCGGAAAAAATTAATTTGGTTGTAGTTTATGGCATACTTTTTTCTCCAATTTAGATTTTCATGTGAGATAGAATTTTTGCGAAACTAGACAATTTAAAGTCAGGCTAGTTAATAACAAGCTTTTAATCAAGCTGAATTATGTGGGTAACTTTTTTTCTATCTATTTAACAGAAATTTTAAAGCACCTTACTTTTTTTTGTTGACTTTTCCCTTAACAAAATCGATTATTTTTCTAAACCAAAAAAAAAAAGCAATCTCCGAAACAAACTTCGCATAAAGACTAAGTCTACACTTGAAGGGAATTAAATGGAATTCACGAAAGGAATTCACCCTCGAAATTTGTACTCCAACACGCTTCAACTGCCATCCATCCACACATTCTCACCCTTCGCTTCTCTCCAGGCCAAATCCCTAAGTACTGCTAAACAGAAAATAAATGATCTCGCATCATACAAATCCTTTACGTGTCGCCTTAATGTAGACTACAACCGAAAAAAAAAAATATATAGAAACAGTCCAACAACAAACAACAACAACAAAAAATCTCACACAAGGGGATGAATGGAAAACAATGAAACACACAAAAGCGAAATCAAAAAAAGCAACAATATGGCATGAAGTGTTAAAGCAGAAGAACGGTTAAGAATACGCAGAAGAGAAACAGCAAATAAATAGCAAAACTAATAATACAAAAAAAAAATCCTTCCTTAATAAATACCCTCAAACGAGACAACACGCCCTTAATGCCACCTCACAACTTGATAGCCTTCCTGCTGCTGCTATCAACGCATTGTTGTCGTTGCTAATGTCAATATTTGTTGTAGCTATTGCTGTTATTATTCCGCTGTTGTTGTTGTGTTTTGCCTCCTACAGAGCAAACGCAAAACTGCAATGTTGTTCCTTTGGCACGTTTATGTCGCTGCAATAGCCCAAAGTCCAGCCGTGTGTCCATCCTTCCAGGCCGTATTTAACACTAAAATCAGGCAAATAAAAATATTTGCTATTTTTGCTTTGTTTATTTATTTATGTATATGCCTGCCACATGTTTTTTTAATACTTTTACCAAGTGTGCTTTTTTGTTGTTGTTATTTTTTTACTTTCTAGCTTTTTGTTTATTTATCATCAATGGTGTCTCCATTTTTTTTCTGTATGTAATTTTTCATACACATTTATTTGTGTATGTGTTGTGGCCTCAGTTTTGTTGCTGCTTGTGTTTTTGCAGAGGTGTTAATTTGATTATTTGCCTGTCTTTTGTTTTTATTTGACTTAAGTTGGTACACATCATGAAATACATTTAATAATTTCCCTTTGTTGGTCTTTTGTTGTTTGTCATTTGATTTGGGAATTGTGTTTTCTTCTGCTTTTGGCAGATTTTGTTTTTCTTTTATAATGTTTATGTTGGTGGACAAATATGAATATTTATTGTAGTACGGTGATAGACTGATTAATAGATTAATTGAAAAAGAAAAATTTATTCCAAGAGAAGGAATGAGGAAGACGTACTAATTAGCAAAAAAAAATATGTAGTCAGACTGATTCATTCATTAAGCAAAATGCAATAACTTATTTCTAGTTTTGTAACCCGGGCATTTAAATCCTGGGCAATGTGTGTATTGCCTTGAATAAATTTGTATAAAAAAATAAAAAGATTTACCAACTAAGTAGGTAATTCCTATATTGATCAACTATCTGAAATACCCGGTGTTGCTGGGGCTAAAGCTGTGCTAGGCAAACCCGAACGCACGCACACAAAATATGTTGTACTTGTGTGCGGTCAAGTTGAGTCTGACTGCAGTTAAAGCAAGCTTTGATCAAACAGCTTTCGCGTGCGTGTTAATTGCCGAACGTGTCTGTGTGAAAAATACGATTGCCTTCGGCCTCACGAGGCTATGGAGTGCCGACCACTGTTCTAAAAATACACAAAGTCTGCGAAATCATAGCGAACGCAAGTGCAGGGAAAATTGGTTCATGTAGTGCTTCCCTTATTTGAGCCCATACTAAGGGAGGAAGATTTCAGCGCAATCGGTTTAGCTTGGTCTGTTATATAGTATGGGCGTGGTCAATTACATTTAAGCAGTGACTTGCGTCTGGGTGTGTAAAAAATATGAGAATTTCATTCAATTAAATCAATAGCTTACAAATAGCTTACGTTGTGGTTTCAATTAATGGTGTACAAGAAGGAAAAGAATGCGAGAGTTTCCTTTTTCAAAGCTGTGTTTTGTCAAAACTGTTTTGCTCGCGAGAAACATTTTGGCCATCACTGCTATGGATTAATAGTAAGAGATTATACTTAAGATCATTTCTATAGTGGGAACCATTTAACTAGGGACAGGCCCGTAGGAATAATTCTGAATAATATCCGAAAATTTAATAATATTAATTTTGTTACTATTGGGAAGGTTTATCTCAGAGCAATGCAACATTCAGCTTTCAATTTCCTTGGTATTCCTAGACTGATCATAGTAAGCTTTATCTCTCAATATGTGAGTACCTTCAATACTTAATTTCATAAATATTTTTAATATGTGTGGGTTCCACGACTGCTTTTGGTCATGTCTATTTTTATATCTAGTCTATATCTAGTTGACAATAAGTACTTACAAGACGATGCACTAGGTTAAAGACTCCATTGGACTGCAAAAGGTATGTGAAAAGGTTTTCTGTTGAAATTATTAAACGAAATTTTGTACTCAAATAAGAAATCAAAAACCACCACTCTCGGCCCATAAAGGTTTGAATGAAAATCAAAAGGTCGAATTTACAAGTTGACCCTGACATTTATTTATCAAAATGTATGGAATAATTTCCTCCCCTAGCAAAGAAGAGTGAAAAAACCGCCCCTTATTATACGATTTTGGTATTTTTCCACAATATCAAATCATGAACCTTGACAGCCATTCAAACATGTCACTTTAACTACAACTGACAGTTATTATTTTTTTTTTCACCAAAGGCCTTCATTAAAAAATCAAATGGGAAATTTTAAATATTTCCGAATGTTCTTTTATACAGAGTATCCTTTCACATTTTGCTCGTAGAAAGTGAAATAAAAATTGGCAAAGCTTTCTATTTTTTTTTACCGTCGTTGCCTTTCCAACACAGCTTGGCAACATTGCCGCCATAACGAAAAAATCCTTTGCAAAAAGTGAGGATTTCCGCTTGGCTGCATTTTTGATGGACGGTATCCGAGCGTAGCCAACGTATTGATAGAAAGTTTTCGCATTTTACGGATATTGCACAATATTCCCTTTTTATTATTCCTCCTAAATTTTTTTTTTTTTGCTGGGCCACATTTGACTTTTCAATGTGAGCGCATATTACGAAAATGATTAATTATGGGCATAATTGAAGGAACGGAGAAGAACAAAAAAAAAACGTGTATAAATCGAAATGCCTTTTTACGATTAAAATTTAATTGGGTTTTGTGCCAAAAAGATTTCGTCAAGGATAATAAAGATTAATTGTTTTATGTGAAATTCTTAAATTTGTGTGTGTGAGCCTTTAATGAACTCAAAACCGTATACAGAATCGATTCCAGCAATAGCTGGCATAATTCCGCACTGCGAGTAAGCACTCTCAATTCCTTTGGTATCCTTAACCCATAAATAATGAAAGGAAATAACTTGAGGAAGAACTATGCTAGGATAACGTGAATGCCTGCCTAGCCGAAGACCGAAGCAATACTTCATCTATGTCAACTCTATTATGCGGCACAGCAACTACTCAATGCATGTGTGCAATTCGGGCGGACGGACTTTCATCCACAGCAGGACCACAAACACCAACAACAACAAGAATGACAACAGCAACGCACTCAATTGGAAGATTAAATGCAATTTTTTTGTTGTTGTTGTCTTCTTTATATTTTTTTTCTGTATTTTGTATTGTGTTGCATATATGTGTGTGTGTGTGGTTGCCATTTCACTATTTCATATTTTTCAGGAATTTTTTTTTGTTTCCTACTGTCCTTCTACCCTTTCTATTTCGTTGAATGAATTGCAAAAATGCAGGACATATTCCGTAAGGCATGTGGCATGGTAGATGTGGCATCCGAAGCAGGTGAAACCCATCCACCACCACCACCACCACCACATCACAGTCGATGATGATAAATTGCATTGCAAGCGAAGAATGAGTTAAGTGTGTCACGATGAACAGCATACATTTTATTGGGATGAGTAGGTTGAGTGGGCATGGGAATCGAAAGTTGAATTCGTCAACGAAATATTAAATATCGAGAACAACTTTTTTAAAGAATAAATTCAACAAAACAGGATATAAAATTAAAAAAAAATTGCACGAATTCGAGGGGAAATTTAAACCAATTTGTTGCTTTATAATACATACATGATGGTACATGCATATTATTTTCAATTAAAAGCAAATTAAATTAAAGTTTTTTTTGTATTGGAAGCATATTTCTTTTATTCATACATTTTTAATTAGCCTTTGTATCTTGTCCTTGTTCTTATTCTTTTCCCATTGCCTTTTCAAAATCAATTCGATATTTCCTTGCTCCACTAAAATTAAAAGTTACTCATTCACTACACCAACTGCACTCATTGAAAAATGATCCTCAAACTATTGTCCACAAAAAAAACAGGCAAATGTTCAGCTGCTGCTCATATAAAATTTTGTTTGTAAAATACCGCTACTTCGTATACAATAACATTTCCTTTTTTCCCTCTCTCCTTTCAATTGGGGTAATAATGCACACTAAATACGTAACACAGACACACAAGTCCGGCCTTTACCTTTGTGAAATTAGGCAGAAGTTTGTGTTGATGAGGATCGTCTTTCAGTTTGTGAATCATCTGTTTCATACACACTTTGCCTCTTCCAGGGGTCTCATGTGACCCTACTTTGTATTTGTTGTTTTTCTTTTTTCCTTTACCTAACAAACCTGGCGACAGTCTTTTAGGTAGAGTAAACTTATTAGGCACAATTATTTGTTTTAAGGGCACGATCACGTTGACACGATGTGATCTTATCATGGGGACTCTGCGAGAGAGGTTTGAAGTGACTTAGTATTGGGTTATACTAGTAATATGAGAATGTACTGCGAGAGTGGACATTATTAATTTACAAAAGCAATTACTCATTGAAAGTGTTTTTTTGTTGAATTTTTTCTTTTGTAGTCTTGTGTGATCTTCAGTGTGGTAAGCGAAGATACGTCCAATGTGACATTCATTAATTCAATTATGCCATAAAATAAAACAATTTCTTCATTCACTTGATTATGTTAATAAAATACTTTGTGGTGTCATATTGTCAGCGATGCGATGCTCCATCGCATAAATTTACTTATTTAATAATTTTATTACTCATTTCAATGGGTACACTTTTTCCCATGCTGTCATATCATTTTTTTGAAAGTTTTATTAAAAGTTCGAAGCAACTTTATGGCCAATTTGTTCATGTGGCATGCAAATTGTTGCAACAGCTTCCGTAGTTTTGCTTTATTTTATTTTGCATATTATTTTCTCTTTTCTCCATTCACGCAATATTTTCCAGCTGATATATCGGCATTGCATTTGACAGCAATGTCAGCAAGTAGTGTTGCCAGATGTTTTTTTTTTGTTCATCAAACTGTTACTATGCACTATAAAGCATGAGGCCACCCACTACCCCAGCCAGTTTTAATGGCTGCCCAAGTGTTTATGGATATTTGCACAATTTTTATAGCAACAGTTAACAGAGTCTCTCAAGAGTGTTAAATTGCGGCAACAGCAGCAGCAGCCTCAGCAACGAACAACACAAAATATATATATTTTTTTATATATACAAAATGTTGGCGAGTGATAAAATAATTGCATTGCTATGCTGCCATGCTGCATGGTTATTGTTGTAGAGTTGGCTGCATATAAACGTATAAAAATAAAATATATTTTGCGGTCCATTACCTTGCGGCATTGTTGATGCTAACTACTGTTCTTGTTGTTGGAAAGGCATTCATGGTTAGCTGCCTTAAAATGTCAAAAGGCTTCTTCTTTTCTCTCTGTCAGTGGCAGGCTGTTGGTCGGTTATGACGCCATTTGTTGAATTGCTGCCTGGTGCTGGAATTTATGGTTGAATTGTGACGCTATTGGGCGCCAAAGGAGAAATAATTTCATTTATGAACAGTTAAATGCGCTTTTGAAATGCTTTATGAAATGTGAAGATCAACTGTGGGCGAAAACTTTATACCTATTATGTGATTTATATGTGGAATAATTTGATATTGTGATGGTTTTTTAATTTTTAAAAGGATTAAATCATTACTATAAGAAAAGGCATGGATTCACTTTAATCACAATTAGAAAACTCAATTTATTACGAACCCTTTTGGGAATGTGAATAGTTTCGGAGTATTTTTATGAACTATTTTAGTAGTGATTGAAATTGGTCTAAAGCTTAGGTAATAGGCAGTAAAAAATAGGTCAGAATAAATATTTCATGGTATTGCAGTGCATACACAGTTACGTACAGTGGCGTAATTACCACAAAGAAAAATATTTAAAAAAAATCCAATTAGCCCCCTCTTGCATTACAATTGCACTAGTTTATAGACAATTCAGTCCATTTTACATTACAATTGAACCAAAATAAACTAATTTCCATTTATATGACACCAATTTACAAACTAGTAAACTTAGGACTACTTTTTCCAAGTCTTTCAATCTGTAAGTCTTAGAAAATTAATCTTTCAATCTCCGAGCACAACTTAACCACAAATTTGACTTGTCATAAAAGTTAACAAGTTGCCATAAAATTACCCAAAGTGGGTATACCATTTTGTCTCATTTGTCCACCGACTTTACAAATCAATTCAGTCAGTGATTTTTTTAATGCTCCCTTTTTTAAATCAACTTCAACTTGATTGCCACACAATAGTAATTAACCCATAAAATACCCGCAGACACTACAAAAAATAAAGTTCGCGTCTCCCTTTTTATATGTATTTTTACCAATTAATTGAAACTTAAGTCACTGTTATGGCGGCATCTTTTCGACTTTATTTTCATTTCGAAACCATTTCAATTTCATTCTTATTTTGATGGCACGCATTGTTAACAATTAATTAATATGACAGTCATAAAAATAAAATAAATCATCACTTCGTTCGAATGACAAACGCACACAAATGGCAATGACAATAACAACAACGACAAAGAACGGAAAAAAAAACTTCAACTCTTGATCAACTTGATGAACTTAATTTTTATGCTTCATCAGAATTTATGGTAATTTTTTCCCCAGTTAAGACGATTTTACGACACTTGCCGGCAAATAGAGAAAAAACAATAAAAATGGAACATTTGATTTTTAGAAATTGAAATAAAATTCTGATGACTAAGGGTTCTTTAATTCCACTTGGTTTAATCATTTGACTAATCGCCCTAAAATAATATATTTGGCTAAGAACTTCTTATTGACATTTTTGACACTTGGACAAATTTTTGGCCCCATAATTCCCATTCCAATATTTAGTGCACGTGTTCTTAAAAGCTTTTCTCTCATATATACGAACTTTTATCCACGCCCTACTAACTGTGAACAGCATGGCGCCCAGGCACTTATTTACTTACAAAGTACACATTCACGCAAATTTGAATTTCCCTAATCCTGTCAGCGATATTGACATTTGGCGTTACTAATGACTCGCACTTTTTCTCTTAACTGCTGTTGCTTCTTGCACCCGCTGTCAGGCATTTGTCATATTTTTCATCAAATAGTTAACTGTTGAAATATTGGATGACTCTTAACTTTATCCAAAGTCATAGTGAGAGAGTTTCAATAAAGTGAATTTTTTTCCAACAAATATATTGATTGGAACTTGAAGACAAAATTGTCAGTAGGTTGAAGAGTGGGGAGAGAAATAAAAAGTAAATATAAAAATTCTTCACATAATATTTGAAGCCTAATACTGACCAGGAACTGAAACAGAATCCAGTATATTTACAACAGAAATAAACCACAGAAAAAATGAATCTTTGTACTGAATTCTGTTTTTATTTCTGCCACTCCGCAGCTTAAGAGATGCTGTGGTATTGTCACAATTATGGATTTTAAAAAAGGATTGACATTATTATCGAAAGACCCAGAGCTACAAGGAGAATCCGAACAGAAAAGGGATCAGCATCCAGTAGATTTGCAACAGAAACAGTTTTTAGTTATATGTGATTGATTTCTATTGCAGTTGCACTGGATTCTGTTTCCATTCCATTTTCTTTTCTGTTTCTTTTATTTTTCCCAGCTTAGCTGATGACTTCACCATGAGTCATATACGCGATTCCTAGTTGAGGGCTAACAACCCATACTGAGTTCGATTTATTTCTGTCTCGGGATTTGAAATTAAATTAAGTTAGTTGGCCTGTATTTTTCCTTGATAGACAGAATCTTAATGCGTTCTTCTGTTTTTTCCTTTGAAAAAAAAAAAGTTCCATACCATTTCAATTTCGAAATTTTCGTTTGACAAATCGCGTATGGGCCATTTGTCATCTTGGCACTTTGCCTGCCATTGTCATTGATAATGTCAAGTTGCCATCAATTGTCTTAAAATTTTTTTTGTCTTTCCGTTGAATATTGATTGTTTGATTGTATGATTCTTATTCAATTCAATTGAGTTCGATAGTTCTTTTGTGGAGAAATAAAAATGCCCTTATTTGGATGAAGTGGAGATGGAAATGGAAGTGACTGTGAAATATGAGGGTATAAATTATGTCTCATTGATTTCCTTGAATATTGAACAAAAGTTTTATATGAATTTTATGGCAATTGATGTTGCAACAATTAAATATAAGGGCCCTTCATATATGCTGTAGCAAAAAGATATTTTCAATTACGTAATGAGTTTGAATCAAATTTGTCAGCATTAAATGAAATAAAGGCAAATTTCCCAAGTGAAGCAATATTATTTTTGTTAAAGGAGCCAACTTTCCCAATAGTTGTTAGTATTGCCAAAGCCCCCACCAAGCTAAGGTCTTTTAAACATTTTAAACGCTTTGACTTTGTGGCATGAAAATCGCTTAAACTAACCAATGTTGAGCTAATAAATTTCGCCACACCTGACCGACCGCCCGCCCGCAGCTTGGAGTAACATAATTTTTTATTTTTATATTATTTTTTGTTGTAATATTTTTTTGTATTTTTTTTTAGATTTTTTTGTATTTCTTTAATATTTTTTTATATTTGTTCGTATACCAACTGGTGTCCAAAGAGCTGCGGGAGCTCTTACCACAAAATATCTGCAAATGCCACAAGACGGCACAGGCACAGTGGGGCGCCTGGCTTGAGAAACCACCAGTGCAATTCATTTTCATAAAGTTAAGCAATGGCCTGAACGGACAGACGGACAGCTGCTTGTTTGTGCCCACAAACAACGTTCTAAGCCATTTCAACTAATTGCATAAATCGGCGCTTATCACTATGAAAACCCCTCCTAAACTCTCGACATGACCGCAAGAAATGTATTGGAAATTTCTGTGTCAATTGGAAAATTCTGTGCAGCAAAATCTTCAGCCATTGCAAATTACACACAGTCAACAACGAACAAACACATGCAATGTGTTTTGCTACTGCTTCGCACAGGCACTTGAATCGATTTAACCCAATTCATTTGTGAGTTCATTTACCCATGAATAGGAATTCATCAATCATGCATTAGTGTATGTGTTTTCATTGAAAGATAACGATGCTTCAGCAAGCTCTTCAAGTCGAAATTGAATTTCTCAGTATATACGTGAATAGATGGGGGGGAGGGGGTTGGTTGCCAGTATCGGCTGCATATACCCTTGATGATAAGGCTTCACATCAAGGAGTGTATAATATACATACGAATACGCAGTTTGTATGTGTAAATGGCAAAATTGCATTGATTCCGAGTGTTTCGTATCGAAATTAATAAATATATATAAATTTATATTGCGGTCAAATGCGGATGAGTTGAGATTAAGTGCTAAATTTCACTGCAATTTGATTATTTCAGTTTTGGACTTAATTAAAACGATGGATGCATTGTGAAGTATTGTTGATACTGCGAAATAGGAAGCAATTCAGTTTTAAGCAAGTGATTTACTTGAAACGGTGGAGGTATTTGCGGGCATTGAGGCATTGAGATTGGTTGGGACACCTAAATTGGTGCATTGGTGTCAAAAGTCTAACTAAGTCATAGTTTATTTTAGTTTACATCAAGTGGTCGTGAGACGGAGAGGACTTAGCATGCGCTGCTCCAAACCAAGTGGTTCTGCTCTTTTTCTTACAATTTTTTTTTAAAGTTGTTGTAGTACTTATTCTTCTATGGGTTGGTTGGGACAAATCGGATTGGCTGGGACAGTAATGATTTTTATACCCTACACCTTATGAGGTATGGGTATATTCACTTTGGTCTGATGTTTGTAACACCAAGAAGGAGAAGTGTCTGGTATGGAAAAGTATATATATTATTGATCAGCGTCACCTCCTGAGTTGATTTAGCGCTGTCCGTCCTCTTTTCTTGTAGACATGATTGCAGGAGCTAGAAGAAAGCTAGGGATCCCAAATTTTGTAATTATCCTTCTTAGGCCCTAGAAGGAGTTGGTATTGAAACTGGGCGCAATCGGTCGACTGCCACGCCTACCTCCCATATAAGTGAAAATCGTGTTTTTACCGAAATTTTAAGATTTCATCAAAACAGTATGAAATTTTGTATAGTGGGGTTTTCGGGGTCGCTGATTTCGAATTTGATGTCGCATTTTCAAAATTCAAGATGGCGGATCCAATATGGCCTAGTAGGTGTAGGGTATATATAAGTCGGCTTGCCCGACTAAAACTTACTCACGTGTTTTTAACTGCCGTCATATGTATGACCAAAAGTATTCTTTGATCTACAGTTGAGTGTTTACATAGCATTCAATTGAAGGTTTATATGCTTGCATTACCCCAACCCACGTTGCTGGCCCAAAATAAGCCACTAAGATGGAATGTCAACGATTTTCATTCCATAAATTGAATTAAATTTTATAATTGAAATTAATATAATCCGATTTGAATTTGTCCAACTAATAAACTAAAGTAATCACGTAGTTAAACTAATTTCCATCGAATCCTTCCTCTTTAATTTTTCTCTTTTCCATACAGCCATTTGCTTTTTCCCCCTTTCCCTTCTGCTTAAAGTCAATCGAATTTAATTGCCTTGCGAAAGGACTCTAAAAGGACAATTGTTAGTACGCGCCGCAAGTGCATCGTAAATGTCAAGATTTATTTTTATTAACTGTCATTTTCGATAACTATGCCACTGTGTAATGGGACCAAAAATGTCACTGAAGACAAGAAACAGAACGCCACAGGCCACAGCACTGAAATGAATTTAAACCAAACCAAACTCAAACCCAATCAAAATCACTCAGCCCAGCAACCATCTCTCCCACCCACCACAAAACGTTTGGAAAAACCCATTCGCCACAACGAGTTCTATGAGTTCTTCCGAGTATCTGCGTTAATTAATTGGGCACACATAAGCATGTCGTGTCGTATCTTGACTTGAGAGTGGAATTCAGTTTGAAGGAGGTTGTAAAATTTTAATGTCCACTTCATTATCTCAATTTGGAAAATCTAATTATTATTTGGCAACATCAAACGAATGCGTGCCAAGACTGAGAACCAGTGAGCTAGTGAGTGAGTGCAGGTGACTGAACTGAACCTAGGGGATTGGTGTGTAATGTCATGTGACTACGATAGATTTCCTTTAGAAGCTATTACTTATAATGTTGATGGTAATGTTCACACTAAGAGAGCATTTTCGTTTCCATTTTTACTGTCTTTTTTTTTGTGAGTTTGTCGATTTTACGATCTCAACAACAAGCTAATTAGTCCAAGTATTTAAGACATTGTCTGCACAAGTTTATGTCAATTTTTAATGATACTCACTTACTTAATTTTCTATGTTAACATCGCTATGATTGGTCTTTGAGTATATATTTTTATTGCATTTGTTTTTTTTTTTTTTTGTATATTTAGGTAAACATGTAATTTTTCATAGACTAATCGCTGCTGCAGAGTAAAGTACATCAGACTATAAAAAGAAAATAGTTTGAATGAACACGAACATGCTATGAACTAATTAAATTGACATCAAAATAAACAAAACTTAATTATGCCTAAGCGTCTATTGTAAATTTTGTAATTTGATGGCATAAAACATAAAACAAATACAAACAAATAAAAATGTGCTTCAAAAATGCATAATTTATTGCTGCAGTGTGGCAGTGGCTGTTGTTGTTTCGGTTGTTTTTAATTTGTTAAACAAACACTTGTGGGTTTTGTTTACAAATCAGCTTGATTAATTTTTTTCCCCTTCTTTTCATTGTGTTATTAGTTTTAAATCGGATATTTTTGATTGGAAATGTTTTTATTTGTTTTTTTTATTTGTGGGCAATATATAACTGAATATAAATGAGTATTACAAAAATAGGCTGAGATGAGCTCAATTCTCATAGGGCAGAAAAAGAATGTTATTACATACATTTCTTTTAAAATTAAAAAAAAAATAGAAAATTATTTTCATCTCCCGATGATTTCTAATTCAACACAATTTGTGGCCCATCACACTTAATACCCAAAAAAATCATTCGCCTAAGTACTTTTAAATTCACATTTCCCAACACAAATTCAAGTGTGAGACTCCACGCGCATTTGTTGTTGTTTCATGTCAATTTGCGAATAATAATAATATTAGAAAAAAAAGAATAATAAATAAAAATAAAAATAATACAAATCATTCAAGTGAGCAACTCAATATTGACTTTGTTGTTGTTGAATTTAGCAAATAAATTAAAGATCAATCAACCCATCAATCATTTCGGTTGGGGGTAGAAGAGCATGTGAATAGTACTTACAAAAAGGCATTAAATCATAAGACAAAAATACCAAAATAAAAAAAAAACACTAAGCGCCATTTATTAAAAAAATTCCTAATTTTATGAAAGTTCATTGAAACGCACAAGAAAGCAAACAAATAACAAATTGAGAGGCTTTAATTCTTACACGAATTTCCTTTCACTTTAAAGTTACAACCTTAAGTATTTGGGTCAGAGCCACACACACAAGTTATTATCACACACTCCAATAGGAAAGCCCATAAAAATCACTTCTAATCCGTAAGAAAGAAACGACGAAGAAGAAGAAGAAGAAAAAACCGAACGCCAACGCAATTGATTAATGCGCATCTCGAATCATTAAGCGGTTTTTATAAAAAAAAAAATAAGAAAAAATACAGAATCTTTAACATAATCACCGCATCATCATTCGCATTTGGCTGACATGAAGTGAAACCATGACGCTCAGCAGCCGCAGCCGCAGCCGCAGCACTCAAAATACTTAATAGACTCATGTTCTTGGCTAATGTTTGCCCGTTGTTGTTTCAGTTGGTACTTTGGTACTTTGGCCTTAGAACCAACAACGAAAATAAACATGGTCAGAAGAAATAAATACGCTTACCAACGGAAATCGAAAAAAATAATTTCAGAATACTAATAAAATATTTATGCCTTTTTATTGTTGTTGCAAAGCAAAAAAGAATTAATCACGTTTTATTGCCTGAATGGTGTCAGCTAATTTTCAGTTGACTCTTAACATTTTCCCTTGTCCGTGGCATGAAACTACAAAATAAACATTTACGAAATAAACTGTTGATTTGCTGTTCTGTAGTGAAAGGGTATTTCTTTAATCTGTTAAATGTAATCTGAGAAGTTTTTAGAAATACATTTTAAATAATGATATGCTCGTTTAATTAACATTTTTTCAAAGATTTTTTATAGATAAGTACGTAATACTTAATAGTTTATTGGTACGTACTTATAATAAAGATTTTGTTTAGATATTAAAAAGTTTCACAATGAAATTGCTTTCTGATGTCGATAACTTAAAGCACAACCATCCTATGTACAATTTTTCAAAACTCTAGAAAATGAAAAAAAAAAGTTTTCAAATTGGTATGTTTTGTATGGAAATGGATTTTTATTTTAAAATTTTTCAATTACTTTCATTTGGATTCCCACAAACCACTATTGCCTGTCTGATGCAGCTTCTTCTCAGGAATCCAAAAATTCCAATGAAAACGAATATGGATATTTGTGCTTTAAGGTATCAATGAGATCTTAGTAATAGATACGAAATAGTTTTTAATATAAAAACATGACCAGAGTTTCAAAATCCTACACTTTTTACCCGGCTGATGAAGCAGCAAGGTATGAGCAACCGATATGTTGACCGGTCTTTAAAAAGGTCAATAAACTTAGTAAAAACTGATGTTGATTTGCAGTGTCTTCGCGAAGCTAATTCAAGGTGGTCCCGATTGTCAACGTGTATTACGTCGAGATCAATCTGACCGGCTTACGATGCTAAACGAACACATTTTGTGATTTATAGCATATTTTTCGATAAAATTTAATTTAAAAAAAAAAAGTTGTGGAACAAAAACGTAGCCATCTCATATCATTTAAATTTAAGTCACAAACATTACAATTTCAGTCGTGAAACAACAACATTTCAGTCTCAATTCATCAATGTGCCGTTTCAATTCATCAATGGGTAGTTAAAAAAAAATTGAAACGTTTCGACAACGTTTCGTTTTGATTTTTTTCTCAGTGTAGAGCCGAACAAAAACAGAAAACACATGTTCGAGCGATTACTCCTCATCAGGTCGTTGCAGTTCCAACACCAGTTATTTGACACAAGCCTTATCCAGAAGGCGTGATGACAAACAAAGTTCCCACTGAAGCTTTTGATTCGTTTTAATTTTTTGTGGAAATAATTCTTTGGTTTTAAAAGTATTAAGGGAAAATGCATGACATTACTCTATGCTCATTGCATTTAAAGAGGGGAATCTGAAATTGGTTCTAGTGAAGCTCTACACTCAAAAAATTTGTTCGTTCATAAGAAACGAAAAATTAGACAAACACATTTCGTTTGTTGTTTCGTTTGCAACGAACGTTTAAGTAACGAAAAAAAAAAAATGTTCAGCTCAGCCAAGATTCGAACGCGGGACGTAAGTTTTATAAGTTACGCACATACACGATGTGCCTCTGAGCTACTTTCGTTCTGGTCGATAAAAACAAAGCTTATATCGAATTCGTTTAAACGTTTATTAGAAATTAGTTTTTAATTTGCAGCAATTTAAAAACGTTTCCAATAAAAGTAAATTGCAATACTTTTATTGGAAACGTTTTTAAATTGTTGCAAATTTATTTATTATTTGCGGCAAAACGACTTAATTTGGAGCAAATGTTTTTTGTTTGTTTTTTCGTTTAAGTTTGTATTCAAAAGTAGTATATTTGCAGCAAACGTTCTCCAAACATAATAATTCTTTGAGTGTACTGCAATGTTATTGTCGAGCTCTAGCTGGAAGCAGGCTCAGGGTACTGGGAAAACCCTTTTTTAACTTGCTAATTGGAGTAACTCGCTGTAGACTAAAACTTTCGGATTGGATAATCACCACGAAAGAAGGACTGCGAACTTCGATTAGCGTCATGGTAATACTATGGATATATTGGCCTACTATATGATGCATATCGCCGCCTCACTAACCCTAACTAAACTTAAGTAAGGTCCACAACATTTTGGTTTCGTTTACAATTTCTAGGCAATATGCATTTAACAGAAAGTTCAATTCATCATTTTGTTTCAAGAAATTTAAACTTTCCTACGAAAAAAAAATAAACACAAGATGGAGGAATTCAACCTACTGCCCGAATCTCTATTAAATTAAATTTAACTTGGAAAGTTTGGATTTTGTTAAATTTGTTTTCTGAAGTTTATTTGCTTAAAGCTTCCTTTTCTAATCAGAGATATTCATCTCGATTGCATTCGAGTAAGCAGACACTAAACTAGAGTATATAATGTAATGAAATATTATTTCCCAACCAACAGAAACTCAAACTCGAGAAATTCTAGTATCGAAAATATTCGTAATTAATTGAACTCATTGAGTTTCATTGGGGTTTCGTAGCGTTTTCGTCACTGATAAGGATATGCGTGTTGAATTCAAGCGCGCGCACACACATGGACACATACAGATAAACACCCAAGCTGCCATATTTGAGAATAAATTGCGATTTTCACACACACACACCCACAGCCAAATGGTAGTTTCAAGTGCCTTGCCTACTACCACCACTCCAGCATGTTTCCACAACGACTAGTCAACATGCGAGCATAATCGATAAGCGTACAAAGTTCAGCTTGTGAATTTGGAAATATTGGGAAAATTCTCTAAAATCGCAACGAACTGATTGAGTTTTAATTAATTTTTTTTTTGGTCTTTTTTTTTGTTTTTCAGTTGGTTTCTTTTTTGGGTGCAGTTTGATATGATTTGGTGTTGATTGAGAGAGAATTCATGTACATGAGTGTGGCGTGTGTGTGTGTGTGTGTGTGTATATTTCGTGCATTATGTCCGGTAGGGGAGAGAAAATCTTTATTGATTTGTGGCCCAGGCAAATTCATTAAATTGAAAAATAGTTTGTGTGTAACGAAAAAAAGGCAAATGCGGGTTTTATTTCTTAAATGAAAATTTATGATTAAACTGAATTAGAAGACACAAGCAAACATTTCGCTTAAAGGGAAAGTGAGCGGGTAGAGATGCTTTTAAATTTTATTTAAATTTTTTCCTTTTTACATTTTCCATTTTCTATTTTTTATTTTTCATAAATTCTAAATCTCAACTGTACTTATTCTCATTACAGTTTAAACATTCCAACGCTAAGCGCTCTAAATGTCATCATCATCATTATCTGCGGCAGAAACGTAAAATGTCAACAGCAACATCATCACTAACAACAATAGCAGCAGCAGCAGCAGCAGCAACAAGAGCCACATCAGCCACAACCAAATCAACTATGAACCTCGTTAAATGTGTATTAGGAATAATCTCGCTCGCAGGACCTTTTAACTACATTAGCTGCCATCATCAGAGTTTTGTATAAAATTACGCGAACGTGTCTACATTTTATTTTTTTTTCGTTCACTCTTCATTCGTTCGTGTACTGTACTGCGTTTGCTGCGTTACTAACAAAAAAACAGCAACACAAAATAGAAAATAAAATGTCCTGAAATACGCGTAACACACGCAAGCACAAACCTTTTCTCGAGTCGCAGCTAATACTTATAGAACCACGGCAAATCTCCATTACATTCAGTGGTGTTCCTTTCCGTTTCACGTTCCGTCGCCGTAAAGTGTTTCGAAACGCGCCCGATTCGCGAGAGATTAGAAGAGTGAAGAACGCAAATGCCCCAAAATGCAAAATGCGTTACATAAGTTTTTATGAGTGTACGCGAGCGCGTTAATTTTTACGAGTGTAAACAGAAACAAGTGTGGCCAAGTGCGTTCGAAAAGCGAAAAATTACAATAAAAATAGAAACGTTAAAGAGGAAATGAATTTCCCAGCAGAAATACAAGCAAATTGATTTAAATTGTTAAATTGTTAAATGTTCACCATTTAACAAAAGTTAGCGGTAATAAGCGCACAAGCAACGCCAGCGCCCGGCGTAGTTGAGGCAAAAAGTGTTAAAAGCGTTTATAAATATTTCCCGGAAATTGCATGTTTTCCACAATTTTCGCTCTCTAAACTAAATAAACTGCTGCATGCACTCTGAGGAGCGCAAGGCTGCGAACAAAATCGTGTGCACGTGACGTGCCGTTTAACACAACACAGCAACAACAGTAAAATACAGCCAACTTAGCCATAATAGTGGCCATTTTGTAACGGTAATCGCATAGTACACGTGAATTTCAACTCATTGCACCACACTCTCGCCGCACCGAATTACCCTTGCCACCATGGCCGTTAGCAATATCGTCTGCGAATGGTTGCGCGCCCTCGGCCTTGCCCAGTACGCCGAAAGTTTTCTCGACAATGGCTATGACGATTTGGAGATATGCAAGCAAGTTGGCGATCCCGACTTGGATGCAATTGGCGTGGAGAATCCCTCGCATCGTCACAAGCTACTGAAGAGCATACGACAGTTGCGCGAGAAGGGTGCCGCCTCCGTTTATTTCATGCTTAACGATCCGAATTCATTGTCGGGCAGCATGGAGATTTTATGCGAAACACCACCGAACGAACTGGATATGGTGCTGCGCGAGCAGCTGGAAACGGACGGAGTACGTTTGACGGCGCATCCATATTCGACACCGGTAAGTTGATTTTGCTTAGAAATATTTTTGAATTTAAGTAAATGTAAGGGGAATGACCTTATCGAATAAAAATCTATGAAAATTACATTCTACGACACACTAGACTATGAAGTCCTTTAAAGAATGCAGCAGCTATTTAATTCATTAATTAAATCCAACACAAGTTTCATCACCTATTCCCCACAAACCCAATGTCTAACACAGCCATTTTCTCTCTATTTCTATTTCTATCTCTCTCACACTCACGCACAACATGGTGACAAAATGTTAATTAAAATCCACTGTAGGCATATTGAATTTACATACACCACAGTCCGTCTAACTACACAGGTGCATATAACTTGGATAACTTTCTATTTTACCCATTTTACTATAGGGGAGCAGCAATGAGCAAAAGAGCGCCAAATTGTCGCCAACGCACTTGACAACAACAAAGCATTTTCGAACACCGTCTCGAGTGTCATGTTGGCTTCTATTGTTTTCGAGTGTATGCCACACCGTTATAGTTTTCGGCGCCGCTTTCTCTGGTACATGGAAACACAGTAGAGAAGGACACTAGTACACAAAAGACTCATACATTTTGCAGATGTAATCGCGGGCGGTTGGGGGGGGACAGGTTCGGTATAGACGTTAAAGCGATTTTGAGTGGTTGGTGTAATTATATTTAGGCAGGCAAATGCAAGGATGGGGCCATGACTAAAGGTAGTAAAGCCAGTGTCAGCGTAGAGAAGCCAAGCTCTTTTAGTGTTGGATTAAGGTGGGCAAAAGTTTGTAATTAAAGCATTCGGTTGGTTAGAACTTTTCAGCTTGGCAGGAACACTACAAAAATTCCAAACTGGTTGTGGCAACCGAATTTCAACCATTATTTCCCAACATCCATATAGAGGCTATTGAATCCAATATCCAGTGATGCCAGAGAGGTACTAACGAAAGAGTTTGATACACCAACAAAAGGGACCTTAGCTTTTATTTGTTTGGTACCAGACCGCAAACCAAATTCAGTTGTTACAAGGGAATATTTTAGATTACAACTACTATGTCGGTGGTGGCGGTAACGCTTATGTAGTTGTCGGGTCAGGCCTGCGGATACGATAGCTATAACAGAGCGTATTAACTTTAAAGTAATATTTAACACAAAAATGTGGTTGCTACAACCAAATATTCCGATGTTTTAATCATATAGAAAATATAACTTGGTTAATACAACCGAATTTCGTTTATTACAAAAGAACCTTCAAATATGCAGACAAAATTTTCTAACAATGTCATGTGATAACTTTTCTGTGTGTATAAGTTAGGTAAAGAGGATTTGTTGGAAGGAAACATATCCATGTTTGTATTTATTATTAATTTATACAAAAACTATAAATTCCAATTTAATTTCTTTTGTTGCTCTAAACTCAAAACTACTCGTTCTCCTTCAGAGTTAGACAACTACTAAGTAACTCCTTTTTCAGCAAGTGAATCATTTATCTTCACACGAAATACGAAAAATTCCTAAACAAAAACTGAACACACACTGCCATCACAGCAGCTCATTCCCATATGCAAGAACAAGAAAGAATAAAAAACCCCCAACAACTTTAAGCTTGATTTATTATGCAAAAAAGTTGCCATACGACTAAACTCTTCAGATGTTTGCCTTAAATTTTTTGATTTATATCTTCTGGGGCACTTCATTGATGTATCAAAGAAAGGCATCAAGAGCAGTGCTCTCTCTTTTCCGTTCTGTATTTCTTTCATTTGCTAGTTCAGTCAGTCAGTCATTCATTCATTCATTCATTTAGTCATTCATCCAGTGCGCCATTTATTTATTTATTTATATATATTTATTTACCTATCTCTGTGTATGTGTGTAAGCTGGCAATTTATTTATTACTCATTCAGCTGCAAAATTGTTCCTTAATTGCCCATATCAGCCGAAATGAAATTTATTACCTGCTGCGTTCCTTCACTTTATCATCATCATTAAGTTCTTTGCCTTCCTGCTTCTTCTACATCTACTTCATCGTTGCTGTTTGGTTTTATGTCCATCTCATGGGCTGTCTCTGTGCTCCGGTTGTCTGTCTGTCTGGCTGGCTGGCTGACTGTGCTCTGGCTGTGTACTGGCCTGTCCTTCCTTTTGGCTTGGTGTTTCGTGTGATTTTGATTTTTCCGCAGATCAAAAGACTTTTTTTTTCATGCTTCATCGTTTTTTTTTTGTTTTGATTTTTTTCGAGTAGGTACGACGATTTTATGATGTTGTATAACCTTGACCAGGTCAAGCGGTGTAGTGCCAGGAAGGTTATTTTGATTTGTTGTTTGATCTTTTGCCTGAGTTGTGCCCTGATGTGATTTCTTCAACTGGTGGAAGAGCTTAATTTGGCAAATACTTCCCTACTTATTAACGGTTTGAGGGAAGGTTGTAAATTGACCTTTGAGGGGCAACAAAAATTGACCTTTAATTAAATTTCGCATTCTGTGCTCACTCACTCACTCATTTGTCCACACTCTCTGCCTCCCAACCCACTTCCTGATTCAACCTGTCCAAATATTTTTGCGTGCTCGCTCAAATCGAAAGTAAACTTTGGCGTTTTCCCATTTTATTTCTGGTCTAAATTTTCATCGTTTTTCATGGGCTGCAATTGTTGCCATATTTTAGGCATTTCTATTTTTTTTCTATTTTTTTTTTCAATATTCCATATTCCTTTACAGTTTTTGTTGTTTGCTTTCAATGTGGTCACGAATTGTTTGCCGCCATTTTTTTGCTTTGTTTTGCTGGCGTGTTGACAGTTTGCAGTTATGTTTTTACATTTGCTGAATTTTAAGTGTGAACGATACTCGTTTATGTAGAAATTGGTATGTATGTGTGCACTGTTGCGAGCCGTTAAGCTCAAAACGTAGTGAAATTGAATTGTTTTCCATGATTTTTGATTCGCTGGAAACCATATTTGGTTTGGAAAATTTTTCGGGACATGATTTGGAAATTTGTGAAAAAAAGAAAAATTTTATGAGGAAGTAGGACCAGGTGGTGAAGTAGGACCAGTATTTTCTGGCAACATTTAATCTACAAAATACATAAAAATGTTGTGTGCTTAAAGCTCAATCATACTCCAAAAGAACCAATCAGATTACAATGGTCATTCCTGTTGCATAAATCTGTGACGAATGTATGGATTTCTGTTCCAATTTCGGTTATGTTTTTGTTCTTTGGGACAAATATTTGGCATCAAAGTGCCAGTTGTCAAAATAGAACAGATTGTACTTCGGGTGGGTAAAGCTAATTCGAGTATGCTGATTATAATGGCATTCTCGGTTTTTCTAGGCTAGGTAATTTTGTCTTTTAAATGGGTATAAAAATCTTTCATATTAAAAATACGAAAAAAATAAAAAAGCAGTTATATTTTTTAGCAAAACAAAATTTTCGAACATTTTCGAATTTTTTTCGAACAT
Organism: Heteromyza rotundicornis; assembly: GCA_951394025.1. Lineage (NCBI taxonomy): Eukaryota > Metazoa > Arthropoda > Insecta > Diptera > Heleomyzidae > Heteromyza > Heteromyza rotundicornis. The sequence continues at coordinate 67,013,756 of OX596012.1, forward strand.
TTACGAATTGAAAAAAAAGTTTGATTCTTTTCTTTAACTATTAGACTTGGTTGGTAAAGTTTCAGAAAAATTCGAAAATGTTTGAAAATATTCGAAAATGTTCGAAAATATTCGAAAAAATTCGAAGATTAAATTTTTTTTATAAAAAAATATATATTTTTATTTGATATGTTTAAAATTAAGGAATTATACTTAAATCTACTGTTCCTATCCGGAGCGCAGGTTGTTCCAAAAAAATTCACTTTTCGTGCAAAGTGTAAAATCTGAAACACACTCACAAAAATAAGATGAGAAATAATTGATGTAAAGCAAATGTTCTGTTGAATATCAAAACTTTTTTTTTTTATTATTTGTGGCTCGCCATCAGTTTGGACAACAAACGAAAAACGCCAGAATGTTTAATTAATTTAATTGCGATTTAATTACGCTTGCTATTTAATTAAACTCATTTGGAAACAAACACACAAAAAAAAAAAAACGAAAGAAACGTAGCAGAGCAGAATAAAATAGAAGAGCATGAAGATAAAATGCGATATGAACATCGATGGAGGAGTATATAAAAAGCTTTTCAAGCAGGGGCGGAGCCATTCGAAAGGTTCAAATGCAAAGCAAAAAAGCTTAACTAGTTGGCAGTGAAGTGGAAAGGAGTGGGCGAATAGGGATAACAGTATGGAACATAGAAAAAGTCGCATTAAATTTGCAATGAAATGGAAATTGAACTGTTATTATGGGCGAGAGAAGTTCAAGTGGAAAGTTTTTTGTGTATGTGTGTGTGTTCCGTGAATGGTTTGATAAAATCAACACGAAGTTTTTTTCTAGCTTCCTTTTTTGCAGGTTCCTTTTTTGGCAATTAAATTTGGTCAACATTTCGAAGAGCACTCGACTAAGTGGTGAATATTTAATTAAGATAATGGTGGGGAATTAATAGAAAATTTTGTGTGTATGTATGGGAAAAGTTTTTGCATTTGCATATCATTTAAGTCTCCATTGTGAGGCTGTCTCAATATTTATTTAACTTAACTAAGTATTAGTATGGCCACTCACTTTATAATACCCAGAAAGTCTTCCAAAGGCAACAAAATTCCCCAAAGCTTCTCACATCAATAACCACACCATCAACGGAAAGAAAAACAAGCAAAGATTGACGAATTGCATTCACGTTCAAGTTCACGTCATACAAAATGCTACAAATATGGCTCGATAATGAGCCAGACGACAAGAGAATATGTACGCCAAGATAACGCACCAGTGCAACTCGTGTGAAGCAACATTGTCTGCACAAAAACAAGCGTACAACATCAAAGCGTCTCGCTTGCCTGGCGTACCTAAACATGTCGCTGGACATTGGCCTTGTCTGGTGACATTTCGAAGCTAGGCTCGTACTTTGGCTCGCCGCTATCTGTCAGTCAGTGTGTGTGTGTGTGCTTGTCAGTTGGGCCTTTGTATGACCGCCATCCCACAGGAATAAATGTGTGGACTCAGCCTGAGTAGTAGTAATTGGCATTGAATTTATTATTGGTGTCGATCGAGCGATTGCAATCAAGTATTTTGTTCTTCCCTTTTTTTGTGCTCTTAAATTGGTCCAACTACGTTTATAAGGCTTTCAACTTTGAATTCTTCAATTCTCACCCATTGCACAACTCAAATGACTCATAAATACTGAAAAACGCCAACAACATCAACAACAACAACACACCGAACAACATTGCTTGTATAAATCATAAGACAAACTTCTCGTCCCCTGGAAAGACCATAAATCTTTCATAAAGTTTTGTGAAACCAATTACACATTTAACTTGTGGAAAAGTTGCTTATTTATGACATTGTAAGTAGCATACTTTTGTCGTAGTCGTCGTCGTCGTCGTCTTCGTTGTCGTTGTCCGTCGTCATAGTTGCTTCCTTCTCACGCTTCCCACTTACTTACTTACTCCTTTTGCCCGTTCGGTCACTGAAAAGTCGATATGCTTGCTTTAAACTTTCCTTCGACGTGAAGAGATGACATTGCAACTTCAATGGATTTTCGTAAAATACCAACAAATTGACAGGTTTTTAGTAAACTGCAAATTGTTGCTGTTAACTGTTAACTGTAAAAGTGGCCATTTTGTAAATGGCCGTCATCGTTGTCGTCGTCTTCGTCTTCGCCTTCGTTCGATGACAATTCAACTTGCGCTTGGTGAGTTGGCAATTGCCTAGGACAGCTGTCATTATTATTTGAACGAAATTACATTTCTCTAAACGATGACGCTGCTCCTTTTCGGTTGGGGGCTTTTCGAAGATGACAAGCGTGTGAGTGTGTGTGTGTGTGTGTGCGAAGATGCTGTGTGCAAAGTTTGCCTCGCCGTCTCTGCACTTTATGTACAATTTTGACATTCATTATTTGACAAACATTTCCAATAACATTCGACATATGTCCGAAAAAGCGCGGGGTAATGCCTTCAATGGTCAGACAATCCGACAACACACAACCGTTAATCGTTAAGTTATAACTACGGTTGCCGTGCTCGTTGACGTTTACGGCCAAATGTCAATTAATGTCGCCAACAAGGCGAAACTTACTTTTAATTGGATGTGGTGTGTGTGTGAGTTTGAGTGTTTTTTCGCTAGTTGGTTAGTTGTTTTGCCGCCTCATCCGTGGCAACATGACATCCCCGTTGTACTTTGAAGTTGCAAACGTTGTTAGCGCCGCGAACTTATTTTTTTTCGCTTTCTTCGTAACTAGTCTCTTGGCCAGGCTTTCTTGTGCTCCCAAGTGCTGTAGATGGTGTGAAGATGATGGGTTCTCTTTTATGTTCGAACGTGTGTGTGCAAGTGATTTCACACGCCTTCTCGTTGTCATAGAGGAAGGCGGGAAAAAGGGTTAAGTATGTGAAAAAGAGTGACTGGTAAGGAAGAGGATTTCTACTTAACCTAAAAATTATACGTGGAAGCAAGTAGTAGAAGTTGAGTTGCTAAGAGAAAAACTCTCAAAAGCCAAGACTGACAGTGAAGCCCTTAATTCTATCAAAAATTGGCAAAGACTAGCAATCCTGTAAACATCAACACTTTCACTTAACTACTTTAAACAAGACCCAATTTTGCTATGCCAAAGTACTCACAGGCGATTGTGGGTGGCTAGCTGGCTGATGAAACTGTTGAACTGAAATGGAACTTCTAATTAGGACATTTTATGCAAAAACTCAACAAATCAAACACATGCACATGCAAAGGCATCCCCTTCTCGGACACATCACATCACTGACAGCAGCCCCCAAAAAAGTTGTTTGCTGCAATTAACAGAATATGGAACGATTAAAGCACAAACTGCCGGACAAATGCACCAAAAAGTGAAGTGCAAACGAGAGGGGGGCAAAAAAAATCGTAACTCTCGAATGATAAACTCGAGTCAACACAGCAAGGAACACTCTCGCTCGGAAAATTGACCTCAATTTGATTGCAGCTTTTAGATACACAGACACACACACAGTCACAGGAAGATACATATTTCATCAAAAGAGTTCCCTCGCCCTCGCACTAGATATGTGTCATCATGCCACGGTCCTACTTTCATGACACACACACACAAATTCAAGCAATTGTCACTAACCTTCCGGTTTCCCTCCTCCAACTGGGCCGGGCATTGTGCAGAATTGTCATCTTACTAGCTAGGCATTTGGCGCACATAAATCTGCTCACAACCACAATTCGAGACTATTTCTTGTTACGGTTGTTGTTGTTGTTGTTGTTGCTATGATGAGTTGGCGCTCCACGTTTGTAACAAAAAGTTTGCGTTTCGCCTGTAACGGATGGGCTCCTGTCAGCGTTGCAACTGTGCGCCATTTATGACCATTTTAAATGAAGGCTGTTAAAGTTTATGAAGTTTTCCTGCGTTTTTTTTTTGCGTGAGTGTCTGTGTTTGTTAGTGTTTGTATTTGTATTTGCTGATCGTTTTCAGGAGTAGGCGTTAGCAGTTGGCTTTCTACCTTTGCGAACCGTTTGCCCGCTTGTAAAACTACAGTGTTTTTTTTTCGTTTTCAAACATGATTCATTTTGTAATTTGAAACTGCATTTTGGAGAAACTTGTGTGGAGAAATTAGCATGTCACGGCAGGGGTGAAATGTAAAAAAACGTCAAAAGACAACTGGAAATATTATTGAAGTATTTCTGGAGGAGGAAACTAACTGGACACAGATGAGGGCAAACGGTTAAAATGGAATGTTTATTGATTATGCGACAGATTGGATAAGTATTTATGACTTGCATTGAATGATACTATCTGTGGACTAGATGATTCTCACTGCATCATTGACTGTGCCCGTGGCGTACTTATCTTATGCACAAACCAAAAGATAGAAAGTATTCACCACAGTGGGGAATAGTGAATGTGCTAAGCGTTACTGACAGACAGAAAGACACATTCCTCTTAGCTTCGGCTAGGTTTCCTGGAAGATGGCACACTTGGAGGAAAAGCTCCTACCATGTCATCACACTTAGGCCAATAATAACCCATTGTGATGCCCGTTATTTATTGGAGGTAAGATATCGCACACACACCCTGAGTTCTAACAAAGGCGAGAGTATCATGAAGGGGTTTCTCAGATAATTCTACAAGATCATTAAAAACAGTAATCCGCCCGCGTTCTATGCCTTAGAAGTTGTAGACTTGTACACTGACAGAGAAAGTGGTGGGTATCTTCTATACTTCCTCGTCTGCGGAGAGTAAGACCAACTATTCTAGCTGAGCTGTGATCCGTAAGTATGCCAATGAGCATAGATAAGTATTTGCTATCAAGCTGCAGAAGCTTGTCCGTACATCCTTCGTTGTATTGTGGCAATAGTATACGTAACGTCACACAGGCGGAGAGTTGTCTCCGTCTACTGTTAGCTTGTCTAATAAACTGCTTCTCTAATCGTTCCCTAATGCTACAGAGTAAGATTTCAGTAGATTGGGCCGCTAGATTAGCATTAATTGAGGAACTTTTCTTAGCCTGGTACTCCGTATTGCCCGGGTATCCAACAGAGACAACACCTAACAAGCTTTCATTGAATATATACAGCAGATATCGCTTCTATTGCGGACTGGCTGTCAATGAAGTATAGCTTCACAAGATCATAATTCCTCTCAGCCATAATTCCAATTAAAAATGCATTTCCCCAAAATATCCAACCAAATTCGAAAGTGAATTTTGTCCATAATTGAAATATTTCCCAATGCATGTAAGTCGCTTTCGGTTTACTTATTTTCTGGTTGTGTGCCCATTGCCACACACAAAATTTATAATCGAAAAACTTCAACCAGAAACATTCATTTTCTCCAATTGCACTCATTCAGCTTTGCAATTTTCCACAAAATTTAGTTGTTAAAGTCACCAGGCAACATCAATGGGGCACATAAATTGTCCACCACCCTGCACAATACCACAATTGAAACCAGTACCAGTGCAGAGACTTTGCGGGCTATATGCAGTGTTGCCACACTGTGAATGGCCAGGGCAGCTGCTGTTGTGTTGTTGTTATGTTTGGTATGTAATAAATATCGCATGTGCGACATTTTGGCATTTTATTTACAGCGAACAATTCTCTGCCGCTTGGCGATGTTGCAAATGTGGCGGCGGCGATGGCAGCAACGGCGGCTACAGTGGTGCATTCAATGTGCACGCACAAATGTTGCTCCAGAGACAGCAACAACAACAACAACGACAACAGCGTGCCACATAATTTACCATACCTCGAGGCTATGCAGGCATGCATAAACATGGGCAAATGTTTAACCAAGTCCAATGCGAAAACAAATAGTCAAAATTTATTTATTACAAATGCACGAGTAAGTAGAGGAGACATTAGTCAGTTGCATCGTTGTTGCTGTTGTTGCTTTCATAGCATACCAGTCCACACAGCCTAAGCGCACATACAACACATACACAAAGTGCGTGCACCATGTGACTCTTGCCTAATTCGGCAACCATTTCTTGGCAAATAGCTCAATTGATCCTGAAAAGCGATTTCGCGTGAATTACTTCACGACAGCAATGAGACAACAGCAACACAACTATACACTGGAAATACATTTTTAATTAACCGCAAATAAACAGCTTAGCCACGTCAAAGAGCATATGAAATTGTCTTCATTAAGGCAGCAGAGCATTCATGTGCATTTGTCAAACCATATACGGGACTTCCTTGTCACTTAGACATACATGCGTCAGCAGTATTATTGCGTTGCCCGATTATGTACCCCACGAACCGAAAATGGCAAATTAGCTCATGCATAGGTAATTCCGATTTGATGTTACTACCAAACATATTTGCCTTTTGCCCTGGCCGGGCTGCCAAGCTGCCAAAGGTTCATCACGTTTGGCCGGCCACAACCCCTTGGCGGCCATTCATATCGCTTACGCAAAACCACTGTTGGCCTCCATCATATTTGATTGGCGATTACAGCTCTTGACCTGTGTGGGGTCTCTTTCAATCGGTCGGCCGCTGTACGCCATTCGTGTGATTGCATGCGAAATCTGATCTAATTATTTGCAAATAAGCTGCAAACACTGACAGATCCATGATTCGTGGTTGCATGGCCAGCCAGCGGAATTATATTATCATTAGCTGTGAAATTTCCTCCAGTTCGTCCGAAGTATGTGTAATCGCATCAAGTGAATGTATGTGTGTGTGTGCGTGTGCTCCATCCTGAAACCGGTTAATTAATTAAAGATCCAAATGCTGAGACAACAAATGCAGCTGTTGCCTTGTCATCGGCTTTCGCAAGCATATCAGTTTTCATAATTGGTTGCGTGGTTCACGGCTATTTTTGTGTGCTTGTTTGTTTATTCAAGCTTGCTTCCTTGACATATGGCCTTCGAAAAGTTCTTAAGGGTTTATTCCTGAAAATTACCTACACAATTCCCAGATTCTGGATTTCGTTTCGAGCTTGAATGGTATCTGCTTTCATTAGGTTTTATTAGATCCTGTAATAAAGGCGTCGCCTGCTGAGTCGATTTAGTCAGTTTGGAATGGATTGGGAATGGAACCGCAGTACCATTTAAATGTACCAACAAGGCACAATGAACAGAAAAGGTATTTAACTTTGAAAAATCGAAATGTAATCGATGAAATTATCAAAGTGTTATCGAAATGGAACATTGGACTTACGGTCTGGAGGTATCGAGTTCAACTCCAGCCCGGGTGAAAAACAAAAAGGCATGACAAGGCACCACCTCTTGTCAGGCAAAAGCAAACTTACGAAAGTATAATTTGCCGTGAAGGAAATTAACTTTGCCATTCGGAATCGGCATTAAATTGTAGGGCCCAAGTAACTCGCTGACACAATTTCGTGTGAATTACAGAATTTTTGTAAAAACTTTCGTACAATAGCCTGATAGTTTCCCAACTAACACCGCCTGACGTGATCCTTAAACCTCGGGTGGAGCATAGAGCGGCGACATATTCATTCCATCTTCTATCAGCTGCAGCCATGTTTTATCTTCGCTTCTGACAGCGTCGATTTCGATTCGATTTTGATTCGAAAAATCTCAGTTCGATACGCACGGATATCAGGTTGGAGTTCCACAGTGATGAGAGCATTCTCCACGGGGTTGAATAGCACGTCCCGGTCATGAGTTGTTGTCCTTGTGATTCGGCTGCTAATATTTCATCTTTTGTGACCGAAGTCGCATATATTCTATTCCCTCTCTTGCTCACATTCTCAATTTTTTATTTTACATTGAAAACAAAAGCCACTCGTGACCGTGATCGCTTTCATCTACATATTGACTTATGTGTGAATAAGGCGAGGGGTGTTCTAGGTTTCATTAAAAGATGGTCAAAAGAATTTAATGACCCATTCGTTACCAAAAGTCTTTACATATCACTTGTAAGACCAATTTTGGAATATGCATCAGTCTTGTGGAATCCACAATACAACTGCCACTCTGATAGAATTGAATCGGTTCAAAAACAATTTTTATTATTTGCTTTAAGAAACCTTCGCTGGAATCCGAATCAGAACCTACCTCCATACGAAAATCGTTTAAAACTCTTGGACATCCCTACTCTAAAAAATAGAAGAACGATGCTTAATGTAACATTTTTGATTAAATTGATAAATGGCTCTCTGAATTCTATATTTTTGCTTCAAGAAATTGATTTTAATATCCCAACCCGTCGTTCCAGATCTTTCATTCCTTTGATATTAAGTATGTGCCGCTCTAATTACGAGCAGAATGAACCTTTTCGTTGTATTTGTAGCGATTTTAATAGCCTGTATTCTGTCTTTGACCTGTCAGATTCACTTAATAAAACTAAAACTTTTATTTTAAATGCACTTGATCACACTTAAGCCTTTGTTGCTCTTTGAGTTTTTGGACCTCTTAGGGTCTAACGAAATGACAGGGTTGCCAAACTCCACAAAGATCGGCATTGTCGATTTTTTGAAAGTGTTGTATTTTTGTTGTATTTTATATTTATATTTCAGCAGAATTTTGTTTTTTACTGTATATTGTATACAAATAAAACAAAATTTTTAGCTGAATTCACATTCGTTCCGTTTACTTAACTGTTCTATTTGTATTTGATTTTTTATATTTCGTATAAAAAAACAAAATACTAAAATTAATATTTGTAATCTTTGTCGCGTAAATTAACTGTTTGGATTGTTTTGTCTTTGTATTTTTGTTAAGTCTAATATCGTAAAGTAGGCAAAAATCATATTTGATCAAATTCATATTCGTCGCATGAATTCTGATGCTTCATAATATTTTCTTTTAATTCTATTGTTTATTATCACGTTAATCTTATATTATGTTATGTTTGGAAGAATTCTCTCTTGCATTCATAACCTAATTCGCGTTTTATTAATATGCGTTTTATCAGCTGATGATTTTAATCTGTAGCTGAAACGAATTTCCAAATATGTTTACCCGCGATCGGTTACACAGCGTAATCCGGATTACGGCTGTTCGGTCACCAAATCCGTGCGTCATGCGGATGTGCCCCTCGGTCGGTTGGGCGGGTTAGTGGGACCGTTGGGATTCGTCGTCAAAAAAAAATAAAAAAAAAAAAAAAAGTAGTTGCATGTGTTAAATTTACTTTTGTCTTTCTGTGAACAATTTCTATGGATTTCTCTAAGAATCAAAATGTTTCACTATCAAATTCCTTTGCCCTTCTCTAATTAGAAACAAAATCAAGTGGAATTGCACTTATTTATGAACAACTGTGAACGCTTTCCAATGCTTGTCTCCGGGCAACTTCACTTTGCCACAATTTCTGGGTTATTTCACAGCTTAATTAAAAAATCAACCCAAAGTGTCCGACATTATCAGGCAGCCACTCAGCCTAATTCCGCCAAAACCAACTTGCCAACACATTTTCGTTTTTATGCTTATTACTGCGGATTTGCCGCCCAATGGTGGTGGTGTGTACACCACTGCATATGCTCTAAATTATTTCCAGCTTATGTGTAGTAGAGGGTACATATTACGATTCCTTTTTCGTTAACATTCAACTGTTGCCGTATTTTTTTCGGACCAGAAACGGATGGCCAAAAAAAAATCAGCCATAAAAACCGAAAACTGTGAAAACTGTGAAAACTGCCGTCATGTTAATTTGCAGTGCTTGGGTTAATTAACTGCTTATGACTTCATGTAGGAGCTGCGGAGGATGTTCATTTAAATATTTAATGAAGTGCCTTTTTGTGGGTGCCTGACTCACAACTGCCGGGCAGATGAAATGAGCGAATGAACGAAACGAATGAATGGAACAATGTTGGCACTACAGCGTGCAACATATCACAAGTTGGTCTGGTTGGTTGGTTTTTATGATGCTGGTTTTTGGCATTTCAACATTTCAGCGAGTTCATATTACTGACCCACTTTTATTTCATTCATATGGCATTCACTGTGAAACATGCTAAAATATGCTTCCGTTCTTTATAGTTCAACCCGAAATTTCCCAGTTTCTCCTTTCACTTCAGCTGGCACCTACGTGGTGAGGTGGCATGCCAATCTTCATCATCACTCCATCAACTCTAATCAATGCGATCACACACACAGATGAAAAATGCCACACACAAGCAGTGTGGCAGCATTTGTTACCAACTCTAATCCTCCTCAATTTGTGGCTAGATTCCACTTTCATCGAGTACTTTTTTTTTTTTTTTGGCAAGCGACATCTTTCCTTGCATCGCCAGCATACTGGCACGTCTTTAATTAGAAAATAATTGCCAAACCTCAACTGCAGCAACCACAGCTTTGACGACAATGATGACGGCGTTCCACCTCCTTCACGCGACTCGTTTCGCAGTGACGGATACTCTTGGCAAAGTCTAAAAGGGCTCGCTTATGCCCGTTTCGGTTTCTCGTTTTTTTTTTTTAATTTAACCACACTCACTACTCACTATTCATGATACATGCCACACAACATGGCAACATGTATGACATGGGCCATGCACGGCAAACTACTCGGGAACTATGGAACACTGATGATGACGATGATGCAATGAAGTATTTTTGCTGTGTGGCTCATGTCGTTGGTGTTCCTCGCCCTGTTCCTCACCCTCTACCGCACTTGTTTCACACCCATGACTTATGAGTTTGATCTTTTCAGCGCCGTAGCCCGTTCACAAATGTTGATGCATTCGTTCGTTCGGTCGTTCCTTCATTCGTTACCAGTTGGACCATTTTGTCCTTTGGCCGTAGTCAACTTGTCCGTCCGCCTGTGTGTCTATGTGTGTGCATGAGTGTTTGTCTGTCTTTGGCATCTCCTCTGTTGTTGGCTTGCATGGCAATTTGCATGCCTTGGCTCAGTGTTGACTTCGCTGGTGGTGCTCGCCGTTCATACGGTGTCTGGTTGTGACTTTCGTGCGAGATAATGATTTCTGGTTGCATTTCTGTTGTTGTTTTTATTGGTGGTGCTCTCTTGATTGTTGTTGGGTTTATTTGCACTCCTACATGTTGTCATTTGCGTTGCAATTTTGATGTTGCTATGACATTTGTGCCTAAGCTGCTGACTACGCCTTGTGTTTGTTTGTCTGTCTGTTGTCTGTTCGACTGTCATCGTAAGACGTGATGTGATTTTAGTATTTAACGCCCACGTGTTACCTTAAGTTGGCAACCAAAATCCACAGAATGCACAAAGGTTATGCGAGACAAAGAATATTTATTGCTTAAGGAAGCAGAGGTGAGAGATGTTTGCTTAGCTTTCACTGTACAGCCTCAAATGCTGGGACGGAAGCGAATAAATTTTAATTGAATTGTTCTCACATAGATTTTCTGTGGCAGTGAGGTAAACAAAAGTAAACTATCCGGTTTAACAAAGGATTTAAGCCCTTATTATGTAACACGATAATGAATTTTACCATTTGAAAACCGGGTTTGCGTTAAGTCAATAAAGTGTACTTGCATTCGACGGGAAAAAGAAAATATTATCGAAATATTTATTGAAAAGTTATAAAATTCATCAAAATTGTGATGAAAAAAAGCTATCGAAAATGTATTAAAAAAGTTATAGAGAAGTTATCGAAAATGTTACCATTTTCAAATTTTTCTGGTAAAGTTATCAAAAATTTATCGAATTATTTATCGAAAAGTTTTCGAAAATATATGGAAAAATGTATCGAAAAGTTATCGATATTTGTAAGTTATCACAATTATTACAAAATTGTCATAAAAGCTATCGAACCGTTATCGAAATTTATCTAAAAAACTATTGAAATATTAACGTAAATATTTTTTCCAAATTTATCAAAATGTTTCTGGGAAAGTTTTTGTCAAATTATCGAATTACCGTAAGTGTTATCAAAATAATGTTGGAAAAGTTATCGAAATTTTTTTGAAATGGAATAGTTTTATTAAATTTATCGACTAATATAAAAAAAAGTTATCGATGGCTGTAAGTTATCACAACTATTTAAAAGTTGTCAAAAAAGTTATCGGAAATATTATCGAAAATGTATCGAAATTAACGAAAATGTTATCAAAATTTATTGAAATATTCAGGGAAACGTTTATGAAAAAGTTATCGGAAAATTATCGAATTATTATAAATTTTATCGAAATATTTATGAAATTGTTATCGATAATTTTTTTTTTTTGAAATTTTTGATAATTTATAGAAAGGCTATCTAAAATATATCGAAATATTTATGGAATTGTTATCGATAATTTTTTTTTTTTGAAATTATCGATAATTTATAGAAAAGCTATCTAAAATATATAAAAAAAGTTTCGAATTTTGTAAAATCATAACTTTTGCTTAGCTTTGAGGAACACTTCTTTCTGCATCTATTGGACTAATAATGTCTGAATTTCAATTGAAATTTTTAATCCTCATTCGTCACAAACGAACAAACCCTACACATATGATCCTTGAATAATATTTTTCAACACATTAACATTTTTCATCTGTTTTTTTTTAAACGAATACGAAAACTAAACCTAACCTGAGGTCCTTCAACTCCTACAAACTATCGCACATGCAATTAGTCGCCAAACTGAAAATGCCATCAATCCAAATGACTTTGAAGCTTTAGCTCTAAATTAGCACCACTGCCACATCCCGTACAAATGCAATTAAGAAACCAATTTCAACAAGGAAATTCACAAATTCACACAGGAGATAATTAACACTTGGGGAAAATTCGCTAAAACGAAGCGAAGAAATTAGGTAAAACAAAAAAGGAATGGAAGGGAGGAAGCCTTTTTCAGTAAAGCACAAAAAAATCGCTATGTACCAAAAGCAACAAATGCACAAAGGATTCATATATGAATCAACCACGCATACACTCAAAGAAGCATCGCACAGACAACCAACCAACGAACGAAACGAAACTCAACCACGCATGATAGTGGCGAATGCGCGAGCAAAAATTACGCGCGCCATCATTGAAGCGTCACAGTGGAGCAAAATGAAGTGTTTCTAATTGGAAAAGCATGAAAATGCAGGAAATTGCAATTGAATGAATGCGTCGAGTGGCAGGCGACGCAATTAACCTACTCGCTTTCAGTCAGAGGTGGTTGGTAGGCAAAACTAACTAACTGCAAAGGCACAATATGTGATGGCATTTGCGCTGAAGAGGCACACTTGGTTGAACTAAACTCAGGCAACAAGTTAAAAAAAAAAAACGCCAAATTGACAAATGCAAAAATCAACGAACCACATGAAAATGCATTAGAAAGGATGTGTGGCAAATGCAGCGAGTTCAAAAAACCCTTCGTTGGAATATTTCCCATTTTCGGCGACTTCTGCAACTAACTGCGCAAATGAGCGTCCAAAGGGTTCAGCTAAGCTTTTTTTTTTGTAAGCCAAGTTCTACGGCCTGCTGGCATTGTTCGGGCGAGGTTTTTGTCTCTCGACGCTCTCATGTCACGTGTTCAGCTCCGCGGCGCGCTTAATTAAAAGCGTAAAGGTAACGAACAAGAACTATTCCCGTAACGCCACTTCACTGCACTCCACACTGCGCACACCATCATCATTCACAATCAGTGCCTGTCGACTGACAAGTTTATTTCAACTTTCTTTGCTGCTAGTTCATTTCAATTTTTTCCCCTCTACCTCTTCTTCTTCTTTTTGCAGTAGTTTTGCATTGTTCAGTTGTTCTGTTGCAAAGTGCACAACGATGTCATCGTTTGGTGTGGCGCGTAATTTTTTGCAGCCCGAAGAAGATGCGATGCGCCCTAACCAAATCAAAAGCAAATAAAAAAAAAAGGAAAGAAATTAAAAAAAAAGAAAAAATCATCCCATTTTGCAATTTAGCTGCACACCCACTCATTCATTTAATTAACAGTCAACATGTTGGGCGGTTGGCGGCTGGCTGCCTTCTTGGTTCAAGTGCTGTACGCAGCCGGTGGATGTGTTCTGGTTGCAGTTGTTGTTTTTATGTCTTTCTCGTTCATTTCATGCCATGTGAGTGGGACTCTTGCCTAGTTTTTTTCTTCTTTTTTTTTTGCAGTTTTTATGCATCTTCTACCTTTTTTTCTTGTTCCTTTTTGGCTCTTAATTATGAATTATAGTTTTCAGCTTGCATGTAAATGAGATAATTATAAGAGTACGCAACTGCTGCCTTGTTGTTGTTAATTGTGGCGTTGTGGGAGAAATGCAATTCTGTGTGTGAGTATGTGTATGGTGTGTGTGAGTTCTTCTTCCAAAGAAGATTCCACTAAAGTTATGATGGCAGTTTTTTTTAATGGTGGAAGTAGCATCAATGCAGTTTGCTGAGAAAAAGACATAGTAATTAAATTATTAATCATAATTATAATAAGAGTCTACATGCATAGTTGATATGAATAAATAAAATAACACTGCTAGAATAAGTAAACAAAGTAAATCAACAAAGAAGGAAGCAAAATGTAAAGTTCCCTGCTCAGTTTGTCTGAGCTTTGATTTATACACCATAATTATGAATTCAAAAGTCTAGTCTAGACAGCCACAATCAAATGACTGCGAGATCACTTGGCAGTTGAATCCTTTGAGTTCATAGAATAATCATAGGGAAACTTCACTTCCGTTATTTTTGTACTAGATTTTAATTCGCTTTGACTGTTGTATTTAACCAAGTGTAAACTTTTTACCGATCCTTTGTAGTAATGTTGATACTGGAATTATAAAAAAATATTCTTGATATTCTCTCTCTGTCTTATAACCAATGTATGCATTACTTGTTATGCTTAGATCCCACAATTGCTCCAATGTGACAATTTGTTCTGCCCCTTTGGTAGCCAGATTGGTCTCTATAGTGGCTGCTTGAGGGACAAAAAATTTAGTTCTCCCAATTTTCTTATGATTTTTTAAAATTGATAATGATTAATGTCAGATTTTCTAGTTAGATGTTTTCACTGAGCTACGGTCACCACCAAAAAGTCGTTGATATATGAGAAGATCAGTTCAACAGTGAATGGGAAGATCAGTTCCACAGTGAAGTTAAAAATTCAACACAAATTTACAATAACTCTCATTTGACTACTACTAATTTTAGATAGAAATTTCTCAGAATTATGGTTTTAGCACTTGACCCACTATGGAGCCGACCGAGCTCTGATAGGATTTGGTGCACAAAAATAGAAATGGTCATTTGTGCATGATCTCTGCATTTGTCAGTTAGGTTAGGGTGGTTCCTGTTAGCCAATAATATAAGTTAGAACTGGCGTAACTTAGTCAATTTCAATTTCACGAGTTACGTCAGTTCGTGATAATACCGACGAGTGAAATTTACGACGATATGGTTCTATAGCGATGCAACAATCTTTCTTATCCTTTACATGAAGATTGTAGACCGTCTTCCATGGTCTGTATCTAGTATATATCGTGCCAGACTTTAAAGCGAAAGTCTTTCAAGTTTTACGTTCCGTGGTAGCGACTTCTGTTTACATGGTTCGACCGAAAATCTTTCATATGCTTCTTATAAAAGCTGTCAGTAGCGGTAAAACCAACTTTGTTCTACCATGATTTCCTGAAAGGTTCTACTAGCACAACGATAACCATAAACTAGACTAAAATAACTTGTACGCACCATCATTGTAATGTGACAAATGACCGGAAGCTCGTAGTTTAAGAGAAAGTGAGAGCAAGTACAAGACAACTTCTGTAGACAATTAGAGGAAAAGTGGTTCAACCCTCGTCGTGAATTCCACCAGTAGCTAGTGGTGATATTTTCGTAATATTCAGAACCATTCATGAAGGGCGCTAAAATTCCAACGTAGGCATTAATGAAATTTTAATAGTGGCGTCGTGCTTTATTATCATGCGTGACACTTTGCCTGACATTGAATCAATGTGACATCAATGCATTGTTGCTTGATCGCTTTGAATCGTGTCAGTGTTATCTCATTTACTCTAATTTCGTGAAAGCATTGGTTAATAGCTTAAATGTCAGCAATAACTCATCGATGCAGTGGTCATGTATGAAACAATTTTCAACTAGGACGAAGTGAGTTGGATTTCGGAATACTTTAAACCTTTAATTTATTTCGAAGATTTTGTACGGTTATATTAATGCAGGATTGGTTCTAAATGGAAACTTATAAAAAGTTCTACATTTTATTTCAAATTCCATACAACAAACATTGTTTTAAAAACAACAAACAAATGAACATTTCACACCTACTTTTTTTTTCCACACATAAGAATTTCCACTCAATTTTAATGTAAAAATTAATTGGAAATTTTGTTGCTTTTTTTATGTTTCCTTACTTTTTAGAATTCAGTAAAACTCCACCTACCTCACACCACTCACAGGCCACAATTAACTGCAACAAAGAAAATAGCAGCAAATACGTATATATAAGTTTTTATTTCTTAAATTTGATGGACTCATTTTCATGGAAAGAATTAAAAGCAAAAGATCTTAAAACAAAATGAAACAAAACGAAACAACTAAATGCAGTTAAACATGAGAAGCCTGGCCACGTGTGCAAGCGCACTAAAAACTTGAAATAAATTTTATGGCCGAAATATAAATTTGGGAGAAATTAAAGCTTCAATAAAGTTGGATATTGCCTGTTTTTGTTGTTGTTGTTGTTGTAATTTTGAACGGTTTTGTTTTTGTTTGCTTACCCCTGTCGCTGGGTAATTTTACATAATCGTAATCCTTTTAGCAAACAACAATTTCATTACACAACCTTTTACTGGGCGAGAGTTTGTGTTTGTTTTTGTGTTTGTGTCCATGCAGGACACAAAAACGCACATGCGAAAAGAACATATCGTACATGCAGCCAAGCATCAATAATAACCGCAACGAAATGCATTTTTGAGTGATTCTGTTACACAATAATTTTTTTTCTTTGCCTTTTATTTGCGTGGATTTTTTTCCAGTTCAAGCTTTATGAATTTAAAAGAGAAACATATAATAGGAACCATTTTTTTTTTGGAAAAAATTACCCAAAAAAAGAGGTGATTCCACAAAACCAGTTCAATGCCAAAAATGTGTATGCAAAAAAAGGGAATTTGTGGCATGGCAAAAAATAAAAAAAAACAGTTACTGAAGGTTTCGCATTGCAGCCAGACAAGTCATAAAAACATTATGGCCACAGATGAAAAAAAATATGTACACAAATTTGATTTTAAAAAATGTTTGGCTGGCGAGTTGAGGAATGTGTTGTCTGATGTGTGTGTGATATTGAAAACACCACAAAAATGTTAAATGAATAACAAAAAAAACAAACGTTTACGTAACATTTGAATTTCTCTTGAATTTAACGAATTGCATGAAAATGCATATTATGAAATTAGCCTTTGCACTCTGACAGATAGACTCTTCACTGCATTGAAATATTCGTACCTCTCGTGACCAGTCGCACTGTCATGGTGGTCTCACGTGGTGGCCACCTTGCAATTACGCTGCAAATATGCTGCTGTTGCACAAAATCCAATTTAATCTGTCTGCCTTTACTTCTTCTCCTGTCTTTTTTTTTTTTTGCAACGTTTTCCCTCCATCCCATACAACTGCAAGCAATTATTTATTAAACTTGCACACGAATCCGCAATGAGGCATGCAAAATAATTTCCTCTCGACCTTAACAAATATGATGCATCATCATTATTTAAATGACTTGAGCTCCATCATACAGAGCAATTGGTATAAGAGGTAGAGCAGCTGACAACTTCTGCCAAGTTGACAGTTGACTTTTTTTCGCCATTCAGCCAACTTTAATGCGAAAATCATTTGTCATGGCTTTAATTGTGGCTCCGTCAACTTGTTGTTGGCCCGAAGAAATGTCTACAATCGAAAAAAAAATAAATGAATGAAGCTCAAAATCTCCATGAAAAACAGCATGCGTTTAAATACAAAATTTGGTCCTGTAAGAGGCCATGGCTATGGTATGTGGGTGTGTTTGTGTGTGGCCATAAATATCTGTTCGCCACACACAGTAATTATTCTTTCGACTGCTACTTTTTTTTGTAGTGTTTTTTTTCGGTTTATTCTTTCACGGCTTAAATCGTATTAAGTTGTTTCATTTTTTAACGCCAAATATTACATAGCGCTTCATGTCCTTAATGATGGCCTTCTCGCGCGACCTTAATCATGAAAGATGGGCTCTCATTTGCCTTTATGACATTCAATAACGATTTTGGTAGAGCATTTTTCTTTTTGGTTTTTTATTGAGTTCTTTTTTGGTGGGTGTGTGGCTCAGGACGTGCTGGTAATCTAGCGAAATATCAATTGTAATGACTGTGATGTAAGTCATATTGACCGGGTCAGTGAGTGAGTGGCAGTGGGCAGGATTAAAAAACAGAGCTTTACAAAAGAAGTTATCTTTACTTAAAATGGTGTTTAAATTATACGATAAATTTAAAATAAATGAAGGAGAAAGAACATTTTTTTAAATATTTAAAAATTATAATTGACTAGAGAATTTTGTTCCATTGTTTAAATTTATGTTCGATAAAAAAAATAATAATCGAAAATTACATAATAATAAAAGGAACAAAATTATAAAATGTAAATTAAATTTAAAAAAATTATTAATTTTATTAAATTTTTATTTTAAAAAAATTGGTTTTGTTCAAAATCTAAAAATTTTAAATACTTACATATTTATTTTTTACTTTATCTTAGATATTCTGAAATAATTTTTTAAATTTTTTAATTTTAATTAAGTTTAATTTAATTAAGAAAAAAAAATTACTTGATTATATAAAAAAATTTTTTAAATAGAATTTTGTTACATTTTATTTAAACTAACAAAATTTTTGATAAATTTGTGTATATAAATTAGTCAATTGCAAAACCAACCTGACTTGCATGGAGCCGATAATAGGATTGTTCTGGGCTAACTCTATTGTTTATCTGTCAATTCGTTCAGATGTTACCGCTTTGGAGCACCTGTTTCGGGTTAATTTACCCATTTCAGAACGTTGGCAGGTCCACAAAGGATATTTTGTGGATCCACAAAGGATATCTAGTCGTTATCATTGTTCTTATTCATGTCCTTATCCTTTTCTCTCAATGTTTTTATTTTGTATTTAGATCGAACCATTCTGCTAAAAATGGCAATATTATTCCCTTTATTCACAGCAAATAAAAGCTAAAAAACCGCCAATTGTCGCTTTTTAGACACTTTTTTTGTAACACTACTATTATTGGGAAAAGTTCTTTACGCTTATACGAAAATGAATTATCCTGTAACTTGAATGGTTACAGTTATGTATATGAATACCGTTAGATGCACAAAAAAATTAGCAATTGTACATATATTCTTAATCAGCATCTCCGGAGTCGATCTCTGTCTTACCTTCTTTCTGTCCGTCTTCTAACCGGATCGTATGTCCGTCATTTAGCACGATAACTGCCGTAGTTATTGAGCTATCGACTACAAATATTTGTATTCGGATGAGAACGACGCCTATTTCTTATACAAAATGGTCATTCAAATTTCTTTTGTTTGGAAATTATGTCGGGAATGGAAACGGAATGGAATGGAATTGGACCAGTGCTATATGGAATTGAAATAAAATTTAAAATGGAATTGGCGCTGGTAAAAACTTGTTTAATTAAAATATAAATGTTAACATTACCAATTAATTCAATTAGCTCAATTGAAAGTTAACAATTAAATAAAAATTTAAACGAAAAAATTATAAAAAAGTTTGTTATTTTGTTAACAACGTACATAATAAGTACTTTTCATGAATTTATTTAATTACCCATTCATGAAAGAATATTTCAGTAAATTCCCTTAACTCTTAATAATACCCTGAAATTGAATTATCCTTTCCGCCCCCCGAAAAATACTGAAACCAATTTGATATTGATTAATAGTCTCAATTTTCCACATTGACAATTTTCAACTCCCAATACGCTTTTCTTTTGCCCAACAAATCCTTTGTTCATTTGTCTTCCGTTCATTATGGCCACATAATTTCGAAACTAAACGCTCATTACTCTTGCTCAGTGTGACATTAACGCTTATGTTTTTCTATTATTAATATTTTTTTGTGGCCATTGTATTTTCTGATTGGGCAAATCAATAAAATTAATTATTCTGTTATTTAAATGAGATTTCGCCTTAACCAGAATATGTATCCGCTCACTTTGTCATTGTTACATTAATTCGATTTAAAATGACCGAGAAATGGCGCATTCGTGGATAATTTGTTATTCGTAATCACGCTCATTTAATTGTCACCATTGGCAGTGTTATCGCCCCCCGCCCTTATAGTCCCAGTGCCTCCATTTACCCTTTCAAGGCGTATGGGAAACGGAAATTACAACATAGCAGCGGCCAATTAACGATTAATATCTTTTTATCTAGACAAGCAATAGTATGGCAAAGTGTATTTCTGTGGGGGGTTTGGTGGGCTCTGGTGGGCTATTTCAACAACTTTGGGTGTCCTGTGTAAGTGTGTGCTCCTTTTACTGTGCGACATTCATTGTTTGGGGTGGACGTGTTTGTTCAACGCATATAAAACACATTAAAAGGATTAATAATTAAGCCATATTGGGTATAATTTATCGGTTGGAATTTTATGCTTTTGTTGGCAGCTTTTGTTGTTGTTGTTGTTGCTGTTGTTATTAACGCAAGTGGGTGTTAAGCCTAAAGTTATTTTATTTTTTCAAAGCTTAAATAAGTTGAAAGTAAATTAAGCACTTTTATGCCATACACACACACACAGGCAACTAGGCCTGGCCGTTAATTTGTTGATTTAATTATTCATATTAAATATTCGATTCTCCTGACTTTTCATGAAATTGTGTTAAAATTTTAATTTTGTTCTCTTTTTTTTTGTGTTGTTGCCTATGAAGCAATTCAAATGTTAATATGCTTAAAAAACAACAACAATAGCTCTATTTATTAATGACATTTTTCCAGTCCACAGACGGCCATAATTATGTGCAAACTTTTATGGTCCAATTAAATGAAATTTTGCAATTAATTAGTAATGAAAATTGTGCAGATTACTTTTAATGTTTAACATTTTGTGGTTAAATTTTCATTTAAGTCGACACTTGAAAATATTTAAATTTTCAAAATGCATGCACTTTACTAAAGTAAATATGAGCAGGAATTTTCGCGTAAATACCATGAAAAAGAGCAAAATTATTATTATTATTTTTACTAGGCCTGAGCGGCACATTTAACTGGCGATTAGACTGCTGCTGCGGCAAAACACTTTCAAATATAAATCGCATGTCCTCGTAGGCCGCTTGGCCTGTGTGGTGTGTGTTTGTGAGCCAGTAAAACAGCAATGAACTAAAAATTATGGAAATTAAAACACATCACAGAGGGGCTTATGCGCTGCACTGGTGTGGCCAGTACGAGTGCGAGCCTATCTGTGCACGGCCTGGCAAATATTCATGGTTATATTTTGTTTGTTTAGGCACTTGAGTGAAAATCGATATTCATTCATTATTTTTGCTTTTTTTTCTATTTTTATTTGGCCTTTTGCCGCATTTGAATTTTATTTATATACATTTTTTTTGTCTCCGGGCAGGAGGGATTTACGTACGAACGAACATTTTATTAATATGTGCATTTTTTTCCCTTCAATTGTGTACAATAATTTTGCATATTTTTTTGGTACGCATGAACTGGCCCCGTTTACGGTTTAATGCACAGTCAATTGGTCAAATTTGGCCATTATTTGATTGGGTTTTTTTTGTTGTTTTGTTTTAGAAATTTTAATCAAAAAAATAATAAAAATTCAAAAGTTTCAAGTGGACTGGATAAAGGAAAAATTCAATAAAATAAATTAATTCACAGAAAAGGCAATCATACTTAATTGAACTCAGTTGTAATTCGATCTCAGAGCAATTTGAGAGAAACGTGAATATTGTTAATACTTATGGTTTACAGTTTTTGCTCTTGTAAGTTTGCACCTTTCTGAATAGACAAATACCAAATAGACGTTATGTAACACGAATTGAAAAATTAATATCTTTTCTAAAGTGTAAATTTAAAAACCCACGATAGCCTCAAAATTATACGAATTATACACAGTTTAAAAATTATACACAATAGAACAAGTGTGACTCAATCCAGCAGATTGTGTTAGCGGGCTCCAACTTAAGAAGCCGAACCATTTGTCTCAATTTTATATATTAGGAGTTGTCCATAAGCCACATAACAAATATGTTCTGCGTTGCGTAACATTTATTATTCATAACTAGAGAGTGGACTATCTTCGGCTATACCGAAGCTGAAATACCCCCACACAGTAGGAAGAAGTTCCTCGAACATAAAATTATGTGGTCTCAAGACCCCATTTTGAGCCACCTATAAATAAGTTTTGTAGACAGGACCATGTCCAAAATCCGTTTCTAAAAATTTCCAATCAAATCGACCAAAAAAAAAAATTGGTCTCAAGACCTGATTTTGACCTTATATATGAGGTTTCGGAACCTTGGAACATGTCAAAAATACGTTGCTACACATTTCCAATCGAATGCAGCAATAAAAAAGACTTGAAAAATGTTGACGTTTTTTTCGGTGTATGGGAGCCACGCCCAGTTTTTGTCCGATTTGGCTGATTCTCGAACTTGATCTCAGTATTCACGAGAAAAACACGAACCCAAAGTTTCAAGTCGATATCTCCAAAATTGCGAACGCTATCGTGCGGACGGACGGACGGACAGACAGACGGACATCGCTAAATCGACTCAGGATGCTGATCAAGAATATATATACTTTTCCATACCGGACACGCCTCCTTATGGGCGTTACAAACGTTGTGTCAAAGCCACAGTGTGTGTGGGGGGTATAATAAGGTGTAATGTGTAATTGAAATCGTCTAGAACGAATTGAAAACCTCTGAATATAAACAAAATTTTTTGCACAATTTTAAAAAAGTCAATAAAGCCGTGAACACTTCAATTGCGAATGAACAAGATATAGAAAAACGTTACGTAACATATTGATTAAACTTTATTAACCACCTCTCCCCCTAACACGGTGTTACGTGGTTTATGGATAATCCCTTAATAGAAGAGTTTTACATTCGGAGGTGTTAAAGACGTTAACATTACAAGTTTCCAATAACGTTTCAAAACTTTCTACAAACATTTTTAAACACATTTTCGATAACAACTTTTTATAACTTCAAGTGTTTGATTTACTTAAAAACTTGTTGATGACTTTTAAAAAATCTTTATAAATTATGCGCCCAGTTCCATAACGAATTACTTGCTTTTTATAACCCTTATATTAACTTGCTTTGGGCGGACTATATATATATATATATATATACATATATATATCCTCAAATCTGCGGCAAGCTTTTTCATACACTTCCACATGAGCTAGAGAGCTGAAATTTGGAACAATGATAGAACTCCGGTGACAATGCATTCTATTAAATTTTGGGGTCCATCAGAGGCGTAGGGGGCCGTGGGGAGACTGAAACTTTTTTTTTTTAAACATGTCATAACTTCCAATTCCTTCAAGCTACATTGTTGAAATTTGGTAGGTGAGTTCTTATTGACAAAATAAAATTTTTTACCATTTGGAAAGGGGGGTGTGGGGGCAAAGGGGAGCGGGATGTGGCCAATTTAAAGACCTAACTTTCGTATTTTGTAAGCAAGCTACAAGGCTGAAATTTTTTACTTAGGTTCGCATTCGGGAAAAAGAGTAAAAAAGGGTAAAAAGGGGGAAAAAGGGGGGAGAAAAAATTTTTTTTTTAAAAAAACAAAAAAAAGAGGAAAATAAAAACAGAGTAAAAAACAAGTTTTTTAAAATATAACCCTTTAACCGACTAAAAAGCAGAAAATAAATTTTCTTTAAATTAATTTCAGCAATTTCGATTTAAAATTAAGGGTTTTTGGCGACTATAAAACCTGCAATGATATTCGGAGGAAAGTACCCAAAAACCCTTAATTTTAAATCGAAATTGCTGAAATTAATTTAAAGAAAATTTATTTTCTGCTTTTTAGTCGGTTAAAGGGTTATATTTTAAAAAACTTGTTTTTTACTCTGTTTTTATTTCTCAAACTAAATTTGATGTGAATCCTAACTCTCTTGACATTTATTTATTCTGTTACAAATCGTGGAAATTCTAATTTAAAAATTCCAGCAACAGCAGTATTCTTTTGACTGTGGTACTGAAAGCCTCAAATGTTCGATATCTTTTAATTAAATTAACTTGAATATTGACTTTTAATACTTTCTAACAAGTTTTTCAATTATTTTTTCTATAAATTTTCAAAAACCTTTTAATATTTTTTTTTTGGTCTAATTGGCGATTCTTCCTTGCCAACTATGACATGTATAAGCGACCATTTTACTGAAAATGTAGGTAGGAAAGCTACTTGCAGGGAATGTAATTTGTATTTTTTTTTCGAATATTTAGACATTTCTGAACTTTTTAATAATTTTGCCATTGATTTTATGACCACTTTTGCTGTTACTTTGATTTATTTTACAACTTTTCGATATATTTTACAAAGACTTTTGATAACTTTTATGGCAAAATTTTTTGGATACCTTTTTTACTCTCTCGATGATTTTCCGAAACGATTTCCAATTTATCAGAACTTCATTAAGCCTTTGTTGACCAAAGAAATGTTTGTATTGAAATCACCTTCATTTAATATTCTAGTAGAGTAGAAGCAAGTTTGAGAAACCAATAGGGAATGTGAGCCGGTATTTGAGCATTTTTTCATCCAAGCGCCCTAACATCAAAATCGAATTCCAAGCCACAATGTTGCACAAAAATTTCCGAAGCCATTCGAAGATTCCGATAATGAAACTACAGAACACACTGTCAAACAACAATAAAGAAAGCCCATTTCTCTTAATTTAAAACAAACAAAGTCCGCAAAGTACCGACATTGAAGCATTTAACCCATGACTGCAAAAAAAAAAACAACAACAACTTGAAATACTTCTACATCAGCAGCAACAGATCGCTCATTTGCCACATGCAATAACAGAAGAAGCAATACGGAGCAATGAAACTTTAAAGGCGAAATCGATCATCACCGAAATGTACACGAAGAGGGTGTTACGGAAGACATCAATATTTTGACATGTACGACTTGTTCGATTTGTACGAACCGAATGTGTGCGTGTTTGTGCATTTTTATGCTTTTAGGCTGTCCTCCCGTCCGACCTTGTTGCTCTGCCATGCCACAGCGTTTTATTGGTTTAATAGCGCCCGGCCAGCCAAGCCAGCAGCTCCATTAAAACAGACGCAGGGAAACGTAGAACGAAAAACAACTGGCAACTGTTTCTTTTTAATTAAGTGCAACTGAGAAGGAGTTGTGCGGCCAACTTCTTCTTCTTTCTTTTTTTTATGAAATACGCTTGATTGCAATCGCCGTCATGGTTGTTTGCTTAAGCTACCTTTGCTGTTGCATTTCGATTGCAAATAATTGCAAGTTGATGACTTAATTGCGGATGGATTTTTCCCAAGCCAAACAAAAAAAGCGTTAATAAAAAAATGTAAAAATATTTTTTTCAAAAAAAACCACAAACGCTTGCACCTGTCTGCCAGGATGCGGCAAAGGTGCATTCGCTTTTTTTTCTTTTTTTCTGTTTTTCCACATTTTAAAATGTGTAATTTTAAATGAATTTTTATCGCAAAACTTTCCACGAAACGCTTTTTATGCTCTTTATATGAGCTTCGTGACTAATTGATATTTTCCCGCGTACATTTCCCAAAGTGCGTTTAAAAAGTTTCTCATTTCTGTATTTTTACGAGCATTACTCATACGACCACATTCTTGCGATGCATGCCTCTGGGCTCGTAAAACGCAAACGTAATTTAGTTAGACGTTCATATTTTAAAACTCAACTGGCTCGTAATCGTGTTTCGTGGGGGCCACCGACTTGGCAGTTATGTGCTGTCAAATGCAAATGACAATTAAATATGTGAATTAACAAGGCGACGATGCAGTTGACGCAACATTCTGCCGTAAGCGGATAAATGATTTACGCATGAAACGTGCCGAGAATATTTTAACGAAGTCGGTTTTGTCTGAAGGATGGCACAAAATTTTGTATTTTTTTTCATTAATTTATTCTTGATTAGGTGCTAGAAGTAAGTCAATTTTGTTGAATCCAAGTGCGTGCCTGGCTGTCGATTTCTTTGGCGGTATGTTAGTTGACAGTTGTGTTTTTTTTATTAAGATATTGATCTGTAATTTTGTAATTTACAGTGAGAATGGAATTATTTATGAAGAGATTTTCCTATATTAAATAATTTCCTATATGTCTACCTACTTGCTTGCATATTATTAATTTGTTTATTTTTTCTATTTTCAGGTAAGCTTTCTTTCTCTTATTTTATGGACTCGATTATAAATTTTAAATAGTAAGTAACAATTGAAATATAAAGTCAGCAAAGAAAATAAAGAAAAGGTAAATGGCCAGTTTTCCGAATGTCTGTCCGAATGTCTGTCCTCAGCTTCCAGAAACTAACATTTCGAATTTTTGTATGAAAACAATCAAAGGCATGTCCACAAATTTTAATTTATAGGAAAAACTGTTAATCGAAGAGAAAGCACGATTAAGATGTATTTTGTAGAAAATTTTCCAAGGAACAAAACTGCATCATTCATATAAAAAATAACACGATTTTTTTTCGGGAAAAATGTTGTTTAATAAAAAAGTTGTGAAAAAAACAACAATTTTTTGTCTTTGATTATTAATTAACACAGTTTGTGTTAGTGAGATTTTTTTGAGTTATAGAACATATTTATTTGTTATTCAACGACCTTTTTAACACGCTTAAGGACAACCTTTTAGCAGCAGTAGTTCAATATTTATGGTTTAGAACGTGATGACACCTTCGAATGCCATTTTTCGACATACTTTCATCCTAATGGGGGACAGATGGACCCCCCTCATCTCCCATACAATTTTTACCTTGCTTTGACCCAAGCAATCACCTCCTTCATTATTTGCACTGAACCGCAGGACACACGATTTTCTGTGATTCCTGATTTTTTCCAAACGGGGACGTAGCTGTGCAAAATACCGTAACAGTCTCAATTTTAGTCTGCTCTCCTGCAGTCACCGGTGGTGCTAGAAGGCTGCAATTTCTCAAAAATATTCTTCAAAATGTTGGCAGAAATTAGAAATCAAGGTTTTTGATTTTGAAAAAAGCGTAGCAGCTTAAAATGGGTGCAAAAAAATTTCAAAGGGATTTTAAGCGGGTCAAGGGGTGTTCTTCCCTGTGGGGGGGGGGGGGGGGTAAAAAGGGGTGTACAATATATATATACGTGCGAAGTCACAGGCAATTTACATAAATATAATTAAAGTTAGGCACTAACATGTTAGGTCTTCAGTCTTCAATTTAAATGTTTATTTTTGCGTTCAAAATAATTTTTTTTTGCTATTTTTTATTTTGTTAACAAAAACCGAATGGTTTTAAGTCCTCACTTTTAATCAATCATTTATTTGGGACTCTTCAAAATTATAATAAAAAAAGTAATAAAATTCCTTACTTTACTTTGTATTTAAATAACTGCTTACCAGAAATCCTTTCCAAAACACTTCCTTTCATTTCCCTAAAATGCATAAACCATTTATCTCACCTCATCATCAGCTCAACTGACAAACTGAAGAACGTATTAAATAAATCTTGATTGTATTATAAAAAAAAAATCGATAAGAATATTTTCGAATTGAAACTAATATAAAGGTGCGATCACAAGGGCAGACCCCGACCGAGAGCGACAGGCGCCTGCTTGGCATACACAACCACCAAAATCGAAATTATAAAGAAACGAATTAAACATTTTGTATTTCTGCTTTTTACTTTTCAAATACAAACGTGCAATGATGGGCCAGCAAGTGTGAGGTCCCGCCGCTTCAAGCAGATCTAAGCTAAATTATGTGACAATGCGAGACATTTTTATGAGGCATTTAAAAATGAATTTCGAGGAAATTGTGTGGTTGTTTGTTTTGTGCAGGCTTATGTTTATGGAAAATCTGAATGAATTTGTTGGTCCAATGAAATTCGGTGAAAAGTAAGGCGGAAATGTTTTATTATTTTTTTCTATTTCTGAAAAAGTATCAAATTACTAAAATTTAAATGCATTCAAATTGAATTTCTATTATTTTATGGAATGCATTGCCACATAAAAAGCTTTAGCCTGTCAGTTGGGTATAAGAAAAATAAAGAATCATTGAACCTGGCAGGGCACACGTGCGCTCGTGTGAAACAGCGGGCCTTGGCTGGGAAAAAGTAACTGTGCAAGTATCGCTAACTGGGCATCTCGAAACGACCAAAAGTTTTTTTCTTTTTATTTGTTTTAATTTAAGCCACTCTGACAGTGTTTAGCTGCATTTGTAAATCACGCGCGCACGCAAACCCATTCCGTACGTCCGTCCGCATTTGTTTAAACAATTTATGCGCTGTTCAAGCGGCGCGTAATAAATTTGTTACCGCTGCTTTTTTCTTTCTCAAATTCAGTTTGTTTGTTATTTTCATGTTTGCCGTTTTTTTTGTGTGGATTCGCTTTACCTTTCTTGGCATCTGCTCTGAACTGAATTGAAATGAAGCTGCTTGTGGCTTGGATGCTGGCGGCTTAATTGATGATCTGTTCGGTCGCACGATCATGTTCACTTTTATGCCTTCGCTTTTTCGGTTTTTTTTACCCCCCGTTTCATGTTCCGTGTTCGATTTTGAATTCGATTGGCTCGGGTTCCATTATTCTGTGTGTATTTTACGGTTCAATTCCATTGTTTTCTTGTATTTGTGGCATTGTGAGCGGCAGCAGCAAACAAATTTGTTTTGTACACTCGCTGACCATGGTTACCTCGCTGCCCTCCCTCCACACGGTAATAGACTATTTAGGATTTCCACACATTAGTGGGGATAATACGGGTAATAAATTTTCGTCTGATTTAAGAAGTGAATTCAATTGTTCGCAGGAATCCGCTTCGTAATTGAACATTCAAAGGAAATTCAATTGAATGCAAGGAAAAATCATGACGCAATTAGTAGCTAGTCATGGGAAAATAAAAGAAAAATTTTAAATTTATACAAAAAACATGAACGATTTCTAATTAAAATCAAACATCCTTCCAACGAATAAAAAATCATCACTAAAAACTAATCGTTCCTAAGTCCATTAGGCAATCAAAGTGATAAGCTGGCAAATAAATTGTGTATGAGGAAAAAAATTGCCAATTACAAAACAAGTGACGCTTTGTTCGATTGCTGCCACGAAACCGAAATGGCCATATCCAAAAACTAACAACAACAACAACAATGGCTAGAGAACAAAAAAAATGGTCCAGCAACATTTGTAATTTCATTTCATTATCCGCACTCGGGCAAACAAGATGAGTTGTTGATAGATAGTTACGAGTGAAGTGCAACACATTGCAATAACAGCAGCAACAACACTGACAACAACAACAACAATAGCAACAATAGCAATCACCCTCGGCAGCAGCAGCAACTCACTCGCATAACAACAACAACAAAGAGCAAACACATTGTTGGCAAACTGGCCAACATCCATTATCCTATTCTCTATTTTTTTTTTCGGCTCGATTTTTATTGTTTTTGTGCGGTTATGTTGGCCTTTTTTGCCCATTGATATAGCTGCGCGTGGATTTTCCACATGGAAAATTGCATTGTTGGCGAAAACGTGGCCGAATGAGTGCTGGCCTGGGCTGGGCTCTCTCTCTGTCTGCTGTTTTGCCATCCTTGTTGAAAATCGAATTTTCCGTGCGGACTGATTCGATTTGGCGTTGCAATTTCACGCTGATATTGCAAAGTGGCTGCAACTGTCGTCGCACTCGTCGGCGTGGGACACTCTTCACCGCCCCCAGACACGAATAGCAATTTTGGCGTTTTATCAGCAACAGAATCGCTGGCTCGCCGGTTGTTGTCGTCGTCCTCGTCGTTCTCGTCGTTCATTGCTGACATGTCTGAAGCGCAAAAAACCTCATTTAGTGACGAATTAAGCGCATCAGACGGCAGACAGGACTCGCAGCAGCAGTCGCCACCACCACAATAGCAACACCAGCTAGTGTATCGATTGGTTTCGGTCTGGACTTTGGTCTTTGGCCTCGACCATCACTGTAAACGGTTCGTTTAGGTATACTCCAGTTTTTGTTGTTTTTTTCGGTTGGCATTTTGCTGTTAGGTGGCATGTGTGGCCGTTTTTTCCACCGGTATTCGCAGACACCGGAAAAATGAACGTTGCAAGGGCAAGTGCAAGTGCAACATTAGAAATGATTTATTTATGCAATTTCGTTGCCGATGAATGTAGTTTTGACTTTTTTGAAAATCATTTTTTTTTCCAGTACATTGTTTGTATGGCGTATCTCGTAGATACTCAATTGCCATTTTGCTTCAGCCCATAGTGTATAGTGTAAGCCATGTTTTTTTTTATAAAACATTTTCATGTTCTCTTGTAGCTAGCTTTTGTTGGTTGTTGTTGGTGTTTATTGATCAAGCACTGGAAAAATTGCACTTTAATATTTATTGCAATATTCACAATTCTTTGTTACTGTTGATTTTAGTATAGATAGTGAATTTTAAATGGGATTTAGGACAAATACTGTATTAACAACAGATGTTTCATTAAATGGATTGCACTTTTAATTTCAGCTGTTGCAGACAACATCTAATTTCAGTTGTTGCAACATATACATTTAGTTGAGACAACATCTTCTCTCTACTGTCGCAACATATACTTACAGTTTTTTTTTCAATTCTTTACTATGTAAATGTATTTGTAGTTGTTGTAACAACTGATAGTAAATGTGGCGACAACATAAATTATATGTTACCATAACTGAATGTGTATGTTGCAGCAATTCAAAGTACACGTTGTCGCAACTGAATGCATATGTTGCCACAGCTGAACGTAAATGTGACAAAAGCCAGTAAATTTCATGCAAAGAACTGTTGTTACAATATGTTCTGTTTGCTGGGTGTGGGACATTTGTCTTCGTGAAACCATAATCCTTTGTTCAATTTATCTCAATCATTAATCAAATTCATTCTTTGATCATTCAAGATTGCTAATCTTGGTAAAGAATTTGCATTCGCTAATATGTATTTGATTTCATCAGAAAGACATATTAACAATATGGAATAGAGCGCGTTGTTTTTATCTCATTATGGTTAAATTGAAAATACCAAGCCCCAGTTACCTTACCATTCTCAATAATTGGATTTCAATTTCGCTCTCGTGGTCTTTGTCATTGACGGATGTGATTATAAATGTTTCACGTGATTGCAAACAGTGACCAAATTAATTATTGCAAATTTCCGATAATTAAATTCAAGCTGCATTCGAATTGAAAGCATTGTTCGATCCCAAATGGGTCCTTAATATAAATAATATCAAGCAAAATGGGCTAATGAATTACACGTGTGGGTTCGTCACTAAATTATAATCTGATTAACGCTGCTCAAAGAGACATAAGATCCGAATCGGAACTGAAATCGGTTCTCAGCTAAGCAAAAATAATCTCTTCTAAGAAAGTCATCATTCTCACTTCAACTTCTTACCATGCCCACAGCGAAGCTATTTGCACAATTTTCTTTTTAAACTTTGCGCTTCATACAAATAAATATTCCATTACTCAATGCTCAAATTAAAATCATCTCAAATGCTTCCGCCTATGCGGATAAAATAGAAGTTTGTCCCGATGAACGTAACTAAGTGCAAAACATTCCAAAAATACAATCATTTGAAATCAATTGAAATTTTCCAATTCCAATTTGAAAAGCGATTTATGCAATGAACTTCGGGAATTCCAGCAACAGCAACGAATTTTCAAATATTATCACTGGCCTCGCAGCAACGACAAAAAGCAAACAGCAACATTGATAATTGCCATTGGATGTGCTGTTGATGGTATCAGAAGCAAAAACAACAAAAACAACAACAACCAAAGCAACAACATCATCAATATAAATTCAAAGTAAATTGTTCGGCTGGCGGAATGCAAAATAGTTTCGAGTTGCCTGGAATTTTCATTATGTCACAGTGAATTATAATTTTCTGCGAGATGAAGCAAGAATTACTGGGAAGAAGAATAATAGGAAATCGTAGAATAAAGAACAGGACACGATGGGGAAGATAAAGACTCCAAAATACAAACAAAATCTTAGCCGAATGGACTGAATTAATAATGTCCAATGGAGAGTGTAAGGAATTTTAATATTCACTAGGAAATTCCTCAAGTTGACGAAAAATATTTGCTAATAATGATATAAAAACTAATGATGGCAATTACTTTTACTTTGCTGGCCCACTGTCTCAGAGTCTAGTAAGTATTAGGCTTTGGATTTGTAGGGACAAGTTTTACTCCTCTTCCATTTGAGTCCACTTTACTTCCTAATTGCTAGTACGAATTTCTGTACTTCTTATGGGCTTTTATTGTTTTCGTTTACATTGTATTTTGGTAGCATAGAATCTATGGGAAAAAGAAATAAAACGAAAAATTGTAAACTGTAAACGTTTATGTGACTAATGAAGCGTGGAATGGTTTCGATCATTGAAAGATACAACCGAAAATTGCTTCACACAAAAATTGTCATTTTGCTGGAGGAGGCCTTAACAATGTTGCTCGATTGCAATTTACTAATCTGTATTAGTCTCTGCTGGAAATGCTTTTAACTTGGCTTTGGTATAATGGCAGGATGATATTTTCGATTTATTTGGGAAATTTGAAATGTATTTCCCTTTTTTTTCACTTTAAATTAGTGACTAGCTTATACCAACAGCTTCGCACGCAATAATTTTTAAATTTTTCATTCACGGATAGTAGATTTTTACTCTTCCCATTAACCACACAGCCCCAAATAGAAAATTTCAACGAAATTCCTTGAATAGGGCCTGAGTTGCAGATCTTTTAAAGTTTAGGGCGTGGCAGTGGGCGGATCGCACTTTGCACATTCATCACCCAACACCCCATACATAATTTCAGCTAAATAGGTTAAACACTGCATGAAGCAAAAACAACATTTTAGAATAATATTTGCCACGCCCACCTTTAACGCCCAAAATTATATGGCATATAATCGAGGTCAATGAAATTACCCACATTTGATATTATTTTCTTTAAAATCAGTCAAGTGTTTCTTGAGTGAAAAGGATTGTAGAATATTCACCTCAAAATGGAAATATAAATAAACTAGAAAAATTATTTTTTTTTTATGATTTCGTAATTTTACTAAACACGTGCTATTCCTCATTTATGACACACTAATAAGGCGTGACGGGGCAAACAACCCCCCGCCAGGTATGAATGTATTGGGATTTAAGTAAATCATGCAACCAGAACAGCTGCACAAAATCGATGCGCCACCGCCTATAATTGCCGTAATTTACCAATTATGCCACACAGCAAAGCGACATCAACACTTTAGCCGCAAAACATGAAAATTCAATTAACAAAGTGACGCCCGCTGGCCGAACGTCAAATTATCCTTGCATTATCCTCTCACTTTTTCGTGCACACATGCACACATATATAAATGGGCAGCTTCAGTATACACATGGAATTACCACACATATTCATACACACACACAAATACATGCCACAGATTGTATAACATTTAAGTAATTTAGAACAGAAAAAAGGAAGTAATTCTGAAAAAGAATGAACGCTGGTGTCTTAAAGCACATACACACACGTGACCGTAGCCCTTCAATGCATTGCTATGCCTGAAGGTATGCTTCGTTAAATCCACACGCTTCGAATTCAATTTCGAAATTACACCTGTTTCAATTAATCCCGAATAATGAAGCGTTCGTCGTACGTTCCGCAACATGAAACGGAAGCGTACGCTTTTGTTGGTGGTCGAATCCGCTGACGCTTGAGTTGTGGGCCCGGCACAGGCACAAATGCATTAAGCAGCACTAGAGGAGTCCTTTGAAAGGGCTTCGCTCTCTGCTTTTGTGCATGGCATAACATTACGTGTTGCTAATGCTGTGGGCGCAACTTCAATTTCGAATTGTTTTTGCAGTTCACCTTTGGTTTGTGGGCATGACCCAGGCTCTTTTGTCCGAAAACAACACCAAATAGACGCATGAGTGTAGCTTATTGCAATGTAACTCGAACTGGGCTTTTCGCAGAATTGCAAATGATTCTGTGGAATAATTTTTTGGCTTGAATTTTGAAGTGCATTTGGGAAAATATTCCTCTCCGCTGGCCACAGATTTCCATTTCAATGTAATTACAGTCTAATTAACTAATACTTCCGAAAACTATATTTCTCTATTGGCCGTGATGCTTCATTTGCAATTGACAGTATTACATTTCACCACACAAACCAATTTACACATTTATCGACTTTTCTGATATTTTTGGCCATCAAGTAATCGAAGCTCGGCAGCGCGTTGTCACATTTTCCTCCTCTCCGCCAATAAATATTTACTTTCAATTTCAATTTACAAAATTGTGCGTACAAAAATCGATATCAATGGAGCAAATCTAGTGATGCTTCACTTTTCAATTTGTTAGAAAGTAAAGTTGGCTAAAAGTAGCAGTATCAGCAGAAGTTTTGCTCCTCAACCCAACTAAAGTCGACAATATTCATTCGTTCGTTCACTTGACGATGATAGTCACCAGCCCAGAAAGTGTTGCTCCTTGGCAATTTTTTCAATCAGTAAAAAAAAAAGAAAAAAACTGTTTATTCTCCTTCAGAAAATATGCAATTTCGCGAAATAACCTGCCAGCTTGCAACAGTTGCAACAGTGTCGTTCCTTGCTGTAAGCCATCGTGTAGTCATCATCGTCATCATCGTGATATTAAACTTTGTCGCGAAATTGTACAAATTTCTTTTTACGCTACTTGTTACTACACAATTTTCAATTTAGCCAACTTTTTGCGCAAAAGATAATGGAAAATATGTACTCGGATTATTGGCACAAGTCAAGGGATATAACAATTTTTTGACTGGCTGGATAGTTATATGCGAGATATCTTGTGCGCTTATTTGTTCTTTTGCTTTAAACTATCAGATAAATTTAAAATCTCATGATTTATAGAAATTATGCTTTTCCGTTGTTGTTGCAGTAGTTTTGCGACTAGGAAACATCCAGGGTATATTACCATTGTCACAACGTTTGTATGGCATGGAAGGTATACTTAATATTTGATGATATATTCTTTATCAGAATTCTTAGTCTCCTAGTTGGTCTAACGATGTCTTGCTGTCTTTCTGTCGTCTTCTTTTTACTTTTATTTCTATTTCAAATGGGCAAAATCGGATGAGAACCACATGAAATTCTGAACCGGTTTTGAAGTAGTCCAGAACGGAATAGAAGTAGGACCGGAACGAAATGGAATTTTATCAGCACAAAACGGAAGTGGAACAAATTTACACATTTAAGGGAACATAGTAGAACTAATGAAAAATGTTAGCAAAATTATAGAAAAATTCAAAAATTAACTGTCGAAGCTAAAATACCCTCACACACAATATGACCCATTTGGAAAAACTTCAGAAATTGGGACTCAACTTCGACCTATTTATTGGTTACTTTGGACCCTTGGAACATGTCTAAATTCTGTTTCTAAATACCTTCAATCGAATACAGCAAAAAAAAAAGGTGTGCAGAAAATTGGTCTCGGAACCCCCTATTAGACCCATTTATAGGTGGGCTTGGAACCTCGGACCGTTTCCAAAATCCGTTTCCAAACATTTCCAATCAAAAATCCATCAACAAAAATTGGGACTCTATTATGACCCATTTTTGAGTGGTTTTGGAACCTCGGACCAAGTACAAAATACGTCTCTTAACATTTTGAAACTACTACAGAAAAATAAAAGTTTTGGTCTAAATTTTTTTGGGAGCCCCTCTTAGCTTTTGTCCTTGTTATCAAAATTTCAAGACGAACAGACATGACCGAATCGGTCCCGTTTTCTATGCTGATAGAGAATGTATATACTTTTCCATATCGGCCACGCCTTCTAATTATCAAAAAAGTTATCAAAAAAGTTATCGAAAAATGATTGTAAATTTAACGAAAATAATAACTTTCCTTTTAGGTGTAGCGAATTTAAGCTTCTGTCTGACCGAAGACATTTCTGTTACTACAAAGTAATTTTTTTTCTTCTTATTTCTTATTCTCCTTGTCAACTTAGCATCCTTCATGTTCTTATCCGAATTGAAACGATGCTGCTTACTGCTTACTGCTTGCTGCTTGTCGTTTCTACATTTAATTTCATAGAATTTTTTAGTTATCTGCTTCCGTTCCATTTGCCTCCACGTCTCCACGCTGCTATCTATTCCCGCTGCAATCAGTTCCATTTCATTTTCCTTAATTTCTACTCTTGCCAGCATCTGCTGCACTTGCAGTTTCATTTCATTTCATTTGTCAAGTTCCACACAAAATGTTTGTCCTAATTTTCTTCCTTCTAAAGATTTCTCCGCAATTTCGTGCTAAATTAATGTTTTATTGCGCTGACAACGACGATTTGCGATTTCACTACTACGTACTATTTGCATTCTTAACTTTTGTGAGCATTTCTTTTTTTTTTTCCCCCCCTTAATTCAAAGAAGGAAGTTTAATTTAAAAAGTATTTGGATATTGAGGGCATTCGGCAAGGAGTTCAAGGAAATTTAAAAGTTCTCCTTTGAACGCAAACTTTTGTAGTTAAAGGCGCTGCTTAAGTGTATTAAATAAATGTCCTTAATAGTGTATGTGATGTAATGTAGGTTGATGCATGCCTTAAACGACCAAACGTTTCCTTGGCCAACATTCAAACCAATTTAAATAAATTGAAAATTTAAATCAAACAGTCCGATTGCATTTCGAAAATATTACAATAAAATTGTACAATTACCAGAGGCCCTTGTGCCTGTGTTGACAAATTAGAAATTACATGTGTAAACATTTGGCAACAAATTTATTCAAAGTTTTTGGCCACATTTGCATGGAAATGCAATGACTTTTGCCAACAGCAGCGGCCACTGCTTACAATTAAAACTACTGCAAAATGCACATTTCGATTAGGAAAGTTTTTGTGCAACCACCCGCCCGCCGGTCCTTGTTGCTGGCTCCCTGCACTCTCACCCTACCATAGAAAACTACCGAATTTCACTTTTGTGCTTCGTCAATAGCCGGCGGCACATTTACGCGGAAACTTCAAATTACCGAAAATACACACACCGACACATTTACATTTACATTTTGTTATGCAAACAGGAAGGTACAAATTTCCGTCCATTGTTGCATTTGCACGTTGAACATTATTTTATTTTCATATTTTTTTTTCATTACTTTTCTTGCCTCAAAATTCTTCTGATACTGGCACAGAATAGCGAAGCGGTTGCCTCATAATTAAAGCTGATACCGTTCGCGAAAACCAAAACCAAAATGCCACTGACGACAACGACCCTGCCATAGCATCGAGACCCAAACCAGACCCAGACCAGGCCGCAACCTTTGGCATTCAGGTCCGGTGGTTTCGTCGGTTAACCCAACGGAGCCTTTTCCCTCCTTATACTTATTATTATTATGCTTGCGGCACAATTTTTAAATATTTTAACTACTGTGCACTTTTTTTGAGCGGGTGTGTTCTGTGTTGGGGTTGGTGTTGGAGTAGTAGTGCCATAAAACGAGGGCCTTGCTTCCTTCCTTGTTTCCTTCTGTTCGTCCTTTCTTCGAGCGCACCACCGTCCAGCTGTAGTTTTGTGGGCTTGTGGCAAAAAAAAGAAGGGATTCAACTACAAGTACGCCACAGCGTGGCTTGGCCGTAATTGGGGTTAACATTCTTCGCTGGAGATTTGCCCAATGTGGGCCAAAGGAAAAGTAAAATTTTCCCTGCGCTCACTTATATTATTGCGTGGAAAATGCTGTTATGTTCTGTTCAGTTGTAGTTTTTCATGCCCGTGGTTTTTCCGGGCCAATGTTTATTTCGGCGGGAGGAAATGCAGGAAATGCATTTACAGACATTGTGTGGCATGCTGCGAATGACGCTGAAAGACTTTAGCGGTGGTGTGGTAGTGAGGGCGGGGTGGCGTAACACCAGAAGCCGTAGCCGACTATCTCGAAATATGGCGGTAGTTTTAAATACTTTTTAGCGCGTTTGCCTCGTTGTAATTATAAAGTTTTTGGCCCCCGTACAATTGTGGCGGAATTGAAAGTAAAATTAAAATTTGAATTGGTAAAATTAGGGTAGAATTGAGCATGGGTTTTTCTGTTTTGTTCTCCTTTTGTGGCTACGATCAATGGGACGAAGAAACGAAATGTGCAGTAAATTGCGCTAATTTAAGAAGCACAAAAGACTCGAGGCAAACTCCAAACTGCTGCGGTGCAGTAGTTCGCATTTAATGGTGAAATTTGGAATAATATCGTTTGCAAGGCAATCATTACGATTATTGTTGTGATAAATTCGTTGAATTTTTAATTATTAATTTTTATCGTTAGGGAATGGTGAAACTTGGCAAGGGAACGAGAACAATGAAAGCAATTATTGAATATTTCTCAAAAAGTTACCGAAAGAATTATCGCAAAATGTATCGAAAAGAGAAAAAAAAAAGTGGAAGGATTGTCACATAAGACCAGGGTTCGACGATAGTAGTAGATATTTGATTTTAGGGGAGTAGATCTGAATAATGGGGAGCAGATATGATTTCCTGCATAGAGTAGTTAGGAGAAATTCTACGAGAGTAGTAGAAATTTCAATCAGGGTAATAGATTTGTAGAAAGAGTAGTAGTTTTTCATAGTATGAAACTCACATAGAATTTTGAGGAGTAGATTTCTTACAATAGTCGCAGAATATACCACGAGGGGAGTAGAAAATCTACTACCGTAGTAGAGGAGTAGAAATGAAAAAATCAACGCGTGAGTAGATCTACTCCGATAGAAGTAGCTTTTGTCTTTTCGATGAAAAATCTGTCGATAAGTTATTAAAGGATGCCTAGATAAGTTATCAAAAATGTATGTGGAAGTTATCGAAAAAACGAAAAAAGTTATCGAAACCTTATCAAAACATTTATCGAAAATGTTAAAAAAAAACAGAAATAATGAAAAATTACCACGCTGGCACGTGGACAGATTCAGATTTATCGAAAGTTATCGGATACCTGTTGAAAGAATTGTGTGGGTTACAGCAATTCGTGCTTAAGACTGAAAACGTAGATTGGAAATCTCCACAATTTGTAAAAAATTGTGATTGCTATAACCCAAAGAATGGTTTTTACAGCCATTCGATAACTTTCGATAAATTGCAACAGAAATAACCTTTGAAACAAGTAGCATTCTTATAACATTTTTTTTATTAATTGTTGGAAAAGTTATCGAAATTTTACAGAAAATAATCGAAAGTTTCCCAAAATATTAGTAAAAAAAATTACCAAAAAATTGTTTGGAAAACGAAATGTTATCGAAAAAAATATCGAAAATTTATCCAAAAATTTAGTGAAAGAGTAATGAAAAAAAGTAGCATGTATTACTGAAAACTTATCGAAAAAACTATCGTAAATTTATCGAAATCAAACCGAAATAATGATGAGCTGTAATACATCCAAAATCGTTACTTTCAGATGAAGATAAATCGGTTAAAATTTTTAGAAAAACTACTCAAAAAAAAAAATTGGAAAAAAAATCGAAAAATTTATCGAAAAAAAAATACTTTGATAAAAATATCGAGAAATTTATAGAAATATCAAAAAAAAAAGTTATCGTAATTGATTTTTTAACTCTCAGGAGATGATTCTGTTATAATTATTTTTTTTTTTTTCGTAATCAATTTATCAAATCGAAATGAAATGCTAAGTGAAATGTTGCTCAATGTCGACCCCATCACAACACATTTTAATGTTCCTTAATTTCGATTCATTCGTCAATGTAAATCATTCAATTTTCCAATTAAAGTCATGTCTCATCAATTTGCGTATTGACTGACTTCTTCTGTGTGTAACGGCATGAAATTGTCATAAATTGAATTTCGATCAATCATTTCAACTATTTAAATAAAAAACAATTTTTCACATTCGTCCGGTGACAGCAAACAATATTTTTTTCCCTGTTTAAATCCTTCCGCGGGGCGAGAGTAGGTACTCGGCGTGCACTCAACAATTCCGTTGATAATTATTACGGCACGACGGCCGGGCCGCCAACACCATCACCACCACCATCACCACAACAGCCGAGGAGCGTCTTTATTAAAAATGTAAATGGCAACACTTTGCCACTTTGCGTGTTGTGTCGCAGCGACAGAGTTGACTGCGGCGTGTGTGCATTAATGAGTGTTGCCAGACCGTCAACATGGCGAAAGTAATTGTAAATTTTAACAACAACAGAAACAGCAACTGCAATTGCATACATTATTAATTAATGGTTTTTTTGTTGCTTTCATTGCTTTCATTGCTGCGCCTACACACCCTACAATATGTTGGGATACACAGCAATTCTGTAAAAAAAAACATCCACACAGGTACACAAACAAAAGGAAATTAATTTTAAATTATAATTCGTTTAAAAATTAATGCGCTTGCGTATTCGATGCGTGACAACAGAAACAATTTTTCACTTTTTGATGGAAAAATATTTTTTTGTCGTTGCATTTTTGCTGAATTGTCAAATGAAGTGGTGGATAACCGAGAAACTGCTTTAATGACAGTAAAATGGTTGGATTTGAATAAAAAAAGTAAATTAAAATAAATTTAATTTAATTTTTTTTAAACCTGCATAAATTGTATTTAAATTAAATATAAATATTTATTAAAATATAAATTTTAAAAATTATTCTCTTTGCCATAATTTTTAATCG
Organism: Heteromyza rotundicornis; assembly: GCA_951394025.1. Taxonomy (NCBI): domain Eukaryota; kingdom Metazoa; phylum Arthropoda; class Insecta; order Diptera; family Heleomyzidae; genus Heteromyza; species Heteromyza rotundicornis. Next base: position 67,054,359 of record OX596012.1, read on the forward strand.
TAAAATTACCACATTCTCCACTGTTTCACTCTTCAACAAGTATCCAGTTACCAACCCCCCACCACACAGAATTATGCCAACCACTAATTTGCTTATGCAAATTACACTCAAAGAAAATTTCGATAATTGCATCATAATCCCAGCGCAAATTCAATTCGATGCTTAACAAAACGAACATTTGGGCACATTTTCAAAACGAAGCCGAATAAAAAACAACAAATCAAATTTATCAGCCCACAAAAGCGCACATTTCAATGCCGCAATAAAAACAAAAATGTAAAACCAAAATAAAATACAAGCAACAAAAAAAGAAAACTTCTCTCAATTCGAAACTCGCAACGAATTCATAATGAACCTGTACCAAAGCAACAGAAAAAAAAAATCACCAATTCGAAGGATATAATTAGATTTGATATTTCTGCAGTTGCCGTTCTCGTAGACGTACAGATTTTCCAACATAAATTTACGACTTAGTACGTAAAACCCTCCCTCCTCATGTACCTCCTCGTTCAGTTTCGAACACATTTCATATGGCAAATGATATCAGCAGGGAAAAATCAGCCTCATGCGCCAACGAAATGAATGGCAGCACATTTTTATTTCGCTACCTTTTCGCAGGGGAGGAATGCGTGCAAGACGCGTGTCTGCGTTTTGCGATTTTAAGGCTGATAAGAGCAATAGGATTTTTTCCTTTAAAAAAAAAAAGGAGATGAAGTTGAAGTTGCAGAGAGATAGCTTGAGGGCCAGAGAATATCGATTTGAAGGCAATGTGTCTTCCAAACGATTCATTCATTCATTCATACATTCATTCATACAATTGTGTCATATACGAGGTCATGTCATGCCAATTCCTATTACCACACAAGAATTCGCACACACTTGAGTGTTCGTATATGACAAGTGCATGAATGATAAGCCGGCAATGATAAGTCGGAAATTGCTTATACACATATGCGACGGAAAGTCTCACGTTACATGTTACATTAGTCTAGAAATTGAGTAAAAATATTTTCATTTCCACAGATTTACTTTTACGAAAAAATCTGAAAAAATCTACCCAAAAATAAAGCCCGAAAATACCGCCATTATTACTACCAAAAAAACACACGCACACCTCTTCTTAATGGCATGTCTCAAGCCAAATGATTCACCGAAAGAACCGGGGGGAAAAATAATCGAAGCTACTGCCAAACCATTCCCAAGGGCATTTCACGTGCATTTCGCTAAATATACCAGAGCCAACCGAATGAAACGAAAACGAGAATCTCCATGAAAAATGTCGAATTTCCACGTCGACATTAAGGATAGCATTAAAGCACGTCTGCATGATTATGCCCATGAAAGATGTGTGCGGCAAAGGAGGGTGGTTGCTACAAACACACAAAAGTGAAAAAAAAGTAGAGAAAAAAATTAGAAAGAAAACCCGAACAGATGATATATTTCAGCAGCGTTTTAATTTCAGTCTAACATTTCATAGCATACATTTGGGTTGAAGTTTCTGTCTGGACATTAGGCGGGCTGGAAAATCCCCCAGAGTGTTTTTTTCTTTTAATTTTTCTTTTCTTTCTTTCAACGTATGATTTTTTCGTGTTTCTGTATGACAAAAAGGTGGTGGCTTACGAAAATAATGCGTGACAGCTAATTAGATTAAGTTAATTTCTGCGTTTATTAGCAATAATCAAATATTTGGTTTTGTAAAGAATGTGCCATTTGGCGATTCTCCTTTTACATGGAAATTCCCTTTTATTGGAAATTCGCAAAAAGTTTCTTTATGGCCCTTGGGGCAATTTTATTATTTTTGGCTATATGTGCGATGAAAAAGTTGATGGTGGAATAAACGGAGAGAAACTGATAATAGTTTAAATAATATATATTAGTTAGCAAATCACATAATAAAAAAAATCGCATTGTTTGTCTGCTTGTCGGGATGTCTGTCTGTCCTCAGCTTCCAGCAAGCACCAGGGGAACTAGAGAGCTGCAATTTCACATATGTATATGTCCTACGCACCCATGGCTTGAACACTCGGATTTTAGATTTTCATAAAATGGACATGGCAGTTAAGAAATGGGCGTGTCAGATGTAGCAGGCTCTTCTGAAGCCACCTGTGGACCTATGAAGCTACAATTGGGCATATATATTCTGTGAGACCATGTGAAGAGATTCTTCAGTCATGGTTTTTTTTTTTAGTTAAAGGTTGACTGTTGAAAGTAGGTGCTCCTGAAGCCACCATTACACATATATATTTTGTGAGACAATGGCTACAGATTATTTTCTTACCAAATTTTCTTTACCTTTCTGAGTCTTGGTCTGCACACTGTATTCTTACCAACATATTTAATACAAATTTGTTCCAAAGTTTCTCATCAAACCACACTGAATGGCTCGTGGAATATGTGCCACGAAAATATGTCAAAGTACTAGAAATTAAAATAAATGAATTCATAGAAAAATTTAAAGTACTTCTTCAAAAGACAAAGACAGAGAAAAACGCAAACGCATTGCGTCAGAATATAGTTGACATACATGCATTCATTTCCGTAGCTATTTTCACTTGTGCTTTCTTTTTAAAGTTTGTTGTGAATAAAGAATAGCGAAAGACAGTAGCAGCAGCAGCATCAGTAAAAGTAGTAAAAAAAAAAGTGTCAGAATGAGGGAATGGCATATTGCGGACTTAATTACAAATGCAATTACCCCCACAGAAGAAATGCACCAGACAGAAATGTTTCTGCAAGGAATGAAACTGAACAATGGGAGAAATACTTGATACACATTTTAAAATGCAAAAGAAATTGTATGGGTATGGCAACAGAAGCAACAACAATGATAACTGGAGCAAAGAAACCCATTCACTAAATAGATTGAGTGAAACGATAAACTTTATGCTAATATAAAAGCACATAAACTTTTCTCAATTCAATTCATTGAAAGCATTGACTTTTTTTAAAATGTAATGTAGTGTTGAATGCGTGTGAAGTTCAATTTTATAATTGCAAACAGAACCTCACATTTTATATAAATGAAAACGTCGAAAAAATGGCAATAAATTAAAATGTACACAAATGTGAATGCGTGCAGCTGAAAATGGTGCGTTGAAAAGTGAAATAAATCATTTGGCCTTCACTCAAATTAAACCCTTTTTGCCTCTAACCGAGCAAATATTTGAGCGATGCTAAAAATATGAACTAAAATAAAGCGTAGGCAAATCACCCAGCCAAGTGAAGACAGACATACGAGCACTGGAATGCTGACATGCGTCTTGGGACATTGGCAAGAATTCAACCGAATTCCACGCAGCCTTTTAGAACCTAACAATTTTACAACAAACGCAAGGCGTTCACATCAACAACACCATCTTAATGAAGGCAATAATTCAGCGCTGAATGCGAATCGTTGGGGGGGGGGGGGGAAACAAACACTACACTGCTCGCCAGACAAGAGTTGAGGTGAATTTCGAGAACGTTGGCGATTTGCTTGAGTGATTCGACTGGTGGGAAACTGTTTCACTTGATGACTGGGCCATGGCGCAATGAACCAACATAGTCTTTGTGTTTTCGGAATTGTATTCAAAAACTGAAATAAGACTCAATCAAATGGCCACGAGTTGACTTCACCCCCAAAGGCAAAAGTGTGTGTGTGTGTGAGTGGGGGAACTCCCTGGCGGGAACTTGAAATAAATTAATTAGTTTATATTTTTAGATAAACAAAATTTAATTTCACTGCGGAACGGCATTGCGTGCAAGTGGAAACGGTGGCTAAATTGTTGATTAAGCAACACCAAGTTGGTAGCTCGCATTTTGTATACGCTTAAACGAGCTCATTTGTCAATGTAAAGGTTAATGGCGTACATTTGCTCAAATAATGAAGTGTACAACGAATTGAATGGTAGACATTTTTGAATTAATTGAGTTTGGAATGAAAGTTTTTTTAATATAAATTTTAAAATAAAAATGTTTTAAAGTTATGAAAATAAAAAATTATTCCAAATTTTATATAAGAGCGTGAGAAGTATGTAAAATTTCTGCTAAAATTCCCTAACAAATAAAAACTTAATTCTAGCGTTATCTTTTCGATTTTTAATCGATAGTTTTTCGATATTTTATCGATAATTTTTCGATTAGTTATCGATATTTTATCGATAGTTTTTCCACATTTTATCGATAGTTTTTCCATATTTTATCGATACTTTTTCAATATGTTATCGATAATTTTTCGAAAGCTTCTAGATTTTTTATCGATAATCTTTCGATAATTAAACCATATTATATCAAAATTGTTTCAATATTTATCGATAATTTCCATTCCCCAACCATTTCAAAATTTTGTTCAAATTCCCTATTTTTCCGGTCCCTTCATTTTGTTCCAGTTTCATTCTCATTTCGTTCCCAACATCATTTCCAACCAAACGTCCCCAATCGGTTCAGTATTTCTCAAGATAAACATATAATTTGGCGGTAATTTTGTATGGTAGTGGGGTGGTTCTTATCCGATGTTACCCATTTTCAATACCGTCCAATTATAAAATTTGGAGTCAATAGAATAAAAATACCGATTCGTTTGAAATCTTTATTCAGCATATCACTTCGAATTGCTGTTGTCCCTTATAATAATATTACCTTCTGGATTAATTAATTTTAATTAGTAAAACGTATTCAATTTGTCTAAATTTACAATTCCCATAGCTCAGCCCTCAACGCAGCCTTCCGTTCGACTTAACATTTTAATAAATCCCAACCAATCTCATTAGTTTAATTAATCAAAATTCGGACGGGCGAATATATACTATGAATATGAACTGCATGCCTGCCTGCCTGAACATGAAACCAACACAAATTTGCACAACCTACTAGCAATTGTATTCAACGAAACAATCATTTAAATTACACCCGACAACACCGAATGGTCATTGCTGGTTGTATACGCTGGCAAATAAATGATGATGCCAATAATAATAATAACAGTAATAATCAATATGCAAATCAATGTGCTGCAATTGCTACAACATCAACTGTCAGCGCGCGCGCGCGCGGATGCTGCTAAACTGCAATAGAATTGAATGCATGGCTGGAGAATAGATTTAATTGCCAAAATGTCTACATATGCACGAATTAATGTAACAACTGCCAAACAAGCAAGATGCAACGAACCACTAATCCTCTGCATAAAACAATTTTCGGGCCGTTCGCCGTATGAATGTAGGACTGACATGTATCAATTACTCACCGCCACCGCTACCACCACCACCACTATCAGCATTACCGATGCCATCATAACCAAAGGCAGTGCATATTTGTGGCAGTGCTGATTGTGCATAGCTTGTGTTGGTGTATTGCCGGGAATTGATGAAACAATTTCGTGCTCTGACAATGGGGATTAACAGGCAGACAACACGTGCGTACAAATGAAGTCGTCATTCGTACAACCCAATTCACCCTCCCCCACACATGCACGCACACAGACACAGTGCTGCAATTGCATCTGTTACATTTGATTTGATTTCACATTGCAAATACCTCATATTTGACACTCAATTTTAATTTTGGCTTTTTATTGCCGCCACAATCAACATTCGAATAATGTCTATATGTTTTGTAAAAGCAAGCATGCAATTTCCCTACTGGTCACGGTTATGCGAATCTCTCAACTATTTTTGGCTTATATTTTTAGGCGCAACCGATTCAATTTGTTGTAATGTGCTTTTGGTTAAGTGCTTTTTAGCGGGAAACGATGTTTATTTTAACTATTTTACCAATTAGTTGCTATGTTTCCTGTTGAAATGGCATACTGCAATTATGGCGTTAGTTTGGTTTGTGGATTGCTGGAAATTGTTGCAGCTTTTTTGCGGCGTTTCATTTTATTGATTTGTATTTTTAGAGTTTTTTATACCCTATACCTCGTGAAGTATGGGTATATTCACTTTGGTCTGATGTTTGTAATACCTGGAAGGAGCCGTTATAGACATGGAAAACTATATATATTCTCATCAGTGTAATAACCTGAGTTGATTTAGCTCTATCCGTCTGTCCACCGTCTTTTCCAGTAAGCACGATTCAAGAAAGGGGACCCAAACTTTGGATTTATCCTTTTCAGACCTTGGAATGAGTTGGAATTCAAAATGGACAGAATCGGCCGACTGCCAAGCCTACCTCATATGTAATTGAAAATCGTGCTTTATAAAATATGTAACCTAATTCCGCCGAAATAGTATACCCAAAAACCCCCATATAACATTGTATATGGGGGTTTTTGGGTAGCTGATTCCGAATTCAATAATGAAATTCCAAAATTCAAGTCGGCCGACCCAGGAGGTGGATTTGGTCTCACCGAAGCTAAAATACCTTGCATTTACGAGAACGAACTTCCTGTGAATAATTTTTCGATATTTTATCGATTATTCTTCGATATTTCATTAAAAATTTTTCGATATTTTATCGATTATTTTTCGATATTTTATCAATAATGTTTCGATTTTTTATCGATAATTTTCCGATACTTTTTCGATATTTATTTGATAATTTTTCGATATTTTTGCATGATTTTTCGATATGTTATCGATATTTTGTGGATACTTTTTCGATAATTATTCGATAATTTTTATATATTTTTCGATATTTATTCGATATTTTTCCATGGCAATACATGGGATAAGTAACTCTGCACAGTAGTATTAGAATTGAAAGGTATAGCAAACTAATTTTTTTAATTACTTAGACCCAATAGACTTTTAACCTTTCAATTAAAGATTATTTTCCTTGAAGGACATTCACCATTACCTTTCATTAATTTCGAATAATTGAATTAATTGCATTTGAATACTTTTGACAGCCAAATGTCAAATTTAATCCTAAGCCTTTTCAAAGACTCTCAACCATTTGACACCCTTTAACTGAACAACTGCAGCAGCCGCCAGCTGGTGCGTGAATCCACAGTTTGAAACACAATTTTTTCACATTCTCAACCGCGACACAGATCCTCACTAATACCATTTTTCGATTGTCACTCGCGTACGCTCATATGTCAAAATATGTAGGCACATCAGTTGCCTGCAAGCAAGCAGAGGAAGCCGTTGCATTTTCATCGTCCTCATGCACGTCCTGTTGTTTCTTTACCCAAGCAATTATTCATTGTCATTGTAATTACCAGGAAGGCTCTAAATAGATTCAAATCCATGACACTCGGCTGAGCAAATACAGGAGGCAACTTGGGCCTGGGATTCACAAGTCAGTGCTGTTTTGACAACTTTTGACATATTCCTTGAGTTCATTATTTGCAGCACAATTCCTTTTTTTGTATTTTAGTTTAGTTTTAGGAGTTTGACTGCTCTCATTCCCAGCGGATATGTGTGTGACAGACAAAAGGCCATCGAGAAGAGAGAGAGACTGGAATGTATTATTTTGTGTAAATTAAATGAAATTGAAAACGAAAACGAGTGGATGACGATTGAAAAGTATGAGAAAGGGTTTAACACAAGCACACACAAGTGCAAGAGACACATTGCACATCACCAATATGTGAACAAGAAACAATTTATTTTTACTGTTTTTCGTATGGTTCTTCCTTAGCAAAAAGTCCAAAACAAAAAAACAACAAACAAACTTGCCTGCTACAACAGTCAACAGTTTGACAGAGCGACATGCCGATATGTTTGGACAATACGATACACATTCCGAAAGTCTAACCAGAAAGGGTTGGCAGAGCTCAGTTCTGGTAGGCAGGAGTCATGGGTAACAAATTACCTGAGGCATGTGAAAAAATGCAGTTGGTAGCAGCAAGTAAGCAAGCCAGTTGCCAGCTGAAGTGGTGTAGTATCAAATGTTTGTGTTGATGGTCTGCAAATAGTGCATTTGCTCGTGCTCGTCTCGTCTCGTCCACTGGCTGAGCAGTGACAAGTGGACAAACAATTGCAATTGTTTTCCGTATGTTCCTTGGCGACCGAGTACGACCGAGGAAGTTGCCTATTTTGAGAAATTGTTGACAATTTGCTTTGCACCAGTTAAAGGGCAGTCACAATGAAAAGTCGTTGGGCATATTTGCCTACACACGGCTGCAGTTTTATTTTACAATATTCCATTCTATTTCGATTTCGATTTCTGTTTGTTGATTTGTTTTCGAGTGAAAAGCAGGGCAACAAAAGATGGACAAAATGTGAAAAGTTAGAAGTTTTTTTTTAATATTCTGTGGGACGCTTACTTCTAGTGTTAATTGGAATGGAATGTAAATGGAATGTGAATAATATAAAATTATATTTACTGAGGACCCGCCTCTCGCATACATATTTCAAATTATTTATTAATTATTTCCCATACATTTTTTTTTTTTAATATTTTTCTAATTTCATTTTTAATTCTTCCCATTTCAGGTAAGACCAAAATGACAACATAAATAATCCATTTCATATGCTCATACCTTCTGCCATTAGTAAGTAATTAAACCCGCTCAATAAAACATGCATACCGCTGCATACTTTTAGGAGCATTAATAATTCGTACACAACCTGATTGCATATTGCACACGACTAATAACAATATGTATTTTTAATTTAAATCAATAAATCACAACACTTTTTCGAAACGGACACGGACATCGAGCCGTATATAATTAGAAGGCATTAATATTTTTTAAACGCCGCAAAGCACACCATCCATTTTGGCGTAATTCTATATAATATTTTATTTAAAATGACAAGACTCCTCCCACACACACACACAAATGACAATGATCACGCAGCTAGCAGCGGAAATACATTTACGTGTGGGCATATGTGTGTGCTGTGGCAGTAATTGCAAAATATTAGTGACATTAAAATGGGTGCGCGGCAACGCATACGAGAACATTATTCAAATATTAATAAAAATTTTAATTTCAAATGAAACAACTACAAAATATAGCAACACGCATATTTGCATGGCTTTTTTTTAATCACTGGCATGTGTTTCTTCTTTTAGACAAAAAGGAAAAAATTAAAATTCTCAGGATGCCACATTTTAACAAAGTGAAATATTCCACCTACTGCTTCTTGTATGTACGCGCAGTATATTAAATTCCCATTGCAAATATTTTCCCCGAAACCCCACTCAAAGTAACCACAAAAACCTGACACGAGCTCCTTTTAACCAACCATTTGATAAGTCACCAAATGCCATAGCCCGCGTTGTGGTTATGGTGGCTTGTACGCCATATTTGACAACATCGACAACATGGCAAATATCAAACCATAATTGTCTTTCGGCCGCGCTGCTCTTTTCAGTCAGGCATCATTCCGTGTCGTGACATTTGCCGCGTATGACCTTCATGTTGCTTTCTTTTGTTGTACGTTTTTTTTTTGTTTAAGATGAAATTTTCTTTTTAAATATTTTACATTATTTTTTAAAGCTTTACTTCAGTCTCGTTCGCCACACTTTACACATTTCCTTATCGTTACAAGCATCGATAATTTTGCCATGTTTAATGATTCGCGCCAAGCTTCCGCACACCTCCGGCGCTATCTTTTGTTATTCTTTTGACTTTTGTGGGCCATTAAATTGACATTTTTGACACTTAATGAGCTTGAAATGTCTGCTACTTGTCTTTTAAGCGACGGTTTTCGGCCGTTATTCGTACAATTTTATGACTCCATTGATGAGGTAAAGTGAAGGCGGTTGGTTTTTGTTAATGTAAATATTTTTCGCAGCGAATCTTTAAATTTAACCAATTGATTTTAATATCCTTGTTTGGCGTTGGGTTAGGGCTCATTTCACTTTTCATTTTAATGGTTTTTGTTTTAGGTTTTTTTAATTGAAATTAATTGTTCTGGAGGCTGTAGGTTTAAGTTCGTGTCTAATTGATTCGGTTCTATATCAAGTGGTGCTGGAAATACTAATCAGAAGATCTGTAGTGCATAGATAACTTTTACATTCAAATCCTTGTACATATTTTACCCAATTTTGGGCATGTGAATTGTATTTAAATTCCCTTTCCTTTTTTGCACTTTAATTCCATGGGAATTTCATGTGATAAGGCAAAAATTTACAATAAACGCAATTTTCAAACACACGCACACACAATTCGCACACTTCATATGCACATTTTGTATGCTCAAGAGAATATTTTATACCCAAATTACCCGCATTTTTGCAGCAGGCTGAAATTTAAATTTTATTCATTGTTGATAGCCGATTCTGATGGCTGATCATGTCATATCGCTGTCATCTCTTGTGGGAAAAATTGTGGTGTGATTACCGACGATATACAGGCGACAATAACAATCGATTGTATTTATTTTTATGTGATATATAAACTGATAAATATTAATAAAATAAGAGTTTTTTTTTTGCAACAAATACTACATTTATGTGTTGTCACATTTAAAATTATTTAATATGTGTGAAATTATTCACTATAAGTGATATTTAATGGATTTTAATACACGCCACACTACTGTCCAAGGGTATTTTGTTTTTGTCACAATGCTTGTGTCGGAAACTATATATATTCTTGGTCAGCATCACTTCATGAATCGATTTGGCTATGTATGTCTGTCCGTCTGTCCGTCATTTTGTACGATAACTGCTTGGACGGATTGGACGGTATTGAAAATGGACAACATAGGATATGGAACCACACTTACGTCCCATACTGAATGGTAGCCAAATTGTTTTATTTTCGATTATTTTGAGAAATACCGAACCTATTTGGACGCGTTTTTTGCTATTTGGTTAGAGATGATGTCGGGAACGAAATGAGAATGAAACTGAAACGAATTGAAATTGAACCGAAACAAAATGGAATTGGACAACCACTTTAAATGGATCGGGAAATGGAAATTATCAATTGAAAAATTATCAATAAAATATCGATATATTATCGATAAATACTGAAAAACTATCGATAAATTTTCGAAAAATTACCGATAATATATCAAATAATTATCAATAATATATCCCATAATTACCGATCAATTTTTAAAAAATTATCGATAGTTTTTTAATGTTTATCGATAATTTTTTGATATATTATCGACAATTTTTCGAAATTTTATCGACGGGTTTTTAATAGTTATCGATAAAATATCAAAAACTCATAAATAGCAAAAAAATGAAACATTATCGATAAAATATTGAAAAAATTATCGATATATTATCCAGAAATTTTTTTCAAATGTTATCTTCAACGAATGAGAAAATTTTTGTGTAAGTTTTATATGGACTCTGTGGGAAAAAAATTAATTTTTGTGTCAATTTTCATGTTGCCACTTCCTTACTTTTTTTCTTAACTCAATACAAAAGCATTTTGAAAGAAACAAAACAATTGTTGAGAAGTTTTTGCAGAGCATATTGAGGCAGGGAGTAAATCAGAGCAACACCACTTTAATCACTTTTATGCTTGTTTACGTCACAAGTACTTAAAAATAACAGTAGGCAAGGCAAAAAGTACAAGGCAAAATATCACAAAGGCGTAGCATAAAAGATTGAAAGAAAACCAACGAGTTCCTTTACACTTTTCCGGGCACTCCTCTCCCGCCTTCATACTCATTTCTTTTGGCAGAAACTTTTGCATTCTATTTGCTTTACAGCATTTGCATGTCGTGCTTTTTTTTTTACAACTCTGGCACTCGAACTGCTACTGTACTACTACTGCTTTTTTCAACACTTACAGCTTTTTACAAACAGTGGCCCACCATGGAGTGTCGTTGCGGCAAACCACTTTAAACGATTTCGTGCCAATTTTATTTCCTTTTTCTTTGTATAGTGACTTTTCGAAGGAGTTGGCTTGCGATAACGGCGCGTTATCGCGTGCCACACCGCATCACCTCAAGAAAGTCGCAAAGTACTAAAAAAAAAAGTAATGTAAGAAAAATATTTTCAAAATAAATCAAAAATACGATTCTGTGGCGGCGAAGAACACACTTAAAAATTCTTGAGAAAAATTAAAAGAAACAAAAGCAAATAAAAAATGTAAGTAAAAAAGATTCTGCAAATAATATTTTATTCTTTCGCACGTGTTAAAGTGCGGCGCGAGCTGAGAGCAAAACTTTGTCTGCATTGCAGCAATACTGGCAAAGCGGAAGCGGCAACGAATTGCTGCGCCAGCCAGGACCATTTAATTTCCATTTTCTTGCAGATTATGAGTTTTTCCGCGTGAGAAATATGGCTCCATCGGCAAAGTTTAAGCCATGCGCAAATTTCTACAACACCAACGGAGGATGAATGATGCATGAAGGTGTCTTAGAGAGGGAGTTGCTCTCAGGATTTTCAAAGTTATACGCAATTAGTAGTAGAAGGGCGGCTTGTGAAGATTTTGAAAAAGTTTTGCTACTGTTTTTGGCCGCCTTTTTTTGTTTGGTTCACACCTTGGCATTGTCAAAGGGCAGCTATGCACTTCTTCAACTGCTCGAAAGGCATAAAATTACAGAAAATCACAAATTGCAAAGTAATTTTATTTTAAACTAAATTCTGCACATAAATATCAGCATCGATTTTACATGATAGGAAGAGGACAGATTGTAGAAAACAGATGGAGCAGATGGTGTATATGATAACTCTGTGGACTGCTCATAGTATATTTTTTCACCTTCACTCAAACCTATCCTTGCCCAGATCCGGTTCACTCTGAAATCTTTTTCTCTTTTTCGTCACGGTATTTTCATTAATACGAATGTCAACCCCTCTGTCCGCAATGAAAATTCCACTTAAGTGTACGCGACTCCTACTTCCTACCAATCTTACACAGACGCCAACGCTGCAGATACATCTTGCTACCAGTGCCGCCACACTGCAACTCGTAGAAACGTGATTAATTTCAGTTCCGTTTGCATTTGCATTGCTGCACTTGAAAGACACACCCAAACGACACTCAAACGGCACCCAAGGAACTATTTACCTCCTACCCACAATCACCCTTTCCGCCAAGGGCAGGGCAATGCCAAACCGAACATTGCGACGCTTTCTTTCCACAAGAATTTCGTGTTGAATGTATATTTTTCCTCAGCGTTCTTGCCTTACTTAAGTAATTTTTTAAGACACACCACCACAACGTTGATAAATAAAGGAGTAAGGAATAAAAAAAATTAATGGAAAAAAAGAACACATCCGCAACAAAACCGCTTGGAACACTTCGCTTAACTGCCAAGGATAATAAGTGCCAGAGTGTGTGAAGAAGGGAAGGTGAGGCGGGCAAAAAGTAGTGAGGCGAAATGAAGAGTGAGAAAAAAAAACACTCCGAACGTAACTAAAAACGTGCCAAACGTTTATTTAAGAGGATTTATGTAAGCTACGTGCAAAATGCAAAATAATATTTTTTACACAATTTTTCTCTTTGGTTGGCTTGGCAAAACTTGAGCCTGGCTAAAGTTGGCAACACTAGTGGTTTGGAGTAAGAAATTACGGTGTGAAAAACACAGAAATAGTGAAGCAAATGAAATTGTTGTGATTTGGTTGTTTCTCAGTTGTTGGTGGCTGGGTGGGTCTTCCACCCCCCCGCCCTCAGTGGACTTGTAGCTAATTGCATTTGGTGGAGTTTGCCTGCGGTTGTACGATTAAGTGGGGGTTATTGTCTGGTCAGGCGTTGTCGCCTTTTTCCTGAAAGGAAAAGTTTTCAGTGTCACCTTTTTTGTTCGGTTCGGCTTTGTGTTCGCCAACTTTCTATTTCGAGAATTGGTATTGTGTATTGAAATCGAAAATGCGCTGCGGTTGTCCATGTGGGAATTTATTGTTTGCCATGACCGTCATCGACTGTGCTGTTGCCATTGTGCGGCGATATTCGTTTGTATTCACTTGGAATATCAATGAGGTGTGCAAGGATAAAGCGTAGAAACTTTTTCATTTGCACGCATTCGGTGGGGAGAAATAAATAAATAGAATAAAATAAAATAAACTTTTAATGTAATTTGTAGTTGGTCGTGTTAAATGGGAGTAGAAAATTAAATTAATGGAAATGCAAGTGGAAACATTTTCCGTGCAAATCAACCAAGTTTCGAACACTAACTTTTTTCTGTAGTTTCTGTAAAAATAGTTAATTAAAATTCGATATAATGCAATGTAAAGTAAAACCAATGGGCAACAATGTTGTGTGGTTAAAAAAACTGTTAAAATTTGTAGCTAATTTCCTCCAAAAAAATTGGATAACTAAAAAAGCTATAGTAAAAACCACAAAGGTTTATTAACATAAATTTTTATAAATAATTTTTTTTATCTACTAAAAATGCATTTGTCCGTATGTTTGTACTCACCTTACAGAGGCCACCAGTGGACCCAGAGAGCTGTAATTTCACATAGATGGTTAATTGACCACTCAGACACCAACCAAAGAGGACGTTTCACCAACCATATGTAGATGGCCGCATAATCGGCACATTAGGGCAACCGTGGGACCTTAATTTTACACAAGGATTCGTTAAACACAAATGCCTAATGCAAGTAGTGGGCTTTTTCACTGCAAGACTTTTCAAAGGCTCTTTTGTCTACGATTGTGAAGAGTATATAATTAAATCTGTCCAAAATACACGCGCTTCCCCTGCATTTAATATAATTCTCCATTCCATATTCAACTCCAACAGTTCCAACTTTACTTTTACTATTGTCAGCAGTAAAAGTACAAATTTAATAAAATATTCTAAATTTAAGTAAAAGTACGTTCTCTTACGCTTAATTAAAAATAGTATTTCCACGAATTAAATTTCCCGCACCCTTGGCCATAGTCATTAAAAATTTCCATTCGTATAATTACATTGGAATTAATTTTCCGTACCAAATTGTAAGTGGAGTCTTTTTTTTTTTTGTATTTTTCACCAACTTGTTTTATTTTCTGAGCCATTATGATGTCTGGCGGTGAGTAGCGGAACGTCAGGGCAACAAAAATACAAAACAAAATCTAAATGAGATGAGAGAACTCAAAGGATATGCCAAGGCAAGCCAACCAGCATACAATGTACGCATTTTATTCCACAAAAATGACATTTTGCAAATGAATTTACAAAATTTTACTTTCACTTGAGTGCATCACTTAAGGGCAAGGAAACGCGGCGAACACACACAGCCAGGGCTAGAAAGAGATGAGTACACAAAACGAAAAGAAAAGTAGAAAAAAACTTCGCAGACATGCAGACTCATGCAAAAAAACAAGAGAGAAGGTGAACGACAGACATGCAAATAATTTAAATATGAATTAAAGCTTAATTTTACCTTAAAAGAAAAACAAACCGTAAAAAGTTACAAAAAGTTTTTATATTAAAAGTTTTTAACTGAATTTTTTAAAGGTAAACAAAATATTTGCAAGCAAACCGGCTTAAGTGAATTAAATTTTTCACAGAGAAAATGCTAAATAAATACATTTACCTTCTTCGCAATTTGTTGCTACTCAGAAAACATCATCAGCAAGAAATTGCACCTTTTTAGGCTTTAAACACATTTGACTACATAAGTCTAACAAGCAGCTGAGCTTCTCTTACGTACTATATATACATGCAAATACATCAAAATCTTCAGATAATTTTATACCCTACCTACCACCTACCTAACCTGGGTATATGCATCCGCTCTATGTTGCCTGTGCCACAATAAAAACTCATTCATAAATATTCGCCAAAAAATCCCCAAGGACACTTTCATAATGGATTCCGGCAGCAAGCACAAGATGGTTCTACTTCTTCAAGCATTATCCCAGTCATGCACACAAAAGGCGCAAATTGCAGTTGCTACTGCCTGTCTTAGTGTGTGTGTGTGTGTGTGTAGCTCCTATCCTGTTACTTGCTTCACATACGTATAAATGTATGTGAAATTATTTTGTAACTTTTCTTGTAGTCAACTTTCTGAATGGAAGTAGTAGTAGAGTGGCGTAGAGGTGCCGTAAGACATGAACCTTTACTCAAACGCTTGTTCGTCTGCCTGACTGACGTTCGACTATGGCCTTCTCTCAGTTGCTGCTGCTGCTGCTGCTATTCATAAGTTTCTTAAGGTGTTTCTTTGAGCGGATATGAAAGCTGTCTACCAGCTTATTTGTAAGATGAATGCGATAGTTTACCTGGACCTTCTAGTAAAGTTCAGGAGCATCAGTGAACGTATCAGAATAAGGCTTTTGCCTGCTTGAATGGTTCAATTGTGCCAGAGTCAATAGGTGGAAAAATTGAAGGATTGCTTCATTTCATTTTTTGATAGTTTGCATTAGCTATGAAATATTGCCTATCACGTTCAGATAGTTTTCCGTTAGGTATTGAAAAATGACTACATTTACATACAAATGAAAAGTGAATTTGAAATTAATCGAATGAAAAATATCGAATATTTATTGGAGAATTGGAGAAAAAGTTATCGAACATTTTTCGAACTTTTCTAATAACAGGGAAAATGTATTCCAAATGTTATAAAAAATTTATCAAAAATGTATCGATAAATTATCGAAAATGTTATCGAATATTTATTGAAGAATTATCGAAACAGGGAAAAGTATTCCAAATGTTATAAAAAATTTATCACAAATTTATCGATAAATTATCGAAAATGTTATCGAATATTTATTGAAGAATTATCGAAACAGGGATAAGTATTCCAAATGTTATGAAAAATTGATAAAAAGTTTATCGATAAATTATCGAAAATGTTATCGAATATTTTTTGAAGAATTATCGAAAAGCTATCAAAAAGTTATCAAAAAAGTATCGAAAGAGTTATAGAAAATATTTGGAACAAGTTATCGGAAAAGTCTCCGTTATAGACTGCTCCAAACGTATCGGAAAAAATAATCAAACAAATTTGTATTCTAAAAAGTGGATTGAATCGATCTGAGCAAATATAATTCTCTTATTCGTTTTTTGTATTTACGTTATATATCTCTGACTACATTTGCACCATTCAAACTAAGGCTCTTGGGCAGCAATTAATGCAAATTTCTAAGGAGTACAAACCAATCTACCGATTTCTTATGTTCTTATCAGCCACCAATTTAATTTCACTTCATTTGATTTCTTCCTTTAACTCGCACTAATTTCTTCCATACCCAACCGTACATTTTATGTGAAGTTATTTCTGGAATATTCTTGAGACTAATCAAGTTGCTTTTATAGCTTCTGGGCAATATAAAAAAACCAACAACAAAAAATATTAATTTAATAAAAAAACATTTTCTTTATACCATTTAAAATATCGTCTCGAGCGGATGTGAAAGTTCTTCTTCGATTTTTTTTTTGACTGAAGCTTTTTCAGAAATATCTTCCTCCATAATGCCCCACGGACATAATTAAATGAACAATTTGTGCGAACGAAAAGTTTTCGAAGTTTTTCTTAAACGAATTTAATTTCAATTTGAAAGAAGCAACACCACAAGAAAGCAGTTTATGCATTTGTATTTGTATTTTCGTTGGTGTGTTTCTTATTTTATTTATATTTAATAAAATAGGCACGTACTAATTCGAAGGCAGTAAATTTTAATTTATTTCCCTTCAGCATTCATCTACAATATTCTGTGCCTTCTGCAGATTTTTCTTCACTTAAATGATACTAATAAATAATTGTGGAAAATTTTCAAATGTTCTTCATTAGGATTTATTTGAAATATTTTTTGTTGAAATTCTTTTGTTGTGATTTAATTTTATTCATATCCCAAATGACCAATGCGAGTTGAAATTTTCCATTTACAAATTAAAATGGAAACAGGAAATATTCAAATCAAGATAACCTAACTATGCTTTGATGAAGCGTAGCCAAACTTCATAAAGATTAAGTTCCCTCAATAATACATTGTGTATTCAAGAGGGTGGAGAAATAAAGACTTAAACGAACGCCCCTCTTCTCAGTGAACCAAAGTTAAATGAACTTCAAAACGCTTGCGTCTAACATTTTCCCCAAGTAAACAATTTTTCAACTTTAAACGCTTTTTGTGTTGGTTGCTTTTGTAGTCGTTTGCCGAACTTATGTCTTCCCGAGTCTTTAATGAGTTTTATCTCACTTGTTTGACAGTTGTGGCGCGCTCTTAATTTAAATTGACTTCTACGAAATAACCACTCCTGGCCCCAGCTCATGCTGCCACTGTTTATTTGCCTTGGTTTAATCAAATAGAAAATATGTTTTATTTATAAATAATTCGCAAAAGTAAAGATGCCGAGGCAACTTTCTTCATTCGTTCATTCTCTGGTTTGTTTATTTTAATTCGCCTAAAGGTATGCAATGAAATGTTTGCAGAATATTAATTTTACTTTAAGTTTTGTCGCCGCTCAACTTTATATTACTTCGTGGCAACAGCAACAGCAACGGCAGCAGCATCAGTATCAGCCCCGGCGACTCTGCAGCAACGACAGCAACTGGAAACTGACAAGACAATATTTAGTTTAAAAGTTTTTCCTTTTGAGGATGTGAGGTTGGAAATGTTAATTTTGCATTTGACAGCAGCTGCTGACGTTTTGTGGATTTAATGCAAAATTAGAAATGCAAATTTCTTCCATCCAGACGAAATTTCAAGCGGGAATATTTTCCAAAAAAAATTTCAAAATAAATTGTTAAAAAATTACACTGGTCGGTTGCTGAAGACTTGCAAGCAAGCGTGTTGCAATTCGTTGCGCCTTAAATCGCATCAGAATTTATGAGTAGCTTATCATATTTGTCAGAGCTTCCGGCTGCTGCAGCATATACGGTAAATGTGGTAGTGGTCTGTGACATTTCATTGTGGGTTAATTTATGCAAAGCTGCTTATTCGGTGAGGCTGTAGCTGTTTTTTTTTTTTGGAAAATATTGAGTGACTTAAATGAGATTTGACAAAACAAATGCGATTATTTCGGTTGAAAAACAAATCAAAAGTATATTTGCATTTGCAAATGAAAGATAATTTATAAATAATATTTATTTATATTTATATATTATGTACTTAGATTTTATTTTTTTTAATTTAAAAAAATATTTAAAAAATACTAACCATATTGGGTGAGTTTCAGCTATCCTAAGTCACACGGACCTACTAAACCTATAGCGATACCAGACGGAATCTATTTAGCGAAAGTATACATCATTTGACATGCAAGCGTTTTTAAAAAAATCTTATAACTAAATTCAGGGTTTCCCTTTCATCGTCTTCTTAACGTTTCCTGCACTTGTCATTGTCAGTCAGATTTAGCTTAAAATTGAGAGATGCCACCATGAAGTGACCAGTCCTTACGATCGAATAGTTTTCGTGTACAAAGAGGTCACGGTGTAGTTAGGATTTTCCTCCTCGTTTTTGCCCTTTTCCACATGTGCTCTTCTAGAAGTCGGTTAATCTCCTATAGAGACTTCAGTACTTTGCCGAATTGATCTTCTGGTAGACTTAAGCCTTTCTTTTTGCAATATCATTTACTGTCTCATTTCCTTATGCCAATAGAATTTATGAAAAAACACATCATAGTCATATAATATTTTTTTGTCCCTAAAAGTATGCAACACAATTTATTAGATCACCTAAATTTGTTCCCTGATGATGACCAATGTAATATAACCGCTGTTTTAGACGCTTGGCTGTCTATATATGTATTTGTAAAGCAGTTTGTTGCTGCTTCCATGCAGGGTAGCCAATGCCTTTCTGTCAGCAAAAAGAATAGGGTAACCATGATAAAATATAAATTTGATTTTTTTAATTTCCAAACCTTTTTATTTAGTGTTTGTATTTGTGCAATTTTTTTTTAAATACTTAACCTTTAAAAAAATGTTTTTCAAAATATTCAGAATTAATATTATTTTTTTACTCACACACTACACACACTCCGACACAATTTCTCCACACTGCCCGAAACTATGCTACACCAAATAGCAATTCTCATAATAATGCTATAAAAAGAATGTACAAGAAAATGAAAAAGAAAACAAAAACAAAAACAACAGCACTCACAAAAAACATTTTATCGCTTTATGCGCTTTACGGAATTTCATACCCAAATTACGATTGCCATTGAAAGCTTTCCCCAAAGATTAAAACCGAAAAAACAACAAGAAATACAAGACCCCACCACGCCACGCCAATGATACAAAAAAGCAACACGACCCAATTTTATTGACTGTCAGTCATATTGTCAATAATTTGCAGCGATCCAGCAAATATTTCGCAAAGCATTTTTCCCATGGTGGAGTGGAAAAAGAAAACGTTTTCCTTTTTTTTTTGTACCTAAAGTGCGTCACACAATTTGGTAAGAAAATAGAAAATTGCTAAGAATTTCCGCACACACACACATTCACACAAATACTTGCGACAACTGAAATAAGTTCGAAGTGCGCCATGTTTTCCGCATTTACCATGTTCCGTCAGTCAGCCCGAGTGTATGCTTCAATGAAGTGATGGAATTCCATCTTCATCATCATCATTTTCATCGTCATTTCCATTGACGTTTTTCATTTACATTTTCTTCGTCTGTTCGTCGCACATTGAATTGCTTTGAAAAATTGTCGTCTTGGATTTCCTTGGCGCTTTTTTTTTGCTTCCTTTACTTTTACAGATTTTTTCCAACGATTTACTGTCATTGTTGCTGTTGTTTTTGTGGGAGGTGGTTGGTGGGGGTTATTTTTTTCTGCCCCTCCTTTTTGTGGGAGTTCATAAAAACGCACATGAAAATAAATTGAAAAATTCCATCAGGCAATATTTACGCAAAGATTTTTTTCACTTACTTTGCATTCGTTTCGAATTTCCGCGATTAGTTCAATGTTTTTTGTGATTTTTTTTTATTGTTGTGTACTGTTTAGTTGTATGAAAAAATATTCTCGATTGCAAGAAAATGGCTTCATCAGCTGTCGTTTTACATAAATATGACATTAGGCACTCGCGCCCAGTAGTCGCTTGTTAAAATGTTGACTTTTGCTACGATTTTAGCGGTAAAGTGTGGGTCGGGGTAATGTATTTGTTTATTGGCAAGCTTAAGTTTCCTTTGAATCGTTTGAATTAAATTAAAAGCTTTGATTTGTGACTTATTGTCCTGGTGTTGTGCTGGGCTAGGATGGCGTAATTTTTCGCTTTTGAATTGCTTCTTCTTACTAAACTGTATCTACTAGCGATTTGCATTTAATTTTCCATTTCCTTTAATCTTTAAAATTTCCCATGTGACATTTGCGTTTCCCACATGTTGCTAAGCCTTCCTTCCGTCTCAGACAGTGAGTGGATTTGAGCGAAATGCGCCCCGGAAGTAGCATGTTCAGGAGTATATTGAACGAAGCGAATGGGTGCATGTGAAACTCTGCAGTGAACAGCAACAGCCATGGGAATACACTTAGAGAATAAATTTTTTTTAAATACAAAATTTTAAAAATTGAATCCTTAAAAACTTTTTTTTTTTAAATTTAATTTTTTTTTGTATAAAAAAATTATATTTTTTTCTTAAAAAAAAAATACTTTTTTTTTTTAAACAGTTCTAAGTTGTTTGTTTTTACCATGTGACTATGTGACTTTTATACGATAGCAAATTCGAAAGTCACTTCGCTGTGGTTGGGCAATTGCTCAAACGGAAAATTCCGCCAACTGCTGCCGCCCAACTTCAACACGTACGCGTATTAATACGACCACAGTCGAATGCACTCGTGGGGAATGGTTGAAAGACGACTGAGATGACTGTAGTGACTATGTACGTCTAGGGTTTCCTTCAGCCTTGCATATGCCTTCGTGCAGGATGTGGCAACTCGCTGTAATAAACTTCAGCCCAAAGAAATGCAAAGCAAGTTTCAGTTCGGGTTTTTTTTTTATTGTTTTCGATTTCCATTTTTATTGCGGTGCGCGCGCCTGCCTTCGAAGCGGATTTCCTTCTATTTTATGTGGAAAATTTTCTTAAGGATTATTTTATTATTTCTTTTCGTTTCGCTTTTTTTTTATTTTATTACAAGTTGATTCTGTTTTTTCCTACTTTGTGTGGTTTTCGTTTTGCGAAATTCAATTTCCTATTTTCGTTATTCACTGCGTGCAAATATCTTCTATTGGCGGGAGTAAATATCTATTTTCTGTGTGTATTTTTTTTTGTTCTTTTTTTCCCCGCATATGGAAATAAAAAGTGTAGTTTAATCGTTTTCGATTTTCCATTTAACAGTTGACAAAATTCATTGCAAATATTCTTGATTTTTATTGCAGCAGTTAAATGGGAAAATGGCATCACACAAAAAAAAAAAGTAAACAAAAAAGAAGAAGAAACCAACAACAATATTTGAATTTGAATTTGAAGTTGGTTTGTGGATTGTTTTTGTTGCTTTTTGCCGTTTTTGTGTTGCTTGAGTTGTTGCCAGAGTAATATCAACAGCAACAACAATTTGTTTGGGTTTCCAGGCAATTTGATTTTGGAGAGTTTGATTTTATGGCACATGTGGATTTCAGTCTCTTCCTTGCCAGGTTTTGTCAATTTGATTGGGAAATTCTTTTTTTTTTCAAACCGATTGATTCCCATATACGAGTATGTGTTTAATGTATGTATGGATGTTCTCGTAAACTTGTACTCGTGAGTGAGTGTGGTTAAAATTGGAAATGGAGTTTAACTTGAAAGAAAATTAAAATGAATTTATTATTCATTACTAAGAGAGACATGACTGGAGGGTGGTTGCAATGCAAAATGATTTTTATTTTAGCATATATGCATATATTAATTTTTATACTTTCCCGTAGCAATTTAAATTCTTATTATTTTCTTTAATCCTACAACAAAAACAAAGTGGTACAGACTGTCTCATTCCAATTTTTAGCTTTTCTGCCAGTTTTTATAACATTTTAAAGAGAGATGTCACTTTTAAACGATTCCATTCCAAACCATCAAATGTAAAATGGAACTGGTGCAGGTGAAGGCGCAGAAGTATACTCCGAATTGTTCGGTTCATACAGGATAACTGATCGCAGTAGTGTATTTCAAGCTGAGGTTTTCGCAATATTAAAAACTTGCCATCTACTTAATAATAGTCCCCTGCCTAGTCAACCGGCATTCAAGGCAATAAACTCCAATTTAATAAAATCTAAATTAGGCTTCGAATGCAAGATATCACCCATTGATTTGACAAACCACTACAGCTGCAGGGTCACACTAACTTTGCTGGCAACGATCAGGCTAATGAAGTAACAAGGAAAGGCTCACATGTAAGCCATCGATCCACTGACACGTCTTTAAACTTAGTAAAAACAAATATTGATTCGCAGTGGCTTCGGGAAGCTGATCTGGTCTCGTCTATCAAAATGCTTAACGTGGAAATCAATCTTCCGTCGGTAGAGACTGTCACTACGCACGCCTTGGTCTGTCTGATATTGGAGATCCATGCTGAGGTTGCAGATACCCAGAAGTTGAAGAGACTCTTTTTCAGTTGTTCAACGAATGTCCTGCGTTAGTGCAAAGACGATTCAGAGCCTTTGGTCATCATTTCCTTGACTCTCTTGGTGCACTAGCATCGATTAGACCTAAACCCCTTTTGAAATTCATAAGAATTATAAGTATGCAATGAACGCATTCACAATCAGTTATGATGACATTATGTCATCTCCCGGGAATAACCTAACCTCCGCATAATTTCACAGACTATCATCCTTAATCGCATATTTCCTTAAGAATTTTTGTCGGATGTATTTAAAGTATTTAAAATTTAAAGTATTTAAAATTTAAAGTATTTAAAATTTCAGTCTCAGTAATTACCAGAGAACAGATTTTCTTGACCTAAGAAATTTGTTGCATACTTTTAGGGCCGAAAAACCAGAGAGAGTCAACATTTTAAGTCAATAGTTCAACATTTATTTTGTTTAGTGTAGCTGTCAGCCATTTCGTACCATATGTGAACTATAACGTGGGAATTATTTAACTATCGGCTTAAAATGTTGGCACATTCTGCATTTTTAGTCACTAAAAGTATGCAACAAATTTGTTTTGGTCATTTAAAACCGTTGCCTCCTGGGCATCACAATTTCCAAACCTTTTTTACTTTGGATTCTTTTAAATAGTCTGAATCATTGGACGCTATATCAATCCAACATAATTTGGTTTTTTTTCAAATGGATTTTTCGCCTTAAAAAAAACCTCATATGCAAAGTACATAATCCTCTTTCTCCATATTAAACAATATTGAAAGTAGAACAGATTTTTACATGAATCCTTTGTCACATGCTTTTTGCAATACAATAATAAATAAAAAATAAAATAAAATAATTTCACTTTCGATTCATCACAATTATGTATTCACAGAAATACTTGCATTTACGCATGGCAAATGAAATGAAATAAAATACAAATTATGCACTCCATTAAACTTCGAGAACAATTTCGATTTGCGATCGAACGCCTTGCATCAGCGCACGACCATTCGCCGCCAATGTACGCCATTAAAAGCGGAAATAAAGCCGCACATGCGACAGGAAATTTACAACAAAAAACAAAAAAACAAAAAAGGGGAATAAAATACATTTAAAAGCGTTTCATTTTACATTTCATACAAAACACTCAAACAATCACACACACACACAGCCATGGTTGGATATAAAAAGAAATTTTCAGCAACATTTAACGAAAATGCCATAAAATTGAGGATACTTGGATATATTCTTACCTTTAAGTGATATCCGTGAAAATTGGGCGTAAAACAAAAACAACAACAATAGTAAAAAAACAAAACAAAACCCACCGATATGCCAACAAATGAATGTCAAAAATCAATTACCAGGCAAACACAAAGCACCATAAGAAAGACGGAAAGGAATGAAAACGGAAGCCACACCACACAACGGTTGGGGGAGTGGGGGTGCGGTGTTTGAGTAAAAGCAATCGCACAATTGCAACTGGCGGTGGTACATTTGAAAATTGAAAATGTAACGGCCTAAAGGAGGGCACGAGTTGGGTGTGTTGTGTGTGTGTGTGTGGTGGTAAATTGCATGCAGCATTTGCCGGTAAAAGTGAAACACAATAAGCACCGCAACGTATTTGCTTTTGTTTTTTTCTTTCTTTTTTGTCTCAACCAGAAGCAGCTAAAGCCAAATGGAGTGTGGCGGTAGTGAACTGGAAGAAGCCATAAAATTTTACTACTTTCGATTTTCAATTTTACGTTACTTTTTTTTTGTGTTTTTTTGGTGCTGTTTTTGCTTTTGGCAACAGTTTGACTTGATTACCGAAGTGCTAAAGTAAAGAAAAGGGAAGAGCGATAGGCAACAATACTCCACTAGCGATGAAAAGTAGAGAGTAAAGAGTTTATATTCAATTTTCGCTTAAAGGGTAGTAAAAGTTTGAAGTGTGCCTTTGTTGGTTGTTCCCTTCAAATTCGTTAAAAGCTAAAACTAAAATTATTCCTTAAAAGTGAAGCATTTAAAGCCCATCCTTCGTTAGAATTCAGTATGTTTTAGATGAAAAATGTTCCCATTCATCTGTGAAACATTAATTATACTAGGAAACTCTAAATTCAATTCAACATTTAAATAAAATGGAATTTTCCTTTCTTTACGGTAAACGAATTCAACATGAAGTACACACAAGTAACCAAAAATGGAATGCCAACATTTACCTCTCGCAACGTACCGTATGCTGACCATTTAAAAGCATTTTCCACTCAATTATCCCAATTTAAAAGCATGCTTTCAGGCATAATCATAAAAATCAATGCATACTTTCAGGTGCATTGCACCGATGAAATAAAGCATGCTCAATTTTCATTCGAAAGCGTTTCACACATTTGCAGTTGGCAAGCAACAACAGAAAACCCTATACATACACCGATGCACACACACACACACACAGTACCGTAGCATAGAAAATGGAAAATTACAATAAAAATAAACAAGAGACTCAACGACGATACTGGCAAGTGGTCAGAGAGAACATAGAGGAGAAATGTAAAGAAAGGTAAAAGGGAAACAGCAACCAAGTGTAACAAGCGAACCAATGTCTTTCTAAACATTTTATGATTGCACTTTGTGCAGAGAAAACCACCTGAGTCAGTCGCACATGCATACACAAGCATACATGTATGTATTTCCTTAAGAATAACAACAGCAAGCAAAATGCCAATTCAGCTTTTTTGCAATGTGATACAAAAAAAAAATCTCTACTTTTTCCTACACTTCTGCTTCACACGACTGACTGACTGCCTGTTTCAGTTGGTCGTCCACAAGTGTGACGATGGCCAATTGCCTTAAGTGCTATGGGGGTGGGGTGGTGGTTGGAAAAAAAGTGTAACAAAACCAAAGAATGTCATCTTTCGTTTGACCATTCGCTAGGCAAAAGCCAAGAAGGCAGTGCAGAACGAAAAAAAAAAATGCAGACAAAGGAGTGAGTGCAACAAGGGGCTCAGGCAAGATTACTTGTTGTTGTTGTTGTTGTAGTTATTTGCAGGTGCAAATTTGCTTCGATTGGTTTTCTATCGTTCGGAAAATGGTTTTACAAGATGTGACAAGGCACTTGTGTATATGTGTGTGTGTCTGAGTAAGTGTGTGCTGTCAAGAGGCTTTCGTTTGGGATATAAGAATGCACCGCTTGCTCGTGGTAGGCGCTCATACAGGTAAATGTCACTTTATGGTAAAATGGTACGAAACCTTGTAAGCGGTTTATTTTGAGCTTAGTTCGATTTCCATAAGCGAATGCTTTGAACGCTTTCATAATTAGGCTTTGAGAAATTGAGCAAATAGGATTACAATTAGAATGGGACTTGGTGTGTCCAAACCAATTGGCTAACATACTTTTAGGTATCGAAGAATTCGGGACTCCCTGAAATAATTTTAATAACCAACAGAATTTCCAACAGTGTTGTGTTTACATTGTGCATATATAACACCGCACGTAGGAGCTAGAAACACATACAAATACAAACACAATTTCCATTGCATACAAACTCCAACACAGTAACAAAAATAATGAAGCATACCTTTAGGTGTTAGGCACATAGGCACATACGCACACACAAGTATTCACTTCACAATCGTACACAAGATTTTGCATTAAATGTTTGCCACCGAGACACTCAGTCATGGACGCTGGCGGTTGGACAGAAATATAGCTTGGAATCCAGTACGAAAATGTCACCAGTTTTCTGTGTTTATGTGAGTAAGTGTGTGTGAGTGTGTGTCTGTCCTTTGTTTGGTGGCAAAAATGCCAACATGTACAAAAATCGTCTGCACATTTGTATTCCCAGAGGATTACGTACCTGTGCCTTTGCTTGTATTTTGCATTTGCAAGTGTGACTCGGTGACTAGCCTCTGCGTGTGTGTGTGTATGAGCAAACATGTGACAAGCTGTAGTGTTGCCATGTTGCGTAGATGCTTAGTTTTCGGTACCCATTCTTGCTATTTTTTTTTGTGAACGTAGAGATGTGTGCAAAGTTTACGCAAGTACTTTTCTACTTTACACGTTGGCCCAGACTTCATCTGAGTACGGTCAACGTGTGTCCTTATTCAATTTTTGTTGGTTTTTTTTTGTTTTTTTCTCGTATTTTGATAGAATTTCCATGAAGAATTTAAATTTGTGTGCCTGTTTCTTTGCTGAATGATGGACAATTTGATAGGATTTGCTTATATGATTTGACTACTAACTGGAAGTTATTTGAATTTAATTATTACTGTACATTCACCGAAGACTTATCAAATTGCTAAAATTCCCTTTTCTTTCTTTTTCCTTTCAGGTATGTAAAATATTCAACCTACACCCACCATCAACCCCCTTTCGATGTGTAACCAGCAGGTTTGCTGTTAATTATGAAACTCAACACATTAAGCATTCCTTTAGTAATTAAGTCTTTAAGTGTGCCTTCACTTGCCCTCACTATCAACAAAAGGAAAATGAACAAAGAAATGAAAAAAAAAAACAAACAACAAACAAATGTCAAGTTCACCGCCACAAAGTATAAATCACTTGCAAATGTGTTGCCATCATAAGCACACACACACACACACACACACACAGACACACTTGGCTTCTTTGTTGCCTCAACGACCTACCACACATCTAACACACATAAATGTCCCCATTACCAACACCTTTTCTTGACGCTGAAACATTGGAAATTATCATGATTTATGAGTGTGTGTATACAAAAAAAAAAAAAGAACGCTGCCTTACAACTACTAACAAAAAAAGTTCAATTTCTATGGGCAACTTTTCGACCGCTAAAATTAGTTTCAGCTCCAGGTGACCATTAATATTGTTAGTGTTGACCACCCACCCTTCTCCTCCCCCCTTTGTCAACTATCACCCCCAATCAAAATATAAACAACCAACAAGTTATTCACCACACAGCCAACTATATGTTGTTTGTGTTTATGCTTGTGTCACTTGCTGACTGGGCCCTGTTCTTTATGGCTTTGTTAAAGTCAACTCAAAAAATATATAAAAATTGCGTAGCGCTCGCATTGAAATGATTTCAAGTATTGTTTTGCTGCCACTTAACACCACTTTTTTTTCATTTCCCAAACACTCACTAACTTTAATGGCGGCAACACTTTCCACCGCCGTGTGCTAGCCCACTCGACCGCCTTTTTCCCCCATTGTTTAGTACCGTTGGCGCCCATTTATTTAATGTGCCAATTTGTGCCCCCTTACAACAGTCGCTTGCCATGCCTCAGCAGTGCACCTCCATCTTACTTCCCTAACATTTTACCTACATTTAAAAAGAAAAATACTGTTGCGAGCGTGTAGGGTGTGTTGGCATTATACACTCAAAGAAATTTTTCTGTGAACATTTTGAGTTATAAATTTAGTTGGACATGTAAGTGCTTATCTTACCTTATCACATCAAGACTTTGCCCGAGACATTCTGCAATATAGGTGCACATACTATCCGAGATATGGTCAGATATGCACCTCACAGCAGATTTTGCAACGAGGACGAAGAAAATTCTAATTTCCTGGACCCTTGTGGATGAATTTTCCATACAAGATAAAGACTATTTAACACCAGAGCATGATTGGCCAAAATTGGAACCCACACTAATCCTGAAATTCCTTGTTGATTCAAGGTTGCTAGAGGCCCTTTAAAAGTTGATAAAGGTATGGTTCGTATAATCTTGGGTATTCTCAACCAACAAATCAGACCAATTGCTGCATTGCAAAACCCCTTTTATTTTTATTTTTTAGTGAACTACAAGTAAGTATCCATAGCGAATCCTATATATGCTGAAAGTAGGGCTTAATAGAAATACATGTGTGATATTGTGTTCCTACAATGTTGGTACATTTAACCGATGAGAGATGGTCAATTTATTGTACCATTTTTTTCACGGTTAAGTTGTAAATTTTTCAGTACAAAAATTGTGGTAAAAGAACTTACAACAACAACAACAACAACTTTTTCGATTATTTGAACTATGTCGAATTTTGAAGATCTATTTTAACAAGTTTTTTTCGGTTAATCCAACCTACTAACAACGGTTAATAAATTCAGGTTTTTCATACATTTTGAAAAGTTGTACGATAACAACTTTTTTGGTTAATTTTACCGACGTTTTTTTTCTGTGTAGATCAATTTCAAAATATTTTAACTAATTTTCAACAATTTAAATTTTTTTCAAAGAAGGTTTTTTTTTAATTCTTTATACAAACATTTTTTTTCCAGAGTTCCATACTTCCACAGAGATGTGTGTGCACTTAAATGCCACATTTGGAGGCCTACTTTCTTGCCAATTCACCTGAATCGCTGTTATTTTCGCTCAATAAACGGTGAACGGTGCCGAAGTTATTAGTTGTTAGTGGTGGTGTGTATGTGAATGTGAATGTCTTTGATATTTGCAACATAAATCTGCCACTTTAGTGTTGACTTCTAGGTGAATTGTGATTTTTTATTGCTTCAACGCCATATTGTTTTCAAACTTTTACCCTATATTTCCATTTCCATTTTTTCTTTCTTTTGTTCTTAGTTGTTAGTTGAGTTGTTATTGTTAATGCTTAATGTCGTTTCTCTTCGTTTATTGTTTCGTTTTCTTCCGTTCTTTTTTTTATTCTATGTCAGCTGGTTTGTTTGGTTTTGTCAATGAACGGATTGGAGTCAGACTTTCCAAGTCTGGCTGCCGCTGGCGTATCGTTGTCGGTGGATATGGATGTGTGGAAGTTGTGCCCATTTGAAATAATTCTTTCTTTCCTGTTTTCTGTTCTCCTTTGACTCTGCCTCTGCCCCGGGTTGGACAAAAGAAATACTAAAGCATGTTGATTTATATTTGGCCACAGATTTATGGTTTTGATTTAGTGTGGCGAAGCAGCCATTTTTCAATAGGGCTCTGATAGTTGTTGAGATTTATTAAGTTGCGACAATATGGCATGCTCAGTATTTCTTAAAGTTTGTTCGCAAATAATTTTTGTATAGAAGATTTACACAAGTTGTGTGGGGACTTTGACTTTATTGAAGTTACTTCAAAGTAAAGATTTTAAACGAATCAAATAAAATTTTTTTTTTCCTTTATGATGGCTTTGTCATTCCCTCTCCAATGCTTTGTTGCTGCCTCGTTCTTCTCTAAACTTAGACTCTCTACAGATGACCTGATCACTCTCAGTTAACATAGAAAATCTTTAGTTAATGATATTTTATTCAAAAAGTCTGGGAACCGGAAGTTCAATTTCTTGTAAAATTCTTCTATTTGTTAATTAAATTTTAAAGATTTTACATTGGTTTTAATAACTCCCTCAAACCAAATCTATATCGTTTCCGTTATAAAATACATTCCACCCAAAGACAATCTCCACTAATCCACTTGCTCCAGTGTTGAACACAATCAACCTGCCTGCCTGCCTTTCGGTCATCATCAACTCAATTCACTGTTGTTGCCATTATGCAATCTAATAAATTATTGATTGCGTTTTATTACAGCCTCTCAGCATAATTCGATGGCTTTTGGCGATTCAAAGCGAATTATATTTTATTGAAAATTGCCACTTGACACTCGGCAATGGCACGAAGATAAATAAAAGCAACTCACTTGCAACAGAAACAATGAAATAAGTGAAGAAAAAAAAAAAACGAAATATTAAAATGAAATCGTAACACTTTCAGCTGCGAGCCATCAAAGAATAACAGCCACACGAACGTACAACAGTCAACACTCAACCGTCAACAGTCAAGCATTTTTTTATGATGTTATTAAATATGATAATAACCAAGGTTGGACGTAGTACGTACGTAAGGCGTAGTATTCGCCAGAAAGTTCATTAAAGTTGTTATGGCGAATATGCCCGCGACTATAATGTTGAAAACGTAATTGTAACGTTAAGATTATATTTAAAAGTGGGAGGGTATGAGGGCGAGAGTGGGCGAGGAGCAAGTGTGTATAGGTGAAAGGTTGGTGTTGATGGTGGTGATGGCAATATTTTGGCCCTCTAAAGACACCTGTGCCCTGTGCTGAGGGCTTAAAGCGAGATTTTGGGATTCTGAGTGTGAGTGTGTGTGTATCCTCGGATAAAATAAACCAAAATGGCTGCCCGTAGAATGTTTGCTACGTTTTTATTGTATGGTGTACACTTTTATTTGTTGCTGTTGTATGTTGTTATTTTTGGTATCACAATCGTGCCCAAGACTGACTGAGGGGGAAGGGGGAATTGAGAGGGCTGAGTTTATTTGTATGAGTACAAGTGTGAGACTGTGTTGAATCGTAAAATTTGTTCTTTTTATGTGAGTTTTGTGGTTGCGGATTTCCATTGTATTTGTGTCGCACACTCCCGGAGAGTGTGTGGAAATTTTCATTGTTTTTTTTTCCGATAAGGTAACTTGGGTCTCATTTGCCCTGTTTTGTATGAGATTCTTTTGGGGTGAGAGGTCTTCCCATCAACATGGGAAGAACTCACGTGTATTGTAGGTGTTTTACTTGTTGTGGTACATGTCTTGTATTGGTTGTTGTTCTTGTTATGATGTTGATATGGTTTTATGACCTATGCGGCATGTTGTATTGCCAAAAATTGCATTGTTCTGCCGTACGCCTCGTGCGATATTTTAATCCTTGTGGTGTCGTAATTCTAAGTTGATTTTCTTGTTTAACACAAGCGTTATTAAGAATTCTAGAGGGAGGGTAATATAGCGGTGCTACAGAGTTTATATCACATTTTATTAGCTTCACTTAATTTTAATAAAAACAAGAGAATAGCATAAAAATATTATTATTAAAAATTTACAATTCCAGTAAAATCTTACAGTAATCAGAATGTAATTTCGTTTGGTGTGGTTAAAATTTTAATAGCAAAGTGACACGGTACAACAATTTAAAAATATTTAAATTTTAATTAAACAAAATACCCGTTTATTTTATCTTTTAGTTAAAAATATCTTTTTAAAGGTGGATCCTTTAATATCATGTAAAGTTGTAGACGAAGCATTTCAAAAAAATGCAACAAATTCCCAAATTTATTTATTTTTTGTTATTTCAATTAAAATGCGGATGAAGAAAATAATTTATTTTGAGTTCAGAAAAAGCTGAAAATGTCGTTTGAGTCGAACCTATGAAGCTGTTAATATGAAAGTTTACATGCTTGTTGGTGCATACTTTTGTCTGAATCAAAGATTTCTAATGTTCTGAGTCGGAGATTTATTGAAAAGCATTCTACATACATTAGTTTTCAAATGGTTTTTCAGAGAACCTTTCAGTATGTTAAAGGTTACAATTTTTCACAGTGTAATTAGTTTGATCAAATGACTTGTCAAATGTATATGATCCATAATGTGACAAGTGATATATCAGAAGGGAAATAATAAGTGCTTAGAATTATACTTAACTTGGTCATATGATTTGTCACATGCTGTATGAACTCCATTTGACAAATCATATGACCCAGTATTCTCCAGTTTCTGTTTTTTTTAAAACAATTTTCAATCTTGCGAAATCGGAGCTGTAAAATTATGAGATCATGTCATATGACCAGATCAATTATTTTATTATAAAAATTCCTCATTTTCATTCTCATGAATCCTTCTAGTGTTGAACTGCGGTCGTATGACTTCTGAAATGAATTTGATTCAAGTCCTTGCCGATAGCACCGTAAGACAAAGTTCTAATATTGATCAGTCACAAGTAAAAATCCCACATATTTGACTTCTCAAATGACTTAAATTTCTCTTTGGACAAGTCACACAAGCATTTCAATTATTTCACTGCTAACATTTTTTTTATTTAACTGCTCGCAAACATATTCCTTATTGCCCACATCTTCCTTATTGCCAACTACTTACATGCACTCGAGTGCAAATTGAATTTAACCAAACCCACACAGTTGCATTTAAAGACCCTCCTTAAAATCGAGTAATGGCAAACAACAAAAAAAAAAAATAAAATACCTGCGCTCTGCTGACATTCAAGTTGACATTTGTCACCACCACATTGCATTGTTGTAGTTGTTGGTGCTGTTCCTCCTATTACAGTTATTGTTGGGTGTCTAAGTGTGTGTTTGTCGGTCGGGCAAAGCTCCCCAACCGGCATGCCAAACAAATAAACATGCAACGATGTTGTCAACCCCAACATTTAGCAGCGCAACGCTTTAGTATTGCATGTTGTCATTTAACTATGGGAGTGGGTGGTGGCGTATTGTTTTTTTTTTGTTTGTATTATTTTCATTTGTTGGATACTAAAACGACGCAAAGTATTTGCAAATAAAAATTCAATTGGATTTTGACGCGAGCTTGACGAATTGCTTTGGCTCCAAGCAATTCACCCTATACTAACTGCTTGGCTGTGTACGATTCGTTTGTACATAGGTTTTGTTTGCATTTTTATTTCCGCTATACCAGTCAGTAAGGATATTGACATTATTTTATGACATTTGCATGTGGCATGTTTAAATGCAGAAAGGGTTTATGGCAAGTACTAAAAGCTAAAAGCGAAAAAAGAAAAAAAAAAAAAATGGAAAACAAAAATGTTTAACGTAAGTTAAGTGCATTTGCAATGCAAATTTTATTTGCTTGGCTTTTGCTAATTTTTGTAAATTTAATAAAACAGTTTTTATGTTGTTGTTGTGAGGAATCGTTGTTAAATTACATGCGATTCTTGGTAGACGTATTTTATTGTAATTGCGTGCCGCAATTCCACTTTTTTGTGATTTTTTTTGGAGTTCAAATGTTCAACTGTTTTTTTTTTGAGAGCAAAACTATTTTATGTTTACAAAATGAGAATTCCAAACGACAACCTGAAAACCACATATGTGGAGCCTTCACAACATGCAACAATGCTGCACCGCATGCAATCGTACCATGTCACAAAGTGTTATAAAAAGTATTTTTCAAACTGTATGACAAAAATAATTTAAAAAGAAATAAATGTTTTAAATACAGAAAAGTTTTCTTAAGTTTTGCCCAAATTCATAAAAAATTTTTCCAATTTTCCAAAGAAATTTGAAAAAAAATTCCAAAAAATACTCTTCCCTATACCATATGTATATTACCAATTTCACTTGTGTGTGTTCTCCTTCTTAGCTGAAATTGCATGTTCCATGAACCCACCTTTCGTATGAAATTGAATACCAACTCGAACGTAACGCCTCCTGGTACCACCTACATCGAACGAAATTGAACTGTTCAAGTGAATTGGTATATTATGGGTTATCATGCTCAGGCATAATAGAAAATATGTTAATCGCCAGGGTAGCATAGAGAATACACTTGAGCAATTGTGATTTATGGCCATGGCAGCAGAATAACTTCATAGTTAGGCATTTCGAAGACAACTTTATTAAAAATACAATCGAATGGATTATGGAATGGAATGAAATGGAATGGAATGGTACAATTGACATATTTGCATTTTGCGTGACAGTTAATTACTGAATATGAATAATTTATATGAGATATACTTTTAGGCGCATGAGTATAGTATATAGCTGCACTTTCGGCAGTCATAACAAAGTTAAGTGCCTTCCTATTATTTTTGGCACAAAATTGGTAAACAAACTGGTAAACTTTCCCAAAAATACCATGAATATTCGAGGAGGTTCAAGCGAAAATAACTTTTCTCTTTAAGCCCGAAAGTATGCTAAAATTTAACTACTTTACGTTGAAACATTTATTTTGTTTATCGTAGGCTTGTTGCATGAATTGTGAATATTCGAAAGAGGGTAGGGCAAAAAAATCTTTAATGTCTTTTCACCAAAGTCGAAGTCACAATTATATTCTTATTTCAACAGTCTGCAAGTCTCTCCCATCAGTAAATAACATAAAAAATAACCTCACAACCGAAAAATATCAAAAATTCATGAGCCACGAAAGCGCATAAATAAAAAGTTTTTCCCCCCGAACGAAGTGCTTTTAGGCGCATTTGCCTTACTTTCACTTCGTATAAGTGGATATGTGTGTGTGTAGGGTTTTTGCATATGTATAAGCTGAAATTTTATGGAAATTATGACAATAATTGTCATTAAATCAAATTCTTATAATTGTGTCGTAAATTTCTTAAGAAGAAAAAATTACACAAAATGGTGGCATAAATTAAAGCGCTATGGCAAGTCGTAATTATGCTTAATAGAAAATCGAAAAAATTAATGGTGGCAAATGAAAGAAGAAAGTAGTCAAAGAACATTTAAATGAAATTATGAATATAAAATTTTGTAGCCTACTTTTAGGCTAGTAAAAATACCTTAACAATAAAATTTTAATATTTTTTTAAGCTAAAATTGTACAGAACTCCTAAAAGCGTACACCATTTCATGTATGCATGCAAATTAATCGTCTTCACGTGAGTGCGTGTGTGTTTTTGTTCAGCCAAAGTCACATGTGTGGCATGTTCATTACCTAACAATGAGTAACGCCCCCCAATTAACACCCCGTACCAACCCTTTCACATAATACCACAGCGAGAAATGTTGTAGGCAACGAATGGTGGGGGGTTCGTTGAAAATCCTTTTAACGGTAATTTAATTATTTCATTCACAAGAAGTAAAACTTCCCCGCTGTGCGCTGTTTGGCGCATGTTTTACAACGAAAGATGCGGTTTTACGCCGAAGTGCATATCAAATTTTCATATTTGTATGTATGGCAGCATGAAATTTTGTAAAAATAATGAAAAAATAATTTTTGTGGCACATCAATTAACCAATTGCCCGACATGCTCGGCAGGATACAAACCACGAAATTCATTGCGGTTTATTTTCAAAGAACAGTGTACATTTTTTAAGTAAAAGTTGTAAATTAACATTATTACTGCATACTTTTAGGGCCAATAAAAATGGTATACAATTTTTAATGCACAAATTTAAAGCTACATAAGGCAGCACTGCTTGGTTTCAACTTAAAGCAACTCCTTGACTTCCCTGCCGTCTTCTTTAATTCAATTCAAGGTCGCACCGAAAGGATTCCCGCAGTTTCGTCACAGTTTTTTTTTGTATCTTCCGTCTCCGCTAATAAAAATATGCCTTCATTGTTGTATTTCGGTATTCGTTTTTCTTTGTTTGGTTATTCTCTACCGCACTGAGTCACATGTGTTGCCAAACATATGCCTTTATTAATAATTCAACACGACCTTTTTCCATCGATAAAGTAAATATCGTTCCGGCAGGATGTGGTGCCGGATAACATGAACACCAACAACAACAACTAAAAAATGCCCAAATATGCTTTATCAATGCCCGGAAAAGCGTTAACCTAAGCATCCTGCATACATAATTGAATTGGATTTTCCATTTGAGACAATTTCCACTCTCAAGCCATTTGGGGTTAAGAGAAGTGTGGAAAACAAAAGAAATTTAATTTCAAGAGATTTTCTTGGGATTTATAAATTGCAGTAAATATAAATTTTATATAATTTCGCTAACCGTCTAGGATAGAATTTTTGCTTTCCAAAAAAAAAAAAAAACACCCAAAAAAAAACATATGCCAGCTTTTAACATTATTAAAATGAGATGAATTAAACATGGTGAGGCACTCCTATAACCATGCTTGACAACCTGACACCACTGGCTGCCGTATGCGAGGGGAACCTGATTTAATTTCGAAAATGAAAATGTACTCTTTCACACACACACACACACGAACATACCAACTCATTTTGTTGCTGTGTTTTGTATTTATTCATGATTATGGCACCCGCGAGTTTTGGCAAAAATTTTGAACATTCAACAACAGCGATTATTGCACACACACACACACACACCCACACATACACGTACATGTACTTGTATATGTGGGTGACAACAAAAACCTTTTAAATCCTTGTTAACTTGACTAAGTGCAAAGTGAGAAGCGACGTGCCACGGCTGGAGAGGCGGTCGCTTTATGTCATACACAATAGAACAGGCAAAAAAAAATACCCAAAAAAACAAGCTAAAATGATGCTGATTGTGAGATATTCTTGTCTATACT
This sequence comes from Heteromyza rotundicornis, assembly GCA_951394025.1. Taxonomy (NCBI): domain Eukaryota; kingdom Metazoa; phylum Arthropoda; class Insecta; order Diptera; family Heleomyzidae; genus Heteromyza; species Heteromyza rotundicornis. The sequence continues at coordinate 67,091,517 of OX596012.1, forward strand.
GTTTATTTTTTTTTCCGCCGTGGCTGTGGCTCACAGTTGTCACGAAATAAAAACACACAGAAAAAATTAAAATGAAAATCTGTGATCGCTTAAGTGGAAAATATGCCAAAATTCACACGAGTATAAAACGCAGTTGTCTGCAGGAGAACAGGTTGCTCTCCACACTGCCAAGCCCAAAAGTAATCAGCATAAAAGTGTATACTGTGAAAATGTTCCAATCAAGTTTGAGTGATTTATTTATGTATTGGCATTAGTGGATATGCATATGCCCAAGTGACTTGAACCTTTTAGGGGGAGAAAGTGTAAGTGTTTCACTTTGCAAAGGAGTTGAATCGAAAGCAGTCAAATCTCAAAATAACACGAAAATTATTCACAAATTTTATTAATGCAGTGGAAAAATATGATTTGCCATTATTACAAAATTTGTTGCATACTTTTGGGATGTAAAAAAGTCGAATGTTTAAATTTCAAATGGATTAGTCAACAATTACGATGTTAAAATTACAGACAGTTACATGAAAACGTCTTAATTTTTGAGCTATCAACTCCAAATGAGACATTAAACTTTTGTTTGCATCCAAAAAGTATGCAACAAATTTTTAAATTCATATTTAAACGCTCTCTGGTGATCATTGTTTAATTATACTCATTATCAGTAATTTTTTTGTGGGAGGTGGACTTCGTTTTTACTCAATAGCCAAAACTGTTGACCGGTTTCGCCAGTTTTATCAACTCAATAATTTTTTTATTACAAAATAAATTTCCACAGATTAACACTTTTTTTTGGCCAAACTATGACCTTAAGATCAACATTATTTATAACATCCGCAGTACGCTATCTTAGCCAAAAAAAAAAACTCCTCTGACAACATTAATTGCCAGCACAGTCAAAAGCAACCTAACGATGCCAAATGCAAGGATAAAACCACACCAATATTGTCCTGAAATTGCACTTAACTCGACCACTACTGGGAGAGCCTTGGTGCCCAAAACGTGTGATAGCGCACATGCAACAGGACTTACGCAGCAGGAATCACACGGAAGTTGGAGGGTTGACTGGAAAAGTAGAAAGAACAAAAAAAAAAGAAACTGCAAAAGCAAATTGCGATAATTTTAATGGCAAAAGCGAATTTATGTAAATTTCTATTAGAGCCAGGCAGAGGGCGAGACCAGCCACAGTGTTCTGAGTGTTGGAGTTGGGCCCATTGTAAGGGATGCAAAAGGGCACTTAAAGGACAATAAGTTGTAGTTAGAGCAGATAAATAATATAAAATTAAAGCAAAAAGAAAAAAAAAAACAAAATAAACTAAAAAGTACAGTGGCATAAATGGATTGTACAATTTGCATTTAATGAGATTTTAATGTAGTTGACTTGGCTGCTCTACCAAGTGGACTACCAAGTGGTTTTAAATAAAATATTTTTCCTTTTTTGTTTTTTTCATTCACAATTAGAACTGTTCGCAATAATTTTAAATTAATGTAAATATTTAATTTCACTTTTTATTCACTTTAAGCTTCTTAGACCTGATAAAATTTCGACGGCCAAAGTAGAGAGAAAAATAATATTTACTTTGAGAGATTGTATGAAAAAAAAAAGAAAATACAAAACAGACAAGACTGCAAAGAAAGAAACGCCGCAGAGGAAGCAACACAATGTGCGTAAGAGACGACCCACAGCAAAAAAAAAAAGTACAGGAATCCTGCGAAAGAAAAAATATATATATTCACGCCAACTTCTCGCATTCATCTCTGCTGGGGATTACCAACTTCATTTATTCATTAAAAAATAAAATGTACAAAAACATGGTGAAAAAAAATGAAATAAAACGAGCGATGACAGCGAAAAAATATTTAAATGTGAATAATGGCGGAAAAAATGGCATATAAATTAACTCATTAGAAAAATGCCAACAAAGTTGTATAAATATAGAATTAAAAAAAAAACAGTGTACAAGAAGATGAACAAAAAAAATGGTGGCAAAGAAAAATAAATACACTTTGTGAGATATGAAAATTTATATAGAAACGCAGTTGGAATATTGTTCATAATTTTTTTTTGTTTTTTATTCTTTGAACTTTACAAAGAAAATATTTATTTTTCATCAGCTAAAATGGGTTAAAGTTGTAATGGAAGTGGCGTTGAAATTGTCCAAAAAAATCGGTTCATGTTGACGAGACAGTAACTCTGCAAATTCCAAAGTGGGACCAATAGTTCTTTAAGACGCAGTGCACATCCCGTTTAATAATAATAAAAATGTATCTATACCAAAAAAATTAAATAATGTTAAATAGTCTAGGCCAGCGTGGAGCAAGCTTAGTCAATTTTAGAAAACTCTGGAAGGCATAGATTTCGTTGTCCGCGACAAGTATGCACCAAAGTAAGTCTGCTATATATTCTGAAAGAAAAGCTAAAAATAAAAAAAGATTTGTTTAATTTTCTCAAAATTAAATTTTGTAAAAATTACTCATACGCCATGGGTACCAAAGATAGAAAAAAAAAATGCAACTTTCGGCTGCACTGAAGACATTTTACTATATATTCTTAAACAGGAATAAAAATAAAATACCTTTGGCTACCGAATGTATTTCTAAAACACTTCGTTTGAATATTTAAAAAATTAAATTGTAAAAATCACTCATACGCCACCACGTACGACAAGTATGTAACTATCTCCGTTTTTCTTTTCACTTAGAACGTTTGGGGTTCGTAAATTGCTTTCACTCAGACTGAAGGAAATAACAAGTGCCTTTACCTCAATAAGTATGGCAGCTATCGTGCGAAATATCAGAGGGACAGACACGGAAAAATCTATAAATATTTTTATGGCTTTCAGTACTTACTTTTGATTTTACATCAAATTTTTCAAGAGCTTCATAGACTCAACACTTTTAAGAGGAAACACATTAAATCAATACCGATGAAAGGTAGCCTTTGCTGCCAAATGTGTGAAGAATTAAACTCGGCATCGCATTTAAATGTCCTTCAAGACACAATCAGAAGACAAAACAATAAAACCAAACTAAACGTTGGATTTATTTCTCTAATGAAGTCTCGATGGCTCGATTAAAAATGCATCTGCTCGGCGCCACAAGCGAAGAAGTGGAAGACGAACGAAGATGAAATGAAGCGCATTTGCCAAGGCTCAAGTCTGCGCTGCAGCTTCTTCACTTTGAAGTTGAAGGCACCGAAGAACTTTGGTTGCTGAAATCTACTTACTTCTTGCCAAGGCGAACATTTATCACAAAGTCATGGAGAAAGTGAGCTGAGGCTAGGTTGGGGCACAAAAGATTCGAACGAGTGACATTGAAAAATTTATTGCACGCTTGCTGATGTTCAAATCCCTAGCAGTACACACACACACACACACACACACATCGTGCATTACATAGTGGATTCGGCCCGGAACACCCCTTTTTATGCAAAGGCAACATCATCAGTCAGCATGCGGCAGAAGCAGAGGCAGACGAGGCATTAAATCGTTGTGCGGGTTGAAATTTCACACCCTTCACTACACTTCACTACGGTACAGCTCACTCCACTGCAATTGCTGCCAACCGACAAACGACTACTGACAGTATAAAGTTTTTACTTCAATCGTACTTTTATCTGGTTCCTGTTGCCGGGGCTTAAGCGCCTTTTGCACAGAGTGTGAATGGCACCAGCTTCCAGTATCATCACAGAATTTCTTGCCATGTTTTTGTTTTATTTCTTGTTGTTCTTGTATTAATGCAATTACGAAATTTCAACAGAACTGAAGCACCCAGCTGCCCCCCATCTTTAACTCCAACTCTATTTCCAACTCCAATTCCTTTAGCAGCTCACACCTTGACTGACGAACGAGCATTTAAATTTTCGCTGTTGTTCTTGTAATTGGTGTACTCATTGTTGTTGTTGCTGTTTTTTTTTGGGAGGGAAATTAAATTTCATTGTTTTTGTTTTCAAATTCATTGAATTTTTTTTTCCTTCCCCTTACCATTCCTCACAATTATTTCCGCTGAAAGCTGAGACAGCAACATTTCACGCGATTTTCATGCTTCTCTTGGCTGCAGCAGCAATGAAATATCGCGTAACTCGCAGATCTTCTTGTTATTCTTCACAACATCCTGCCTATTTGTGTGTGTGTGTGCGTGGAATTTTGAAAGTCCTTTACTGTGTGTGTGTGTGTGCTTGTGTGCGTCTCAAGTGTTTTAATTGCGTTCGGATTACAAAACTAAAAACACATTAAAGTGCAATTTAAACGACCCTCCGTCTCCCATCAAAATGTGCTACTCTCCAATCTTTCTTTCGCTCTCTAGTGAGGCTGAGAAACTTGTGCCTTGTTCTCCTTCCGCTTGATTTGTTGATAATGAAATTAACTTAATTGTTTTTGCATAAAATTAATGTTGCGCGTAAATTGTGCAAAAGTTTGCATCGTGCGCTCATCCTTTTCGTATTTATGTTTGAGGTAATTTTTACTGGCAATTTCTGGTGGGTTGTAGTGAAACTAGGAAGTAGGCAGTGAGTAGTGGTGGGAAAAGGTGTTACCAGCAGCTTTGAATTTGGCGTATTTTAAATGCCCTTCTTTCGGCTGGTGCTTATTTTTTATGGATTAATCAATTAATTATGTTGGCAGCTCGCGTTCGGTCTTTCGCTCGCGAAATTGTCGGAATTACGCTGAAAAGTCTTTCAACCTGATTTATGGCCGCAACGTAGGCGAACAGAGGGAAATTGTTGAATAGACAAATTAGCATTTTATGAAGTAGAAAAATGTTTCAAAATACTACATAGTAGGAAAATTATTTTCGGTCAGGATGAAGCTTAAATACCCTGCCGACGGTAGCTACGAGTAGAATAACTTTTTCACCAAATTGTTCGATAAGTTTTTTTTTTAAATTCCGATAACTGTTTGGTAAATTTGAATGAAATCGATAAATTTTCACAAACATTTCGATATCTTCCAAAAAATTTTTAAAAACCGATTTCGATAACTTTTTTGTAAAATTTTCAATGATTTTTCAGATTTTTCTGATTAGTTTTTTGACAAACATTTCGATAAGTTGTTTTTTTGTAAATTTCCGATACATTTTCAATTCGATTAAAATCGATAAATTTTCGATATCTTCCCTGAAACTACAAAACCGATTTCGATAACTTTTTTGACAAATTTTTTTTGACTTTTCTGATTTTTCCAATAATTTTCTTGTTCTATTTTTCGATTTTTTTCGATAACTTTTTTTTTAATAAATATTACTTTGAACATTTTTTTGTTTCTACATTTTCTAGCTTTTTGATAACATTTTCGATAACTTTAGGTATGAATTTCTATATCGGTTTCGATAATACCGGTTTCAAATATTTTTCGATAACTGTTCGATAGCTTTTTTTTATAATTTTTATAACTTTTCGACGGATATTGTTAGACCCTTTTTCGATAACTTTTCAGATAACTATATGAGACAATTCGTCGCCACTCTAACCTATTTAAACGTCTTCCACAACTTCTTGATGTCCTTACGATACATTTTTCGATATTTTCCGATAACTTTTTAAAGCAATTTTCGATTTTTCAATAAATTTTTCAATGACTTTTTCAATTACTTTTTCGATAACTTTTTCGATAACTTTTCTATAACTTATATACAATTTTTCCATAACTTTTCTATGATTTATGGAAAACTCTTATATACATTTTTCTGGTCGATAAATTTTTCAACAATTCATCAATAATATTTCAGTAATTTCTTTAATAAGTTTTTGATAAATTTTCGATAACATTTGGAAAAGTTGTCGATACATTTTTTGACAATTTTTGTTCATTTATTCGATGATTGATTTCATAACCCCCTTTCCCTTTACCAGCTTGTTGCATTTCCTTTAAAAATAGAACTCCAAACATATTCATAAATGCAAAAATGCCTGCCAACATAAACAACAAGAAATAATGGGCTAAAAAATGAACGCATAAAAATTCATACGCAATGCAGAAAAAAAAACCAAAAAAAATGGCGCGCACATGAACGACCGACTGAAGGTTGTTAGAGGGAAGGCAATAATATTTTCATTTCATTTACACCTTATTGACAATTGACATGAAAATGTAATTTTTTGCTTGTTGTTCTTGCTCTGTTGTTGGTGTTGCTACTTTTATGTTTTTGTTGTGTTGTTAAAAATAAAGTAATAAAATGCAGGCGTAACAAGAAAAATAAGCATAAAAGCGCGAAAAAAAGAACCAAACATATGCCAACATGCACAGTACTGGAGTCATAAATTTTGCAGGTTGACATTTGTGAGTCACTTTGGCGGTTGATATTTTCGCTCGTTTCTCTTTGTTTGCTCCTGTTTGTCTTGTATTTTTTTGGAGTTTTTTTTTGAGTTTTTTTTTTGCTTTTGATATTTCACATTTTTCCGGTCATAAAACTCATTCTTGACGTATGTAGTTGCCGCCTTGTTCCTTCGCTCTCTATTTTTGTTTCCTTCTGTGCCCATTTACACTTTCTTGTTGGCTTCCTGTTGCTCCACATATTCTGAAAAGGACTTAATATTCTCTTTTGATATTTTAGTGTTTTTCCAATATATTGAACATTTCTTTGCGGTTTTTTTTTGTTGCTTCTTTAACATTCTCCAGTGAGTCCATAAATCCTTCTATAGTATTTTTTTTTTGCATTCCACATTGTTGTTTTTGTGACCTGAAGTCACTGTCATTCTGAAGCTCTTACCAGTGCTGCCAAATTGACTCAATACAGATTTTCTTCTTTATATTACCGATACACAATAAAAATAGCATCGCCCCAGAGAGTCCAAGTTTGAACTTAACTTAAGTTGATGTCAAGATTTGCAAAATTTATTTTTCCTCAAGTAAAAACAATAAATAAAATACTGAACAAAAATAAAACATGAAACATTTGAAATGCAACCAAAGAAGATTTATTTGAGTTTGTTGTTTTCGTCTGGGTGTCAAATGTTTTTAAGGGTCAACGAGCCAACCGAAAGTTTCGACTTCTCCTTATGGTTAAGTACTACAGGGTGGGTGGAAATTTCAAACAAATCTATTTCAAGAATATTGTTGACTACATATTTTGTTAAAATTAGAAATTATTTATAGTTAATTTTAGAACAGAAATAATTTTCCATTAAGCAAATTTAAAAAAAAAGTCCCTCCAGTCTAAAGTATTTTATTCAATTACGTACAAATTGAACAATAGACGCTGAATAGGGGGAAAACTGCGGCATCCTTTTTGTAAACATTTCGTTAAAAGTTGAAAGTCTCAAAGTCCAAATCCGTGGCCAAACAATGCGACCGCAGATAAGCAGCACCAGCCACAGCCACAGCCACTTCAAAGGAAACTCAACATTACGGCACACTACTCGAAAAAAGTCAAACGACAATGGAAACAAGCACCCGAAAAAAAATCTCCTAGTATTTGGTAGGGGGCTGGGAGCAAGAGACGTGCCCGTCTGCAGCAAATGCCAACCGCAACATGTACCCAGGCAGATAATGTTAAATACCACTCAGAAAAAGACAACAGCAACGGCGACGACGACAACAACAGCGAACACAGCTTACTACAAAGACAGTTAAAAGGACACAAAAGGACATGCAACATTCGTGTCCAACCATTTACAGACACATACAAACGGGCGGAGCGATTACAGACGAGAGAGTAAACAAGCGCATGGGAGGAAAAACTCCAGAACAACGCAACAGACAAACAAACGAACGAACGAATCCTCTATCGGAACTCAGGCCAAGAAAACAAAAAAAAAAAAAAGTAGAAGATAAAAGCTCTACAAAAAAACACCTAAAGAAAAATCGCCTAAAGAAAAACACCTCGAAAAATTGGAAAGCAAAAAATTTGCGGAAAATTCAAGCGAAATATTAAATAATTTACAACAACAACGAACGACAGCAATACAACATTTTGTTGTTGCCGCTGTCTGCCGGCCGCCTTGGCTTGCGGGAAATGCGGAAGGAAGGAAACTCAACTCGTCTTTTGCGCCAGACATATTCAAAAAGCGAAGGCTGCTGCAAAGAAAAAAAAACGTTCGTGTGCACTGCGGTGCAAAAAATCAATAAAACGTGTTGGCGTTGGTGGAGAGCAGCCACGCAGCCACTTTTACTTTTCATCTGTCGTCGCACAATGTGGCAACTCTGAAGATGTCTGCCGTATTTGGTAGTCTCAAATCTGTTCTGTGGTGTGTGTGTGTGTGTGTGCAGGTCGCATGTGTTGTACAAGTGCGTCGTCGTCTGTGGCATTTAAGTTCTTGAAGTTTTGTGGCTCTGAATGTGTCGAGCCACGCCCCGTTCTCTGACGAGACTTTTGAGGGTTTTTTGACGCAATTTTTGTTTGGGAAATTTCACTGGCCAATTTTTTTTTTTTTGGAAACAAATATCAAGTGAAAGAACAGAACAAAAAAAGATATTGTCTGACAGGGTTAAATCCTCACTGCAATTGTGCTGGTAAATGCACTCGACTAGAAGAATTTCCATTTTATTATTTGGTTTTTTTCGAGAGAAAAGATGAAAGCTGTTAAGCGTTATCTTCTTCATCCGAATGCAATATGAAAAGGAAAGGTACTCACAAATACAAGTTTCGAATATGAAATACCTAATTTATTGCAATTCAATTTTTGATAAGGAAAAGAGCAAGTCTGGAATTAAGCTTGACAATTCCAGTCAAGCTTGCCAGAAAATACAAAAACAAAACAGCTGTACACTCTGCCAGACTGAGTTTTTATGCTTAGTTGTTGTACTCCCCTTCCAAAATTAATTTTTTGGAAAACGAGCTAAAGCCCATAATTAATACATAAATTATGAAAAGCTCAATAAAAATCTGAATTTTTTACTAAATAAAGGTATTTAGTAAAGCAAAAGTCATATCAGCTTTCAAATAATTTTGTGCCTGCCATCAAAATATGATATCCAAAAAATGTTACTTTCCTATTAAACACAGTTTTTAAAGTCAATTTAAAGCTTCATGTTAAATTTATATTTACTTTGCATATATCTTTCCCTTACAGTATATGCATGTCTCTATTTCTGTCAATGCTTCTTCTTTCTCTCAGCCATGTCACCGGCACTGCCACTCGGATATCGTTCTGTAAATGCATATGCAAATACCAATTTTGTTTATTCTGGTTTTGATATCTGACGATGTGTGTGTGTATGTGTGTGTGTGCCTGAGTATGTGTTTGTATGTTTTCATGTGTTTTTGACATTTGTTTGTATTTCATTAATATTTTAGAGGTGGAACGGTTTGCTATCATAACATAAATATTAACATTCATGAATTGAAACTGTATCGCCTTGAGCTGATTTTTGTGAAACCGCCAAATAAACACGAGTGAAAATTCGCAGACACAAATAGGCCAAAAAAAAACATATACAAGAAAACCCCAAAAAAAAAGAAAATGTATGGCAAGAGAGGAATTTATTTCTGGAAGTTGTTGCACTTGTTTTGGGTTGATTGTGTCTTCTGGTAGAGACAGTGTTGATGTGGAATATATGAATGCTTTAAATAGAAAATATATATAAAGACAAAAGTTTATTTCGCATAAACCAATTTAGTTTTAATTTATTTTAATTAAATTTTCAATTTACTAAATAATTTTTCTCTCTTTTCTCATTTTAGGTAAGTTCCTGCCACTATACTTCCACTCTCTGTCAACCTCAACTAACATTCGCTGTCATTTGCTTCATTATCATTCACCGTAACTACTTATACTACTTAAAACGTATTGAGTGTTGTGTACAATTTGTTTCACTTAATTTTCGTTTTTTTTTCTTTGTAAATTTTCAAACTTATAAATTTGACAAACATTTCGTTTTTTTTTTAAAGTAAATTTTTGATTTCTAAAAATTTTTTAATCATCATTACACGAAAACTTTGTCGCCTAGACTTTGCCAAAAACAACTAACTATAACGTAAAGTAAAACATAATTTTTAATTAAGAATTTAAATTGCATTTGAAGCCAGTTGCAGGCACTTTTCTTCACGTCTCCTGCTTCCCTTTCACTGTACTAATGCCACAAAACTTCCTTCCTTCCTGTTAATTGGCTGTACTTTCTTCTACTTTTTCGTCGTCCTCTCAGCTGTGTTGAGTGAAAAATTAATTGCATTAGAAAAGTTCTACGCACACATTTTGTTTGAGTTTCAAGTAGAAGCATTTGGACGAGAAACTTCACTTCCTACTTTCCACCAACAATGACATTGAGTGAGAAAATGAAAGAGATGATGATGATGACGAAGACGAAGAAACATGAAAATGGTCCTTTTGGTAACGGCTGGTGGCGGCAGGCTGCTAAGGCAATTTCGCTGACATTGAAGAATTATTTCCATTGGGACAATATTGGCTGACAAAATTTTATTTGTAAATATTATGATTGTGAGTAAAGGAGTTGAGGATATTGATTTGTGAGGTTGAAAAATAGCGAGAAATGTTCAAGATTAAAGGGAATTTTTGGCCTAGACAATACTTTACTTAACTATTATACTATTCTGATTGAGAAGCATTTGCTAGTACCACTCAACAACTTCACTTTATATGGCCAGTATACGTTTTAGTTTACATATTAGATATACTGGGTGTAACAGTCGATAAGGTCCAAAATGTAACAATCAATCGGTGATCCAAAAATATATAAAAAATGTTTATTGCATTTATGGCCTAAAATGTTTGTTTATTGAGCTACATTTTTATTATCAGGTTTCCGTGAATAACTTCTAAGCCATGTGCGATAGAGATAGGGGCTCATTAAAAAGGTAATAAAATTTCCTTTTCAACAGTGTATAACTTCAATTTACATTCGTTCTATTCACAGACACAATTGTGTTTCAAATGTGAATTTTATGTTTGATTTAAATACATTTTTCTCGATTGTTACACCCTGTACTTTGGAATATATTTCAAGTAGTATCATTCTAAAATTTAAAACTAAAAGTTTTCCATTGCCATTTTCATTTCTCTTGAACTAATATTAAATGGCAAAAACTACCCTTTAGTAAGATTCCTTACGACAAATACGTTTCCTATTGCAACATCAAAAAAAAGCATTACCCTCTCACTAATACCAAAGAAAAAATTCCTCGTAAAAATACCCCGAAAACAAGCACACTTTGTTTAGTGAATTGGAAACTTTTTGTTGTTGTCTCTCCCCCATTCAAAAAAATAAAATAAAAAAAAGCCCCATGAATGCAAAACTAGACAATTTTACTTCAAATGATGTTATTTTGCTTTTGCAGCGAAAAAAAGGATACACTTACGAAAATACACCAAATGAAAGCACATGCATATGGAATGTATATACGAAGTGGCGGCATCTATGTAAAGTGGAGCACAATTTGGTTTTTTTTTTATTTCGTTGCCCCACACAACATTATTTTTGCTTTGAAAATATTCATTTGAGAGCCAAAATAGAGACATTTCCAATTCGAATTTTCCTACAATTGCGCACACAAATTTGTGTGCTAAGGTTTTTTAGAAATACTTTCCTTTATACAGCAATTGAGTGCAATAGTTTGATATTTCCTTTAAATGTGTGGGTCTTTAAGAGAAAAGTAATTTTCTTATTTATTTTTATATTTTTATCAAAAGGGCAATGCATTGAGTTTAAATTTAACATAATTTGAAGCAGTTTAGCACCACAGAAAAAGAAAGAAGCTTATTGACCCTTTCGAAGAGCGACAAAATTCAGCTTTTACCACAATTCTTCCTTTAAAATATTTCATTCCAATTTAATATTTCTCCATTGGAACCTAGGGAAAAAGTGCTGCTTACATAACCGTTGTCAACATAACCTAAAATATCCACGTCGCCGTTTGCGGGCAGTCAAACCGAACACCACTTCAGTACACATCCGTGTGGCGATACCGGCGACGTCTCCTTACCGCGTCATCAAACTAATTTGCATATTTATGCAATCGGTGTACTTCTTTTTTTCCGGTGTGTACACTCTACGTCGTGCCAACAACACACCCTTTCGCTTGTCACTTGTCACGCCCCAACGGATGCGGAATGTCAACATTAAAGTTGGCGGCTCTGGACACGGACATGTCAGTGTTTTTGGTGGAGGTGGCGGCACTGTGCGCTCTTCTCACGTGCCCTCCTCCGTTGTCTGCTGGGGCACCACGTGCCTTGTTTGCTTACATGCTTGCGTAAAGGTGACATCTGACAGTGTCAAATGTAGTGATTTATATTATGACACACGCCATGTTGCGAGACGCCACTCGGCCACCCACGTTTTAGTGAAATTTAAATGTATGTAATATATTTAAAATTAAGTTATTACCATAATAAGGGCTTAAGTCTGCTCACACAACAAGTTGCCGTAGTAATACGACGAAACTTCAAAGTTGACAATTGTTTAGTCTTCAGTGGCATGTCAGTTGCGTGTTTACAGTTTTTTCTCCCCATTTTTTTTTTGTAGCCTTTTCCGAGTAGCCTAATACCAATTTTCTTTAATGGAATTATACAAACAAAATTTTAATCCCTCCACAACAATCACATGTTCGTCCAAAACTTGTCTGGGCGTTTCACTAAGGGTTGTTGGTGTTTTTGCTGTTTTTGTTATTCGCCGCCTTGTGTGGCGTGCCTTTGGCCCAAGCTTCAAAGCAAATAACTTCGACAATGTTCCGCCATCTCTTCCCTCTCCCACAACTCTCTAATTCCGTTGAATTCCGTTTTTAAAGCATGGGGTGGAGTGGGCTCGAAAAAAAAGGCTTCCGCTTTGGCTTTAATCAGTTTTAAAAATCTTGTAAATTAGCTTATCTTTATGGTTGCCACTTTATCGCCGAACAGTGCCTAGGCCAGCTTTTCTCTCTCTCTCTCCTTTGTGCGTCTTTTGTGCTGATGCGTTTGGCCTTTGATGAAAGGGTGAAATTGTTTGCGTTTGTGCATTGTGAAAGTGAAAGTTTTACGCTTGTTGTTGATGCTGGGATAAAGGATAACGAAGTCCTTGAACTGGTATTGTTTCGAAACTATTTTAGAAATTTTCTAAATTATATTTTTCATTGAAGGGACTTTGGAGTTGCTTTTCCCAAATATTGTTGTTTGTTCTATTGTTTTCTGAGGTTTAATCCTCCATCGTTAATTTAACCAAATAATAAAGTTTTTTTTGCATATAAATTCATTGACTTTCATTGATAGTCTTTTGGATTTCCTTTGTATTTTGGCAATTTTCTGTGTATAATATAGATTTTGTGTATCATCCTTTGGCATATATACCCAACACACTAGATTCTAAAAGGTATATTGTTTTTGCCACACCGTTTGTAACGACCATAGGGAGGCGTGGCCGGTATCGAAAACAATAAGGATTTTATTTTACTCCGTTACACAGGGAGCCTTGTGAAAATCCCTATTATATATTCTTGATCAGCATCACCTCTTGAGTCGAATTAGTATTGTAAGTTGTCTGATAACTGCCGTAGTTATTGAGCTATTGGCTCCAATTTTTGCTTATGTTTGGTTGGGATTAAAAATGGGCAACATCGCATAAGAACCACGCCTACCTCCATTACAAAATGGTCGCTAAATTTCTTTAATTTCGTTTATGTTTAGAAGAAGTGGATAAACAATTTGGATGCCGTTTTTTGTATTTGATTCGAAATGATGCCGGGAACGGAATGGAAACCGAACTGGAACGAAATGGAAATGGACCAGAACAAAATTATGAAATGGATCTATAATGAAGAATAAATGGATTTATCGAAAAATTATCGAAAGATATCAAAAAACTATCGTTAAATGATCGATAAACTATCGAAAAATTATTTTTAAAAAGTACCTGCTCTAGGTATAATATCAACCGAAGTGATCTTCCCCATGAACTCACATGAAAAATACAAGTGAATTGCCACATTTGGGGATTTTTATCTCTAAAAAAAACATTACTCAATTTTACTACTTAGGCTAGAAAAGGATGATGAAAAAGAATCCTTTACAAATTGTATCCACAGCGTATCTGCCAGATAAAGTATAAATATTTTATAGTATTTATATTACGAACTTAAGCTGATTGAAAGCAGTATTGTACTAAGGAAAACCAAAGTAAAATTTTAAGAATTTCATTCACTTTAATGCGAACATTGTATCCCAACAGCCCTCACCCCTTTTGGGGAAGACTTCATCGAAGTGGCAACATTGTTGCGTTTACAAATATGTCAGGTTTCATTTTTTATTTTTTTTTTGTTCCGAGGGAAATCCGCTAGTAAAATTGCAATAGCATTCTTTATGCAGCACACAAGCAAGGGAGCAAGGTGCTACTACCGCACACAATTCCTATTATTTGCTAGCATATCAGCGAAAATGTTTTGTGGATGTCAACGTAAAATTTTTCTACGTCAAGAAAAAAGAAATATGAAAGGAATTTCCAGGCGAATTTACTGTGTTTATGTGGCAAAACTGTCTGTGTGTATGTGCTGGTGTTGCTGCTACAATACAATTATTGGCGGTTATGATGAGGAAAGTTCCACAGAATAGTTGAAGCAGAATAATTGTGGTATTCGCTGTACGAGCGATGAAAGTATTTGAAGTGTAAATGAAATGAAATTGAATGGAATGGAATGAAAGGAAACAAAATGAAATGAAATGAAAATTGATACCGAATAGTAAAGGAAAGAAAAGCAACCGAACTTAACTTATTAAATCATTTCATCACTTTAGACAGTCAAATGTAATCTTACTCAATGAAATTAAATTCAGATTAAAGGATGAAGATGTATGTGTGTGGGAAAAAAAAAAGACTCAAAGGAAAGTTCATTGTTTGGTGGAAATGTATCATCATTATGCCAGGCAACAGCAGCAATTGTTGCCACACAGAAGTAGTAAAGAAGAAAACCTAAAAACCATTCGCCCCCTCTCGTATCTCGTTTGCGCGTTGCTGTCCTGCACGTACGCATCATGCCATTGCATTCAACTTGTTACGAAAACTTTTCTGACAGACATCACAAAAGATAACGCTACGCTTCGATCATGTTTTTGTCGTCGTTGTTCTTCTGCGTGTTTGTTGCCGTAGTCTGACATGATTATAAGTTCGCCCTGAACTCAAACGAAACTAATTTTATACTTTGCAGAATAGACAATATGTATGGGTGGTGTACTTGCGAGGAAATGCGAAAAAGAATTCCACAACAGTTGCAAACGGAAAATACAAACGAACAAAGCGACGCTGCAGATCAAACGAGAATTTAATTTGCAACAGGAAAAAAAAAACAAAGAAAAAAAATTAGAAGATACGATATGTACGTTCAGTGAGACACAGTGGGACTAAAACCAAGCAAAACAAATTAAATTTCGCTTTGAGCAAGGCTTCCATAAAGGTCACTGAAATTGACCCCAAAGTCAATGGTAAAATGTTCTTTCTCCCAACTTTTCTCCAAATAATGAAAATTGTCAAATTCAGAATTTCTCCACTGTGAAATACTCTTTTTGCCCTCCACATAACATTACTTACGAGCATTTTAACATTTTATCAATTTCTTGTTTCACTGACGCGCGCGGTGCTTAAAAACTTTTTGTTTTCCCACTCCCTTCCCCTCCGCTCAAAGAAATTGTACATTTTTCTTCCTTTACAACTTTGTCGTTTGGCTGTTGCATAATTTTAGGAGTATCCGCGTTACGGCACCCCTTGATTCTTTCATGGTTTCACATACACATACCATTTTTTTCCCTTCGGTTCAAGTGCCACACCAAAACAAAAAAATACGCTAGACTTTGTGCACTTTCTTTGTTGTTGTTCTTTTCTTTCTTTTTTTTTTGTTTTTTTTTTATCGCGAGGTTGTGAAAGTTAAAATGGTAAATATGTTGAAAAATGTTAGTATAATTTTAGGGGCATGCCAAATGTGTGCTTGCTGGCGCTGTACCCACGACAAAAGAAGGAACTTTTTTGTCATAACTTTTAATAAATAAATTTATTGTCTTTGATGTCTCTCGCAGCACAAAAACGAAACGTTGGGGAAACATGAAAATAAGAAACAGCGCACAATGCGCAATAAAATACATTTCTTTTAGTATACAAGTTAAGAGCAGTGTTTTTACTACTAATAGCATGAATGGTTGAGGGGGCGAAGACTGCTCGTTTGTTTCTTTGTGGGTGTTGTGTGATACTTAAGTTGAGTACAAAATATGTGAAATTATAAAAGTTTTGCATATTTCTGTTCGGGGGTATGTCCTTAAAATGTCTTTCGCTGTCATTTGGGGTTTTGGGTAACACACACACATGCATATAGGAAAAAAATTATAAATTTCTCCCTATGACATTGCCATTTACCCCTCTGCACACAAACACATTCACTCACTTAGGCACTCTCGTATACAAACATTAGCAAACCGCAAATGTGATCGAAAGCTCTTGGCCCCAGAAAATACCTTCACACTAAAAGCCTTTCTCGTCCTATTAATTTGAAATTTTTGCACCAACAACAAGCGCACTAAATTCATTTGCGTTAATTTTCGGCCCGTTCGAATGTCCTTTCATGTTCTCATTTTGCATATCCTGGTATCATAAAATTCCATATCCTTCGAATGATGTTGCTGCTGTTGCTGCTTCATCATGAAAATAACATGAAATTTGCATATGTGTGGTTTCGTACACACACTCATACACATACTCATACTTGTACTCATACATGCAGCACACGTTCATATCCATTAAAACAGAAATATCCGGGCATATCCTTTTTCGGGCACTCGGTATATGACCATTGCTTACTCTTACTCGCAACACCCCCTCAGAAAACATTTTGTTGATGGTTGCTGCTGTCGATGTTCTTCTTGTTGTTGCTTTTTTTTGTACATCTTGTTGTTGTTTCTGTTGTTGTTGTAAAATCATTTGTCAAATGGCATTGCTTGTTAAACTTCAATAAAAAAGACCACATTGTGACGAACTCAACTGACATATAAAATAGCATCAACCCCACCGCAACACGTCGCAGCCAGTTGTGGCCCGGTTGTGGGTGTGTTTGGGGTGGGAGTGAGACTGAAGGCGTTGTGTGTGTGCTATGTTCTTTAATGGCTTGGTTTGGTTGAAAAGTGAGTAGCTGGGCGCTTGTTGATTACATCAGGTGTGAATTTACCGTGTTTGGGTTCTTATTTTATTTTTACAACATTTTCTATTTAATTTTTTGTGATTTCTACTTGTGTTGTGCTGCATACGTGTGTGTGTGTTTGTATGTGGAAGTATGTTGGTTTAATGGCTTTTCCTTTTCGTTGAATGCTGCTTTCAACAGTTGGGTAATGGCTTTTAGTAGTTTCTATTAAAATACAATTTCCTTCTACTTGAATTTAATAGAATCCAAAGCGACTTTAAATTGTAAATTAATGACGGCACAAAAAAATTGCAGGTGCACTTAACATTTTAAGGGATAAGGATATGTGGTTACAAAAAGTAATTCATTGTTTCTTAATTTATAAAAAAAAGGGGAAGAAATACACTGACATATTCCCTTTGCAAAAATTCGGCGAATTTAGAAAATTTTTCACAGCACAACTCAATATTTAAGTTAGTTTAGCAAGTCGTGGCAATGACAAGTCTACCACCTCCTATTTAGGTTATAACCAGCGAACAGATTTTGTTGACTAACAAAAATGGTTGCATACTTTTAGGGACGAAATAAATAAAATGTAAAAATGTACCTACAGTCGACAGTTTAGTGTTCCTGTCTGCCATTATGCACCATATGTGCACGATAACGTAGGAGTTCTTAAACAATTGACCTAAAATTTTGACACTTTCTATTTTTTTGTCTCTAAATAATGCAACAAATTTTTTAAGTCAAACAAAACCGTTACCTTGTTTAGGTCACTGTCACTTTTTCCCCCTTTATTTTGAATCATAAAAATCATATGGAAATCATTGGGGATATTTACCTGCTGTTGATCGAATGTTTTGATTAGGGCTGAGTGATTTATCAACGATCAATATTCAATCTATTGGGCGCCTTGTTTGGTGTATCGGTGCTAATCGGTTAGTGCCTGAGTGGCAGAATACGATCCTCTCAGATAAATGCACACGATTTGCCTATGATTTTTTTTTGATTTCATATAATTTCGGCTCATTCCGGTAATTGTGGGAAATTAACTTAAGAATTCCCCATCATTTCTAGTCTCAGTCTTCACGACTATAAAACACTGCCTGATTAACCTTATCTAACTAATTTCCGAGTAAATAAATTAGAAATAATTTTAAAATAAATAATTTCTCTTAAATTTTTACTTTAAATTGTATAAATTCCCTATTTTTTTCCACTTTTAAAACTCGCAATTCAAAATTCCGTTCGCACCTCTTCTCCTTTGTCAGACCCTCACGGGCACCTCGGTAAATTCCAATGCAGACATAATAAACTACGTTTCCGCTGCCATAAATTGCTTTTCACGTACAATTCTTCTATCAAGAAACACATTCATGCAGAAGCACACGCACACGCCTACATGCAAAAAAGGCTAACTGGCGCTCTATAGTCTTCTGAGTGTTTCCTGCTCGACACATTGTAGCAATTAAAATAAATTATGATGTGAATATTTTCGAAAATTAAGAGATTGTTTTTGCGCACGTGAACTAGTTATATTGGCAACTGACTGCCCGAAGGAGTCTGCAACCTCATCATCCCCGCACATCCCATACACATTCTATCAACAGAAGAAGAGGAAAACGAAAGCAAGGCAGATAAAACGATAAGTGAAATCAACTTTCGAGTTAACCTTCCGGCGTACATGTTTCAATATTCGCAATGTATACAGAAGGTAACATTAAACAGGAAGGAAACGTCTGATGACTGCTCGCTCGTGAAGCTCATCATCATCAGCAGCGTTAGCAGGCAGCAGGGGACACCTGATTCAACTCAACTCAACACACTCCGGCCACTTTTTTTTTTTGCCAAAAGGATAATATGGAAAATCCTTTTTGTCTATTTTTTTTCTACTTGTTTCAGTTCCGTTTTTACTTTTTTTGTTTTTTTTGTTTTTGCATTAGCAGCAAACATAAGCACAGGCCAGGCCACAATCAGAGATTCAGGTCATGTGCATGTGAACTCAATTAAGGAGCACATAACTTACAAACCGGATTACAATCATCAACAACAACAACAACGACAACAAATACAACAACAGCAAATACCCTTTCTGCGAGAATCGTTGGGTTTCTCTCTCGCAATTGGTATGCAAACGTGTTTTTGGTCCGGAGCCCCTCCGTATGTGTGTGTGTGTGTTCCGTGCTGTGTGTGGCTCGAAGAAAAACGTACAATCCCAACGTTTAAATAGACTTCTTCATTCTATTTGGGGTTTTTCGGCCTTGCATCGTTCATAAGATCTAATAAAATAAATAAAAATACCACAATTTTGAAAAATATGTGCCCCACCGCACATTTTGGCCATTTAAAACGCCATACGTTACGTTGCGTTAACCTTACGGGGCCAAAACAATTTGCAACCATAAATTCCTTTGCTGGGCCGGTTTTCTTTCGGTCAGCCCCAGCGGATATGAGCATTTTCACTTGAATAATTAATTTGAGGAGAAGAAGGCACCGGGATGGTTGCTCTCTTCCGAGAAGGACAACGCACTACCTTCCAGCCCCATTTGTGTATGTATTTGGGTACTGAATGAGTTTCGTGCGGTTTCTTTTGGGTCTTGGGTATAGGAAAATTTTGGCGCATGCAAGTGGATTTTGGGTGGTTGGAGTTGTTCGGTAGTTCTTATCGTATTTAAAATGGTACTTAAATTTGTTTGGAAAATTGATTTGAATTTCAGCTGCAGTGAAATTTTAGATTTGGAAACAGCTTAGAAGTAAAATTAAATTCGTTTTATTTGAGGAATGCATTGATTACTTTTACATTTTCTATGCTTTCAACACCGAAAGGGAGATAAGAGAGAGAAAACACATTTTTTTGGAAATGCTTTAAAAAGCTTCAACAAAATGAGGGCTTTTACGGAACATTTTCCAATTGCTTGACTTGAAATGACATCACAGATCTGGTGTTCGAACCTCGAACTTATGATCATTTGATGTGTGGAGAGTCATACTCCTCCGACCGCCCACAAGAGACTGGGATACAACCTAAGCGATCGCAGTGCAAACAGTGGAGCTCTTCTTCAAAGCAATATACTCAAATTAAATAAAATCCTAATTGTTTTTAGACTGCAGAGCAGCTCTACGCGACTTCTCCGATCGCCGCAAGTGGTGTTTTGTGCAAGGGTCTATTTGAACAGGCAAGCAAAGGCTTACATATGACACGATAAAAGAGCGATGAAGTAAAACAAGCAGTCAATTTCATCGAAGAAAAAACCAATGAAATGTAAATGTACTTATTATAATTCATCGCCTTTTTATTCTGAACGTGTCATATGATCAATCGAATAGCTGACCTGTATATCGATGCCTTAAAGCACAATCATCCTATGTCCATTTAAATGAGTTTTTGGCATTTTTGGATTCCTGAGAAGAAGCTGCATCAATTAGAAAAAATAGGAAATAAAAACCCATTTCCATACAAAACATACCAATTTGAAAACTTGTTTTTCATTTTCTAGAGTTTTGAAAAAATGGACATTGTATTGTTGTGCTTTAAGGTATTGATATGCATTATATCGAGATCAATCTACTTTGTGGTTTCACCAAATAGAATTGCTCGTAGAATTGGTATTCAACAGACCAATCCATATCCAAAGTTATAATGGTTATTGTCATCTACGGGAAATTACTTAAACTAAACAACGACCACTATTGAGGCCCAACCTCGAGTTGGGTGCAGCTAATGTAAAAAATTATATTAATACACCCGTTTCTATCCTTGATGCCATAACAACGCAATCTGGCTATTTCGCCTAGGGCTTAAGTCACGAAAGCGATTCGAATCGGTTATGCATTATGACCACTTTTACAACAGTTAAATTGTCCCTTTAAATGGTGCACCCAATAATTTACTTTTATATACGAATTCTAGTCTTTTGTGATGCTCTATTTTTATTACTAAACTAACAAATTTGCACGAGCTAGCTGAAGTCACTGTGGGTACTTTCATGATTTGACACAAATTATTGACACTTAGAACAATATCCAAATGGTTTATTTGCGCTGTAAGTAAATAGGTTAGACATACAATGGTCCATTCGTGTCCCAAATTATGACAGCAATTGCCATCTCCCCGAAATAACCCAACATAAAGACCACTTCTCGACTTTAATAAGTTTAGTCATGTAAAATTTAAGTAAATTATTGTTGGTGATTTGGCTGTCCCCTACCCATTAAATTATGATCGATAAGTAAATTTACTAAAGTTTCGCTTTGGGCGATGAAGTGTGTTTGTGTATTTAAAGCATTTGAATGCAATAACAAATTGATACTAAATTGTTGTTGTTTTAGTCCACTTAATGCGGTACTTAATAAGAGCCTGAAGGTAAACGTTCTTGTAAAATTTGTCAGGGGTCACAGGGTACAATTTAAATGAGTTTGTACGAAAAACTTTAATTTCGTTTAAGCTTTTAATGTATTTAGAAGTATTTGTAACTTGTCATGTAATTCAAATGAACTTGAAAGTTTTCTTTTACCAATTCCATTCACTCCTTCCACCGTTCGGTTGGTCTGGTCATTCTAATGCCGCTCCATGAGCGCCAATTTAACTTTTAATGAAGACGAAAAGAGTGGAAAAACTTTCGATTGAAAGTTGAAACATACAACAAAAATACAGCCAAAAACAATAAAAAAAAAAGAGAGGAAAACTTTTTACAAACAATTTTTTCCAATAGGAATTCTCTTCTTCTTCTTTTTTTTTCTTTATTTTTATTTATGTTACCAAATAGTTTCTTTGACTTTGGTATATCGAACAGACGACGTGCATGAAAAGGTTGTAAGGATATTGTACACTGTACACTCTATATAAGGTAGACGATATCCTTGTCCGGAAAAGCGGAAAAACTGCTGAAAAGGAAATGGAAAAAACACGTGCGCACGTGTATGGCTATGCAATAAGTTTGCAATTTCCGGGTTTTTACATTGAAACTGTTGAAAAGCTTTAGCTTTTAGCTTTTACCCTTTTTTTTTTAAATTAAATGGCATGTGCACATAAAGTGATGGAATTTGTAAATGTTTGAAAAGGCCATGAGTGGAGCTAAATTCAAAAATTTCTCAAATACATTTGGAATGTGAAAATAATGCTGTTTGACCAATTATTCAATTCTAAGTCAAACCAATTTTCACAGAAATAAAGGACATTCTCCCATTCACCCCCCCTCTTCCCATGCACTTGTGTTAATCCGCTTAAAACCACCAACGTCAATGCCAGCATAAAATAAACAACTGCAAACAAAAAAAAAGAGAGTAAAACAACACTTAAGCCACGCGATAAGCATTTAAATAAATTAAACCCTTTTTTTTCGCAAAACAAAAACGCAGAGTTGCCAACCAACGACACCCGTCGCTTTCAGTGCTGCCTCCATTCAACCACTGGCAAACAGCATGGAACAAAACAAATAATAAAAATGAAAATCGCATAAAGATTTGTCGCCGCTGATAACGTGCAAAAAAAAAACACCCGCCAACAAAAACAACAACAACAACCACAACAATCAACAACAAACAGCAGAAAAAACCGCGTCGCCTTTCGTTGAAATATTTCAAAACCAGACTAAAAACGCCATTTTGACTCGCTCGCACTTGTGACATTTGTTTGCTGCACGCTGTGTGTATATATGTGTGAATGTGTGTGTTTGTGTGTGTATTTATGAAGGAAGGGCCCTGAATGCCACAAAATATGCAATATTTTTGCAAAGAATCGACGCTAATCCTATCGCTTTTTAAGCCCCCGTCAACCATCGTCGTCGCCAATGTCGTCGTTATTGTTGATGGTGGCGGCGACCATTGAAATGACGCCGCCAACGATCGCGATAAACACAAAGGCACACTTGAATTGGCAACACTGGCTTTAAAATACATTTTCCCAATAGGTGGCAGACCCATTTTGCACTCGCTCATAACCGTAAAACGAATGTCTGTGCAAATTCTTTTCTAAGCCCACCAAAAAAAATCGCTATACACTTTTTCAAGACCGGAACCGGCAAAGCGGTAACATAAACTTTATTAAATGCCAACATTAAAGAAATTGTTATTTTAGGGCAAATTGAAATGCTTTTTGGGGCAAAACAATTTATGTATACGCGTTCACAAACAAATTGTAACACTGCCAAGGGTTTTCAATATAAAAAATTGCATTAAATGCAAAAAACGTGGAATTTTGCACATTGCCTTTTTGCGTAAATAGAAAAAATTTTAAATTCGCCAATTTGCCATGAAAAAGCTTCTTTAATTTGCGAGTCTCGCCGTTTGCATACCTACAGTTTAATAGCCTACGCAACTCATCATCATCATCATTACCATTAATCCGTTAATCCCACGTGGGGCATAGGGTGGCAACATATTCCTTCCCCATCTTCTATCTGCCGCTAGTTGTTTTAGCTGCAGCCAGGTTTTATCTTGGGACTTCGCTTCCGACAGCGTCGTTGACCTCATTGTTGTCTGCTGTCTACAAACTTTACTGCGGGTTCCACAGTACTGCGGTTCGAGCGTTTGTTTGACAATTGTTCGGTTTCGGGAGTATATGGTTTTTTTGGTCAGTTTTGTTCAACAGCTCCTAGTTCGATATAGTACGCGGTCAACGGATTCTTAAAATATAGCGTCGAAACTGGTTAACATACGTCTGCAGCTTCCTTCTATTGGTTGAGGTTACTTTGCATGTTTCGCATGCGCATAACAGCATTGACTTCACATTTGATTTGAAAAATCACAGCTTGAAACGCAAGGATAACAGATTTGAGTTCCACACTGATGAGAGCATTCCAAAAGCACTTCGAGCTTTATTTATTGTGCTAGCGACGTCCAGGTCAGTGCAGCCATTGAAAGGTAGTTCCAGGTAGTTGAACTGTTTGACCTCCTCAAAGACCGTTTGTCTCTCAGAGGTACGATGCGGTATATATCCTGCATACATTATTTTATTGATCGTAAGGCCAGCCGGTTCAGCATTCTCCTGGAGTGATTGGCCTATCGAATTTAGCCCACTGATAGTATTGGACAGGAAGCTAACTTCACTTCATAACCAAGTGGCCCTGCGATCAAAAGGCAGCCACCGGATACAATGGGGAAAAGGTTAGGATATTCAACCCAGCCTAACTCCTTTACTGTCCATTATGCTGAACGCAGCATCATGCGTTGTTGTAGGATTCCTTTATAATTTCAGCAATCTTTGGAGGTCGATGCACCAGCGAATATGACTTGCCCGTATTAATTGCACCAATAGACCCAACCTAAGCCTGTCCAATATTGCAAAACTAACCCCAAAAAAACTAATATTTTCGGCAGCAGAATCCAATTTTTCGAGCTACGACAACCAAATCAATTTTCACATTTTCAAAAACAATTTAAATTTCTATTTGGCCATAAATTTGTCGGCAAATAAATCAACTAAAGTGCAAAAATCAACACAAAACTGCCACCTCTTCATGTAGTGAAATTGGTTGCGAGAGGGTTACGTACGATAAAGACAACATTTGGACATTTTGTATAAACAAAATGGTTCACACAAATTGTTGAAACGTGATAGTAAATTTGAATATGTGTGAATGATTGATTACTTCCGAAAACACACACTCGCCCAACACAAAGCAACACTTGCCTATAGAGGATTCTGTTGTTTTTTAATCATTTTAATTTTATTTGCCTATCGTACCATCCGCCAGGCTTAGTGTTTTGTGAAACTGATTGAAAATCGTTGTATGTATGAGTGCGCCTGAAAAGTGTGCTTTATTTTGTTGCTAAATACTAGGGGCTATGTAGCCTTTATTTTTGTGTCCTTTCCCTCATATTCATTTTTAGTATATTTTTTTAAAAGCAAATTTTAAAATGTATAAAAAAACACCCCACACTGCCATCGATCTGGAAGAGTAAACAAAATTTAATTGCAATATTTAAAAAGGAATAAAAATTGTCGCAACTAATTGTTTTCAACATAAATAACTTCCGTCGCCGTCATGTTTCTAGGTCACAGTCTCAGCCGCCACAGCTTCTCGCACTCTCGCGCCGAACACTCTATAAATTGTCAACTGCATGCAGTTCCCAATGTGTCTGGCTGACTGACGTTCCAGCCCGCTTGTCGTGTCTAACACTGTGCCTTCCTGCCGTGCCTGTCGTCTGCTTTGGCAATTTATCTTTTTCTATTTTTAAGCACTGCCGCACAAAACTATTTTGCAGCATGCAACTCTCTACGAAATCCACTGCATGTCACACAGCACTGTCTCGCAGACTTGGGGCTTTGGGCCTGACAAGTGGGTGGGTGGGTGGTTTGTGTGCCGCCCTCACACCCCTTAAGCGCACAGTAGCACAATCAGTTGTGGCGTCTTGCACGTTGGATATTGTCTCCTGGCTCCTGCCTCTTCGCTCCAATTTGGCAAGTTCGTTGTACTTCGTTGTACATAAATGTTGGATGAACTTTTGTTCTGTGGCGTTGCGGGCAGGCGGGACGGGGCGTTGCGGGCGTATTTATAATGTGCTCTCTTTTATAAAAGTTCGAAATGATTATGTTGTTGTTGTTGTTGTTCCTCAATCCCCTTCAGGGTGTATAAGAAAATAGAAAAGTTTTTTTTTTTTTTGCCTACTTCGGCTTTTGGTGGGACGTACAAAAAAGCGACTGCAAATTCCTGGCTTACAATGTCATTTGTGTTTTCATACGTGCGCCGTTTTGCTTGCAATTTTTTTTCCCTTGCCTTTTCCACCTCTACTTTTATTTAGACTTTCCTCTGGCCTATTGCCAGTAAAGTTGGTCTTTAGGTTCGCATTGATTTTTGTTCTCAGCGCTGGAAATTGTTGGCGGCTGATAAATAAAAAATTAAGCATAGTTTTAAGTTTTAAGGCGAATGTTTAGCCTGTGTGCGCGCTGGTTATAAAAATAAAGTTGTTGAGTTGATGGAAAAACTTTTATTGGCAACAAACTCTGTTTGTTGATCTTAGGAAATATTTTTATTTTGCCATTCTTTGTTCTGTTCTGTTCGGTGCTGTGCTGTGCTGCGCTGTTTAGTATTAAAATTTGTGTGTGTTGGCACGGTATTGAGACAAACTAATTTATTAGAATATTATTCCAACTGAGTGGACTTAGATTTGTGGAGGAGGATTTCTTGGCTTCGAATGGACTTTTGAGAACGAGGCACTTAGAGGACTTAATTTATAAATAGTACTTATTAAATTCAAATATAACAGCAGCCGGGTTAAGGGAAATATGCTGAAGAGACAATATTTGCTTTAAGACATTGCGTCTTATTGAATGAACATTTAATAATACTGTTGTACCCCAGCACATATTAAAACTTTCTCGTGTTCAGTGGTTTTGAAACGCTATTTTCTAATTGAAATGAAACACAATCAAATTGAAGCGCTGTGTACAAGCATTTTTCGAGAAATGAAAACTGATTCTATAAATACTAGGTCACTTCGACATACGTATACGATATCCACTATATGATGTTACAATTCCTGCCACTTGTGACCATCACTGCCATCAAGAAAGATGATAAGAGACTCCGAGTGCGCGGAATGAGTGTTGAGGACATGGGGATTCAACAGGATAGTCAGGATGGTACTAAGTGCCATAGAGCATATGGCAAAATCAGTCTATTTTGGACATTCGAATTATTTTGCGAAATATACCATCCACGGGTCACATAGATCTCGAGTTGACTCCTCTGGATTACTTTTCTTGGAACCCTATAAATTCGCCCATAAATGGCATTCTCTACTTCAATTCGATACTTTGGTACTCTAAAAAAACACTCCTAAGTTACATTAAACAAGATTCGATTTCTTTCGTTCGTTGTCCACTTTGAAGGGTCTTTTGTGACATGTCGATACTATACACCTTATAAAAAGGGTATATTCACTTTGGTCGGAAGTTTATAAAGCCAATAATGGTGCTTGGTACGTATAGAAAAGTATACAAATATATTCCAGGTCAACAACACAGTGGATTCCACCCTACTGTCTGCCTGCTTGCCAGTCTCTTGGTCTTTCTTTCTGACTATTCATCCTACTAGTTGCTAAGTACGATTAAATGACATAGAAGTAGGGTAGGCGGTCCAATCATTTAATATATATTTTTTTGGTCCTAGTTGGTAATGCAAATGGACGAAATCGGTCAACTGCCACGCCCACTCCCCAAACAAAATACTTTAAAACTCTTCTTTGTAACATAGCATGGCAAGCTAATTTCGCCTAAAAAATACCAAACTTGACATAAGAGGGTTTCTGGGGTCGCTGATTTCGATTTTGATGTTGAAATTTCAAAATGCAAGATGGCGGATCCAATATGGCTACCGAAATTTAATGATTTAATGCAAATAGTATGAAACTTAGCATAGGAACTTAGCTGACTCAATATGGTGACCCCGAAATATCCAGACAGTACCAAAATAATATAAAACTTTGTATATAAGAGTTTTTGCCACATTAAAGACGGCCTTGACTGACCGAAACTTACTCCATAGTGTTCACTAATTTTAACTATTAGAAACTTTCGAAAATTATTTTATTTAATCGTTTAGTGTTATTTTAGCTGACCACCCCTCATACCACTGCCTTTCACACTACAAAAAAAAACCCAAAAGCTCGTTAAGCCATTTTACGACTAATTTTGCAAAATGTAATTACCCCACACACACAAACTGCAAAAACTTCTAATTTCATCTGTCAATATGTGGCCTTTCCTTCTACTCATTTTCAGCAAAATTTCAATAACCATTTTTTTGTTGTTTTTCATTATGGTCAGCTGCAGGAGCAAAATGAGCCAGAAATAAAATCACATTTCACACATGACAAAAACAAAATGAACAAAAATTCTTGGTAATCAAGTGCCACACAAGCGCACACACAAACTGACATCAGTCCGAGGAAATGTAAAAACTAGCAGATTACCATCACATGAGGGAGACAGAGGAATGAGTTTTTTTTCCCCCCGTAAGAGTGGATATGTACCAACAAAGTATTTTTGTGGAAATTTACGAAATTAGATTTCTTTTTTTGGGTTTTTTGTGGCCAAAGGCTCTGGCCATTTTCATACACTGGCACATTTGACATGTCAAATTGAGGAATTCCGTACAGACACATGAGAGGGAACTTTGAAAATTGCCCCAACACAAAAAAGGGGACCAAAGAAAAAAACTTTAGATAATGGCAATATTTGCATGAGTTGAAAAATTACATGCAAGCGAACAAAATAGATTTGAATCGCTTAGAGATGCTTGCGAAACAAGTTTTTGGTCGTACATGAAAGAGTGCAATTGGCAGCCCAGCCAGTGGCCACTACTTCCTTAGTGCAATTTGGTTCACCATAACTTTTGTGTATGGTCACATGCTGACAGCTGTGACGCACAACAACAAGAAAGTACAAAACTTTTACTTTCTCTGTGTGTCTCTCTCTGTCCTCGTAAAAAATGATTTCGTTTCTGTTTATGATTTTTTTTTTGCATGTTTCCTTTTTTATTTTCCGGTTTGTCATTATCATGAATGTCATTCTGCCTCAGTTTTTCCTTGTGTAGTACGAGTGTGCCTTTGACTTTATCTCTTTATGCTTTCACTTTTACTTTTGCAACATACACGAAATGTCACAAATCCAACAAGACAACAACAACAACAATCCTGTTCTTTGGCAAAATAAAATCCAGCCTAATCAGATCACAAGTTCTGTTGGGTATTTGTGTGGGCTTGGCATTACAGATTTTCCACAATTTAAGCCCACATACACCCAAAGTATGTTCTTTTATATTTGTGTGTGGTTGGTTTTTTTTTCTCCATTCTGTTCCTTGTTCTTGCAGCCAAAAGGGAGCTTAAAACAATTTGCTTTGTTGGTTTATCTGCGAGCGCACGCCTTCGCACAAACGCCACGCAATTGACTTCATTTGCCAGGCCCACATTTCCATTTGCAATTGCCTTTGCTCTGTGTACTCTGTGTATGAGCGTTGCCTATGTTCCTTTACGGCTTTGACCAGGCCGTGGGTCAGCAGCATCTGCATGATTATAATAATTCACCCTCGAGTCATGTTTAGCATCATTCACGGTAAATGCGTTTGCTGCGTGTGTGTGTGTGTGTGTGTGTGGATGTGTCCATGTCCATATTGTTCAGGCTGTTCGTGGCGCTCTATGAATATTACGTTTGCTGCGAATGGTTTTGATAA
This sequence comes from Heteromyza rotundicornis, assembly GCA_951394025.1. Lineage (NCBI taxonomy): Eukaryota > Metazoa > Arthropoda > Insecta > Diptera > Heleomyzidae > Heteromyza > Heteromyza rotundicornis. The sequence continues at coordinate 67,120,694 of OX596012.1, forward strand.
ATGTGTATTTGGTGTACGTTTGGTTGGAATATGAATTGATTTGACGTGGTCCTTTGACACAACATACGTTAAGAGTGCGTAGAGCATTCCGCGCTTTCATTCATTTAAGCTGCAACCCCTGAATGCATGGTGGCGCTTTTCTGTTCTGTTCTCTTCTATTTTATTCTGTTCTTTGCTTTCTATGTTGTTTTGTGTTTACTTAATTTGCCGCATTTCCTTTTTATTTGATTATTGTATTGTTGCCATAATACAATTTATGGCAAATGCCTGTGTTTTGTTTTACCTTTTTGTCCAAATAATTGATGTAGTGTTTGTGTTAATTGAACTGTAAGTAATAAATGTACGAAAGTGGGAAAAAGTTTATTTAGCTTTGATACAAAATAAAAGTTCATTGACACAAAACTGGAGTCCATTGAAATACATTATCGGAAGACAACAGAAATGTTATTTCTCACAAAAGTTTTCCTGCCAACGAACTTAGCATTTAATGAAATTATCCCTTCCGACTTGTCAGTAACGGCAACAGCAACTTAATTTGATAGTTCATATAAATATTTGCCAAGAAGTCTCTGTCAGCTAATAAGCTAAGAGATCTCCCTCGTCCCATCACCTATTGCAGCACATAAAATAATTTAATTTTGACTTTTTACCCATCACCGCAAAACTACTCACCCTCAATTGCCACTAACTGTCAAAAGTTATTAGTGTGTTGTTGTTAGTTGAAGGCAAAGTTTATTCTACCCTCTCCCCCTCATAACCGTGGCATAAGATTTCGTTAGACAGACAATTGCCAAAGTCTTGGGAGGAAAAGCTAATGTCGAAGCACGCCCTCACATACACATGACGATGATGTGGTGCTGCTCCAAGTATTTCCTAACACGGCTCCTGCCAACCGACTACATTTAAGTGTAATCCGCTAAAGCGCACTTTTATTTTCTGTGCAAATACTGGCAATAAGCAGCAGCAGCAGCGGAAGAAGTAGAAGCGGCAGCGTCATTATATGCTTACCCACATCGCACGGAACATCAAAGTCATCAACGGAAGCGCCACATCGCCACTGCTATTGCACTAGCGCCATATTTATGAGGGCGTTAAACTCATACGTCACTTTATCGTACGTTGTACATCATCAAGTATTTCTTTTGCTTCTTCATTATGATCACTACGATTTTCTTGCAGCAGCAACTTCGCCATCATCTTCATCATCATTGCCGTCGTCAGCGTCGTCGTCTGTCGTCCGACGTCAACACTTCCGTTATTAACGCCCAGTTTTGCGCTCATGCGAAAGATACTTTTGGTAGTTATGGCGCGTTGCCGATATGTGTCAAAAGTTGCAAATAGCGAAGGAAGGGAAAAAGAAAAAAAACTCACACACACACACACGAAATATATTCTAACAAACTCGTAGTCTGTCTGTCTGTCTGCCTCTCTTACATTTGGCAACTGTAACTACTTTTTACGCTGCTTCCTCTTCTTATTCTTATACTACTGCTGCCTCTATCTATGTGGTTGGTGCTGACATCTCAGGAATGTTGCTCCAAATCAATGTGGAAATGTTGCCAAACTGGCAACTTTGCAACGAATTGCAAAACTCCTGAATGTGTGTAGTGCATGTGTGCAAAATATGTGAAGGTGTTGTTTTTTTTTCTTCTCTTCCATGGTGTATATTTGTGTTCATGTGAATGACGTTGGCAACTTCAATAAATTATTTTATTGCGACAGTTATTTTGTTGGTTTATGAATTTGTTAAAGGAAATATTGAATGGCGTCTGCACATGTGCGGATGTGCGGTGTGAGTTTTTTGTGTTATTGCAAATTGCAATTGCAAATGGTGCTATGAATTTATAGATGGCGCTGATGGATTGATAGGTTTTCGTTGATGTGAGAATGCTTTTGCTGAAAACATTCCAAGTTGAAACGATCTATGCATAAGGGAAATGATTGAGGAATTTCTCGGTATCACTTGGGAAAATATGAGGAATATTTTGGAGTTAAGAGAATTCGGTTTCAATTTGGAATTTATTATTGCAAATTGTTTCCAGGACTTTGAGGTTAAGTTTGAATAATAAGAAAAGAATTTCAGAATTTGCGTAAATAAATATTTACTGTCTTGCTAATCGAGACAAACAGAAGCTTACACATAACACTGTGGTTATTTAAGATTACGCTCTGAGTGGGTAAAATTAATTCTACTACGCTGATTCTAATGGTATTAGCCATGCACAGTGTAATTAATCATTGTCGATAACGTTTTGCGAACTATATTGATGCCATACGCCTAACTTTTGTCGAAAGTTTGTAAAGATAGTATGTAGAAGTATATCTTGTATTGATCAGCATCACCTCTTGACTGTATTTATCCCTATCGGGCTGCCCGTTTATTTGTCCGTCCTCTTTACTGGTAAACACGATTGCAGCAGCTAGAAGTAAGACAGGCGGTCCAAATAATGGATGTATCTTTTTTGAGTCCTAAAGAGTGACCAGCAATGACAGTTTTTCCTATTATTGTTTTTCACCAGCTGTCAAACTTACCATCCTCCAAATATTTAGTATGGTTTGCCATTTCATCATACATTGTTTCACGCTTGTCGTTCGTGGGGAAATTTTTAAAAATTATTATCGGAAGTCCACCTCTGTTGTAACGTGAATTTCGTCATGAAGTCGGTTGTCATCATGGTTTCAGTGTGCAGGCAATTCGTCGCAATGTCAGTGTCGAAGGTTGAATTTCTGCCTACATCCATATAAGATTGTGATGACGCAAGAATTGACGAGGAACGACCATAGACAACGCCGTGAGTTTGCTAATTGGTCGCTGGAAATGTTAGCCGGAGATCCACATTTAGGTCAAAAAATCATCTTCTCGGACGAGGCCCATTTTCGGCTCAGCGTATATGTCACAAAGCAAAATTACCGTTATTTGAGCGACCACAATCCACAAATGTTCGACCAAGTATCAATGCATCCACATGCTCCAAGTGGTGAAGAACAAAATGTCATCTCAAGGCGAGCGTTCATCAATTGGTCGCCTCGATCATGCGACTGGGGCTACGTCAAGTCCTTAGTCTACGCTAAGAAGCCAACCACTTTGGTCAAGCTCGAGGCCAACATTCGAGACGTTATGCCGGAATGACGGCGAACATATTGGACCGAGTCATCAATCGCTTGAAGCACTGCCAGCGCAGTCGAGGCGGCCATTTAATTTATGTATTATTCCATACATGAATGTAGCTTCAAAAAAAGCCAGAATCAGTTTGATATCTCACAACGCTTTTTTATTATATAAATTTATTTTCCTATCGTTCTTATTTGGTCACCCTGTAGAATTAGTTTGTATTGCAAATGGGTGGAATTGCTTAACTGACATGCCTACCTTCCGTGTTGCGCAACATATGTAACAAAATTTCTCTTAAAATGGTAAAAAACTTGGTGTAAGGGGGTTAGTCTTAAAGATTTTAATCTGTTAACTCCTTGATCCCTGAAATACTCTTAAGTACTTACTTTTAATAAAAATGTATATTTTCTTCACTGCATCCTTTCCCTATACAATGTCCTCTCTGTCTCTTTACTACTTTGCTTCTTTCTGAACTTGTTACCACCACAATAATAATAATAATCATAACAACAAATATCAAGAAAACATTAAGTCGTTAAAAGCCACGACCGTCAACGCCATCACGGGCATAAGTCGAACGAAACTCTGCGAAAATTGACATAAAACGGAAAACTATTAGCGCAATATGTTGGATTCATCTGCCCGTGCATATACACACACAAACACACACACACACCCTCCCACCCAAACACAAATATGACTTCATAAGTATATTGTATGTCTGAAAAGTAACTTTAGCTTTCCGAAATTCAAGCATTAAAACACATTAATATCAACATTATTATTATTTCGTTGCTGGGAAAATGGGAAGTTGTTATGGCGGCAGTAAATTTCTGACGCCACACATGTATGTCTGTGCTTTTATGCGTGATGTTGGTAAACTTTTAATAGCATTCATACACATACCTAGCCAAGAGTATATAGTGTATTGGCGTGTTATTAAATGCCATATGAAAAATTCATAAACACTTCTTCTCTATAATAATAACGGTATTTAACACTTGCTGTGGTCATTTTTTGCGCTTTAAACCAGTGAATATAAAAATTATCGTTAATTTTAATATTTAATATTTTAATGGAAATGTGTTGTGTATTTTGAATATTTCTCCAAGTATTCATAGTATTTGCTCATTATATTTTTGCAATTAACCGTGTCGACTGTAGGGAAAATATTTATTTTAATTATTTCATTTCGTTGGACTTGCCGTTTTTGCCAACTTAAGCGGCCCCATTGAACGGTTAATTATGGCCTTTAGGCGTTTAATGAGCAAATATCGGTGTTAAGGGTTTACACTTGGTCAGAGGCCTTGACTCGAACTTTGTATATTTGCACGATAATGTGGGTCTGTGTGTGTTTGTGTTTGTGTGTTAATGCGCCAATTCGCATGGGTATGCTGAATGCCAAGTGTAAACAATAATTAGGCTGGCCGCACTTGCATAAATAAGATTCGATCAGTCGTGGTGAACAGTCACGCCTCGCATAGTGACTGCGAGTGGAGGAGTGAAATTTTGCGAAACATTTTTTTATGTCTTTGCTCTTAGCAGGATAAGTTAGTCATACAGGTCCACTGGGTTGAAGAAACGAAAAGATACATTTTAAAACTTTAAATTTTAACTAATTTTTTCAATTAATCTCTGGTCTAGGGACTTCTGCTCATTATAGTAATTTTCGGAAAACTTCATTTCACTGTCAAGGCTTTGCTGTGTGTGTGAAATGCGCCCAATCACTATTTGATCAAAGTCTCTAACAATCAACTGTTTTGATTTCCGTTTCCTGATTTATGCCTACTGCAGCATACATTTCCCTGCCACCGTACCATATTACGGTTCATCAAGTCAAATGCCACCCACTTGTCAAGGCTTTGACCTAAGGGTTAATTTCATAAATTGTAGATCAAAGCATTTTGGAAATTTGCCTTTTGCATTTCCTTTTATTTTATTATATATTTTCCCTTCTATGCATGGCTCTTTGCTTTGGCTCTCTTTCAGCTGCTGTTGTTGTTGTTGTTGTGCCTATGTAGTTGACAATATACACCAACACGAGTTGAAAATCAGTGATTTGTTAATAATCCTTTTATATTCACAATGGAGCTCGTTAACTTAATGACTTTCGAATGACATGGCGCGCTCACGTTGTGGGCAGTCTGATGTGACATTGATGGGTGTAGAAAGTAAATTAATGACTTTAATCACCGGGGAGGGTCCGAACATACCTTAACAGAGCACTACAGAAATTAACAAATTAAATAAAAAGGATAATTGACGTATTTCTAAATTTACTTAATAATTTTAAAATATTTCCATTTAAAATTTAAGGCAATTATGGGAAATTCAATTACATGCATTGCCTCATTTAATAAGTAATTTGTCTCTCAACTAGTTTCACTCTAACAGTAATTAACCCTTTTCGGCTGCACAGGCAGACTAAGACAGATGTGTACATTTTAGGAAAATTATCAAATATGATATTTCCACTTCCGCTGTCAATTGCCAGAGTAGCAGAAGTAGCAACTTTTCACACAAATACATTGGAAATGCTCATCGACACGATGCGACATGACAGACAAGCAGGCAAAAAGACACGTACACCGACAGGCAAACACAGGCATAAATATTCATATATGTACAAAAAAAAGACAGGAAACAGCTGAAGTCGAGGAAGTGGAAGAAGGGAGAAGCATCTACCCTCCGCCTCTCCTTCCTCTGGAAAATTTTAAAATGTACATTTTCGAATATTTTCTAATTAAATACTCATGTTTTACAATATGGTGCCGTTGCGGAAATTCCTTTAATTTCTCATTTAATATGGATGCTTGTGTGTGTGTGTGTGTGTGTGTATGGGAAACATGCCTGTGCCAATGTACGTTCAGACATGTGTGAAAGCTTGTAAGCTTGTCAGTAGAAAATTTTTAATTTGAAGCCTGTTTTTTTGTCGTGTTTTTTTTTTCTGTGTGTTTTCTCTGCTACATTTCAGTTTAATTTCAACGAAATGGTTTCACTTCGTATAAAATTAAACATTTTTGCTCACAAAATTGAAAATTTGTTAAATTAGTTGTGAGTTTGTGTGTGTGAGAGAGAGATTTCAGCACACACACATGTGCTTTGCTGCTTCATTTCCTGTTTCGAAATGAAATCCAGATAGTGTTGAACTAAAAAGCAACAACCCCAGCCAATAATTTTATCGTTAAAGAGCTCGTAAACGAAGATTTTTTCGATCGAAAAGCGGATAAAACAATCGTAGGCGACACACGATAACGATACGTATTCGAGTCCGACTTCGTTCTTAATTTTGCATCGAAACGAGTTATCGTTATCGAACCATATGTGCTCGTTAACGAATTCGATTGCGATGTCGTAAACGAACTTTGCGCGATCGTTAACGATGCTCGTAAACGATCGATTTTAGTCGTAATATACGACACTTTTTCGAATTTTCGAAGTCCGTTTCGAACTAATTTTTTTTTATCGTTAACGAATTCGATTACGAAGTCGTTTACGAACTTTATTCGATCGTAAACGATGCTTGCAAACGACTTTTTTTTATCATTAACGATGATCGTAAACGACTTTTGTTCGATTGCTAACGATGATCGCAAAAGAGCTTTTTTCCATCGCTAATGATACTCGTCAACGAACTTTTTTCGATCGTTAACAACGATCATAAAAGATCGATTTTGATAAAAATAAACTACATATTTGAGATCCTTTTTTTTATTGCCATATTGCCAATTTAAAAATGTTCATTAAATTCTTTACTAACAACAATGGAAGTTTAAATTTATATATCACTTTGATAATTCAGAAAAACATGATATCGAAAATTCTAGAGCTAAATAACTGAAAATTAAACGACGATCGCAAAAGATCGATTTTAATCAAAACGTAAAAACTAAATACGAAAATTCAAAAAACATACATTATTAAAGAATCACGAACATTTAAATTCAAAAATTAAGTAATAAATACTGAGAAAAAAATACTTAAAGAACATCGTAATTGAAGAGTTATGAAATTTAAAAAAAAATGTTAATAAATATAAATAATAGTTAAAGTTCGCTGAGTAGAGTTGCTGAGTTCATGTCGCTGCTGTTTTTAGATTGGCGATAATTGCTTAGTTTAACTTGCCGATCGTGAAATCAGAAACCTGATGAATAGAACATAAATTTTGTAGGAGGAGGTAATAAAATTGTATATAATTTTACTTACTAATAGCGAATGTTTTTCGTTTGAATTAGCAAGTTCTTCTTCAAATTTGTTGAATGCTATTAATTCAGTAAAGGCGCTTTTTGGCAACGCGGTGTTTTTCTCCATTTGACAATCCTTTAAAGTTACGTTTTCTTTTCTGACAGCTATGATATTTCTGTTATATCTTGATTTAACAAGAAATTACTTTAAAACTTTGACAGAAACAGACTCACTCACTTTTACTTTTTACTTCGAACTATTGATCTCGTTTTCGAAAAGTTCGAAATAGGGATGCCACCTCGGAATATTTCAGAAATATTGCAATAGTTGTAGAAATATTTTTCAGTTCAATAAGAACAATTGATTTTCAAAATTTAGATCGGTTCTTTTGTTCAAAATAAGTAATAACTATTACATTTAAGAGCTTATAGTCTATTACATTTAAGAGCTTATAGTCCCATATTTTAATAATATAGCAAAATTTAAAATTTGACGTCAAAAAAAATTTAACGCTTAAATTTTACGTGTTGACGTCAAAAAATTTGACGCGGCCATCACTGATTTAGGGCCAATTTCACAGTGCACATTTAAGTTGGGTTTCATTTAATTTTTTTCGCAATAGACGTGTCTCCATAGTAAATTGGAGTTTAAATAGCAGATTTTCTGCATTTAAGTTGCAATTCAACTTAATTGCGCACTGTGAAATTGGCCCTTAAACTAATAATTTTCAGCAAAACAATTTTTTTACTTTTTTAAGGAATACTTGAGATTTTGAACCAAAATATGTAAAAAAGGTATGCATATTTTTAAAAAGTTTATCAGAAATACATCACATTGTGAATACCCGGTATGATTTGAAACTCAAACCGTTATTAACATCAGAAGGATTTCTATAGCCGCGAAAATGTGAAATATTCCGAGGTGGCATCTCCGGGTACCTTTTCCCATCCCTTTTTCGAACTTTTCGAAAACTATTCTTCGAAATAAATGTAAACAAAATGAATCACTGAAAATAGCTCGTAAAAGAATTCTTAAACGAAGTCGTTAAAGAATTCGTTAATTAAGTCGTTAACGATTTCGATTACGAAGTCGTAAACGATATTTTATCGAGGAAATTACGACTATCGTAATATACGAGTGAATGTCGGACTTTTCTCGAATATTTTTGATCGAGAAAAGTTCGTAAAATACGATCTTCGTAAAAAGTTCGTTCAATTATTGGCTGGGACACCACCAGCAGTTGCTCAACTGAAAGGAGCCAAGCGTAAATTAATTGAATACGGAAAGCCTCCTTTTTCGGAGTGTGCATTTAATGGAAAATGTTAATAGGCGTTTCAAGTTTTATTCTTCTTCTTCCTTTTTTTGGTTTTGTTTTTTTGCATTTGTTAATTGTTGTTAGTTGCAAAGTGGTGATTACAGGTACAGTAATTTTCTGTGTATTTCCTGAAGCTTTCCTGAAACAAATTAAATGAAATGTTATGGGACTGGTAACATATGCACACCACTTATTGTGGAATTATTTCGAATTTAGGTGAAGTTCGTTTGAATTTGAAAAGGAAGAAGGAAGAGCGGGCATCGGTTTTTTTTTTGCAATATTTAATTATATTAGAAACATTTTAGTGATTGGAGTTCCTTGAGAAAGTGAGACTAGTAGGAGAAATTTCTTCGTTCTGACCGAAGCTAAAATACCCTTCGCATAAGAGTACCATACCTTCTCCGACCATTTTTTTATGCCAATTTTTCGATATTTTTTTTGGAAAATTCTTTTAATATTTGGGTAGTTGTTTTTGGATATTTTTTCGATAATTTCCATTTCCACTTCATTTCCGATCCATTTCCAAATTTCGTTCCTAATCCATTCTGTTCCGGTCCAATTCCAGTTTCATTCCCATTCCATTTCCAATCCAATCGGTTAAGTTTTTCTCAAGATAAACGAAAAAAAAAATTGTCGGACCATTTGGTACTGGAGATAGACGTGATCTTAATCCGACGTTGCCCATTTTCTATATCGTCCAACTAAAAGCAAAAAAGAAGAGGAATGTCAAAAAATTGGAGTCGATAGCTCAACAAATTGGGGCAGACAGGTGGAGTCGATAGCTCAATAACTGGGACAGAGAGATGGACGGACCATCTCAGGAGGCTTTGACGATGAAGAATTTTGCGCATTACTAACACTGTGCAGGGTATACAAATTAAATAATACTTTATGACATGTTAGGACACTTTATGATACAGTGTGTTTGGGAAGTGTTTGCAGCAAAGGTTTAATACTTTTCATCCAAATACTGTTCCATGTTCTTCAAATAAAATCATGGATTGCAAACAAAAGTAATTTAATTGAACAATTTTTCGTTTCCTACAAAAGCAAAACCCGTTTCTTCCAAATACAGTCTCGATTCTGTCAAATACAGCCTCGTTTCTGAGAAATACATTTCGTGTATAGCAAACAAAGTTTATTTGTAGACGAGAAAATTCGATAAATTACCTTAATTTTTACAAAATTTGTTTTATTATTTTTTAAATTTACTGTAGGTATATAAATTAATTATTTAAATTAATCCAAAATTTATTTTTTTGGCAATTTTTTATACAGTTTTACAAATTTTGTATTCAAAACTCCCCCTTCAAAATTGAACTCATAAAGTTTCCAAACTACAAAATAAAATTCCATTTTTATGATAGCAAAAAACGTTAGCTAGACGCCTAATTTGCTGAAAGGGTTCAAATTGCTGACATAAAATATCCGCCAGGGCCAGCCCTATCCTTTTCGCCTACACAACGTCACCCAATAACCACAAGAAATACTAAAATCATGCACACAATTTGCAAATGACAATTGCTCCACACTCGGCATGCTAATATCAAATGTCAAGACCGAAATGAGTCAGACTTTACGGAATTTCCATACTTTTTGAAATTCCAGCTTGCATAAACTTGTGTATAAGGCAGACAACACTCGGAGACACATACACACATGCCCATGTCAAAACGACATGCCACTCAGTGAGAGTGGTGTAAGGAAAAGTGTTCCCTTTGCAAGGGTAGGAGTGCAGTTGCACTATGTACTACTACATACTACATAGTAAATACACTGCAATATAAACGTGTACCCTTTTTCATTAGTGCATTTAGCAATGGGGAATGACATTTCGTTTACGTTTTCAATTTCGTTTTCATTTCGCTCTTGTTTATTATAATAAAATCAGCAATAATTAGCATAATGTTTCATATTTAATGTAATTTGGCGCACAAGGATGTGGTATGGTGCAGACATGTTTATGAAGTGTGTGTCTGCCTGCGTGCCTTCCAACCAAACAACGACTGGTACAAATGTTCAAAAAGTACAAATGCTTTCACACACACACACACACACACACAAATGGGGAGAAACTTGAACGTTTAAGCTCAGTGCCGAAGGCACATAAATTTATGCTGATGCACAATTACGCAAAGATATTTCGAGTGAAATTAAATTACCGCTCGCTTTTGTTAGCAAATTACGATTACAACAATACAGAGAGAGACGAAAAAAAAGGGCAACACAATGGAAAGAAGAGTGTGTAGTAGCTAAGTACGTAGTAGAAAATGCGTAAAGGTAGTTGGGTAGAATGAAGTGGAATTAAACATAAATTGTTAAAGTACTTGCAGGCAAGGAAAGTTCAATTAGGTATGATGTGGAAAAAAGGTATAAATTCATATCACTTAATATGGCAACTAATTTACTCAACAATTACACCAAACATTGATGAACTTGAAGTTAATTTTTTAAATTAAAATTTCATTCGCATATAGAAAATTTAATATTTCTTCACTTGGCTCAAAAATCATGACTCATGCCTCGTAATCACACCCAGCAGAGCAATTTGACCGCATTTATGAACCCTTCGCGAAACACTATCCCATGCATATGCAAACAGGCTCCAAAGACAACACATACATAGCAACCAACAAGCCACCAGAATTCTTTATACTTTAAACGTGAAATTACCACACAAAAAATACGTAAATTACGCCTAAACGCCACATTTTCATCAATTTCCGCCAAAAATTGTTTCGTCTTCGCATGGAAAATTCACTTCGGGCATATAAATAAAAATTTGAACGCCTTCCGCCCGCCATTTTGGGCAATTTTGTAGAACGACAGGAGTGCCAACTAACACATGTATGAGCATTTTTAGCGTCATATTTGATTGATGCGAGGCAATACAAGCGATACAAACCTTCGCACAAGCCCATCGAACCAAACACACACCACACACACACACACACTGGCAACAAACAATGACTAAATCACCCTTAGGGGGCCTCATATGCCACCGTGTGTTTGGTGGCTGCTCGTATGGCCCGCAGCTTCGGCACTGAGCTACCAAATTCGCGCGCTCCTTTTGTTTACATCAACTGTTCTCACGCGCCGTCCCGTAGTGTTGCCAATTTGTGCCTGCAGATATATTCACCATGCCGTATGTATGTGTGTATAGCACGCTGTTTGCATGGGTGTGATGATGTTGAATTTTGCTTTTGTAAATATATATATTTTTTTTTATTGTTGCAATTACATTTTTTACGCCACTTTTACATATGCAAGGTTGTGTGCTCCCTAACCCGCGCTACCGCCCTCTTTGCTAGGAAACCCAAAACTTCCTTTATTTGGCACTACTTTTTTTTTCTTTTTTCTTTGGTTTATATTTTATTTTTCGGGTTATTTTATTTTCCATTTGGGATTCTGTATTTTTCCTAACATTTTTATTACCGGCAAGGCGGTCTTGCCATTTTTATAATACACATTCGATGCTTTCTTTGCTATGCTGCTTCTAACGCTTCCTACGCTTCCTACGCTTGTGATTCTTGTTTTCTTTTCTTTTATTTTCCTTCATTTCTTACGACGAAAACAAGAGAATTTACTACTTCTTTTATGAATATGTGTATGTATATGTGTATTTGCATTTGTATATTGTTTTTACAACCTACAGCAACAGTCTTGCGTGGCGCGCGTACGATAAGACCGCGCCGAATAGACCATCAAAAATTTGCTTCTCTCGGATTTTATCACCCTACATGGGCTGCTTATGTATTTTTTTTTCTTCGGATAATAAGAAAAAAAAAGCCCACGCATAGGGAAAGCTATAGCGTTTATTTTGGAAGCATACTTTTAGGCCACAAATATACGACTTCTGTGTATGCTCTAAATGCATTAGGAACTTTAGCGTTGCCGTCATCGCAGCGAGACGTATGAGGGAGAAGCTTTTGGCGTAATAAATTTTACATGTACAGGAAATTTGCTTAATTTTTCATAAGCCCCACCACTCAGAGTCGTGATTAGACAAATAAAAAAAATGTTAAAAAAGTTTTTCAATATTGAAGAAAAATAATTTCTAATATTTTTTATTGTTTATTAATTGTTTTAATTAATATCTAAATTGTAATGAATGAAAAAAATCACTGAAAGAAATTTTTAGTCAATACAAAAATTTCAAGAAAAAAAAATGATTTTGTGCAGGATCTGTTACCTGTTATCACATATGACTTAAATCAAGAAAATTTAAAACAAAAAAAATTTTCGAAAAAAAAATTATTTTTAAATAAAATTTTAATGAATTTTTTTTTACTAACTGAAAAGAAAAAAAGTTTTCAAATTAACTCTTCACACCAATTCACAATTTCATTTCATAGTATGAGAAATAGAAAATAATAAACCCATTGCCATTGTATTCATTCGCTCACTCGCTTGACTCACTCACTCACTCATTCATTCACTTAATCAATCAATTTCTCGCTTCTATTAATACAACCCGCCCTCCTGCCATTTATTGCACCACACTCAATTCGTCAGCACATAAACGTCCACTAACCGAAATGTCCAATGCAAAACCTCAATACTCAATTTTGTCAAACCAACCAAAAAACCAATCAACCAACCAAACCAAACACAACCCAACAAAATTCACCCACAATGTAAATGCTCATATCATCCTGTTCCTCCCCCCCGATCCAACCCATGCTTCGTCACATTTGCGCAAGAGCCGGAGGCTCGTATTTTGCTTACCAAATCACAAAAACAACATCAAAAAACAAAAAACCCCACCAAAAAAAAAAAAATCAAACAAACAAACTTGAACTTGAGCAAAACCAAAAATCGACTTTATTGTATTCTTGCAGGATGGACAACGCGGTCATTTAGAGGGTCTAGCATCCGTCTATTGTGAATTGTTAATGGCTCCCTTTGGAGATATTTTAAGTGCTTTAGAAATTGCTAGACAAGCAGCATGGGCGGAACGTAGCCCCATGAATCCCGCCGGTGGCAGTGGGAGTAGCGGCAGTGGCAGTGGCGTCAGTGGCATTGGTACCAGTATCACGCAACGACACCACGGTCATCGAGGCCATTCCAGCCATTTCGGCGGTTTACCAAATAGTCATAGTCAGCCCATTTATGTGCCAGGAAAATATTCGGTATGTATATGTTATCAAAGAAGAAAAACAAGAAGGCCAACAGAAAAAAAAAATAGCAAAAATACACCATAAAAAAAAACATATACTCTTTCACCCCCTTTAATTCACCTTAACCACCTATAACCACATAATCAACCATTCGTAGTTGCAAAGTTCAGTTTTGGTTCCATATGGTGTTGGCATTGATCCCAAACAATGTAGTGTAGTGTGAGCACTTATGACATATTCACAATAGTAGTGGTGTTTGGATTTTTACTAATTTCAGCTTTTGTGTGAGTAGTTTTGTTGTTCATTTCACCTTCACATAGGAATTGTTCCATTAATCCTAAATTTACATATTAGATGCTTTTCTACATATTAGACGCTTCCATATAATACTAAAAATTTATAGAAATAAAACGCATATAAATCTCCTATATTCAACTCTAACCTTAATATACCATTTCAACCTATCCTAAACTTTCATATTCTACCAAATACTTATTCCTTTCCACTGCACTTAACCCCATTTCGATGTTGCAAATATTATTTTTTCGAATGATAAATTTGATTTATGAAACCGTTCTCCAAATCTGGAAAAAATTTTAAAACATAAAACATTTTTTCTTAGATGTTAATTAAAAATATTAAAAAAACATTTTAAATTTTAAACAAATTTACCGTTAACATATTTTTTAATAATAAACAAACATTTTTTAGAAAAATTTCTTTTGTTAAAAATGTTATTTCCATTGTAATTGTTTGTTATGAAAAACAAATTTAATAACAATTCGAGGTGTGGCTCTAATAACGTGTTAAGTGACAATTTTTTCTGAAGCCAGATTGCGATATTATCCCACTAACTGCACTCTGATTATGGAACAAATTGTCGCTTAACACGTTATTAGAGCTCTACAGGTGTGGCGTAATAACGTGTTAAGTGACAGTTTTTTTTGTCTAGACCCAGATTACAGTAACGCCCTATAGGTATTATCTCACTTACTGCCATCTAGTTCTGGAGCCAAATGTCTTTCACGTTATTAGAGTCACATCTGTGATTTATGTTTTATGAATATTAAAAGAGAAGACATGAAGTTATTTTATAAACCAAATCTAACTCAAATCTTCGGTCCATGCAAGAAGTTAATAAATTAAGCATGAAATCGATTTCAACTCAACTAATGGACTGAACCAATAAGCTGCGTCCATCAATAGCACCTTCTTATCTCACGTATCAATTTGTCAGTTACACTGTCGAACTTAGAGAGTCAATTGACCCGAAGAGTGTAGTCCTAAGTCTGCCTTTTTTGTAACTAGTCCGACAAAATTTTCAATAAATGAGTTTTCAGAGAAAAATAAGAAGACAGTAAGGTCAAAGTCAGCTGTTGTGTAATTCAAGTGCGTGTGTGCCAGTTACTATAGACAGGCATACGATATTGAATTAATCTTCAGAGTTCACTGTTATTTGAAGCAAAACATTGAGCACTTTTGCTTGAAAATAAATTGCTTGAAAAACTCGATTTTTCAAGCAATTTTTGTGCGACTTCGATTTAATTTATTTTTCAAAGGCTTCATGTAAGTCACGATTGCATTTAATTATATTATGGAGCCGAAAGAAAGTTTTACCCTGAAAGAAATCTCCTTTAAATTAGATCCATCTACTTTTCTATGTACTTTTTTTTTTTTTTTATCAAAAACCGTTCGATTTTTTTTTTACAAAAAATTCCTACCAAAGAAAAAAAACTCAAATACTGCCACATACAACAATCAAACCTTGTTTCCTTTCAATTGCTTAGTGTTGACATATCCTTGGGGATTATGCCTTTGTTCATCCTTTTGCTTGATGTAAGATGTTTTTTTTTTGTGTCTGCACTTTGTACTTTCGTACAACTGCCGCAATTCTTCATGTACAATGTCTACTTAACTTCCCCCACCCGCGCGTCACAAAACCTGTCTGACTGTGTATCCTGGCTAACCGATTGCTCTGCCTTACCCACTGTTAGTGTTGCCAATTACCATTTTATTCACTTTGTTTGCTCAAAAAATCAAAATTGCGCAAATACCAAGAAGAAGCGAAACGAAATGAAAAAAAAAACACACACAAAGTCATTTTTGTGGGTTTTCTTGGGAAATTCCACAAATTTCTTTCTTTGGCAATTTCCTTTTTGCGTTTTATTTTTATGCTACCCGGTTTTACGAGGTTGCTCTTCATCTGCGGCCTGCTGCCTTCACCTTTTCACTGGTTTAGCCTAATTTCAGTGCAAATAAAGTGGGTGCAGCCATGAAAACGCAAAAGGGGTAACCTGAAGTAGACCCTCGGCAATGTATTTTACTTTTGCCAACTTTACTTTCTTGTTTTTTGGTTTCCTTTTCTTTTTTTTTGTTTTGTTTTGTTTTGTTCTGTGTGTGTGTATTATTCCCAAAGGTGTTGATCCGCTTTGGCGTAAAAGTTCCAAAAACAATTGGCATACACCTAGAAGGAGCAAATCTGAAAGACTTGTACTGTAATTCATTTGTATGTCGTTGAAGTTGAGATGAAATGTATAAACTGTTTTCCCTTTGATTTGTATTCCTTTTACTGTTCGGCATGCCTCACTCTCTACTTTAACTAAAACTAGTTAGTCTATAAAAATATAATTAAATAAAATTAATTTAATACAAATTTACATTCTTTCTTTTCCACAGCCTTCGAGTTGTCTCTCCGACAAGGAAGAGGATGAAATTTACGGTTTTGGTTATGGTGTATTTGCGCCGCGCGTCGCACGTGGCGGTCTGACGCAACAGCAACACATGCTGCAACAACAAACGCTACAGCAACAACAGCAACTGCAACTGCAGCAGCAGCAGCAACAACAGCAGCAGCAAAATCAACAACAACCACAACTACCATTAGTGCCAGGAAGTCAACCACACCAACTGCAACAATTGCAACAGCAACACCAGCAAAGTTTACAAGCCCATCAAACGCTCCCGCCAAATGCTGCCCATCTGAATTTTATGCAACAAAAGTTAGTTTGGAGTTTTTGTTGTATTGTTGTTGTTTTTGTTTCATTTTTGTTTTGGAAAATTTCATTTTTAATATTAATTTTCCTTTTGCTTGTATTTCTTTGCAGTTGCCTAAGTCCCAGATCAGCGTATTTCTATGAATTTCCACCTAATGCAGGTTAGTTGGAATCTATTTTGAATAGTATATATTAGTGATGGGTTTAATATAAAAGAGAGTGTTTAAGAAATAACCTGTTTCAACCTTTACGACAATCCCTTACTATCTGTCACGACTAAAGAATCTAAAAGTGAGCTTAGGCAGTTCAAACTTTTGATTTATCTTTTCTAGAAGCATTTGGTATTGAAAACGGACGGAATCGGTCAGCCTGTCACCTCTTACTTAAATTCGTGGTGTATGACACATTTGGCTAAATTTCTTCATTACTTTGTCAGTACCAAGCACAGGATTCTCACTTTTTGCCACGACGATATACTACTTTCGATCTTAGTGGAGTAGATTTGAAGAAAGTGGATTAGATATCCTTTCTTGCATAGAGTAGTAGAAATTACTTTCATGGTAGTAGTTTTCAAAAAAGTAGATTCTACGAGAGTAGTAGAAGTCTCTATCAGGGTAGTAGATTTGATAAAAAAAAAAGTAGTAGTTTTGCATCTCACATAAAATTTTAAGGAGTAGATTTCTTACAGTAGTGGTGTAATATACCTTGAGGGGAGAAAAAAATGTGCTACCGGAGTATAAATTTAAAAATCAATGCGAGAGGAGTAGAACGCTACCCACCAGCACCCTATGATTCAAAAGGGGTACTCCCACGCCAACTTATTTCAAAAATTTAATTACTCGGAACCTGGAAGTCCAACTTTAGATTTTGTGGTTATTGTATGGTTGGTGGACAGTAGACTATTAGAAAATTGGCCCCGCCCACTACCCAGCCCACTAATGGATACAATTCCATAAATCGGGTAAATTAAGTAAGGGAATTGAAAATTTTGGTCTTGATGGTTGAGAGGAGGACACCGACAGAAAACTATTAACAATTAGGAGCATTGCCACGCCCACAAATACTCAAAACTACCAAGTACTTCTTTCGCTGAAACTTGACATGTAATGTTTGATGAAGGGTTAAGTGCGCTCGTTGGTACGCCAACAATAAATAATAAAACTGTATATTTTAAATGTGAGGTTAGGGAGAGCACTTGTCTATGAAAAATTCCAAGTCCAAGTCTTTGTGGGTATAAATAAGTCAAATTTGACCAAGGGAAAATATCTTACTTGTAATATCCTATAATAATAGCTTAAACCTCAAACTATGTAAAATAAAATGTTCCTAATCAAATGTTTCTTCCAGAGGGTCGAGAGACAAAAAAGCGCACAACATTGGCGCGTCTGCTGAAAGGTCTAAAGACCGTGAATCGAAGAGATCGAAATAATCAACAAAATGCAGCACAAGTAAGGGTAAGTTCTTGTTTGGACTTTTATTAAAATTTAACAAAAAAAGAAACCTCATATAAAAAATATAATTTTCAAAAATCAGTACAAAAAAAATTAGGGTTTTCAAAACTACCGCAGCTGCATAAACAAATGTCTTAACCAAAAGATTCAACTGCCACTTTCTGAACGAAATGTGAACATAGAAAATTTCTTTTTTATTGCAGCGCAAATTTCCCCTCTTCTTAACTCGGCACTTCTCATTTCTTTTGCCACAATTCTTAAGCATTTTTTACATTTTTCTTCTCATTTTTGTACTTTTGTATGCTTTATTTTTCCTTGTCGTGCTTAATCTTAACCCTGGGGACATGTAAATTTTATACGCCACTCCCCGCACTCCAGCATATTTGCAATGGTTAAGGTTAAGCGGGCGCTGCTGGTGCTGTTTTATCTGCAAGCACACAAAGGATTCATTCAGGATACACGGTGCTTTCTGTTATTTTCAGTTTTCTTTGATTAGAGCAGCCACACACACACACTCATGCACACAACCTTTGCCAAGGGAGGGTGTAGTAGTTGTTAGTTAACTGCTTTTTTAGGAGAGCTCCGAGTATAACCAAAAGAAACATTCAAGAAATTTGTGCACGGGAATTCTCCTGGCAATGAAAAGTGCGCGGCCAAGATAACAGTAAACAAGCGTTCGCAGCGCCTAGCAGACGGAAGACGAGAGGCTCATAAATAACCCAAAAGGATGCTCAGGCGTTGTTCTACACATATTTTCCATGTACACGAAAGTACATGGTAACCACATTCCAGTACATTCTAGTAAAAAGTCCCTTTCACAAAAAAAATAAAAATAAAATAAAAATGGTGAACAAAACATATTAAAGCATTTGGAGTCATAAAAGACGGTAGCTACTTCCTTGGCAGCAGTTAGGCTTCTTATTCTTTGCTTTTTTAATTCTATTTTTATATTTCACTTTACGTACCCGCCTACTATTTTAGGTTTATGAATTTTTGAAATATAATTAAAAAAAGGATTGCTCATAAGATACACTCACCTGTGTTCCATCAAACAAACGAAAGAAGAAGAAAATTAAAACAGAAAGAAGGTATGGAAAGGAAAAAAAGGATAAAGAACGCTGTGATTTGATATTTATGATAACAATACAAAAAAAAAAGGAAAACAAAAACAACAATCGCATTAGGGTTAGGCAAGCGCAAAAGATAAGATCCATTAATTCCCAGTTTACCGCAGCAGGATTACATCTGCAATGAAATGTGTTGAAGACAGTCCTTGTGATTCACCTTCTATTCTACTACCCCTTTTATGCCTTCACTTTTCGTTCATTTTTAGGTTATTAATTAAAAATAAAAAAAAACGGATACTAGAGTGGGTTGTGTGCACGCGTTTATGTGTGTGGGCTGAGATTTCAGTTGTGTTTCCCGTGCAACTGAAATCAAGCGATAAAGCACGTATTTCGTTGGGTTATTTAAACGCTTGATTTACGAGCTGTTGTCACTTCAGGGACACGTTACCTTAAAAAAAGTGAAAACTTATCTGAGCTTGGGCCAAGAAAACCCTTTTCAAGTGTGCAAAATGAAACGAAGTGGCTTACAGAGGAAACACACAATGAAAAATAAAATAAACTATTGGGATTTCATTAAAATTGTATGAGGGTAACGAGAAAAATTTAACTTCAATTTTTTACAGAATTTCAGATATTTTGTGGGAATTCAGGGGGAAATAGGTACCCAAAACCAAATCATAAAATACTATTTTCTCCAATGTTTTAAAAATTCCCTAAGACAAAATATAATGGCACAACTTCATAACCCACAATATCCAGCGAAATTTGGTATCAATGTCTACCAAGAACCGGTTCTAGAACCGAAACTAGACCCGTTTCATTTTATAAAACCGGAACACATATTTTTTTAAATCTGAGAACCGATACCGTTTAATTTTATAAATCGAAACTACAATTTAAAAATATAAATTTTAATGAAATTTAATCACAAAGTAGGAAATTTAAAGTGGAATTTTTAAGTCACCACAATGCACAATGCAATTTTAATCCATGCATTAAAGGAAAGAAATAATGTAAAAATTAGAAAATAGGTAAAAGAACTTGGACAGTGGTAGACCTGGCATGCTTCCACTAGACAACAGGGGCTATTATCATAAAAAATACTAACCCGGGATTTGGTCACACCTAAGTAGGCAAATCATGACAGCTCAGTCCCTAAGTGCGTCCATGGAACTATTTGGGGTGGATCATTCCAGTTCATATTATGCCCATTAAATATTTATTGCTTGTTCAATTTTGGTATAAAATTATTCCGAAAACGGCTATAACGATTTGAATGAAATTTTGTTTCGAGGGATTTTAAAGGTGAGGTTAGTAAACTTTTGGGTCTATTGTCACATTGTCTGGAAACAGGAACCGAAACTAATATTTTTAAAATCTGAGAACCAGAATCGATATTCTTTTCAGTTACAATCCCTGAATTTTTTTTTTCCAGATTTTTGATTTTTTTTGGGAATTTTTATTTTGGGGATATCATATTTATTTAACGAATAACAAATATTTTTGAAAATTAGTATTTTTGACTATCTTATCTTATTTTTGTTTCTGAAATTCTCTAAAATCTACCTTCATTTCATTTATTTCCAGGCGGCAAATGAACGACTGAGACACTTCCAGACAATGAATGGAGGACCACACCAAAGTTTCGAAGAGACAATCCATAGGGTAAGTAACACAAATATTATTATTTTTTTTTTTAACAAAATAAAAGATCTACCAAGACTACTTTATTAGTTTGTGTAAGGCAGATGGCCACTGAAGTTTGTGAATAAATTTGAAAAATATTTGCTTCCAAACCTACTTAAAGTTCGTAAAGTAAATTTATGCAGAAATCATCAAACTTACCTTTAATATATAAGCACAGAAATTGCGGCCAGTATTAAAAAAGAAAAACTTCCCACAAACCGCATATAAAATTCTGCAGCATGACGGCATATGCAAAACCTACACTTAAAACAACAGCAGCAAGGACACCAACACATACGCCATATAAATATTTATACACTCACACAGGAGGAGAGCGCAGGAAAACTGCTATGCCACAGCCACACAATGCGTTGGAACAAAACTTTTCGATCTATTTGTGTTTTTTTTTTCTTCTTCCTTTTTTTTTTGTTGTATGACAACACGAACAACTGACTGCCACCCACCCGCCACCAGCCGAACTACAGGTGTGCGCATTTTTAAGTATTTCTTGTTACTGTTGTTGTAGAGGCATTCAAGCGCCTCCAGAATAATGACAACACCGCTAAGGGTGTAAGACAGCGAAGAACAATAGCAATGTAACTAAAGCAACAACAACAACAACAATGACAACAAGTGCCAGAAGTGTGCAAAACAAAAACAAAACAAACCAAACAAAAAACCGGCACCATACAACATTTAAAAGTTCATTGCCATCGCCATTCATTATTAATGACAGACAGCAGCGCCATCTATATGGCTCTGGTAGATTTGAGCGTTGCAGATGTTGTTGTTCGTGCTGCTGCTGTTGTTGTACATTACTTTTACTGTTTACATTGGTGGTGTTCGTTGATGTTGCATATATTATGCATATTTTGCCAAAGCAACCATTAAAGTTGCTCCTATCCTCCTCTCGGCGCATGCATTTCGGTTATGCCCACCTAAAAGCAGTCTTCAGAAGATGCAATGAAAAGTTTGTTGTTTGTCAGTTTGTCTGTGTGTGCTTGTGTGTGCTTGTGTGTTTGTGTACATTTCGCTGCTGGCATCTTGTGTCGCCATGTTCTCGTGTAGATATTTAGACAAATTTAAAACAAACTTTTTTCTCAACGCTCTTCGCTCTTTAGTTAAATTGCCTTGCGACACCTCGGCCCTAGTTGAGTTCAGTTCAGTTGAGTTGAGAGCGCTGCCTGCTGGTGGGCTGCATTCTTTTTTGTTCTTTAAGTTGATATTAGTGCTCTTCTTCAAAAACTCCTAGGAAAGTTTCTCATTATAGCGTGCAGTTTGTGCTGCTTCTTATTCTGGTTGCTGTTGTCGTTGTGGGCTTGTTTTGTCAATTCATGCATGCAATAACGGCACTTAGGCACTTTACATTGCATCCATGTAGTGGCGGTGGTGGTAGTGGTAAAATGAGATAGCTTATATTTCTGCTAGAGAGTGGGTTGCGAAAACTTTTTCCCCAACACATTTTGGTAAAATTTCGGTGTTCTTTACTCATTTTAATATGAGCGAAGTTTTCTTTCGAAATTGCTTAGTACTTGTTGTAAAACTTGCGATATCATCGAAATGCAATATACACATAAGTACGTACTACAGGCTTCAGTGGGAACAGAAGTTGGTTTCATATACTTATACTATTAGAGGCAGTTCTTGTAAATCAATACTACAAGAGTATAAGCTGGAAAAGTTCAAAAATTAATTATGTAGATTGTAAAATAAATCATATAGATAACAACGTTCGATGAAACCTCAGTTCCAGGAAAATCTTCTCGAAATGAAAAATAAAATAAAGAAAAAGAATAACAAAATCGCTTGTTTTTAGTATTTCAATTCGTTTAAGGTTTTTAATTCCGAAATTGTGTGACGCTACTTTATTACTCATACGCAGTGTATGCCAATATATTCTTTTAGCAAATTCCTTGAATTGAAGTCCAAATATCCTAAAAATTTTGATGTTGGTTAACATGTATTCCAAGCGTTTCCGTATCTAATCGGAAATTTCGGACATTTCTTTGGACTATTTACCTCTGAAGGACTTGTGCTTAAGTAGAAAAAATGTAAAACTCGTATAAATTTTCTGAATTTTATAGTTAGTCTATCTTCATGAGTTTACATCCCATCGTAAAAAGTTCACATGTTTTTTAAACCAATGTTTTTCCTCGCTACAATGCATATGTATCATTTCAAATACAATTAAAACTGTGTTTTTGAAGAATTATTATGTGCATGGGAAAAATGCAAAAACGCAATTTAAACGGTTGTAAGAATTGATCCAGAAAAAGTGGTAGACACTTGTACTATTTTTTAACCCCCCTCTAACAGAATTTATTAGTCCAGATAGTGTGAATTTTTTAGTGTCGAACGGTGTAATATAGTCAAAACATATGTGCGTGTTTTATTCTCTACATAAACACTTTTAACCTCATTTTCAATTCATCGTTTGCGGAATATTTAAGGATGCGCGTTTTTAAAATGGCTGGTGACGCACAACTAGTTCCACCATTTTTAAAGTAAGCTTAGGACATTGCTGAATATAAGAAAAACGGGCGAATGCAGATTAGTTTTTGAAAAATAAAATATTCGATTCGAGTGATTCAATTCATGGGTGCGTGACAGTCATCCGGACAGACCCAGTTTTCATAAAAAAAAACCTTATTTGGAAAAATTATAAAAAATTTTGTTGGAAATAAATGCTGCTCTTAGTATACCATATCGATAATCATACGTTGACAGCTCGTAACAGAATTTTTTTTCTACGTCAAAAAATGTTAGTCACGAGGTATCAACGTATGACCATCGATATACGTATTTCAAGTTTGACACACACTGTTGCTATCTATATCTTGAATCCGTAACCATTACCTATTAATAGCCTGTTAAACCATAATAAATAACAAAATTTTAATAAATTTTCTATCAATTTTTCCAGTTAAAAGTACAAGAAGCCATGCGCAAAAAGGAAAAATTCCAGCGAGAACACGAAGAGGTAAGTTGCTAATAAATTCATTTTTACAACAAATATAAAAGCTAGAAAAAGTCATACATGACATTAGATAAAACCTCTTGAGCTCAAGTGAAATGTTCTTTGTACTGAGCTACGCCCAACATGACGTATGATGAATATTCATTCAAATATTTCCACTTAGTTAATCATACTTTGACTATTTTCATTGAAAATCTTAAATAAATATCTCTTTGCAAAATATAATTCCCCTCAATTTGCAAATCATGTGATTTCCACAATCCAGAAACTACACAATTGTTAATTAAAAATATATCCCAGGAAGTATGGCACTTTAATACTTTATTCTATTCTATATGCAGAATATACATTTGAATTAGCCAGCTTTGCAACAATTTACTGTGAATTATTTCATGTGTCATCCTTGAAGTAAATAAAAATCAAGCACTTTACAGTGTCCACCTGAGTGTGGCGTAGAACAAATGACAAATTTTCACTTTCTTTGCAGGCAAACAAATTGTTATGCCACAAGGACCGAGACTAACACACACACACAAACACACACGTTTGCAGCCATTAAAATATAATACGACATTTATTCTACTTACAACTAGAGCTGCACACAGACATAGACACTCACTCGCTTTACTCATTCATTCACTCGCACACTTTGGCAGCATATAAATGTGTAATGACAGCCTATTGTCTGGCATATTACTCACTGCTAAAAATGCATGAAAATGTACTTCATTCTTGGGCCGAAAAGTAGTCGAAACTAAATACAAATAAACACACAGACACATGCACACATACAAATACCAACCAACTTAAGTAAAGACAGAAGAAGAATTCAGAATTCAGGCAAACGAACATTTTCTGCCAAGGATATTTTTATCTGCCTCGAAATGGTAAGGCTGCTTCATTTGAAGACACACACACACACAACAGTAGCAGCCCAACAACAAAAACAACAGCGGCCACATGCATATTGTATGAGTTATTGTAATTGCTCTTGCTGTACTTATTGTTGTTGTTCGTACTCCTTGGGCACACATTCGAATTGTCATCCATGGTGGCGCTTCTGCTTCGGCTGCTGTTGCAAGTGCCTTATGTCTCCCTACCTTATATGTATGTATGCTTTCATGTATGTACTGTACTGTGTGCTGCCTTACAGCTTAACACATACAATATTTATTTTCTCACAAATGACTGCAATTTGCCGTTCCATTGTTTGGGCAGTAATTAAACAAAAGGTGATTGTCCTACACAAGAGCCAACAACACGGCAATAAGGCACAGCACTAACACTTACACCCAAAATTGTAGGTGAAATAAATTCTACAATCTCAAAAGTCAATTTGTGCATAAATATTTCAACAAACCAAATAGGAAAAAAAAACGAAAATGCCAACTACTAAATTGCAATTTCCATGCGATTTCAATGGGAGTGCAAAAGCTTTTAGCTAATTTTATATGGTAGGTATGCACCCGAATGCGAAGCTACATACTATGCAAACATAGTAAATCCACTATGAATGTAGTAAATTAAAATTCAGTGCACATATGCTATTATCTTACTACTGCCAATGCTGGTGCTGTTGTTCGTAATAAAAATAGCACAAGGGGAGCGGCGTCAGTTAGTGAAAAATAATAATAAGAGTACAAAAAAAAGTTCGCCTTTTAGTTTTCAAATGGAATTTTGTAATTTTTTACGCTCATGTGTAGTAGGTTGGGTGCAACACATCGACATGGCCGTCATTGAGACACTTCGCAGGAAAAGTGCGATTCGCTTCTTTCGTTCTCTTGCCACTCGGTTCCTTTTTTAACCAGCCAACTGACGCTCTCATCTAATAAGACACAAAACTCATCTGGTTGCTGACAACAGTCACGTAAATTTCCCAGAAAATCATACTGACTGTGTGTGTGTGCCATAAACTAAAAGAAATGCCACACGAAATTATCTACTTCCCATTAAAAGCTTCATTCATTCACTCGTTTTTTTTTTCGTTTGTTTACTTTTCGATGTTGTTGTCAATTTTAAAGTACTTTTAAACCCTTTTATAAGGCTATTTTATCTTTTCAGATTCTTCGTGATATACGACAGGGTCTTTTGCAAATGAGCCGCGAAGGGCGAATAGGTAAGTGAAATTGATTCTTACATTTATTTGTATATTTTGAAATACATTCGATTAGGTATTGGAATTACTTAAAAAAAACTTTTTAGCTTACGAATCATTTATGTGGAATATTTTTGAGCATAAGTTAAAGATGTACAATAAGGAGAATAGTTTTTTTTTTTAGCACACATAAATTCCAATTTTTCAATAAGAATTAAAGATTTTTCCAGCGATGGAACGCCCCATGCCAAATCGGCCACAATGTCTAAAAGTGGGAATTTTTCAGAATTTTTACTTAAGCCATTTGGAAATTATTCAAAAATACATGAAATGGTACTTTTATTTTTGTTTTACTGTACAATTCAAAATGTGCCATGAAAAAGTTCACACTATGGATTTCTTCATTAGTCATCTTACTCCATCGACCCAAAAAATGTTTAGCTACTCGAAGCCATGGAATTTGACCGAGTTGGAATGGAAACCCCTACATAAAATACTACCTAATTAAACTGCCTGCGCCGGGCAATTCTTATTTGTATTGAGTGATATATGCCGTCCGTCCACAATTACGAGAGAATAAGCAGATTGAACCGATTTCGGTGTAGAGAGTAAACACTGCTATCAATAAGGGGTCGGGAACCACTGCCATTATTCCATGTTTAAAAATGGTTCGATCCTTAGTCTCAACCCAAAAAGCCTCATACTAAATTGTAATCCTCTAAGCTGACCGGGAAATGTCAAACTTTATTTCCAATCAAAGGACCGTTCCACTTTCTCACAATTAAAATATTTCCTCAAAAGCTTCATGTTAAATTTCAATCCTCTTGCTCATCGGGATGTGTAGAACACTATTTTTAGTCATAGGGGCGGGAACCACTCCCACTTTTCCATGTGTGATATTTTTCCAATCATCACTCTTCTATGTCATCGGGAAGTACGAAAAAAAACACCACAAAAATAGGGTTTTATAGAATATAAGCTAAGATAAGATGGACCACATTTGCCACTTACCACTAGAGTCGAATGTTTCTCGAGAACAAGTGGAAAAAAATTAGCAAAAAGTTATCATGCAATGGACTTTTCTATGGAATAGACACTTCAAAAGAATACTGAAAATTTTCCTAGATCCTTTTTTAAAGCCCACTTCGCCCCATGTCACTTTGTGTCCATGAAAAACTTATACATATTAAAAGTCGTAAAAAAAGTTGTGATATTAAGTCAGTTGGATTTTTTTAATAAAATTGTATTGTATTAATGTTACGCATACGCACAGTAGTGCGTCTTGTTTGACTGTTGCTTCCATTGATCACTTGTCCAATTTTGAATACTCCCGGCTATATTCTCTACTATTAGTCACTGTATGTCTACACTAATTTAATTTTAAAAAAAATACATAAATAAATTTGATTTCATCCAATAAATCATACTAAATTCTGCATACAGTTTTTTGATTGTTTAAAAATTTAAAAAAAATTCAGAAATAACAGTTTTCTAAAAAGTGTATTACATAATCCATTGAAAATAACGTAAATTATATTTATTCAACAAAATATATTAGTAAAGTCCTTCATTTCCGTTCTTGCATATTTCAAATTTCAATGCAATACAAGTGACTTATAAATGTAAAACAAACAAAAAAAAAAGTCTAATTTCTTATGCAACAAATTCACAATCAAGAAATACTCCACACCCAAAAATAAAATCCACTTGCAACTTCGTTACTAATTTAAAACAATTTCAATGCACACGAACGAAAATTTCCTCTTCACTAAAAACAACGACAATGAAAATAAGAATGAACACACACACACACACAAACATATAAACGAAACGAGTCTGGTTGCTTTTTTGCATTACAAATACTACGGCATGCATTTGTATTTGCACCGTCTGCACCAACTCACATGCATAAGTGAGCATAAAATGTAATGTCCGCTTCCGTTTTATGTTTGTTTTTTGTTTTTCACGAGCGAACATGTGTGCTGCAGCTCAGCTCACATGCGAGTATAAGGGAAATACAAGGCAAGACGACGTCATCAGAGCAACTCAGTAGTCGCCATCTTCAGTTTCGTACAGTTCCTTTTTGGCATTTTCAACAGCGTCAACGACAACTACAAAAGTTCTCGTGCAGCAGCGCGTAAACAATATTTCCAACGAGTTGAATATTTTTTTTTTTTTTTCATAGTTACTGCAGCTGTTTATATGCTCCTTCGGCATATGTTGGGAAGTTTCAAATATGCTTGGCGTACATTTTAAAATACGTTTCAATTCATTCATTTAAATTTTTCATTCAAATTAATTTTTCTCATTTTAATCTTTGTTTCCGTTTCCTCTTTCAGACGACACCTATATGTACGATGATGCGGTGAGAGGTCCCCATTATGCTGTACCTGGCCTACATCATCAGGGTCATTGGTACGATGAGCCACCCTACGAAAGTGATCCCGACGATTTCCTGATGGCGGGTCTCAATTGCGGACCAGCAGCAACAATACAGGTTGGTACCCAATCAACAAAAAGAATTTTCAATGAAAAATTTATAGTTTCCCTCGAACTGCTGCTTTGTAAAAATAAATACTTTTCTTATATGAAATTCACCAACCTTAGAAAAAAAACCCCCAATCCAATCTCTCTTATAAAACTCCACACAATCAACCTTCTGTCCCCCAGCCTTGAAACTGGACAACTCCTTTGGGGGAAAACTACTAAATCGAAAAAAAGACTATCAAAAATACAAACAGAGCAAAAAATACAAACCAGTAAAAACAAATCTACGCAAAAGCACAATTCCAAAGTACACAAAAGTGTAAAGAAAATGACTACAAGGTGATTTATGCTAAAGCTCGAGACAGACGCACACACAAGCGCAAATCGAAAAACTACAAACACAAATACAAATACAAATACAGTGGAATTATGGCACAAAAACTTCGGGACCAAATAGAAATTTCACAGCAATACATTTTGCTATTACTGCTACTACCCGGACAGGACAGGACGATGACTACGATTTTTATTTGCTCAAACGAAATCTACAATTTACCCATAAAGCAATTGAACCCATCTACCACGGGCGTGTGCAGCCTGGTAAATGGTGCCAACAGCAAATTCCTACGTACATTCAACACGCATACGAACAA
This sequence comes from Heteromyza rotundicornis, assembly GCA_951394025.1. Taxonomy (NCBI): domain Eukaryota; kingdom Metazoa; phylum Arthropoda; class Insecta; order Diptera; family Heleomyzidae; genus Heteromyza; species Heteromyza rotundicornis. The sequence continues at coordinate 67,149,835 of OX596012.1, forward strand.
TTGCTAAGAAGAAAATCTCCTCGCCATTACACCCTCTGCCACTACATTCGTCTGTCCATCTTCTGTGTACGTTTCTCTGTCTAAATACGAATTTGCGTTTTACTTGTTCGTGTGCGTTCGTGTAAGTGTGTGTGTGTGTGTTTGTGTGCGGGGGTTCAAATATCCTTTTTCACTTTGCGCGCATCCTTGAAGCATTTCGCAAATAGACAAAATCACTTTTTGAATTTATGCGAAACATTCGTCTTGGCATTTGCTGTTGATAATCCTGCGTCGTCTGCATTGGCGTTTGGCTTCACTTTTTTCTTTTTTATTTCCTTCTTTTTAACGTTTTTTTCTTTCTATTTTTATACGAGAGAGAAAAGAAAAAGTTCTTTAGTCCTTGTGCGGTTTTAGTTCAAGTTCGTTGAAGTTGCGTCGCTTCGTTGGCTTTTGCAGTCACTCACTCAATACTCATCGAGTCCTGTCTTTGATTTCTCTGTGGGGTAGCCTTGTGTTGGTTGCCCTTGTTCGTGTGCCGTCTTTTATTTTTCTTCCCACTTCTTTGTGTTTCTTTTGCAATCGCTTTATTAAATTATACGCTGAATATATTTTCGTTGCGCATTGATTTCGAATTTTATTTTCGGTTTTCTTGTATTTTCCTTCTTCCTTTTTCCCACTACTCAGTATTTTTTTCCCCCTTTTATTGAATTTCACTTTATGTTTATTGACATCAAAAAGTGCATAATTCTTGTTGATTTCTTACAATTTTCATATCGAGTCGGTTTCTGCTTCGCAACTTCCGTTTCGCATAATTTTTCATAAGTTGACTCTTTTTTGTGGTCTTTTTTTTTTTGACAACTTTTTTTCCCATGAAGGAAGTCTACGCAAAAGTGCTGATGCCTGGGTGTGGGATAAACTGTGAATTTGTTTTTGCTGCTGTGAATTATGGGCTTTTGTGGTTGTTTTTTTTTCTGTGGCCTTCATCCAATACCCTTCAATTTGCGTTCTTACTTTGATGTCAAATTTGTTCAAAGTTTGTGGTTTTTTGAGTGCAAATAAATTTGGTGCCGCAAACGGGATAGTAAAAATTTTAAAAGGGTACAAAATGCTGGAATTGCAACTAATTTTAGATTTATTGGATTGATTGAGTGAACATCCGCAAATAGTCTCTAAAATGGTATTAAATCAAAGATAGACTCGCAACATTTTAATGGCAACCCGAAAGTGTATGGTGTATGTGGGCGAAGTAAGGACAAATTGGTTCAGAGTAGGACAGTTGTTTTGGGCTTATAGTCAGTGCTTTCCTATGCCATTTACAAAGTATATAAAATTTTTACAACTCAAAGTGGAAAATAAAAAGCAAGAATACATACTTTACTCTGTTCCCTTTTGAGCTAAGTAATATTAAACACTCATACGCCCTGATGTACACACGTTTGTTTTTCCTAAATAGAAAATGGTTATACAGCGTATACGCCGTTATTAGTTTAATAATGCTGAGGGGTAGGATGGAGAATGCTCCAGTAATGAAGTGAAGTTGAGGTGAAGTTTCTGAAAAATCTCTTTTGAGGTTAGGTTAAATGGAGGATTCAACTAAGAGAATTTTCACCAACTAAACATTTGGTACTATTAAAGCTTCAAAACTTCAATTATAAATAAGATTACAAATTTTAACGTATTTGTAATACTTTCTCGAATCCTGTTAGCGGCCTAAAAGAACTAACAGAACATTTTAAAGTCCATTGAAATCTGGCGTCCTTTTAAAAGCTTAAAAATACATAAATGGAATTGAAAAATATAAAAGTTTCTTTATAAACAAATAGATCAACCGAATCAATGAGCAAATAACCCATACACAAATTACATGAATTCATAGAAATTTAAGTAAGCATCAACTGACCAGTGTGGGACACACCCTTGTTTGAAAATGATCCGGGAATGATTGTGGGGAATTAGCCATTTTGCGGGGAATTTTGAGGTATGTGAAGAGTAGGGCAATTTATCCAGTTCGCTTATCTATTGTGTAATTCTGTATTTTGTTTACTCCGGCAACGCCACGAGTTAATGGTAGTGTAGAATACATTTTCCCGATTATCCTTACACCATTATTACTGAGTAGAAAAGCGCCTACCGTTCTTAACAGAAATATTTCTCTGAGTCAACGGAACATTATTGGCTCATATTCATAGTCAAATTAAGTTCCTGCTTACCCAGCGGGCAGTAGGGTGACTATTAAATGAGTGGTACTCTTATTTCAAGCGATTCCTATTTCACGCACGATTTTATGGCGATTTTTAGTTTTTGCTCCTCAAAATTATTCTTTCGCGACTATCTTTCACAAATATATAAATGAATCCTAAGTTATAATTCTGGACAGTCATTCTCATATAAATTATTGTTCAATATTCCCACACAAATACAGCTCTTGTAATATTTTAGTGTACCAAGGCAAAACTTTGTGAAGAAATTTGATTTTTGAAAGGTTTTCTTTACCATCACATTTTTTATTCATGGATTTAAACAATTTCAGAATTAAATTTAACTTCTTCGTAAACATACATAAAGTATACCTACACTCCTTCAAAGTTCATTCACTACACTAAGACCGCAAAGGTTAGAATAAATTTCAAAACAAAAATGGCCTAAAAATATCTAAAATTCCACCAAAATAAAATAAAACAAAACGAAAGCCCAAAACTCTCATAACATCAACTTTCATCAAAGCATTCCCCAATGGAGAGAGTACTACACCGTTGAGAGCAACAAACTTAACTCGTGTTTGCATACACAAAAAAAAAAACATCAACAAAATCACAAACAAAAACCAATAGAAAAACAACAACTGAACCGAACTGAACTCAACGCAACGCTCTTGCTCTTGAATCTTTCGTACAACTTTGATAACTTTGTTAATTTTTCATAATTTTCGCCCTCTTCTTTCTAATCCAAAAAAAAACGCAGGGTGGCCGTGTACGCTTCACCTCGAATCGTGAAAGTACGGGCGTAATTTCATTAAGATCAGCCGGAGATATTTCGCTGCCACAGCGTGGACCGCCCAGACGAGGGCTTATCGTGCCACAGCAGCCGCCAAATCCACCGACAATAATACCGCTAACACATGCCAGGTAAGAGGTTAACCTTTTGGAGAAGGCACTTGTGCCACTCACTCTTATTGTTGTTGTTGTAGTTTAGCTTTATTTCATTGTTGTTGTATTCAACATATTAATAATAAATGTGGCTAGAAAGGACCCCAAACAAAGAAAGGGAGAAAAAAAAAAGCACGGAGCACTAAAGGTGTTGAATAAAACACCTTCAGCTGTTACTGCTGATATATCCTTTTGCAGGATATCCCAAGCCCATAAAAGCAAAGAAAGCAGCCAAGGTGGCTGGTCGGATTTATTACCTTCAAATAAATATTTACCGTAATTTTCGGTAGCTCTTAGCTGTTAAGAGTCGGGTGAAGGCAAAGGTGCCAAAGTTCAGCACAAGTTAAAGGCAATGGTGGTGGTGTGTAAGTGTGTGTCTGTGTGTATGCGTGTGTGTATTTGCTAAAAACGTTTATGTTTGTGCTTCAAATCAAGGATTGCCCCTATTATTGTTGTTGTGTTGAGCATTTAATCCGAAAAATTCAAGTGTAATAAAGTTTGTATTTGTATGCGCACACACACACTTCAACATAAATAGCAATAAACACACGAACACACACATACACGCCTCCCTACGCCCGCCTTTCACTTGAATTGAAAAGGGTTCAACGGAATTCGATTGTTGACTTTGAATTCAGTTTTGTGGATTTTTATTCTTTTTTTTTTTTAGTTGTTTTTTTGTGTGCTTTTGTGGTGATTTTATCTAAATTTTATATTTACCAAAATATGAGTGTGCTTGTGTATTTATTGCTGAAGTGTGAGTGTGCAAATAGTACCTAAACGAAAATGTTTTCTACCAAACAAAAATTAGCAAAAGGATTTTCAATTGTGGCATATCAGTTGCGTCATATCATCGGCCACCATTTTGTAGTTTTTATTTTCGATTCATTTTACTGTTTTCCGGTGGGTGTATAGTGTGTATTTCGGTTTTTGTTTGCGATTTGATAAGGCAACAGCAAATATTTGCGGTTTAGGAGCAATTTCAGTTGGCAAAGGGAAAAGGTACGAAACTTGATTGAGGCGATTAGGTGGATGGGGGTTGTTTGTGCTTAAGTGGGAAGGGAGCTTAGGAGTTTAGCTCAGGCAACTGAATTCCTTCCAGTCATACACAGTTATGTGAGTATTCACAATCGAAGTTCATTTGAAACTTGCCACTGATCATGGCAATATCCTTTGTCTTTTCACAATTTTGGAAAATCTGTGGGGTCTACGAAGATACAAAAGCTTAGACCCCGGAGTATCTGTCCAACTCTAAAGAAATTAATCAATTTTTCCTCTTCTTGCTCAATTTTGTGCTCTTCCTTGCCGATATTTGCCAACATTTATAAGTTTGTATTGTGATACTATTTCGTCGAAATGGAAACCCATAAAAACTGTACAAAGTTTTTGATTACTTCTGTGCCTCCACACGGAATACTACTACCAGTCCAAGCAGACTTGTATGAGCTGCCCTCAACCACAGTATAACAAGTATCTGTCCGTCTGGCTATGTGTTTGTCTGTCTGTCTGTCTGACTGTCAGTGTGCGTACGTGTGGAAAAAAGGATACGAAATGTTGTTGATTGAGTGTGTGTGGCGCTGACTGACAGCATGGAGAACTATTTTGCGAAAGTGTTTGGCTGGAGTTCGATTTCTCATTAGTTCGTTTGGGTCTCTAGGCGGCCAAAGCGTGCATGTGTGTGTGTGTGTCTGCGTAACAATATGAAATTGATGACTTTGAATGGTACGACTGGTGATTTTGATTATTATTGTTCGGTTCGGTTTGGCATACAATTTCTATGCGGTGAAGTGTTTTGCTGTGCCACAATGATAACAAAACGAAATGAAAATGAAAATAAAAACTTTTGCCTTCTTTCTTCTCATTCATTTGTTCCTTTTTAATCCTTTGGTGTCTTCACCTTTTTTTTTTTTTTGTATGCGGTCAATAACAAGTTTTGTGGGTTGGGAACTTGGGTGCGATGAGGCCAGTCACAGGATATTAGCCAAGTGATGGACGCACGTGACAGCTATTAAAAAGTTAAATGACTGCTTATCTGTTTGCGTCTCTGTTGTTGCCTTTCTTTGAGGCCCTGTGGTGCGTTTGGAATATTTATAGCTCAATAGGCAGCAATCAATTTTTTTTCTTTACTTTAACTTTCACTAAATTTAATACTTGAACGTTCAAGAATTTTGTGTTATTGGGAAAGGATATTGAAAATAAATGATTGCCTTTAAGTCAATCATTGCACTTATCAATTTGTCAGTTTGTCAATTAATTCTTATCGATTTGTCAATAAATCAATTTTTCAGTTTATCTATTCATTAATTTATCCATTCAGCAATATATCAATTCATCAATTTCTCAGTATAGTACATTATCAACATTATAATTACGAATTTTCTTCCTTCTTTCCCAGATCACACGATCGCGAAAGTGGCGACTATGCCGGCTCGATATCGGATCTACAAAGTGTTACCTCACGCCTCAGCACAGTATCGGTGAGTTACTTATTTGCACTTAAAAATTAAATCGAAAGAAGTCGACATGCCCATTGCACTCTTTTTTTTCTATTGCATTGCACCAACATTTTCGCGCAATTGGCAAAAGAAAAAGCATTGAGTTGTCATTTCGCAGTGCCCGGCTAAATTGATTAAGTGCACTTTGGCAAACAAACTTTTGCTATTTTAGCAATGATTTCAACACCCGCGCACTCGCCTCTCGATTTGTATGCAGGCGACAACAAAGTAAAAAGCTGGAAAGCTTTTAAAAAACTTTTCTGTTGCAATGTGTTTATTTTTCTTATTTATTTTTATTTATTTTTTTTTTTTGTCAAATCGGACTAACACTGAAGTTTTTTGTTGCCCCTATTTTCTTTTCCTTTTTTTGTTTGGAATTTTTATTTTAAATTTTCATTCTGCCACGTCAGGCATTTAACATGAGACTGCCAGCGACCCTCAAACTTTCACTGAATGTGCACATTGCACATTTCTACTTTTCCATGTAATTTTGTGTAAAGTCTGGTCATACTAAGTCGTTTTATTATTACAGATTGGCACCAACAATTGCACAGCACGTTATCGTACACTGAGTGGCGGCATTGGTGAATCGCCTTCATTGTCGCCAAGTCCCTCATCCGATTACGAGGATATCGCGGCGACGCGTGGCCTCCCACCGATTCTGGCGGCGAAGAGTAAAAAGAATGGCATTGCGCATAAGGCGAACACCATCAGTCAGAAGGCGACTGTACATCATGTAAGTTAATTACCGCTAGACGGGCAAAATGGCAAACGTGGGTTTTAGTTGGCTGGGTGTGTGTGTGTGTGCGAGCTAACAGAACTGTGCTGGAAACTGCAAACTGCAATTTACAATTGCAAATCTCCAAATCAAAAAGTTTGTCCGCCAAACGGCACATGCAAATTTTATTTGGAGTGTGTGTGTGTGCGTTTGTGTGTGCTAATGCAAACCTTGTCCTTCATACTGCCTAGTGCCATTCCCACCCCTTACAAGTTTTCCTATTTAAATGGTTTTCGTAGAGGCTTTCAGCATTCACTAGTTTGTTTACATTTGAAATCTCGTTTAAATCGCTACTTTAGTTAATCGCATTTGGCCACTTTTAATCCTCAGTTTAGTCGAAAAGTTTTTTTTTGTTGTTTTTCTAAATTTTTTTTTCCCTCCAGCTTTGTTTAAGCTGTTGGCAGACTAAATTAGCTTTTGGGTTTATGTGTGCGTGGCGTAGACAGGGTCATACGCTTGATTGGCGCAGCACATCTGAGTTTGAGATTAGACTTTGGTATGGGAAACTTTTGTGAGTGAAAACAAAGTGATCAAAGGGGGTATTAAAGGAAGGAACTAAAGAGAAATATTTCTTCTATTTAGAAAGCTTTTTTGCACTAGTCTCAATTGTTCTAGCCAAAAAATTTTAATTTTTCCATCAAGTCAGTTCCTCATTTTAGTTGCTAAGTCCAACCATTTCGCACTGGTTTAAAAAATCCCATTCACAAGTTCTGCCTGTGGGCCAACTCATTTTCAAGTTCAACTCATAAACTCCTGTCAAAGGCTTACAGTTTCAAATAGGCGAAAATCCCAAATCATCTAAATGCAAATGCACGCCTGCAACATAATCACTTTATGGACTCTCATTTTATGCCAGAGAGTAAAAGCCAGACAACAAACAAACAAAGAGAGAGAAAAAAAACTGAAAGTTAATTTTGACTTTGAAAATATGTTCGGGTATTTTATTGGCTAACAAGAAAACCAAAAAACAAAGTCAAAAGTAAAAAGTTTGCCTTTTGGCGAAAAATTGCATTAAATTTTAAAATAAACGCGTCTGCATTCTTGGGGTTTAACCTTAACCCAATCCCTCCCCCACCGCTACAGCAGAAGAATTCACCTTAAAGCCTGACTGCCAAATTCCAGAGCACCCACTAGAAACACGCAAAAATTTCCAAGTACACACAATACAAACTTGATGATTTCCTTTTGTATAGCCGCAGTACACAGCCTCAGTCAGTAGAGGCTTGAATGTTAAGTTTGCTTGTTTGTGTATGCCTTGTGCGACTGTGTGTGAGTGTGTGTGTGTGTCATTAAACTTTTTAATGATTTAACTAACAAAACTTTTGCCTTTTCTGTTTTTCTCCTTGTTCTCCATTTTGTTGTTGTACTCGACATTTTCGTCTATGTGCGTTTGTGATGTGGGAAAAACTATGCGTCGTCGTCGTCGTCTATGCCGTCATCATCATCATCATCGTCATCGTCTTCCATGATATCGACAACAACTTCTACTACGTGTACTACTAACCATCCACCCTTCGGAAAACTACAGTCCAACGAAATGCGAAGCTCACCAAAGGAAATTGGCGCATTTAATGAGAATGGCAGGAACTTTGTTGCCACAAAGGATACTTCAAGGGATTTCAGCAATTCCCAAGATAATACCGACCGTGGCAGCATGAGCGATCAGGCTTTTGCATGTTCGGCTAGTTCGGTGGAAAGTTTGCCCAGCGCTTCCGGTTCAAGTAAGTTCTTCTGCTATGCTTTCGCTTATGGCGCATATTGGTCTATTAACAGTAGAGTTGATTTTTTTTCGCTCTCCGTATATTTTTTTGTTGGTGTTATTTTTTGGCTTTTGTTTTTGTAAATTTTTTTGTTTTCCGACGTGGGGGTTGCATGTAGTTGTTATTTAAGTGGTTTTTCGGTATTGCCATATAAAAACGTGAAATTTCGCCAAACTTAATGAATTTTTAATGCGCTTTTGAAATGAGAAAGTTTTTGGCCATGGTGTTGTTGTTGTTTTTTTTCGTTTTGTTTTTTTTTCCTCTCTTTCATAAAGCTTAAGAAAACGTTTGGCGGCTACCCTTATTGTGGGTGGCTGTACAATATACATGTGCAAGTACATGAAATTCGCTGTTGCACAAATTTTAATGAACGAAAGTTTTTGAAAATCTTCCAAACAAAAAGAAGAGACGAACAAACAACAAATTGAAGGAGCCTCAAAGAAAGGGGCTTTCAAATAGTTGTGGAAAATTTTTGTGCAAAATTTTCTTTTTATTTTAATTTTGTTGTAGTTAAAATTAAGTTCAACGCTGAGAGTCAATTCAAATATAATTAAGTGCCCTTCTCATTTGCTACTCTCTCTCTCTCTCTTTGCTCACCAAACAGGCACCCAAGCATTGGTCCGGCCTGGCAGTCCACACAGCTCCATCTCCACCGAAGATCGCACTTCGTTAGCACCGATTTGCAAAGCCAAAGCACTTGTCGATAGCATGCCAAATCCTTACGATAAGGAAGCACTCAAGTTTAAGGTGAGTTGACAACACAAAGGCAGCTGCACACACACACACACACACTGTTAAAAAAAATGAAGCAAATGAAGCTCCTTAAGCATACTGGTGTCACCAGTCAACTGCAAAGTCATCTTGTGTGCTTAACACAGTTGAGCTTTAAATAACTCATCAAAGGCTGCTAAATGGAAAATGTTCAAAACTAAACTTTTTTTCTTCTTCTTCTTTGTTTTTCTACTCCTTCCTTGTACACATTATTTTGCAGAAAGGTGACATTATCGAGGTGTTGTCCATGAATGCCTCTGGCATCTGGAAGGGTCGTTGTCACGGTCGATTGGGTCATTTTAAGTTCATCAATGTTGAAGTGCTGCCCGAACAGCGCATGAAGAGTTCGAATAGCAAAAATCTTACGGCCGGCGGCCGGCATGGGAACAGCAATGGGCCCAACTCGGTGGAGGATTTGCTGTTCCGCATTGGCTTGAAGGAGTACACGTCGGTGTTTGTGTTGAATGGGTAAGTAGGAAAAACAAGAACAAAGTTCAACTTGACCACTTCTGAAATGACAAACAAAGCAAAGCAAAGCCCAATGGAAACTTATATTTTCTTTTCTTTTGTCATTTCCCCCACTCACTTTCAGCTACGAAGACTTGGAACTCTTTAAGGAACTTGAACCAGCTGACTTGGATTATCTGGGCATCATCAATCAGGATCACAGAGCCAAGCTTCTGACAGCCGTGCAATTGCTGCACGACATTGAATGTAAGTCCCGCAAATGTTCAATCCAAAATTTATAACCAACCCTTCCAACCCTTTCAACATTGCACACACACCTAACCTCTAACCGATTCTCACACTTTTTGCTATATAGCTTCTCATTTCTCGCTGGCAGGTTCTGATGGCGACATTGCGGGCTCCAGTTCCGAAAACGATGAGGCGCGCCTCAATAACATCAACAAAAAACATGGGGCCTCCCCCTTCGGGCGACGTCACTTCCCACGCGACTCGGGCTGCTATGAGGGCTCGCCTGTGCCCTCCTCACAAACGCCCATACAAGCAATAAATTCCACAGACGAATCGAACAGTCTGGACGATGTGGTCTCCAAGTGTTCCACAGAGATTATGAAACGCGTCGAGAGTGCACGTCGACAGAAGGACAATCCCTTCAAGGCAGGCTTGCCCGCACGCGTGGGCAAGAAGGCTCTCCTCGGAGGCGGCCTAATGGCCGACGATACACTGACGCGTGGCGGCGGCTTGAGCGAGAAGTCCAGCGATTCGGGCGTGAGCAGCAGCTCGTTGTCGTCGGGGCCCCTGAAGAACAGCTCTTAACATTTGCCGACCATACTCGCCCATGAGTTGATGCTGGGCGTGGGATTGTCGGGCGGCATTGGTAGTATGGGCGGCACTTTGGGCGGGGGCGCCACTTCGCCCACCACCTCCACCGTGTCGGCAAGTGTGGCGGGCTGCAGCAACAGTTCGAGCGCTTTGATTGCGGCCATGGCCAGCGGTGCGTGCAACACCTTGCCGCACACGCCCTCAACTAGCTTGGGCTCGTCGGCCGCGGCGGCATCTGCTGCTGCCGCTGGCGTGGGTGGTGTGGCCAATAATCTACAATTAAGTCGTAATTTAGTTATGCTAAGGAACCATTTGCGTAAGAATACGAACGCATCGAACTTCAACGATGACAAGGATCAATAGCCCAGCTGTGTATTGTGTATAATTATTTGTTGTTTTTCTCATTTCGTTCTCATTTCAATTTAAATTTAAATTTAATTCCTTATTTTAATTTGTAAAAAATAATTACATTGCTGTGATTCGTTGAATAATGCTTGAGTTCAAATGTACAGTGTAAAAATTAAAACGAAACAAGAAAATGTTGAGTCCTTCCTCAGGTGATGGCATTTATACATATAAAATTAGTAATTACTTTCAAGAATACCATAATGATTTGAAGTTGTACGTTAGCCGCTGTAGAAATTCGCATATCTACTCGAATAAACATTAATTTTAATCATCATTTCATTCGTGATATTTCAATACGTCCATTAATTTTCTTTGCAATAAGCCGTTGTTCACTTTTGTTTTAATGCACTGCAAATGCAAGTTGATGCCATTTTTAGAAAAGACATTTTTTTTATTTTCGTTCCGTTTTTTTGTATATCATCTGTGTATTATTTACCTTCAGTAGGTAAATGCAAATGCAAGTGAGAAATAGATTCAGAAACGTGTGAGAAACTAACCCCAACGGCACTGAACTTGTGACAATCTTATCTTCGTCTAATGTGAGCTTCTCGCGAATTCCTTCATCTTTATTTCAATTTGAATTACAAAGTATTTTACTTTAGTGAGCGGTTGGTTCACAAAGTCATAAATTTATAAGCCCCCTGTAACTGCTTGAGTAGCACTAAATTTAGCCAACTCAAATAGCAACAGAAAGAGTCATAACTTTATAACTTGTTGAACAAACTGGAGAAAATAATAGCGAAATTAGAACTTAGAAGAAAGTGTTTCGTGTACTCTGTGCCGTGTGTTTGAATAAAAAACTAACCACTTCGCAAAAAATTGGTATTATGCAGGGTGTCCCTGAACAAGACAATAAATCTCCGCCAGTTGATTCCTCTGGTCGAGAAACGAAACAAATCGTATGGGGAGGGGGGACCGCAAATGACCCTGTAAGAAATTATAGTGTGATTTGGGCAAAAAAATTTAAAAAAAAAGTGTTTTCACTGTTTGTTTTCTTACTTCTGAATTACTAAAGCTAGAAGGCTATTCTTAATCGGGTTGGAAAGCTAATTTGATAACAAAAACAACAGTCTAAAATACGTCAAAAACCAATGAACATAAAAAGCGTTAAACTATTAGCAAAGTCAAAAAATAAAATTTTGTTTGTGAAATTTTGTCTTTAATCATGATTATTTCGAAAACTCTGTTTATTTTTTTTTTTTTATGATTGATGCAGTTTTGTTCCTTGGAAAATTCTCTACAAAATACATCTTAGTAATTTTTTTTTTCATACAAAAATTCATTCTTAAAATTTTAAAAATTATGTCTCTTTTCTTAAAAAAGTTTAAATTTTTGTACGAAAATATCAGAGGTATGTTCACAAAATCTGATTTATTGTCTTGTTCAGGGACACCCTGTACAGATACGATTCGTCAGCCATGCAAGAAAACATTAAAATTATTTTAAAAGCTTCGGGAAGTGCGTGAAGGTGGTGTGTATGTCAAAAAAAAAGATTACAAGTTAATCAGTTTTTAAGTTTTCCTTTTTTAAATACATAATTCATTGACTTTATGGAGCGTATTTTGATGACCTACAAAATGTGTTGCATACTTTTAGTAACAAAAAAACTAGGAAGCGACCAAATTTTAGGTCGTTAGTTAAACAATTACATTGTTTAGTGGACATGTCTGCTATTTCGCACCATATGTGTACTATAACATTGAGTTATGGACTTAAAATTTTAAAACTTTCTGGTTTTTTTTCATGGCTAAAAGTATGCAATGATTTTTTTCAGGTAATCAAAATATATTCCCTGATCATCAATATTTAAATTTAGGAATGATATGGCCCTTGTTGATGCCGCCTTCCATTCCACTCATTACTTCAATTTAATTCAACATCTGTAAAGTAGAAAATCATATTAAAATGGAAATAAATTTCGTGCTAGCTTCAGTTCATTGCCGGTCTTGTTCCAAACGGAACTAACATAGCAACTATCTAGTTTGACAGCTGACTGGCGTAAATTAGTTCCACATCATTCGGTTAATATTTTTACTTTGTGACATGAGTCAAGGTAAATGTGACAGTTTCGTTTTACTTAACACGGAAAGTGTTCTCACACGGATTTCTGGCCATCTGTTACTCACTTTCGTTTTACATAATAGGCCGTTTTGAAGCCAGCCCATTTTTTTCCTTAAATTAATTTTTCTCTGATTTTATTTATTCATTCAAAGATGGCATCTGCTCCTGTCATTCTCATTCTTTCTCTTGATTGCAGCTAAAACATTTTGAAGAAATAAACATTTTCTTTTCAATGGTAACCACTATAAAATAGACCAATAACACATACAACTTAAACACTGAAAGCAAAACTGATTTCAAACCGCTGATTCCTATTTTAAACGAAAACAGTAAAGCAATAGACCAATTAAACAACAACAAATATTAATTATTAATATTATTATTGTAGAAAAAAAAGAAGAAGAACGAAAACACCAAAACTGCCGTGAATTATTTTAACAAATGAAAGGAACATTCTTTTTTGCTCTTCTTTGTGTGAAAAATTAGACAACAAAAAATTATGAAATCCGTCAAAATGTAAATTGAAAAGAAAAATTAATACAAAATTCGTCAAGCAATACTCTTAAATATACAAAAAAAAAAAAAAAAGAAATAAAAAAACCAGAAATAATTTAAAATTTAAAAAATTAACATTTTTAGCTTAAAGTACATAGTAGTGGAAAAAAACAAACGTTGTAAAAAGTATAAAGTAAAAAGTAAAAAAAAAATTCTTCTAAACGCACCACTGTGAAGTCTACTTACTGTAAATAGCGCATTTTTATGTAGCAATGGAGCAACTTTTTTTAAATTCTCAGAAAAAAAATTAATAATTAAATTAGCAATAATCAAAAGCAGACAATGAAAAATGGTAGTGAAAAGAAAGACGATCTAAGGTAGCACAGCAGGCAGTGACAAGTATGTAGTAGAAGGTAGTAGAAGGTAGTTAGCGAGCGTTGAATAACTGATAAAGAAATTTACTAATTATAAAGTTAATGAAGCAGGTAATTTAAGTAAGTAAGTATCTAACAAGTAAATGCTAGTAATAATAATTATAATAATAAAAAATTAATTAAAATAATCGTAATTGTTAAAAAATACATTATTAGGGAAATCATTTTTTAAATTTAGCACATTAAAATGTAAATTTGAAGAAACAAAAGAAAAACAAAAACGAAACAGAATCCACGCTTTTAAAATATAATGAAGAAAAAACACAAAAAAGAAAAAATTAAACTCTTTACTTTAAGCAAAAAGATCTTCACCGCATATGTAAAACTCTGAAATATTGAAAAGATTTTTAAAAACAATTTAAATGTGTAGAAAAGTTGAAAGCAACCAAAATTAATATTTAGAAAATTTATATAAAAAGTATGTAAGTACCAAAATTCGCAACAACAAAAAATTTTTCATATTTGAGGCATACATTATTTTTGCAAATTGTTATTGTTTATTTATTTATAAAGTTTATTTTAAGTTTTTTATTTCTTTTCTAATCTTATTCTTAGCTTTTTTTGCTATTAAAAATGTGAGTAAAAATGAAAATCAACCTGAATGCATTTTACCGGCAAACGCTAAAATTCTAATTAGTCTAAAAAAAAAAAAAAATAATCCACTCTAAGCTAAGAATCTAGGATCCAGACAAACACAAAAAAGAACCCCTTAACGTTGAATAGCAAAGTAGTTACTCCCCCCTTTTCTATTTATTATTTCCCATTCAACTAAAAAAGAAAACCCTGTAAATTTACATTTTTATTAAATGCTAAATATGAAACAATAACAAAAATATAAATAAAATTAAAATAAAATAAAATCACCATTTCTTGAACAAATACTGTAATTATGTATGAAAAACAAAACTTATTAAAATACTGAACAAATAACAAAAAAAAATTAGGAGAGTTTAATATTTAATTAACAATTACAATTAATTATTAAAAAACCAAACTTGAAAAGAAAAATTATACAAAATAAAACAAACTCAAAAAAAACTCAAAAAAAGTATGCAATAATCAACACCATGCATAATTTTAACAAAACAATTTATGAATTATTAAATGTGGTATAGAACTAAACAAAACAAAACAAGCAAACAAACAAACAAACCAACTGACAAATTACTTATATGAATAAAATCAGAAGACAAACACTCACACACACACACACAATTTCAAATAAATTAATTAATTTTAATAAAAAAATACTTGGAAGACAAATGCAAAAACGATTTTCAAATAAAAATGAACATATCGATAAAAAATTAAAACGGAATTGTTGTTTTATTTGGAGTTTAACTTAGCCTAAAATGATAGCGAAACTAAAATTTTTATTCTCGAGGCCTTTTTACGAAAGTTGATCAACCATCGACTACTGATGAATGCTTGCCTACCCCGAAACTTCTTAGTACAAGTGTTGATTTCTTGTGAATTACAATTGCACGCTCGTCGACAGGTGAGTGCTTTGGTTGGCAATACCTCATCCATTTCATTCCGACAATTGCACTTGTGTATCTCGATATCGCAACACATTGTGCCAATAGATGAAAACATGGTAGTCGATTTCCAAAATTTGCCTAACAAATGTTTCCCGCTTGAACATGACATTGTGTAAGAAGTGAAAACGGCAGCTAAAATGGAGCTGCTCCTATTGAAAGTAGAGTTAAGTTGTTCAGTTTAGTGAAGAAGTACACTCAAAGAATTTTTTACGTAGGTATATGTTAACGGCGATTCCAAATTAAAATTCACTAAGTACTTAGAATTCCTTGGGCATTTATGAATTCAAATTTTACCTCGAGATATGAAAGTTCAAAGGGTCTAGGTGATAAATAAAAAGGAAATATAATGCAAAATTGTAAGCCCAGGATGCTGAAATTAAGAAAATTAGCACATGGACGTGGGATTGTCATGTCTACCTGCTCCTTTAATGTGGCCGGATTTGAACTACTGCCACGTTGTATTTTTTATAATACCTATGTGGTTGGCAGGGAAGATTGTGAGACATGATTAATGGATTTTTTACTGATCCGATGATTTCATTGCTGATATGATAGCCCCCCCCACAAATAGGAAAAAGAGTACTTAATAGTACATTCGAGAAAAAGAAGAGGACCTAAATAAGAGTGCGTCTGGTATCCCTATGTGGGGGTACCTAAACCAGTCAAGGGCCCATCTACAAATTTAGATATCAGAAGTTATATTTTGTTCGAAGTTTTGGTGAGACCTACAGAGAAAACATGCAATGGTAAGTATTGTGATTTTCAACACTATGGACCTAATTGGTCTATGTGAGGCTACTCGCCGCCACCGCAATTTAGCCTGTGTGATTTTCCTAAACTTCTGCAATTTGGAAAAGTTGGAATTTTTTTCATATGGCAATCTTAAAGCTGGTCTCAATTTTATGCAGAATGGGACGAATTGTCTCAGTTATGGTTCAATTTTGATGCAAGTATGAATCATTTTCAATAAGATTACATGAAGTAGTTATGTTGAGGGAATAACCTAAACTAACATGAAGTAATTCCCATCGGTATACTTGAGGGATCAGATTCAATTAACACAAATTTGATCAGTTAATTGAAATTAGCTGTTGTATGAAGGTGGACTAGAGTTAATTGCGAAAATTCCTATGTGCTACTTTAATACAACCTACTGATTACATATTCAGTGAATCTGCGAAATAAATGACTCTCGAAGACTACCCGTTGCCCGATCGGACTGAATAAAAGAAGTGAGTAAGTTTCAGATGGGCAAAGGCCACTTATATATGACATGCTCAGAGGAAAAGAGCGATGAAATGTAGTGACGCTCCATACGTTTCATCGCTTTTTTATTCTGAGTGTGTCATATAACATACACCTACTGGGCCATATTGGATCCGCCATCTTCTCAAAAACCCTTAGATACCAAGTTTGGAACTATTTAAGCGGAATATAAGTGTAAACACTATTTTCACTTATATAGGAGGTAGGCGTGGCAGTCGACCGATTCTGCCCATTTTCAATACCAATTCCTTCTTGGGCCTAAAAAAGAATAAATCCAGGGATTCCTAGCTTTCTTCTAGATTCTGCAATCGTGTTTATAATAAAAGATGACGGACGGACAAACGGACAGACGGATAGGACTAAATCAACTCAGGAGGTGACGTTGATCAAGAGTATATATAGTTTTCTATACCGGACACGCCTCCTTCTTGGTGTTACAAACATCAGACCAAAGTGAATATACCCATACCTCATGAGGTTATACATATGCCCAAAAGTATGTGACTCTAATTCCTATGAAGCCAAAGCAATAACATCAAAAAATTTGTAATATGAAATATTTCAAGCAAAATATGTCCAAGACAGCGATTTGCTGAATTCATGCATTCAAAGTTTAATAGCATGAAAACAAATTATTACAATAAAATCTAAAATAAAATACCCTGCCGTATGCAACGAAAAGAAATGGTAAAAAATGTCTGTAATATTGCCAGGATAATCATAAGAATAAATGGCACGTAAGAATGAAATTTGATTTCAGCGGCCATCTACTAAGGGTGGGAGTTGGATAATACCAGCCACTGGAAGTGAAATTGCGGTGAATGAAGATTGAATTACATTTTATGGTTATGATGGAAATTAAACTTAAAAAATGAGGGCTTCGTAGGTTGAGACAATTGTCATTGGAGTACTTATTATTTAAGGAAATCTGAATAAGTACCGTTGGAATCATTGAAGGTATTCTTTATTTCCCTTAGAGCATTATTACAACACAGTACTCTGAACTCAGCTGATTATGCATAAATTAATGCCATTTGAAAAACACAGCCATGTATCACAGAAGCAATTCGCTGATTGACTCGTTACAAAATTTAATCCAATAAATTCGTTCACACTTCAACTTGGTGGTAATCGTTAGAGACAATCAACAGCTGTGCGCGTTTATGATAAATTAGATTAAATCAGGTTTTGTCATAGTTTGAAACAAACGCCTTCATGTCTGCTTGTGTGTGTGTGTGTGTGAGACTCAGAGTCGGATTTAGGTATAGTAACGCTATAGGCACAGTCAACTGTGAAGTCCCAAAAATTAAATATTCGCTTAAAGACAGAAATTATGTTTACAAATATTTGAAATGAAACGTTTGTCAGTGGGAGCCCCCCTCTGAGACTAGTACTCCTTATATGCCTAAAGGTAAGTTCAGAACTGCGTTTTGTTCTTCTGTAGAGCTTTAAATTATATACCACAGTATGTAGTTATAGCAATTTTACATGAAATGTTTGTCCCCTGAGGCCAGAATTCTAGGTAAATCCAGCACCGTGTACGACTAAAGGTCACTATCGGTGTGTGTTATGATAAAACTCAAAATGCGAATTGGCCACTGCAGTTATCACCACAACAAACATCAAACGAGAGACTTCAATTGCAATTTAAATGGTCAGATTGATTGCTGAAAGAAGCCGGGTGTCATCTATTGTTTTTGAAGTAAATTTTTCCGCTATCACTCAAACATTAGAACTGAAGAAAGTCAAATGTTCTGATTCAATTTAAGTAACTCTCGCATAATACCAGCCAAGGAAGTGAAGTGAAGTGAAGCCTACGCTGCCAGTAAATGAATCAACAGACTTAAACGGTTCGTAGTAAAGTACAAGCACAAGCAGTTCAGGCCGTCTGCGCTAATATATGTAATGTGCGCATAAGTACTTTTTAAATTGTTAAATTGCTTTTGTTTATTTTATGTCATATCGTTGTAGTTTGTGTGAGTGTGTGTGTTTGTTATTTTACGACAACCTCATGTGCGGTTCATGCTTATCACATTTGTTAGTTTCTTCTTTTATTTTAGTTGGCGTGTGTGTTTTTATTGCGTTCGTCGTCGATTCAGTGTAGAAAAATAATAAAATAATGTGACATACAAGAGATCCTATGCACATCCTTTGAAAAGTTAAAAAAAAATTTACTAAAAAAAGGATAAATTTGGAAAAATTTTGAATTTTTAAATATTTTACAAAAATGCTATAATCATAACAACAAATACAGGATCATAAATCGACTGATATTTTGTTGTTGTTGGAATACTTTTGTACATGCATTCTTTTAATATTCAATAAAAGGTGAGTTTTTTTAAGTGGTTCCTGATAAAAAAAATACTTTCCATTCTTTAAAAAGCAATGCGTAAATATTAAAATATTCACACTTCCTTAAGTTGATGATGAATTCTTAGCACTCCCAAGGAGAGCACAGTGCCAAATTAGCTCATATTAGTTCTCATAAATTATTAATTGTTTTAGTTACTCAAAGTCAGGCCTCGTAACAAACATGAGTTTGATACTAGTAGGCCTATGTTGTTGTTTTTAAACGTCACACACGTCACATTCAATTGAATTGAATTGTTGAATCCGCTTCTGCTTAATAGGCATTTGCGGAAAATTGTTCGTTTACTGAAATGTATACAGTAAATACAACTGGTAATGGATAAGATAATATAATATCATATTAAGATTTTTTTGTT
Source organism: Heteromyza rotundicornis (assembly GCA_951394025.1). Classification (NCBI taxonomy): domain Eukaryota; kingdom Metazoa; phylum Arthropoda; class Insecta; order Diptera; family Heleomyzidae; genus Heteromyza; species Heteromyza rotundicornis. The sequence continues at coordinate 67,168,982 of OX596012.1, forward strand.
ATTTTCAAAATGAAAAACAATTCGTACAAAAAACAGTTTAAGTGAAAAATCAAACAAAATAGCAATAAAATATAACAATCCGCAACTAAGTTAATTTGGGTTCCATGGGGTGTTCGAAGCAGCCCACCCTCCCCGAAATCTAGGAAGTCATAGAAAAATGGATGGAATTGTTATGAAATTTAACACAATTTAAGAGAAACTTCCGTATCTCCTTGATATTTTATTTTATTAAAAACTTTCGTGTACCAAAAACTGTAGAAATTGCAGTTGTAGCATTCGATATTAAGCTTGGAATATCACGGTGTACATTCACATGCAAGTGAAAGATCTTGTGAAAGTTTATAGTTATTAGAAATTTTCTGTGAATCAAATGAAAGTGTTTTAAAGATGAAATCAGGGACGTACCCAGGAAGGGGAGAGGGTTTTGGGGGGCTTTGTGGTGCCGAGACCCCCCCCCCCCGAATTATATAAACGCAATACGTCGACTTTATAATGAATCCATTTTTCACAAACTCCCCTTCGAGTTTTTTTGCAAACATTTTTTTTTTTTTTATTTAGTTTTAGCTTTCTGACCAGCATATTTGTTTTTGTAATGAAAGGCTGATTCAGTGGAGAACAACAATGTGAAAAAAAACAACAAACCAGCAAGGTATTTGTCTTATGGCCATTTCGGGAAGGTCACTCCCTCATTTCGGGACGGTCAATCAACTTATCGTACTACATATACTGCCCTTCACCAAACGAGTACTTAAGAACTACTTGTGGAAGCTACACTGAAATTGTCTTTGTGTAACAACTGTTATTTTTCGAACTTTTTTGGTTCTGAGTAAAGCTCCTTACAGATCTTTTCTTCGATAGGTGGCGTGCAAGTACATACAGGGTGACCAATTGATTGGAAGTTTTATTTGTTATCCCCTTAAACAATAAAAATTAAAAGATTTGTTTTGCAAAAAAAACTATCTTTTGCTGATTTTAATTTTGTTTGCATTTTATAGTTTTTTTCTTCAGTATTAGTAAAAAGATTGCTATGGAAATACACACCCCCACCCCGAAATTTTTTCCTGGTTACGTCCCTGATTGAAGGTGGCAACGTAAAGCATCGATGGTCCTGTTTCCTGGACCTTTCTCAAAGAATCAGGGTTGCAGTATAAGTGGACTGAACAAACTTATGAATATATACCGGAATAATTACTGGTTGCTTCATCATCGGAAGGCATGCCTAGGGTCAATTAAGGCGATCCTTTCAAGAGTTGCAAAGATCCTGACGTTAAGGACACTTTTTTCATTACCTTTGCGCATGTCCAGCGCTGGCTAGCCGACGTTTTGATGGAATTGATTGCTACTTTTTTAATAATATCGATGATCTTTCAAAGTAAGACCTAAGACTCCAATATAATTTCATAAAAAGTGCAAAATGGTTTATCTCAAAGAACGTACTTCCATACAAAATATGCGCACGATTTTACAAAGGATAAGGGTATATAATAGGGAATATTACAAACTCTACAGCACTATTCAATCCATATGCCGATGAGCCTCGAGAGGTTGCGTATTCTGGGGCCAGTTCGCGTAAGCCGATACTCGACTATCACAGAATCGATAGTTGAAACCGAAATAACCAAACCGAGAGTGCAAATTTGGTTCGAGTAAGCCGATACAACAAAATTCGTTTTGCTATTGTGTGAACCCGTCGAAAAATGAGTGAAATCGACACATCAAAAGGTGTCGATTTCAACTATCGAAAATGTTCATACTTTTTTGCCGAGTATCGGTTTACGAGAACCAAAATCGATACTCACACTGTCGATTTCGCTCACTATCGGCTTACGCGAACCGGCCCCTGTACTGCATCGGATTTTTTTTTTTAGACTTCATGGAAGCTGTGTTTGTAAAAATGTATTGCACAGTGTAAAAATTATAAAATATAATTCTGTATACGTAGTTCTTTTCATTCAATACCGCTTCCCGAATAGTTAACATAAATTTCAATTCGGTATAAAGTTTTTTTATTTCTCAAAATTTTCAGCTTATCAAATCCCATTGTAAAACATAATTTAAGGCATTTCAAAGAAAAAAGTTATTTCCCTACTCAAATAATATTTAATTAATTTAACACATCTACCTAGTTAGCATACATTTAATTCTACAACCGAATAACTTAAAAAAAAACTAAAAATAAAACAATCCAAAGCGCAAACAGAAGATATATTAAAATGTAAACAACTGATAATATTTTCAGGCTTCATCAACATTCATTCGTATTATTTTCCTAGTGTTCCCACTGAAGTTATAGCATTCGAGTACTTCCTCTTGGTCATTAGAAGTTGGTCAAAAAAAAGTAAATTTGATAACAACTTCACATTGGCATAACATTGTGAAATGGTTTTAAACGACCCGGCCCCCAGGCGGCTAGCCACCACCCTCCTCTCCACCCAATATTAAATTAAAATACAACACAACACAAATATAGAACCATCCATCAAGAGATGATGTGCGGCGCACACCGCACCACGCCTGATGTAAACGACCTTATCGGGTAGCTAACGCAAATATTGTTAACAGCCATTAAAGTGTGTTTGCAGTCGCTTTGCCTGTCTACGAATTTGTTTTGAGCCAACCGAGGGCGTTGATAAGAGCCGCTAAAATCGTCTCCACATAGTGCATTTTTCCAAATGTTTGCCTTTACGATTCTATTGGGCCCGTAAAACTTTTAAAACCACTTTGCTTATCAGCGAACGATTTTACCGCTGCTGATTTGTGGCGCGTTAATTTCATTTTAATTCTTGTCGTTGACACTTTCCGCGCACAGATTCCATCAGACGCTTGACACGGTGTGAGTGAAGCGGATCGAAATTTTCTTCCTTTTTGTGTTTCATTTCGAATTGGTTGTCGGTAAAATCGTCGAAGTGAGAAATACTACATAATTATTGAATATTGAAAATTATTAGGTTAGAAAATGACTTCCAAGTGAATAAATAATAAAAACATTTTAAATGCCAACAATTTAAGACATATAAAGTCAATTAAACTGAATGTATTTGGAGTGATTTGGCATTAAGTAATAAAAATATATTAAATATATTAAATGTTAGTCCAAAAATTGTGTTAAACTATTTGAATTGAAAAGCCCAACAGCAAATATCGCATTGAAATTTTCCAGTATCCAGTGTGCCTCATTAGGTAATATTAATTAACTCGTAATAATACAAAATTTTTCATATATCTTTCGCACATGTTATCGTAAAAGTGTTTATCAAATAGAATTTGAGTGTGGACTGTGGAGTGTGTTGCCAATATCGCCCCAAACCAATTAAGTCTTTTTTTATCATTCAAATAAAACGCGAAAACTATGAACAATATTAAGAAATTCAAGCGGGAACTTTTTTAATATATCTCGTTTGAAATATGTTCATTAGCAATACAAAATACACAATGTCATCACTACATATAAAATCCCATTGTTTGTCTGTCCGGATGTCCGAATGTCTGTCCTCACCTTCCAGAGGACACCAGTGGACCTAGAGAGCTGAAATTTCACACATATGTCCTAGGCACCCATGACTTGAGATTATCGAGCCGGATTTTTGATTTTCCAAAAGGGGGCGTGCCAGTTTTGAAAAATGGGTCTATCAGATATATGTTGTAGCTCTCCTGAATCCACCAGTGGATCTACGAAGCTGTGATTGCGCATAAATATGGTATGAGACCATGACTAAAGATTCCAGAGCGAGATTTGGGATTTTTCTAAAAGGGGGCGTGGCAATTCTAAAAGTGGGCGTGTGGAGTTGAAATTTCAAACACATATTTTGTGACGCCTTGGCTACAGATTCCAGAGTCGGATTTTTCCCAAAAAGGGGCGTGGCAATGGGCGGGCTTAGTGATGGTCCGTGCGAAGTCACGGGTAATTTACTAATTTAAAAATAAATGTTTATTTTAATTTTTATGTTTCAAAATAAGCAACAAATTAAATAAACAAGCAAGAAGTAGCTTCGGAACCAAGGGAGCTAACGAAACAACTCAAACTTCAAATTTAAAATCGTGATTGTAATTTTATGAGCTATGTCGTTATTGCAGGCAATGAGCGATATGCACGCAAAACTGCGTACAAATTTACTGAAAAATTTACAACTTTACAATTAACACAATACAACATTGAAGGATTGAAGCGTTTCTAACCTTCTTTTTCGGTTAGATTTACCGACTTTATTTTTTGTGTGTGGCATCACATTCGATTTTAACATCCTTAGTATCCCTGACGGAATTCAATCAACTAGTTTACAAAAATAGCTAACTTATTTCTAAATATACAACAACTAATTTTCAAATGATTGAAAAGTCGTGCAGAGATAGTCAGTTTGATAATATAATTTCTGTATTGTGCTTTGTTTCATTTCAATTCGTAGTAAAAATTTGCTTTTAGATATCTAAAAAATAATGCTTGTATAGCCTAGAGTGTAGGTGCCGGCTTTACATTGCAAAGGTTGTTGGTTCGAGCCCCGGAAAATTCAATTGAAATTTTTATAAATATAAAAAAGTTTTAAAAGTAATTTATAGAAATGAGAGAAAAATAAATTCGAATACAATTTTTGTAAAGTCTAAAGTTTAAAGATTTAGGAGTTTAGACTCTAAACTGACTACCGCCTAGGACATCCCCACGTTAAAATAGTGAGTTCGTAACATAGGAAATAGTGACTTTATAGTGTGTACTGACTATTAAATAACTAGTTTATAGTTAGAAATAAATGGGTTCAATTTCCGACATAATCCTTAATATCCTTAATGATCATATTTCCATAATAGAATAAGAAAAGGCATTTATATACATTTTTTTAAACTTGTAAGTCCTTTAGAATGAAAGGCAATCACCGAATGAAAAACTGAGTACAGAATTTTACTTCACATGACCTTTTAAGCCGACCAACAAAATCATAGTTAAAAAGTTACGGTGTGATTTAAATCAACTTTCCCTTTAAAATTCGATTAAAATTTCGAAAAACGTTTCCTTTAATTCCTGCGAACATAGAGGCGTTTTTCGAGATTTTTCCCGCTTTCGAAGTTTAAATTTGTATGGAATTTGAAATATTAAAAGCGGAAAACTCTCAAAAACGAGTCTTTGTACGGAGGCCTTTATAGAAAGCCGGTTATCATAGTAAGAACATTTTGGTGTTAGAGTACTTTTCCATTAAACGAATCAACTGATCATTCAATAAAATCAAATATTAAATTATTAATATCAAGCCTATCACACCCAAATTACCGCAATTAAACCATTACTCTGAGCCACACACGAACTGAAAATGTTTTATGCGCCATTTTAAAAGGTAAAACATGAGTCAAAAGAAATCTTAGCTCAATAAGACGATATCTTTACTATAGCTAAAAACATAAGTAATCTATACGACCCCCACTTTATTATAGGGGCGCTATTCTCTACCATAAAGTTTAAATTTGGAAAATCATCAATCGGTATTTCAAACAAAAGAAAATACAAAAATTATTGCCTAGTCCCAGCAAATCGGAACAAAATCTTCATAATTTCTATGAACATCTGTAATCTCAAATCGATAAAGAATACATTAGAGTAATTAGAGTAATGAAGTAAATCTAAATGAAGCCACCACTCGTGTTACAATAAATAAATATAATTTAACAACTACCTTTGTTCGTTAACATTTTTACGATATGGCACATAAAATAATTTAGACAGTTTCTAATCGTTAGAGATACTGAGCAACACAAGGGTTATTGCACTACAATGCGCGAACGTAGTATGTGTAAATATGGATTTTACAGCTTTATTTTTGTATGTGTACTTGCAGCCGATTCAATTAAGTCAAATCAAATATGAAAGATACACAGCAGAAGAATAAAAATGGCGCCATCGAAATGGAATCAGATGACACGGCCGAGACAAGCGATCCCTTCCAGGCGATCATGGAGAAGGCGGGCAATCACGGCCGCTTTCAGATGATCTACAATATTATCTTTGTGACGGGTCTGGCCATGGCGGGCTCCATGATTTATATGAACATCATTTTGGCACTCAATATACCGGATCATTGGTGCACGGTGCCGGGCATGGAGAGTACAAACTATACGCTGGACGAGTGGCGGCGCATTACATTGCCCACGTAAGATTCAATTGGAAGTTCTTCAAAGGCTGTGAATAAAATTTAAAATTAAACTTTTCCTTTTTTTTTTTTTTTATTATTTTCACCAGACATAAGGACAATCGTGGCATGGACAAATTCAGTAGCTGCGAGATGTACAATGCAAATTCCACAGAAATTGACAACTGGGAAATTTGGAATACAACACAAAAGGCGAATGTAACAGGTGAGAGGAATGGGGGGTGGCGGGAGGTCGAGCACGCATGAAATATCGATGAGCTACAACGCAAGTAACTCTTCTATGCGAGAGCGTATTGGATTGATTTATTGTTGGATTGTGAAGTGCACGAAATTGAATTGAAAATAGCCAACATTTGCCGGAAATGAAATCTGTCAGAATGCCTGAATTGCTTGTGAAGCGCATTTGCAGTGTCTGTCCAGCCATCCGCATGTGTGAAATATTGCAAATTTATTGCTCGAAAGGGTAAAATTGAGGAATTGATTGTTGTGCGTTAAATATTCATTGCAATTGTGAGAGGCTATTAATGTTTGCAAGAGTCCTGCAGGGGATTGTGTATAACAAAAGTAAGGAATTGCTTAAATTGGTAAGCGATTAATATGGGGGAATGTGGACTGAAGTAAAGAAGTAGGTAGGGGCCATGTCCTTTTCCACTGAAACTAATTCCAGCATAAGCTTTGATTTTGTTAATGCCAAACATATTTCCACTGCAAAAAAAACTTTGCCAAACATTCTCTGACAGAAATAATTCCAACGAAAATAATTTCCCGCACGGCAATCAAATAAATTTTGCGTATAATAAAAAAAAAAGAAGAGGGAAACAAAAGGAAGAAACAAGAAAATTGACTAAAATTTAACCGAAAAAGTAACTTTTTCCATTTGGCAAACGCATAAGTTTTTACAACTTTGCACTTTAATGCGTTTCACTTACGGCGCAATTTCATTTTATTTAATTTCTTGCACTGCACTGCACACCATACCACTTTTGGCCACCACTAACCGCTTACGTTTGCTTTCTCTCTGTTCCTATCTCTCTCTCGCCCACACAGCTGGCGCTTGCCAACATGGCTGGAGTTACGACCAAACTTGGTACGAGAGCACAATACCCACACAGGAGAATTGGGTCTGCGCGAAGGATTTGTTCGTAACAAATGTGTTTGTTGTTGGACGCGTGACAGAAGTCGTCGGGTCATTTGTGCTAGGACAAATGGGAGACATGTAAGTCGCTGGCGGATTAAATTGAAATATGAAGTTGAAGTTTGCAATGAGCGAGAGCGCCGCCGTATAATTGAAAATTTCCTTTTCTTCTTTCATTGCTTTCTGTATGTGGTATTGCTTCGCGAGCAGTTTTGGTCGTCGCATAATTTACTACATCAGCGTGATACTTACTTCGGTGGGACGCATTGCATCGATAGTGACCACATCGTCGTATATTTCCTTCCTCATATTTTCCAGTTTAGCTGCCTTCGCCCTCAACTGTTTGTTTCAATCGCCCCAGATCGTTGGCATGGAAATCTCACGAGAGTAAGTGGGTTAAGGGTGATGGAGAAGAGCTTTATCAATATAAGTAGATAATATTCTTCATAGTAGATAATATTTTATAGAGCGTAGAACCGGCAGAGATTATTTTTATTCGCGAACACTGCGTTTTTGTCAGACTGTTTGTAATGCCCATAATGAGGCGTGGCTAGTGTGGGAAACTATATATATTTTTGATAACCTCTTGAGCCAATCTAGTTATGTCTCTCTGCCCGTCCGTTCGTTCGTTTGTGTTTCATTTCGTTTCGTGCATTCGATTGGAAATGGGAATAGAACTGGAACGAAATGAAATTGGACCGGAACTAAATGGAATTGGAACAACATTTTTAAATGGGTCGGAAAATAGATATTCAAAATTATCGATAAATATCGAAAAATTATCGATAAATATCCATTACTTTTCGATAAATATCGAAAAAAATTCGAAAAATTATCGAAAAATTAGTAAAAAAAAAAATATAGAAAACTGTTTGGTTAAATTTCCGAAAAATGGTCTAAGAATGGTCAGACCCCTTATTACTTTATCTTTACTTAGTCTTGAATTCGATATCGATTAATCGATTGTTAATTCTAATTTTAATAACATTCAAAACTTATCGATTAAATATGTTGCTCTGTATATATACATATCGATTAATCGATATACCACTAAACATCATCTCACGTTTCAAATTTGCTGCCCACTTAATCGATTTTTGTCTTCCTCTCCTTCACAGACAGGACCGCAGCACCATAGCCATCTATCAGAGTTTCGGTTGGTCCATTGGCACTTCGACGATGCCGCTGCTCTTCTGGTGGCTACGTGATTGGGAGTCCTTCATGTGGTGCACAACCCTGCCAACGGCAATTTTTTTAATATTTTCCAAGTACGTATTCGCTGGCTTATGTGAAGTAGATCGGATGGCTTTTCGGACTAGCTCCGTTGTTTGGCACACGTGACGTGACGGCGCTGAACGAAAAGAAACACCAATGCAACAACAACAACAACAATAACAGCAACAAGAGTGTCTGTTTTCAAATTGTTTCCGATGGGCTACTTTCATTCGAGCGCAGCGCATTGAATCGAATTTAATGGAATGGAATCGAATCGCCTTCGTTTCCAATCGAACTCAATCAATTGTTTCAATTTCTCGCCGAATGCGATGTTGCTGTTGTTATTATTGTTACTTTTCGTTTCTATGTTGTCTGTCTCGACCGTTTTTTCTCCTTCCATTTTCCACCTTTGATGTTCTTTTTGTTATTGGCAATTTCAATTTCCGCAGATACGTCATTGAATCGCCACGTTGGTTGATTAGCAAGCGTCAATTCGGTCGGGCGCTTTCTCAATTTAAGAAAATTGCGAAAATTAATGGCCGTCAATTCGATATGTCCGAAAAGGAACTGGCACAGATCTATGCCGACATGGATCAGGAGACAACATTTGGCATTGCGTCACTGTTCAGCGGCTGGCGTTTGGCAAAGAATACATCGATCGTGGGTTTCAGTTGGTAGGTCAATGAGAGCACAAATGCCACGAATCCAATTCAATTTGTCATTTTTCCCAGGTGTGTGGTGGCCGTCTCATACTTCACACTGGTCCTCTTCAGCACGCAGATGGGCGGAAATCCGTTTTTGAATTTTTTGCTTCAAAGCATTGTGGAGATTCCCGCGTACATTGTGGGGAAATATATGGGTACGTTGCGGTGTAGAAACGCTGTGCTGCGGGGATGAATTTAAATATTTCCTTTCCCTTTGCAGGGGACAAATATGGAAGGCGCTTCACAAATACCTCTTCGTTTCTGCTTTCGTTTTGTGTTTGCATTCCCGTTATAATTTTGGCCACTGGTATGACTTTATTCTCCTGATATTCCATCATTTTACTGTATCAGTACAATTGCATTGCAGATGCCAAATATTCCGGGGTGATGACTGGTCTGGCGGCCACCATCAAATTCCTCAATGCCGTAACCTTCTTCACTGTGAATCTGCAGAGCATGGAAATCTATCCGACGTGCATGCGTCAAACGGGCATCGCTTTGGGCACAATACTGGCCAATGCCATTGGCATTCTAGCGCCGTATCTCGTCTTCTTGGGCACCAGCTACGACATACGCTGTCCATATTACATTTTGGGCACTCTATTCCTCATTGGCGGTATTGGAGCATCATTTTTACCCGAAACGCTGCACAGAAAATTGCCCGACACCATGGAGGAAGCACGTCAATTTGGCAGACATGATGTGAGTTCAAAATGCGAAATTCGAAATGCTCTTCCACGACAAAATAAATTTCTGTTGTATTTTTTTATAGAAATTCTTCAGCTTACCCAAGGCTCCCGCCAAGGAGGATGCAGGCGAGAAATTAAATCAAGCGCAATATGCTCCCTGATCGGCGACACCAGTATTAGATTAATTGTGTTTTATAGAATTTTAAAGAAATTTTTGTTATTCTTTCATTTGAACCTCTTTTTTTTCTAGATATTTTTAAATATGTTAAGAGATTGTGTGATGTACTTTAAGTTGTTCCATTGTGCCAATAAAAAAATTTGCAAATTGTCAAAGTAAAAGAAGTTTTAATGGCGAAACAATTTTGTATTCTAATTTTCACAATAAAATGGTAAAATTATACACGTCGTTAACTCATAGGACCAAGCCCATTACACTCTATTGCTGGTAAAATATATTTATTATACCAATAGTTCATTGTTGGACTATACTGGATATACATTGCCACCAGTCTATAACCAAATTCACATCTATTTTCGCAGAAGACTTCAAAAAGGGTTCTCATGAACCTGTCCAATTATGTTGGACCTGCCCAATTATGTTTCAAAAGAAAGTTGTGACATTACAGGGAGCCTTCCTTTATAAATAAACCAAATGTGACACGGTGGCTTTTGAGTCTTCTGCTTTCATTTGAGTATACTGACTTAATGACCCAAACAACCACAAACAGATTATTGCTACAATCTATGGCATTACCAGAGCTATATCTGACTCAAAGAAGTGTTCTAAAGGTGGCATATAAGTCATCATTAAAATAGTCCCAAAATTAGTGCCTTTAATATTGCATTTGAAACTTAGATAACATGCATTTGCCTTTTTGGTTTCCAATATCTACTCACCCCTTCAATTTCAAATGATAATTGACACACTCAGAATAAAAATGCGATGAAATGCAATGTGGAGCGTCAGTTCATTTCAGTATGTCAATTGAGAATGACTTAACATTGAATTATTTTTATACCCCTGCACACAAGTATCCAAGGGGTAATTGTTTTTGTCACACCGTTAATAACGCCCATAAGGAGGCGTGCCCGGCATAGAAAACTATAACTCGAAATGGAATGAAACTGGAACGAAATGGAATTGGAGCAAAATTTTTAAATGGAAATAAACATTAAAAAATTATCGATAAAAAATTTAAAAATCATCGAAAAAATATCGAAAAATCATCGATAACTTATCGAAAAAGTATCGATACAACTGTTGATAGAGCAGGGTATTTAAGCTTCGGCCAGACTGAGGATAATTCTCTTACTAGCTTTGTCTGCTGACAAAAAGGGATATGAAATAGTAAACATTTCAAATCGGTGCTCAGGGATAGTCAAAGGTTGCACAAGTGGTTTAATAACAACTTTATTGTTCTGGAATGGATTCAACTACTTAGGTGCCTACTTAGACCAACGATTCATCTGTTGGCAAGTATTTTGACTATCGAAATGTGACTATTTCGTTGAATCAATTTTAATATTTTTTTCCAGGAATTTCAAAGGATTTTTTTACTTTTTATAAAAAAAGAAATGATTTTCGAAACACAGACAGCCCGAAAAAAAACACACAGATCTTTGCTATTGTATACGTACTAATATCTGTATAAATTACACACTCTTCTGTGCCCTACAGATAATCCGTATTCTTCACAGCCAACTGAAAAAGGGAATTTCCACCGAAACGACCTTATCAAAGCGGCCGTCAAAAAGTAACAAATTGATTTCGTTAGCGCGGCGGCACAACACCTTCCGTAATAACGAACATTTTCGAGGTTAATTTTACGAGGCGAATTTAATAAATTACCGTGGCAAATGCACACAAACGCAAATACAAATACAAACCCCCAGACTAACATACACACAACCCACCCCCAACGCCCTGGAATATGCAAGCATTTTTAGCTTATTATAAATACGTCATGTGCGTGTGTGAGAATGAGTGGAATGAGTAGGTGTGTGTGGGTGTGTAAATTAGTGTGTGTATGATACTGATAAATCCTAACAAAGTTTTTACTTTCGCATGATTTATTTAAGTTATGAATCAATTTTATCGCAACTGCAAAAATAACAAAAATAAGAAATATTGCAGCACAACGAGCAGAAGCACAAGCACAGCAACAACAACAGCAACACTGCCAGCGACGACAACGGAAATAGTTGCTAAAGTGTGTGAGTTTGTATTGAAAAGGGCGGCGAAGAAGAAGAATAACGTAAAAATACACGAATTCTACACACATACACACATTGGCTGCTCCAGCGATAAAAATTACTTTCAAACTTGTTGGCAACACACACCGACAGCCGTGCAACGTTTGCGCTGAGGTGTTTTCCAAGTTATTTATTATGATTTATTTGCAGCGTTATGTCTGTTTATTTGTAGCTGTCTGCGTGTGTGTGTATGTGTGTGTGTGTGCGATTGTATGCCATTGAATGGGATTTTATTTTTCGCTTTGAATTGTATGGCAGACTATTAAGGGGAATCACTTGGTACTTCTTTTTGGTTGATATTTTGGTTTTGAAGGCGATAAGTAAATTGTTTATCCCCGTTGTTGTTGCTTTTTTTCTTTCGTTTGCTTGCTTGGCTCTCTTTTGAAGGGGCCATAATGTCTTTGCGTGAATTATGAGAAATGCTGATGGCTTGATGCATAATGACAGCTCGTACGGTGTTGCATTGAGTAAGGGCAAAACGAAGCAGGTGAATGGTGAAATTCGAGTTGTGATTTTGTTTTTTTTTCGCTCTTATCATACAGAAATTTATAACAATATGTATACGTATGCAATGCATACATGTGCAAATATGAACTGATGATGACACGAAAAGTTGTCAACATAATGAAAGACATTTGTTCTTATTAAGCGACATTCAAAAGGAAGCACTTTGGCGGGGCTTGACTCTGTATCAAATAAATTGGCATACAAATTATGAAGCATACTTTTAGGCTATGAAATGATAGCCACAGAATTAGGTTATCTATTTTTGGTTTCTTTCATTCCGAAAATAAACTTCAATTCCCCTGCACAGCAATTTCTTAACAAACGCCAATTTCATTCGAATATTGATAACATCTCCCGGGTATATTCAACACCACAATAAATCGAGCACTACAGCTCTATTGAAGAGATGCGCTCGACTACTGACCGCCATAGGAAAGCCAAACCCACTAACTTTAACTGCAAAAAGTTCCCTGCCCTCGCTGGCTCTGCACATTCACATGGGGATTGACTAATAGGATTTGAAGAGCGTAAAATTGGTTCGTTGTGAACATGAAATGTTTAGTGAATCCTTTTTGAGCCAGCGTAATGTAGCCTGGAAGAAGTACCAAGTTCCTGCTGTTACTCACTTGTGTCTATGTGTGTGTGTGTGTGTTCAGCAAAGAAGCGTAAACATTTTCAGTGTTGAGTCACGGCATTGGGCGCGTTGTTGTTTGCTCGCTGCAGCGTGCATCATTTGCTGCATGGCAGCTGCTGCCTCAGCTTGGTATGTGGCTTGTACGGTATACAGACTATTCCATTTGCTTTTGTTGGACTGTGAGTTTGGCTTGGGCCAATGCACCAGTCCGGTTCGATTTCGCGGTTCGATTTCTCGCCGCTCGATGGAGTGCATGCGAGTATATGTATTTTATTATCGCAAATAAAGCGCAATCACTGCGCGCTCAGCATCTTGCATTTTTCATGACGCCGCATGGTATTTTACGCTAGACTCAGCAGCAATGAAATATTACAAACATTTTTATTCATAGTCAATTGCAAATTATGAAATATTCAGTTAGGGGCGAATGAGTTGGGGGACGTTAGAGTTTGGGGTTGAGTTGGTTCAATGCACTTGTTTATCGATAAATTTCAAAATCTTACAATTTCTTCAAGTGCACCGCATTTACTTCTATTTTAAGGCATAGTTAAAAGCGTAAAAGTAACTACTTTTATTTGGTTTTTTTATTTCTTTTAATTTTTTTATAGCTTCTCTGTTCCTACAGCAAAACGTTGCATTTTTTTGGTTTGTTCTTTCTCTCCTCTTAATAGGATGAAATAAAATGAAAATGGCAACACTGTAAATCAACACACATTAATTTTCATTAATGCAACACTTACAAACTGTGGCCGTGTGGCCCAGCTTGGTGCAAGCAAATGGGTTGAAATGAGGGTAGAGCGCTAATAAAAGCGGCCATTTTTTAAAATGACTGCAAACACAAATGCAGCTACGGCTGGGAAATGTTTGCAGCTCGGTGCTAAATGACAACAAAATTTATTAACTAGAATTTTTAAAGGGAGAATTACTGTTAAATGGCAAAGAAAAGGAGTTTGGGCTTTTTTTTTGGCATTAAATTTTAGTACAGCAATACTTTATTTTGGTAAGACTTAGGGTTGCTGCAGGAACACCGACACACTTAGACCAAATTTGGGCAAGTCATAATGTATATGATAATTGCAAGGACCAACAGTGTAATGTCGGATCGCAACAGCGAATGGAAATTGAAGTATTCCTTGGCAAGTTATACTCCTGTAAGTTTGCCAAAGATTACGAGAGGGGGTTTTTCTGTAACTTTCCCCGAGTAGGAATTGAACACGGTAGATATCGGTAGATATGATCTCGACACAGAAGTGGGTAACCCCTTAACCAACTGCGCCACGGCCACCACATTGGTAAAACTGAAAGAATCTATATTTTTAAACTAATTAAGCAACGGTCTTAGATGGGGCACAAAAGACCAACGGTCGCAGTGCAAATCCCCCTTTATTAGATGGGTCTCAGCGGAACTTAAATGTGTCTAAGCGGAACTTAAAAGGGTCTCAGCGGAACTTAAGTGGGTCTCAGCGGCACTTAAATGGGGCTCCGCGGAACTTACATGGGTCTAAGCGGAACCTTAATGTGTCTAAGCTGAACTTAGATGGCTGTAAGCGAAACTAGGTGTGTCTCAGCGGAACTTAAATTGGTCTGAGCGTAACTTAGTGTGTCTAAGCGGAACTTAAAAGAGTCCCAGCGGAACTTAAATTTGTTTAAGCGGAACTTAAATGTTTCTAAGCGGACCTTAGATGGGTCTGAGCGGAACTTAAATTGGTCTAAGCGGAACTTAGATGGGTCTAAGCGGAACTAAGTGTGTCTAAGCGGAATTTAAATGGGTCTAAGCGGAACTTAGATGGGTCTCAGCGGAACTTAGATGCGTCTTTTTCTTTTGGACCATTTATTTCTTTCTGCTAATATGACAAATATAATTTATGTCTACATGGTTGCAAATATTTGCAAGGCTGGATAAAATATAAGTTACCCAATTTAATACTTGCCACTTCCTTGGTGCTCCCAAAATTGATTTAAGCATATATAAAATGGTAAAAAGAAATAAAAGAGCTACTTTTTTTTCACGCATAAGCGCACTTTGCTACCACAACAAAATAAATTTCTGAACTTGTTTTTAATAAGGTTTTAAATAAATGATTGAGATACCAAATAAAATCATTTCATTCAAAGTTTTACAGGAATTCTTAGCCCTTTCATATTACGGATGATGTTAAAATTCTCCAACCCTACTTCAAATTAAACACAATTTAAACATTTTTAAAAAATACAGTTTTTTTTCCAAGCCGGAAATTAAATTTTACCACATCCTGTAAACACAAAAATCGTATATGTATGTAGTAAAAAAGAAAACCCAAAAAAAAAAAACATTCACCTAATCTACACAAATTTTCAGTTCGTTAAACACTTGCGAGAAAAAATCACCATCACCACTTCGAAGTTCGAAGCCACACACACACACGGGGAAAATAAAACAACAGAATTTTGGCAAATATTGTTTCCCAAATGCTGGCGTCGTGGCGGCGCGCGCTGCACCGAACCGCTCCGCTCGCCCTTTATTAATTTAAAACCCGCAGACTTCGCCAATGTTGCCGCCGACGCTGAGCAGCTTGGTGCTTGATGCTGATCCTGCTTTGGCTGGCGCTCCTGCCCCGAAACAAATTCAACAAGCCATAAAACATATGAAAGGAATGAATTTTTCATGAGGTGTTGGCTTTTGTTCGTTGGCACCGTCCGTGTGCTGCTGCACTTGAACTTTGGGAGCGCCACACCCCCCAGCTGTAGCCAACTGCGAGTGGGAGTTGCGGATTTAGTTGATATGGTTGAGCGAATTTTTGGCGGCTGTGGTGGCAGTCGAACCAACAACGGACATTCGGTCATTGAATCCTTGTTTGCTTAGCGTCGATGCGAGATGTTGACTATCGTTTCATCTCCGCTCATCGGCGGTGCAGCGGGTAACGGGTAAGCTGTAGGTGCGAGTGTGTGTCGATGTGTGCGGTCATGTTGTTGCATACCCATATGAAAATCGGAAGTTATAAAACAAACAATTTGCTAATAGCTCATAAACTATGGAAATAGCTTGGAAGACTAGATACCACGTATGTGAGTTAGTGTGGGTGTGGTGGTCAGCTCCATCTGCCGTTTACTAGCCAAATTGTGTGCAAAAATTATTAGAAAAATATTGGTGAAAAGAAATGGAAAGAGTATGTTTGGTGTCGTTTTTTTTTCTCTCCCCCAATATTTACATAGTTTATTGAACAAATTAGCAATGCATGATTTCAACAGTTTCTCAAATGTTGAAAAGGATTTGGTTGATTCAGAATCGGAAGTGGTTGGTGTGGTCGAGTTTAATTCTTGTTTGAGACTATATTGTAGTATTTTAATTAGTGTGATTTTAAATTAAATTGTTTTAAATTTGTTTTTAATTTGTTTTGAATTTAAAGATGCAATGCCGGACGCATTCGTATCTCCAACTCCTTTTTTTTTTGTTTATGACTCAAAAAAGCCCATCCAAAGGGGTTAATTTTTCTTTCTAATTAAACCAGAATGCTTTCATCTATCAGACATTAGGAAAAATCTTTGAATTTGGGAAGTTATGTTATCAGAGTAAAATTTTCTTGGCTTTCCTTCAACACAAAATCTTCAATGATAATTCTCTGATAGTTTTTCCGGTTGGAACAAGCATAGGACAATTGAATATAATGCAATAGTCATCTAAAAATAGATCTTTGATGATCAATAAATAAAAAAATTAAATAAATTTTAATACTTCTAGTCCCGATGTGCCTTACGTTGATAATTGTAGTTTCATAATAAACTAGTAAGAGAATTATCTTCGGTCTGACCGAAGATATAATACCCTGCACATGCGAGTACGATACATTCTGAGACCATATGTTAGTAATTTGATCGAAAATCGGTATTTTATTGATAGTTTTTCGATATTTTATTCATAATTTTTCGATATTTATCGATTTTTTATCGATAATTTTTCGAAAATTTATCGTTTTTTTATCGATAATTTTTCGATTTTTTATCGATAATTTTTCGATAATTTATCGACAATTTTTCGATATTTTATCGATAATTTTCCAATATTTATCGATAATTTTCCAATATTTATCGAAAATTTTAGTTTCCTGATCCATGTAAAAATTTTGTTCCAATTCGATTTTGTTCCGGTCCAATTCCATTTCGTTCTGCGTGGCGTGGCTGTTATCCGATGTTGCCCATTTTCAATACCGTCCAATCATTCGCCAAAATAAGAAGAATCCCAAAATTTGGGGTCGATAGCTCAAAAGCTACGACAGTTATCGTGCGAAACAACAGACAGACGGACAGACGGACAGACGGACAGACGGACATGGCCTAATGGACTCAGGAGGTGATGCTGATCAAGAATATATATATACTTTTCCATACCGGACACACCTCCTTATGGGCGTTACAAACGGTGTGACAAAAACAATATACCCTTGGACGCTAGTGTGCAGGGTATAAAAATAAATGACAGCAAGGAAAGTGTCAAAATTAGCTATAAGATCCTTCAGATGATTTTTGTAACATCTGCCCCAATATTCGAGTCTGGTAATGCAATCAAAGTGACACCAAGCCAAACTTATCAACTTCAGCATTGTTCATAATTTAATTAACAGAACACATGAGAAACCATTAAAGTTTTCAAAATATTTTAAAATTATTTCAATGCTTTTCTTATTATTTACCGTAAAATTATTATATATCACGGTGACCGTAGCTCAGTGAGGAAGTAGCACATCTGACTCACAACCGGGAGGCACTGATTTCAACTCCAGCTTTATGCGAAAAACAAACCAGTTATTTTTTTGCACGGCAAGCAATGTCAAACTTACGAGAGTATAATTTTCCGTGAAGATGCTTTACTTGACGTTCTGAACTGGCACTGAACTGTACGGCAACTCACAGAAATGATTGTTGTATCGGTGGGTTACAGAAACGAAGTCCCTCTGTGAGAAGTTGTAGCTAGAAGATCTGCTTGAAAGGTCGTAGTGCATTAATACTATGTGGGCAGCCTGACACTATTTTACACGATTTTTATTTGCGCAAATTTTTATAACCGACTGACGAGAATTTAATTTGACTTAAATTTCCATCAATTTTAAATATTATTTTCTCATCTTTCCAGTCAATTAAACAATGTTAATCTGATTCCAGCCACTCTACTGCATGTAAGACTATGCTACTACTTAATAATAATAATTTGCCACAACAGCCCATATTAGAGCTTAGGCCGACCAATCTTCTTGATGCAATTATCATGGCCAAGTGGTAATAGCCAACTGACTACTTTGTAAATAAATCCCCATAAATATTAGCCAATTGTAAAATCATTCATTCAATTAACTCAATCTCTATTAACATGCAATCGAAAAGTCTTGTACAGTTGTTGTAAAATTGTTATTTATTAAGTATCGATTACAAATGCTCCGAAAGGGATGTACAAAATGGCATTAATACATTTATAAATTTTAATATAAATTTCGATTAATTTTAAAACCTTACTGAAAGGGATTCTCATACTCGTATACATAAATAAATACCATTTGAAATGAACACATTTTTGAGTAAATATTTAAGTACATGAAATCTCTCATAATTATTTCCGCATCAAACGCAATTCAAATATCGATTATTGCTAATATCATCATCATCATCATAGTCATAGTCACAATGACTACGCGTACTGAGGCAACAACTTGGATTAATAAATCTTAAATGGCTAAAATATGTTAATTGTTAGGGCTTAAATGGCTAAAACATCTATAAACTTCAAGCGAGTGCAGCAATGCATTCTGCCACATCATAAATATTTAATTCCTACCTCACTTTGGTATTTGCGAAAACGAACGAGCGCCCGAACAATGTGCGGCTGCTCTGGCCTTACATGTCCGCATACGCTCCACTATGCCAGGACAAATGTATATGTAAATAGATTTTATGCTATTTTCTGTATGTAAATATTTAAATTCGTAAATTCGTGTAAATAATTTGTAATATGTAATGCTATAAAATGTTCCATAAATTATTAACATACTTTTGCATTCAATATCCAGCTCATAATATTATTTTTACATACATCATACATATATTATATAGTATTTAATTTTTGTTTTTGTTATTTAATTGCTTATTATTTAAATTCGAAATATTTAACTCTTAACTCGCTTAATTTTTTGTCAACTTACACATTTTTTGCTTTTAACATTATAATAAATTCGTGTTAATTTGCCGAGCATGCACATTTAATTTTTAATTTTTTGTGACATTATTTTTCCACAGTTAATACGATTTCATTAATGTTGTCAATTCTTTTGTTTTCAATACTATTTTATTTGTTGTTTTTTCATTTCAATGTTTGGCTTATTGTGTGAAATATTGGCTTGACCGCCATTTCGATTTTTCCATTGTGTTTCTCTTTAGGTTTTTTTTTCGTGTGATTGCACACAATCTTGTTGCGTGTCGCTTGCTATTGTTGTTGTTGTTGTTCTGGTTGCTTTTTCTTTTTTTTTTAACGATAAAAATGGTGAAATTGATTTTTATTGCATCAATTTGACATATAATTTTTCATTTCAATACTTTCGGCCACAATCGATTTTCCTCTGCCTGAACTTTAATTCATTTTCATGCGGATTTTCATTTAATATTTTTTGTGATTTTATTTTTTTCACTTGTGCTCTGGGTAATTTAATTACATTTAATTGCATGAGGCAGTCAAGTATTTCTGTTGCATCCGTTATTTTATTGTGAAGGGAAATAAAGTGACACACTGCCTTGTTTTTAAAAATGTTACATGAAGTGGAAAATTTAAAAATTATAGAAAATTCTCAATAATTTCCGAAAATAGTGCATATGCGTTCTTTGATTACTCCGCACACAAGGTAATCAAGGGTGTATTGATTTGGACACACAGTTTGTAATGCCCAAACGGAGGTGTGGCTCATGTAGCACAGTATATGTATATTCTTGACTAAGGTCGCCTCCTGAGTCGATCTAGTCATTTCCGCAGTAACTGAGTTATCGATTTCATTGGTATTCATCTTCTTTTTACTTCTATTCAAACCACTCACACCGCCCATACAAAATGGCCGATAAATATCTAGCTGGGCCCGGTACGCTTTGCTAGCTTTAAAAAAGCTTTTTGTGTTTTATTGCCTTCACGGTTATTATAAATTAATGAAAGCAATTGAAGCATTGCATGCAGTTATAGTACTGTGAAATATTTAACTGTACGGACGGTACCAAGCCCCTTTGTCTAATTTCGTATTAAACTCACTTTGGAGTTGAAAGCATAAAACCATTTGCCGTTGAAAAACATTGAATGGGAACCCATTTACAGCATTTTGAAATATTCTATGGACAATACCACGCCCCCTTTGCCCGGCAATTTGTATCCCACATTTCCTCTCGGGAAACAATCGAGCAACATCGTATCTCTAGGACGTGAAGAATGCAGACTGATAGTAGGAGTTGTAACGGGACACTGTCTTATTGGCCATCACGCCTTTAGGATGGGTCTGGTGTCGGAACTGCAATGAACCGGAAGAAGAGGAGACACTGGAACACCTGCTATGTTTATGTCCGGCCCTAGCTAGAACCATACTGGAAAAAGCCTTTTTTTAACTTGTTAATGGCGTTAACTACTCTGCAACTTTCTCAACTGAAACACTTCGCGAATCGCGATGCAAACCAAAACCTTCGGTTCGGATAAGAACCATGAAGGGAGAACTGCTAACTTCGAGTAAAACAGAGCGTCGTGGTAGCACTATGGACCATATTGGTCTATGTGAGGCATATAGCCGCCACACTAACCTAACCTAACCTAACCTTCCTCTCGGGTCCTATAGTATGATGAAGACAAATTTCTTGCGATTACGTTCAAAAACGTCTCAGATATAGGTAATTTTTACTATATTTGTGGGCGGTAAAAGTGGTCATGGCATATTCTAGTCGCGAACAGGATTCAAAATACTTTGAATACGTATACAAATTTTGGTTAAAAACGGGGCAGTAGTTTTCGCATCTACTGGTTACAACACACACCTCTTTATACATCGTCGACGGTCTGTCGGAAATCACTAAATTCAAATTTATAGTTTGAAGATATTTGACTTTAAAAAAAATCCAAGAATGGCTCGATACCAATATGCTTGGTCTCAATGCTTACAAGAACCCTAGAGTAAAAACTAAAAAAATTTGGAAATAGATGAAAGCAGGACAAATAGATTTAGTTGTTCTGTCTGATAAGAATTTTGTGATAAAAATTAGAAATAATTCAACCGAAACTAGTATCCTTGGAATCTTGCTGAACTCAATGCATAGAAGAGTCATTTTTCCACAAAGCGCAATGCATTTTAAAGTCGAGGCCCTGGTACGAAGAAAACTGCTCAAATGTACTTAAGCCTGGTTTTCATTATGTCATAAATTATGACTCAAAATCAATGGCTTAAGTGAAAACAGGTTGGCATTTCGTTGTCAATTTAATGAACGTATGTAAAATATGGGAAAAGGAATATGAGGTGACGTCACCGCTTTGTATTAGTTTCCAACATAATCAGTAGAGCAAAGATTCAAAGAGCATTTTCCATTACTTTCCCCACAAAATAATGTGAATTCTTGTGCCTCATAATTTATGACATTTTCGTTCATCATTTCATTTATTCATTAGAATTCCGCAATGAGATTTGGTAAAATTATACTTCATACGCATATGTGTACATTCAAATATTAAAATATTTACGTAATCGGTTAACCGCACCAACACATAAATTTGCTGTGTCACCAGCGCTAATGTGAAACAAAAAGATACAAAAACCAAAAACAAAAAAGGCCTGGCACTCGCCAAATTAAACTAAACACAAACAAATGCGTGTGGCTGTTGCGTTTTAGTGGGTCGCGGCACTTTTGGCTAATTGCAGTTTAGAAACACTTAAACTATTTCCGCCATTATGCTGTAAAAGGGAAGTGCCCACATTTTTTCCAGAAGGACGCCGGATCGGGGAGAATGTTTGGCAATGGCAATTTTTGGAATTTCAAATTCCAACACTAATGGCTTTGCGGTTGTACGTTTCGGCAAAGTGTAGATGCGCGAGCGTGCGTACACACTAGCAACTGGAACAGTTTAAAAAGCGTTTTGCCAGCGCAGGGCAGTAAGGGGATGCGACCGAAAGTCACTAACTGAGAACCGCAATGCAAATGTACTATGTGGAGGACTAATTTGGTCACGGAAAATATTTCGAAAAAAAAAACCAATTCTAATTTGTTGAATTGGCGAAAGTAGAATTAGTGAAAGGATCTGTGTCAGTGTATCCTCTTTTCTGTACTGTTGAAGTCCATAAACTAAGTTCCATTGGTATGAAAAAAACAACAGACATTTTTATCTCAAGTGGTTGCTGCTCAGCGGCGTAAGCAACAAGAACAAAAACTAAAAAGCCTTCTGGCATGACTGCACTAAAGCTCAAAATGCAAACAGAGCACACTGGTGCAAATGCAAACAAAATTAAACACGAATTTTAAATCCTTTTTGGCTAAAATCCTTAAAATGCAAATCGCTTTTCGAAAACAACAACACTAACAACCAATAGAGAACAATTAAAATGCAAAAGCAAACTGCATACAGCTGCATGAACACAGCCAACCGTCGAACGAACGGATGGTCGGACGGACAGGCGCACCGACCGGACAACATCCACAGCAAAGCGTATTCGAACGATTTGCATGCATACGGAATGCAGTTTTGCGGCCAGAAATTTCCATTTTCCTACTACGAGAATCTAGTGCGCAATCGTTGTTGCTGCTCCACCAGAAGTTACAGCAGCAGCACCAGCATCAAGCAGCATGCGGAAGTTGCCTGTGTTCAGCCTGGTTGCCATCGAAGCGGAAATATTTCGAACACCAGCACTGGACTCTGTTTTCGGTTATTCACTGCTAATCCCGGTCGTATCGGATGTTGTTATCCCCTTTTTAAAACACATTGACGCCCAGCGGACATTTAAAAGCGGGCGGCAGGGGCCTCTCCGTGAAAGTGAATGATGTGGCTAATTTATATCGACCCAATTCGGTGCCCGTTGAAGTGCGAATAGTTCGAATCGAATTGATGAACGTTCGAGTTGTTGATTGTCGGTGATCTTTTGTGTAGTCACTGGAAATATAATAAAAACACAAATGAATCAATGTTATTGCAAATGAATTACGATTTAGGAAAATGTCATCGCGTTCGAACGGTGTTTAGTGAGCGATATCTTTTCAAAGATACAATTAAGATATGTCTTATTTGGTCCCAACTAAAATCATAACTGGAAATTCACTAGACTGGGTACCTGGTCTAACAGTTATGATCCAAACTTCAAATGCTTATTTCTAAGATTAATTCTTGTTAGTGCTAACATTCAAGTTCATAAATAAATAAGGCTTAGAGTCGTCGTCATAGACAATGTAAAAAGCTTTACCCATCTGTGAGCCATCATATCATATGAGGTGCCGCAGAGGGTATTCTTAACAGGATATGGAAAGACCGTGGTTCCTTTGCGCAACTAAACTTTGGAGCTCATCTACAACTATAGATGTATACACTGAGAAAAAAATACTGCAAGGTTATAATTTGAAACGGCTATAGCTTTGAAAAAATCAACACTCCTCAGTTCTAAAATAGAAAGTGAAACAGTGTCAATATTTGAATGTGGATTATTTTATGTACGATTGTATTTTTTTAGGCATAATCCCAATTCTAAAAAGTGAATTGTATGAAATCGTATATGAAAAATCAAAGACAAGGTCAACTAGAGAGTGGACTATCTTCGGCTATAAGCTGAAATACCCCCACACAGTAGGAAGAAGTACCTCGAACGTAAAAAAAAGTGGTCTCAAGACCCCATTTTGAGCCATTTATAGGTGGTTTTGGAGCCCGGACCATGTCCAAAATTCGTTTCTAAACATTTCCCAATCAAATCCACCGAAAAAAAAAAATTGGTCTCAAGACCCCATTTTGACCCTTATATATGTAGTTTCGGAACCTCGGACCATGTCAAAAATACGTTTCTATACATTTCCAATCGAATACAACCATAAAAAAGACTTGAAAAATGTTAACCTTTTTTTTCGGTGTATGGGAGCCACGCCCAGTTTTTATCCGATTTGGCTGATTCACGAACTTGATCTCAGTATTCACGAGAAAAACATGTACCCAAAGTTTCAAGTCGATATCTCCAAAACTGCGACCGCTATCGTGCGGACGGACAGACGGACAGACAGACGGACATCGCTAAATTGACTCCGGCGGTGATGCTGATCAAGAATATATATACTTTTCCATACCGGACACGCCTCCTTATGGGCGTTACAAACGTTGTGACAAAGTGAGTATACCCTGCCACAGTGTGTGTGGGGGTATAAAAATCGAATTTGTAAAAAAAAACTATGGATCGAAGGACCAAAATTATTTAGGAATTTTTTTTAGTAAATTTTCCATTGGATTGCATATTTTTCGATAAAATTTGATTTTAAAAAAATGGTTGTGGAACAAACACTTAGTCATCTCAAATCATTAACATTTCAGTCTCAATTCATCAATGGGCAGTTTGAAAAAAACTGAAACATTTTGTTGTACCTTTTGATTTTTTTCTCAGTGCAGATATAGTTCGAGGATATGGTGCAACTCTAAAGAAGCGAATCAAGAAATATTTGACCAAGTTTCTTGTGCTGGAAATAGAGCAGAATTTTTTGATAGATCACAAATCCAAAATTGCATTGTGCTTTTGCCTTTTGGAGCATTGCTACTGTTCTTCATCCATTTTGCTTCCTATTTTGGTTAGTGCACTAATTTTCTAGCTGATATGTAAACTTTTCTTATGAAATTGGCCACAATTCCAAATTTCTCGCATTTCGTTGAAAAATAAGGTACAACAAATTTTACCCAAAGAGGATACCAGTTAAAGAAAATGTACGCAAGGAAATTTACTTATCAATTTCTTATCTTTTTTTTATGAAGTTTGACAAGTACTTGAGAGCTGGTAACGAAGCTTTACAGTGAACAATCCGGTTGTGGAAGGGCAATACATAATATTTTAATCAACTCTCTCTCATGCCCCAAATATAAAAAGAATTTCACTGATTAACCAGTTCCTGTAAAATTTAGATGTCTGATACTTCGCATCAAGTTTTTCACTTCAAACAGTTGCAAAATTTTAAATTTAATAACACCAAAAAAGCATTAAAAAACATTCTTAACAATTGGGAATGTACCATTGCATCTGCTATTCCTATTCCTATTTACCACTTGAGTTTAATGGTTCCACTTACAAAATAAACGTTGTTCTTGTAATTGCTGGCTGTCGTTTTGTATGTGTGTTTTCCGCTCGTCACTTGAGTTCTTCTATTGTCCATATTTGTGTTACTCTTTCCTCGTGTCTTCTTCTTCTTCTCATTTCTCTACTTGATGCACCATTTCATTGGTTAAAGTTTCTCCCGTCTTCTCCTCCATGTCCTAGGGATGTTTTGTATAATTGTTCAACGGCATCTCGTTGACCATCGTATGGGCCACATCCTTGTTGCGATCGTGTATGCCCTTGTCATGCGTTTGGGCTTTCTTGCGGGCGGCCTTTTGCGTTTTAAGCTGTATTCATGTGAAAAGACTAATTAATTCTTCAACAAACTGAAACTTGCAATGACAAAAGGCAATAATTACGCGTTGTATGGTTTCCTCGAAATTCTGATGCGGTTCGACGCGTTTCATTGTGCCGCAACTCTTCAGCTTTTCCGAGGTCTGTAAGGGAAGTAGTTTATTATTATACAAGTTAAGCAATTTATTTTAGAACGTTTAGAATGAGTTTTCCGCCGCAAATTTTGTTCATCAGTTGGAATTACAATTTCTTTTTAAAATTATTTAAATATTAAAAAAGTTAAACTGCAAATGACTTTTGACATTTATTTGCAATTCTATAAACCTCATTTGTAATAGAATTTCTAAAATATTTTAATCAAAAAAACTAAATAAAATTAGAGAAACCCCCACTGCGCTGAACTCAAAAGCGTCATTTGACGGGATTCTTTTGTTATATTTTTTCTATTTATATTCGCTTGCAAATACAAATAAAAGTGAACAAAAACATAATCAAACCAACACCTGCAACAAAAAGAGCCACACACAAAAAAGTGTCCTCACAAAAAACTCAAATAATAATTTTCTTCTCTAAAATGAAAAGTCAAAAAATAATGAAAGAACCAGAAATTTCCCTATAGAAACATTTCCGCAGCAGACCGCATAATGAGCAAATTCCATGGCATTTAAGCCATTTTTTCCCTCGCTCGCCGACTCGTTTCTCGTATTTTTTCTGATTGGGTTGAAGATTTTTACAGGCTGTCACCGTTGACACAACACACAGTGAAGGCAAAAAATAAGCAGCATCACCAACAGCAGCAGCAACAACATCGATTCAAAAGTACACACACACACATACACACACAAACAAACAAAAGTCCTGCCAAAGGACCAAGTGACTTGAAAAACGAAATTGCTTAAATACAAGTGGCAACAAAAGCGGAAAAAAGTCGATTGCAGCACTCGAAGCACTTTTCCGGTACTCATGCGCTCAGTTGAAGTCATTTAAAAATTGACCACAAAACAAAGAAAAAAAAAAGTACACGCAGGACGAGAACAAAACACGAAGGACAGGAAGGACATCATGTCAAATACACAAAACACAAGCACTACGGTCGTCAGACGGCGTTCAGCAACAACAACAACAACAACTAAAACACAAATTGCGCTTAAATATTAAATGAACAACAAGAGAAAAATAAAACACCCACAAAGGCAGACGAAAAAAAAACTCCCAGCCGAAATACACTTGCAATGATTGCTGGAATGAAAATGGCGAGAGTCACATCCGCCGAGCGAATGAACGAACGAAATCAGCATCATCTCACGAAAACTTACAAAACACTTTACGCCCGATATAATAACAACAAGAACACCACACAGCACACAGCACAGAGCACAGAGCACTCCACCCGCCAAAGGACACTACTGTCAGGTAGTGCCCACAGTACACAGTACACAGTACCCAGCAACACCAACATTAATTTCCACCCGCATCATAAATGTCCTTCTACGCCTTTAGCAGCAACACATAAACGAAATGAAATGAAACACAAGAGAACAGAACGGAACAGAAAAAACCCAACCGCCGACCAAAGTCCACAAAAATGTGCAAAAACCGCAAAGCAAATGAAAAAGGTGCAAATGAACAGGGACATGGGCAACAATCTACACTTTCACCGCCCTTTTAGCTCACGACAACCACAACAACGGCGCAGGTAAATGAAAATAATCGACAGCGCCACCGACTCGACCTGGTGGGTAAAAGGTAAAAGGCAAAAAATTATGAACTCTTCGCTGGAATTGCTACAAAAATTTAAAATTTACAAAATAAAACACCCAAAACAGCATCAACAGCATCAACAACAAAAACAAAAATGTACAATATTAACAACGCTCAATTGCCTCGCTTGAGATACGGTTTGGTGAGATTTTTAAAAAG
Organism: Heteromyza rotundicornis; assembly: GCA_951394025.1. NCBI lineage: Eukaryota > Metazoa > Arthropoda > Insecta > Diptera > Heleomyzidae > Heteromyza > Heteromyza rotundicornis. The sequence continues at coordinate 67,196,766 of OX596012.1, forward strand.
GAGTTGCAATTACCGTTAATTGCTTTCTATCGACGGCTTACTTGTGTTCATGCCATGGTCAAGGGAGGCATAAAAGTGGCCGGAGAGTGTCTGAAAATTAATTAACTCATTTGTTAATAACTCTAATTAAGTAGAGGAAATATACACTTGGATTTTTGCGACAACGTGTATCAATACCATTATTTATTACCAGTAAAATACCCGTGACTTCGCACGTATAAATATGTATGTATTGCACCCCGCCTGAACCCCCTTTGAAACCTCTTGGACCCAACTTTAACTGCCACTCCCATATCATAAACTGATACATTGGAGGCTGCAGAATACCCTACTTTAGTTTTGTATTAGCACGGACTTTCTTGTAAAAATTCAAAATCCTGCTCGACAATATGTTGCCATCCCATCTAGTTGCATATAAGTGCAATTAGATTTTCCTAGGTCCACTGGTGGCAGCAGTAGAGCATGGTTTATTCAAGCGCCCACAATTAGAACTGCCACGACCACTTTCGGTCCCAGTGTCTCTGGCCATATATGTGAAATCTCAGCACCTTAAGTCCACTGCTGGTCTCAAGAGAGTCTATTTTCTATAGTGCAAATCAATAGACAAAACCAAAATGTATGCTTTCACAGAATAGAAATGTACAATTGCAGCTTCCTAGGTCCACTAGGAGAAAATTTTTTGTTTCAAAAGAGTCAACAAATGCAATCATTGCCTATTTCAACAATGTTGCCTTGACTCTTCAAAAGAGGATGTTATATTAGTGGGAGTGAAGAACGGGGACAACTGCATATTTTTCAGAGAGGAGAAGAAATGGCGACAGAGAGAGATAGAGAGACAGAAGAACAAACAATGACCAGATAAGTGTGATGCCACTGCACCAGGTCTATCTTTTCGCACTCATCGATTTCGCCTGACCACAAACATTAAATCACAAAATACAAAAAGGTTTTAAGTGTAATTTTTTAAGTCGTCACAAATTTCAAAGTAAATCGGTATTAAAGGAAAGGAATGAAGGAAAATTCAGAACAGAGTAAAAGCACTGGGACCATGTGTCAATAGTGGGATTCGAGCCCAAGCCTCCGGGGTGGTAGACCTAGCATGTTTCTTTAGACTACAAAGGCCACTTAGACAGATATCCGAACAGACAATAGTTTTTTATGTATAATGATTATTTCGATAACTTTTTTGAAATATTTTTCGATAACTTTTCGATAACTTTTCGATAAAGCAGCTCCATAGCCTTTTATTATATTTTCGATAAGTACATTTCTAATAAATTTTTGTTACAATAAATTGTCAAATGCTTGTGTTTTCACAAATTTTTTACGACTTTTCGATAACCTTCCGATAATTTTGAATAAATTTTAGCTGTTGACAAGTTTAATTTCGATAAGTTTTCATTGACCTTTCGATAAGCTTTGAATAAAATTTCCATAACTTTTTGAAACACATATCGATAACTTTATGGTTAATTTTTCGATAAATTTTTGTGATTGTCCTTATATCGCTATGAATGTGAGACTTACAAATACCTTATATACTGCTTATATACAAGTATATGTCTAACTTCTAACTAAACTTCAGATAAAGTGAGAATAACTAGGAAGTTTTACTCCAATTATCTGACTGAGAACTGTCGCAAAACAAAATTATTTAATTTATTCTTAAAATTACCAGCTCTAATTTGAACAGAGCAAACCCAAATGCCACAAATTGCTACTTACTTTTAATTGCATGCCCTCTGTCTGACTTAGCTCATCGCCGCCCTGACGCAGACCATTGAGGAAGCGGGCAAATACCGTGCGTCTTTTATTTTTATTTCGTCCCTCTGCATAGGAGTAAATATAATACAAATTAAAAAGTTTACAATTCCACCCAAATGTTTATCGAATAAATTTCCCTCACTGGCCACCGCATGTGGTGCATGATGGACTGCTGCGACTCACTCACCTGTTGCTGAGAAATCGTAGAAAAAGTTCGTTCTGCCACCGGGATAGCTGTGCTGCATACCATTCAGGTTGACCGCCGATTTCGAATCGATTGCACTTCTGGCCATGCGATTTGCCAAATCATTTTGCGCGTAACTGTAGATTTCGTTCTCCTCGCGATTCGTGAGGCAACTCGAGGGCTGAAACACAGAGCAGAGCAGAACAGAATTGATGATGCAAGTGCACACGTTTTGGCAAAATATAGTTGATTGGAAACATAACATGCTGCGCACTCGAGCATTTTTTGATGGACACGTCGAGTACGAAGCATTACAAATTAATGGACCATTTGGATTTGGAAGCTTTTACACGGAAATCTAATATGAAACTAGTCAAATCGCTTACCGAATATTTCCCAGGCACATACAACGGTTGACTGTGGCTTGTGGGCAGAATTGATTGATTTACGATATTGCCGCCAATCATGCCGCCGCCTCCCCTTTCGCCACCTCTTTCGCCACGTCGCGATATCGTGTGGCCCGTCGAGATGCGCACATGTCGTTCTTTCCACTTGTTCACGCGCACTTGTTCGATGGCGTCCAGTACATCCTCGTATGGCATGTTTATGTGTTTGCTATAGTGGGCAGACAAACCTTCCAAATAGCCGCGTTTGCCCTCCTACAAAGTGTGCCAAAAAAGAAGGAGAAGGTGGTGGGTATTAGAAGCAAAACTTATGCAGCAGATGCAACACATTGGTAATAAAAAGCTCGGCAATTCAACACTTTACGATGAGGAATAAATTTCGTTTCCAGAAGTTTCCCATAAATTCTCAATTCGGACGCTCCAAAGAGCGCCTTGATTTATGGCTTCACTCTAAGTTTTGGCGAATTGCTGTGAATATTTAAAATTAAAAACCCATTTGCATGGTTAAATAAGATAACCAAGAGCGTTCGGTGATCCCGCAAGTGTTAATATCTTGCGGTAATTAGCGCAGAGTTGCCACTTCAATTGTGTGACCATGTGTGTGTGTGTGTGCTACCAACAAAATACAATTTCATACACCTTTTTGCCGGTTCACCCTATCGCCCTCCTCCACTTGCCATTTAGCAGTTACTGTTGCATCTCATTGTAATCGCATTCGTCTGTTGCGTACCGAAACTCATTTATGCCCCCACCCCCTTAAGCACGCGTAAATGCAAATGCAAAACCGTCTGGGTCTGCGAGTGTGTGTCATCATCGGAAGTGCCATTAGAGGCGACGAGACAAGCTGCACATGCAAATGTATGCATTGCATTTGAGTGTGTATATTTGAGAATGTCTGCGCTGCTGAGACTGTCTCGACGAGACACCTGACTGTCATTGCATACATTTGCTTTGTGAAATGATGCAACCGAATTTATTTCTTCCTTTTTGCATTCACAATTTTTTTTCAATTAAATTTCAGACACGTGCCCGAAGCATTTCAATTATTTTTAACTTATTCAATTTTAATTATATTTATTTAAATTTTTTAAAGTCATTTGCATAAGTTCAACTGTGTTTGTGTACTTAGGGCAAAGTGAACGTTTTTAAGGAGAAACCTTTCTAAGTTTAGCTCAGGATAAGGGGTCCAAAAATTTATGATTAAAAAATATTTTTTAAATTTCTGACTCGTGAAGTTCTCCAAATTCGCTTCATTTTCACTTCTCAACTTTTAGCCCACATGTTCCACAGTCGAAAGTATTTCCCGGCGACCTCAAAGCCTCATTAAAAATGTTACAAATTCCACTTTCCTCCAACTGGGCGTGGATTTGCGCCGCTGCTCCACTGCCAAACGAAAAGCACAAATAAACCGAAACGCATCTCAGCGAAACAGCGGTTTTGCGGTTAGGCAACATGAATCCCCAACACAAAACGGGACACAGTAGCATAGCAAGGCGACGACGACGACTATCCAGAAACACTTTGCGGCTAAGCAAATACAAAATTTCAATGTTTGACGTTTGCATGTTTGCTTTAAAAAATATGCGATTCGCATAACTCAGAGTAGAGAGTCGTCATAGTCAGTTGGTAGCCGTCAGACGGAAATGTTGGGCAATACACACACATACACAGGGAGAAAAGAGAAATTTAGTACCACCAGCCAACCAACAAATGGGCCTTAACGACACACACACACTAACAAACGAAAAAACCAAATACACAGAAGGCGACCATTTTGGAGCAACAAAGAATACCAATGGATGAATGCGAGGCTCCAGGAATGCGAATACAAATACAAACCAGCATGAGTGCAGCACACAAAGGCTGACAAATGTAAATTAAAATTTGTTTGCGAATGAGACAATTTCAAAATGATGGAGATGCATGAAAATGTTGGCTGTGCTCGTGTTGCTTTTACTGCTTTTATTCCCTTTTTTTTTTGAAAGGCAAAGCAAACATAAATAGTGCGAGTGTGTCACTAGTTCA